>OW584240.1:38484226-39901226 GCA_939192795.1 Bombylius discolor
ATTTTGCTTTCTGTGTAAACATAAACATATAAACTGATTTACAAAAACAATTCCTTTCTCTGTTTGTATTTGTGGTTTTATTGTGCATACATATCCTATATGTAAATTTACAAAAAAAAAAAATATATATATATGTATATACATATGTACCTATATGTATGTACATACATATAGTACATAAATTTCTAAATTTCATAGTTTGTAGGAGTATAGTGTTTAATAAATTAAGAACTCCTACAACCTTTTTTTTTATATTTATTTTTCATTGTTCAAGTTTTTATCTTTATTTTTCTAAAAAAATTTTCATTTTTTTTGTGTGATACATTTTTTTTTTTTTTAATATGAAAAATTTGCATTTAAGTGCAGGAAAATATACAAAAAAAAAAAATGTTTTATTTTTTCCTCTTAATTTTTTTATTTTAATTCAACAAAAAAAAAACAATGTAGGTTACAGAGTGGTAAAATTAAATTTTTACCGCAGCAAAAATCATACAAAAAAAAAAAAAAACAAAATCTGTAAAAGGAAATAAATGAAAAAAATAAAAAAATGAAATATGAAAAAAATTTTAGAGAATGCTTTGTTGTATACAATGTGTGTATATTTTGCAATACATACATACATACATGAAATTTTATTCAATACCTGTATATGTTTTTTTTTACATTTTGCTAAAATAATTAAAAAAGAAAAAAAAAACAGGATACATAACATTCATTTATTAAAAAAAAAAAAAAAAAAAACAGAATAATGTAACAAAATGTCGAAATTTTGTTTTATTTTTTGAAGAGCTTTTATGTATGAATTTTTTAGGTCAGGAAGGATATGTTTTTTTTTTTTGTTGATTTTATGTTGTTTGTAGAAGTTTTTGGTAAATTTACCACTGCATATTTGATGAGATTTTAAGTTCTTTTGGAGTAGATTTTATGTAAAATTTAGAAATTAAATTAAATTTGAATGAATATGAAGAAGAAAAAAGTCTTCAAGTATAATGCTCTGCTCAAGCGATGGATTTCTTATTATTGATGTAGAAGATTTATTTTCTGTGAAAAGTTTACTTCACTTTAAATCAATAATTTGACTTATCACTGAATGAGCAAATTGTAGCAAAATTACATAAAAAACATCATGTTTTGTCACATACACAATAGTTCATTCTTTATTCCGACGAATTGTAGTTTGCAATACATGTAAAACTGTAGTATATTTTGTGGCGTATTTCAAAAAAAAAAAAATCTTTGAAATTTATGATTTTATATAATTTTGAGTATATGTAAATTCAAATGAAACATGCAATAATTTATTTTTCTACAATGAGCTTGAATACTTCAAAATTTTCGGTGTAATTTCAAAAAAAAAAAAAAAAAAAAAACAATTTTGAAAATATAAAATAATTTATTATAATTTAATTTTATCATTTAAAATAATTTAATTAAAAATTGTCATTCAAAATTAATTTGTATTTTCGTGTAGAATTTTTTTTTGTCTATATTATGCACAATATATATTCTTGTTTATTTTGTACATACATACATATAAGTATATGTGTGTATTTTCTCTTATTTCGTATATAAAATATGTATAATATTCAACACAAAATATACAACGAAAATTATAAATAATTTTGAAATGCATAATAATAATGTAAATTTTTTAAATTGCATAAATTATAATTTTCACATGAATTTCTATTTATAGATTTTTTTATCATAAATGAAAAATACAATATACATATGTATAATAACTACATATCTACTAAAATCATATTCATTTTATATTCATAAATACATACATTTATGAAATGTACATGTCGATTGGTAGGTAAATTTTAAAAATTGGTTCAATCGTACAATAAATCCTTTTATCATAATTTTTTGTTGTTGTTATATGTACTTATATTATGTGAATTACATACATCAATATATGTACATATGTGAATTTTTCCATATAGATTCTTATATATGAATTTATCTAGAGGTATTTGTATAATTTATATCTAGAAATTTTAAAATTTATATACATAGTCTAGTGACCTGAAATGATTATCAAATTTTGAAAATCAATTCAAAATTGATATCCATAAATGGTTTTAGTTTTAAATTATTCTTTATTATGTATCTACATTTTAATATACATATGTATATATACATACATACACATAGATAGATACATCAAATGTATTTGCATATTATAATATTCAATAAATGCAAGCAATGCAATGGTATAAACAAAGAAAAAAAAATGATGATTTAAATATTTGTATATCCTTTTATGATTATATGACCTAGTTTTTGTTATTATATTTTAGTTTGATGTATATTTTACTTATTGGATATACATATGAAGATAGAAAATATCAGTCATGTGTTTTATTTGTAAATACAATTGACTGTATACATAACTTTATGGGAGTATTATTTAATTTTATTTATTAACTTTAAGTTTTGTAGACACAATGAAAAATTAAATAAATAAGCTAAGAAGGATCATTCAACAGGATTTTTGAATAAATTTAAAGTGATAAATATTTTAGTGATTTTACGTGATTTTTCAATCAAAAAATTACATTTTAACAGAATGGGTCCGTGTTAATTAAATTGTGCTAAATTGGAGAGGTCTGTATAGTTGATGTGGTAAAGTGCTATGAGTATACAAATATCAGTTCCAACCCAGTTACACAATGAATTTGTTCTCTACTAACAAAATGGAGTGGTACGCATTCCACTTGAAAAACTGTAGGTGCATGTATGAGAGAAAAATAATCTGGAAAAACTCAAATCAACTTGGTCACAACAAGCTATTGCGCCAAAGGTGGAAGAGAATACTGAATTGGATCTTTTTTAAAAAAAAAAATATTAAAAATTGATTTTTAGGATAAAATTAATTTTATAAAAAAAAATAAAAATTTGCATTATTTTATTGTTTATTCACGAGAAAAAAAAAGTATGAGTTATGGCTTATTTTTGCAATAATAATCCTTTTAGGCAATAAAGGACAACAAAAAAAATTTAATTTTAAATTAATTTTTTATAGTGCATAATTAGTTTCGATAGTTTTCGTTAGGTATAAAAATTATGCTTTAAGGTAATTAATCATTTTCAAAATTTATTTTGATTTATTTGATAGAAAGGATCGTACATTTTTATAGTTTATATGAAGGCAATAAATCAAATAATTAATCTAAAAATTCAAATTAGGCTGGATCAATGTTAGATCATTTGACCAGTCTCAGTCAGTATAAGGTTTCCAATCAATGAGAAGACCTTTTGTTTTTACAAAAGCCAGTACAGGTGGTTTTTATTATTTTTTTTCTTATCAAAAACGTTTATTAAAAAAAAACTTTAATGATCATTTTATCTATTAGAATTTAATTATATTATACTTTTTCAGCTTTATTTTAAAGAAAAGAAAAAAAAGAACAGAAAAGAAAAATGAGTCAGACTGCAAAAAAAAGGTGAATAAAAAAGATTGTTGATGAATATTTTGTTGAAAGCAGCTGAAATGGTTAAATTGGTGGTTTACTGACTTTTTAATTTGGAATTTCAAGGTCGTATTCACATAACACTAGAATGGAAAAATAAAAAAAAAACTAAGAGTGCAAAGAATTAATCATTTGGAATTTATAACATTGCTTAAATGAAGTTTAAAACTTGACTTCAAGCACTCCTCAAAGGTATGTACAGTGGCGCTCAAAACATACTGTTCGTTACAACTCTGTAAATCGAATTATGTCTAAATCTTACTAATAAAAGCCATTATATCTTTTTCTAGGGAATTTCCTAAGGTTTTCTGTAAAAGTAACAGTTAACGAGCTATTCACAAAAAAAAAATCGTTTTTGGTGACCTTTAACCCATCGTAAAATTTTTAGCGGCACTCGGATCGATGGGGACAATTGACAACTTATTTAAAACCACAATATCAAGGCTCATACCAAAATCTAGCTTTCGAGGAACTTTTCCGAATTTAGGCATTTTTTTGTCTAATTTCTCTGAATTAAAACCGATTTGAAAAATTAAACTTTGAATAGATGGACCTTAAACAAGCTACAATAAAACCTCAATGAAGCATTCTTTGTTAACAAACTGTGATTATCAGTTCACGTTAAAATTTTTATCTGTATAACGGTTAATTAAAACACCATGGAAAGAAAAAGCTTAACAACATTTAACAATCTTAAAAATTAAAATTAATATAAAAATAAAAAAACTGAAAAACTATTTTTGCACAAAATTATCATATTGTTATCAGCTTGTTTGCAGAACACAAGAAGAAGAAAAAAAAACAATTAAACAATTTAAATAAAATGCACTTTATATGATAGGAGTATGTATTTTTGAAAATTATAAAGAGAATAAGTTCTCTGATGTTTTTAATCCTAATATTCAGTTCTATGTTAAAACATAATATTTATATGTACATATGTATGTACAAGAATATGGTTTTGTTCGTAAAATGAAAATAAAATTAATTTAAAATTTTAGTCACAATGATGTTTTTGATATTTTCAAAATTTTTTAGGTATAGAAAAAAGATCTTATACACAATGAAACTTTTAAAATGTAAATAAAATAGAGTAATAATGTCATTTTCAACAAATACAAGATAATTTTATATGTTATTTTCTTTCTTTATTTTCTCATATGTGTTAAGGATAATACCACAAAACATATGAAAAACTTAAAAAAAAAAAAAAACATAAAACATTAAAATAATCACAATATAAATGTTAAACATCTCAAGAGAGTATGAAAATGTATATTATGTGAACAAGATTGCATTTCATTTTGTTTGTACATACAAAAATTAAAATTGTTTTTGTACATTTTAAAAAGGAAAAATATTAAAAAAAAAAAAACAAAATATACCAACAACAGGAAAAACATACAAAATAAAGTAAAATCATTTTTTTATTGCATTATTTTGGACAAAACATATTTTAATGCAATACATATATGTATAACTGTTATAGTAGTGTTCTTATCAAATGTTTGTATGAATTTTTGCTTGTCTTTTGTAAATTGCACAGATTTTCTGGCAAAAACGAAAAAAAAGAAAGGAAAATACGGGATGTCCTTATATAGTGTTATTGAAACAATATTTTGTTATTTTGTGTACCGTTTATTATTTTATAGGTTATTATGTTTCTAGTAATTTTTTATTATGTATAAAGGATGTGTGTAGATGTGTAACCCGAATTCATATGATAAGGAAAAAGTAAATTTTTTTTTTGTTTTTGGTTGTTAGCTTGAAAAGGAATAAGAAAAAAATTCACTTTATCCTTTGACCTATTTTATTATGTTTTACTTTTACATTTAAAAATTTCGTTAAATTTTTCATCATTGTTTTTTCCTGTTTTTTTTGTAAATATAAATTTTTATATTTTATTTGTGTGTGTGTGTGTGTGTGTTTACATATTTGGAGCATTGTGCTATAAAGTATTTTTCTTACTGTAATTTTCTTTATTCATTCATTTTACATCGTTGTAATTGTTTTTTTGTAAGTTTATTTATTTTTTATTATTTTTTTTTGTTTTTGGAAAAGTAGATAAAACGTTACATGAGCTTTTTTGAATTTTTAAATTAAAATATTTTCATTGTGTGATTATGTAAAATTTTCTGTTTTTATTATTTTTTTTTTAAAGGAATTCAGGTTTTTTTTTTTAGACTAAAAAGTAAAAAAGAGGATAAAAATGGATTTGAAATTCAGGAAAATTTACTAAAAATTATATCTTTTTCTCAAAACAATTTTTATTTAAAACTTGAATTTGTTCTACATAAAAATTTAATGTCTAAATTCTGTGATTTTAAAACAAAATGTGTTATCATTTACGTGCATTATATTAAAAAAATTACCAATAATCAAAAATGTGAATTTATCTACATAATTATGTGCAATAAAAAAAAAAAAAAAAAATTTTTTTTTCTATAAAAATTTCGAAATCAATCAAGAACTCCTAATTCATTAAATCTTTTCAACGTATACCGGAATGTTTCTTGACAACGTTTCGATGAGAACATAATTTTACGTTTCATTTCAACAATTTCTTTATTCTCAAATTGTTCAATACTGTTATCCTTTGACATTTCTTTATCCATTGAAATAACTGGTAATAATGAAACACCACAAATGAATCCATAAAATTCTTTTTCTTTTACTTCATTTTTTATATTATCAAAAGTTGGTATCGAATCATTATAACCCAATTCATTTAATGTTGTTTCAAGTTGTTGATGATAAATTCTTAGCAATTGATCACGTTTATTTTTCATAATATCCAATTGTAAACTTGTATTAAAAAAATAATTTAAATCAATTCCTGGACTACTGTAATAGCTCATTTGAAAATCAACCTAAAAAAAAAAAAATAATAATAATTAGTAAATTAAAAACCATATGTGGTTAATTTTTTTATTATTCATATTTTTTTTTTGTTTTTTAAACTTACAAATAATGCATCAATTGGTTGAGTTTTATTAACATCATTGTATTTAAATAAAAAATTATTAACCCATAAATCACCATGATTTAATACTTTTATTTCACCAATTCTTGGTTTAACAACATTTAAACATTTCTCTTTTAAATTTTTATGAATTAATTTCAATTTATCTGCAATTATTTCATAACCTTGCCAATTTAATACTTCATTTGTTAAATATTCTAAACTATCTTCAAAGAAATTTTTAAATGCAGCATGTTCAGTTATTCCAGAATTAAAAAATCCTGTGTTAAAATTATCCATTAAATTTGGATTCTATAAAGAAAAAACCAAAAAAAAAAAAAAAAAAAACAATGAGAAAAAATAAAGTTTAATTAAAATGAAAAAAATTAAAAATATTATGTAAATTATTTTCAATATTCATGAATTATAGCTATTTTTTTCAAATTATCTATAGAAAAACTGAAATAATTTTTTTTTTTTGTAAAAAGTGACAAAATTATTTTGAAACAACGAAAAAAAAAAACGTTAATAGTTTTGATGTGTTATTTATAATATTTATTTTTTATTTATTTATATGCTAATCGTTTGCTTTTTTTTTGTTTTGTTTTTTGTGTTGTTCTCGTTAAACCTGATATATGTAATTGCGGTAGATACATATTCGTAATGAGATACAAGGTAATATATCGACATTAAAACAGAAAATAATTATTTATAATCTTTTCGACGTTTATATTTATTTGTAATTATTTAACAAAATTGTTAATGACTAAAGTCCATACATGTATACAACTGGTGTGTATACCCAGTAAACCATAAAGTGAATATTCACTTGAATGAGTTCATTCTGAATACATTTTAGCAAATGTGGGCTCAGAATGGTATTAAAAAATTATAAGAAAGTTAAAAATTCATTTTTTAATAACTAAGTGCGAAATGAATTCCTAGAATATTTTCCAACTACTTGCATATAAAAACATTTTTTGATGTAGATACAGTTAATTTTTGGATTTGTTTTGTACTTTGAAAGAATTTTGTTAATTTGAAGTTTACATTTAAAAGTGAAAGTGCAAAATCTATGTCGACATCATCTTTCAATGGAATCATTTCTGTGAATTAATCAAAAATTGTTTTTTTTTGGTCAACTGTCATTATTGTCATACTTTTATTACTGGATTCCCATCAATTGCATGCAAAACATATGAAATAAATAATAAAATTTATGAAAAATATGTTTTTTTTATAGCTCATGTTGATTTTCTTTCTTGAAGTTAAAGTGAATCTATGTTCATATATTTTGATCTACTATACATTCACTGAAACATTTGATCCATTATGATTTCACTTTTTAAACTCGATTTGAACCTACACTCACAAAATTACACTCACTTAGTGAATACATTATAAATAAAGCTTGTAAGTTTTATACAAAATATTTATTTATTATGATTTCATTTAATGGACTCTATATGAAATCAATTGTGATTATCATGCTGAGGTAAACATTTTTAAATAAATTTATTGTGATACTCTATAGTGAAGTTCAAGTGAAACACAAGTGAACTCACAATTACTTCAAAATAATTTCACTTTGATATAATGTGGTTTACTGGGTAAATATATATGTATAAATATATGTGTTTATGTTTTTAAAACCACATTTAACTTGACGCTGTCATTATAATTTTAAAAAATAAAACAATTACAAAAAAAAAAAAAAAAATATGATAGCTCTAGAAGTCTACAACGATAAATTTTTTTTTAACTCTTTAGGTTATGGTTTTCCTTAAATATTAGTGTAATGAATCTTTTTTTCCTGATAGATAATCGTTAAGATTGATTATACTCAGGAATCTAATATTCAAAACTATAAATTCGACATAAGTCATCTAATCGTAAATCAAAATAGTGATCAGTTTTTCTTTCATAGAATATTCAAATTATTAAACATCCTTCTATACTATGGACTCCGTTCCTTTTATGTTTCTAAATAGTTTCACAGATAAAGAGATATCATTTAACTTTGTAGAAATTTATAAAAAATTCGTTATTGTTGAATCAGAATATTTCATATGTTCTCGAATAGATTGAAATAATCATGTCAGTAAACAGTCTGTCTGTATATAACCTTTAACGGTTGAAAAGCATAAATATTTTTTAGAATTTTTCAAAAGCAGACAATAATGTAAAAGTAAATATTTTTCTAGATTTTTTTTTTAATTGCAAATAATTTTTGTCACTTTAAAAATTCACTTCTGGAATTTCATTATATTTTTATGAAATTTAAACAGGTGAAGTTTACAATACTCATATGTGAGACAAATTTAAATTGACAAGAAAAAAAAAAAACAAACAAGAAATTTTTGATAAAAAACTATAAATAAAATTATTGACATTGACTATTTTGTTTTTAAAAGTTATTTGTCTAAAATTAAGCTATGAAATTAAAATTAGGTTTATGATATGTAAGTGATTTTTAAAAAAAAAATATTTTTGTGTTTTGTTTATCATATACTTTGTTAAAATTGTCTAACCTTTTTCGCTAACACCATTGAACTAGCATGAAATTTAGCTAATTTCGTTAAAATTAATCTACAATGAGCCTCATCGAGTCCTTCTTGACGATTACCAACACCATATCCCAATACACAAAGATCTTCAAAAACAATTGTTTGTAATGGTTCTTTAATAGCATTAAAACACCTGAAAAAAAAAAAAACAAAACAAACAAACAATCAAATAATTTTCAACTATAAAAAAAAAATAAATAAATAAATAAAACATACTTTGCACCATATTTTAAACCATTTTGTAACATTTCCAATTTAGGTAATATTTCCATATATAAATATTTCTCTTTTAAAAATACATTTAAATCAACTAAAAATTCATTTGCCTGATTAATTGGTATACTTTTTATAATTATTGATATATTTTTTAATAATTGTGTAGATTTTTTTTCATAGTATTTTATTTTAACACGATAAATTTGACTACAATAATTTTCACCTAATGAACTTCCCATTTCAAATATGATTTGATCAATACAAATATCATTTCGATTTAATCCTTTTTCTAATGATACTTTAAAAAATTCACCATTTAAATGTTCTGGTACATCGATATTATTTTTTTCAATTTTCATTTTGAATACACTTTTTTTTTTTTGTATTTTGTGTCTTTTTAATTAAAAATAATATTAATGAAAATTTAAATTAAATTTTTTTTTTAAAATAAAAATTTTAAGAATTTCAGAATACTTAATAAAAAAAAAGAATTAATAAGTTACAAAGCTTAAATTGAACTAAACTTAAAATCATGTTTGATCTCTCTTATATTTAAAAATATTTTTTTTTTTTTTTTTTTTAAATTCGTATGAATACGTTTAGTTATTATTTTTTTTACTGTATTAACACACACTATTCAAATTTAGTATTATAACTATTAAAATTATCTAAAAAAGTGAGTTTTTTTTTTTGTCATGATCAGTAGTCGGTGCTTGATTGAAACTATTAATTATAAAAAGCACATTAGACTAACAATTTATCTTAAAGTTTATTGTATATCATTTGCAAAAAAGTTTTTTGTTTTTTTTTGCTTTTATATTTATTATGTGTGTAAAAGCATTTTATTTTATTTTATTATTATTATTTTTTTTTAAAATTACAAATACTTGAAAACATTTTTAAAACACAGTATTAAAATCTTTTAATATCTTGCCAAAAAAAAAATAATAAAAATGTTATCGAATATGTAAAAAAAAAAAAAAAAAACGGAATTCATATTCAAGTATATGTGAATTACATAATTTTTTAAATTGAAACAAAAAAAAAAAAAATGTTGCATGTGTAGATTAATTCTCAAAAATAAAAATAAATGAGATATAGTCTCTCAAGTTCGAATCAAGGTAATTGAGTTGAAAGACGAATGAAAAAAAAAAAAAAAGTAAGAGGAAAAGTAATGTGTGTAATCATAATAATGACGTTCATTGCACTTGAATATAAAATATATTAAGACATGGAATAAAATTATAAAATAATTATTAATTCATAAAACATGATAAATATATTAATTATTTTAATTAAAACATGTGTTATTTAATTTATTTTAATTTCATATTGTATTTTTTTGTTATTGTTGGAATTGTCAAACTTATATAATTGTTTTATAATGTGTGTTATATTAGAATGTAAGTATAATGAATTGGTGAGTAAAAATTGAAAATCATTCAAAGATATTTGCGCCATAAAAAAAAAAACTTTTGCAATAAAGCAATGAGAAAAAAATTCCATGAAATTGTCATGTCATGTTGACATCACAAAAATTTCAATTTTACTAACTGTTTCTACTGAAATTCATTTTCAGATGTTTTAAACAGACAATTTATTTTTTTAGTTTCATAGAAAGTGGATAGGTAGCATATGGAAGCTTTTATACAGGTAATTTTTTTTACTAGTCGATTAATTGTCGTTACTACATACAAGTATGGAATCATTAGTAAAATAGCCATAATTACACTTCTTGATAATTGCAGGTCCAATTGGGCAAAAACTAACCCATTAAGAACTACATAGATTCGTCATTTCACTGGAAATGAAAAATTTAAATTTATTCCACTAGATCATTGACAGGTCAAAAAAGCGAAATTGTTCTGTCAAGAATTCTCAAGCATGAAGGATATGTATGGCTGTTGTTATTCGAAATCTTTTTATATACATACGTTGTAACATTTGCTTTTCCAAATTTGTTTAATTCGTGCCGAAATAATTTACAGGGAAGCTTTTGAAGTTTTCCAACTACAGTTATATTTTAAAAATCAGGTTTTTCGAATATTTTGGCTGTTAAAAATATTGGTTTTTATTTTATTATAAAATGTTCAGATAATATATTTTCAAAATTTCATTATCCTGTTCCTAAGCAGATGGAAGAGGAGATACTGTGTGTACTGTGTAATACAATTCTTGAAAAGATTCCCAAAGAATTTTATTTAAAAAACATTGATGATGATTACTAGTTAATTTTTTTTTTTAATTCAAAGAATTTAGATTTTATTGCAAGAATTGTTCCTCATCACGCACAATACGAGTAAATTAAATGTATCCTAAGTGCTAACATTTTTTTTATATTGAATTTGTAATTGAAGTGAATGATTCGAAACCTCATCATGATTAAGAAATTATGTTATTATTTTTTTCTTTTTTTCTTTTTTTTCAGTTTTAATAGGAACTAAAAATTAAAAATTAAAAATTAAAATTTGTTTTATAATTAAAATAAAAAACCAGAAATTCTTGTATGATCATTTTTCATGATTAATTGGAACTTCTTTTTTTTTTTCTTTTAAAATCTATTGTTCGTGCGTAAATTAGAATTTTGTTTTACAAATACATAGTGACTTGTAAAAAAGATGAAAAAATAACCTAACATCGTGATATATGTTTTTTTTTTTTTTCGTTAATCAAACATGTTTTAAAAATTTTGTAGTTCAAATTTTTCCAAAATAGAAAGATACATTCATATCTATTTTGTTTGAATCGACTACATAAATGTGAATATGTAAATATTTGTTATAATTATTGAAATTTAGATGAAATTTAAAATAAACATTTAGATGAAATTTCCTAAATTTACACAAAAGTATGATTAATTTTGAAGATTTTTTTTTTTTCTTAATAATAATTCAAAAAATACACAATATTTCAATTAATAAATTTACTTTTTCACATTCAAATATCCTTTAGCGATTGAAAGTTTTGCAAAATACTTTTATATTCTTTTTGTTTCTTTTTTTTTTTGTTTTGCTTCTTCTAAAATTCATTTCTATTTTCAACTTATCATTTCAATTCGATATTTTCATAATTTTATATCCTTTTATCGTAAGTACATATAATTTAACTTTTGATGATTGATATATTACAGAAAAATTTTATTTCATAGCTTAAATGTATGTGTAAAGATACTACATATTGAGGTTTTTGTGATACACAGAAAAAAAAATTCTTCGTTTTTAATTTTATGTTTAAGTAGTCCAATGTTGACTTTTAACCTCAGCTGGATTTATGTTGATGTTTCTCTGTTAGATGATTTGCATCAAGTCCTACTTCTTCTTAGATTTCTAATTGTATGAGATTTGGGTATTCTTCATGGTAGTAACCAAGAACGGCGAGCGACATGGCATTCGGTAGCTCAATGGTTTAAGAGCATTACCCCGGCAAGGTAAAGGTTCCGTGGTTCGATTCCCGGCCGAGTCGAATGTCGTTTTTCATTTTTTTAAGTTACTACAACACGTTCTTAAGCTGAAATATGGCTCATCTTTTTTCGAATCTCCTAATCATTTCATTCATATTTGAACCATAATAAAACTTAATAGAAGTGTATTTTTGAAAAAGAAGAATATTGAGGAAACGTTTTTGAGTTAATAATGAAGGATATGAAGTGAGAAGCATATGTGGAAGTTTCAAACTCCGAACAGAATCTTGGCTGCAATAAGAACATGATGCATGAAAATTTTAATAGTTTATGAAAAACAGATTAGTGGAACAAAAAGTAAAGAATGCCAATGAAAACATGGACGTTTGACGAATAAATGTTTCAGGTTGAAAGGAATTGATTAACGACAAAAAATACTTGGGAAGTTTCTTTGGTTGAAAAATATTTTTCTAATATATAGTTTTTTTTTTCAGTGTATTATAATACATAAATTACATATCTGCTAATATAGTAACATAACGGAATTCCAATCAAATTTTTTATTATTTCAGTTTTCATCGTTTATAATGATTTTTCAGGCCTGAATGAATTTAAATTGAAATCCAACACAAAGTAAATGAAAAACAAAGTTTCAACCAACCAAGTGTATACAGCCTTAAGCAATTTTATTCGAACGAATGAATTTTGTGTTATTTGTTTGGGGACTAACTACATACTATGTAGGTATACTCATACATACATATATGACTGTTTGATGTTTTGTGATAGCGCACACATAGCTAATTTTTTTCTATCATATTGATAGATACTATTACACAGAGAATTATAGGTATAGTAATACTAAATTTTTCGTTATTTTGAAAAAAAAAAAAAAAAAAAATTAAAGTTTAGTATTGAATCAGATTCAGTTTTTTTTTTCAGTTGTTTTTGCACAAATATGTTGTTTGTCATACATGTGCAAGAAATGTATGAATCCTGTAGTTCAGGAATATACATAATATATATTTTTATATTTAACGAAATTTCATATTGTATATTTTTTTTTTTTAATAATTTAAAAAAAAAATTGTTCATTATATTTTAAATGAGTATCTAAAATCTATTTATTGAGATCAAAAGTAATAAAAAAAATACAATTATTAAATATGAAAGTACAGAATTTTATTGTTTGTTTAACAATTTCATTTTTAGATTAAATTATAAAAAAAAAATAAAAAAAAAATCTACGAATTTAATTATGCAATTTTGAAAGGGATTTTTTGTCACATTAATTGTTTTTTTTTTGTTTGTTTTGTTTTATGTTTTCAGTCTAAAAAATAAGTAATAATGGAAATTAGCTATTGTTGAATGTTGTTCATATAAAAATTCAATTATATTTTGATTATATTCACTTGTTTTATTATTTGTAAATAATACTGAAATTTTATAGGAAAAAAAAATATTAGTTCATAGTTTTCTGAAGTTGAAGGAGATATCATGTTATAAATACATATGTACATACATATGTATAATACATGATGTGTCATAACTCTGTTATTTTAATCAAAAAAGGTACATAAATATGAAAAATAAATTTTAAATAAAAATATGAAAATTTTAAAATAGTAAAAAAGGAAAATTAGTTGGTAATATTAACTTTAGTTGGATGATTTAAAACAACAAAGATTTTTTTCCGTTTTGAACCCTTTCAATTCTGTTATAATTTATAATCATGTGGTGTACGACTGATAAATAACATCGGTGTATATATCTAGAGGTTCTGAAAACTTGTTCATATAACTTTTGATATATGGACTTTTTGATGGAATAAGAAATTAACCATACCTCTTTACTTAATTTTAAAGGAAACCAGATAAAGAAAACGTGAAATAGGTTTATTGATTAATGTCCTTCGAGAATTTCTAGTGTCACTAGAAAAAAACACATTTTGTCATTAAAATAATTTTGATTTTCTTCTAAGAACACCTACCGTATGATAGTGCTATAGAAAAAAGTGACACTCCTGTAATGTTGAACGCATACGTATCTATACAGGAAATATCTAATAAGATTATATCTATCCGTTTGCTAGATTTATTCAGAATACGATTCGAATACAATATACAATATTGAATATTTTACCAAAAATTGAATAATATTTTGAATTCAAATAAAAAATTGTAGGGAATTCTGAAAACACTGCCTCTCGAAAAAATAATCCTTTTTTCATCGTTCTATAAAAATGAAACATTTTAGACAATCCAAACTCGATAGAAATTCAACTATAGCTGCCATGTAAGTTTTTTTTTTTTTTTTTTTTTAAGGAATGTCATTCAAAAAATTAAATTTGATATAAAAATTCATCATATACACCTGTTTATATGTTGACGTATCTGCAATTTGTGTTTTAAAAATGACAAAAAAATAACATAAAAAAATATTTGTCATGTAATCCATACAACATAGCTGATTCTAAAATATATTCTGATCTAGTGCATAATTTCATTTTAGTTTCTTTGTAGCCTCTAGTTACAAACTGGTACCATTATAAAATGTTTTACATTTTTTTTTAAATCTTTTTTTTTTTAAATAAAAAAATTTTCTATTTTTACATCATTTTTTTTTGTGTTTAACATGAAAACATAGCAATTGTGTAAAGGATAAAAAATGAACTTGTATTATTTTATCCTTTTAAATTTTATTTTCTATGGAATTTTAATTTCGATTTTTTTTTTTGTTTTTTTTTTTAAATTTCTTCTTATTTTGTATCTTTAGGGAATTAAACACATTTTTGTATATTAAATATTTTTTCATACATTTTAGATAGAAAAAAAATGTGTGTAAAATATTGAAAATTTAGGCAAAATAAAAACTGAAATATTTTTTATGTTTGAAAAAATCAAAAAAAAAAAAATCGATGAATAAAAAAAATACGACTTTTTAAGAGGTTTTTTTAAAAAGATTTAAAATTGAAAAGTACAAAAGAAAAAATACAAAATGTAGTTATGTATTTTAAATTTCTGATTGTGTAGGTGGTGTACGATTATACATTTAATTTACTGGTATATCTAAACATACTCGTCTATAAAAATCTACATGAAAGAAAAATAATTTTTTTTTATATACACGATATTCATTTAAAAAATTGCTTTAAGCGATTAAGTGAAATTAATTTTCATATTTTTTTTTCTTTGATCAAAATGATTTTTTAAAAAAGCAACAACAACAAAAAAAAATTATTTAGAAAAAAAAAAAACAATCATCATTTGAGAAAAAATAACAATAAAGTTTTTCTGTTGTTATGTTTGCTTTTCGATGGTTATAGGAATACATCAGTGCATCACAGAATTGTTTTTTTTCTGTTTTGTTTGTGTTTCATTTGAGTTCTATGATGAAACAACAGAATCAGATGAAAAAGAAAAAAAAAAAAAACAAAAAAAAAAATGTTTTTGGTTTGGTGGGTTGTGTTTAATCATATTTTCACTTTTAAATAAAAATTGAATTATTAAAGATTTTCTTTTTGTTCTTTGAAATATAAAAAAAAGTTAATTAATTCTATTATTACGTTTTTTATCACTTTGGAATTGTACCTAGACGATATTTAGTTTTGAACGTCGATGTAATTGTTGTTTAACCCTTTGTTTACCATTTGAATTTCCTCTTTAAATGATATATGCATTAAAATTTGTTTTTTTTTTTTTTATTATCTTTAATTATCATCGACAGAAAATTTAATTACAAAATTGAAAGTTTATTTAGTAAAAACAAATGTATAAATTCATTAAATTAATTTTTTTTGTGTGTTAAAACCATAAAATGAGTTTATTAACATTTTTAATGCGAAAAAAATTTAAGTAAAATAAATAAATTAATGAAGTACGCAAAGACAATGTGCCTGAAAAACCATTGAATTAATATGTACGTTTCTTTTCTTCTCACTCTTTATTCCCCGTTTTTCTTACAGGAGAATGTGATAGAAAGCCTCCTTATTCCTGAACATCATCAAGGCTTGTCCAGAAATAAGAAAGAATTGAATGAAATTCGATGCTAGGATTCAATTTTAATTTTTTCTAAATTAAATAATTATTGATAAGCCTTCCTAAGACATTGATGCACACAATACATTGGTGAATTGTCAGAATATTGACGCACCCCCATAACGCTTTGATGCATCAACAAAGCGCGTTGAGATATTGTATTGAGTTTAATTAAGTTTCTTAAGCACATACTGTTATTGAATTATGAGTTCTTGTTGAATTTGTCTAATTTTTCAGTTATTTTTTCAGCAAGTTTCATACAAGAATGATTTAAATTTGAATTAAGAGATTGTGTTGGTTAGATATAAATTGCTTTCAAAATATTCATTTAAATTCGTAATAGTCCAGGAGGGTAATCATTGCGCCAATAGAGGCTCATTATACTGAGCCACTGGGACCTACCGAATTTTCTTGAATAGTTTCTTTTTTTTTGTATTTTACATCAACATATTTTTAATTTTTATGTTTTTATTGATAATTTAGATAATTTTTAATTTTTTAATCTATACTTACTTTTTTTTTTACAATTTTGTTTAGCATTGAATTTTGAATTTAAAAAAAAATTCAAAGTAGTAAAGTACCGATGTTTAAGGAAAATGTCTTCGAGTCTTTTTTTATAATTTTCCACAGATTATTCAAGTATTTTTTCTAGCCTGAACATGTGAATATTTTTATTTGTTTTAATTAAGAAAAAAAAAAATGTTTTTATGAAATTAATTTTTGATTATACCTTTTGGTATAATATCTGATGTCTGAAATTATTTTAGTGGTACTAATAGTATCTTGGTTTCATAATACATATAACAATATGTAATAACATGAAGTGAAAAAAATATTAAAGAAAAAAAAAAAAAGAAAAAAAAAAGATATTAAATTGACTACTTTATGTATAGTAAATATAATGATTCTTGAATTTTAAACAATATTTTATTTTTATTTTTCGCTTTAGTGAAAATGCTCAAGAGAAGAGGTTTTCTTGAAATCAAAGTAAACCAACTATCTTATAATATGTAATAAACATCAAATGATGATAAAGAAAGATTTATCCGACATAACAAAACAAAATCAAGGGAAAAAAACAACATGTACCCTACAACAGTAGACGATGATTGCCCTTTTATTTGATTTTTTTTTTTAATTTTTAGAAAAAAAACATAAATTGATATTCCAGGGGTGTAGTAAGAATTTTTGATACTTGGCGCATTTTGGATTTTTATTCTCATTATTGATATTTTGTCTTTTTAGTTTTTTTTTTTTTTTTAAACAATTAACATAGTTTCTTTGTAAGCGTTTACGAATTGAAAATAAAAGATAGCGTATGGCAGTACCCATCTTTGTTTAAAAAATGTGAGACAAGAGGCACTTCACTATTTTTAGACTAAGCACACAGTTTGCACATATAGAAATATGGTAGCTACGACCCTGATAATATCAATGCAAGAAAGTAATTTTCTCAATTAAGGAAACAAAAAAAAAAAATGAAGGTCTTCAGAAGTAGCAACAGGAGAAGTAAGAGAAAGCAAATGAAGTAAATGATGATGAAAATGATGAAGGTCTTTGTTTTTTTTTTTTTGCTGATGGTTATATAGCTCTGTTGATTGACAAAAAGATTATTAAAACTAAAATAGACAAATGAAACAATTTACAACTCAATTTTATATAATAATCGTGACAAAACTTGAATAGCAGAAAAAGATGCATATTTTTCTCAATTTAACATTGAAGACATTTTACTTAAGTAAACGACATAGAAAAATGTATCTTTAGTAAGTAATTTCAACTGAAAAAAAAGAAGATTCAAGAGAAGAAGTACATTGGCTTGTTTTTTATTTTTTTGCAATTTTCACGTGCATTTTTGTATAACTTGTTTTTAAAATATCTTTTTTTTTTTTTGTACTTTTAGTTAACAAAGGTAATATTTACGTGGAATGCAACAACAAAAACAAAGGTAGAAGTAGAAGCTTATAGATGACTTTTGAATGTGCAATTTTATGTTATTTGTCCAGAAGATACAAATAAAATAAAAAAATAAAAAAACAGGAAAATTTGAAATATGTAGTACCATCAAATTGATAAAGTTTTGGGTTCAAATGATGCTCTTAGGGAAAAAATGAGTAACGACTAGAAAAAGAAAAAAAAAAAATTAGGTAACTTTAATCTTAGTTTCACGTCTTAATTTGTTTTTTTTTATACTTTTTTTTCCTTTTTTTGTTTGTACTTAAAAGAATGAAATAATGCAACTCAAACTCAAGTAAATCAGAGTTTTTACGTAATTAATTTTCATGTTGAAATTCTATTTTATGAAAAAAAAAAACAAGATATTTGTATGAAAAAATACGTTGAGAATTGTAAAACTGAAAAAAATAAAATAACAAAAAAACTTCTAATTAAGAAATGTTTCAGATACTACAACAATACGTTTTAGTATTTATAGATATTTTTAATCAATTTTCACTTCAAAAGTGTATTAATTTTTTTTTTCGAATCCCTTTTGAAAATCTACTATTTTTTTTAATTTTACCAATCACAAGAGAAAAATTCTAAAAAATTCCCTTTATAAAAAAAAATATTATCTATTCATTTTAAACATAATTTATTTTCCTCAATTTTTCTTTATATTCATGTATTTCATTAAATTTCATATTATTACCTTTATCACAAACCTACAAAAAATCTTATTTAAAAAAAAAAATAAATAAATTGGACAAAAAGTGAAAACAAGGTCAAGTTTTATGACTAACAAAAAAGAATTCTTTAAAAAAATTGAAAATGAAATAAAAATTGTATTTTTATTTTTGCTTATTATTTTCTTTTTTTTTTTCTAATTTACCCGAAGCAAAACTCAATTTATTTTTTACTTCAAACGACTAAATTGTGTTAAGTTTTATTTTCAACTTGTATTCGTCCTTTTGTATATAATATTCATACTTTCTACAAAAGAAAATTACTTATATTTGGAACAAAAAAAAAAAAAAAAAAACAACAAAATTTACCTTGATGATTATATTGTGAATGTAATTCTTAATCTAGAAAAACACAACAGAACTCTAAAAATATACACACATGAGTAGACCTATTTTATACAAATAAATTTAATCTAGTGCAAGGTTATGTTATTTTTTTTTTTTGTGATTTAAAGTGAATAAAGGTGAAGAAAAACACAAGAGTATATGTAGGTAGGTACTTAAAAATTGTACAAAAATCTGTGCAAAGGTAAAGTATTCAAATTATGAAGTTGTATGAAATGTTAATTATAATATTTCAAGCAAAATACTTATGTATATTTTAGAATTTAAAGGAAAAAAAATGGTTCTAATGAGGAAACATATTTTTTTTGTATTATGAAAAAAATGAAGAACATGATACATATAATTATTTTGAAACACGAAATCCTTAAATTTAGAATATAAAAGTATGCGATACTACTATTTTTCAAGAGGCCTAAAATAAAAATAATAATTTTATCAAGGAAGATTTTCGTAATTTCAATGTTTTTATTACATTTTCCAGTATTTTTCAGGGGATGGAAAAAAAAAAATAGAAAATTAAAATTTTATAGAATTTTAAATAATAAAAGATCAAGCACGATTTTTACAAACACTGTGAAGTTGATAATTTTAGTTTGAAATTTAATTGAATTGAGTTCCTTTTACAACACCAAATTTCTTGTTATCTTCTAGAATTTAAGGACGACGATTTATCAGATCAGAAAATAATGTCCAATGTTTGTTTTTTTTTTCTTTTGAAATTTCAATCCTCATTCAATTCTTAATGGTATCGGAATTTAAAGTATTAAAATTCTTTTAAAAAATTGCTCTTACTTAATAACGAAAATTTATCTGGAATGAAAATAAATAATCTGAAATTATTTTAATTTAAATAATGACTGAATATTTGATACAAAATTTGTTTTTTTTTTTTATATATAAAAAAGAGACAAAAAAATGAAATAAAACTCCAAAATTTACCATAAAAGATGGTTTCATGTGTCAACCATGAGTCAATTAATTATACTTAAAAAATAAATGTATGCAATTCTTGTATTGTGAATTTAATTTTGTAAAATACATACGCGGTGGTGTATCCAGTTTTATCGTAATTTTAATTTTGTTTTCAATTTGCTCTTTAACTGGAAGCAGCAATTTAAGAAAGTGCAATACAAAAACAAAGAGAAAAAAAAATTGTTTTAATAAATTTTTTATTGTATTTTGTATTTTTGGAGTATTTGATGATGTCGTTTTTTTTTTGTGGTGGTGGGTGCAATGAACAAATAATACAATTTTTTTTTTTTTTAAATTTTATTTTCAGTTACTGACAGAAAAATAAACAAATTTAGGTACAAAAATAAAGAAAATTTACAACGAAGAGACATTGAATTTTTCATGTTATTTCTCATAATATAAATGAGAAAAAAAAGGGTTAAATAAAACTTGATCCCATATCACGGAAATAATGTACACATTTTTCTTCAATTTTTTTTTTTTTTTTTTTTTCAATTTTTACTTCAGATTCTTTGACTTTTTGTTGTTTTTATTTTGGTTTTTGAATTTATTTTTCTTTTGAAAGAAGCATACACAGAAAATGAGAATCATGAATGTTATCATTTTAATTTTATTTTCAGTTGGTTGGTGATACGGATAAATCAGTTATTTGTATCTACATATATGTATGGTTAAGAAAAAGGTGTTTTTTATGTGAATGTAGTAACAAATTAATGGAGCAATATTAAGCCATAACGGGCAGATATTGTTAAATTACTGAAAAAGACTACTTACTATATTGTTTGAATTTACCTTTTAGTTAATTTTGTTTTTTGTTAAAGGTACAAAAAGGTATTATATCATGTGGTATGTGCGAAGCAATAATAATAATAATGGTAATTTTTTCTTATGAATCGTGCTTTTTAAATGTTTGTTTAGTTGCTTATTTTATTACTGCAATATAATTTTGCTACTCTATAGATTCAGTTGCGCTTTTTGGTATTTTTTAAATTTTTTCTTGTTATTTAATTTGTTTGTTTTCAAGAAAGAAGAAAAAAAAAACACACACACACACATAAAAGAATAATTATTGTTATTTAGTTTTTTGTTGTTTTTGATTTTATTTTTAACTTTTTCCTTCAAATAAATGAAAATCATATGAACAACATGCGTGCTGGAATGTAAAATTTCTTTCTTTATATTGTTTTTTTTCCTTATTTTTGTATATTCTTTAAAAAAATAATGAACCTGGAATGGTTAAAAAATTTTTAAGTTTTTGTAAATAAAAATAAAATTTAAAGCTGAAAATTCATCTATACAGAAAAAATTACAGTACAAATCTAAGAAAAACATATATAATGTAAAAAAATAATCAAGGATAGATACTTCAGGCATAGAACTTAAAAATTTCTCAAAGAAGGAAAAAAAATATATAAATAGAAAATAAGGTAGAATATTGTTTTTAATGTGGAGAATTTCTTTTGTTCTATTTTTTTGTTTGTTTATATATATTCTGAAAATAATCTAAAAATAATCTCAACAGTGAGATATTATTGTGTTATATACATAGATATACCTATATTTTATAATAAAAACATACTTCACATATTATCGAAAAAGTATCTGCTACACAAGAAAATAGTGTTGTTGACATGACTTAACTCGTTCAAATATATATTTTTTTTTTTTTTTCATTTTCTAAGAAACAATATAAAAGATGATAAAAACATTCCAGATTACTTCATTGAATTGTGTATTGAAGCTGCTGTATATATTGATTTGATTGTCTTAAGATTTTCTATATTTAACTCTTTCATGTTATGCGATACAATGTTGTATCGTTTAAAAGAATAAAATAAAACTAGAAAAAAAAAAACGAAGTAGTTGAATTGAATAGCTAAAAACTACAAGAAAAATAATATAAAAAAAAATGTTAAAAAACAAAAGGAGGACAAGAAGTGTTAAATGTAACAAAAATATCAAAATAACAAAATAACAAGTAAATAAGACTTTGGTATGAGGTGTTTGTTCCATTGAAATAGTCGATTTCCTTTATAGCTTTTATTTTTTTTTATATTTTAGTATATATTACATGCAGTAAAATTCTTTTCTTCATATAAAGAATTAATAAGATATCTGCAATTGAGTTAAAAGATATAAAAAAGAATAAAAATGTAAAATAAAAAATATAAAAGAAAAAAATATTGTGCAAATTACATTTACGTAACTTGTTTTTTTTTTTTTTTTAAATTTATTTTGTAGGCGACAACGATATTTAGTCACGCGAATTACAAAATAAAAAATTTTAAAATCAGTTAAGAATAAGGTTAAGGATATATTGAAGATGAGGATATGTGAGTGGTAGGTACTTATATCGATTATGTTAGGAATTTTCGATTTAAAAATACTTTTGTCGCATTTATATGTGTTTTCATGTGAATTAGGAAAACTATTCTGATTGGAAAATTATTGTTGAAGGTGAATATGATCATGGTAAGAATATATAATTTAGGGTCAATTTTAGAATGGGTTTTTTTTTTTTTTTTGATAGAAAAATACTTTTGTAAATACTTTAAGCCTTTTGTAGTTGTAACACTTTATCATTATCTTTACAAGGTACTGGGTATACAAGATTATTATGTAGGGCATTTTTTATAAAAAGCAAAATATACAGGGTGTTTATTTAAACAACGTTGTGGAATATAAGAAATCATATAATTTTTCCTTCCAAAGTATCCTTTAACTTCTTTATTCTGGTATTTTATTCGTGTAGTTAGTTCAATTAAAGATTATTTTTAGATTTTACAGTCAATATATGTAACTTTTTGATACTCGTTGTCATTAAAATTATTTAATCTTTTCAGAATTCAATTGAAATAGGTCAAACGATTGTGTATGTCCAAACATGTAGCTATAGTTTGATTGCACATGTAATTTAATGACATGTAAAAAATCTACTCCTAAAAACTTTCAAAACTTCTAAAACCCTTGACATTTTTTGAAATCTGTCTCTTTATTTCTTGCTTTTATAGACTCTAATTTTAACTTTGTATCTTACGCAATAAACTTTAATGGCGATTAGATTATTTCTATTTTTACCATAAGTGAAGTTAACCAAGGTTAATCTCTCTCTCATGTATCAAAGGTTATAGGTTATTCAAGTAACCCTAGTATTCCAGAATTAGGTATTCCTACTATCCATTTTTGTTATTTAGACTTTCTTTAAAAGCTTTATAAATTATTCTTTCTCTGTTCATTCTCTTAACATATCCCGGAAAATTTTATTACTTTTTTTTTTGCAGACACTACTTTGAACATTATGCAAATTTTTAGTTTACTATTGATTTTTATTTTACAAGCTTAGAACAGAATTTCTGTGTCTCTATTTTCATTTTTTTTGTATTTCGTAGGATTTTTAAAATTTTTAATTTAAGAGCAGACATTTGAAGTTTTTCACAAATCTAAACTCTGCGTCGTCAAATTGAAAAATCATATGTACCTACATCAATTTCGAATTTTCGGAGATACAATTTTTATGAATATTCAGTTCTGAAAAAAAAAATTTCTAAAAACAGTTTATTAGAATTAAAAGTGTATTGAAATCTTATTAACAAACAGTTTAAGTTATTGCAACAAAATTATTTAAAATATTGAAACAAAAGATATCTTTAACTTTCGAACAATGGATAATAAAACGAAAAAAAAAAGGAGAATGTTTTAATGTTTTTTTTTTCTTTGACAAATCGTATTATGAAAAAAAAAACAACATTACAACACTATTTCATTTTGGTTATAAATTATTATTTTGTAACTCATACTTTAATTTCTAATATCTTTGACTAGCTATGTCTTCTGATGTATAGTACAGACAGACATTCTTTTATATTTTATCTTTTAAAAGGATCATAATACAAAAGAAAAAGAAGAAGAAAAGAAAAAGAAAATTGTTAAAAGAATGTTAACATTTATTTTTAGAAAAGACGAGGGTGTAAAAATGACTAAAGGTATTTTATCAATGTTTTGGGGGGGTATAAACATATACCTATATAAAAAAAAAAAAAATAAAAAAAATAAGACGAAAACAAAATACAAAATAAATATCATGGAATGAAGAAATAAAATGAAATAAAAAAAAAATTCTGTATTATTTACGTTATAAGAAAGTTAGAAAGTTTTATCATTCTATACGTTATGTGAGGATTAAATTCATATCATATCGCTACACTTGTACATACACATATACATACATATGATATTTGTATACATGTATAAACAGGAGTACTGACATTTCTATATGAAACAATAGAATATAAATATTACACAATATCTTTTATAAAGTTCATTTTATTTTTGTACATATTATTTTGTATAGATGAAAGATACTATATGTGTTTATGCATATATATACATACATATATTCGTTATTGTGGAAGAATTATGTTCCTCAGAATTTAGTAGTTTTTTTTTTTTTTTTTTTTTGATATATTTTTCTGTAAGGATACAAGATACAAACACAACCAGTTAGAATTAAGTACAAAAAATTGATGATGTGAAACACATAATATAAAAGTGTGCGTATATTTTTTATTATTTTAGATATCTTCTTTTTGTATATATAATATACATTATATGAATGGTATAACTTTGAGAAAAGGACTTTCAAACTATTAAAAGATTCTAAAGGGAAAAATTTACTTTTTACATACATACATACATTCATATATACACATATACAATAAAATTGATGATAAAACATAGAAAAAAAAAACATAGAACAATAAATAAATCGTCGAAAGTCTAATTTAATAAAATTCCAAGCGAAGCTAATTAATGAACCTTCGTTATGTGTTACATTGACGGATGGGGAATTTTTTCTTTTTTCTTTTTCATATAATTTTTTTTTCCTTTATGAATTTCTACACTTGTACGAGTTGTACTAAATGAAAAAAAAAAAAAAATCATCCGGTGACTAACGATTGTTATATAAAATTTGAAAGATATCTAGAAAATTGGAAGATTTTTACTAGATCTATACTCTATCAGGTATAAAAAAAAAGTATCGTATACAATAAAAAAAAACAACAGGATCTCATCTTATACTTTCATTTTTGGTTAAATATAAAATTTGTGTTGAAATATTTTTTCAGTATCAATATTTTTCTTTTTAGTTTCGTGTACATTCGTATTTCGACTCAAAAGATTTTTTTTTCTTCATAGATACATACATACGAGTACATATGTATGTACATATCATACATAGGTATTTCCGAAGTCGAAAATTTTCTTCTTAATTTGGTAAGAAATGGGGTGTAGATGTATTTTACCTTTTTCTAAAAATTTTCTGTTATTTTTTTTTCTTTTTGTTCTTTATTTTTTTTCCGTTCTTTTTTTTTTTTTTTTTTTGATTTTCTTGAAATAAATTGAGTATGACGGAAAATTAATTGCATTCCACTTTAATATTAGAATTGAAGAGAAGAAATGAAAATACATAAAGAAAAAGATACAAGCATAGAAATTGGTAGATATTTAGAAATAAAAAGAATACAGAAAAAAAAAGGAGTTTAGAGACAGAATATAAAATAGAAATGAAAAGTGGTGGAGTAGATTTGTGATAGATATAAATTTATTCTAGATATTAGATGAGAATTTTTAGTGTAACAGTGTAACATTTCAGAGTATTAAATTACATGTTATTTTAAGTGTAAATTGTTTTTTCATCTAATTAATTTACATCATTCATTTTGAAGAATGAAAAACAAAAACAAAAAAAAAAGGAATAAATTATTTTTTTTTATAGATTTAAATATTTTGGTTCATCGTATTCATTTTATTTTGCTTTTTTTTTGTTTTTGTTGGTTATTAATTGAGAGTAATTTTTACTTGCTGATTGTTTTTTCTACAATTTAAAATTTAAATTTGCATTCTATACTGATTTGTTTTTGATAATAAAAAAATATCTTATTGTATTGTGAATGGTGGTATCCTTCGTGTTTAGTCTTATAGAAATTCTTAAACACTTACACAAAAGAAGCGCCTTAATTTTTGTTCATTTAACTTTTTTATTTGGAGATTTGTAGAATTTTTAGCTCCAAGTAAGTCAAAATAATTAGTCTATGACGTCTCTAAGTAGAGATGTTAGGTGCGACTGTTCAAAAATCTGAGCGAAACCAAGGTGAAAAACTTCAAATAAATATGTAATATGTATGTAAAGAAAAACTTTTACAATGATACATAAATGGGATGTTTTCATTTTGGAAGAAAATTTTTAAGAAAAATTAAATACGTATACATTACACATATATAATATAATTGAAGATTAATGTCATGTTAGTTAGTTCATAGTCATATTTCATTACATTGATTAATTAGAAATGTATTGTGTAAAAGTTTCAAAATAAAATAAACTTACAGAAAAAAAAGTATCTTCATGCACTTTTGAAAATTTTCATATAATAAATATCATTTCATCTTTTTTATATGACTATTAAAGGAATATTTGTTGTAAAACTAATATAGTTTTTGTTTACATAGAATTACTTTTCTTTTGCATTAAAAAGAAAACAAAAAAAGAAAAATAAAAAAAACAAAAAAAAGTAAAAATAAAACATAAAATCTAAGAGTACGCGTGCAAAAGACATTATCATTTAACTGGATCCTAAATAAAAAGGAAAAAATTTATTTTAACATCTAAAATCTAATATGTAACGTATAATATAATATATACTTTACATACATGTGTACTTTACTTGAATAAGACATTATTTCCTTTGTGACTATTTGTACTATTATTTCTCTTCTACCATTTTGAATAAAGATATATTCAAGATACAAAAGATATTTTACAGAAAAATAAAAAAAAGAGAATGTTTATTTTTTTCTATTTCATTATAATTTTTTTCTTCAGGTATAAATAGAGATATTCCAAATGTAATTGGATACATTTTAACTCTTAAGGTGAATATTCTTTTTGTTATGATTTCCTCTTGTTTCCTGGATGATTTTTTTCTTCTTTTTTTTCTGTTTATTGTATTTATCTTTTCACATTTCCTTATTTTTATAAATTTTTCTGTATTTTTTCTTTTCTCTTTAAAATTGATTTTATGTTAGTCTATTGTATCTTTTATTTTCATTTATAATTATATGAAAATAAATGTAATGTTAAAAAAAAATAGATACATATTTCTTATTTGTTTTTTGAATTTAACTAACTAAAAGTTGTATCAATGATTATATAAATTAGAATTTACATTTTTCAATTTAATTAAATTTTGTATTGTGTTCGATTTATATTGAATATACAAAGATGTACTTTGCTTAAATCCTTATGTCAACTCAAAAGAAAAATCATTGTTTAACTAGAAAATTTCATAAATTTTACTCGCGTATGTGGTTATTTGCGAATTTAACTTCTTTTCTTATAAAGTAAGGTAAGGGAATGAATGTTAACGGGGGCTAAAGCTCAAACTTAGGACTGTATGCCCAAAAGAAGAAGAAGAATAATAGGTGAGAAGAACATTATAAGTTCCATATTTTATACAAAAAAAAGTACCGGTCGTTATATAAATAAAAAGTACTAAAATCATAGATACATATGTATATAACTAACATTACCCAGAAAAAAGGATAAGGATAATGATAATGAATGTGTGAACATTTTTTCAAGAAAACACCCATTAATTTTGTATATTTTTCATTTATTTTTAATATAAAATACATTTGAAGAAAAATTCGATCAAAAATGAAAACAAATAAAGGATATATTTCGTCACTTTTTGTACATACATATGTAGTGTACCATTGTATTGAGTGGTACTTTTTATACTGCTTTTTAAAATTGAACATTATTGAAATCTATTCATGGAACTTCCCAACAAACTACAGAAAGCACAACAAAAAAAGCATATGAAAACAGCTTTTAGATTCTCTTTTTCATTTTATTGAAATACAATTTTTCTCTTAAAAATTTTTTGGTATTAATTTTAGATTTTACTGTATTTTGTTTTTAAAAATTGTATAAACTTAGCAAATTTTGAGGGAAAAACTAAACAAAATAATATTCTCGTGTTCTGATGTCATAAACCGTTACTTAATGTATGTATGTCCTTTAGGCTTACTTTTGATAAGTTAAATTCTTTCTACAATTTTTAACTTAAAAAGGACTTTATTATTCCCCAAAAAAATTGATCCTTTTTCTTTATTTCAATATATAATAATATTTCTTTTTTCCATTAACAAATTTTTTTCCCATAGCACCTGATAATCTTGAATTGTTGCAACTGATGACTTTCTCTTACAAAAAATTTCCACTTATCTCTTTCAAGTAAAAACTAAAGAGTATTGACGTAAGTAGTATCAGATTCTACTATCTATATAGTATCTTCTCGATATGATAAAGTTTAATATTAAATTCGAGTTCACAATTGTGTTGTAACATGTTTGATTAAAGACAACAAACATTTTGGATGGCCGATTTAGAATAAAATGA
The DNA here is from genome assembly GCA_939192795.1 of Bombylius discolor. Taxonomy (NCBI): domain Eukaryota; kingdom Metazoa; phylum Arthropoda; class Insecta; order Diptera; family Bombyliidae; genus Bombylius; species Bombylius discolor. Next base: position 38,513,353 of record OW584240.1, read on the forward strand.
CCTCAATTTAGATGTTATTTTGTTTTTGGTTACTTCTACTGTTGTAGTTTGAAGTTCTACGTTTAGTATCTAGAAATAATTTTGTTTTTGTGTTATTCAACTTTGTTTATCTTTATACATGCATTTTTCTTTTTTTAAATTATTAAATTAACCAAAGAATTAGAAAACAAAGTATATAAAGATAAATTTTATTTAATATTAAGGATTTAAACGCGAAATAATTAGTAGCTAACCTAAGGCTTTAAATTTAAAATAAAGCATGCCTTAATTTATTACGATATGTAAAATTGTATTGTATCTACGACCCATATAAAGATTTTTGATACATTTTATACATTAAACTACACGTATATACATATACATATACATATACATGTATGTAAAATCTTAAAGGTTCATCTTAGAACATATATTTATATTTTACTAAACTACATGGTTATTAAACCCTTTATAAACATAAAACTTTATTTTTAAGGACAAAGGTAAATTTATTATTCAAAGATTTTATAAAGAAGATTATCATTCTATTTGGTAATTTTAATTTTGTACACACAAAAATGTGATATAAGTAAAGATTAATATCGCCTGGATATATACAAAATACAACAATTATTATTAAAATAGGTTTTTGAAAATTTTTATTAAAAATTAAATTTAATCGCACGTCCTTGAAGATGGGTTATTGGCTTTTAATTATTTCTTTTAAAAGAACTTTAATTTATGTGTTGTAATTTCTTCTCTTAACAGTTGGAACGTTTTTGATGTAAGGAATGTTGAATGGATTGATTTGAATTTAAAATTTTGATAAAATATAATAAGGAATAAGGATGACATTAGGATACTTTGTGAATAGTTTGAAGAAATAAAATTAAAAATAAAAAAATAAGCCAAGCTTACTTTGTTCGTTACATTATCGGCGCTGGTGTTTATACGGCGCGTGCTTCTATAGAGAATTTTCTCATCGTTTTTCTCATGCGGTCATATTCATAAAAATATTGAAAAAATTTAATTTATTAAGCAACACAAACATTTGAAAAATTTCATTTACATACATAGATTAATTTTATTTGAAAAAGCATTCAAAAGACAATCTGAAGAAAAAAAAATCTCTTTTTATTATATTTTTTCTAAATTATCTTTTTTTTTTTTATAAAATGGTAATTTTTACATTTTAATTTATCTAATGGTCCACCCAAAAAACAGAATTTTTTTTTTGGTATAGTATAAGTATCTAAAACTATATAAATAAATTGCAATATCTATAAAAATATTCGAAATTGATGTTCATGTTACATTTTAATGTTTTTTGATTCATGCATATATGTAACATTTGTTCCATTTCAAAGCATTAATGGTAATATTCCTGCATGTGCATGCATATATGTATATATGGTATATATCAAGAATAAAATTTACTGAATTCTAAATAATATTGTATTCATCAAAATAAAAAGTTAGAAAGAAAAAAACAAAAAAAAAAAAAAATAACATAACATTAAAAAATAACGAAAAATACGAAATTTCAAATGTGTAACGAACCAAAAATGAAATCAACTACCAAATTTATGTACATATGTTTATATACATATGTACTATATGTGCATTTATTTACAAAAAAATACATATTTTAGAATAGATATGCATGACATTTTTTTTAATGTAATTTGTATTTTTTTTTCCTAGACAGGGTGTATTTTGAATAGAATAAATTTTACAATATTTTCAATTTAAAGACGAATAAATTCTTGAAATTTGTACAAAAATTTTTCATAGTAATGACCCTTTTTTTTATATTTTTCTTCAAAATTTAAAGATTCACCATATATTTTTTTTGCATAAAAAAACAATATTTTGTTAAAATTTCATATATTATTTTTGTAACATCTTGTACAAAGATATGCCAATAGGTAATTTTTGTTTTTCTATAATATTTTTTGCTATAGTAATAAATAATTTTTCGATTTTAAAACATTAGAACTTGAATTATTATTACATTCGACTGGAATGCATAAATTTCTAATAAAAATTTATGGAAAACAAAAATATTGAAATTTTTCAATAAAATTTTATTATCCAAAAAAAAATAAATATATATGATTATTGGTATATTCTTCAGTTAAAGAAAGAAAAAAAAACGCAAATACAAATAAATTTCAATTTCAGTTTTAACAATTAAATTAAAAGATAAACTGAGGTTGTTTTTAATTTTCAATACTTGAAAAATTTTCACTTATATTAATTAACATTATTCTAAATTTCAATTATTTTAATTTTTTTTCAAATGTTTTTTCATGTATGAAAATGTATACGTTTTAAATAGTTTTCTAAAATGTTATTCAAATAATAACAAATGCAAGCATCATTCGTCAATCATTAACCATGTTATTGAAGATACTCAAAAGTTTTGAATATGAGCTACATACATACATACATTTATGTATGTTTGTCGATTTACTTTTCTATCAATAAATTGAGTGGTTTTCAATTGAATTGATTGAAAAGGATTCAAAATAGAGATAATAATAAAATTTATACATTAACGAGGTGTGGATGAATTGAAAAATAGTTACAAGTGCAAAGAATTGCATGAATGCTATAGAATTGTTTTTTTTTAAATCGGCCATTTTTAGACATATCTTTTGTATTAAAAAAAAAACCTTCATAAAATTTGAAAAGTTCAAAAAAGAAAATTCTACTTTAAATTTATTTAAAAAAATTCAGGAAATAAATTTTAGGCCTAAATCCAAATTAAAGACTCAAGATTCAAAACTCAAAATTATGCTAAAACCAATTCTATTATGTGAGTATTTATTTACAATGGATTTTCCTGTCTGAGTGCTCGTGGATGCCTGCATCCCCCCACCTACAAACCAAACCAAGATAAAGGTAAAAAAAATTTATTTTTTATGTATGTATGTTTCCTTTCCAATGGGACTACCCAAGTTACCTTGAGTTTTCTAGATCGTTTTTACTGTCATACATCCACCTACAGTTTAAAATGGAATGCAAACCACTAAATTCGTTGGTATAGAGAAAGAATTTATTCGTATGACAGGACTGGGATGATATTTGTGTAGTTTGTTTTGTGGACTTGCTAAGTAAGCAGAGCCACTAAACTACATACTTCAGTACAGAGCACTTATACCGTTATACCTAACTCAAATGAATTGGTACTCATTCAAAGTTGAGTGAACTTGGATTGATTCGAACTTGAAATATTCAGCATCCGAAGCGAGCAGTCTATCGCTTCAGCCACTGACTGCTCGTCCTTTAAGTATTACAATACTTAGATTTACTCGGTTTGGATTCATTGGAGAATGAATCTTGAATCTTTGATTTGGATTTGGGCTTTAGATAGGTAATGTGTGATGTTGTGAAATGTAGAATTTCAACTAAAAATAAACATATACAATTCCACATATTTGCTATCACAAAAGTACATATGTATATATATTTATTTACTTGGTAATGACAGTTTTATAGAAAATAAATCTTGAAATGAAATAACGTGAAAAAAAAAAAACTTTTAAAGTGTTTATCATATAAAATGTTACTTTTTTGATAAATATTTTGTTTATGCAATTTTGTATTTTACTAAAATTGAAAAAGCACTGATTGTGTCTATGATTTGGGTGTGTCTAGTCAAAAAAAAAAAAAAAAGAATTGAAAATATGAAAATGTTTTATAGGTTTTGAGAGTATATGACAAATACACAAATAGTTTAATGTATAAAAAGTCACATTTTATTGAAGTTTTTTTTTTTTCCATCGAAATAGTCTATTTGAAGTATCAATTTTTTTGTATAGATTTTATCAGTGGTTAGAAAATAATTTATAGCATCGACTATCTGAAATATGCACTACTTTAATTAAATAAATTTAAATTTTTCGTTGTTTTTGAAAAACAAAATTTATAATACTCAACTGCAAGCAGTATGTACACAAATTTATGAATGTATGTATACCTTCAATATTAATTTACAGTTTTTTGAAAAATTATTTATCTGTTAACCGAGAACTCGGAAATCAATATGTATCGCCATTCGTCAAAAGTATTGGTAAAATTTTTTATCTATTTGAAAAGTTGATTGCAAAAAAAACATAAAATGTATGTTTTCTACTAATTTTGGTTTCAACACGATGTTGTTTTCGATATTGTAGAAATGTTTCAAGGATAAAAGTTTTTTATTTCTATTTTTATTTGTTTCTCTTTTTTTTTTTCATCAGGAAACAAAGATATTCACAATACAAAAACAATGTTTTGTTTGATCTTTAAACTTTTTTAAACTTAATTTATTTTCAATTTTTCATCTTATTTTATTCCAATAAAAAAAAAAAATGTACGACTATCATGTAGTTTTTCAATATAGGTACTCCATACGTGTGAATATGTATTATTTTTTTAAATACTCTTAGCTATCAAACAATTTATCTATAAATTAAATTTCGATTTTTCACTTGATCGATTGAATACAAATTTATACAATTGTTGAAATTTGCAAATATTTCACATCATCATTGTTCGAAAATTTTCAATATAAGGATAGATACATCCACACAAATATATAAAATGTATACATATAAGTCACATCGTAAAACGTGAATAAAGGTGTTTTTCATTCATATATTATATGGTTTTATGTATACGAGTATATGTAATATTTGTTCACTTTTTGAATGAAAAACTCTTTAAAATTTTATTTACATGTAAAATTGCATTACAAAATCTCAATTCAAAAAATTTTTATCATATAAATGTGTTGTCTATAGATACTTGTATGTGTACATGATTGATATTATATATAAAGTATATTTTAGTGGTTCTATTGTCAGAATCGAAAATTCATATATAATATATTCATTGATGAACAAAATGAAATGTATTGTTTTGTGCTAAATAAATAAAATAAAAAAAAAAAAAAGTGGTCCAACCCATAAAGTAACAAAATTTTGTATTTTAAAACTAAAATTCAGATTTATCTTCTTTTTATTTTTTCGTTCATTGTTTCTTGTTTTTTGTTAATGATGTTTTAGAAAGTTTAGTTTTAAAAGGCAAAAGTATGATACTTAAATGGTTTTTTTGTGGTATAAATTATCATGACCTATGTAGAGGTTAAATGTTGAAGTATTAAATTGAGGGTTTTTTTTTTCTATAACTTTTACAAAAAAAAAAAAAAAAAAAAAAAAAACCTTTTTTCCCTAAATTATACTTTAGATTACTATTTTATTTATTCTAACACTTTTAAAATTGCATGTGAATGTTATAAAATTTTCGAGAGAATTTTCAATTTTTAGACTTTTCATTGTTAACAAAAACATACATCAAACTACATTTATGACATTTTACATATGTATAAAGATATCAATGTTTTTTTTTTTTGTGCTGATACTCATGCAACATACTTACGTACAACGAATTCAAATATCATTGATGCATTTCATTTAATATGTGTATTGTATATGTATATGAAAATCTATTTGTACTTTCAAATTTTTCGGATATAAAATTTAAAGTATATTTACACATATTTACATATATACATAATATACATATGTATGTAGATACTCGTATATCATTGGAGAAGAATTAGAATTTATATAAAAATTAATTTTATATATTTGACAGTTTTCACACTTGTGCAATATAAAAGTGTTATTTCGCATATACATATGCATGCATCTAAACATTCATCAAATAATAAAATCTTTAAAATTGTATTTTTTGCAAATCAATGATGATGATGACGGTTTCGAAAAATAATAAAGTTATTTTGTGAAAAATATAAAATTTATCATTCACACACCTTTTTTTATGTTGTATGAACTTAATGTAATAAATTTTCTCTATCTTTTTGTTTTTCACTTTTTTTATTTTTTATTTTTTATTTTTGCATTTTATTGACTGTGTTATGATGTTATTATTATTTTTCTTATTTTTTGATTGTCATTTTTAGTTTTATCTAATGTCATATTTCTTATAAATATGAAATTTTCTTTATTATTATTATTTTTTTTTGTGTTTGGTTTTTTCTTATTTTTATTTGTGTATAATGTCTGATGAAATGGTTAGATATATTATGTGTAGTATGTTGCAAATCACATGCCATATTAACTATACACCTATGTAAATTTGCTGTTGCTGCTGTTTTATCTGATGATTATAGGTAACATATTGATTGAATAAAATTGTTTTCAAGTGTATACCATCATCATCATAATCACATATGATGTATAATACTTTATAAGGTGTTTTTTTTTTTTTTTATTTATTTGATGTTACTTTTTAGTTATCTTCATTCTTTTTTTTTTTTTTAATGCCAAAAGTGCATAATGTATGACGTTATCAGTGTGTAAAGTGGTAAATTTAAAACCATCATATGAATAAAACGTGTTTAGTTGAATAATATGGGGTGTATACCTTTACATTATAGATAGATTATAATATTTTGCCTGAAGCCATATCAGAATAAAATGAAAAAAAAAAAAAAAAAAAAAAAAATGAAGAAAAAGAAAAAAATTATGAAAAGTTATCGGAAGGTAGTAGCTGGCTGTTGTGTTATCAGGATTACTCGTACATAATGCAAGTTTTTTTTTTTTTATGATAAAGGATTTAAGTAAGGGTGACATGATTAAATTATTATACTTTTTCATATTATATAAGAAATAAGATAGTATTTGAAAAAGAAAATATGAAAAAATTTGGTTTAATACTTTTAGATAACATGGATTATGATTTTATTTTTTACAAAGTGTTTGTTCATTATTTTGATAAAAAAAAAAAAATGAGAAAAGTTAAATTCAATAAGCTTTGTAGTTTAATTTTTCTTGATTTTTGAAAATGTAATTGAATGAAAGATAGTTTTATCGAATTTAATACAATAATTTCGAAAAAATCACTTAAAAAATACACTGAAAAAGTTCATTTTTTTGTATTTAAGTAGAAGAAATCCTCACTGAATAAGGATTTTTTAAAATTATATTTGGATTAAAATTCTATCTTGAGAACTATTTTAAATTTTTCTTCAAACCTTTCAAATTTTAATAACTTGTAATTATAATGAGTATGTAATCTAATTTTCTTGTGCTTATTAGTTTCAAAGGGACTATTATCATAAAAATGAATGAATGAGATGGAAAATTTACATGTCCTTTCTATTAAATTTCACAATATATAATTTTATCATTAACACGCTAAAATAAATTTAAAAAAAGAAAAAAGAAAGCAATTACAGCATTAAACTATTGCGCATCAGCGCGTCGTGACAGCGCGTAACACATAACTTAAATATGTTAATCGTCAAAGGTGGCGCTGTTATTTTTAAACAATATTTACTTAAAAATCCATTTCCAAATTTGAATTTTCCTGGATTTTGTAATCCACTAAACTCAAAATTTCCCCAAAATATCCTCGTTATTTTCCAAAGTATTTCGTTTGATTCAAAAGAAGTATTTGTAACAGAACACAAGTTACAGGGTGATAAAAATAGATCTGCAAAAATTAATGTGAAATTTACAAATGTGGACACTTTTCATTTTTTTCAAAAAATTGTTCTCTCTTAAACGTGAGTGAGGTCTTAAAATTTAAACAGGATAGGATTTTTCTTGAATGACTCACTACAACACAAACAAAATAACACTTAAAAAAATATTTTTGTTTTTTCAAAAATTTTCAAAATTAGATTAATAAATTGATTGAAAAAATAAAAGTGAAAAAATTCAATAGTCAATTCCGTAAAAACATTTGACATGCAATGATTTATATACTATCTTTTCAATATTTGTAAAAATTTCTTTTGCAGCCGTTACAAAAAGATTACATGAACACATCGTTTTTTTTTTGTTCATCACATACGTGTATAATACATCAAAAATATTTCCGGGTGCAGACATCAAAAGGGCTATAATATTTAAAAATTCCAGAAATATATTTTTTTTTTGTGAAATATGTATTTAAGTAACATTTTCAATTTTTTTGTTACATAATAAAAAAATAAAAATCTATCTTAAAGTGACATGCGATAGATTCTATATATGAAATAAAAGGGCTTTGAATGTAGGTGATGGGCGCGATAGTTATACCTTACATAAATGTATTATATAAATTTTTTTTCGTCTTTTTCCGTATATAAAAAAAAAAATTAAAATTAAAAAACTATCATTTTTCTACAGGAACTTCCTTCATATATATTTTTTTCTACATAGATGCTTTTTTTTCTTCTCATTTTTACTTCATCCACGATTTGAACTGGTTCAAAGGTGAAAAGTAGTTTCATATAAATCATGTATTACTTGAACATAAATCAGCAATATGTTGGTTGCTGGATTGTATATAAAAAAAAAAAAAAATAAAAATAAAAAGAACGTGAATAAACACACGCAGAAAAAAAAATTTTAACAACAGCACAAAACAGTCGTAAAAGTATATTTATGGATGAAAAAAATACTTTTTTTTTGTGGTATTTAGTGAAGAATGGTATATTTAAAGATATTTCTATGAAACTGTATGATCAATATAACACATAATAAAGTACTGTACTGAAATCTTTTATAGTTTTATTCAATTTTTATATCTATATTTATTCAAAATTGCTTTATATGTGTATATATATTTGTATCGTAAGTATCTGAGTAGATTTCAAAATATTAAACTTTTTCTTTTTACGTGTAAGTTTAAGAAGATATTGTTGATTCTCTATAACTTAATATTAATTTTATCATGGCGATTTATGTGAATATGGAAAAATACATATGTACATACATACATACATATTTTTTTAAAGCAAGGTTTTGTGCATTATTGATTCATTTATCGTCACCTTATGGATATTTGAAATTCCCATATATGTATCTAAAGTTTGTATCTGGCAGCGGACAAAGAAAAAAAAAAATATAAAAAAAGATTAAAGGTGGCGAATGTTACATTATTGTATTCTTTTGACTCTTTGAATGGGTTTGTCGTCATCATCATTATCATCATCATTACTTTCACATCACAACCAGTGCAGTGTGTGAGTTCTGTAAGGTATAAACGAAAGATAGATTTCATCTCATCAGATGATATTATTGTGGAAGGTGCTATAATGTGAATTAGCATTATGGCAACGGATATTGCATGATTTTTTACATGATGTTACATTGCGATCGTTCAGATCAAAGATAGAATTACGCAATATTTATTTATAAGGTGCCAAAGAGTATCATAATCATCAACACCTGGATTTGGTATTTATTTATGTATTTTTCTGTATTGTGCATGTTGTGCATGTGTATATCAAAGATCATATGAACTTAATTTTCACTTTTTTTTTTTTTCAAATCAGAAGCTATTATATGCACCAGATACTGATTATATCTTATAGTAACTTTGCAATTTATAATGCGGCTATTGATTTTATATAATAAATATATACATAATTATATTGGCACTGATTGAATAAGCGATTATATTTTGACGATTGACGCTAATAGATTTTCATGTTTTATCAGTTTAACATTTAAACGACCGATAGTTTTAGGATGATAATGATGTAATGATGTCATGAAAACATGCTAGTTAAGTTTGTTTTAAGATTTATTCAAGAGATTTTATATTTTTTATTGTGTTTTTTACTAAAAAAAAAATTTTATGTTGAAGATTATTATGTTGATGGTTTTCATTGATTCATGTTTTTTTGATAAATTATGCATCTATGAATTTGAAAAGCCTTAAGGATAATTTGATGAATATCATTTTATTGATGATAGTTTTGACAATATCTCATTTTTAAAACAGATTTTTACTTTTGATAGAAAAAACGCCGAAATAATGTTCAGATATTTTTGAAAAAATCGGTCATTTTTTGGGCAAATTAAACTAAATCATATGGTTTCATATGGTTCGACCAGAATTTCATTTTTTTCACATATTTTTATGTAGCGATATCCCTTTACTACATGTCTAACTAATATAGTGCTAACACATAAAGGTGAAAAAATTGATGGAGAAGTGAAAGGAAAAGGTCCTTTCATGTAAAATATTTTCCAGGTGAATCAAATTTTAAATAAAACAATAAAACTTTTTAAATTTTTAATTAAATCTCTTTTCTTCAATGTGCTTTTTCAACATAATGTTTTTTAGTTCAATTATTCATGGTGTGAACATCAAGTCTTGTGAATTAAAAAAAAATAATAATTTTACAACTTAAAAATCTTTTAAAAATTTAATACAATTTTTTTTTTTTATAAAAATAAAATTTAAATTACAAAGTAAAAATATGTTTTATATACACACTTCAAAAAGCAAATAATCCACATGGACTATTTTGTTTTTTCGGATTTTTTTTTTTTTTTGAGAAAAATTTTCTTTCACAATTAAAAAACTTTTGTTTCAGTGCAAAAAAAAAAAAAAATCAATATTGGTTGGTTTACATAACATAATAACATTAATTTTTTATTCATCAATAAATCCAGAAAAAAAAAGACCAAACAAAAAAAAATAAATGAAATTTTCGGAAAAACACCAACAAACAAACAAAATAAACAACAACAAAAAAAATATATCTTGAAAAGAAAAAATTAAAATGTGCCAAATGAAAGTAGAACACGAATTTAAAATTTAAAAATTATTTCCATAAAAATGCATCCTTTTTTTTTATTTTAAATATACTCGTACATTTTATTTTTCATATTAAAAAATTCTCATGCATTTTTTATTTTTTTACGTACCTACATATTTTTTTTTTTTAAATTTTTCTCAATCCTTTTTTTTCGTTATTTTGTTTTTCCTTTTTTACTTACACCCCCTCCCCACTCTTTTGATATCAATTTACATATTATATGCCCAAAAATACAAAAAATACAAAAAATACAAAAAAAACAAGAACAACAAACAAATACAGAAAAAAAAGTATTCATATAGGTACTATGAATGTTCATGGTGGTGATGTTATGATGTTGTTCTGGAATCCCAGATATTTTTCATAAAATTTTAATTTAATTAAACTATAGACTATGTTTATTTTATTGTATATGTGTTTGTGTATTTATTGAAAATTAAATGTACCTCTAATATGCATGTGCAGTGGGTACACATGTATGTATGTTTTTGTATGTATTTTAGTATGTATATTAAATAAGTTAAAAATATATATAAAATAATAATAATAAAAAAAAAAAAAAATATCTACGTTGCATAAGTACATCTAAATACATTATATTATTATCAATATTTTTTTTTTTACATTTTAAAATTAAAATAAATGTATCAACAAAAAAAAAAAAAAGTTGAAAAATATAAAACAGGATAATAGAATTACATTATTATATTTTATTTTTAAATACATTATTAAGGTAATTTATAAAAACTATATATTTTCGAAAACAGAAATCACATACACATATACAAATTTAATTTAATAATATCACATTTAATTGCATTTTTTACCTTTTGATTTTTAAAAATATCGATTTAAAAATGTTTTAAAAATGATGTCATAAAAAAAAAAGTAAAACTAAAAAAATTACTTTATTACATAAATTGATTTAATTCAATTGAAATATTATTTTTGATCTTAATTTAATTTCAATTAATTTCATTTTAAATGAATAATATTTGAAATGGAAATGTTTTTTTGTTGTTGTTGTTGTGTTTTTAAATTATAAACTAGAGCCCTTAAGGTATACTAAAACTATGGGAAATTATTTATTTGATTTAAATAATGAGAAATTTACATTAAACTGTCAAATATGTATTTTATTTTGAAGGAAAAAAGAAACATAAAGAAAGGAGTTCAAGTCAATTTTGCGAGATTTTTCATAGTGTCCTTAATTTTATTTTTCAATTTTCTTAGAAAAGTTCTACAACGGGATTTAATCACAATAGAAACTTTAAAAAGGAAATAATTTTTTAAAAATAAAAAATAAATTCAAAAAAGTTCATACAGCAATAAGAATATTTTTGGCATTTACATGTTTGTCAACTGACATTTCACGAAAATTCTTAAAATGGTCATTATCGTTTTTAAATACTACATATGTACATACGTATATCCTTTAAATTACCCATGAGCCTTACAATCGCAAAAAATGTGTTCTGAGGACAGTGTCTAGTAAAATGACCTAACAATATCCTTAGCTCAAGTAGTTGCCCTTGTTGAAGTTAAAAAAAAAAAGTAAAAGGACATCTCTAAGACTATTCTTCCAGGTCTGAACTTTCATTGATCAGAATTGTACAATAAAATTCAAGTATTTTAATGGAAATTATCTATTTTTCTGGGCCCTTTACAAGGGATTTTGTTGACAGAAAATAGCTAAATTTTATAAAAATAAATTAATGTAGACTGTTATCATTTTAATTTTAACAATTTTATTTGAAAATTTCACGTGATACAAATTGTATTCGTTTAAATCAATTTTGAATAAAAAAATTTTCAGTATAATTTACAAATTATTCATGAATATTCAAGAAAGCTGAAAATATTATTGACTTCGGTACATTAATTTGAAAACTTCTTTATTACAATTCTAATTTTTTTTTGTTCCTTCTCGTAGCTCCCTTAAATTCTGTTTCATATTTTGTGTTTGTGCTTTTTTTTTTTTGCCTTTGAAGAACACATTCACTAAATACAACATTATTATTATTGATGTAAAATCTTCAAATATGTATGTATATCATATCGATAAAATTCTTGTAATATTTTATTTTATAGGTCATTAAATAAGTAGAAATCAGCAATAAATAAATAAATTTTAAAAAAAAAGAACAAGTCATTTCAAATTATATATGATTTTATCTACGTATATAGATTAAAAAAAGATTTGAATATAATATACTTTTATATTTTTTTTCTTTCTTTTTTATACCATTCAAACTTTCTGTATCTTTTATACACGCGTACACATACACAAACATACCTAATGACGATCCTTTTTCATTTATATAAAGCATCATTTAATTCTTGAAATACATAACCAATTTTGATGATATAATTTAGTATATACATATGTACATATGTATATAAGTAAAAATCATCCCAGCGGCTAAAGGAGCGCTGAAACATCGCTGTTTCAGCGCTTCTTTTGATGCAGTAAGCGCTTCCTCTTTGTATCCTTCTTCATTTCTTTTTTAACATTGGATGTCCGCAGAAGGCAGCGCTTCATTTTTGCTTCCATAGAAGCGCTTCAGAAGCGCTTCAGATGGAAGCGTTTTAGAAGCACTTCACATTTTTAGATGCTTTTAAAGCTTTTCTAGAATTTCTGTGGTGTTTTTTTTTAATTAATAAAATGCTTCTTATTCTTTTTAAAATCAATATTTATTTTTTAACTTATAATATAAATACATTAATAAATTTGTTTTTGCTTGAAATTTTTTTTTATATAAAAACGATTTCTTACAGCACTTAGACCAACTCTCATTGATTTTTCAGTCTCTGTATCCAAATTCCTTATTCTTTACTGCATCTGTAATCAAAATCCAAATGATAATAAATTTATTTAATTATCTAGTATACATATTATTATGTTATTATATTTTATATATTGATATTTTATAAATAATAAAAATGTTAAATTACTTACCTCGAATATTTTTAATACACTTTTTCTATTTTTTTAATTTTTTTAAAATTTATATATATATTATTTTCAAGAACTTCACTGTAACTACTTTACACAAAGGAATGAGACTATTTCGTAATATCTTTTATAGCGTCTCACATCTGCCTAGTAAAACAAATTCATAATTGCGTATTTAGTACACAGCAAATTAATACAGTAAAGCAATACACAGTGATGTAATACAGTACAAATTATAAGAGCTTCAAAAGAGCTCCTAAAAACTATGACGAAGAAGCGCTTCCAATGCGCTTCTTTTGGAAGCGCTTCAATTTTAGGCCGGTGGGATATTATAATAAAGATATATCATCAGTTTTATTTTGTTGTTTTTGTTTTGCACAAAGAAGATAATCAAGATAAAAATTTCACACGTTATTGAATTGAAAAATACATTGACTTTATAAGAGCATGTGTGTAATTTAGGGGAAGAAAATATATGTAGTATGTATAGAAAAGCAATTTTAATTTCTTTGATAAAAAAAAAAAAAAAAGAAGAAAAATTATGCTTCCAATAAAATTATGTGCTCTTCTCTGATTTATCAGAAAATTGTTAGTAGATTGGTTTTTTTTTTTCTTGCTTGTTGTTCGATATTGAAAGTGTTCATATTAAAGTGTATACTTGTATGATAAATAATTTATCAGATAAAAAATAAAATTTATAAGAATGTATCTTCTTGAATTATACTTGTAAAATTGTCATACTATAATATGTTATAGATTTTTTGATATATGTGAGTGTATTTATATTTATTAGTTGGAATATATTATTATCATTGAAGAAATTAGTTAATTTAACTCAAAGAATGTTAAATTTGTTTTACTGTATGATCAACACCTGGTTCATCAGTGAGATACATATATATACATACATATTCGTATTTGGTAATTTCGTAAAAGATAAAAGGTTATTTTTCAAATGGAAATCAAAGCCTTTTTCTTCTGAAAGGGTTAAAAGGTAAACGAGGCTTCAGAATTAGTTCACATGAAGTAATGTGTGATTATCGTAAGGTTTTGAAGATGATTCAAGAGTACATGCAAGATTTAAAATGGAACTATAGTATCTAGAATCACATGTATATTAGCAACTTTAAACCATTTACAATTAGATTCTTCACTCAGATTCATGCCAAATGGGTTATCGGAACGATTTGACTAAGTAAATTTTATCTCTCATTATCTGATAAACCTCAAGTTCTACTTTAAGTCTGATTTAGAAAATATGAGCCAACAATCTTTGAAAAAAAAAACTTAAATTCAAATTAATCCAATCGATAATACGGATGTCGATTGAAACTTTAAAATTTCAGGTGTTGATTTTACAGTTAATTCATTTTGCTTTGTTGCACGGATGGTAGCTGATGCATTATCTTTATCTTAAAATTAAATGAGTTCAGTATAAAATGCAGTTCACTTCTTTTTTATTTATTTATTTATTTTTGTTTTTTTTTTGTTTTTTTACCTGTTTTACAGTGTAATGTAAAATAATGCATTTTAAGTTTACTATGCAGAAAAGAAAAAGTGTAGTGGAAACTATTATACATTTTTTTTTTTTTGAATATGAATCATTAAAATTTTGTGTAAAATTGTGTGTATAAAACGTGAACGATGAACTTACATAGTATCTAAATAACATAGTATTTTTATACTATTCAAGATTCATGTAATTTTATATAACAGTTGGTGGTCTTTTTAAAATGTTATTACAATATACATAGCTAAATATTATAATACTTTCTTTATAGTTTCATGGATGCGGTATCCGAGCGTAAAGTGCAATTTTCATAAACACATACACGTAAAGATACATACATATATGTATGTATCTTTTTTTTTTCTTCTTTCGACTTTTTAATTTATTCATTTTATCTATTTTATTATACTATATGAGCGCTAATAAGAAAGAATAAATCATTAAACGTAATGTAATTACGCAATTAAAGTATAACCGTTGTGTTGTGCTGATATACGAGAATGTATGTAATACATTATAATAAAATAAAGATATCATTGAAAATGCATTGTAGATATAATGCAGAATTTGTTTTTATCTTTAAGATAAAAATTTAGTTGCTACGTATAAATAGATTCTCTAATATCAATAATAATGAGTATATTAAGGTATAAAGTTTTATTTTCTTTTTTATTTTTATTTTTTACATTGCATTTTGTAATCATTAATTTATGATAAAAAAAAAAAAATGTATTATGGTGTATGCAATTGCACTAAGGTTATAGATATTATGCTGTATGAAGATTTTTTGAACAATTATAGAAGTGCATAATTCTTAGAGGTTCTGGACTAGCAAACAGAAAAGTAGAAATTTGTAGTTTTTGTAAATTATGATGTTGGTGATGATTACTTGCTGGAAAATTAATACTATGCAGTTGAAATTTGAAAAAAAGAAAAAAAAAAAACAAAACAAAAATCCTTACAGACAGTATCTGTTTTTGTTTTTGTTTGTCTTCATTAGTTTATATACCTTTTAAAAAAAAAAATCTCTTAATTTTATAACTTAATAATCAGAAAAGAGGAGTGTATCATAAATGTTTAAAAAATTGAAAAATTATGATATAGGTACCACAATAACCATATAACTGAAATATGTGGTTGAATTTACAGAAAAAAAAAAAAGAATAAGACAAAAGACTCAGTACCTAAATATGTATAAATCTACAGAAATTGTGATATGAAAGTGAAATCACTATTTTATTATATGTATGTATATACAATAAAAGTGCTCTTTGAAGCAAGGAATTTTTTCTTGTATAAAGCAAAAGTGAGGTAAAACAATATTTTAATTGTGTTTTTTTCAGTTTACTTACATAAATGTAAGAAAAAAAAAAATGGGATGGTATGAAATCAGTAAATAGGCGGAATGGCAAATTTTATAAATTACCAAGATATCAAACGGCTGGCAGAGAGAAAAAAAAAAATACTAAGAAGAATATTTTGTAGATTCTTTTTTTTTTTTTTTAAATTTTTTTATTTTTGTAGTATTATGATCTTTAAAGCAAAACTATAATTAACTTTGAGTTATTATATTGTGATGTTATCAGAAGATTTTTAAAAGGGAACAAAACACAAGAAAAAAAAAAAAACATCCAAACACGTTTTGTAACATTTTTTTTTCTTGAATTTCTGAATTTCTGTAGGAGAAAATGAGCATGTAAAGAAGAAAAAATTTAAAAAAATGCATAAAATTTAAATTGTAATTAGAGAAAGAATGTTGAATGTTGTAAGTTAATATGTGATATTCGAAATATTTGTATGAATTTTATTATGACAAACTTTCAATTTCTTACGTTGTATGAAAAAATGTTCAGTTTTTAAAAAAAATATTTTTAAAATTTAAGATGAAAATTTATTGAGTAAGCTTAATGGTTTTTTTTTCTACTTAGATCTCCATTTCCTTGCATGAAAAGATCATTTCAATAAAATAGATGGTTGCCATATTCCTATTTGAATTAATACGTTAAAGTTGGCCTACATATACTCAGAATTTGAAGATGATTTCTCAAGTTTATTTTGAAGTAAGATCTTCAAGAAATATCATTTTCAAATTTCAAATAATTAAACCTACGTGTGTAGTAACTGAAAACATGAAAAAACGACATTCGACTCGGCCGGGAATCGAACCACGGAACCTTTACTTTGCCGGAGTAATGCACTAACCATTGAGCTACCGAATGCCATGTCGTTTGCTGTTCTCAGTTACCACCTAAATCATTGATGAATAATACCCAAACCTCCTACACGTGATTATATATTTTTAGATAAAACAAAAAATGGTAACATTTGTAATTTGTATCCTGTTGCAAGGACCTCTTTTATAAAAAGCATTTTAAAAAATGACGTTAATATGCTGGAAGTTCGGATCATAGAATCAAGAATTATAATAATTGTTGTTGATGTTCCGAAAACTTAATACAAAAATATCAGACATTCTTTAAATTTAAAGAATTTGAAAAAAAAAAACAAATGAAATTCATAAGGTTTTGAAAAATAAATATAAATTTTCAATTATCTTCAAATTTTTTAACACAAAAAAAAAAAAAAATGAATGTTAAAATAAATTTATTTGGATTTTAAAATAAAATCAATTTGAATAAACTCAAGACTTGACATTTGCTTCAATTCCTTATACGATATCATTAATTTTTTCATCATTTTTTTCTCTCCTGTAACTATACATATATTCTGTAGTTCATCCTTTCTTTTAAAGCATCCCATATCTTCCTGTAATATAAAATCAATTTCGAAGATAAGAAGATAAATCGACTTGTGTGTGACGTGTGTTTTTTTTTTCTTCTTTTTTAAATTGAAACAAATCCTGTAGCCAGTTTAGGTATATGAATCGTTCCAGTACAATGTTGAGACACATTTTATAGTCAAATTTTAAAACAATATATAAGATGTCCTTAGAATGCTTTAATGAGAACAAATAAATTGAGATTTAGGAATTTTTATTATTACGTATTTGTTTTTTTATTTATCCTTTTTTCTTTATTTGTTTGTGTATTTTGTTTTCTGGAAAGGTGATTTCATCTTAGAACTTCACACAAAATGAGAATTTTTTCTATATAAAGCTACCTTTTTTAAGTTGATAGTATTTAACACTAAAAAAAAGAAAAGAGGATTTGTGATAAATAAATAGATGGAAAAATACTAAATGGAAAATGATACTAAAAAATCACATCTACGAAAATGTGGGGTATATGTGCATTCGAATATGAAAAAAGAGGATTTAAAAAGACTTTAAAGATTGAAAAATAAAATTTATGAGAGTGAATTTAAGTGATTTTTACGATTGAGAGTTAAAAAAAAAAACTAAGTGCTTTTGACAATCAAAAAATTAAATCCTCATCAAATATCCTTTTTTAATGAATTTTAAATTTATGAGTGTGATTCATTACTTCAGACTAAACGAGATTTAAGAATTTGAAAAAAACAAAAAAAAAATAGAAAAGAAAAAAATAAAGTTACAATGTTTTTGATTTAGCTTAATTTTTTCTTCCTTGTGACTGAGTTTTCGATTTGAATTTAGAAAAATTTTCAAATAAAAAAAATTACTAGAATTTTTAAATTTACTAGAAGGATTCACTGTTTTAAAATAAGACCATTTTTTTTCAATTATCAGTCACAATGTTGGGATATTTCTTTACTGCACTTTTATTAGAAAAAGTGACATTAAATCCTGAATTCGATCCTTTTCTTTAAAGATCATCTGAAACTTTTGCAAGTAACTTGATGAAATTTATCGAAAAAAAAATCAACAAGATTCTGGGCAGCCATTGAAATTTTTATAAGAATTTGTGGAAAATATCATAACTCCGAAAATGGATATTTTCCGTGTTTCTTTGAATAATTTTTATTTTATTTTGTTATTCGATTTGTGAAATCGAACGTTTTTTATTTGTTCTAATTTTCATTTGTATTCGAAAAAAAGTCGTTTTATCTATTGGCTTACTTTTTTTTTTCTAATTTCGGTCTATTTATTTTTTATTCTTTATTTTTGTATAGCTATGTTTTGAAATTTTCCTTTAAAATTTTTTTTATGTAATTTTATTTTAAAAATTTCCCTCAATCAAAACAATTGTTTTTTTTTTTTAAATTGTTTCGTTTATTATTGTATACCTACATGTGCTCCAAAGTGTAATTATTATGTATCTGTCATGTATACGTTTTAGGCTTATGTTGAAAAAAAAAAAAAAAACAGTAGAAGAAAATCAGTTGAAATTTATTCAAAAAAAGGGGCGACTAAATTTAAACATACAAAATAAATTTACATTTCTGATATGTCACATTGACATTTGTAAATTATAATAAAATACATAAAAATAACAACAACAATAGCTAGCACATTACACAGAAATTGTTAACAATACACTGTAACAATATAGATTAGACGATGGGACGAAGGATGAAAATATTTGAAAAAAATTGTATAAATACAATCCATACCTAAAAGTATGTATATGCATATGTATGTATAGTAAGTATAGAATGATTTGCATAAGAAAGTATTACGTTATATATATGTACATAAGTATATATAATTTAAGAAGATCAAGAAAAACGAAAAATACTATTAGGGAAAAATTGGAAGGGAATGTTGGAAAATTTAGAAATGCGAGAAAATAGGATAAAAAAAAAAATGATACAATGACGAGAAATTGTATTGTAATATGAATGTTTTTTTTTTTTTTTTTTTTTTTTAAATAGCTAGGTCGAGTATATACTACAAGTGAATAAGAAGAATGATACAGAAAAAGAAAAATGTTTTTAGCTATTATAAAAGACATTGATGTATTTCATTTGTGATAACGACAACACAAGAAAATTCATATATAGGCTTTTCCTCTGTTAAGCTTCGTTGATAGCTGTTCTATCTGTTGTTGGCTGGTTTATTTTTTTCCATCTTCTCTTTTTTGTATTTTGTATAGGAAATTTTAAAATTACACCGTAGTTATTTATATTACGGAAAAAAAAAAATAATCTTGTATTAACGTACATACAACAGATAACGTACACTTAATTTGGGCATTTATTATATGTCAACAATAGATTTGAAATAATTTTATAAGTTGTTATTTGAGTAGATATTATGCAGCCAATGAAATACATAATATATACAAAATGATTATTGTTATTGTTTATGAAAATTGGTTTGAAGGAGACAATTTATTTTTTGGATTGTGTTTTAGGAAAAATAAAATTTAATGAAAAATTCATTGATTAAAATTGGGTAGACTTTAAAGAGAAGTGAAATTCATGAGTTTAAGTTTTAAGAGGTTTTTTTTTTACAAGAGTTAAGAAAATAGTGAGTTGGGGTTTTGTTCATAGTCAATTTGACAGAAAGATATTTAAAGCCACAACTTTTGAGTATTTAATGAAAAATGGTCAGCCGTTTGTCAACTTAATTCTTAAGAGGTATCCATTTCGAGCTTAAGTGTATTTATCTTGTGTATTCCATTCGTCTTATAATCTACGTAAGTCTTTATTTATCAAGGTGTTTTTTATTTCTTTTCCATGATCATCTACCCCACTTGTTTTTTCAGTAAAAGTGTCACCACTATATTTTTAACTGAAATACATACATACATACATTAAGAATGACTTTCTCATTGAAAAAATACGCTATTATTTGGTTTTTATCGCATAAAAAAATAATATTTTTGTGAATTTAGCTTGAAAGTGTTAAATAAAGGGTATTATTGCTGTTAATTTTACCCTAAAACTGAGTAATATGGTGGAAGGATATTTATCATTTAAGATATTTTTTTAAAGTCATGTAATTACTTTTAGTAATTGTTTTTTTTTTTTTTTGAATATGTAGAAAATTGATTTTTTATATTGACTTTCACTTTTCCTACATTTCACTTTCATAATAAAAATTTCTTTTCAAAATAAAAAAATAAAACATAAAAATAAATCGTCAATTAACATAAAATTTCCTTATACAATTTAAATATTATTATTTTCATTTTAAATGATAATTTTTTAATAAGTATATTTTCAGATAAAATTAAATATAATTTAAAACAATTTTTAATAACAATAAAGAATGAGCATAAAAATGTAATTAAATAGTTGAAGATGTATCTAATAATATAATCCTTTTAGTATATAACCTTATTTTATTTTTATTACTTGTCGTTTTTAATTTTACTTTTTTTATTTTTTGTTTAATTTTTTTCTTCCAAAAGGACATAACAATCAACTATTTGTACAGTTAGATATAATGTAAATGTACATTATTTTTAATTAAATTAGCATAAAATATAAATTTAATGTAAATTACTGTATAATGAAATGATCTTTTCTATTTGAAAGACAAAAAAAAAAAAAAAAGAAAACTATAAGAAAAAATTAGTAAAAAAAAAAAAAAATAGAATGATTAGCATTTAACAAGAAATATAACAACAAATAATGATGCGATGACTACATACAAAACAATAATAAAATGTCATAGAAGCTAAATAACAGAAAGAAAAAAAAATATATATCATTTTACATATTTTACAGTTTGAATAATTTTATAATAAAAAATAGAAAGTTTTTTTTTTTCTTCTTTCTATTAAGTGCAATTTACATACAATATTCTACAAACATGTAAGACTGTATATAAAAAGGACATCATAAGCTTAATAATAATAGTAAGCTTTTTTTTTTTCACTATAGCTTTGTAGTAAAACGAAGAAAATATACAATAACCCATTTTGCTACAAATAGAATTTCATATAGAAAGACAGTTTTTGCTCTGGAAATTGACTCTTATTTCAGTTTTTTTTATTTTTTTAAAATTTATTTTGATGTAATTTTTAAACGAAGAATTATTTGTTATGACAAGACAATTATTTCCTAAGAAATAAAGAAGAAAATTATTTTTCTATTTTTTTTTTCTAATGTATTTCAATTTAATTTTAATTAAAAATGTATGTTTTTTTTTTTTACCGGAAACTAACTACTGTTATTTTTATGAGGAAAATAAAAAATTTCATTTATTTAATTGCCATAAGGAAAAATTTTTTAATGGAAATTTTCACTATAAATTTTTCTTTTTTCCTTATTTTTTAATTTAAATGACTTTTTTTTTTAAAAATAATTTTCGGTTTTATAAAAAGAAAAATAACACACAAAAACCAAGCTAAATAAATTTCTTTTGTATATATATTTATTCGATGAATTTTGTACATAAAAATTGAGTTTTTCCAAATCACTTCATTTTTATTATATTTTTTGTTTTCTTCTACACAATAGAAAATAAAGGATATTTTAAGAAAATATACATATTGTTGATTAATGTATAAACGTAAATTAAAAAAAATTTGTTTTTTCGAATAAAAAACAAAAGAAAATTTCGTATGAATTCAAGAATAAATTTTGAAAATATTTTTTTTTTTTTTTTTTTTTAAACGAGTAAGAGGAGTGAGGATTTAAGGGTTGTGTTTTTTAAGTATTTTATTTTTGTTGTTATTGTTAAAATTAATACACAACTGAATAATCAAACGAAAAACTCTTCATTGGATTTTGAAAACTAATTAAATTTCTAAAAGAAAAGAGAACATTTTCTTAATATTCTTCTTTATACATATTTTTTTTTTTCTAAAATTGTTTTTGTTCTTATTGAGTGGTTTTTGTTGTTTTTTAAATTGCACGATATTATGATTTATAAAATGCAAAGAGATATATTATTCTATATTTTTACAGTTAATTTTAAATTTTCATTTTGTGTTTAATTGCTCAAGAACAAAATAAAAGCAAAGTAAAGAAAGTATAGTAACGTATTTTCTTTCCTGAGAATTTATTCTTAAACAAATTTTAATTTATTTGTTTTTTTTTTTTTTACTTTTGTTTATTATTAATTTTATTTTTTAGAACAAAAAAAAAAAAATTAAGACAAATTATGAAGAAAGAAAATGCCTTAAAGGGTTTTAATCTTTAACAAAAATTCTTAGTCAATCGTAAAGCACGTATTTTTTTGTTGTTTTTGTTTGTTCTTGTGTAAATGAATTTCAAAACTTTATTAGATTTACAAAGAAAATTTAAAATGCCTAAAAAACAATCTAATTTAACGTATACACAAAATTTTATTAAATTTAAAGTTTATGTTTATTTTATTAATTATAAAATTTGAATATTGTTGATTTTTTGCGTTGTTGGTTAATTTTTGCTATTTGTTAAAATATTTATGTAAAAAGAACACGTAACAAAGGGAAGAATCTATATGAAAATTTTATTTGGAATTATTGATAAAAATGTTTATTTTATAGTCGTGATTTTAAAACAACAATATTCTCGGATTTTATAGAAAACACGTTGACTGATATTAGAAATTTTGAGAAAATTCCATCAGGTTATCAGCTTCATAGAAAATTAAAAAATTCAAATTATAGGAAAAGTTTCAAATTCAGATACAGAAAATGTAGTTTTTACTTAGTTAGTGAACTTCTACAATACTACATGAAGGATCCAAAATCCTGTAGATTTTAAGGTTAGTTTGAAGTCAAAAGGTCAGAAAGTCAAAACGATATAAAATAAAAAAATGTTCAGAACTGATAATACAGAATTGGATGAATGCTTACAAAAATTTTCAAAATTTCGGTGTCAAAGAATTTAGTTTTTATAGGAAAAACCAAAATATTACGGGACATTTTTTCGATTGTCTATAACAAGCAAGAAAATAATTGAAACTTATAAGCTAAAAGAATAAAAGTGACAGCAACTGATATTGCAAATCCATTATATTTGCTAGTTCCAATGTGTAATTCAGGATATATCCTTATACAACTTGATTTTGATTTGGATGTTGAAAAAAGGGCACATGTAGAATTTTTCATGTAAATTAAAATTAGTAAAAAAAAAGTAGTCAAAGTGTTAAACTTACATTTCGTTGAATTAGCATTTTAAATTAACAAAATTTTAACTTTAATCGCTTTTAAACATATAGAAATTGACAAATTGAATAATGTTTTCACTTTTATTTTGGATTATTTTTGAATGTGAGCTGAAAATGACTTTTTAATAATTTTAATTAAAAGAAAATTTAAATATTGTTGAAAATTCATTTATAGCTCTCATTAGTTTACTTAAATTTTTTACTTAAAAACCCTTTAAAGAAAATACATTCGCTTGACAAAGCATATACAATCACTTCCCTTTTTTTTGCCTTTTTACTATTTTTTCAATTTTCTGAATATCTTTGATATATTCAACGAAAATAAAAAGAAAAAAATAAAAACCATTAAAAGTCCATTTTAAAAGTGAAAGGAATAAAATATATCAATACACAAAATCATTCCTATAATACTGCTGTGCAATCTTTCATGTACAATTTCAAAAGAAAGAAGAAAAAAAAATAAAACATACATATTTTCTTTTTTTTTTCCTAAAGAATATTTTAGGATTAACGTGCATAATGTATGGAGCCATTCATGATTAATACAAAATACGAAATCTTTTGATTCTGCATATATCAAAAGCATTCATACAAATTCAGATTGAATTTTAAAAGAGACTGTCCTGAAGGCTTTTATTATATTGATATAGAAAAGTTTTAAAATAATACAGTCCAGTATTTAATAGAGAAGGCTGTTTTTTTATTTTTTATTTATAAGAAAAATAAGGAATATATGTATCTGTTGTAGACTCCTGCTATGTCAAAATATTCCTTTCAAGTTTTCTCTTGCATAGTTTATTATTAAAGGAATGCATGAGTTTTATTCAAACTTTTTTATTTTTTACTTGTGAAAAAAACTTTCAAATTCATTCATTTAATCAAAATCTATCAGAATCAGGATAAAATTTTAAATGGAATTGATTTAAACCAAAACGCATCAAAAAAAAAAAAAAGAAAGATAGTCTTTGTTGTGAATTTTTCCAAAAAAGAAATTTGAATAAAAAATTTTACTAAATATTTTTCTACCAACTTTACTGATAATATTTTGTTTTTAATTTTTCATTGAATTTTCAAAAAAAAAAAAAAAAAAACAAAATAATTATCTTTTTTAATTAAAATTACAAATTTTTCAATTTTGTGTTTATAATGTTTAGTTTTTACACAATTGTATTTTGTTGATCGAAATTCAATTTAATTAAATTTATTTGTGTTTGATGTAATTTTCATTGTTATTTTTAAAATATTTTACATTACACTTTCTATGTTTTTATTTGTTGTTTTTGTATTTTTAAATAGAAAAATGTATTTGATTTTCGATAATTTTATTGTGTAGCATAAAATATGAAAAAAAAAAAAGGAGTGATTATATGAAAATTTACATTCAAAAAAAAAAAAAAAAGTATATCAATTAAATTAATTTGAACGTAAAATGTCGTAAATGTTATTATAAAATTTATTTATTTTATGTTTTTGTTTTTTTGTTTTTTTTTTGTGTCATTTAAAATATAATAGATACAAAAATTTCCTATTTTTTTTTGTAATTGGTTATTTAAATTAAATAATTCATTGTGTATTTTATACGATAAATTTTTGGTTATAAACTTAATTTTTTTTTTTTGGGAAAAAATTTTTTATTGCTTTGTCGATAAAAGTTAATATGATAAAAAAATAGATTTTATCAACATTTAATTTTTAATGCACGAAATTAGATAGACGAGAACAAACTACTCATATTAAATGGGAAATTCAAAGTGAAAATAATCCTTTAAAACTTAAGAATTGAACACAATTACGATCATCGATCATAAATTTGAATGCCAAAATTTTAGACAATGTATGGTAGCGAATGAAGTTGTTAAAAATTACAACAATCGGAGATAACCATTTTCTGGTTGAATGTCAAAGTAAAGCTGGATTTCCAAAAAATTTATATTTAAAATTTCACATGCATTGTCAACTTGGTTGTTGTAATGCAACTGATCTGATAGATGAAAAAACAGTTCATTTATTTTTGGTCGCTTTAAGCAATGACAATGTAGTTGACTATAATAGTAAGTACTCTGTACTTTAAGTAAGTTCGTTTTTTAATTAAAATATCAAAAGTTACTCGTGGTAGATACTCGGTCTTGGTGGACGTTGTTGTGTTTACTTGTAAAAGTGAGTTGAATTGAAATCTTCCTTTAAACTCAAACTGAACAAATACTGAATATTTTTTAAATTTTTTTCTCAACTACCGAAATTTGGAACAAAATTTCCATAATATCTACTCTTCAGTTGAGGAATTGTTGAAGTTTCTAATGTAGTAACTGAAAAACATGAAAACGACATTCAACTCTGCCGGCAATCGAACCACGGACCTTTACCTTTCCGGGGTAATGCTCAAACCATTGAGTTACCGAATTCCATGTCGCTTGCTGTCCTCAGTTATTATCTAATTATTGATGAAGAATACTCAAACCTCCTACACTAAGGACGTATAGCTCAAAATAATTATGTTTCAAATAAGGCTCAAAGCCGAAGTTTATACATTTGTATACGATCAGTACATACATATGTAATTTTAAAAGCGTAGCAAAAAGATAATACTGAATTTTTATATGTTGAAAGGATAGTGGCGAATTTACTACATTTGCAGTCAACTGACAATCCTGCTTTTCTTCAAAAAATCCCATTAAAAATTGTTATTAATTTCTTGAATTCAAAAGAGTCTTCGAAACCTTTTTTTCTTATAACTTATCCATGAATAAATTTAAAAAAAAAATTGTGAACACATAAATAAATTATTAAGTAAAAAATAAAAACAAAAGAAAAATTATAAGGACGTTCTATTTAATCAATTATAGTAAGAACCTTTACACCCATACCAAATTTCCTACTTTATTCAGTTTTTTCTTTCTCATTTTTAATTTTAATTAAAATACATTTCATTGGTTACATTAAAATTGTTTCGTTTTCTTTGTTATTTTTTCCTTTTTTCTTTTGTCTTTGAAACTTTAAGTACAAATTTTCACTATTCAATCTTCTTTTTATCGTTTACATACATCGTGTATCATACAAATTTGTTTTGTATACATTAATTGATTATTGTCAATCCTTATAATACATTATATACAGTGATTTCAAAAATTATTTGTACACGTTAAAAAAAAAACACATAATAAAGCTTCAATCCAAGTTTCAGTTTTTCGGTGTTTAGATGTTTGATGTAATCACCTTTTGTTTCTCCTCAAATTGCGCAACAGGACCAAAGATTTATTTATATATTTAAAATTTTTAGTTATAAGTAAAATCACAAATAAAAAAATATATATTTCTTCCCTATAAATTTTTTTGGATGAGAGGGAATGCCTTACGTATCACGCTTTTCACGTTTAAGTATATTAAACACATTGTTTCATACAAATCATAATTAAAATTGACATAACGTAAAAAAAAAAATTAAATGGGTTCGTTTCAATATTCAACTTGTTGAACACCATACGGTAAATCCATGTTAGTTGACAGGAATGACAGGTGTTGTTTTTGAAAAATAAAAAAATTATGTCAATTGTCAATATAAAATATCAAGTAAAATTTACAGTTGTAATGTTGAGCGCACCCGCTGATAACTAGTGCTGATAAAACACTTCCGACGATTTCAAGCTGAAGTTCTGTTTATTGAAACATCAAAATAAGACTTTGGTGGATAAACTGTTCAACATGTTTCAATAAGCGAGTCCAGTAGACAGACGAGTATCTTTCAATTTTTGTTTTTAAGTAGTTTTTTTGGTAAAGTAAAAATCTAAAGTGTACAAATAATTTTTGAAATCACTGTACATCAATATGTGATACATGTTCAATTACATTTTAAAGTACATATACATACATATGTTTGTTTTTATATTAAACGTACATAATTTAAGGCATTCTTTTTTATAATATGAACCAGGTATACAAAATTAAATTAACGATCACTGTTATTTACACATTAAGTGAAATTAATTAAAATTTTAATTAAAATTCTCTGTTGTATACCTTAATACGATATTTTCTTTTTTGTTGTTTATTTTTATAAAAATGTTTTTTTTTTTTCCTGCCGATTTTCATATCTTTGTATAGAGAGTTCTTGTTTTTTGGTGAATGTGTTATTTCTGTTTTTCTTCTTTTGGATTTTTTTTGTTGTTTTCTTTTTAATATGATTCATCGTAATCAATGCAATTTGCTTATGAAGCGAATATTTAATGCTTTTAATTCATTTTAATATCGGTGCAACAGAAAAAACAATGCATAATCTGTTTGATGATGATGATGATGCTGAAGCTGCTATGTTATTTTGTCGTTTTTGTCGTTGTAATATTCTGATGATAATGACGGAAAATTTTTTTTTTGATGATGTTATTGAAAAGGACCAGATAATATTGAGATATAATTTAAAATTATTATGAATATATCAGTTATTGATTACATTAATATGAAATATTTTACAAAGGACAATAAAACAATAATGTTACAAAATGATTAAAAAAACGGGAAAAGGGGAAAAAAAAAATATGAAAAATGCATATTAATGATTAATAAATTTTTGCATTGATGACAATGAATTTTTTTTTTTTTTTTTTTAATATTAAAAAAGTGAAACAATGAAACGAAGTTTTATGAACTATTGAAGAGCAAAAATAACCTTCATGGTGCTGCATGATTGAGATTTTGTTTTACAGATCATTGCAATTTTATACAACAGAGAGGAAAAAAAAATTGAAATATGTAATTAATTGTGTTTTAATAATTTGTAGATGAAAAGAAAAAAAGATTTTAATTATTCAGAAAAGAAAAAACCTTTATTTTATTTTTTTTTTTTCAAACAAATACATTTAAACTAATTCGCAATATTCGTAAAAAGTTATTTTTATTTTTCTGAAATTATAAAGAGCAATGACATGACACTTTTCAATGCAAGGATGCATTAAATCATTATTTTTTTTTTAAATAAATTTTAAATACATTTAAAAAAAAAATTGCAAAAAAATGTACTATTTTTTATAATTTTCTTCAAGTAAAAGGTGTGTCGTAGTTTTTTTTGTATGATTTTGTTGTTTTTTTTTTTTTTTTGGAGCGCC
Source organism: Bombylius discolor (assembly GCA_939192795.1). Lineage (NCBI taxonomy): Eukaryota > Metazoa > Arthropoda > Insecta > Diptera > Bombyliidae > Bombylius > Bombylius discolor. The sequence goes on from OW584240.1 coordinate 38,542,438, forward strand.
ATTTAAACTTTTCCAGGAGTTAAACTGAAAAGTAGTTTGTAGTTTATATAGAGAATTTACAGGATTAAGCTTGTCGACTAGTTGTCACATAATATGTAGTAAGTCCATAGGCGTTAGAATTCTTTTTTGAATAGAGTTTAATAAGAAGAAATTCATTTATTCGATAAAAAATTATTCATGTGTGAATTTGATTGGAAGTTTCTCTTAGATATTTTTTCTGTACACTTACCGAATAGTCCTTGCCATGTTGAAAAATATTATTTTGTAGATAAAAAAAATTTTTAAATCAAAAATTTAATGAAAAATAGAAGAGTAACATGTACAATACACATCGAATGAATACATCTTTAGGCTTTTTTAAGGGTTTGTTAGTTTTTTCATCCTTCAAAAGAGTATGAGAGAAACTGTTAACTTTTAAGAATGACTTCTAAGGTAAATATGTTTCACAAATTACTTATTTATTGAATTTACTTAAAATTAAAGTATGAAATTTATTATTTTTGCATAAATTTTAAGCTTTTCCGTTTCACTCAAATTTGTTTTGAATATTTTTTTTTTTTCACTCAAATATTATATTTAAAGGATGTATTTAATTTTTTATTTTTGTTTTCATTGAAAACAAATTTTTATTACATAGATCCTTAAAATTATCATAAAAATAAAATTCTATTTACTTTGTGTATTATTAAAAAAATGTTGTTTATCTGAAAACAATTTCTGTTATTTTAATAATTTTTTTTTCCCAAAAAAATAAAATTTCCTGTCAAATCTAAAAAAAAAAAAAGAAATTTTCTACTTTGTGAATTTTACTACACCATTCATATATGTATAAATAGATTAAACATGAACATAAAATATGAAGAAAAAAAATAACACAAAAAAAAAATGAAATAAAACAAAGGATATTTTCATATTTTAAAAACGGAAGTGTATTCTAGAATCTAAAAAAGATAATGTCTTTTTATTGTTAGAAAGTTTTTGAAGATCAAAAAGCTTACTTTTTTTTTTTTCAAAATAGGTATTATGTGCACAAAGTATCTTTTTCATAACCCATTTCGGGTGTGAGTTTGTGAATGTATGTAGATTGAATACAAAAATTTTGTAACATCGTGTAAATCATAAAAAGCAAAACCTTAAATATTTTATGTAGTTGTGTTATGTTAAAAGGATCCTATACATACAAGATTTCATTTTATAGATATACTACGTATGTACTCGTATGTATACGTGAACATGATATACGTTACAAAGCATAATGTAATTTTGTTTGTTTTTTTTGAAACTTTATGATTCTAACATGATTTATTACATTTTTTATTATTTACTCGTTTTTTATTTTTTTTTTTTTTACTTTTTCTTTCTGGAATTTTATTCTTTTATTTAAAAGGATATAATGTGTAGGATTGTTTATTCTTTTCATATTTAAGTGTAAACAATTTTATCAATTTTTAATGATATTAACGAACCAGAAAAATTCTTTATAAAACAACAGGAAAAAAAAAATTATTTATTGTATAAAAGAAATGTTTTTGTTTTTCCAAAATTTCATAAAAAAAAACTTCCTCACAAATAAGAAGTAGGAAAAAGTCTTCAGTTTCGAGCCAGAGAACTATAGTGGCAAGTACAATATTTTAGCCTGAATTTAAGGAAAAATAAGTCTTACTTTTTTCTGTCTTCTTTTCTCTTTTTCATTCTTCATGTTATAAAAAGACATAATAGGCAGTTTTTATGTTTCTTAAACTCCAAGTTTGTCCACAAATTATAAACATCGAACACTGTGATTCAATTTTATCATTTTCCTAAATTTTGTTTTTATTTTTTAGTAAAAACTCTTTCCGAAGTTTTTTGCTTTGAACTGCTACAGATTTATTTAGAAAAATTATTTTCCAAATTTTAATCAAACCGCTCAATAAAGTTAAAGTTTTTATTTTTTCGAATTACTGGTTTGTCTTTCAGGACTTTTTCTGTATCTAAGGTAGTATATATAGACAACTAGTAGTTGTAATAGTATACCTATATATCTTGTGCTGTATCAAGGGTGGAAATTCTCCCGTACTCTCTCGTATTATCTCTGTAATGGGATTTTCATGAATGATATTTTTGACTTTCAAAAAACATCAAAACAGCTTTTTGCTTAAGTCCTCTGTTCAAAAGGGATTTCGATTTTCTCATTAGTTTACTTCCATTCAGATCTATTTGTCCATCGCAAGAAGGTGCAATTTAAGGCTTGAATTCAATTAAAGGTAAAAAATTTGATTAAATGAATTTTTGTTTTTAAATCTTAATTTTGAAATTCAAAAGTTTCAATGAAATCATTATGCAGAAAAATATTTTCCTTTTATTCACTTGGATTACGTAGCCATTGATATATTTTGGGTGGTCAAAAATTGTTATTGCAGCATCCCAGTATTTATATTTATCTCATTTTGTATTCAGTTTTTTTTTTTTGTTGTTGTTCAAACTCATTTAAATCAATACAAGTGACAACCAATCAAGTAAAAATTATCTTTCTTATTGATCTTTGATCACTTGGCTTTTTTTTTCTTTCTATATTTTAATTCCTATATGTCAAATATTCATGTATCTATAATAAAAGTTGATTTTGAGTTTATTATTCAGCATTGACGCCGGTAATCGAATAAAAAATATTCTGTAAAGGTAAATAAAAAGAAGAAAAAATAAATACATATAAGTATATGATAAAAAACAAAACATGAGAAGACGGTCGTCAGATGCAATGACTACTTGCAACAGTGCATACAAAATGCATATTATCTTATCTGCATATATTTTTTTTGTACTTTGTATTTTATATGGGCTGCATATATTTCTGTACATATTTTCATTTCCATTCATATATTCTTTACATATAAACACAAATCTTTTTTTATGATATTTTTGTAAGTATAAGTTTTACGTACATGTAAAAAAAGAATTACATTTTATTGAAGTCTTATTGATCGTTTTATAATGACGTTGATTGCATTCGTCGATTTTGACACTTAACTAAATTGCAATCATTAGATACACGTGCATATATGTGTACAAATATTATGCAGAAAAGTATGAGAATGTTAAAGAATTATTAGATACTTTCAATAATAAAATGTCAAGTGTTACCTAATTAAATAGTTTAGTCGTTAAAATTTGCGTTATGAGGAATTCAAAATTTATATTTTCTTAAAATAAAAATTAATTTCAAACCCTTCTCTGTCTTCAAATATATTCTTAGTATTTCAGGAATAATCTTCCAAAACTTATATGCTGAAGAATATTCTGTAATAAAAAGGAGTAATTTTTAAATTATTTTTCGATTATGACTTTCATCTACTACTTACTGTCTTTAACGAACATTTAATTGGCAGCACTTGAAAAATAAAATATTTAAGAAGAAATAATGTATAAAGGACATTTTCGTATTATGAGAAAGAAAATTGACGCTCTATGTTGAGGTCTATCATCATTATTGACAGCTTGATAGTTTTTTTTGTCCAAGACAGACGAACTTTAGTTTGAATTTCAAATGAGAAGATCACACGTCTTGCGTATTTATTTATCTTTATCTGATACTTTGTTTTATTTTTAAAACATAAAAATTGTAATATTTTGGTAGAAGTTTGATACGATCTGTGAATTTTTATGAAATTTTGATTTTCTGTTAAACGTATAGGAAGGAGACTATACTTTAATAGAAAATAATTCTGGACTGTAGAATTTTAAACAAAATTATTTGGTTTATGAAACAACAATTCAACTCAAACATTTAAAGTTTTTGCGAAAAATTAAAGAATACTTTCGATGCTCTTCTTTTTCCTATAACTTTAGTTCTAGTACTTGGTATTGGGATATCTTCATATCATACAGTTTGATTCAAAAATAACGAGAAAGGATCAGAAATACGCCAATTACATAAATTTCCGAAAAAGTAGATACATATATACTTTTTTTTCTTCATTCTGTTCCCGTGAAAATACAAAATTTAATTGAAAGTTCTTTCAAGACTTTGTGACTGTAGAATAAAGTTTTGTTAGTAAAAACCTACCCACTCAAAAAATATACAGGTAATTGATTAAGTCTATATTTAAATAATTGAAACTATATTTTTGTGTACTTAGTTAGGGTCTTGCAGACCTCAGAATAAATCATATGTCAACAACAATTGATACGCCTATAGAACACTCAGTTGTTGAACGTTATTTGTAAAGTGAAAGGCTATAATTTTTCTCAAATATCCTTGACCTAAATAATTGTATCCTTTGAATTTATTAAGCTATTAAAGGTGTGGTTGCAATGAAATAACTTTTGAATCTCTACCATCAAGATGATTTTTCGAAAAACAAATTATAATAATTTAAAAGATTTTTTTTTTCTACTGAAAAGAGAAAAAATAATAAAGAACACCTACCCATCATCATCATTATCATCATCGCATAGATCGGTGAGCATTCTTGATAGAATGTAATTCTAGCAATTATTTTGCATGTTGATTACATGATCTGACGTTGTTTTACGTTGAATGACACCTTGATTATAAAAACTTGATTGCTTGTAACATAGAAAAAAGTGCACGGAGTAAAACAGCAATATAATGCAGTGAGGCTGTACAACAACAATGAACAATTTTTATGACTTTGAGAGGAAAACAACAACAACAACATAAAACAGGATTAAAATGACTATAAAAAAAATGAAAATGCATAATTGTAGTGTATAGCTGTAAAATGACAATAAAACAACGATGTTTAGAAGAAAATTTTCTGTTTTAAGAAGTTCAAATGATAAAGAAATACACAACAAAAACAATAATAACAAAAACAAAAAAACTACAACACATCATGAATGTAAAATAAAACAACATGACAGTCATGTTTAAATATCAACAGCATGTCAAAATGTCTTGCATGCGGTTGCGTCCTAATGAGACTATGTGTAAGCCTTAAACAAATAAAGTCGTTGTTTTATAGTTTTTATTGTGGTTACTGTCATTATTATTATTATTATGAGTGCTGTTTTTTGCAAAAAAAAAAATTTAACTAAAAATTCAAAAAGTATCAAAGTATCTATGTACATTTAATTTTAATGATAAAAGTTGATGGTGCTGTTGGGTTGCTGTTATTTGAAAATGTTGTACCTATATTATTGTTTTTATTCAGTTTTTGTTGTTGTTGTAATTGTTTTTATATGAAAATATCAAAACAAAATGAAAGTAAGCATGATCATTGCAAAATACTGAATAAGAAAAAATTATCCTTAAAGCAATCATTTTATGATTGTGTCACGGTTTGTCAATTTATCCTAAGCCTGATCGTTGTCTTTTGTTGCGTTGCAGTAGAGTATGTATTGCAGATTTGATGTTATACATTAACTTGATGCTCACGTATTTTTTATTGTAGGGTGTCCTGAAATTTTGAAGGATTTAAATAGTGTTAAGAAATGTCTTCAATTAAAAATGGATGATAATTAAAATTAGAACCACTTAGCACAGACATTTAGAATTTGATATACAAGTACATATCTTGTGAGTTATGGGAGTAAATTTAAAAGCTAAATTCATTATTTTTATATCAATGAATGTTTTGACAGTTAAAAGTAAGCAAAATCGCAATTACAATTTGTGATCAGGTAAATACTAATCCCAAATTCCAAATTAAGATTTACTTAAAAACGGATTCAGATACGTCCTGAACAAATATGGGTAATTTGCCATTTTAATTGAGAATTTTTTTTATCATTCGTAAGTAAATATTGAAAATCTGCCATATTTGTCAGTTATAGCTTGTTTTTCTTTTTGCTATACATGTGAGAGGATTCGACCGTTAAACTGGTAAAAATTGACTTCATAGTAGTTTTTTTGTGATAAAATCGGATTTGAAAGTGTAAAACATTTTTTGGAACACAGAGTTAATTTTTCCATAACGTTTCCAAAAGTGAAGTAAAGTGAATTGGAAATCTAGTCATTTCTTGGATTTTAATTTATTTAAAAAAAAAAAATGAAAATCACCATCACAATTTAAATCAACTTCGTTTCAATCTCTATGCAATTTTTACGAGAAAATTTTAGTCTTTATTTGAAGCACCCTGCATGAATGATTACATTATTAAGTCCTGGGCTACAACAATCACAAGACTCATTTAATTTGACTCGAATGAATTTCATATTTTTTTCCTTGAAGTTCTTCTTGAAAAAAGAGAAATAAAGAAAGAAAAAAAAAAAACAAGAAATGAATCTGACGACAGACAGGGTATTATTTGAATGACATTTCAGTCATAATGGTTGAGTATAATTATAGGATATAGTAAACTGATATGATGATCGAAATTTTATTTTTGTTGTTGTTTAATTTTTTAATTTTTTTATTATATTTTTTCCGTAAGTAAGAGTTTCGTATTTCAAATTGATCATTATATTGTGCATAAAAGAAAAAACCTATATGAATTTTGTTGCATTCCTTGGGAAAATTACACGTATGTGTGGCATATTTTCATATGCATATGTAGATGTATCTATACATATATTTCGCATGCAATATATCTCCATACATTTTATTAAAGGCAGAAAAACGGGTTGAACGGGGTCATGATATGAGCATCAAGAAAAACAAAACTGAAAAAAGAAAAGATACAGATTAAATGTGGTTTTTTATTTTGGGTGCGGTTTTGTGTGTATATTTTCAATGAATACATATAATATATATGTATATTTGTAGATGTATCACATATTCAGGTAAATATATAATGTCAAATTGATCAAAAGATTGATTTCAATTGACTGAATTAAATACATTGATATGGTAATATGAAACCAATAATACTAATAATAAAAAAAAGATTCAAAAGTGTTGTTGTATCTTTTTGTAATGAAACATTGCATTTTACACCGTTTGTTATTGTCACCATTGTCGTTGTTTTGCCGGTTATAATTTTTGAGAATGGAGATTTTTTTTTTTCGGTATATTTATTATAAATTTCAAGTATATTTTACAATTTTCAGAATTTAAAGATAATGTGTGAGTAGTTTGCTGCAGCATATGTATATTTTTTTTTCTTCATTTTTGGTTTAAAATATCAGTGAATGGAATCAGCGAAATAGAAATTTTCATTTTGTACAATGTACAATCACCTCATCATTTTAAATAAATTTTTTTTTTTTTTTTTTTTTGGCTAAGAATAAATTGTATTTGGCATTTTTATTACTAAAAGAGAAACAAGAAGTTAAGAAATTTACACCTGTCTATAAAGCAAAAAAAAAAAAAAAGGAAATCATTGATGACATTTTGTAAGTTTTTATTTGTTATGGTTTTTGATTTTTAAAGTTGAAAAATGTTTTTCAAAGAAATAACAGAAGATTTAAGAAATGTGATTCCATTCAAAACAATTGAAAATGTAATGCTTTAAAAAAGATTAATGTATTTCTCAGAAATGGTTGAGTAAAATATGATACCAAGAATTTAGTTTTAAAAAAAAAAATGAAGTCATTTGTAGAAAGGAGGCAGACATAGAATTTTATTTTTGTTTTTAATTAAAGAAAGGAATATTAATTACATAGTTAGAATTCAAAATATGAAATCTCAAGTTAACTTTGAGGCAGCCAAAAAAGAAAAGGAAAGTCTATAACAATGTTGAAGGAATAACAATGTTTGTAGTTTTACATATAACAATTACTCTCTGGTTGAAGGATAATGCATTAATAGAAAATGACTGTAGGCTAAAAATTGAAAACTACGAGTACAAAAGAATTTTTGCTGGTTGTAGGGTCTAAGAGACAGAGCTGTAGAAGGTTAGCTCAATATGAGATGTAGTGCCATTGAAAAAATAAATTTAAACCTCAAAACCAATTTTTATAAGTAGATCCTTTTTTTTTTGAGGTTCCGTTGGCAAATGTTTGATTGGTAATTATGGATTTTCATTTTACAATTATGTATTATGTCTTGTGGATTTCCCTATCATGTGAAAATTGTCACGTTATTCACAAGAAAGTCAAATAAATGTGGGTTTTTGAAACACCATATTAAGCTAATATCTTAAATGAATAAGATTATACTAATCTCATTAAGATACATTTTTCTATCTAACTTATATGAAACAGAAATATAACGATAATTGCAAGTGTTAGATTTTATCTGTTTTTTTATTTTTTTTTTATTTTTATTTTGTAAGCAAAACTTGACAGGTTTTAGTTAGTTTCGGTTTTTTGTTGTTGTATTTATTTTTTGTTTGACTAGTTTTTCCAATTTCATTTTCCTACGCTTTGTTACTGTTGAGCATTACTGTCAACAATTTTTACATTCATAACGATTGCAATAATTTGAATTTTTTTGTTTGTTTCAGCCTGACAATGGTGATATACAAAAATGGAATAACACATATACGATGTGTATTTTTTTTTTGTTTTTTTTTTTAAATAAGAAACTTAACAATAAAATCGTGAACAATTTCAACCAATTATAAACAATAACAATATCTTGTTTATAGCTTTTGTTTAAGATTACTGATTTGATTATGAAACAATTTTAATTAGAATTGAATACTGAATTCGCAGATATATATATTTTTTTGCTTTTTAATTTTTTTAAGTTGTGTCTACCAAATTTGGTAGGTATGACAAATTTTTATCAGCTCAATTTAAAAAAACAAAAACAAAAAAAAATTAATAAAACTTAATTTGGAAAAGGTATTTGTAGAAAATTCATTAGTAAAATTAATTCAAATTTAATTGTAAATTTTGTTAATTTTTGTTTATACTTTTAATTCCCTCGAACAAAAAATTACTATTCTATGATTCATATTGTGAAAATTGTTTTCAATAAAATTTGTATTTCTTCAAAATATTTTTCTTAAATCTTGATTTATCATATCTGATCTGTATCTAAAATATAACTGACAAAAACCATAATTCCTCTATAGCAAAGCTAAATATGTATGTATGTACATATGTACATATTGTACAGATGAAATTTCAAAAGATTTTATATACAAGAATTGCAACATTTTATGTGATGGACAAGTTGATAGATAGATCTCTTATCTTTTATGTATGTACAATATATGTAAAAATGTATTAGACAAAATAAACATGATTTCTAAAAAAAAAAAAAAAAGAAAGATATTCAACATATAAAGTACACAAAATTGTACACAAAATCATGTTGAATATCATATATTCTTTAATTTGAAGTTTTGTGAAATTTTATAAGTGTGTACATAAACATTGAACATTATATCTTTATTACAATATCTAATAGACAGATCTACATATTAAAAGATGATGATGATGATGATGCATTTAGATACATACAGAAACTAAAAACAGATACTATTAAAACATATTGCAATAATCCTTATAATAAAATTGCATTTAGCAAATACTCTATCATATATGATAATAAAGATGAGTCATCAGTAATAATTATGATTGTGATTGAAAGATTGTATATACTATACGTACAATAAATGCAGTAGGGCTATTATAGGGATGCAGATATGTACATATGTATGTATGTACGCACTAAGATATTATGTGTGCATTATAAAACCCCAATGTTCATTTATCGATTTTATAGGCCTCTTTTTCTTATAAAATTTATCTCAAATAGATAATGTACATATGTACGTATATAGTAGTAAATTTTCATTATTCACGTTTTATATGGATGACATTAATTAAGTTATGTTTGCTGTTATATTATTTTGCAAGATTTCTGTTAAAATCCGATGGACAATGCATAAAATACTCATGTGTTTTGATAATACGTGTGGTGCATGGATCCTTATTTTATATACTTATACATACATGTATCTTATTATATGCAATATACTATAGGATAACCGCATTTTATATTTTACAAGATAAAGAAAAGGACCTTTCGATTAATTTTCTATGTCACGTATATAAATACTAATAAAGCTTGTTATATTTGTACATTCGATGTGTTTTTTCCTTTTTTCTTTTTTTTCTTTTTTTTTTTTTTAAATCCCTAAGGACATAATTATACATACATGTACTACCTAGGGTATCTGTATATGATTATGATAAAAGTGGTTAATACACCTTAGATTCCAACAGTGAATAATCATTTTCAAGGATATCTATAGTATCTATTGTGATAATGAGGGTGTGCAACATAAAAATAAATTTAAAAAAAAAAAAAGTTATTCTACTGAACGGACAACTGAGAAATTAATGCAATTATTTATTCAGTGTAATGAGTATATGAGTATATGTCATATGTGTGTACGTTTTATACGCATAGATTATGTGGTGTGGAATGCAAATACGCATAGGGTAAATGTATGGTTTTGTTAATTTTTTTTATATTTCTGTTTCTTGTGATTTATACACGTGCATAAACTACTGATTAAGCTTGGTTTGTATGCAATATATAAAATGACAATTTATGTAGATACGTAAAAGGGATTTTATTTCCCTGTTGTTTGTTTTTAAAAGCTAAATTATATATGAAAGTTTTTCTTCGTTTTGGTTGATGGGATTTAATTTAATTCTGTTAAAACGATAACGGAATTCATAAACATTTTTTTTTATAATATTATTTATCTTGTAATATGTATGTACATATGTATGTATGTAGTACCATCGCTACAAAGTTTCAATATTTATTTGCTTTTACAGTAGACTGTTTATTCCTTTTTTTTTTATTGTTTTTTTATTTATTAATTAAATATCAAGAAAGATGGAGAGTTTTACGTAACCTTTACTTTAATTTTTTTTTTTTTTGAAGTAATGTAAGTTGTATTAGAAAAAAGAAAGAATTGCAAAAAATGTCAGATTATTTTGTAAAGTAGAAGTTACTTATTATTATCATTTTGTTTTTTTTTTTTTTTTTTAGTTTCTTAAAGTTTTTTAATATTTTCTTAAGTAACTCTACCTTGATTGCTTTTAAAACTTTTTATCCAGTGTGTATAATGAAAAATACTATATAGAGAAAAAATGAAATTAAATAAATTTAAAAGTATTTACAACTTATTTCATATATATGAAATATAATAAGGAAAAAATAAAGTATGTACATTCGTATGTATTAACAAGTATGTACATATATAGGATTCCTTCGCATATACACAAACTTATATTCTCTCTCTCTTTTTTTTTTTTTTTTACACTCCGTTATGAAGTTTCTTTCATAATTCTTAACCCTTTTTTCTTTTATTATTTTACTTTTTTTTTTTTATTTTTCGTTGAAGAAGTAAAACTTTTAGTATCCTTTAATTTTCCTTGAAACTTGCTTGTATTTAAGAGTAAAAGTTTTTTTTGTAGAATAATTTTTGATGAAAAATAAGTATCGTGTTGGAATTTTCCTTTATTTAGTTTCCATGTTATTTTATTTATTTTATTTTTGTTTTTGTTTTTTTTTTTAAACTTTTAGTAAGAAAAATTGAATCGACTTGAGAATAAAGAAAAGTATTATTATTTTTTTGTATAACATGTCTAGGATAATGTATGTATGTGTAAAAGGAAGTATGTAATACTAAACAGTTAAAACTTTCAAAAATGTAATATTTGTTATAAATTGTTGTATATTAGAATGTAGAATGTTTTTTAAGGTAAATGACACAACAGTGAGTGTTCTTTGTTTTTCTTTTGTGTAAGATAATTGTGATTTTTTTAAGTGTAGCTACAGTTATTTTATGTTAAAGTAATTTGTTACAAGAGGTGAAAAATTATATTTCGTTATGTATTCTGTTTGAAATTTTTGTGTAACTTGCATCAGTTTCCAAAAAAAATGTAATTTTTAGGAAAGAATAGTGTCTTTATTTTGTCTGCCTTACATTAAATTTTAATTCTCCTACAAGCGAGTTTCTAGCAACTCCTTATAACAATGCCTTTTTGCTAGGAATCCGCCTTGGATTGGATGGACAAAGCCGACACAACGACGATGTGGCAACTACATGGACGCTGATAATGAAGATGTCAAAAATATGGCAGTTACAAACTGGAAGTCCATAGTGTTCGACAAAACGAGGTGAAGGAAATTTTTGGAAAAAGCTGAGGACAAAATGAAGCTTTTATGCTGGTGATGGCAATGATGAGTAATATTTCAGTCTATTCAAATCTGAAAATTTATTTGACGATTGCATAACAAATTTCTGTTTTTTTTTATACTTTTGTACTTTTACATATGAATTTCCATTTTCCACATTATGCTAAAAAATTTAGTTTTATTTTTTGCTACTTTAGTTTGAAAACTTTTTAAAAAGAAAATTATGTCTAATATTTTTTTTTTTCAAGAATTTTAAACCTTTCAATAGTGTTGCATAAAACATGTAAACTTTTCGTATGTATGAGATGAAATTCGAGAATTATGAGTAACTAACTACTTCTATGTGAAAAAATATTTTTTATTATTATTTTTTTTTGTAAAATCACGCATTAAGTACATTTATTGTGCATTGTTATATTTTAAAAATTTTTGTTTTTTATTTTTGAGACTATGAAGACGATAAAAAGTTAAGCATAAAAGTATCTAAAGTATGTAAATAATATAATATATTCTTTCAGTTTATTTTTTTTTTAAAAACCTTTTTTGATTGTTTTCTATTTTATTAATTTTTTTTTTAAAAAAATGTGATTATTCTAATTAAGCAAAATTTCGGAATTTTAAAGTATTTCGGAATGAAAAAAAAAATTTACAAGCCAAACAAAAAACCATTTACTTTTAAGATCCTTTTTTCAAAGAAATATTTTTGTAAAAATGGTTTCTTAAGAAAAGAACTAGTGGTAGGGTAAAGACCTCCTGGAAATAATGTAAACTGTAAACACAGAAAAACCAATAATATTTGCCTACATCTTGTGAACTTTTTTCAAAACATAAACTTACATGATCCGTCTTAGAAGGCAGATATTAAAAAACAAAAAATATACGTGACCTGTTCTCTATGAAAAAAAAAAAACAAATTAAATACTGAAAAGAACTGTAAATAGTCCTTGGTTCCAGCTTACGTCTGCCTTCTTGAATACGTAATGAGCCAGTCCAGTGTCATGCAATTAATTTATTGAATTTGAAGTTTATTCGTATTTTTTGGAAAAAGCTGCATAAATTCAGACATATTTTTTCTTATTAAAATTCAATTTAAGAATTTGATAAGTAAATTGTTTTATTTATTTCAAAACTGGTAGATGTACTGTATTATAGAATTAAATACAGATATTTTGCAATAGAGTTTATTTTTTGCGTTGATGTTTTTTATAAGTTATAAGAAAGTTATTCTTCTCTTTATTTATTTTTTTTCATTTACGAGTATGCTTTAAAATTTAAATGAAAATTAAATTTTCTTATATCGAAATTTTAGATTTTTATGTATTATTTATTGTATAAGGTTAGTTAACTTACAATTTACGATATTTTGTGAAAATTTTTAAATTAAACAAAGAAAAAGAAAAAGAAAAAAACACTTTCAAAGACAAAGTTTGTTATTGGAAGATAACCTAGTTTTAAGATACTTTTAATAAATTATAAATTTTGGATATATAATACATACATACTTGTACAATTATGTAAAGAGAAAGTTTATGTTCTAGGTAAATTTCTTAAAAGAATTTACTTTAAAAAAAAAAAAATTGAGATTATGTTCTTTTTGTTTTGTTTTCGAATTTTTATACGAAAAAAAAAGAAAAAAAGATACATATTTTATTTTATTGAATTTTTTATACATAAATTTTTCTTCTTTCAAGCAAAATATATCTTTTTTTAATTTCAAATATTTTTTATAACGTGAGTTCTACAACAAAATAAATTTTTTTTATTCGAATTTTTTACAGACTATAAAACCATTCAATTTTTTTTAAATATATTATTTTTTTTTTCTCATTTAATTAATTCAATTCCATGAGTGGATATTCATTTATTTTGGATTTATTCACAAATCATTTCATTTAATCTGACAAATTTGCATTTTTGAAATATATTACAAAAAAATATTACTGTCAAAATATATTTGAAAGAAGATTATAAAAATTTTTGTTTTTTGTTTTCTTTTTAAAACTTTTTTCTCTTGAGGGTCTTTTTACTCAGAATGATCATGGAAAAGATTAAAAAAATGATTAAATACTACGCTAATTTTTTTTCTCATGTGTTATTTATTTATTTATTTTTGTTTTTTTTTTTTTGAAATATGAAAAATCTTATTGGTTGGCAATATATTTTTTTTTTAAAGTACAAAATGTATTAAAATTACAATAAAAATCATTGATGAAGTCGAATATTAGTTTAAAATTTTGGGGATTATAAAATATAATATGTTCAAAAGTTTTTTTCTGGAAATTTTGTGTATACGTATGCAAAGTAAGAGAAAAATGAGTATCTCCATAAAACTGAAAAACAAAATGTAAAAATTTCGGTTAAACAATTTTTTAACTGAAATTTTTTGCAAAATATTTATTGCTTGTGTGAATTGAAATAAATGATATGAGTGTTTTATTTTAGAGTTTGCAAATTTTTTTTTTTTAAATTTCGTTGAATGTCTAAGGTTTCCAAAAATAGCGAGACTTATCCCTAGATTATTTGCAATTAACTTTTTATTTACATAAAATTTACTCTACCATAGAAATAGCAAGGAATCTTTGAGATTATACACGAATTAAGTAATTGGAAACGCATTAAATCAGTCGGATCTTTGATCAGGCTGGAGGTGAGTATAATTTGGATCTTGTATTTCATAATAATCTTCCAGACCTAATTCCAGAAATATTAGAATGCTTTACTGAAATAAAAAACAAATGTAGCTCATGGACGTATATATGTATGTCCCGTCAGTACTAAAAGCGTTAATAGTGTCTTTATTTTCTTTGAGATTCATGATTAAGCTATAAGCTTGTGATCGCCTAAAATTTTTGAAATAGAACTGTTTGTACCCCAAGAAGCTTTTAAAGAATCCAATATTCTCTAGGGATGTAAATATTCCATGATTGTTCAAATACGTTGCAGTACATAGTCTTTGAAAACATTTTAATCTCTTGCTTCCAGCAAGCTTTTTCGAAATTATGTCACATCCTTTTTTTCATTTTGCCTATACTTTAAAGTTTTTTTGTTTTTCTTTTTAATTTTTTTAATGAAATTTGCAGTCAATGGAATGAAGAAATTTTTGTTCGTTACTAACATATTCTATAATTATATGTAGTACCTACACATGTATGCTATGAACACATACATACATACATACATATGTACAATAAGCTTTCATAAAAAGAAATTATACTCTTACTGAGAGTATAATGATGTACATAACTACATATAGAATCTGTTTAAATGATATCTTTTGATAGAAATGAGTATTATTATTTTTCGGTTTTTTTTTCCTTTTTCTTTCACCTTGATGATTCCTTCATGATAATATTCTTCGTGAAGGACTCTTCATTTTAAATTAAACACTATAAAAGCCAAAGATATTAAATTAAACATTATACAATTTCAACACGTTATACGTTACTTGGAAAGGCAAACCAAAAATTGCTACTTAAGTAAAAAAAAAAAAATATTCTAACACAAACTTTTTCATTCTAACACACGCACACATATACACACAAATCTTAAATACTCCTTATATAAAACATAAAATTAATAGTATACTTTCACACAAACATCATGCGTTATTATATTGTATCTCAAAAATATTATCTTTTTCTTATGTCATATATATAAGGACTCTTAAAATTATTAATTTCCTGAGATTAAGGTGTTGATTCAGCACTTTTGTGTTTATTATATTTATATTTATCTTCTTTTTTTTCTTTCTTCCTTTTCATTTCATTTTTCTATGCTATATGTAACTTTTGTTAATTTCTCAAATATAATAAAATGAAGTCTGCTGAAGGGAAGTAAGAGAAGAAATTATGAGATCAAGGTAGTAGATTATTATTAAATTAAAATTGAGTACAAAAAAAAAAAAAATTGTTTCTTTAAATTTTATTTTAATAACTTTTTGAATTTTTATACATTAAACTGTTACATATTTCGTGTTCCTTTTCTTTTTTTTTTTGTGAGAAGATTCATTTTTATTGTTCGTTATCAATTCTGCGAGAAAATTTCCCAAGAGACATATTGTGTACAGGGAACATTACAATTTTTTTTTGTTTTTTTTTTTTTTTTGTTTGTTGTTTTTGCTTTTTTTGTAATATAAGTAGAAGAAAGATTTCATAAAGTTCAATCAAGTCTTATGTCCTTTCATATTACTTTAATTTTTATGTCCAGTTTTATTATGTTTTTTGTATATACATATAATTTTGTTTTATTTTTATGAATAACGTGGGAGTAATAAATTGTTTTCCTTTTGAAAATAAAAACAAAAAAAAAAAAGTAAAAGTAAAGAAAATACACCGTGTTTTACTTTGAAAAAAAAAAAAAAAAAAAAAAAAAAAACGAAAATTTAATATAAATTTTTATTATACAAAGGAAATTTGATAAAATATAAAAAAAGTTAAATAAATTTAAAAGATGACAAGAAATTATCTTATCTTTAGAAATATTGTATTGTTAAAATATTGTATTATGAACAGAAATATATACCCTAAAAAAAGGGGAGAAAACCCATTTTGGTTGCAATTATTTTTGTTTATTTCATATTTTTTTAAATAATGTAGTTTTTGTTTTTATCATCCATTAAGATCTGGAAATTTTCTAAAATTTATATCTTGAAATAAAAAATTTAAAAATTAGAAAATTTTATTATACAAATTATATTGCAGTTTAGAAAAAAAGAAACAGATTTATTTTTATTACGAAATATTTAGTTGCATAATGTGAGAAAATCATTTAAAAAAAGTGAACTGTGAAGGTATTCAAAAGTTTAACTCTAGCTTTTTATTAAAACACAGCGGTACGCAAAGGAAAATCCTAATTAAAAATAAGTATCAAAGCACTATCTTACATGATGAGATGTGTAAACGCAAAGTGAACGAAGAAATAAAAACTACTGAATTTGAAGTTTTCGGGTTCAAATCTCTACCAGCGAATTTAGTGGTTTTCATTGAAAATTTTTGGTGCGGATTATAACGTCTGGGACAGGAAAGATAATGGTGACTGAAACACTAATTTAGATTTAAATTCGGATGAAAATATCCTGTCCTTATTGTTTGGACTTGTTATTTGTATATAAGTATGATTTCGTAATTGTTAATTGAAATTAAAAAAAGGTTCCTACAGGACCAGTACAAGCAACGGGTTGTGTGGTAAGAAAAGTATGTATAAATTCTTGGTAAAATTCAAATTATTCTGCAACTTTTCAATGTTTTTAAATTTCACACTTTTCTCAGAAAAAGAAAAAAAAGTGCAAGGACTTTCTTCTATTTTCGTCGATTCGAATCATAAAACAACTTTGTATTTTCCTTTCACACTTTAAATTGACATTATTTGACGAATATATTTTAGAATTTTTCGGGCCGATTCTAAAGAACACCAGGATACAATAAACATTCTTTCCAAAAATTCAATTTTAGAGAATTGTATTATTAAATTTCAATATTTTTAAAATAAGATTTCTAATTTTTTGTCAACAACAAAGACCATATAATTTAATTACCCTCTGAAACATTTTTCATAATAAAACAATTTCACTTAATATGTTTTCACATTTAACCTTTATTTAATTTTTATCATTCTCAGCTCACAAGAGATAATAAACTTTTAATTATTCAAAATTGTATTGTACTTTACATTTTGGTAAAAATGTTACAATTTTGTTGTAAAACTTTAAAAAGTTTTGTTAATAAATTTATTTTATCACATGTGTACATTAAATTCAATATACATAATTGAAATATGTAAAAAACAAAACCTCATGATAATAAAAAATTTTGAAATTTTTGAAAAACTATTATCACCATTATCATCATAAAATTTCTTCTTTTAATTTATGTACGATGGAATAATTCACCACTTTTAGTCTATTTTACATTGGCATTATAATTAAAAAATTATGTCAAAATATTTTGTAATACAAAAAGTTTTACAAAAAAATACATATTTATTCCATAAGTCAATGTTGCAGATAAAAGATACATTATGTATATGCATGTACATTCAAGTACAGAATATGTTACCATGAAAACCTGTACTGTGTGATTGTCAAGATACTTATAGTAAGTTTAAAAAAATTTGGTTGTCCATTCATTCATTTCAAGTTTTCAGAGATCAGAAACAATAAATAAATTTTGTATTGAATTACATTGTGTATGAGAATATGAATGAATAGAATTGTATTGATGCTCTGCTTATGATGATATTTGAAAAAACAAAAAAACAAAAAAACAAAAGATGAGCTGAATATACGATCCTTTTGTACTATTCAAAAGTACTGTAAATGAAAAGTATAACAACTTTTTTCAAGTTTTTCTCAATTCTCAATAAAAAAAAAAATATATTTGATTTTTTTCTTTGATTTTATGAAGTCCAGATATGTGAAAGTCCACATGTAAATTTTTCTTATATGGAAATGATGATAGCAAAAAATGGAAAATATTGTGAAAAAGAAAAAAATAAAAATAAAAAAATATTTCAATACTGTATATTTTTTGAATTTGAGTACATGAAAATCAGCTTAAACGAAGAATTTCTTAAAGCTAATGATGCGATTAGTGTATTTCCATAAACACAAAATAGTTTTTGTATGATAATTTTTTTTGTTCATGCCCTTATACACCACTCTATACTACATCTCTCACCTCATCATCATGATGATTGTGTTTTCAATGCATAAAGATTCTCATTACGAAAATAGTTTTTTTGAATTACGAAAAAAAAAAAAAGCAGTTAAAGTTAAATACAAACAGAAGTTTGAAGATACTTTGATAATAATAAAAGGAATTAAATTAAATACACAATATTCTTTCTTTAATTCTGTGTCAAAAAAAAAAAAAAAAAAAATTGTAGTTGATGGTGCTGGTAGGTACTATTATGTGAAAGTATACAAATTCAGAAACCTCACATATGATTCACTCTTGCTAAGAAAAAAACTAAAAAAAAAAAAAAAATTGTATTGAAAAGTTTTACTAAAAAAAAATCCTTATATTATTTTCTTGTATGTTTGTAATCAACAAAATAATGTTGTTCGTAGGTGTTAAGGACAATCTTAAAATCTTGTTCAATGTGATTATAGTACGACATTTATACAATGAACAAGAAAGGAGATAGACTACCATTTTCTATTATGTATTTTATTCTTTTACGGTTTTTTTAACATTCAAATATTAAAAATAAAATTGAATAAGAAGTAAAAAAAAAAAAAAAAGAAGAAATAAAGTAAATCAACATAAATTTTATACTTCAAGCTTTTATTGTGTTTTTTTTTTCTCTTTTTTCTTCAGAATAATATACAATTGTATCTGATACTTCTTCTTGTATTACAAAATCTACTATATTCAATTTTTTGTTGTTGTTACTTTATACCCAAAAAAAAAAAAAATAAAGAAATTTTTAAAACTTACTTACTGAATGAATATACAAAAACCAAAGACAAAAAAAACTAAATCACATTTAAAAAAATATTATGAGGTGTAGGTTTCTATGAATATTTAAAAAAAAAAACAAGATTTAAATAAAATAAAAGACAAGAAAATTGAAATATAAAGGAAGATCTTAAAATATAATAGAATGGAAAACCTATTGAATATCAAAAAAAAAGTAACGACAAGAAAGATTGTGTTGATTTTTTTTTTTGAATAGAACTTTAAAGTACAATGCAGGAACGTAAACTAAATAAAGACTTTTTTTTACGTAGAAAATCAAAGAGGTTCTCTTTCTTCGATTTCAAATCACTTTATCATCACCTCAATTATAACAGGGTGTTTTAGTAATATATTTATCATCTGAGTTCAACTCATAGCTTTCAATTTGGAAGACTAGCTTTTTTTATTTTTTTATTTTCTTTTCCCAAATCACAAGCAGGATTTCGTTTCTAAATTAATCGTGAGAGACTATTCTCTAATTTTAAAGACGTTATATTTATAATTTAGCCTAATTTAGGTTTAATCTCTTTTGAAATTTAGAAAAATAAATTTTAAAGTTGTCTCTAAAAGCTATAAGTTTTGCACAATTCCATGATCGTTCTTATATGTTTAAGCTCTTAGGTTGTGGAATGCCATTTCGTTACATGTGTTCTTTCCCTTTTGTAATCTTAAGAAATTCAAATACGGTAGTCATCAACATTCTATCTAGTTTCCATTGTCAACGCTGTGCATAACAAAAGTGTAATAAAAGGATATCTTTACATCGTGAAAAATAGCTTTTGTTCCATGTTTTCAGCTTGAGCTTGTAATTGTTTGGAAGCCTTGATTTCTTGGTAGTTCCCAAATAGGCGTTTTTTAAAGGAATAATAATATTTTTAAAGTTTTTATTTTTCTTAAGTTCTTTCTATGAATCATATTACCGTTCTTTTATGCTTTTATAAACTGTGAATAATTGACTTGTTATGAAGTTAAAAGATATTTTTCACAACAACTTACAAAGTTGAATTTTTCTTTTTTAAATAAAAGAATTGTAACAGGAAATTTTACTTACAACAATAGGAAATTTCAAATCACCTTGTACTATTTCCTTTTTTTTTTTTGCATTTGCTCTATTTTCATTAAAATATTATTCATTTTGTTGGAAGAAAAAAATAATCAACAACAAAATTAAAATACAGAAAAATATACATAAGTATTATTTTCAAGTTTGTACATTCGTTGACGTGTGTAGGTGGTTTGTTTGAAATCTAGAAAATTGATGGTGATTTCTGTTTCTTTTCTTCTTTTCGTTTTTGTTTTTTAGTTTAGTTTTTTTTTTTTTGTCTTTTATGAATATATACAAAATAAAGGAACAATTGCAATTGTTGCACAGAAGAAATTAAATAAAATCCTGTTGGATATTCAAAGAATGGTTTCTGTATCTTGTTTATGAAATAAATACAGTTTAGTATTTACAAAAAAAAAAAAAAAAAAAAAAAAAGTTTTATGATGACAAGAAGTTAATTCATGTTGTCTTTTGTTAAAACGCTTCCAGGTTGAATATGAATATGTTGATTTTAAGTATATTATTCGTTTATTTTTGTATCTATTGTATCGTAGTTTTGTATGTATGTACATATTTGTAATTGAGATAGTCATTTTAAGTTGCTGCTGTTGAATTTTATTCATGTTGATTAATTAAAATGTCAAAATATTATTTAATAAAATTGATAAAGTACAATTTATATTTTACAAAAAAAATAATAATAAATAATATAAAGTAATAAGAATGAATAATATTTGAAAAGTTTAAAAGAATAAAATAAGATAAACATTTGTGAAAATTTTCAAGAAAATAAATTTTTATTTAAAAATATCTTAATTTTTCTAGCAGTACAAAATACAAAAAAATTAATGAAGTAAACACGATTTTCACATAAATGAAACTTATATTCGAATAAATGTATCTTTAGATTATTTTGAAATTTTAGATAGGTACTATAGGAATCATGATTTCATATTAGTGAGAATAAAGATTAAGGAAAAATTAAATTGTAAGAAATATGAAGTTTCATATTTTTAAGATTTTTTTAAAAAAAAATATAATATGATTATAAACTGTAAATTGTAAAACTGTAGCTTCAGAAAAATATGAAAAAAAAAAATGGTAAATAGGAAAAATTTCAGTTTAATCATGAAAATTTTTCATTCAATTAATCAATTTTATTTTGTTTTCGATTCAGAATATTTCGAATAATATTAATTTTTTGATTTAATTTAACTCAGTAAGATATGGAAGTATCTATAATGAATTATGGTATATCTAAAAAATTGTTTCTATTAAATTATTGTAATGGTCAATGTGAGTCAATGTTAATTGAATATCCTTTTTCTTTCTTTGACCGGTTTTTTGTTTCCTACGCGAAGTTTTGTCTTATAAGTCATAAAATACCATAATCTTATAATAAATGCTATCCTTCGGGGCTTTATTTATCTCGAAAAATAAATCAAGAAATATTTCATTCGTAATTTTTTTAAACAAATTTATTTGCAACAAAATATTACCAGAATAATTATACTTCTTATTTTAAAATAAAAAAAAAATATTCATGATGAACTTAAACTAACATGAAACGTTCTTTTTTTTTTCGTTTGAGTTTGAAAAAAAAAAAGAATTATATTAATTGAAAAACTTTATCTATTTTGTTTTGGTCAAAAACTGTAAGAATCCTTCATCAACTTAAATCCTGAATGCTTTTCAGTAACATTGTTCTTTGAAAAACGTTTTTTTTTTCTAAGCAGATATATAGATTTTTTTTTTCCAGCAAGATAATATACAAAAAAATCATTATTCAGTCATTCAGACTGCTTGTAAACGGGTCAGTTATGTTGATCCAATGGATTCCGTAAAACTTTCGTAGATAAAGTTTATCTTGTTTTAAAAAATTTTCAAATTTATAAAACCGAATCTTATCATTATTATTATAAAAGAAAAACAAAAAAAAAAAAAAACAAAACAAAAGTAATAATAAACCAACTGCTTATTGTATTATATAAATAGAATACTTTTTTCAAATTCTAAAAACGAGCATATAATGAACGATGGATTAGACTATCAAGAAAAAACATTTTAAAAAAAAATTGTTTTTTTCGTCCTTGATATTTTCCTATTTAACCGGCGGAATATCGATTACAAGTTTTGTAAATTAAATTTTTAGATTAATGTGATGTTATTTCGTCTCGTGTTTCGGTTGTGGAAGATTATGGATATTGATTTTTTATAAACGAGAAATATTTTAAAAAAAAAAAAAAAAAAAAAAAAAAAAGATAATTTACACTTTTTCTTGAATTTTAAAGTTTTAAAAACCGAAAATAATATTTATTATTGGAAAAATTAAACTTGTGAATAGAAAAAAAAATTTTGAATTACGGTGAGTAAAAAAATTTTTACAATATTTTTCTTTTTCTTAAACTAATTTGCCCCATTTCGCTATTTTCAAGTAAATCTACTCTTAAACTTTAGTATTTATATTCCGTTGAATAAGTTTTAATATTAAAAAAAATAAAATTTTACTACTTTAGGACTTAAATATAATTTTTAGATATTTTAAATTTCAATATGCATTAAAAAAAAGAAGAAGAAAATGTAGGAGATTTGAGTATTTTTCATCAATGATTTAGTAGTGACTAAGAATAGCAAGCGACATGACATGCGATAGTTTAATGGTAGAACAGTGCACCGGAAAGGCAAAGGTCTTTGGTTCGAATCCCAGTCGAATCGAATGTCGTTTTCTTGTTTTTAGTCTACTACAAAAACAAATACAATTCAAAAATAAAGTTTGTGTCAAAAACTAAATTGCAAATTCAAATTGGAGAATCAATTTAAAATTTAAATGTCAAAAACGATTCTAGCATACCCTCGTACCCTTTTTTGAAGTCAACCAATTATAAATGAAGACTTAAATACGTCTGAAGTCCTTAAAATTCAGAAATTTAAAATTGCGTAGTAGATATTTGTTCAATATTTTTATCTGTCATTTTTTTGATCTGAAGCTGAAGGAAATATTTGTTATTTAAATTTATTTGGCTTCATAAGACGTAATCAATCTTATGCGGTATGAGTATGAGAGTCCTCAATTTTGGATTTAAATTTAGATATTAGTTCCATTTGGTGTACAATTTATTATATGCAATTTAATAGGAAAAAAAATCAAAATTTGGCACAGAATTTATACATGTAAAAGTCGATGCATGTGAAAATTTAAAGATTTTTTCTTGTCTTGAAGAAATTACTATTTTTTATATTTTTCAATTTCCGCATATTGATTTAATAACTGATATAAAATTTGTCTTTATATGAAATAACGTCTTGATATCTTATTTTATTGTACATACATATACATATATAGACACAGATCATCATTTTAAACACAACATGAGATTTTTTTAAATTGAATTTTCCTTGTCGGCTTATAACTCTTTTTTCATACAAAATGTTATACTCATCATTCATTTAAAAAAATGATTCTTTTGCAAATATCTGCAATATCATTTATAGATATGTACGTGTATTATGATGTAATTTCAAAAAAAGATTTATTTTATTTGTAGGTTTATAAAAATATATACATATATGTAATAATAAAAAAAGAATAAATATTAACTTTCTTTCTTATGTAATTCTTAACCAGCTCTTTAAATATCTATTTGTCTTTAGTATATACATTTGTGATCTGTCGGAACCCAACCTTTTTTGTTTCTTAGTTTCGAACATCAGATAGAAAAATTTTCATATAACGGTTATTATAGCATCTTAGATTTTATAGGTTTTGAAAAAATAAAATAAAATTGTATGTTTGTTAAAATTGCAATATTTATAAATCATTACCAAAGATTTCTTCTTAATGACATTCAACAAGTCTCTTTATATACTTTTCAATAAATAAATAATTGTGTTAGAGCTCCTTTACTTCTATTTAATTTTTTCATATGTGTTGTTTGTTTATGTGTATATGAATATCACATATATACATATATAATTTTTAATAAAGTGCAATTGACTAAAAAGTATAAAATCAATTCAATTCAATTTCAAATTTCATTTAGTACAAGACTAATCACTTTGTAGCCAAGATTTTAAATCTTTTCTCTATTTTTTATTCTTTTTTTTTTTTTTTTGCAAGTAAGTACATTCATTTCTTTAAAGACGTAATACTAGACTACCAACTTAATCTTAAATGTTTTACCAATGGAAAAAAAAATTGAAAAAAAAAATATATATATAAAAAAAAAACTAACAAAAATTATAACTTCAATGAATTTGTTTAATGTGTGTAAAATTTTAAAACCTGTAATTGAAAAGGTAATAAGTACTTAGTGTATGGTACGTAGTATCGTATCTTATATACTTAGTATGTATTGTAAGCCAATGAAATAATCTAGTAGTGTGTAATATAAATGCACTTTATCATTAGGATTACATAAAAATACCGTGTGCATCCAGCAGAAATTTAACAGGAAGAATTAAAAGAAGAAAGAAAAAAAAAAAAAACTATCATCACAACTTTAACGTCATTAAACGATAAAAACCAATATTAATTTATATACTGCATTTTGTAGTATGTATAATCGCTGTTATTCACATGTTTTTGTATGTGTGTTTATATTCGTTTTATATAAATGTTTGTTTTGTACTTTACTAGGAAATAATTTTCCAATATAATATTGACTAATAAAATTGAAAAAAAAAAAGCGAAGCATAAATCGAAAAAAAACATAACGTTGATTATGAAGAGATTTATTGACAGATAAACAAAATATTTTAAATCTTTTGAAACGTAGATACATTATTTAACCGTTAAAGAAAAAAAAAAAAACAAAATTAAAATAATAAAAATACGATACAATAATGGTGTTAAATGATATATGAGAAATTAATTAAAATTTTAATAGGTGATATGATGATAGGAGAGTTTACAATTAAATTTTTTTATAAGAAATTCACGATTAAAAGTCAATAATAAATTAAAAGCTCATACAAAAGAGAAAATCGAATTGACTATTATTTCTTTAAAAATTTCTTACAGGTGTGGTATGGTTTTGTAACACGTAATGTGGAGTTTTTTTTTCATTACTATTGGAAAATTGTCAAAACGTAATGAAATAAAAATGGGTCCTTGGAAAATAAAGATGAAATTCAAATAATCTTACAATTTAGACTTGAAACCTAGAAGAAAACAATAGCTCATCAGTTGAATAATAACAGCCGTAATCTACAAAGCATATAAATTAACCAAGGTGCCTTGAAAGATAGGTGCTTAGAATATAAATAGACGTTAAAGAAAATGACACCTAAAGAAAACTATACAATCATGTACCAAATATTTCAAGTTCTACATATCCTTAAAATTATCAAGCTCGGGATACTTAGATTGACAGATATAGGATATTGTATAATAAAATGGGAGAAATCTTATCCAGTCAGAAAAAAGCTTAAAATCTGCTGGAGTGATACGAAGAGGGAAACTGAAAAAAAGAAATTTAAATAATGTTCCAGCAGAAAATAGAGACAAAAAATTTTCTCCTTGAATATATTTTTAAAAAAAAGTACCTCAATAAAAAACAATTCCTTGTTTGCTGTAGTTAACATTTCATTTCATATTATATGAACTACATATATTGTAAAAAGTAATTTAAAAGATTAACTTAACTATACAAACAAAATAACCCATTGAAACCCTTAAATTAGTGGCTTCAAAATTGACCTAACCCTAATATTATATAATTAAAAAGCAAAAAAAAAACAACAAAAATCTGTCACAAAGTAAATTAAATTTTTTAATGTGTACAAAAAAAAAATCACTAAATGTAATGTGAAAGTTTTCCTTTCAGATACTTTTGACTTTTTCACAAAAATGTAAATTCCCTATGATAAATTCTAAATTCATATTAACTATATTCTAAGTAATAATATATTTACAAAAAAAATTCAAAAAACAAATAAAAGCAAAAAATGTTTAAATATATACAATTTTATATTGGACTTTTATATTTTTATATCTATGTACATCTATAAAACTGTCCGTCGTACTTATGTGTAAAATTATATATATTTAACTATTTTTTGTATAACTTTAAAATAAACATTCCATCCAGTAAGTAAACGTCATATTAGCATTTACATAGTATATTAACTAAATTATAGACTAAATTATCCTTTATTTATTCGCATGTAAAAAAATGTAAAAAAAAAATAAAAATAAAATAAACAGAATACCTGCTGGCTATAACCCTTTCATTCTATATTATCATGGTATTCCTATAGATATTTTTCTACATATGTACATACATATGTAGATAAAGTCTAAAAGAGTAATTATGTTTGTATATCAGTAATTTAATGTATATTCATATGCATTTACTTTTCAACACTCAACTAATAAATCATTCGGAAAACAAATAAAAAAGTTTTGAAAAAAATATATATGTACATACATACATATGTATATACATATATATTAGGAGTATAATGCATTGCAATTCACCTACGTAAATATAGAGAAACATCAAAGAATTAGAATTATTACATACGTTTTTTAAGTACACATACCTATGACAGAGAAAAAAAAAAATAAATAAATAAAGGTAAAAAAAAAAAAAATTAGCATAAATAAGTATGTTTAAATAGACACAAAGCATATATGTATGTATGTATTTACTCATATGTATGGACCTCAGGATGATGATACTCTACAAACTGATGAGATTGTAGTCAAAGGTATTCTGATTTGTTTTTTTTTTTTTTTTTTTTTTTTTTATAAAGTCAAACAGTGTAACTAGCGTATGTACATATGTTTGTTTTGCAAATGTTTGATGATTAGATGATGATAATTACTACACCTTTTGGAAAAAAATAAAACAAAACAACCTACAATTGAAATAAATCTTTTTTTTTTTTTTTTTTTTTTTCATTTTCATGTAATTTATCTTTAGATTTTATGGTTTGAAGGAGGTGACTCTCTTTATTTTCATTTCTCCTAGGAACGTCTATGAAAATAAATACTCAATTTAAAAAAAAAAAAAAAAAAAAAAATACTCAATTTTATAAATATTTGAAAATTCTTGAGGTTTATTTTTAGAAGAAAAAAAAAAAAAGATACAAAAATAAAGTTATGGGAGGAAAGAAAAATAAAGTTGATGAATATTATTCTGTTTAAATATCTGTAAATTAAAAAAAAAAAGAAACAAGAAAACTTATTAGTTGGCTAACTAAGTAGTTCCAAAATTACTCACACAACTATAAAACGAGAATAAATAATAATTTATTCAAATTCAGACAAATTCATTAAAAAAAAAACAATTATTTCGAAATTTGCTTTACAGAAAAATATTCGAAGAAAAGACATTTCCAGTCTATTTTGTAAAAAAAAAATGTGGCCTAAGAAAAATTGCGATATCAAATTTTCTTAACTGTTTTTTTTTTTTAAATTATTTTCTTCCATTTCAAAAAAAATTTTTTTTGCTGAATTATCTTTACTACCAAATTGGCTATTTTTTCTCGTGGTTAGAAAATGCCGATTTTTTTTTTTTTTAAATTTTTAACTTCAAAACCGGCAATAGGACATATTTTTCTATTTTAATTTTTTTTTTCCCCTCAAATTTTAGGCAGATGAGTTTAATTTAATGTTTGATGGGCGTGTACATATGTTTTTCTTGTGATAATCATAAAAGAAGAAAAAACTTTTTGACAGCCAATTTATAGTTACAACTTGTAAAACTAGCTATATAACATTTTTGTTTCATGTCAACATTTTTATGACCCTTATTACATACAGATTTTACTATATTGATTTTTATTGTAAATGACAGTTATTTGAAGGATCATCTTCTTTCCATATATACATATATGTATATATCTGTATATATCTCCATAGAATTCTAAGAATTGTGTATTTCTTCAAGTCATAAATGATTTAAAATTTAATTGTAAACTTATATGTATGTATATTGTACAACATGTAAGAGTATTTCCGATGATATATAAATGTACAACATAATGTACATTTTATATGAATGAGTTTGAGTATTATATGTAATTGAATTGTAAACAATGTATGTATGTATGTATGTACTATTTATAGATAAATTCAATAACAAGAAAATTTCTGTCATAAAACGTATAAGATTATGTTGTGGGTATTTCAAAAGATACACTACATAATCTTTAAGTGGAATCGGAAATATCTTAAAGTTCCTTTTTTTATTCGTCTTTTTTTTTTTTTTACATGAAATAAAAGATGTTTGAAGTTGAAAAATAAAATAATTCTGGTGATGACATAATTATGATTCCGGAAGTAATTGGATATGTAAGCATATACGATAAAAATCATAATTTTTGTGCTGTACACAAAGAACAGATTTTAATGAGATATTTGTTGGTTAGTGCAAGAAAATTGCCTTTTATGAATGTCATGAAGATATGTAAGATGTATAGAATATGATTTTTCAAGTTTCTCAAGCTTCTAGTTTTAATAAATTCAATTTTTTTAAATTTAAAAGGGTTTAGTTCTTGTATTAGCTATGCCTTCGATACACTACTGCTCGTTATTGATCATTTATTTATTCAAATGATAAGTTAATTTCCTGTCAAAAGCAAAAATAAAAAAAAATTTAAAAAATTTTCTTTCTATAAATTGCATTTAAAGTGAATGTATTTAAAATTTTCATTCCTGTCATATTTTTGACACAATATGTCATATGTCAATTTCGAAATTCGAAAAAAACTGCTGAAATTTCCTATACTTTCTTTTGATCAATTTCATCGATGTATTAATGAAGGTATTTATGACGATTAAATTTTAACTACTGTTGATTGATACCTTAAACTAATGTAAAAGAAGACTATAGTGTGTCAGAGGCATTAATGTATTTAAATTTTATTGATTTCGAAATAATAATATATGTATGTATGTACATATATGTATTTCTTGTGTTAAAAAAAATTTATTGTTTTAATGCTACAAAAGCAAAAAATACAAATAAAAAGTTGAAAAATTTCATTATAAACTTTAGATACACCAAAGCACTCAAATACTAAATACTTGTACAGAATGCATAATGAAAATACCATATATGTATGTAGTATCATACATTATGGACTAAACAAAGTTAAAGAAGTTTTTCTTTCTTTGTCTGCATGTGTAGAATTAAAGTGTTTAACAGCCCTTTTACTATTATTATTATTATTTTTTGCTTTGTATTTCAAAACTTTTTCTAATTGTTTTTTTTTTCTCTTTCTTTTTTAATGAAAAAAAAAAAAAAAATGATAAAACTTTTTCTTTTGCTTTACAACCATACATACACTTTTTTTTTTCTACTAAATTCGATTAAGTATGAGATGAATACAGATAATGTGTACGAAGGATTAAAAATTGTAAGAGTACGAGTATGTGCCGAAATTGAAAGCTGATGATTGGCTGATCGGATACATTATCTTATATTGAGAGTTTTCGAGATAAAAAATATTGTAGAAGAAATAGAAATTCTTTAATTAATCAACAAAACATAAGAAAATCTCGACAGGGAAGACAAAAAAAAAAAAAAAAAAATTTTTTAGAAAGCATGGTTGTTTTATCACAGAATTATCGATCTTAAGTACAAAGATTTAAGTGTGTTGATTTGAGAGGGTTTTTGTTTTTTGTTTTTTTTGAAAAGTAGTAGATATTAAGAATTTTCTGGATTTTATTTTTTGAGTGAATTTCATTTAGTGAGTTTTGATGGTGTGAAAATTATTATTATTTTTTTTTTTCATATGGGTTGTAGGAAAGTAGAAAGTTTTATATTAAAATGTTGTCTTGTATTTTATTTATTTTGAAAAGATAATAATTTTGATAAAAGCACACGTAGTTTTCATTACGAAATTAGAGATTTTTTTCTTAAAGAGTTCTTAGTTAAGAAGTTAATAGTAATTGGTTATCAACTTGTTTATTTATTTTTATTTTTTACTGTGTACAATTAGGATATTTCAACAACATAAAAAAAATTATAAATTAAACGTCCAAAACTTTACAAAAGCTTGTGATTTTTGTTTCAACTTTTTATTTGTTATTTAGAAAGGTTTTTGGATTATTGGATTTTGCTTGCATCAAGCTTTGTAAAAATTTTCGATAAATTCCATTTTTTTTTCTCAATTGGTACCACTTTTCCATATTAATTCTAATGAACAAAAATCTCTTGCCAATACGAGAATCAGATTATAATACCTATAGAATTAGATTTTAATCCGTTAAAGACTAAATCCTACTATGTGAGAATCCAGCTGTTTAATCAATCACTGATTTAATTTCAATCCAATTTTGGGACATTTCTTCAAGTTACACGGTACATTATCTCTAGTTTTATACCAAATCTTAGTCTCGATTTGCACGGCTTCAACTTATGTACATTAAACCATTACAATTCGAGGGAGATCTGTTTTTTAATTGAAAAATTTAACAACTTTTTAGTAAACATTTGTTCTTTTTCTGTTTTATTTTCTAAAAAATTTAAAAACATTTTTGTTTTTGTTTTTTTACTCAACAAGATTTTGAAAAATTTTAAATACAATCCAATAAAAATGAAATCTTCCATTAAATTTAAAATGAATTTAAAAAAAAAATTATTACAATAATTTAACAATATGATGTTTGTTCATTTTTCATAATTTAACAAAATGTATATTTAGCATAAATAAGATCATGTATGTAATATGTATTTTGAATGTTATAAAATATAACATCATTATGAAAGATACATGCTATTTTCACGTAATGGTTGTAAATTTGTTAAATATATCCCAAAAATTTCGGACATATGAATTTTTTTGGTTTTTTAACCAAAAAAAAAAAAAAAAAAAAAAAAAAAAAAAAAAAACGAAAGAGGTTTATTAACTGAACCATAAAACTAATTATGCATGTAATTTAAGTTCTTATATGATTATGAGCTACTTTTTTTGTTTTTTTCAATCGAAATTTATGTTGATTGCGTATTTTTGGTTGAAGAAACAACTAAAGTTTTTTTATTTTTATTAATACTGAGAATTTAAGATTGATTTTTTTTTTGTTTTTTGTAAATAAACAAAATAAAACAAAAAATTTAAATAAAAAAAAAAAAAAAGGAAATTTATAGAAGATATGAAATTTTCTCTGTTACATTTTTAAACATTATATATTTTTCATACGTGACTTTTGGATGCATGTTATTATTGGATGTAGGATGTTTGTTTGTTTGTTGAGAAAAAGCACACACACATTGATGATGTTTTAAATTTTAAATAAAACAAAATTATTTTATGTTATTTTCAGACATTAAAAAATTAATTTGTGTTTTTCTTTCTTTCTTTTAAATGTTAAAGATGTCGATCATAAAAATGTATGTATATCATTAATTATTAAGATTTGTGATAGTCGATATCTTCATCATTAAAATTAATTTACCTCCTTCATAAGTAATATGTATGTATGTATATTTTCTTTATGGGATCCAAAGAAAGAAAAAAAAAAAAGAATTTTGGTGAAATGTATGTTTATAGATTTTTTTTATACTCTTGCGTTTCCGTCTTACGTTTTTGGATTTTTTTTAAATGTCTGATCAGATCATTATACATCGTTTACTACCGGTCATCCCAGGAAAAAAAAAAAAAAATTCTTCGTGTTTTTTTTTTGTTTTTCAAATTTTTTGAATTTCTTTTTTTTTTTTTTTTGAAAGTTAATGAATCATAAATGTGAAATGTTTTAAGGTTTTGATAAGTGATGATCATGTATGTATTTCATATTTTATTTTTAAATATTTTATAACTTTTTTTTTTTTGATATTGTGAAAAATTTCGAAAGTGCAAAGTGGACCCTATGAAAGATATTTTTTATTAATTTTGTTTTTATAATCTCCGAAGATTAAGATTTGAAGTTTGAATTTTTTGAATTGTTGAAGTGTTTTGTCGTTTAAATTTATTAAATTTTTTGTTGTTGTTTTTTTTTTTTGCTTTTATTTTTTTTTTAAATGAAATTTTGAATTTTCCAAAGTTATAGTTAATCTTAAAAGGTTAGAAATTTAAATAAAAATGAGCACATGTGAAGATGTTGGCGCTTATTTGTAGGTTACTGAAAGTACAATTTTAATGTTTCAGATGCTCATAATTTTTATCTTTGAGTTTTTGGTATCACTTTAAGAATATCTTTTGCATAATTTGATATTGGTAGTATTTTAATTTTATTGTTTTATTTTGTTCAATCGTTAGGTGAAAAATTGACAGATTTTATTACAACGAAAAAAATTTACAAATAAAAAAAGTATCTTCCATTGATTAAATGCTAAATTTATTCAAATATAATAAGATTAATCCTTTGCAGTCGAAAGTCGACTTTTTGAGAGTTGAATAACATACATCTTATGAATTATTTCAAGTAGCTTTTGTTCTCTTTCTTTAAATTACACACAGCCTGTGATAAAATTTAAGAATAAATAAAAAAAAAAATTATCAGAACGCAATTTCGAAAACAAGAAATAGGAAAAAAAATACTATAACTGCAAAGGGTTAAAATGAGAACTGTAGTAGCAAAATGAAACTACAAACAAGACTCTGCTCTAAACCACATTGTTCTGCAGTGAATGGTATTTTGCACCACAGATCAGATACTATAAGAATTTATATTGTCATTGATTGCACCATCGTGAATTTAAATATTCTTACAAAAAGCCTTAAATCTTTAAAATCCCATTACCTTTATTTTCATTAGTTTTTTTTTTTTCAACTACCCAAAAAACATCAAAAGCAAACAAAAATAATTAAACGAATTAAATAAGTGAAAAAAGAATATTTTATTAACCGCAACATGACCATCTGTCAACAAAAAATAACACTCAACTAATTTGTATGTATGTATATCTATTTTTCAAAATTTTATATATTTTTTGAGGGATGAGATACCAAACACATTCACCATATCTTTTTCCTTATAATTTTTAGTAAAACGATATACAAGTTTATAATACCTTAAAAATATTAACTTAAATTTTCATCTTTATGTACATATATATGTATACTTACAGTGTGTTTTTGTATTTAGGTATCTGTATCTGATATGATTATCATTTTATATATCAGATTGTATATCAGATTGTATATCATTTTTGAAGTATCTTTCAACATACCATAGCTTCTTTTGAAGTCATCAATTTTCTAAAATTTACTTATCATATTCACTCTCTTTCTGTCTTCATATTTAATCTCATTGGTCACCACATTAGACTTCAAAGGAATTTTTAAGCTTTTGTACAATAATACCTTGTGTATAATGTTTTCATATCAGATAAGATTGCACGAGTACTTTACATATGTACAAGCATATGTACATATATTTTTTGAAAATTGACTTTTGAAAATTTTGTTATTTATATGAATAAACATATATGATCTGTATTTTGTCTTGATAGGTGTGTGTGTGTATACAGTATAATAGAGACAATAAAATTTTCCTTTTTGAAATAAAACCCTTGTTGTTATTTTTCAGTTTCATGTAAGATAATATATTATCAATGATATTAACATCAGAATTTCATGTAAAGATAAACGTAAAATAGGATTGTATCTTTACCTACATGTGTATGTATGTGTGTAATTAAATGTTATTTAGATAAAAAATAAATCTCGTTTTTTTTTATTTAGATGGAACAAATGTAATTGAAAAACCACAGGAAAAGCCACAACTGAAATTGAAAATTGGTAAAATTACATTAAAAAAATTAAAGAGTATTTCTATGTATCCTTTTTTCTCTTTTTTTAATCTTTATTTAAATTTTAAAGTACATACATATATACTTTAAACTTAAATCCAATGAAGACCTACAAGGACCTTAAGGCTTCGAATTCAATGTCAGTTTATTGGAAATAATTTTTTTTGTCTGTTCAATGAAAAATTTGAACAGTTGTGTGAATGAATACAAGTGAAATATGTTTTTTTACTTCGGAAGATAGACCACTGAATTTCACAAAAATTCCTATAAAATTATCCTTCATATTTAAGTTAGGTGTATATGCGACTCACAATATCTAACATGCCTAAAAAGTGCATCCTTTTTGGACTACAAATCAAAATGACAATATTAACTTAAACCTATCTATGTTTTATTGCATTCTCATTTAGTCTACTTTTTCTGTACTGTAAGTTCATATAAAAAAAAAGATATTTTGTTAAATGTGTTAGTAAGAAAAAAAGTTATTTATTGAACTTAGATAT
The DNA here is from genome assembly GCA_939192795.1 of Bombylius discolor. Classification (NCBI taxonomy): domain Eukaryota; kingdom Metazoa; phylum Arthropoda; class Insecta; order Diptera; family Bombyliidae; genus Bombylius; species Bombylius discolor. The sequence continues at coordinate 38,577,142 of OW584240.1, forward strand.
GAACTTTAAAAAAATCACGAATTAGTTGCCTCCTGTGAGGATTGAACTCACGACCCCTGGTTTACAAGACCAGTGCTCTACCACTGAGCTAAAGAGGCATGTACTTCGAATTATTTCTGTCAGTATCTTTAATTATTTTACTTTAGTAATTAATATGTTTCAAACGCACGGTATAATGGAATTCTTATAAAACAAAAGGAATTTTAAAATACTTTTTTCCTTTTTGAAATTAAAAAAAAAACAATTATGATCCTCTTGTCATGATTTGAGTGCTTTTTTCCAGTGTAAAAATTTTTAATCATTCAATATGGTGCTTGTCATAATTCACGTCAAATAAAGAAACTTGACTTGATTTAATTTTCATCAAAAATTTAGTATTTAAATGAGTGGGTCAGAAACCAATATCATTAAAAGTCCATTTTTGGTATTTTGTTATATGCCAGAAAGTTTTTTTTACGGTTTAAAAGACGTAAATTAGGATAGTTTTTGCGTTTTGTAAATTGGAATTGAAGATTGAAAACTTAGAGATGGGTTACAAAAACTTGTGTGGAAAAAAAATCTGTTAATTTCATCAAAAAAAGGACTTACTGGAATGTTATTCTTTTGAATTAAAATAAAAATCCAATTTTCTAGATACAGTAAGGGTGATTCATTTTTTCAATATTACCAAAGTTCTTGCTAATTTATTCAGATAATATATTAAAAATATTTGAACAAAAATATGGCATAGAATTAATATTAATTCCACAGCGTTTTCAGCTCAATTTTTAAATTAGTTTTTAAATTCAAATTTTTATGACTTATTAAAAACTAAAACAATTAATGAATATAAATTACAAGAATGCATTCAATTTCACATGTGGTGTTATAAAAACCGTTTCAAAAGTTCTCTACCTTTATTTCCAATATATTCTGTATCTCATACTATTTTCTTTTACCTTGCTCATGTTGTTTTTTGTTTTTAATTCCCAATATCTTAACGACGTATTATAACGATGAGCTAAAACTTATTCAGTTTTATTGCTTTTAGATTATTATTATGAAAATATTAATATTAGTTAAATTCATAAAATTTCAAAAATTTTGATCATAACAAGTGAGTGGAGAATGAATATCGAACATATACATAGATACTTCAAAAATAAAAATAAAGAAAAAAAACTTTAGATGAAATTTTAATGAAGTCATTAGTTTTATTTGAAAATTTTAAAATATCTTTTCTATAAAAAAAAAAAAATACTAAGTTATCAGATATCATTACCATGTCATAATTATACTATATTATGATCTCTATATAAACTTTATTCATTATTGTTCTACTTTTTATGAACCATTCGTTGAGTTAATAATAGATAGATTTATGCATGTATGTATGTATATATATAAGTATTTTGAGATACAATGCATTGAACATAATGATCAAAATAATAATTTGCTTATCATAAATTTATAAAATGTTATTTATTCTATTTTATGGTATTTTTTTTTATGTGTTCAATAATATCACTTGAATAAATAATTTTAAAGAATTTAAAAAAAAAAATTATATATAAACTTTAAGATATTTTAAATTAAGATATTTAAAAAAAAATACTTATATATTTTATTCATATTTTTGTTTATTCAATTTTTATTTAAATTAGATTTTGAATGTAAGAATTTAAAGAAAAAAAAATATTTTTTTTTAAGGGGAATATTTGAATAATAGATTGATAATGTTTATGAATTATGTAAACAAAAAATAAAAATTATTTATTACTTGCAGTTATATTTTTAAAAATTTAAAAAAAAAATTGTTTTCTTAATGAGTTGCATGGAAAAAAAATAATATATTGTAATTATGAAAAAACAAAAAACTAGATATGAAAATTTAAAAACTGTAATGAATTTTACACATGTATGGTTTATTCGACAGATGGAAAACAGCATGAAAACAATCGTTAATTAAATAAAACATTATATATTTGTCGTAATGAAGATATTTATGTATTTTATTATCTATACATAGTTTAAAATTAGGGTTATGATACCAATGTTGACCTCATTCAAGCAACGTTTTTTTTTTTTTTTAAATTCATTGTTGTTGTAAAAAAATTTATTAGAACTTATAATTAAACTTTTCTAGAGCACTCTTAGTCTTTTTCATTTTTTTTCTAATTTTTGCATATTCAATTGAGTTTCGACAAATGCTCACAACTTTTCTAATATCGTGAGAATTTGTTTTTCAAAGTTTATTGTTTTTTTTTTGTCAAGAGCTTTTTTTTTCTAGAGTTTTATTGAAATTTACTAAGAATGTGAGAAGTTCAAAATTAAAATCAAGGAAGAATTTTGAGTCAGTTCCATTGTCTTTCAAAACAGCTCAAATATTTAAAGAACTTTCTTAAATACAATATAAAAATTTTCTTGCTTTGGAAAAATTCAATATTTTAGTATTTTAAGATTTGTACAAAAGATTTTAAGTACGTTAAATATAAAATAAATTTAAAGGATATTTGATATTAAACAAAAGAATAATAAACATGTTTTTAAAAAAATAAAATTAATCATCGTAATTTAAAATAAAACAAGCAAAAATTATAAGCAGAAGAGCTCATTACTGGTGTCATAACCCTCCATGTAATTAATATTCTTTTCTATAAAAATATGAATATTTTATCATTTAAGAAAAAAATAATGAAGGAAGGAAATTTACGTCAGTAGAACTATTGTTACCGTTTGACCTGAATAAATATGATAACGTTTTTGGATCTTCATAATATATTCGATATTTCATATTTTAATTAGAAAGTCAAGTTTGTAAAGTAAAATTCAAATTCATATTGAAAATATATTTTTTTAAATGTTTTCTGTAGAATAATTAAGAATATCACCAAGGGAATTGTTTTAAAATCATGTAACTTGTGAAAAAAAATTTACATTTTGAATAATTTTTATACTTCAGTTCCCTTCTAAAGTTCTTCCATTTTAAACTCACAATAAGAACACACTTTTTCCATTAAATTCAATATTCGTAGATAGAATCCTTGCATGGTGAGCTGTGTCAATATAAAGCAAACGAATAAATAAATTTTTGAATAAAAAAGATTAAATCCTTCATTTGCAGAATATATCACTTGCTAGGTTTGGGATTATAAGCTCAATACTGAAAGAATTAGAGGCAAATTACTACAGAGGTAAAGTCTTAATATAGGACTGTATGTCTAGAATAAAAAAGGATTATTAGTTCAAAATGTAAAAGCATTGTGGCGGGTGGGTATTTATTGTTTAAACAACGTTAAAAAATTCCTAAGATAGTTTATTGTGCTCTCAAAAATTTTTTATAGTTTTTTTATAGTTTTTTATTAAAAAAATTTCAAGAGAACATTTATTTGAAAGTTTATTTTAAACTTCTTTTTTTTTCACATTTAACTAAAATTCATGTACTCAAAAACAATATCATCAACATTAAGTCAAAATTTGTTTTTGCTTTTATCGTGTTTTATTTTTAATTTATTTTTATTTCTTCTTCTACTGAGTACAAAAGTTTTTTTGTTTATGTTTTGTTTTTTTTTACCTTTTTTTTTTTTTTTTGTAACAAAATAATATAATTACAAAATATACTTCATTCAACATCATAAAATAAAGAAGAAACATTTCATAAAAAACAAAGTTCTTTTTTTTTTGTTTTGTTCAAATTACTTTAATGGAATTTTTTTGTCCAGTTTCTTCTTATTTTATTTAATTTAATTTTTTTTTTTAAGTTTATGTTTTAATTACAAAAGTTTTAAGTGTTGTTGTATTTAGTTTGAAAAAAGCAAAAAAAAAAAAAAAAAAAAAATAAGAACTTTTCACGCTTTATTTTATGAAAATTTCAAGGAATAGTTTTTTAAAAGGTTAAAAATGTAAAAAAAAAAAAATATTGGGAAAAAAAAAACTTGTTTTTTATTTTTTATCTTTTTTGGAGCTTATTAAAAATATCAAAGAATTTTATTTTGCTTTTGACAAAAAAATAAGCTTTTGAACTTAACTTTAAAAAAAAAAACAAAAAGATAAAGATACTCTTGATATTTAAACTTTTCACTCGGTTTCTCAAACATGAGTACTTTCAATGAAATATAATGCAAAAATAGTAAAGATACTTTAAATTATAAAAAGTTTTTTTTGTTTTTTTTTTTTCGTTGTTGTCGAAATTTTACTATGAAAACTAAAGTAGAAACCGATTTAAATGATCTTCATTCAACTTGTTTGTATTTTTTATAAATATATTTTTTTGTTTTTATTGTTGGTAATTCACAGCAAGTAGTCTATATTTAAAATGATTTATATTCATGAGAAAATATCAATTTTTAAGGGTATTTAATATCTACAGACATAACACGAATATATTATATACTTTAAAATTCATTCATCATATGCAAACATTGACCTCATATAATATAATGTCATAATTAATTAATTACTTGAAATGAGGCGGATTAGTGTTAAATAATTTTATCTTACGCTTGGTTGACTGATTATTATTATATGGGAACAGCATCTGTTTGTTATAATTTTTTTTTTCTTCTTTAGTTTTTTATTTTTGTTGTTGTTGTTGTTATTTTTTTAATTTTTTTAAAGTTAGGGTCAAATAATGTAATTTTACTAAGAAAATATAAAATATGAAATGATAAATGTGTCAACAACAAAATATAAAACAATTTAGAACTCATTCGAATGGCAATAAAGAATTATAATTTTTATTTTCAGTTTTTTTTTTTTTTTATTTCGTCTTCAGGATTGTTGCTTGGATGAAAATGAATATTTTAACGTCTTAAAGTTGAACAAGCAACATAATTCTTTTTTTTTTGTGTTTCTTTTGAAGTGTTAAAAAAATTTGTAAATACTTTGACAGAGGCAAACAAGTTTGCATTGATAGATTTTTTTTTTTTTTTTCAAGAAATAAAAACTGAGTTTGGTTAGGTTTTGTTTTTAAAATTTATTTTAAGATTTATAACTCAGGTTACTTTTTGGATGCATTTAAAGTCATAAATTAAAGAAATGTTAGTTTTCAAACGTTTGTTGAAGAAATAACGTAAAGGAGTGGTACATATTTCAGACGTTCTATATTTTTATACAGCTTTTTTTGAATCTAAAATTTTAGATGAAAGCGTATTTGCTTAGAAATCCTTGAAAAAAATAGTGAATTACCATAAAAACGGTAGTAAACTAAACTGCACTATAGGTGCAAATGTGGAATCTAGAAAAAGTTCGCACATTAATAGATTTTTACCGAGTTTGTAGAGATGGAGAGAATGGAGATGGGGTTTGTAGAGGAGGTATGAACTAGACAAGAGACAAAAAATTATTCGAAAAACTGAAAAAAATATCTACTAGATTTGTATTTATGGCAAAATATAATTTACTAGGATTCGAAATCTACAAATTCAAAAATTGAATATTTCATGATATTTATCTGCAGAAAGATACTTTCTTTATTGGGCAATAATTTATGTATTCTGATATAAAAATTGAATTCAGAAAATATGTACATATTTGGGAAGAAAAGAAAGTCGTATTCAACTGTGTGTGGTTCAAGATAGCCTTTTTATATTTGAAAAAATAATCTACCATATAAACAATGAATTATTGTATTATATTTTTGAAAGATTTTTTCTTTTTCTTCTAAATAACCTGTTGAGTTTTTGAACTAAAGAAAAACAAAATAAGAAGCAATTTTCAGGAGGTTCAGTGACTTGTAATAGATACTTTTTTTGAAGAATATAAGGAATCTAATTATATTGTTTTTTTTTTGTTGTTGTTAAAACTGAATTAAGAAAACCACAAACATTTATCATTTACATTTTTATTTGAATTATTCATTAAAAGGATTCATTTGCAAAATAAAAGAAATCATTAAAGGACTTTTTTTGTAAATTGAAATAAAACGCGCATAGATACTAAGATACTTATTTGAGATCATTGAATTTTCAAGGATTTCTTTTGAGTTTCTATTTAAAATAGAATATAGTTTACTTTTTCTTGTTAATAACGAAAAAGTAAAGTAAGTCTCCGTTATTATTCTGGTTTTTTTTTCTTTCAACAAAAGATAGAAAAAATAAGCATTTTTTTTTTAACTTTTGTCATATGTAAGATGCTATATTTAAATTTACCTGATGAATAACATTAAAAAAAAAACTTAAAAATTTGAATTTTTGAATTAAAATATTTTTTTTTTGTCAAGGAAATTTTTTTCTTCTTTCATTTACCTTAAAAACTAAAATTAAAATGCACTCTTACAAAGTTCATTAACGTTTTATTTGAAGTACTTAAGAAGTTATTTTTTAGTAAATAAAAGAAGATAACGATAAAATGTACATTTGAATTTCAAAAAAAAAAAATAAAATAAAATTAATATTAAAAAAAGGATAAAATAATTTGTGGAGAAAAAAAAATGGCTTTACTTAATTTTTTTTTTGTTTCGATTTTTTAATCTCAAAAAAAAAAAGAAAGAAAAAAAAGCAAATGAAGATTCTTTGAATTTTTTAATTGGAAAAAATAAAAGTTTTTCAAGTATTCTTCAATCTATTAAATTAACAAAAAGAAAAAAAAAAGAATAGATACAAAATTTGATGGCTTGATTTATGTATAAAAAAAAATCTGGTAAAGCGCAATTATAATGTTCAAGAACTTTTTGAATTTTTAATAAATGATGATTTTCTTTCATTTTAGAAGATAATATATATACTAGGATGATGTGGTTTAGTAAAATGTAAATTTTTCTATGACGTTAGAGTTTTACATAGTAGGGGGATTTTTTTTTTTGCAAAAATGAGAAGAATAAAACTAAAATGAAATTTCTTAATTAAAAGTAAAAAAAAAAACATAATAAAATTGTAAAATAGCAACTGATCAAGTATGCTAGCCTTTTTCCATTATTGTTGTATACCATTCTGCAGAATAAGAAAAGAAGAAAAAACAATACTGTGTGCTTCAATTATCTTATATTTATGTTCTTCTTGAAAATATAGTAGGTACCTACCAATCAGTGACCAAACGACTACCATTACAGAACATATCATCCGGTGGATAGCAGCTTACAATTTAAAAGATTTCAGGCGAAAAAGTCCTTTTTTAAAAACAAAAAAATTGTATGGTGAAGCCAATTAGGAAAAATATTTATTAAAATTATTGTTAGGATAAGATCGGGCTAAAAACGACTGAAACGAATTGGACGCTTGAAGCGTCTTCCAAACTAGAAAAATTATCAGAAAATCTTTGAAACTATTTAGGTACTTTGGACGCAAAGTGCAAAGTATCTTCTAATAATAGCAAAAAAAGGTACTCTTCTTCTAAAAAAAAATTATTAAAAATTTAAAATCATTTGTAAAGAAAAACCTTATTCATTAAGTCCCATTTTTCTCAAAAGTTCAACCTAAGTTTAATGCTGACATTTTTTTTACATAAATATTTTCTCGACTCAAAGGATCTATAATAATATATAACCAGTCATGAAAAATCAATGTAATTGAGAAATACGAGTATATAGAAAAGTCTATTTATGAGAAATTTCTCCGTAAATTGAAAATTATAAAACATTTCATATGAATTATCCTTTTATCTCACAAATATAAAATTCAATCACATTAAAAAGCATTAAGAAAAATCTTAGATTCCTTTTAATGTTTATTCAATGTGTGAGAATTATTGAGAATAATTCTAGCGTTTTAATTTAAATGCAGTTACCATGTTGTAAAATAAAAAAAAAAACACACATACACACATGTATAATATACTTAAAGCATTTTCATAAGTAGCTTTTAAGATAAATCTGAAACTCATGTATACTTATTTTGTTTTTCTCAAAAAAAAAGAAGTTCTGTAAATCTGTTAAAAATTTTTTTTCTTCTCACAGATAAAAAGTAAAATTCGATATGTGTATGTATATTGTTTATTTAAATTCCTCTTTCTAGAATTTCTATTTTAAAAAATACCATAATAAACATACTTTTAAAATAATGTAAAAAGTTTTTCCGTATTTAAAATTTTTTTCTCTCTAAAAATTACCTTTTTCGGCTCTATAAGAAAAAATAAAATCCTGGTTAAATCCTTTTTTTTTTTTTTTTTTTGTATTTGTTTTGTAAACTCAGTTCGATTAATATTTTTGTATTTTGTTTTCATACATTTTCAAATATTAAAATTGCCTAAAGAAAACGGATTTTTTTTTTTCTTGTAAAAACAAAAAAGATTTTTTTTATATCTGATTGAATAAAAAAGTTGAGAATATATTGATGAAAAAAAAAAAAACACTCATACAAGTTCGTTTATGTTTTATTTGATAGTCGGGATATTTTTTATGTATTGGATATTTTTTTTTTATTCTGTAAACATAGATAAGATAAATTTTACTTGGTTAACCATATTTACATTCTCATCAGGCTCATATGTATGGTTTATAGATGATAAGTAATGTTTGAATAAATATAATTTATAAATTCGTTATATATGAATATGATTTTTTTTTTCTCTCGTTTTTGATAATATCGCTGATGAGTTTCAATATATAAATTTAAAAGGAAGAAAAAACTATGTACATATTTAAAAAAATAAATGTTAAATGTCTTTGATGTTGTTTTTTAAATAAAAATGATAAAATTCATTTATAGATTTTCCTTTTTAAATAAAATTGATTGATTTTTATTTCTGTTAAGTTCAGTTCATGTGAATTCAAAAGAATGAAATCGTTTTTGAAAGTTTGTTTTTTTTGGAAAAGCAATTTTGTAAATTTTTGTGGTGTAGCAAGTTGAACTCATGTCCTTGTTTTGAATGAAAATTTTTTTTTTTTTTTGAAAAACGAGTCAAGTAATTAAAGAAACAGAAAATCAACATGAAAATAGCGATTTCATAAAGTTAGAGCTTTTACGCGTCTTATTTGTTTTTGTATTTTCAAATAAATTTTACAAAATTATGATTGCTTACGGAAAAAGTTATATTTGTTTAACTATAGGTAAAATAATAAAAGTTGAGGTTTCGTATTATACTAGAAAAACATGCGCAGAAAAAAGATACTTACGCACATGCGTTTTTGTTGTTGTAACAAGTTTTTTCTTACGTATATGTACACAAAAAAGATCACTACGCCATGTAAACCATGCGCGAAAAAACCTCAACTTTTACTATTTTACATGAAAGCACATTTGAAAAGAACACTCAAAAAGGATTATATAAAGAGGTGAATTAGATATCATAAATGGCTTAAAGGGCTTCCTATCAAATAATTTCCTTAACGAATTCATACGGTGTCAAGTAAAATACATAAATGGAAATAAAATTTGATGCTCTCTCAGAGTCAAACGGTTGAGTCTTGAAATTTTCCCCCCTATAGCCATACCTACCAACAATTTTTTGTTTGTCTTGATGCCATTCTTGAATCAGATATTTACTATTTATTATCTTATTACTTTTTTCTTTCAAAATATTTCAGAGTTGGTGGTTGTCTTGTAGAATAAAAGCTTGGATTGCACAGGGTTGAAATAGATGATTATTGAAATTAGGTTAAAATATATAAAGTAGGAGCTCTGAAAATAGTTGTCTCTCTTTAAGCAGTAGTCATTTTAACAAATGAGCATTTGGATTCAATCAAATTAAGGAGGTGTTTTAGCACCCAGTACAGAAATTACCCAAGATATTCTTGAAATGACAAGTCATATACTTTTACAGATAGTAAATTTTTATTCAAATGAAACATAAAAAAGTATTTGAAGTGTCAAGATTTTTTCTCCATGTGTTCCGGTCCTTTAGTTAATTTTACTAGAATATTTTTCCTATAAATCCTTGATAATTAGGAATTCTTTTTCAACTTTTTAATTTTTAATTTTTTTTTTTTTTAATAAAAGAGATTTATGTTGCAGGTTCAAAATATTATCGTTTCCTATATCAAAAATTTTCCCAAGATATTCTCTTTGTTAAAATTTCATATCTTATTTTATTTTCTTTTCAGATATTATCTGGTTTCCAATTAAATTCTTGTAATATTTTCTTCACCATTACCATAATTATTCCGATATAATCAATGTAATGTACAAGAATAAAAATCTATAAAAAAAAAATAAATAAATAAATAAAATATATTGTAGTTCAATAACCTTTTAGGAAAATTAAAAATATGTTAATTTCTAACATTAATATAGTCTACCATAGTTATTTATCCCTTTTTTTTTATTCCTTATAATTTACATTAAGAACAAAAACCAACAAAGAAAAACTAAAACTTTTTTTTTTGTTTTTTCATTTTTTTTCACATTTCCTTTATTTACGAGTATGTAAGATGTAGGGCTTGTGAATGATATAGAAAATTATATGTAACATTTTATTAAAAGTAAAGTATCTTATTGTATGAGTGAGTGCACATATGGGTCAAATATCTTTGATATTATCCAAAATTCTTGATGTTTATTACCACAAACAAAAAAAAAGAATAATAATTTCATACATTTTTTGTTTCTTAGGTCCTATAATCCGAATATGTTTTCGTTAATAAATTCTTGAATAAGAATAACAAAAAACCATGAGAAAACAGGAGAGAAAAAAAAAACGAGATGAACACCATAAAAACAACCTCATTTAAAGGATAAATGATAATATCATGTTATATATTGAATAATATCTAAGCAATTCACTTATTAAGTGTACTAAATGTATAATAAAAAGGTCAAAGATTAAATAGCAACATAAAGAAAAAGTGTACAAGTACAAAAAAAAAAAAAACACCATTAGAATAATGAGTTTTGTCACTATGATACTAACCAAATAACAAGGATATACGTTATTCTTCTTTTCGTATTTTAGCCATGTTAGTTAAGTGTCATTCTCATACATGTTTTTTTTTTTTTGTTTGTTTTGATTTTATTTATTGTTATTTGTTTGTTTTTTTCTTTATTAGTTTTTAATTTATTTATTATTGTTCTCGTAGATTTTTGGTTTTATGTATTTGTCTATGATAATGATATTATTCGTCCTTGATATGTAACTTATTTTAAATTAATTTTTTTGAACATATTTGTACTTGAAATGAATAAGATTGTTTTTTTAGAAAGTTTTGAATGTAATAGAGAAATAATTTTGTGATTTAAAACATCCTTAAAAAAAGGATATTTTTCCAATGAAAGACTCAAGAATACGATACTTTTTCTTTTGTAAAATTTAATGCATATTCATGTATTTGGAAAGGCAGAACAAGAAAATTAGCAACAACAAAAAAAAATGAGAACTTTCATTTTAAACTAAAATACAATTAATTGTTTTTTTTTCCAAGGACTTTAAATTCTTATTCTAATTTGAGTTCACTAGGTCATCATATAAATTGTTGAAGTATTACTGTTTTTTTTTTTTTTTTTTTTTTCAACTGTAAAAGTTAGTTTACAATAATCGTAATTAACAGTTCACTTTTGTAACATTTTGTATTTCCTTTTTTATTAAATTGAAAATAATTCTAGTATGTATTTATCTACATACATACATATATACTAACACATACATAATACGATATGCATTTTACATTTTATTATTGCTTTTTTATTTTTTGTTTTTCTATACTTTATTTCCTTTTTGCAATTTTATCAAAATGAAACTTGATAAGAGGATTAAAAAAGGAGAAAAAAAAAAAAGGAAACAAAACGAGAACAGAAAAAGGAATCACATAGAATTATAGTTTCTATTTTCCATTATCAAGTTTTCAGGAATTTGTATTTCGAATAAATACGAAAAATATGTACATATATGTATCCACACATCCTGTTTTTATACATATAAATATTAAATGCATATAAGCTTAAGCATATCTGTATATGTGTTTTTTTTTATATATATATTTAGAATGATTGTAACTTGAAACATTTTGCTGGTCGTAAGTATATTGCTACTTTTCACATATGTGTAATAATTGTTTTAATTAAATCTCTATAAGCATATGTTTATTTTATGTACCCACTACACAAGAATATACAATTTCATTATTATTATTATTTGTTTTTTAATATGCTTGATCTAATTTTATTGAGAGTATCCTACTTAGTAGTATTAGCTTACATGTAGCTAGAAAATGAGATATGAATGAAAATGGAATGACCTAAATTTCAAGAATTTATTGTGGTTTTAATATTTTACAAGATTTCATTAAATAAAGTTGTATTTTTCAAATAGAACTAAAAAAAAATTAAGGAATTTATAAAGTCATGATTTGAAATTTGATATAATAGGATATTTTCAATTGGATCCGATTTAGTATCATTTTTGTCTAATTTGTAACTCCGATCCTTGATATATCTTTTTCTGGTATTCTTTTGGACTCCGTTTCGTCTTCTTAAAATAAGCTTTTTCGCTGGATTATTCTCTTCAAGTCTCAAATTCTAAACAAAAAAAATAAGATAATTTGATAAAATTTTTAAAAACTCAGTTAAAAATCTGAAAAGATAAAAATTAAAAATTATCTGGAAATTGAAAAATTGTTTCCTACAGAAATCTTTTCAATGAAATTCCATTTATAAATTATTCTTGCTTAATATTCATAATTGCTTTTCACTAAAAAAAAAAAAAAAAAATTAATAGATTTTATCATTTTCTTGATAATTTAATCTTTATTTCATTTTGGTGTTTCTCTTTAATATTTAATCATCCATTTTTCATACAAAAAAAAAAAAAAGTTACCATTATTATCATCATCGTTATTGTTTGCATAATCTTCAGAATTTTCATTTTCAATTTGTTTTTAGTCAAAAATATATGTATGTATTTCATTCAGTATGAAATGGTCATTTAAGAAAAAAAGAAAAAAGAAATAAACAAAATGGATAACAAAAATCTGTTGCAAATAAAATTCAAGAAACCATATTAAGAAAATATTTAAGAATCTTTAAGAATAGAATTTCCGAAAATGTAAATGAGTATTTATCATACCAAACAATATTTTCTGTTCTGTTTTCATTTATCTGTTTTTTTTTTTTGTTGTCTGTTAACATCCTTTTTCTTTTCTCTATTAAATACTTCATGTCAGATCGAGTAGATATACTTTTAAATTTTTAGTATACATATGTATATGTGTATGCATTCTTAAAATTCTCATTTTAAAATGGTATTGCATTTAATATAAAAATTAAAGTACTTCTTACATAGAATAGAAAATTTATAAGAATAAGTTCACCCATATACACATATACACACACATAATCACATTTACCATAAATAAAAAAATAAAAGCAAAAAAATAAAGTTAAAATAAGAACAAATTTTGTTTTCTAAAAACTTAAAATTAAATTTTCATCAATTTAAGTAACTAAAATGAAAAGTTTTATAAATATTTTATATATTTTTCGGTATACTATATAATATAAGAAAAAGATAACAGTAATTTTGTATACATTTGCATGTATTTTTATATGTGTATATGTGTTTTTTGTGTAAACATAAGAAATCATCATTTTCTTTCAGAGATATTTTAAACTCAACTGTACTTTTGCAAGTATAAAATATGCATCAAGTGATTACTTGTAAAAAAAAAACAACAAAAAAAAAACAAACTAGAAGTATTTCACAACTGTTTTTAATCTTATTTCATTTAAAATATCTTTTTCACTTGTGAAAAACTATGAAAAATATATTTTTGTAGTAAATGAAAGCTTAAATCGTCTCTTGAAAGAACAAGAAGAAGAAGTATATAGAATAAAGTTTTTATGTGAATAGTACAGGTGTTACAAATTAATCCTGTGGTATGCCAATATACTTTTCGTATGTTTTATGAATATATACGAAGATAATATTATTTAATTTTTATTATGTTCTTGTCTTATCTCATTAAGAAAATTTTATAGAATATTATTTTTAAAGTAAAATGATTTTTATTTAAACAACAATGAAGTTTAAAAGAAATTTATTAAATATTCTGAATTTATTAAGTGCATAAAGGAGTGATGATTTCGAGTTTGAAATTTATTTAATTATTGCATCTGTTTAAATCTGATCAGAAACAATGACATACTGGGACTAAGTATATACTTATTTCAAAGGCTTAAATGCTATGGATATTAAAAACAAGCTGGATTATGTTTATCCGAATACATCAATAGCTAAGTGCTAGGCTAGCTTTCTGAATTTAGGACGGACCAAATAGGTATCAGTGATAAAACGCTCCGTAGACTTTATATTGAGGTGATTTGAATAAAAATTGTCGAGAAAGTCCTCAAGATCATTTTGGCAGACTAAAAAATGAAAATGAGTTACTACGAGTATATAGAGCCATGTCGCATTGTCACAGTTTGATTGAGAATTTGTGTATGAAAAAGCTATGCGCGAAATACTTTACGCATTTGCTCAATCTGATAAAAATTAGTATAGAAAAAGATTTTTTATAGATTATTTATGACTTTTTAGGCACAATTCAAAACAAATTTTCGCGTTGATTTATAAACGTTTATAAGACTTGGAACAAGAAACTTCTAGACTTTCACAATTACTTGGACAAGTAATAAATTTCAATTTAACATTTCTTCTCATTTTCGATGAAGCATATGTTTTTTTTTTCATCCCATCCACTTAATTGAGTTACTTAATGTGAATTGTTGCAACTTTAATTGAATAATCAAATAAATTACTAAAAGATTTATCAAAAGTATTTCTAACACTAAATATTATATAATTACGAGTAATCATAAAATTACGCAAAAAAAAAAAAAAAAACCAATACACATTTTTTGATAAATTAGACAATTCAAAAATAGACAGTTTCAAATGAAAGTTATATAAAATTGCGCAATAGATCAAATTTAATCCATCATTTTAACACTGACACAAGAATTACATATCATTCCTCAATGATGTATACGTTTAATTTAGAATTTATTTTATAAGTTTATTTTGTATTATATAATGAAGAAAAAAAAAATAAAATCCCGTAAAATCGATACATCATCATCGATCTAATCAAATAGTCAGCAGAGATTTCAAGTTAAAATTTGAAAATGAAAAAAAAAAAAAAATTCATTTGATTCATTCAATAATTTATTTATTTTTTGTCTGGTTTGTTTGCTGGCACTATTAAAAGTATCTAATATAACTTTATGAAGAAAAAAAAAAAAAAACAAAAAACATTTACATATTGTAGTCAGGCTTGTAACAGATTCATCTTCATCTTAATTTAGCATCATGAATAGTAAAAATCATCAGTTCTTCTCTAACACTTTAAATCACGATTTTGTATCTTTACAATTTAATTTTTGTGGTTTTTTTCTCTTTTCATATTTTATGTATTTTGATTTTTGTTTTATCTTTTGATAACTTTAGTTATTTCCCTTCTTTCCTTTTTTTTTCACCTTGTCTTGTTTTATTTTTTTTTTTCAAAATTTATTTATAAGTCTTCCAAGTTCTTAAGTTGTTGTACGTTAAGTTTAAAAAAATTTTTTGCTTAAAGTTGTCATTTTAATGATCGATGAGAAAGATAATTTGAATAAAAACAAGAAGTCTTTTAAATCGTTTTATTTTATTTATTTTATATGGCATGTATAAAATATTCTAATAGTTTTTTTTTTTTTGTAGATAATTTAAAAACGTTGTAAAACTTATCAACCTATCAAAAATGCGTCATAGTATGGTGTAAAGTTCACGACTAGAATACAGAGATGAGACAATTCATCACATATCCTTCGAAAATGTTCTGTTGTATATACAATTTTCTTTTTGTATAATGAAGTTTTATAAAGTTTTTCCTGTTTTTTATTAGATTTAAATGTGTTTTTAAGAATAGTGGGGAGTGTGAAGAAAGATACAGGTACAAGTTCAAATTATGTGTTTTTGTTTTTTCTTTCGAAAATTCTTAAACCATATTCGTAAATAACATGACTTGTTGTATGCACTCTTCTTGAACATTATAGGATAACAAGAGAAAAATACTTAAAATTGAATTTATCTAAAAATTTATTATCTGTATGTAAAAACTTTCAATCTTGATCTTTTCAAAATTTTGAAGAAAAATCTACAAATCCGACAATTTTTTGCTCTTTATATTTTTTCCTGTATTTAATTTAGTATATAACTCTTCAACTTTATATTTAGACGCTTAGTCTGCTCTTGTTACTTCTCATCGAATATTTTCACACTTTTTATTTTATTTTTCATACTTTAAACAAATCTTTTTTGGAAACTTTTTTTTTAAAAAACTTTTAATCCAAACCCAAAAAAAAAACAACAATATCTGCTAATGTTTTTTTTTCTCATACAGACAACCGAAATTCAAAATCAAAATGCTACTTCTCAATTCTTGTGTATAATAAAAGTTCAGTGTGTGATAAGCACAATATGTTTTCCACGAGAGGATTCCATGTTTTTTTTTTTTTCAAAGTGTTATTTTACACCCACACGCTAGAAAAAAATTTGAATATGAGTTTGTTCAATATTTGTTTTCTATTATTTTTATTTTTTAAAACAAAAAATTTTTATCCAGACGATTGCATTTAATCCTTTTGTTTGCACAGTTCTAAAATTTTGTTTGATAGCTTTAAACCCTTTTTTTCTTCTTTTTTTCTCTTTTTTTTAGGTAACGTTTGATGTGTTTTTTTGTTAAATTCATGTTTGGATGAGGTTTTATAAGCTTCTTTCATTGATGAAATGTAATAAAAAAAAAGTAACGAATTTTCCAATCATCCTTTTTTTTTTTTTTTGAATTTTTGAAAAATGTTTGCTTTTTTTTTTTGGTAAAATGAATTTTTCACAGTTTTATCACACGATACCATTTATATACAATTGATATTTGCTGTACGTTACGCATATATGTACATATGATGATATTATACGTACAAATAAAAAATTCGCGTATGATGAAAAATAGAGGAGATTATGTGAGCTTAAATTCTGTTAATATGATATTTATTGTGTCTGCCTTTTACAGTTTGAAAACAATACCAAAAAAAAAAAAGTGAAAAAAAAAAAATGTAATAAAAGTACCTGAATTGCAATATTAATGGGAATTGAAATTTTGTTAATCCTCAGATATTACCAGTTAATGCCTTTTTTTTCGTTGAAAATATTTATTGTCTAAAACGAAATTATTACATTCCATAGCCACAACATAAAAATTCATTCGGAATAAAAATATTTCACATACAATTTGAATTCACAAAAAAAATTTCCTAAATTAAAGCTTTAAATTTGAACAGTTTAACGACCGTTATAATTTTTCAAATTTCATTTTTTCAATTTTTGAAAGAGAAGTTTTCTAAGTTAAAAAAGTAGATGTTGGTTTCAAATTATCTAAAAAAATATTTTCTTATTTAATTTTGAAATTTTTGATGATATCCTTATTTTTACTAAAATCGAAGACTAACTAAGAATCTTGAACTAAATACTTTCGAAATAAAATGACTTGGCAATGTTAGAAAATTTCAATTAACATCGTAAAGAAAAAAAATCATCTCAAGTACACTGCACTAATAAATATTTTATTCTTAATTTTCATTTTGATTTCATCAAAAATCTATTC
Organism: Bombylius discolor; assembly: GCA_939192795.1. Lineage (NCBI taxonomy): Eukaryota > Metazoa > Arthropoda > Insecta > Diptera > Bombyliidae > Bombylius > Bombylius discolor. The sequence continues at coordinate 38,594,621 of OW584240.1, forward strand.
ATTTAAAAATCAAGAAAAATCAAGTATCTTTTGTAGAGTATATTATCTAGAGTATGTCCTTATCTATCTTTATACTAGAAAAACATTTGTGTTTTCTCTATCATACTAATTTTTATACTAAGAAAATACCAATTTAAGATGTACAATAAATAAACTAAATTATGTATGTGTGTATGAGTGTGTATGACTATATTTGTAATTTATCTTGAAAACATACATAGTTACACATGTTAATAGCATGTAATATAATAAAGACATTTTTTTAAAAAATATACACAAAAGGCAATTATCATTGAGAACAGAAGTTTTGATATCACAATTCTTTGTATTTTTTTTTTTTTTTGTTTATATCGTTTTTGTTATTATATCTTTTTTTTCTATTTTTATTGCTTAAATCGGACATTCTGAATGTAAATGGTCATTTTTATAGCACATTCCATAAATTTTTAAATGAAACATATTCTTATTTTGTGAATCTAGAAAACATAGAAAATGATGATAATGTTCTCTGTTTTATTTTTTTATTTTTTTTTATATAATTCAATGTGAATTGCTTATAGAAATTAAAAAGAATGATATTAGTTTTTGTTTTGTTAATAGTATCCTTTTTGTTCTTGTTGTCTATAAGTGCTTTTTATGAATGTTCAACGATATTGTTATTGATAGAAAATATTGAAAAAATATACAAATTATTAAAGTGAAAAAATAATATGATAACTCAAATTGAATAAATATGTTGCTTTTTGAAAATATTACTAATTTGTGTAAAGTATGTCTTTATTGCCTTGGAAATTTCGAAAAAAAACATATGTGTTCTCGTGGCACGTAGTGTGGGAAATTTTTCAAGAATTTTTTACGAAATAAACGTAAATTGATTAAAATTTGCTTATTATGATGAATTTAAGTTTAACTAAAAGGATAACAAGGAAAAGGTTTTTAAAAAAGTGGTTTTCAGTTTTTTCTGTATAAATTTGTATATACTTTGAGATATAAATTGGCAAAATAGATATAGATTGAAAAGCAGTTCAAATTTGTTTTTCATTCTAAAATCATTAAGGAAAAATTTTAGATAAAGAAAAAAAATGCAATGAGAGTTAGGTGGTGGAGGATCCTTTTTAAATTTCGTATCAAAAACTTTAAAAAAAAATTTGGTAAGTGCCAATTCGTACTCTAGCATTAAGTGACGTAGCAGTTTAATATACTTAATTTTGTATCTTATGGTGCCCTGCCGAAAGATTTTTGTTTATTCAGTGGAAAAACATAAATTTTTAAAATAATGAGACAAAACGTAGTGAGATCCATGTGTTTTTAGTATAGATCTGGTTTATAGAGATAAAAAAAAAATAATAAGATACATAATTCAAAGATATCAAAATAAAGAATTACATTTCTACGAGCGTAAGCTTGTTTTTAGCGAAATTAAAAGTGCAATTTATAAAACTTCTTTTTTATATAAAAAATACAAGATTTTTATGTTTCACAAAATGTAATCAAAGAGAAACAAAAAGAAAAATTATTACAAAATCCAAATTATTATTATAATTTTCCACTTTTGTGAATATCAATTTGCAAAAGGTTTTTTTTTTGTTTTTTTAAATTTTATTTCTCTGAGAAAGTAAATTCAATGCCATTTCGACTGAAAAAATAATTTGTTTTTGTTTCTGTTCAAGTTCATTGGGTAAAAGATTAAAAAAAAAACTTTATATCCTTTTCTGAAATAATTGAAAAAAGTTTATTTTTCAATACAAATGCTACACAATGATTCAAAAACTACAAAAACTACATTTTTATATTCTCCTTTTTTGTAAACAAAGAAAAATTAAAATGACGATTTTCAAAGCTCAATTTGGATTTCTTTGATAGAAAAAATAAAAGGATTTGAAAAAAGTTATAAAGTAAAATTTAAAAAAAATAATAATAAAAAGAGTTTTTTTTTTTTCAAGAGTATTTTTTGTTTTAATTTCTACTTTTTTATTTTATTTTACATTATGCACATTTTTTTTTTTTATCTTTACCTTTTTTTATTCTTTCTATAATTATAGTTTTTGAATTAGCTTACTGTACTTATACATATTAATTTCTATACTTGGATATTTTTATTTCTAAAAAAAAAAAAAAAAACAAGCAACTTAAAAGTTTAATAAGTCTTTTTTTTTTATAATTTAAAATTTTTCATTTCTACTAACTGATGAAATACTAATACGTCATTGTGTGGGAAGTAATTTCCCATTATCTGGATTCTGGAACCTTTTACTGGCCAGTGCGTTTTGCAGAAGTGAGAATTTCTCTCTCAGTGACATTCCTGTAGCGGCGGCAATTAACGTTAAAGGTGATCTTCATCAACAGTTTAAAATTTTTTTTTATTTTATTTTAAATAAATTAAGTATGTAGATTCTTCAACAAAGTTTTAAATTTTTCGTAAAAATTAAATATTGAGCTTTAATATGGCGAATAAGAAAAATTACAAATAAAAAAGTTTAAAGTACACAACTATTGTTTTTTTTTTTTTTTAATTATTTAGACAAGCTTTTTTTTAAAATTATGTAAATTTAATTGATTTTTTTTTTTTTTTTTAATTATGACATTTAATTATTGCTTTTACTTACACATACGTACAATTATGTATAATAGTTTTTGAATTTTTCAATAAACACGAATAAAAAATGCATTATGTTTTTGCCTATAGTCTTAAATTTTATTTATTAAATTTAATTACTTTTGAATTTTTAATTTTTAAATACATTTTAATATTTACAATTTTATTTTTGCTTCAATTATTATGAAGATGAAATTTTTAGAAGCTAAAACTTTTAAACCAAAGCAAAATAATCGTGAAAAAAATATTTATTTTTCTAAAAAAACTTAGAGTTACACGTCAACTTCTTTTTTACTTTAAAAACTGTTTAGAAAATTGATCATAGTTCAAAGAAATTCATGAAAATTATTTTTCTTTTCAGGAAAGGCTGCAGGCATAACGAAGAGCATTCACAACGGGCCTTTAGACCTCTTAGTGGACTCGCTTTACTCCATTAGCAAACAGTCCGAGTAAGTTAAAAAAATTAGAAAGAAAATTTTGTAATTTCAATTAATGGGGCAGAGCTTTGGCTGTTTTTAATTATTCAAGCTTGTCTTAAGTTTGACTTATCATATGACTTCATTTAATCAAGCTTGTCAATACCAAGTGTTCATTTAATCAAGCTTGTCAGTTTTCATTACCAAAAATGTTTGTTGTGAAAAAAAAATGGAGGGTTAATATTTATTATAATTTTAATAAGTTCTTTATTAATTTTTTTCTTTCACTCATTTTGATTATTTAAATATATTCGAATAATATTTTTATTTCTTCCACAAACATATGTACCTAAATATTGGTAACACAAAATTAAGAAATAACAATTGACGTATACTTCAAAATGGTGGTTTATGTTCAATAATCCAAATTTTGTTGCATTCGCTAGATATTCAATCTGACGACAAGCTTGTACATCTAATCTTCAGATGGTGAAGTCAAGCTTGAATAATTGAAAAATGCCTTTTTATATTATCTTGTTACAGTACCCCTGAACGCGTCAATAGTTTCGAACGACAATTTTTTTTTGTGTTTTTTTTTGGAACTTTGACGGATTTTAAAAAAAAGTTAAATTCGGAATATTATAGTTGATTTTGTTTTTTCGATTAATAAAATGTTTTTGTTGAATTCTGGGTAAGTTTTTCATACGTAATTTCTAGTAACTTTATATATATTTTTATATCCAGTAGAGATAAGTGCCTTGCACCTTGACTTTACATATTTACCTCGTGTTTTTTATATTTTCAATTTGAGCTAATTTATTGTGAGTAAAGAATTATGAATAAAAGGACGTCTGTAAATTCCTAGAATATAAATTATATTGAAAAAAAATGAACAAAACAATAAAAATAAATTCAGGATTACTTTAAAAATACCGTTAAAAAATTCGAAATAATAAAAAGATTCCATTTCTAAAAATTTCTTTTCATAATATTCTTTTTCTTTCTAAAATAATTTTTAAATAGATATATAAATTCTTTTATAAATTTTAATTACATAGAATTAATTTTTTTTTTGTTTTTTGCTAGACTAGGGAAGTAAAACCTTGGTGTTTTTTTCTTATAATTTCAATATTTTTTTTACAATTGTTTTTTTTTTGTTTGTTTGTTTTATTTTTCAAAAATTTAAAAATTAAAAATTAATCACAAAAAGCAATTAAAAAGCATTAATTAAAGTGAAACTATCTTAATATAGATACTACATACACATAATATGTATATGAAAATATAAATACAAAATGTTCCGATTAAAAATTTATACACACACATAAGTAATTTAATTTTACAATAAATTCCAATGAAATTTTTTTTAATTAATTATTACTTTCGTTTTATGTTTTATGTTTTTTTTTTTGTATCTTTCATTATTCAATTAATAGTTTTTTTTATTGTTTTTAATTTATGACTTTCATTATTTATAAATTTATTATTTACAAAAAAATTTTTTATTTACATGAAATAAATATTACACAATTTTAATTTATTATTATTTTTAATTTTTTGTTTTTTCTGTATGTTATTTTTTGTATCACATACAAATTTTTTATTTTTTATTTTTAAATCATAATTACAAGATCACATCACATTATTTAAACATTATGTTTATCTACTGTATTTTTTTTTTTTAATATCTTTTAGTTCTACCTTACGTTACATATTCTGAGCATTTCAATTGTAATTTTTTTTTTTTCAATTATTAATTTTTTTTTTTTTTTTACATATGTACTATCCGTCTACCTGAGAAAAATTCATTACGTACTAGCAATTGTTCTTTATCAATTAATGTTTGTGAATCAATATCAACATCACGTGATGATCGTATTAATATGTAAATAAATAAAATACCTAAAAATACAATAATTGCTTCAATTATTGCATAAATCATATTATTGGATAATGATGAAAATATTGATGATGATGATGATGATGATGATTTATCATTATTTTCTGCTATAAGTTTGCTTCGTATCACAGATGGTACATGACTTTTGGTGGTTGTTGTTGATTTATCTGTTGTTGTTGTTGTTGTTGTAGTTATTGTTGTTAATTGTAATACTGTTGATTCATTTTTTTCACTGATATTATCTTTGGATAAATTATTTGTTTGAATAAATTGTAAATGCTTTTTTGAATTTTTCAAATATGATCTCTTAAGGAAAATATCTTCAATCCTTTTAACATTTTTCACACTAGGATCTGACGATATTGTTGGTATTGGTATTGGAGAACGTGATAAATTATATGTTGTTTTTCGAGATGTTGAAGGTATTGCAGTAGATAATAATGTTGAATCTGTATCTAATTTTCGTGTATCTATAATTAATTGATGTGATTTTCTCATTTTTCCTGTTTCCTATAGATAGTAACAATTAAATACAAAAAAAAAAAAAACTGATTTTAGTATATACTAGGATTAGAATGAGTGGAGAAAATTTTTTTTCTTTTTCTGTTTTTAATTTAAAGAAAAATTTTACTTATTTTAATTTGAAAAATGTTCGCAATAGTAGGGAGAATGGTGATCTGAAAATAGATCTTTTTTGTGAAATGAGATCTACCATATACCTGTACATGTTAAATAAATATTGGTAATTGTTCAATAAAATACATAATATTAGATTAATCATCCAAATTACTTTTGTCGCCTTAAAGTTAGACCTCATTTGATGCGATATGTAAATTTTAATTAAGCCGTCGAAACAGTTCGTATTGTCTTCTGAGTTCAGTTTCTAATTTTGTTTTAACACTTCAATTGACTTAAATGTCTTCCACGAAGTGGTAATTTGAGTTTGAGGAACAGAAAAAAGTGACACGGGGTCTATATCTGGCTGAAGGATATCTAGGATTTTGATTGTTTGAGAACTAAAAAAACCACAGTAGAAATCACACGAAGAATTATGTATAGTTTGAAATTACAAGACGAATATGCATGGGTTGATTTTAATTTTATAAAATCGTGAGTTTTCGAAAAATTAAGTTGACAATAATTCAAGAATTACTTGTTTTTCAACACTATAACCTCAAACTACTATTATCTAAATAGATTTTTTAAAACATGATATTTTTTTAAAAAGTATGATAAAAAGCTAAAGTATCAGAATTTTTTTTTATCCAATGTGCTCTATAAATTTATTTTTTTTTCTAAACAAAACAGTTAAAATAAAAACAATAAATTTTCAAGAATAATAAACATACAACTTACTTTATTTTTACACGTAACTTGTACGTGATAAACTGTATCTATCCATAGGGATAATTCAACAGTTGATGTATCTGTCAATAAATTTCCCATAAGACCACCACCAGATACTTCCCATGTAACTAAACATTGTTTTGATAAATTTGTAATTATTTGATCCCATGATATTGTTGCTAAAATAAGTGATCCTTCACGTGTTGATGATGTTACATTTAATGCAAATGGTTCAAGTGTTTCATCACATTTATTTAAACACTGTAAAAAAAAGAAAAGAGAAAAGAAAATAAATAAATAAAAAAATAAAAATGAAAATAAAAGAGAAAAACACATAAAATATCTTCAGAAAAAAATTTTTTTTTTTTTCAAAAGATTATAAAGTGAAATTATTTATGAAAGTGAAAATTTTTTTTTTTTTTACATAAAATACAAATAAATCTTTTGCAATAAAAAGGAATATATATATACACAAATAATTTATCAAAAAACAGAAGAAATAAAATACACATTTTCGATTACAAAATTCAAGTTAAATAATATTTTTCTTGTGTTTTTTTTTTTCAAGAAGAAGATAAAAAAAAATTAAAAAAATAAAAGAAAAACCATAACGCAAAAAAAAAAAAAAAGAGTTATTTATTGAAAATCGATCACGACTCAGTCATGTTTGATTTATATGTTCTGTGTCAAAGGTCATATTTGTTATTTTGATACATAAGATGTATTATAGCATAGACGATTTAAAACCGATGCATCACAAAGGTATTACTATCATATCAGGTTTTTCGTATTATTTTTTTTTTTTTTGCAAAATTATTACGAAATTATAGTTAACGCTTGAAAATTTATTTTTTCGATTTACAGTTCCTTTTTTTGTTTTTTTTTTTTGTTAATGGGATGAATCAAGTATGAGCTGCTAAAGATTTTTGTTTATTGACTTAACCTATGATGTTAATAGTCGTTTTTATTATTTTATTTTTTTTTTATATTTCTAATCAAATTATAGTGTTTTGAGTTTGAGGGCATTTAAATTACTTTAGATATGAAAATTTGAAATATTGTACATGAAAAATGATTAAGAAATTTTCTTGTGGTTGTGAATTTCTATATTAGAAAAAATGGTTAATACAATCAATTTATTATCACAGTATAATGAATTGGTAATTTAACCTGATAAATGAAGGTTTAATTTTTGTTTGTTTACTTAATTTACAAAAAAATTTATTAATTGAAAAATAAAAAAATAATATTTTGTACATTATTATAATTTTTAATTACAATTTAAATGTTAATTGAATTTGATTAATTGTCCAGGATGGCAAAAAAAAAAGGACTTATTACAAAAGTATGTACTTCATGTTTTTATGTAATTTTTTTTTTTTTTGAAGGGTTTTTGTCGCACAATTTTAAAATGTATATAATTAAATTATTTTAAAATAAATTACAAAATATTATAATTTTTTAAATAAAATAATTGTCATTAAAACATATTAAATGGAATGAGAAATGTTAAAACAAGAGTATTGAACGTATCACATAAACCGAATTTGTAGAGGGTGATTGGTAAACAAACTTTGTGTGTGTTTAATTTTTGATTTTTTAATTGGAAATCTTAGAAGAAATGAATGATGGTAAAAATGTTAGTTGATAAACTTAAAGCAATTCAAGGAAAAATTATGCAAAAATATTAACCTTGTTAAATATAGAAGATTAATGATTGTTGATTCGAATTTTAAATGAAAAAAGTCATAACTTTAATAACAAAAATACGATGTTCTTTTACTGTTAGGAAGTTTGTTTGTATTCTTAATCCTATTCTATAAGAGTTTATGAAGTTTCAAACTAATTTTGCATTTGGTTCAAGATACATTCTGCGACGCTAAGTAAAATGGTTTAGAATTCAACATTTGTTTTTTTTTCTGTTAAGATCATATTTTGGTCGTTATCTAAAAATTCTTAAAGGTTCTTTGAAACAGACCCACTTTTTGAGTTCTTTTTCAACTCTCTTCCTAGAATAATCTCATAGGGGCATCATAGATGACAGACTTACTTAGTTTTTTTGAACATTAATGTTACTTGGTTCACATCTTCCATAAAATGGAGACTAGGTACAGTATGCCTTCTGTTCGATAATATTGGCTATTATTACCAATACTATCTCTGTCTCGAATCTCGATATGTTCAAGATAATCTACAGGTATTTTCTTAAGAATTTCGCATTTTTTGCAGATGATATCTGAAACTATCACGTCCTGTAATCATAACTGTAATCTATACCTACATATCTATATTTCATATTTGTTAGTCACCTTGTGAAACTAATTTTAAATTATTTAATATTTTAATTGTAAATAATAATAAATTAATATGAAAAAAAATTAAATTGCAATTTAATGAAAAACTCAATTGTCTATTTTGTTTTTTTTTTTTCATTTTTTTAATTTTACGAAAAAAAATGCTTCAATTAAAAATATTATTGTGGACAATTGTCATTCAAAGTAAAATTGGATTTGTATATTTAACAAAAACTTCAAATTGAATTAAAGAGATTTAACATAAATTATTTTAATAATAATTTTTGTAATTTTTTTTCGTGTAGGGTGGCAGTGGGTGGAGTAAGATAAAAAAAAAAAAATACAAAAATTATGTAAGTTGAAAATTCTTGATTAAAAAAAACAAATGTTTAATTTTGAAATTAACTCACCAGAAAACTGAATGCTTCTGGGATATAATTATTGATATTAGGTGGTGTTATGCACATCTGTGAATAAGAAGAAAGAAAAAAAAAAAAAAAAAAGAAGAATTTTTTAGTATTGTGAAAGTTAAATATGAAACAGAAGAAAATACATAAAAAAGAAAGTTTAAAAATTAACAATCTTTATGTCATATGCAGAAAATATGGAATATATGTATATATATATTTTTTTTTTTTACTTTTTCTCAAAGAATCTATTTTATGATATCTACAATTAAAAATATCCTCAATTCGTTCTTCAAATGCATATCGTTCCCATTAATAAATTGAAGAAGCACAACAGTAAAATAGTTCACTTTCACAAGTAATCTTAGAAAATGTAAATATTCAATGTCAAAAAAATTTAATAAATTAATTTTTACATATTAAAAAAAAAAATTCTAAAGTTGAATAATCAAACAAAAACACATTATATGTGATTATAAATTTAGCAAAAGAGTATGCATATAATAATAAAAACAGGATATGCAATTGATATGATAAAAAATACAAAATATATTATTTAATAATATAACACTTGACTTCATAAATTACTAAAATTAATTTGTTCTTGTTGAATGTCATCTTTTATTATATGGAAAATTTTTTTTTTTTTTTTTTTTTTTTAGAATATAATATGTTGTTAACATATGTACGGGTCATATAGTAAACATAAATTATTTATTTTTGTGTGTAGTTTAATTCTTGAGAAAACAAATGTGAAATATTCAAACGTAAATGACAAAAAAAAAAAAATATGTACATATGTATGTGTGTATAGAAAATTGTTTTATATTAGAGTGCAGAAAAAAAAAACAAATGAAGATTTCATGGTAACTATAATAAAAATCTTTTTTATATCATTAAACGCATGGTGTTAATTTAAAAATAATTTTTTTGTGACAACGCAAAATATGTATGTATATAATTTTTTTTTTTATTTCAGATGGAAGAAATAAATTAATAAAATTTTTAGAAATGAATTTTAGATTATGAAATATTTTAATCGATTATGTGAGGGACAAAATAGAAGTATGGAATTTTATTTATGAAATTTCGATTCGGTGTCACTAAATTGTGTGTATTTTTTTTTTTTTTATTGGTTTTTCAGTCATAAAAAATTTAATATTCTAAAATTAGAGCATATATTTTGTCATCTATGAAAAATTTGAATAATTTTATCTGCTACATCTGGCTATTTTTAAAAACCATCACAGGTCTGCACTGTCCTCTCAATTATTACATGAGTAGGAGATGTGGTTAATATATGTACATACGTTTAGAAGATGACAAATGCAGATTTTTTTTTTTTTTTAAAAGAAGCCAAGGAAACTGCAAAACAAATTTTGTGTGAATATAAGGCATTAAAACTGTGCGCTATATGCAGATATTTTTTTCTTTAAATCCTAGAAAATATGGAACGATCTTATAGTAGTATTTTAGAATTCATCAGGTGAAAAATATCTTTATAGGCTGGATCACTGGGTTTACTAAATTTTGACAATAGAAACGACGTCATGTCGAGAAGCCATTGGATAGATAATTCATTTCAAAAACCGCCATCGGGATTAGAAGATTACATTGAAGTAGCAGCTTTCATAAAATTTATAAAAATTGCAAGAAGAAAATAAAAGTAATTATGTATTTTTTTTTGCTTTCTTCATAATTATTTTTATTTTCTTCTTGCAATTTTTATAAAAAAACATCAACCATATTATTCGTTTTTATTATTTTACTTTTGTTTTAGACAGGACGATTCATAAGACAGCATTGTTTTTCAATTTAAGAAAAATACAGTTCAAAATTTAAAATTGCACTGTAAAACGAAAAAAAATTCTGTGGAATTGAACCTAAGTCAATGATTTAGTTCTAAAAGAAAACGTACATGGAATTTTTACAAACTATCAAAATAAAATACACAACCACTCAATATGTAAATTGGAAGTTTTTACAAAAGGATTTTTTTTTTTTTATGATTTTTAATCAAGAGAGAACATTTTTATTTTACAACAAAACCTTTTTTTAAGTAAAAATCAGAAGAAAAGCATTTTAAGAGAAAAAAAATACTTACTTCTTTAGATTACTTCATTTACAATCAAAAGTCCCAAAGGTGTTTATTACACAAAAAAAAAAAAAAAAAAGGATCATAGTTTATTTTTTATTTCATTACAATATAAAATTTATGTAAGGCTTTTCTTTTTTTTTTTTGCTAATGAAGTGTCGATACACATACATTTACAATTTTACTTTATTTTTCATAAAAGAAAATCATCAATTTTATATTTTCTTCTTTTTTTTTTTTTGCCTTAAAAATGAGTCAATCTTTGAAAATCGAATATCCAATATAATCTTTAAATTTAGTTCACCTTTAGGAATACAAAATTGTATAGATGTGTATGTATAAATGCTCGTATGTGTATGTAAATTATAATTTGCATATTTTAACATTTTATTATTCTTTTCGATTTTACTTATTTTTCTTTTTTTCTTCTGATTCAATTCTTAAATCACCCTGTAAAAAGTATAAACGAATATTGAGAATATTATGTTAGAGAGAGAGAGAAAAAAAAGACAGAAAAAAAAAAAGAAAAGAAATTATATTCTGCATAGAAAACGTATATGTATTCTCATAAGATTCATTTTGAATAATAAACAGACTTTAAGATGAACCATTCAATTGGGAATCTTATGGAAATATAAATTCTATTTTTTTTTTTTTGCTTTTTGTATTAGATGTGTGAAAAAAGAACATCATCACCATTCATTCATTTTGCTTGCTTGCCTTTTTTTTTTTTTTTTGTTTTTTTTGTTACACTTTTTGTTGTGCTTTTTATGTTGCCTTTGTGTTTTTTTTTCTCGTTTTTTTAATATTATTTTTCCTGATGATGATGATGATGATGGTGTTGTGTTGTGCTTACACACCTATATAAAAAGAAAAATCAAATCGAATACTTTCATGAAGTATTCATTTATAGTTTCACATGGATGAGAATTATTAAAAAGAAGAAAAAAAAAACAAAAAAAATAAAATAAAAGGGAAATAGTCTGTTTTTCTTTTTATATTCTCGTTATATGATCTCATACCAATACGAGTTTGGATGATGGTAAATATACTACAGCATTATTCATCCCACAAGAAAGAACTTTTTGTTTTTGCATATGTGAAAAGAAAAGTATAAATTCTCTATACATACACATCGTATATTATTTCCCCGGAGGGTACTAAAAAACTACCTGTTTTTATTTTATTTTATTTATTTTTTTTTTTTTTTTTTGTTTTATTTTGTTTTTTATATTTTTCATTCTTTTCTTTGTTTTGAATATAAAATATCATTTTAATATAAAACGTATAGAAATGTGTGTACACATATGAAAAAAAAAAAAAATTAAATAAATAAAATCAAAAATTCTAAGCTCTAAAAAGTAAATATCTCTTTGTAAAAACAATACTTTACTATATCATAAATAGTAGATGAAATAAAAAAACAAAAGTAATAATAACAAAGAAAAAATTCATTTTGTTTCCTTATTTTTATATTGAAATTGAAAATTGTTGTTTTATTTAAAAAAAGAAATTGAAATTGAAAAAAAAAAAAAAAACAAAGAAGAAGAGAACACTGCTTTTAAATGGATATCTCACGCGAAGAAAATAAATAATGAAATTAAATCTGTACTCCATTTTTGGTGGGAATTTTAAAAATTTTCTTTTCGTTTGAATTTTCTTTGATTTAAAGACCAATATATAGAGTATACACTTGTTCCAAAAGTATTAAGACAGAGCTTTATTTCCAAAAATAAGTGATAATAAAACATAGAACTTTTGGCACCACTAAGTATAGATTGCGGGTGGAATCTTTTAATTGTAGCTTTATTAATCGAGCAGTTTACAGTTTAAGTTTCACTATAGTTAAAATTAAAAAATTCTACTGTGAAGATTTATTTTATTATGAAAAAGTTTATTTATCAAAGGAGAAATGGCAAAAGAAATATCCGAAGGAAACTTGAAGGGTATATATTAATAAGAGATTTGTACAAAGAAGATATTAGACTGTAGAGTAATTTTAGTATAATTTTATTCATAGGACTTCATTAATTATAAAATTCTGAATTTCTGAATTGATAAGTCTCCTAGAGAGAAAATTTTTTTCTATTTTGTATACCAAAATTTTCTATTTCTGTTCCTTAAAAATCTTGTGTTTTTGTATCAAAAAAATCCATTCACTATGTTACTAATTTTTGTTTAAGATTTGAATTATTGTTATGGCTAGGAACGTACCTATATGACAAGGATCTGGAAACATAATTATACGACAAAGTAATTTTAATTGGTTCCGTGTAATATCGAAAACGTATAAGCCGATACTAAGATTTAGAGAAAAATAAAAGATTGCGTATCGTGTAACTCAAAGGTATACCATAATTTTTCATCCGTGTAACTTAAAAATCCTGTAACTTAAGTACATTGTAAGTCAATGGAAAAGTGTGAAAAATAATGTTCTTAGTCCAAAAAAAAAAAATTTCATCTTCAAATAATTATTAAAAGTATTAAACGTGTTTATTTATTCAGAAATCAAAAATTACCATAAAAATAATTTTATAAAAGTTCAATTTTTTTTTTCTGATGTACAGAGATTTTACGTAATCATTTAAAAAAAACACACACACATATACATACTTATTATTTGTAAAATTAAAAAAAAAAATTAAAAAAATACAAACTGGTAACATCTGCATTATCACTGTCATCATAAAGTTTAAGAAAATTGGGGTTAATACCCATGAGATTAAATATGTGTAGATGTGTGTACCTATTTAAAATTCGATACTTTTTCTTGCTATGATTGAACAAATTTGGGATTATACAAACAAACAACTAAAAAATAACAAGGCACGTGTGTGTGGTTTTGAATTGTTGAATTAAAATTGGTGTCACAATTTATATAAGTACACTAAAGAAATACATACAGATTTGTATATTATCAGGTATGTACAACATATTTAAGGTGTGCAAATGATACAGGAGATGAAGGAAAAATAAATTGTCAGATTTTATTATTTTCTTTTAAAGTTTTGCGTAATTCCAATTCCAATGATCTAGTTCACCAACAGGATGTTTCATGAAAAACTTACAAAAAAAATCATTAAAAATAATAAAATTAAGAGTATTTATTCGTGTATGTGTGTGTAATTTGAAATTAACATAAAAGATTATCGACAAAAAAAAAAAAAGAATCAGATGTGGGTATGACCTTTATCGGGTTTCTAAATAAATATGATAAGTTCATTAGAGTGGGAGTGAATTTGAACAACGACAAAACAAAAAAATTAATTCAAAAGTTGCAAAAAAAGCATCAGATTTCATTCAGTTTTTTTTTTGTTTTAAATTTATTTTCTCCATTTTTAGCAGAAACTAAAAACAAAAATAAAACAAAATAAATATATTGCAAAATCACTTTATTAAAATTCAAAAATATTCAATTTTGCCTCATATTCTTTTCTGTGTTTGTCATTTATTCTTTTTTGTATCTTTTCATTTTTTGTTTCTCATTTTTTTTAATCTTTCTTAAAAGTTTTCTTTTCGCCATTTTTTTGACATACGTAAAAATGTATAAATTTGTTGTTGATGGTTTTGTTGGCTGTTTTTTTTTTTGTTGCTGGTTTCTCTGTATGTATTTTTTTTTTTTTTAAACCGTTACTTAATACATGAAGCTAAAAAAGTGTTATAAACTCCACCTTTTTCACCATTTTGAGCACCTAAGCTAACTTCTTTTTTTATTTTTTTTCTTGTTTTTGTTATTCTTTTCTTCTTTTTTTAACAAAAAAATTTTTTTTCTCTTGTAAGTATTCACTCTTCTTCTTTCATTGATGGATTCGTGTTCAACGATTTACACCATGAAATTTTATGATAGTGTAAAGTATTGTAAAAATTACAGAATTTTTGTCATGTTCTTGAGGCATTTCTTTTAAATTTTTTTTTTGTTTGTATTTGACTAAAAACTTTGGCATTCGAGAAAGTTTCTTTTTTTTCTTAATCTTATTGAAGAAAAAAAAAAAAAAAGACGATACAATTGTAATAAAACATAAGAAAGTCTCCAGAGATTAACTTATGAATTGAAAATGACACCACCTTTTGTTGGATTTGCATAAACGAAAAAAAAGGAAGAAAAAAAAAAGAAGAAGACAGATTTCTTTCGTAAAAGCAAAGCGATGATGTCGACCCTGTAAAAATGATGACAAACTTTTTTTATTTTTTTTTTTTTTAGAAATCTGTGATTGAAATTTGATAGAAGAGGATCTTGTGCAGGTACAGGTACACAATACATATACATACATATTTAGAATTTTTGTATTTTGAAAAACAAAATTTACTTGGTAGAAAGATAACTTGAAAAGTTTCCAATATGACGATGACAGGCATTTAAGAAAAAAAGGAAAAATTAAAAGAAATTTATTGTTCAGATACAAAAAAGAAAAAGTTGATCAGACAATGATTTTACCTTCTGGATACATCATGTACTCTGTTGGGTGGTATTGACTTATGAAAAACATGAACAGGCTTTAAAAAATAAAAAAAAAAAGTGGAACATAATTTCAATCTCTGAGGTATCTATGTACATATGTATATACTTAATTTTTAAACTTTTATATTACATTACGCAGGTGTTACTGATATTTTAATGAGAATTACCTACTTGTTTTTAATAAAATTTATATTAAACTAAAAATTGCATAAATTTATAAGTTCAATAACATTTAATAAAATTTTAATAACAGTATACAGTTTTATACGTTTAGTACATTTTACTGAACGGGTTTTTGTTTTCTTTTAAGTTTAATAAATTTTAGAAATCTGTAAACTTATCCTTTTTTTTCTCCTTGTTTTTTTTTTTTTTTTTTTTTTTTTTCAATTTAATGTGTTACAAGTTAAGAAAAGCCTTTCCAATGCACTTTCATTAGGACAGCGCGTCCATGTGTAAATGAAAAAAAAAAAGGTTGGATAAAGTTTTAGGGGTAGAGAAAGAAAGTGTTGACACCTGAATGCTCTTTTTTAGTTTGAGTTTTACCAAAATCAAAAAATTGTACTGTAAAATCTTAATCATTTCGCTCGTCAGTTAGTCGAAGAAGAAAAATTTATTCACTTTGAAATTGGGGCTTTTTATCCTTTTTATCTTGATTTTCTGCTGATTCAGATTTACAGTTAACTGGATGTTGTTGTGGACTAATTTTAGTGTAGGATAACATTTAATTTTGTTTGGAGAAGGGATACAAGTACAGAATGTAATTTAGAAAGTATCTAAGTACACTTAAGGACATATTTTATGCTTTATAATAAATTTTGAAATGTGTTTTTTTAAATTGGTAGAATTTTTCAATGAGAAGTGATTACTAGGAATTATGTACTAATAATTTTAATTACTTTGAATACAAGAACAAGGAAAATAACCAAAAATTATTGGTTTTTTTTTTTCACAATAATTTAGAAATTCAAATAACTTACATCTTTGCATTCCTCTGCATTATTTTCTGTACAATGATTCCAATCCTCTGCAAACTGTAAAAATAAAAAAAAAAAATTAAATTAATAAAATTCTTGAAATACATATGAATTAAAATTTAAGCCAATTGATGTTTTAATTTAATTTTATAAATTTTTCTTCCATTCAAAAGATCTAAAAATCTAATATTTTTTATTTAATTTTGTATCTAGTAATTTCAGAATTTTTTTTTAAAGTAATTAATAATTAATTTACTGAGCCACAAAGTATTAATGAATTTTTAGATTTCTATTTTTTTTTTCTCTCTTCTCGAATTTGTTAATTTTAATTGCCAAAAATTTTTCAATGTCTATATAATAAACTAATTTTCTATCAGTGAGAATAAAAAAATTTATTAACCTCAAAAAAATTGAATATCTTATTTGTTTATTGATATCATAAACTATATTCAAACAGGAAGTTTTGACAGGTATCTTAAATTATGTTACATTATAAATTTGTTCGTTTCGTTTTGTTTTTGGTTTTTTTTTTTTTCATGTCTTTTTAATATTTCTAAACACAATGATATGTGTGTGTTTATTGTCTATTTAATACATCATTTTAAATGTTTAAATTATCTCATATTTTAAAATTTATAAACTTAAAGATTTATTGATTTTTATTTTCTTTCTTTCTCTAAAATTGGTAACAATTTTATTGATCATAAAAATAAAAATGATTTGCTTTTTAATTATGTATTTTTTTTTTAGTAATAAAAAAAAACTGTTGTTGTTGTTGTTGTTAGTTTTTTGTTTTCTTTTCTGTATTTTTGTAATGTTATACAAATTAAATTTTATGTTATGATGTGGTTTTGATGTGTTAATTTTATTTAAAGGCAAAATACTTTCTTTTCAAAAAAAAAATTTAGTGTTTTTTAAACTTTAGTAATGTCAACGTGTTATTTATTTAGTCAGTGATATTTTTTTTAACTTCTTTTTTAATTCATTAAATTCTCATAAAAATGTACCCACCATATAAAGTGATTTATTTATATGTACATACATATGTGTGCCCGCGTATCTATAAGAAAAATAATATGTAACTTGAAGAGATTTTTATGTTATTGATTTTATCTATTTTATTTTTTATTTTTTTTTCTCTTTAAAGTTTATTAGAACATAAAAATACAATAGTTTCAAATTTCTTTTTTTTTTTTTTTAATTCACATTATTTTATTGAAAGGGGTCAATCAACTTTTTATGTGAAGTGAAAAATGAGAGGAAAAAAAAAAACAAAACGCTCATCGCACATTGTAAACAAGATTATTAATGTCACAGCATGAGGTGTACATCAAAAAAAAAATAAAATTTCTGTATGAGAGTAATGATTTTATTAAAATTTAAAGCAATTAATTAACATGAAATTAAAATTAATTGCAGAATTTATCAAATTTATTGTTTTTTATTTTTGTTTGTGTTTTTTTTTTTTGGTTTTTATTTAAACTCATAAAAATTTGGTTTTTGATGTTTGTCATTTCTTTAAAGAGAACATAAGTGAATTATAACTTCCTTAGAAATAAGAACTCAAAATATCAATTATATATCTACTTATGTTAGAATTTTAATTTTTGTCAATGAAGTACAAAAATTAAAAAAAAAAAAGGGTTAAGGAGTGTCAATGAAAAATTTAATTCTTTTAATTATAGTTCGTTGAAAATTTTTCAAAATATGTCCGTCGATTTCAAAATTATTTAACAATATTTGAAGCTAATCCGTTTGTATTACACCTGATGACACAAAGAAAAGTACATATGTATGTACATAACATGTATGATCAGTAGAACTAAACGAATCTCAATTAAAGATTCAAAATTCTAAAAATTGCATGAAAAATTGTATATGAAAACATAAATCAATTATACATCATTTTATTGGATCGTCCTTTCTTAGAAACAGTTACAAAATTTCAAGTTATCAATTTACAAGTAATCTTAACACCATAAAAGAATTACCAACTCATGTTAAAGCGTTTCCGTTGAAACTGATTTCATTTTCTTTTTTTTCTAACAATAAATTCCTAGAATAAATTTGCAAAAAAGAGAATAAAAATTGTTGCACTAATCCAAAATTCCAAGAAATATCAATGAAAAATTACTAAATTTTCAGTAAGTGTTTCGAAAAAACCAACAAAAAAAAAACGAATTAGAGAAGAAAAAAAGCACTTTAACAAAAAAAAAAAAAACAAAAAACAAAAATTCATTCCTTGTCTCGTCGTCTAGTTTAATAGTCAGCAATTTTCGCACGACTTAGTCCATTTATGACTTTCCTGGCACGTGTCACAATAAAAGTTGTATCTAATTTGTTTTTGAATTTCGGATATTTCTTAATTTTTTTCTCTTTTCTTTTGTGTTTTAGCTTTTTTTTTTTTGCATTGTATTTTGTGTACTTTTTTATATTTTAATTCTTTTCCTTCGTAGCCAGTATTATCCTTTTATACAATAATGTGCTTTATTATTTTTTTTTTATGTATGTATGAGTGTGTACTCGTATATAAAAATTATCCTTATACGATAATTCACCAGAATTCATCAGAAAGAGTACTTTCAATGAACATGAAGAAAGAAAAAAAAAAAAAAACGTTGTAAAAAAAAATAATTTTCCTTATCCTGAACTAAACGTGGAAGAAGTGAAAAATAATGTTCAATTTTTTTTTTTTCAGGATAATCATTTTTAAAAGGTAGGTTGTATAGCACTTACGAATTAAGGTTTTTTTTTTTTCGTAATAACAATTTAAAAATATGTTTTATTTTACGAATAAAGAAAATATATATGTATGTGTGTATGTAAAAAAAGGTAAGAAAATTTTATTACCTTATTTTAGAATTCTGTAGGCTTATACTTGTCTAATTAAGTAATTTTAATTTAATTAAAGAATAAAATTTCATTTTGAGTGCGCATTTCAGGAAATTACTATAATTATTTTTCTGTTTTTGTTTAAGTGTGTGTTTGGTTTTTTTTAGTGTACTTTCACTTTTTATAAGGAATTTCAACATTACTGAAATAATTTTAATTTCCTTTTTGTTGTTTTTTTGAAAGACCATTTTTAATGTTTTTTGATACTTATGAAAATTTTAGAATTTTACTTTTTTATGTTTATCAATAAAAAATTAAGAATTTCAAAAAGTTTTTATATTTTAGAGGGATTATTTTAAATAAGGATAACGAATTCTAAATACGTGGAGGTGGAAAGATATAATTTGGATTGTATAGGGCCCATTGAAGAAGAAGAAGAAGAAGAAAGAAAATAACATGGAATGTCTTGTTCTTAAATTTGTTATACCATTTTGAGTTTTGTTAAGATTTCCCTCTAATGTATTTTTTTAAATTACAATTTCACAAATCCTGTTAAGAGAAAATTTATTTTTGAAAATGATTTTTATTTATTTTCTGTCAATAATTTTTTTTTTTTTTTTCAAATCTGTTCATGTATAGTAACACAAATGTGTGTCTAATATCTTTTTTAAATTTACCTTAGAATTTACCTTAAAATTTACCTTAAAATGAATGATTATTTACTGCAAAATCGTAAAAAAAAAGGAAGAAAAAGAAAAATAACAGAAATATAATATAAGCACTATATGTATGTATATGTACTATACTAACTGTACTATACGTAAGAAACTGAAAAGTAATTAAGATCGTTCTTGAAATTACGCCAAACTGTATAGTCTACTATCCTAAATAGATACAGATCTCAAAAAAAAAAAAAAAAAGTCTTGCAACATTGTGTGAATGGTGTTCATTAAATTTGTAAAAAAATTAGAAGAACCGGTATGTGCCTTGAATGCATAAAATCATTTTACTTGTAATTTATCAATAACACGCTGAGCGGCCACATACGTAAATATGTTTTTCCTTGATTTTTAAATTGCTGTCAACTTAAAATAATTAATTTCTTTCTCATCCTAAAAAAGCCATAATGAAAAGGAGAAAAATTAAATTTTTTATAACTCAAATTATAGGTTAAATTTAGTAAAATAAAACCTCCAAAATTGAACATCTTAAATGACAAAAATTTCATGTATCTATTGATTTGATTATAGGCACTTTACAATATACAAAGTATTAAAAATAATTTTTTTCAAATGTCAGATTCACTGGAAGCCCTTTGACAGAATTCATAAAATTTAGGAAATTTTCTTACTTTAAAAAACCGTACTGAAAACAAAGTTTTGTTTATTTATTTTTTTTTTCTGTTAGACTTTTATGTGGTTAATCCGGCGTACTTTCTTGATTCTAAAATTGTTCTAAAAAATTTCATTCACAAAAAAACCTCAAAAAAAAAAAGCCTTTAAATTAAAATTCAACATAAATCGCATTTTCAGAGAAATAATATGTGTTAATTGCTCGTGAAATTATAATTCAGGAAATAGTTTCCCATTTCTACATCCTAGACACATTATACACATACATAATGGAATTATACATTCATTTGCAAAAAAAAAAAAAAATCTGTTATAATTATCTTAAAGTCAATTAAACACATTTTGAAAAAAAAAAAACAATAACAAAAAAAAAAATTAATTCAACCTACTCTTGTGTAACATATTTGTCTACATCGATATAAGCTTTTGGACATTTTAATATCCTTGCATAATCCAAGCATAAAATGTACAAACACAATAAACACACTTAATTTCACCATTTCAATTAATTTTCTTTTTTTTCATGTAATTCTTTTATTATTATTATTATTTTTTTTTATATTTTCCTTCTTTTTTTATTCATATGAATTTTAAAATAAAATCAAAAAGAAAAAAATAAAACAAAAAGCAACAGAAAAAAAGTATAATTAAATTTTTCACTTAATTAAATTCATCACATTTTTTGTTTGTTTGTTTGTTTTTTTTTTTTTTTTAGCGAGGAAATAATAACAATTACATTTTTTTTTTATATATTTTTTTTTTAAATTTTATAACACAAAAACATTTATTTTTTCATTGAATTTATATCTTCCTATGCGAAAAAAAAAATAAAAAATAAAAAGAAGTAAAAATAATTTTAAATTTTTCCAATAAATTTAATTGAATTTTTTTCTTTTTTTAATTATTTTCATACTTGCACATAATTTTTGTTTTTTTTTTTGTTTTTTTATAATAATATTTATTAATTTTAAACGATACAAGATAATTTACGAAAAAAAATTTGGATAATTATAAATCTCGTCAAATTCTGATTTTAAAAAAAAAAAAAAAATCACCTTATATTCAATAAATACTTTGAATAATCTTTAAGACCGTTTTTAAGAAACTGAAGCAACTGGCGGTAATGAAGCACTTTTTAATATCTTTTAATATTTTTCATGATTGTGTTTGTTGAATTCAATATATATATTTTTTTTTGTTGAATGGACTTTACCATTTATTCAACTTTTTAATATCAAACTATATTAAAGAAAAGTGCAAAAGATTTTCTTGAATATTCGACAAAATATTCGATAAGCTTAGCGCTAATAGTAACTTTGTTTGAAACAATGCTGTTTTACAACACAATTGAAATTTAACAAAAACTTGGTTCCATTGAAACTTTTTAACTTAAATTTATAGTCATTCAAGTCAAACAATTGAGTTGTATCGAAATGAAGATAATACCTAAAAAAAAAATTTCAATAGCATCTATTTTTTTTTTTTTTTGAATTAAAAACTTGTTCACATCCAAAAAAAGTTTTATTGTTGCCCTGAAGACTATTTATAAATTGGTTGAAACATGTTGCATTTGAACACTCATAACTCGAATGTGAAATATTTATAAATAATAATTCGTGTTAAACCAATGTTTGATACAACATAAATCCAATGTTGTTGTGTGCAACATTGGTTTACAAAAAGTTTGTTTGATTTCATATGAAATTTTTGAAAATGTTGCATACACCAAACAAGTTTGTTTAGGTTTGTTAATACATTTTAGAGGAAGACAATGGTAAGAGAATGAGTTACTCCCAAAAAGTGGGGCTATGTTGTGTTTGGAGGTTGGAGATTGGATGCTGAAGTTAAAGTTGACAGGAACCTAAACTTGGAACTTTTTAGTTCAACTTTACTATTGTAGGTGATATTTTTGTAGTAGTAGTAGTAACTACTAAGGTAGAATACGTAGTTGGTTTATAATATTTTTAGTAATTTTTTTTCAGATTCAGAAAAAAATAATCTTTGAAAAAATATGTATTGAAGCCTAAAATATGGAACATCCATAAATTTATATTTTTATATATCTATAAAATATCTTTCAATAAGTTGTTGAAAGTTTGTATGTCGAAAACTGTTTGTATTCTTGAAATTTGTATGTAAAAATTACATGTTTTAGATATTTGTCATTAATTTAATATTCGTTAACAAATAAGTACCAAAAAAATATTTAATTTAAACGCTTTCTCATTGTGGTTTCATTTTTGTTAATACTATTTTCTCGAAAATCGGTTTTTTGAAAGGAAAAAAAAATTGTTTTTAAATTTTATTTTATAAATACAATACAAATAAAGTCAATTATTAACACAATACTCCCATGTTATAGCCTTCTTTCGGTACAAATCTGTTCTAACGAAGATTATATAATTTTTTCATCAAATTATATTTTAATTGAAAGTATTTTTCACAAAATTACATATTCACAGTTTTTGAAGCCCATATTTGAAACACATCTAAAATTTAAGTTTATTTTGGTGACTTTACTTTACTTTTGAAAAATCGGAAAAATTAATTATTGAAAGTTGATTTTTGAAGTATCTATTTCTTTAGAATCCTTAACAAATCTACAAAATTTTTTTTTAAATATTTTTAAATTATTCTTCTGGAGAATATAAATATCTACTTTTTCGTGAAGAACCTACCTTTCATTTGTAATTTCGAATTTCGTTAATTTTTTGATATCTTTTACTCATAATTCTTCATTTTAATTACTATTTGATTGAATAAACGGCTAATCTGCTAATAAATTTTATTGATAAATGCAAAATATACATACGTTGTTACTCCCATAAAATTAGTAAGTCATAATTTTTTGAAGTGTAATAACACGTTTTATAGTCAATTTTAAAATGTATATATTGTAAAATCATTACTTATTGGTGGTGTTGTTGTTGCTGCTTTTGAAAAACAAATTTTTTTTTTTGTTTTCAGAGAATAAACTTTAAAAAATAAATTTTAAGATAAATTTTAGAATTGAACCACTTAAGTTTTTTACTAGTGAACAGATACATATGACTAATTAACATTATCCGGTAAACTGCTTTTATATCATAATAGCAGAAATCAATTTACTGCCAGATATCTTTTTATTTGCACAAAAAAATAAAGCCAAGTAGTGTTGGTTTTTTTTCTTGAGGTTTTTTTTAATGTTCTATCACATATGAACGGGGTCTATCTCTGATTAAAATGCTGTTTTATGCCTTTTTGACATTTTTATTTTTATTTGGCCAACCAATTGAAGTTAGTATGTGTATTTTATCTTGTATATATTTATGTTTTGTTGTTGTTTTTGTTTTTTTATTAGTTATTAATATTTTTTGTTATAAATTTAAGTTTTTTAAAATTTTTTTTTTTTTATATTAATTTTTAAAAAGATTATGCCTTCAAAAAAAAAAAAAAGATAAATACATGCTTAAAAGTTCAAATACATAAAGATACATTGTTAAAGGTTATAAACAAGGATAAACGCAGATAAAAATATATTAAAAATGAAATTTTTGTAAAGAAAATCATTTTTGTACATTAAGTAAAAAGGAAATTCGTTATCTTTAGAAGAAAAAAAAAAAAAAGAAAGGATTTTATTAGTTTTTTTTTTCAGACTTTCTTTAAATTTAATTTCAATTTTATTTTCGTCTTTTTTATTTGTTTTTTATGCAAAAAAAAAGGAGAAAATAATATTAAAAACTACCTACATCTCATCAGAAAAAATATCTTAAGCTGTAATTTTAGTTTTTAATTGTACGTTTTACAAGTGTATGTTCTTTTATTTTTTATTTTTTTGTTCCTTCTTTAAAAGTTTCAATTTTATTTTGAAATGTGTACAGTAAATGATTTTGTTGACCATCATCAAGAAATAAAATAATTCCTTAATATAAAATTTATATTTTAGTGTAATTTAAAATCTCTTATTTGAATCAACTACAGAATAAAAATATATAAAATTAAACAAACAAAGATACACTTAAAGATGGTATTCTACATTAATTTTAAGAAAAATCTAAAAAAAAGAAATGAAAAAAAAAAACTATTTTAAGAATTTTAGTTCATGTTATAGTACGTTTGTTTAAAAAGTTATTTGGTCTAAATCTATCTACCAAATGTCTACCCAACTATTTGTTACAGGTAGCAGCTTGTCTTTGAATAAAACACACACGAAATAACTAAAGAAGAAGTATCTTTACCTTTTGTTTTATTAAAAAAAAAAAACAAAAAATGTTAAAGAAAAAAAAAAATAATGATCTAGATCTTCTCTCTTTCTAAATTGTATTCAACAACACATTGAATTTCGTAGAAATCAAGTCGCTGTAGGTGCTTCTGGTAAAAATTTTATGTATCTGTTGAGTTGTTATACTCTTTTAGTATGTTTTTTTTTTGTATGTACCTACATATCTATTTTTCTTCTTATAGCATTGTGTTATACATTTTATTTAAGAACGACGAAAATGATTATTTGTGAATTCAAAAAGAGCTTTATAAACATTATAATACACTTTGTATAGCTGCATACGAGTACAGTAGATACAAAATAATATAAAACATTTTAGATCTATTTTTTTTCTTTTTTTCACTTTTATTTTTTTTTTAACATACAGGTATTCAGATTTAAAGATGAAATTACACTTGCTCGTAGAAAGATTTTTCAAAGGTATTATAAACTATTTTTTTTTTATTCTTCTGTAGGTTTTTTTTTGAATCATGAAAAAAAAAAGTTTCTTTGAATGAAAATGCTTTTTAAAAAAAAAAAAAGAAAATATAAACAGTGTAGCAGTCATTTATCAGACAAAAAGATATGTTGTAATCGAATCTATTCTTGTGTTATTCATGAATTTGAAGAGAAAAAGATAGACAAAAAAAAAAAATATTGTATTGGCCGTTTTCTTCTACATACATACATACATACATATATGATAGCAAGGCAGATGAAGGCAATTATTTTAATGAATTTTTAACAGCCTCACAGTTTAAAAGCCCTAACATCTTCATTATTATTACATAGATTAGAATGTACAAATAACATATACACGTCAAAAATATAATACACATATGTATGTAAGTTACATTGTATGTATGTACAGATAAAATGTAATAATAATAGATAAAGCCAATATAAGAAGCTCTATATTTCATTTTAAATTGAAAATTATTCTGAATTGAATACAATCTACAAAAAAACATTGTTTTTTTTTCTACTTTGTTTTTGTTTTTTTTTTTTTTTGACTTACTAAACTCATGAATTTATTGTACAGGCAATTTAGGCGGTTCAAATTATTACTTTTTGGTTACAATCAAATTGTATACAATATACGTTATTAATTCGTTTTTTTTTTTTTTTTTCAATATCTTTTCTTGTTTTTTTTTTTATCATAATGACTACAATTGTAACATTTTCATAGTAAAAGTTCAAAAAGGTGTGAAAGCCTTAAGAAAACAATCTGTTTTTGTTGTTGTAGCCTACAAGGCGTAATCTTTAACGATGATTTTGTGAAAAAAAAACAAAAAACATGCCAGGTCTACTTGTAAAAATTTGTTAATTGATACATTGCGTGGAATTATAAATTCTGTGGAAATTTTACAATAGGAATAGTTTGTCTTGAAGGGTTATTCTTCCTTAGTTATAGTTGATATGTAACGAAGAAAATTGGCATCTAAATAAATTTCCGGAATTATGTTTCCGGTATAAAAAAAAAAAAAAAATGCAAAAATGTTTTTTGTTTTGAATATTTTTATTTTTAGAAAAGATTTGCTTTTGTGTGTGTATGTGTGTGATGGATTTTACACACACTTTATGTTAAATTTTAATTATTTGGATTTATGAAGTAGATATATGTATGTATTTTCACTTGAAAGGCCAGTTATAAAGGGAAAGGTAGGTCTGAATTGAATTTTCCACTGACAGCTGACAGAGTACATTGTCTAAATTGTATGAAAGACTTTATTCTTGTACAATAACTTTCTTAATAATATACCTATAATATTTTACAACATTTATGTAAAAAGGTTTTTGACAGCACTTTAAATACAGCGTTTTGCATAAAAAGCGCTTTCTGCTTGAAAAATTAGGTTCTTAAATTAATGGAACAGAACTAATTTTTTTTAAACTGCGCAGGACAAAAGAACTTAGTTATCAAGAAATATTGTTATTGTAATGAAATCTTTTAACTTGAGAAATTTTTCATCATGACTGTAAGCTTTGGCTTTCAATTATCAACCTCTATAAAAAGTTTTGACTTCCACATTTTCACAATTTAAATTTTTTCTAGTGGAAAATTTATATTTGAAAGATTACACAAATGCCTTACGAGCGATATGTAACTTATATTTTTATCGTGTTGAACAAAATAAAAACTTTCCATAAATTTTCAATTTTTTGCTATTTTTTACTAAATTAGTAATTACAATGGCATTTTCTAACCTTAAAATACAATTTCA
The DNA here is from genome assembly GCA_939192795.1 of Bombylius discolor. Lineage (NCBI taxonomy): Eukaryota > Metazoa > Arthropoda > Insecta > Diptera > Bombyliidae > Bombylius > Bombylius discolor. The sequence continues at coordinate 38,621,758 of OW584240.1, forward strand.
ATTTTGTCTTTGAACACGTTCTTTTTTAAATTTTCTTCTACATGTAACACCTACAACATTTTCATGACAATTACGTTTCTAAAACATGAACAATATACCTTTTAAAAAATTTTCTTAAATTAGTTAGGTACTTTCTTTTTATAGAAAAACGAAAATAACAAAACACAAAAGGAAATCAAAAGGTTTCCTTTGTCCAGTATAACATATAATTAAACGTATTCCTGTTTATGGAATTACACTTTTTTTTTTGGTTTGTTTTTGATTTGACAAAAGTTAACATTTATTTTGTTAAGAAATAATGTTTTTGTTTTATTACTTTTTTTTAATGATGTATGCGGATGATATTTAGAAAACAAACAAGAATGTAACAAAACATTTGAAATTAATTGTTTCATGCAATGTAAAATAAAAAAATAAAAAATGTATTTTATGTTTTTGTTTTAATTTTTATCCTTTGTCTGATTTTGTGTCAAAGGATTTGTGTGTGTGTGTATCTATTTTATTTTGTTTTTTTTTAATTTTTGTGATGTACTTATGTTTGATTTTATATAAAAAAAAAAAAAAAAATTTTCGTGCACCACGATCCAGTAAGTAACCATATATCTCAATATAACAGCAGCAACATTATACACAAACATCATTTTGCTAGTGTATATTTACAGCTTAAAGATCACTGACTACAAGAATCATGTTCGTTGAATACTTAAGTCTGATTGGTATTTATTGTCTGATAATAAAAATTCTTGATTCTTGAATTTCACTTTATGGTGAACTTATTTTATTATTTTTTTTTTCTTCTATTTTAAGGTTACCTGTATAATATTTTCTAGACATGAAAAACACCTTGAAATTTTTTGTTTTGTTTTTACGAAAAAAAAAAGAAAGTATATTGTATCTATACATACATATGTACATGCTGATTTATTTATAAATTGTATTTAAATAGAAAATAGTTTTATTTGTAATATGATAAAATTGTAACACGTTCAATTTACAATCTATATTATATGTTTATAAAATTCTATAGACATAACATATAAATTTACAAAAAAAAAAAAAAAAAAAATAATCTACATATATGTAGATGCAGTAGACAAAATACATATAGCACTCAATTGAACTTGTCACAATATGTTTGTCGTCTTTTATTTAAATTTTCGTTTTTTTTTTGTTTTTTTGTTTTTTAAATTATTTCATTTAAATTTTGTAATTCTGTGTATACATTTTGTTATAGTATAACATTTCAGATACTGGCCAATATAAGATAGCTTAGTTAGCTAAAGAATATAGTATCTAAATATGTATGTTCATATATGTATATAAATTTAGAACATACATATATTTTATAAGAACCTAAATAAATACTATATAGTCCTGATCAGGTTTCTCTGTTGGTGTCTATATATATAAAATAAATTATATTAAGATATCACATGAAATTCATGGAAAGTGTCTTAGATTTCAATGCATAAATGCAATGCAATGTCTATTATAAGAAAATTAAACAGAACAAATAAAAAAAATAAATAAATAAATAAACATAAGAATATACACAACAGTATAAAATCTAGTAAAAGACATTTCAATTAAGAGATACATTCGAACTAACAATAATTTTTTCATTAAGATGTTATGTTTAACACGAAGATGAATATAATACAAGGATTTTGTGCATTTAAAAGATAGATTTCAAACTATATTTTTGTTAAGTTTTAATAGGTACAACCTTTAAGGGAAAATGTTATATTTCTATATAAAAGATATTTTAACATTGTACTTTGATTTTGAAATTAATGTTTAAATAATATTACATTGGCTTATGTTACATATTTATAAAGAGTATATGCAGATAACTTTTGTGTAATACGCTAATGAAATACTATGAAAGTAACTTGATACAATGTATCTACAATATACATATCTACATGATGTTCATACATGTGAATGAAAATAATCTTAATTTTATGTTATATTTTTATTTTTTTTTTTTTAAAAGTTGTTAATTAAAGCAATGTTTGATTTATGATTTTGTAAAATTTCTGTGTAAAATGTTTTTAGAAATTTTTCTTTTTAAAGTTTTATCTGCCATTGAAAAAAAAAAAGGGTTTCAGTTCTAGTCTCTAGTCATACAAATCAATAGATTTCTATCTGTTAAATAGCTTGTGAAATTTTTTTTTAAGATTTCTTTTTTCTCATAAAATTTTCGAAACTATCTAAAAATCAAAATATCGTAATTCCATATTCATAATACTGATAATAAAATATACAACTGTATGTGCAATTAATTAGAAACATTGTAGTAGAAAAATGATATCCTTGGTTTTTCTAGTTCTTAGAGTATTCCAATATACTAAAGAATTTAGTAAGAAAAATATTATTGCTTTTAGAAACAAATCATGAAATAGTATTTACCTTCTGCTGTCAAAAAAAAAATTTTGTTTATCATGTGGCTAATTAACCGACTGATTCATTAGGAAAAAAAAATCCTATGTGTTTCTAAAACTTTATTAGTTTTTGACAGGATTAGCTTGAAGAATACTAATTAAGCGTTCGTAATTTACTTGGAAGAATTTATTAAATTTCAAAAAATTCAATGTGTGACCCAGCAACAAAAAAAAAAGGATATGATTGACATTTGACACGTAGTCTAATAGGCTGAACTATAAGTAAAAGAGCAAAACTGTAAAAAATTATGAAAAAATTGTGGTGGATTCTATGAAATATTACGCACAGCACCAGCGTTGCCGCTACAGTAGTTCAAAATTCAAAAAAATTATGAAAAGAATCAATCATCTTAGTATATTGAAAAAAAAGTCACACACAGGTGGAAGTTTTCCTAATTATAACAGACAGCTATTTCCTAAAGTTGATGTGTTTAAAAATTCTTTTCAGTTAACAGTAACTGTTACTGAACGAATAACTAAGGAAAAAATATTTTGCATTTAAAACAAATCGTTTATTAAATTAATTTTAAAAAAAAAGTATTTTATAAAAATTCAAATTGAATTTTTGATTTAAAAGATATTAAATAACTTAAATTTAATAAAATTTTATGTCAAAATAAATTTTTGTCCACTTATAAAAAAAAAAAACATACATACATACAATACACATGCACCTAAGACAAATTATTATTTTTGTCCTTTCATTATAATTTTTGCCTTAAAGCTAAAAATTTATTCAGGTATGTAATAAAACATCCTAACACTGTTTCGTTAATATAAACAGGAAAAAAAAAATAAATAAGTATTCTCTTTCAAAAAATTCCCAAAAACTATTATCATCATCATCATCATCATTATAAATATTATAATTGTACACAACGTATTCATTATGTATGTTTGTATAAATGTATAAAAACGAAAACGACAATATAATGAACGCGTATGGCAGTCATGGGTCTCAATTTTAATGTTAAAGTTATATGTATGTACGTATGCTTTGCTTCGTATATGAAAATAACAAAAATTACAAGAAGGAAATTACGAAAGAACACAGAACACAGGATAGAATAGGAAATAAGAAACACAAAATGTAAAACGAAAAAAAATAAAAAAATAAAATAAAAAAATAAAAAAATAAAACTAAAACATCTGATTTTCGCATGAAAGAAGTTTGATGTGTTTTTTATGATAATCAGTATAATTAGCTGTATGTCATTAATTTGATTTCATCCTGGTTTTTCTTCTTATTTTTATAATATTTATTTATTTATTTTTTTTTTTTTTAAAGAACATAAGAAATTCATTTTTAATATAAAAAAAAAAAAAAAAAAAAATAAATGCAAAAATATAATGAACGTGTTCAACTTTTACGAGTACTTTACGTACAACGTTTTACTTTATTCAAATTTTTTTTTTTTTTTTTTTTTTTTTTGGACTGTAAATAGGCAGTATACATACATATTTATGTATTTTCATATTCGCATTATAAATAAATAAATTCATATTTCAAACAAAAAAAATTTTCTCTCAAAAATTACTTGATTATGATAATATGATGGATCAAGAAATAAAATATTTCTATGTTATACTGGTTGTACATACATAGATGTATATGTATGTACATATATGTATAACATAAACAAATTATGAAAAATGAATACTAAATAATTTCATAAAATTTTATAAAACGAATATAACATATTCATTTTGGGTATTTTAAATTAAAAAAAAAATTGTATTTTGTATTTTTGTTTTGTAAAGTAATTTGTTTAAAAAAAACAAAAAAAACTTAAAAACAGAAAAGAAAAAAAAAAGATAAAACGTATGTATTGCATTTAAAGTGAAATAACTAATAAGAGTTTATTGCCTTGAGAAAATTTGCACATTATACAAAGCTTTAATTTTATGAAAACATGTGTTTTTTTAGCTTTTGTTTTTTATGTTTTTTTGTTTTTTAATTTAATTTTTAAATGTTAATCGTCAATGGAAATTTTAAATTCTATGTATATTATTTTTGAATGAAGAAGTAGTATTTAGTAAATTTTCACATTAATCATATTTTTGTTGATTATAGTTATAAAGTCTTAAAAAAAAAAAAAAGATGATAATTTATTGTCTTCTATCATGAAAGAGTTTAAGTGCCTTTCAGGATAAGTACACTAACTACGAGTAGCTTCAACATTAGACAAATTTTTATTTATAATTATAAGCCATTATGTAGGGATATCACTTTACTGCAATTCTAGTATGCGCGCAGCTTTAATAATTGAAGATGAAAAAAATGGACGGCGAAAGTTAAGGGGGAAAAAGAAAGAAAGTTCTGATGAATGATAGTTGTCTAATTTAAACTTCTGAAGATAATAAGACAAAGAAAACACATGAGTTGGAAGAACGTTCCACAATTTGAGAATTGTTTTGATAAAAGATTGAGTATATTTATATGTATAGCATCGGAATATACTTTCAGATAAAAAAAAAATGGATTTTTCGGAAATATGTACTTTGTATTTCTTGGAAATACGTATTTTGAAGGTAATTTAAAAATTAGAAGTGGTCAGTGTAATACATTAAAATAAAAATAAAAAACAGGACATCAAGTAGGATTTTTAAAAAGATTCCATTTTTTTTTTAATTTATACCTAATATTTAAAGTTTATATTCTGTGATTTTTCTATTTTGTTTCTATTACTTTACATTCAGATTCCGTTCTATCGAAAAAAGTTTCTGCTTTAAACCAAGAAACGTTCTATTAAAACAATTACTCTACGAAACTTTCGAAAATTACTTTTTACAAAACCAATCTTTTTACAAATTCTCAGTTTCTCACGTATACAGTATATTATTAGATGTCACCTGAGCTGAAAGATTAAAATGTAATTAAAATTAAAATTTATTTAGAATTATAACTATACACTAAGAGCGTATAGAATGCCTGTGAAATTTGAGAACTTAATTAAAAATTACTCAAAATTTTTATTTACATGACATTTTTAGATACCCATATAACGGAACAGATGCTATAGAATTTATATTGTCATTGGCCATATTATGTAAATTGGAATGTCTTAAAAAAATTCCAAATTAACATTGTTATATTCATAATAATTTTCTATTCTATTGAGTGTCTCCTCTAAATATAAAAAAAATTATTAGAGGTCACTGATAATGTCATAATATTGAAAATATCAATGACATTTTAATAATCACCCTATTTGTAATAAATTATATCATTAGAGCTCAGTGTTGTCAACTTGTCATTTAAGATAAAAATATAGATAGTGAATTTTTCTAGGTAATTTTTCTTAATTTTCACACGTTTTACTTTTTAATATCTATCATTTTTTTTTACATGAGGAAAATTTTATTATAAATAAAAATTCAGCCAATCTGTTGAAAATTTCTAACAACGTTTTTTTTTTTTTTTTGGAAAAAAAAACAAGCAAAAAAAAAGATTCGGACAAAGAGAATAAACAGATTCCATTTTTAATATAATGGACGTTTCCTAAACAAAATTAATATAATAAATCATTTTTTAGCTTAACAAAAAATTTTTTTTATGTTATTTTTTTTCTTTTTTGACACCTATTGTTAGCGACAGATCGTGCGTTTACAAAAAAGGCAAGTTACAAAAAAACAAAAAAAAAAAAAACAACAAAACAAAAAACGTGTTGATTTCTTGATTGAAATGTCATATTAAGTTTTTTCTGTTTAATTCGAATTTTTGAAATTTGAACCTAAATCATTTTATTAATCATATTTTCAAGTTCGATAAATTTTATTGAATCTATTGATATCTTGAAAAAAATATATAAAATATATATTTTAAAATCGTCTTCTATGATACGATTAAGATACATTAAACAGATTTCATTGTTCAAATATTTGATGGTTCGTTTCAAATAGGATTAATAAGATAGGTATTAAAAAAATTGTCATTGTATTGAATTCGATGATATCAACAATAAGGGACTTTTGCTAAAAACGTTTTTACGTGATAAAAGAATTAAAGCTGTTTGTGTTTTTATTCTTGATTTTCTCCCTAAATAAACAGTAAAATCTTCTATTTTTCGAAGTTCTTGTGAGACTTGAATAAAATAATCTAATGAAAAAGTTTGTGTTTAAAAAGATATATCCAGATGACATTGAAGAAGATACATATAACGAGGATCGTGGTTGTAAATTAAATGAAGGTGGCACAAGACTGGAATGCGTAGTGAAGTATCTTGTTGGAGGTCAAAATTGAGAAAGGACTCTAAAACTGTAGAAGATGATGATGATTTTTCGAAATCTATTGAAATGATTGAATTTTGCAATGAATATTTTTAAAGAGAGACACAAACTGAAAAAGTTTGAACTTGCAATGATCAAGGTGAAAAAACTGTGAAACAATTTTAAATTTTACTTTAAAAAAATGTTTAAAAAATGCGTTATAGTAGTGAGAATAAAATATTTTATGATTCAAAGATAATTGTAAATTCTTTTAGGATTTAACACTCTTTTTTGTGTATGCTATTTGTAGGGAACCAACTATACCTACACATAATAAGGCTTCACACCTAATGAATTATAGGATTTTTATAAGGTTTTTAGTTAAAAGTACAATATGTCTCTATAATAAGGTCATTCTACCTTCTAGCTTAGGTTGGTACTTCTTCTACAATAGTTTTGATAGGTAGTAGTATCAATTGATTTATTTAAACTTTATTTATTTCAATTTTTTATTTCTAAATTGTAAAATTCAAAGTAAAATGTTCAAGGCTTTCTTTAATATCGCTTATTACAATATTACACTATTCCTGTATAATTATTATAAATTATAAATTTTTCATAATTTACGAGTAAATGGGGGTAAATTTTGTCCTCGCGTGTTATCGCATTCTAGAATTATTTCTGTTAATTTTTCCATTATTAAGTATGAAAGTAAGAAAGAAAATACGATAATTTATGGAAAAATCATGTAAATGCATTCAACCTCAACGTACACACATACATACAGATATAAATAATAAATAAATATATACTTTTTGCATCATGTGATTCTGATAGAATACATATAGTGTTATGCATTTTAAATTTAGTTACAATATTTGTATATGTACATATGTGTATACGTACTTATGTATATTTGAAAATATGTATCTATGGTACGCATAAAGCGGTTTTATATTGTATGAGTATGTATGGATTATGATCTGGATACTTGGTGTAGGTTAGGGTTTTCAAAGGCAATAATAATGAAAAAAATAAATATAAAAACATACAAAAATGAATTCACATTTAACACTCCATTCAATTTCTGACCGTTTTCGTCAAAAATCCAAATTTAAAGTTGAATATCTCGGGACGGCCATAGTAAACGGATCTTCACCGTTCAAAGTTCATATAAAATTAGACCCTTCAAGGAATATGCAGTCAAAATTTGTAACATTTTGATACTTAAAATTGATTGGCGTATGTAAAATTTAAAATTGAGGGGAGTGTTAAAGTTAAAAAAAAAATAAAGCCGATTAAAAGGGACAGAAAAATAATACATATGTACATATATGTATAAAATCAAAAATTCAGTGTATTTTACAATGTTTCATGTGAACATTATATACGTATACATAAAAATAATTGAGGTTTTACATTCAAAAATAATTAAAATTTTGAAGAGGAAGAGAAAAGAGTTATTAAATTTTGCGGAATATTAATTAAATAATTCAGTTTACAACGTTACAACTATTAAGTTACATTCGAATAGATTTTTTGCAGTTTTTGTTTAAAAAAAACATATAAAAATTAAAATAAATGCGTTTTGTAAACAGAAATGTTTTAACGGTGAGAAAAATTTGAATTTTTGAAAATATATAAGAAGTATGGGAGTATTCAGCACTTTTTTTTTTTACTCTAGGACAGGCGAAGGTAAGTGATTTACTTTTTAAAAGTTTTATACATATTTTCAAAATATACTGCAAAAGACTCTGCTCTTAATGTTACGAGACTTATAAGGGGAAAACATAGGTTGAGTTCAAAAACTCAATCTACTATAAAATTAAAACAGTTAATTATTTGAATACTCAACTGTCAACTACCAATTGCCAAATTATTATTCAATCAAGCTGACACAAAGAGTGGAGCAACAACATATACATATGTATATGGACTTTCTTTGGTACAACCCATGGTTTTGATAATCCTTACCCAGGATCTCTAAATCAGTGATTTCTGTTTCATATAAGTTCCAAAATTTTCATGAAGAACACTGCTAGACTGTGGAAATTCAGGCGTTTATTAGTTTTTATTATTTTTTTTTTTGATTGCTTCTTTTTCTACGTGTTTTCTCAGACATTAGATAAAAAGTTTATTTTTTCAGAAAACTGAATAAAATAATTTAAAAGAAAATTGTGACATGCATGTATCAAAAGCACGTGTGTGGTACAAACTTTAATTCTAAAATGAACAATTTGAAATTTTTACTCATATTCTTTTTCCATAGTTTTTCTTTCTAAGAAATAACATTTTTTTTTTTTTAAATAAAATATCCATGTCACGTTTTAACTTTATTTTTTCCATTTCTTTTTTATTTATCAAAGAAAAATGACTACGGAAAAAGATTTTGTTTTTGTTTTTTCTTTTTTTTTTTTTGTCTGTTTACGCACAATGACTTTGAAATTAACAAGATACACGCAATGTTTAACAAATAATGAATGCTGTGCAAGTGATCTATAGGGAAGATTAATCAATATAAAACGACATGATGAAATAGACAAATACACAGTAGTTAAGTTAGTATCAGGATTCGGTTTTATGAACGTATCGTACTACGTATGTATATCATGTATTTGTGAAAAAAAAAAAAAAAAATTTTTCCGATGTGTCGGCCATTTTGTTTACCATATGTTCAAATTTAATTTAACACGTTCATCATACAACAAACTTTTCAAAAATTAGATGATTAAAAAAAAAAATAAAATGAACAACTTAAAGGAAAAGTATAGGATGTGTTCAAATATTTTATTTTCGTAAACTTAATTTTTTTTCTTTTTGTATTTTTCTACACACATGACGTGATAAAGAAAACAAAAGAAAGTTTATGTACTAGAATTTTTGATAAAGTTACAAATTAAATTGAGAATCAGTGTAAAATATCCTTAAAAATATTTTTTGCTATGATTTTACTGCCATTTTTGTTTTTGCTTACGAAATTATTTTCTTTTTGACTTTGATGCGTAAATTCTTCAAGGATACATGTTTGTAAGGAATACAATAAGGTAAAAAAAAAATGTATAAGTAATGTTTTGTAATAAGGAAGTTAACACGTACATAAAATATTTGTATTTCGTGTAAAAAAGGAATAAAGTTTTTTTTCTTCTTTAATTTTGTTCTGGAAATATGACAGGACTACAAAGTAACATATTGTCATGAATTATGCGTTATAATATTTTTTTTTTTTTTCAAATTAAAGTTTCCGATAATTCGTATTTACTTGATGAAGCTTTTTTATTTTTCTTTAGTGGGTGGCGGATTTAGATCAATATGAATCACCAATAATTTCTTTCTCCTCATGCCATATTGGAGAAAAATTTAATGCGAACATTATGGATATGGAAAATCAGAGGTCAATTAATTTATGTTAAAGAATCTTTCAGTTTAATTTTGATATTTTTAGAAAAAATCTATATGGAATAAAAATTGTATCTATTCGAAAAAAAAAAATAAACGTTGTAGTTGTAGTGCATCATTTTTTAATTATAAATTTGCGTTTTATCGCACAAATGCATTTCAACTAAAATGATTTTTCATCCTTTCTTTCAACTCAATGATAAAAAAAAAATATGTGTGCATAAAATTGTCCAAATGTAAATGACAGACAGACGAACCGTCAAAAGCATTGTCTGTCAATTTTTTTCTTTTTTTTCGAATTTCTAATAATGTTGTTGGTATATCGTGATATATATAACAATGCAATGGCGCTTCATATGTAACAGAATAGTAATGTCGACGAGTTTTGTATCCTTGTACCCATTTAATATTCAGCATTGGTATATTTTAGTATTCTGTAGAATAGAAAATGCGTTAAATGAAAATAAGAGTAGAATTTCACAGTATACTAAACAGAAATTTCAACGTATTCCTAGAGTTCATGTCATTCCTATAATAAATCATTTTACTACTCAATGGTATTTAGGTAAATTAAAAAAAAAAAAAAAAAAAAAAGAAAGAAAACACATATTGTGTTGTCACAAAAATGGGATAATTTGAAAATGGAAATGGAAATTAAAAAATGTTTTAAGTGTAATTATGTGATTTTTTTTTCTTTTCGCATTTTAAAATGAGATCTTGATCATCATGTCAATTAACAAATGTACATCATCCTAAACCATTGAATTTCTTCATAATTTGTTACAGAAATATTAAAGTTAAAAAAATAACAATTGGATAACAGGGATAAAAAATTGTATGTAAATAGATAAGGGGGATATAATTCGTTTTTTTTTTTTTAAAGTTTCAATTAAAACTTTAATTCTTAAACACAGGAAGCGTTACAATTTTTTTCTTAAGAATTATATTCTTATTTTTATATGTGATTTTTAATGTTCGAATGGAAAAACAAATTTTTTTTTTTTTAATTTTCAAAAATATGAAACAATTATTTTAAGAGATTTTAAGGTGTGCTAAGGAATTAAGAAATGTAATTATTGAATATTTCGTAAAAAATCCTGGAAAAATATTTGAAAAAATGATAGAAAAAAAAGATACTAATTAAAAACTAAATTTTTCTTCTAGAAAATAAAGAATTCAAGTAATTTTTTTTTTTTTTCAAAATATGTGTAATCAATTTATGAATTTTTTTTTTTTTTAATTTAAGGCTGATTAGGACAAAAACTAACATTTAATTTGAATAATATGGTTTCAGGATTTAACGAAGTGAACATGTAAAAGTAAATTAAATTTATAGATTTAATTTATTTGAATGAAAATTGTTTATCTATTTAATCGTCTATAAAATAAATAGAATTTATATAAATATGTGTTTTCGAATGTGTGTAATGTTTATTTATTATTTATTTAATAATATTTGAAATTTATAAACATTAAATTAGAAAACAATAGTATTAAATTAAATAACAAATTAATTTAAACTTATACTATATGACGTATTTTATTAAATTATTGTAATTATTATTATATTTTCATAATTTATATATACTAAATCTCATATTATAGCAAAATTTATAAATGAAAAATGAAAAATTAATTAAATTATTTACAAAAAAATATGATAATTATATTGAATGTTTTTTTTTTTTTATCTATTTGTTTGTTCGTTATTTTTGTAATAATTTTGTTAGATTAATTTAATCCTTGGATTTAATTGAAATACATGATAAATTTTAAATAAATCATTTAAATAATCATCGTATAGACAAAATAAAAAAAATGAAAAAAAAAAAAAAAACATTCATATACGTACTTAATTAAAAATAATTTTGACTATGATAATTCACTAGAATTATGAAATTTACATTTCACAAAAAAATACATATTTTGCAGAATACTTAATTCATATACCGAAATATAATAATCCAATCACAATCAATTCACATTATCATAAAAAAGGTAATTACTATCCTTATAACCACAAAATCAATTCCTTATATGAAACTAATTAAAATGCATTAAATAACGAATTATCTAAACAGAAAGAAATGGTGGAACATTGAAAATATTATATTATCGTAGAAAAAAAAAGGATATTTTACGTTGTCATCAGCTCATTTTATTTTTAATTTACTAAATTCATTGTCATTTAAATTTTCATCATTATTTTATCATTATTGAAATGTAAAAGAAGACAGAATGATAAAACAATTTCTCTAATTTTGCACACAAATTGTTTTTTTTTTAGGAAATTAGAAATTTTTGCATTTTATACAAAAATGGTATAGGGTGATTTTGATGCTTAATCCAAAAAAAAAAAAACTGAGTTGTAAAAAGGTTTCAAATAAAATAGTTTCCCTTTTATTTTTCGAGATGTCATTATACTTTTCTTAATTAGAGTGTCAGGGATTAAAATTTAATTCAAAAAATTAGTCAACACGTTAACGCCGGCGAGTATCACCGGTATCTTACAATTGTGAAAATTTGTTTTGTTAGTGAAAAGAAAATGTTCGATTATTGAAAACTACTTTATTTATAAGGAAGTTTAAGGTCAGTATTTCCTTTTTTTTTTTTTAAGGTAAGAAAAAGTGTCCTCATTTTGTAAACTTAAAGTTGATTCGTGCAGTTATGTTTTTGTTGTCCTATAATTACTCGTGTCCTGTGGCTCGTGCGCTGTTGAAAGAAACTTTTCCATGGTATTTTTGAAAACGACAAAATTATTTTGAGAAAATTTCAAATGAATCAGAGTACTGAGTCCGGAGATATTTAAATTTAATAATTAAGCTTTTGAAAAATTGTACCGCCCGATGGAGCAGAAAAGAAAAAACAATTCTAGGATTAACCTGTAAAATTAAGATTTTCGTGTTCTTTGCATAATATTTCGTTCCAGACAGGTTTATTGTACAAACATTTTAAGACCAAAACTTTATTCTATTTTTTGATTAATTGTCGAAAAGTAATTTGATCCAGATACGAAAGTACACCCAAATGATTACTATTTTTCTAATCTTATGGACGGAATCTAGAAAAAAAGTTCAAATTTTAAAGTTTATTTGTTTCCGACGAATGAAGTATTAAAATATGAACACAAATTCTGAAAATCATCCCACATTTTGAAAAATCAACCTGTATTTATAAAATTTAAATAATATACGCAATATTAAATATAGTTTTGTGTATTTAATCTCATTTTCATAAATTTACGTATATTATACAGATAGACAAATACAATTATCTAAATTCACTATAAATATAACAAGTTAAATATGTATATAAAATGTAAGAGTATCTACTATATATAGTATATGAAAAATTTCAATATTGACAGAGTATCTATGTAAATGAAAAAAAAAAAAAAGCTATATGTACATTATACATGTTATATACTTAGATATACTTATACATTTTTGCAAACAAAATTTTGAACAAATTTTCAGGATATAAGCATACAAAATATTAATTAACAATTATAATACATTTATCGACTTTTATATATGGTACATACTTATAAAAGTATATACATTTTAGATACATTTTCTCATATAAAATACAAATTCAAAATGCATTCTTTTATTATTTGAACAAAATTATAAAATGTACAAAACATTTATGAAGGTATATCGTACATCAGATAAATACATACATATATATGTATATACGAATACATATAGTAATAGTTGTATGTATTTCTGCAAAATACCGCCATTTAGCTACTATCAAAAAGTTTAGTTTGAAAAGTGTACATAATATTCATTTGCATTTCATTTACTTAAAAGCTACTATACTCGTAAAGTACACTGTTCATGTATATAATTACATATGTGTGTTTTGTAAAATATGTAAGTAAAATACATTTCTGTACTGTGGATTTTTGTAAAATTATTATTAATGTTTTATTTCTTTGAATAAAATTTCTATGATATTAATATGTAAAAGTACATATAATTTCAAATACAGAAAATTTTATAGTATTTACGTACGTTTAATATGAAATTGAAAATTTAAAATTTTAAATATTGAAAAAATTGTTAGTAATTTAACAATATGCTCCTCTATATGATGAAAAATATACTCGTAATTACATGCGTAGAAATTAAATAAAAATTTTCATAATAAATATTTTGTTGTTAGAGAAAATTACACATACAAAAATTAAAATTTTTCAGAGAAATTCATATGAGTATTATATAAATACGAACAATATACGAGTACATATGTAAATATTTTTATTTGAATGGTAAAGAAGATATTTTAAATATGTGTTCAGATATATTTTTTTTGTTTTTTTGTTTTATTAAATTAAATATTTGACTTTTGTCAAATTTTGAAAATTTTGAAATTTAAATTAAATTATTTAACATGAAAAATGGATGAAAAGTTTTTTGTAAAAGTAAAATAAAATTAATGTGCAAAAAAGATATTCAATAGAATAAGATTTTAGGATGTGTTGTATCGTCATTATTATTAGATATTATTGTTTTTTTTTTCTTTCATAAAATTGGTAATTAATTTAAATTTAATTTGATTTTTTTTTTAAATGAATTAAAATACAGTTCGTTATGAAAAGAAGCTAATTGTACTTTACAGTCTGACTTAAGCTGACATATTGAATAAAAATACAAATTTGGTGTTTAGATTTCTAAAATACACCAAAAAAAAATTGTCATTCAAAAGGGATTTTGAACCCGGAATCGCGTATTTCGTTCGTTTTCAGTGCGATTTCAACCCTATAAGACTATAAAAAGCTGTGAAGTAACAAAAAAAAAAAAAAAACTTCAATCGAAATCTTAATTCTGTGATTTAATCGTGTCACAAATATGATTTGGCGAAATCCTTCAATACGAAATCGAGTGGTTTCGAGAGTCTATCTTAATAAATTTAATTTTAATTTGAAAAATAGTGTATAGTGCAGCTGATTTAAGATACATGTACGTATATGTAGCGTTTTCCAAAAAATTTTATTCAGTTACTCAATTTGTGATCAGATTTTTTTTTTTAACGCCGGGTTATGTTATTTCACTGATAGATTGGTTCAATCTATTTCAAATTTGTAAGCATCGTTAATAATGTGCTACAAACCAATTCAGGAGTGGTGTTTTTTAAAGGTAGGGGTTCCAAAATTCTATAAATTTATTTAATTTTTCTAGGTTAGTCGTATATCTTTACTTGAATAAATAAAATATGGTTGATCCTTTTTCTAATGGAATGTAGCTAAGCACTGAAATTAATACAATTCTCCTTCTATTACAGAGCTCAATGAAATATCTGAATTCAATGAACTAAATAGTTTGATTGGATCTCATATCTGATAATGAAGACCTTGATTTAAAAATGTTTGTTGAACGATAATCATTAAAACAATTGTTTGAACGTCTAACATAAAAAAAACCAAAAGATGTACAAGGATACTGAAAAAAAAATTAAACTTAAAAATCTGTATTTTTTTTTAAAAGAAAGAAAAAAAAAAAAAAGAATTTCTGCATTTTATTTTTGTTAAACTTGAGTTCCCTTGAAAGGCATAAAATTTAAATTAGCATAAAATGAAAACATAAATACTCGAAAAAAGATTTCTCTGTACTGTGAAATTGAAACGTTTAAAATTTTTTATTTGTTCATTTGTTTTGTGATTTTTTTTTTTTTTTTGGAGTGCATAAAAATATATTTCTTAACAATTATATGTACTGAACGTGCTTTTTGACAAAAATCTTCATTAAACAAAAAACATATTTGCTTATTATTCACTCACCCACATAAAAGAAAAAGTTAATTTATCTTTAAAAAAAAAAAAAAAAAAAGTCATTTATTGATTGTTTTTATGTGGTAACTGTTCATAAAGAATGCATTTTATTTAGTTTTGTTTTTTCGAATAGCTTTGTTTTTTTTTTTTTTTTAATTTTGAACAAATTAACAAAAATGGTATTTCAGAAAGTAAATAATAAGAAGATTTTAGGAAAATAATTATTTGAAAAAAAAAAAAAAAAACATGATACGTATCGAGTTATAACTTTTTAACTTCAAATTTTATCTTTAACGATCATCGTCAAAACAAATTCGTATTATTATTTTTTTTTTTTTTTAATAATAATTCTTTCTTTAAGTTTGAATATAGTTTATTTATGAGTTTCATAAAAAATTTTTGTGTATGTAAAGTCACGTACTGTAAACAAAAAATACACTCAAAGAATGGTCATAATATTTTTTATTATTTAAGAAATGGCATCCTTTAAAATAATATATTCATATTTTGCTTGTTTGATTTTTTTTTATTCATTTTTCTTTTCCGTTTTATGTGTTCTTTATGTGTTTTTTTTTTCTGTAATTAAGAATGAATCGGAAGAAAAAAATAAATCATAATTACCGATCGACTGTTAGGTGATGTTAGTAAATTCAAGAAGAAAGGAAAAATAATTAAAATTTGTTGTTTTTTCCTATACAATATTTCCAATGTGTAATTGAATTTTATTTGAAATTTTGTAATTAAGGGTAAGCAAAAGCTTTTTATGTACTAAGTGTTTTTTTTTCTCTCTCTCCTTAATTTCACGTTATTTCTTTGGTTTTCATTAAAAAGTTTCTTCCGTTTCAATTTATTCTTTTTTAATTCTTCCTTTTGCATATACTATTTTCAATTTCTGTGGTCTCTATATTCTGTCTACAAAGTTTTTAATGTAATTTTCACGCTTAATATAAAAAGGACATCAGGTTTTGTTTTTTTATTTTTTAAATCAATTTTTTTTTCTTCAAAAAATTCATTTCTTTGCTGATTTGAAAATTCTGTTTGTTTGTTTTTGTTTTAACTTAAAAAAACAGACTGTGTTTTTTTTTTTTTTTAAATTTCATTTTAAAAAAATTAATTTTTATTGAATTTTTCTTTTGCTGCATTCCCCATCAATTACAGATAAGGAGTTTTTTTGTTGTTGTTGGTAAATATCCTGGGACTTTTATATATTGTAAACACATTTCCTATATTTTGTATGTCCTGTGGGATGTGCAATCCATTTGATGTATATGATGTACCACACACACACAAACACGACTCTCTAAATTTCTTTTCTGCTGTTGTTATTTTGGGTTTTTGAAATTTTTTCTCTACTCTTGTTGATTTAGGGTTAAAGGGAATGATTTACAAAACTTTTCAATATTCTGCTTTATCCTTTCGGAATATTTTTCTACTTGTTTTGTGTTTTTGTTTTTTTTTTTCAAGAGAAAATAACAACAATGCATTTAATGTGACTGAATGTTTGTTTTTTCAGTTGTTTTCGTGTTTTATAACCTCTTTTTTTTAATGTTATTTTGTTTTTTATTTGTAAAAATAAAAAATAAAAATTGAAATATCCATTTACTACGATATTTGTATACAGGATATTCGATAGAGAAATGAAAAACAATCTTTATATTGTCTTTTATATTTTTATTCTTCTTTTTGATAAAAGTACATAAACAAAAATACAAAATTAAAAACTTTTAGAAATGTTTTCATTCAATATTAAATGCGAAAAAGCAATTTGTTGTTTTTTCCCTTATTTTTCCATTTTCTTTGAATACATTTAACACTCCGATCTATGTTAAATTTTACATCCGCCCATCTATATTAAGAAATTTTTGTAGACCTTTAAAAAAGTAGGTACATATGTTCCCCAAGAGTAAAGGTTATAGGGTAAAATGCACAAAAATGTCATTATTGAAATTTTTCAAAAAATTTTCAAAAGTCAATGGATTTCTTTCGTTTAAAATTTGTTTGAAGGAAAACTCTTAAAGAAATATTCTAGCTAAATTTCAACTTCTTACTGCTTGGGCAACATACATTTTCAAAGGGACGAAAATGTCTAGAAAAATATCCTCAACATAGATGAGGGAAGTTTTTTTCTTTGGAGCCTTGTAGCTTGCTCCCTACTACAGGGATCTTTTTTGTTTAAAAGGAAAATTTTTAGAGAAAGATAAGAAGCCCTGCACAAGTTAATCGGAGCTATTCAAATTTGAAATCTGATTTTTTACGAAAATGTGCTAAAATAGATCAGAGTGTTAACGATATTGCCAGGACACATCGGAATATTACAGTAAAAGGAGAATAATAATGAGAAACAAGAAAATAAACATTTGGTTTTTTTTTTTTTTTTTTTTTGAATTTTCAACTGAAAAATTGTATTCATCATGATTGCATAATTTCTCCTTTTCATATTGAAACGAGCACTTTACCTGTCGAAAAATCAACAACTTCAGTCAAAAATTTCTGCAGATTTGGTTTTTGGACTGATAAATTTTAAGTGTGAAAAAAATTGTAACTATACATATCCTTTTTTGTTTTCTTTTCCATTCAAAAAATGGTTATTTTAAAGTCCAAGTCCAAAACTTTCTTTAGTTTTAATAACTGTACCTAATAAGCTTCTGCACTATTTAATACATCTCTGTCGCAATGCCGAATATGCAATGTGAGATTGTTTCAAAAACAACGTTTTGCTTAATTAATTAGGATTTTTCATTTTTTCATTTTGTCCTTCAAGGAAAATTCAGTGAAAAATCAGAGTCAAAATATATATAAGATTGTTTGTGGAAGAGAAAACAATCAAAACAGAAAAATATTTTCTTTTACAAAAATTGACAAGCTCAGGCAAAAGTATTATTAAATTTTGCACGCAGATTTTAATAGTACTCGAAAAAGTCTCGAATTATCAATAAATTTAATTCCTGGGACTCGTGTTACTCATGAGTTACTCACCTTAAAATTTCTAAAGTTCTAAGTCTTAAAGGATTCTTGAATTTTTTTTTAAAAGTACAACAGCTTTTTTTAAAAGGATTTTTTTTCAAATCATTGTACCGACGATGTTTTGCTAGAGTACAACAATAAAAAAAAAAAAAGGTGACTTATAGAGATTTTTTATTGTTGTTGTATTCCATTTTAACACACACAATAGTACCCTAAAGGAATTATTTTAGTCGTTTTTTTTTAAATTTTTTATTTTCAATTTTATAATACGGAAATAATTTAATTTATGAACTTCATGAATCTATAAAAATGATTCTTAACTTTAAGTTGAAATAAACATTAGTTAACGCCTACAACAAATCATATGAATTCGCGTGTCCGTTCAATTTTACTTAAGGAGTTTTGCCTTTTTACATACATCATATGTTTATTATTTTTTTCTTCTTTTTTTTTATTGTTGTTGTAAATTTATACAAAAATGATGCCGTATAATTTCTTTCTTTTTCGTATGAAATTTTATATACATATGTACACTTAAAAGTATCTTGAAGTACTAAGAGACCATCATAAATATCTTTTTACTCCTTCATAACAGTTGTACTGACTAATATCTAAAAAAAAAAAATTATTTTGTACAAAAAATGATTTAATATAATCTCATTGTACATACATTTTTGTTTTTTCGTTTGCAAAAACAAAAAAAAAATCTTATGTAGATCGATGGCAATTGATCGCAATCAATTTTGCGTAGAAAGAAATTTAAAGAAGAAAAAAAAAAGGCTTATTTTAATTTTTTCTTCTTTTTTTTTCTTTATTATAAAAATGATCGATGATTTATATTTGTGTAGGAGGGTAGCTTATATGATCGAATTAGCGTATACATATATTAGACATTATATATAGTAGATAGATTGATGAATGAATTTATGGTAAAGCCGATAAAGAGATTGATGTATCAATTTACGATGATATCAGATAAAAGCTATTATTTATAATGTCATATATATCTTAAAAAGATTTATGAAAAAAAAAAAAGATGAAAAAAAAAAAAAAAATTAAGATTCAAGATGGTGTTTGTAAGTTAAGTAAAAACAAAACCGCTCACAACAATTAAAAGAAATTACTATTTTTCTTGTAAATAAAATTTGTTGTTAAGTTGGACATAATGTGACCGTGATTACTTCTAATTTGATAAAAGAAAACTATAAGGTACATATATTTAAAAATGTATACATATATTTATTTCCTACGTCAAGGTTCATGAAGAAATCAAGATTCAATAAACTATGTATATAGATACATATGTAGGTATAACAATACTAAGTTTATGTCTCTCATTGATTTTTCTTGACTTAAAATAGAAATTCCAAACAAATTTATTTACACGTTGTCGGTTACAATGGAAATTTGTTATTTTTGTTATTTTGTTTTTATAGTATCAAAGATTAATTCTAATGCGCACAGGTATGACCATAAATGAAAAATATATACATACATATAGATACAGATACAATGGGCAGTATATAAAAATAAAACATTGGACTTGATAGACTGTATATTGAGGTTAAGAAAAACAAAACAAAAAAAAAAATGTTTGTATAAGAAATTCAACAAATTTTCACCATTTAGTTTGAAATTGTATTTTGTATAAAAAAAAAACCAAGTACTTTACTAGCTTCCTTTTAATCGTTTAATCAAAGTAAAATCGAACAATTACAAATGAATCGCGCGTTTAACGACCCACAAGCAAAAAGCCGCATTTCACGATATATGTACATAAATATATGATATAATAAAAGATTCTTACAAATACAACGAGTATCTGTTGTTTTTACTACTTTAACAAAAATGGCATGACTAAGATGTATCACAAGCTTTTTACATTTTTCTGGAAAGAAAGAAAATTTTTATTTTGTTTTTATTTGTTTTTTTGTTTTTTTTTTTTTTTAAATTTTGTTTTGCTGTTTTTTCGGTCTTGAGAGTTTTTGTTTTTTCTCAAAATAAGATCTTATTTTGCAATATCAGTAGTAACATTTCCTCTCTGAAGGTATCTTTTACAGATATACGTTTACTAACATTATACTTGCATTACAATTACAAAATTTTACTATTATTTTAATGGGAAATATACTGAATTTCATTTTATACCATAAAGTAATGTGATGTTATGTGTGTACTTACATTTTTGTAATTATTGTAAATTAAATAGTGTATACACTGTGACGCGCTAAGTTTATATCTTGTATTCAAGTTTGTATAATTTTCAATCAAAAAACAAATGAAAATAGTTAAAATAGTTACCTTCCTATACAAATTTACTTACTAAGGCTATGAATTCTTTTATCTAGATGAATAGTGACCGAAATGACTTCTGGACAAAGTTAAAAAAAAGAAAAAAACAATTAAATACTAATGTCGTTTTTATTTACAAAAAGAGAAATTGTATTTTTAATCGAGAACATGGAAAAGAAAACAATGAAAGTCTTCCTTCTTTGTCTAAATTAAAAAAAAAAATAAAAAAATAAATAAAATAAAATACATAACTGGCACGAACGGTGCTAATTGTTGCAGCAGATATTTTATCGGTGAATTGAAAAAATAAAATGAAAACACTCAGAATTAATTTTTTTTTGCTTTTCTAAAGGCATAAAAGCTAATTACTATCTTTTTTTTTTATTTTGTGAACAGGAATTTTAATTTTAATCAAGAAATATTTTTTCTAAAAGCAATGAAAAAAAAAACAAATCAAACTAATTGGGTATAAAAAACAACATAAACCAAAAAAAATAAAACTTGGGTGTTATGAATTGATTTTAAAAAAAAATCCTAAGGTCAAGAATACTCAAAAATCGACTAATCTTGTCTATAGAAGTATGCAGTGTGAAAATACATCATGTTTCCTTCCTTTTGGTATTCTAGCTTATAAATGAGCAATGGGTTTTGCAAGACTCAGTTAATTTTAGCGATCTTCACTGAGGAGTCATGATTTTTTGTAAGCGTGCTTGCCCCAAAGAAGGCGAACGGTACGTCTTGCGGACTACTAAACGTCCGCTGCCATGGATTAGACTCATTAGTTCATTTTAATAGGATTGACTTTTTTGACGTCATAATTGCCAAAGATACTCTGTTCGCAGTGGAAAACTGAAAAAAACATACAAGCTAGGAATTTTCCTGCACAATCACTAGATTACAACCCGACTCGATAGGAAATTTTTGGGTTCTCATAAAACAGAATTAGTGAGGGAAAAAAATTTAGCATTTAATTAGCGTTTTCCAAAAAATGTGTAAGGTTTAAGTAGAAATGATGCTCAAAATATAGTAGATGAAACAATAAAAATTTACGGAAAATACTCCATTACAGAAAAAAAAAAATGAAAATTATTTATTATTCGACCGGAAACTAAAAAATAGTTGTCACTGAGCGTCGCAATCGTAGACGATAATTTTCCAAGCACCATAGTTTTGTTAATTTTGACAGGTGAAGTTTTTGTCGGTGCCCGGTGGCCTGTAGTCGGTTGATCAAACTTTATTTACTCTCTTAAACTCGCTCGCAAGCATCGGTTTAATTAAATTTTGCTTCACAATATATGCAAATTGGTAACAAGCTGCCAGTTGCGCATTTTTATACGTGAAATTAATTTTGGCTTGAGAACTTTCAAATAAGAATTAAAAGTTATTGGAAATATTTTATTTTGCAAAGACATTTTTATTTGATGGGAAAATCTTGAACTAAAAAAGAAAGAGGTAAAAGATCAAATCGAAGACAAAAAAAAACACAGTACATATTTAATATGCAAATTTTTAGACACCTATAGGTTTCAATAATATTTATTAAAATATCTTTTATTGAAAAATGTATGTGAAAAAAAAATACTGTATTTTCTACTTGTGTGTAAAAAACGTATAAATTTACGCACAAACTATAAAATAGATCACATTTTTGTATTTCTCTTTTATTTTGCCAACTTTTCTACAATTTATTCATTTGTATGAACCTTGTTTTTTTTTTTTTTTGTTTTTTTTTTTATTTTCTCATATAATTTAATGCAAAAAATAGCAAATCAGAAATTCATTCGAATGACAAATCGAAAAAAAAAAAATTGATAAAAATCGAATTTAAATTGGTAACATGGAAAGTATTATCAAATTGTTGTAAATTGTAATTATAAAAGAAGAAGAAAAAGAATAAAATACGCTTATCTTATTTATTGTTTTTTTTTTTTTAAGTTTTTTATTTTTTTTGTGCTACCTGTACACTGTTTTTCTGAATCCATGATCAAAACTAATGGTCTTATATCACGCGATCATGTTCGTTTTTATTTTTGTAAAAATCTCTCAAAAAAAAAAAAAAAAAAACTAAAGTGAATAAAAAAATACAAAAAAAAGATTTTCAGTCCTTTTTGTGTTTTCTCAGTTTTTGTTTTTCACAAAAGATTTAAAGATTTTAATTGATTCATTATTTATGCAATTTTTACACTTGAACGTTGAGTGTGTGTGTGTGTGTGTTTTTTTTTTCTCTTTACTTTCAATGCGAATTAGCTACTGAAAAAAAAAAAAGATATTACTATCAGATATTTGAAAGCAGCACTGTGTGTTACGTTGATGTCATATATTGCGAATAACAAAAACAAAATTGTGTATGATTTCGATTTGGATAAAATGTAGATGAGTTCTCATAGGAGATTTTTGAATTACATTTTTATAGAAAAATAAATTAAAAAACGAAGTATCTAATAAAATAAAATCTAAAGGTGGATAAATTAAATAGTGTCATGTGATTTGATCTGTTTATTGATCTGTGTTAAAAATTGTGTTGAAGTTTTTTTTTTTTTTTTTTAAATTTCAAGTTGATCTGATTTAATTTTATTAAACTTTCGTGACTATGATAACACTTAACTTTATTGCAAATTATTCTTAATTGATTTTTATAAGATTTTTGTTTTTAAAGTGATTTTTTTCTCTTATTTTTGTGATAGATATAGTGGAATGATAGTATAAAATTAAATGGACGATGAAAAATATTTAAGACAAACGTTAAACAGTGTCACTCATTATTATTTTTGGTATACAGACGGCTCAAAAGTGTGAAAAAGGATTGAGACTAGTGTCTTCGGATCGAGATGTGAAATATCGAAAGGTTTAGGTAGGTTGGTTGGTTGACGTGGTAGTTTCGAAGTCTTTCGAAGACCCAATTAGCACTGAGAGTGCCGTTATGATACCACACCTCGCGTAACTTTAAGTGATAGATTTTGACAGATTCATTATAGTCATCTTGTTTCGTTCAGGAATCGTATAATGTCTTTAACTGTGATTTTTGCTATTTCATCAAGGTCCCTGAAAAAGAAGCTCCCCATTGTCTGGAACCTTGCTCTTGCAAGTGCCGGACAGTTGCAGAGATAGTGAGTGAGAGTTTCTCTCTCATTTGCTTCCTTGCAACAGCGACAGTTGGTATTGAAAGGGATACCCAGTTTCTCTGCATGATCCCTTATTGGCCAGTGCTCTGTGGTACATGCTGTGACCCTGGCAATATCTGTTCGGTTTCTCTTAATAAGGCTGTCAGTTGCTTGTTATAAGATGGCCAGGTCTTTCTTGAGATTGCACACCCCGGAAGACCTTTCCAGCGGGTGTTGGCTATAGCTAGAAAGTGCTGAAAGAGAACTCTCTTCACACAACCAAAAGGAAGATACACCTCCTTTGCCATAGCTTCATGCAATTCCGACCCCTGTTTCACCAAAAGTGCGGCTATCTCATTCCCCTCAATGTTCCTATGACCTGGAACCCAGAGGAGTGTGACGCTGGCCTTCTCCGACATTAAAGTTAGCTCTTCTCTGCACTGTGCTACCAGTTTAGAGAAGATGTTGGCCGAGTTCAAGACTTTGATCGCGGCCTGGCTGTCGGTGAAAATGCCTATGTTTCGACCTGCTGTAGCAGTTTCTCTATATGATATGCAGGCCTCGAGAATAGGAAGTGTTTCTGCCTGAAAAACGCTTGCATAGTTTGGTAGTCGGATAGATAAAGAGAGGCTGTCTGAGAACACTCCCGCTCCTACACCCTCGTTCGTCTTAAATCCATCCGTGAAGATTTTGGTGTCGTATTCTCCCATCCCCTTACCTAATTTCGATTCCCTTCTTGTAGGAAATTTAACCTTGAAGTTCCTATCGAGGTTTAGCTTAGGGATGAGGTAGTCCGTAGGTTTTGTAGCCCATACGATTTCTCTAATGTGAATTCAAGGACATTAGAGATAACGGTGACACACTCCATTAATTAATCTAGAACCTTTTCTTTGGAATTTTTTCTAAATTCTTGAAATACAGTTACAAAATTTAAAAAACAACAAATTTTAATTACTAGATCAAAGCTCAAGGTCTTAACAATGAGAAGAAATGCACAACTCCGCGCAAACTCACACAAAACTACTAAAAATTACCTAATTTAAACTGAGTTCAATAGTATTTAGGCGTATTTAATGGTCATTGCTCTCTCAGATGTCACTAGAAAAAGTTGGGTAAAACAGAAACTGAATTCTATCACATCTGCTCGTCAGAGAAGGGAACTGCAAAACACGTCCTGAGGAACCGTGGAGCATTTGATCTCAAGAGGCTTAAACAATTAGGCAGCTTTTTCTTCTCCTACTGACCTCAAGACTTTAGCTCTAAGAACAATCGTTTACTTTTTTTACGAGCGAAGAACTAGTTCCCTCAAAGGGCCTTACTAGCTTAGACAATATTTTTTATATTGCAGTAAAGTCAGTTTGGTGATTTAATATTAACGATCACCTCTTATCACTACTATTATTATTGTGATAATTCTTTATATTTGTAATTTTATTGTAAAATCGTGAAATTTACTCAGTTTTAATTCTTCTTACACACTTTAGTTAAAAAAAAAAATAGAGATTGAGCAGTATTATTCCAGTTTATTCCCCCTGACAATAAGTAAAAATATTTTAGTTCGTGGGAAATTCAAAAACATTAAAACTTGGTTACTCTTTCTATAGAAAATATAAGGACAGTTTGGAGAAATCATTGATCATAATGAAATACAGTTAATTTTTCAATTTAAAAAAGACGGGGACCAAAAAGTTCATTTTCATATTGAAAAGTGTTAAGAAAAAACTATATAGAAAAATTTAAATTTAAAGTGAAGAATTTTTAGTATAAATGTGTTGGTTAAGTGGTGAAGTAAAGTGAAAAAATTAAATTTATAATAAATTAATGACAATGTCCTTTTTAATGTAATAAATTAAATTATGTTCGTGCCAATAAAAATCATAATTAACGTAAAAAATTAATGAAGTGTACACGTATTAATATAAAAAAAAAAAACAATTATAATTGTGATAAATTATATAAAAATTTCACACAATTAAAAAATTTATTCTCATAAATTAAATTAGTAAAACAATAAAATTGAACAAAAATTCAAATAAAAAATGAACTTTTAAACAAACACAAAAAAAAGCATTTTTAATGCAATCAAATAAAAATAATAATAATAATAAATTATGTGTGTGCAATTAATTTAATTAGTGAATTATTACATTGAAAAAAAAAAAAAATAGAAAAAAAACGGTGTATGATATTTTTGTTGAATTTGAAAATGTTTTTTGGTTTTGTTTTTTTTTTTTTATTATTAAATTATTTGTGGTGATAATATATGAAAATTGAGGTTTAGGAAATGTAAATATTATTGAAATTTGATTGGTGTTTAATTTTTGGAAAAGGAAAAAAAAAATCATTAAATACATAATTTAATTAAAATTCATAACAGTATACAGGTAGAAGAGAACCGCGTTCTTTTAATTTACCAATTTGTGATTAAACTTTAATATTATCACCCTTTCACAGAGAATTTTTGTTTTTTTTTTGTTTTGTGCTAAATATTTTAAGATGTGTATTAAAGTGGATGCAGAAGAATATTAGAGTATGATGTGAACGAGTTAAGATAAACGAGAGGAAATCTTCACCAGAAAAAGTAAGTACTTTTTTGTAATTAATAATAAGTTTTCATAATTATTTTTTAAAATCTTTTCAAAATTTTGTCAATTTTATATAAGAACTGTTTAGATATTTTTGAACTATGTACATTAATCCTTTCATTACGAATTTATTTATCGTATAAGGTGAAAAAGAACATTATACTTTTAAGGTGTTCATGTTTTCAAAAATATGTAATCTAATTTATAAGCAAAAAGTTTGAAAGTAAATAGTTAGAAATTGGGCTGCAACAGGATAGGTAAGCTGTTTAATTAGGAAAATCCAGATACTAAATTTTTGTTTTTACAATCATATTATTCTGATCTCTTCAAAAGTTTCGAAGTTAGCATTATTATATGGTTAAGTATTGTCTTCAAATACTATATTCAATAAATTATATTCACTTCTCTTTTCTTGTAACTAATTGAGAACGTCGTTCCTATATTATCCGGTTAGTTCTAGGAAGTTAAAAAGAGGTCTGAGTAAAATAATCATTTAATTTTTAAGCAGAAAACTCTTTATGTCGAAAACTATCTATCGTTTTCCATGAAACACTCAAATTTTTAGGTGAGATAGAAAAAGTACTTCAAAAGTTCTTAAAATTGTTTTTAAAATTAAATTTACACCTTGTTTTTTAAACTATAATACGATCGATATACAGTACATGTAGATACTTATTACTTAACATAAAGTATTAGAAAACTTTGAAATATTTTTTGGGTCACCTCATGCAAACAAAGAGAATTAAAATGAAAATTGAAAAAAATAAATAATTAATGTACAGATTTTCTCTGTACAAGAAAATTCAGAAAAAAACTATCGAGAAGCGAAAAAAAGTAAAGTTTGTAAAAAGTGAAAACATTATTAATTGAAAAAAAAAAAATTTATAGTTTGTTCTAGTTTTAAAGAAAAATATGAGGAAATTAATAATAACAATTCAAAGAAGAAGAAAAAAATTCTAATACAACAGCATATGGCGCATACTAAAATAACAAATACATAATATAAATTCTTACAATTTTGCCCTCTTTTCACAAACAGGTTAATTAATTTACTTGTTTTCTGTATAAGTGTATATATACAAGAAAACAGAAGCAGCAATAACAGCACCAGCAATTGCAAATATTGCAGTATATCATGGTATTTGTGTATATGCAGAAAGTTTTATAAAATGCAATAAACAACAGCACCTTATTTCTTTATTGCAATTTTATACATTATTATATGCATCTATATAAAAATATACATACTTATATATGTAGATACCATGGTAGAATACACTCGTACATTACGTATACATATACGTATTAAATCTTCTTATGATAGTTGAATTTTATTTGCATGCTATTTATAAGTAATGTATTAGAATTTTACAATCAGGAACATCTGCAAACTTGAAATAAAATGGGCGTAGAAAAATTAATTAAACTGAAATTATGTCAAATCTATTGTAAAATGTAATACTCAGATACTGAAATTAAATTATGAGTAATATTTAATTTTAAGTTTTGCTAAATTTATGACAGTAGTGAAATGCATATTATGTACAAAAATGTAAGTCGTACTACTGTTAAACTTACATTTTGTCTGATGTACATATATGTATACATATATAGTAAATATTTCTAATAATATTTAGCTAGTGTCGTTTTAAATATCAGAACGTTTTGAAAAAAATTAATGCTTCTTAATAATAATTAAATGACACCAAAATCTTTGTAAGCTTAAGACTACAGGTTTTAAAAATTTTGAATTATAAGAAGCAAAATTTTTGCAAGATAAAAAGACTAAGATTTAAAATTTTTACAGATTTGTAAAAGTTCAAACCATAGAAAAGAAAAAAAAAACCAAGAACATTTAGAAATTCACGTTACACAAATGTTCCTATATTTAGGGAACAACCTCGGGTCAAATTGCCTTTTAATCATAATACACATATAAAAAAATTAGTATCATTACTATCATTAATTTTAACAATTATTGCAGGTGTCCTGCTTGGCCACTACCTCATACTCAGAAAACCTCCACTATACATCAGATTTTGCACTTAGAGACAGTTTAACATTTTTCACGTTTTTTGCTTTAAATAACTACTAAAATTTATTTTCGTGGGTCACTCAGTTTAATTAATAATTCTCGCCTTATTTAAAAGATCATGGCGTGACCTTCAAGCTAGATATAATATCTCGGAATTTTTTTAAAAAACCACATTTGTCTACAAGAAATTTAATTTGGCTCCTAATAAATTATTTTTCAATTCAACATTAAATTATGTCTTTAAAAAATTTACTATTTTTGTTTTTTCAGTAAATTTCAGAATCAAAAAGTATCTGAGAAATATTTAAATTTCACATGAAACTTGATCTTGGAAAAATATTGTAATTTTACGAAACATATTGAATTCAAAATAATACTAATCTTTTTCCAGAGATTTAAAAAAATTAATTTCCTTTCTTGACAAAAAATAGAAAATTTTATTAAAATAATTTTTATTAAATTTTGTTAGTAGAAGCTAAATTTTATGGCAGAAATTTAATAAATGATGAAACCAACATATTATCATATATGTATGTATGTCTGTATGTACATAATAAATATCATATTCGTACATATAAAAAAATTTAAATGTTTACATAAATTAACTTTTTGAAAATAACAAAAAAAATTTATTCTAATATATGTACATATTTTCTTAATATTTATATTTCAACAAAGAAAAATAAAGATTCTTATTTCTTTGAATTAGGATAATGAAAAAAAAGTGCCTGTCTGTGTACTACACATATACATACATAAGTATGGATGTATTAGGAAAAATATCATATGTAAATCAGTTTTTGCTATTTTGCAAAAAAAAAAATTTATAGTTATGATGTCTATCAGTTTTTATGTACGAGTATACATATGTATATTTTTCACATACATATTTTTATTTTTCTTTTATCAGTTGAATAACAATCACAAGTCAACAAAAGCTCAAGATTACTTAGACAAGATTAATCAAAAATTCAAATTGAACACAGATCGTATAATATTTCATAATTATGATATTTTAAAAATGATATCATTTTTTTTTTTTTTTTTTCAAAAGAAAAATTATTTTAAATGTGTGTGCGTGTGTGAATGAGAGAGTAAATAAGGCAAAAATAGAATACATAGAATTTCAAATTTGCAAAAATATTTCAGTTCATATTTTATTTAGTTTTTCAATTACATATATGGAAAGTTACTTCTTAATTTAATGTATAGTACAAGATGAAAGAAAGGCTTCTAAGACTCTTCTTGTGAGTAATGATACCAATTTTTCCAAACTAATTACATTTTGTTATTTGTAACCTTTCAAAAGCAAATTATTGAAATTCAAAGTTGTGCTAATGAAAACTAAGATCTTTCGTATTCAATTACTGTGATTGATTCTTAACAATATTTAAAATACTCGTACATATACTATTTTTCAATAAAGTTACTTCAATTTTTACAGAAAACTACTATCTGTTAGAAATTTAAAAGGATTGAAAATTTTTATTCAAAAAGAGAGAATTTTCTTAAAATTTTTTTTGGATATTATAAAACATTGTAGGCATATTTTAGTTTCATTGCAACATTGTTAATTGAAAGCAAGAATTGAGAGTGATTTGAACATATTAAAAATAACACAAAATAAAAAAAACGAACTAGATTTACTGTATCTTAAGATTTTTAAAGAAAAAAAAATGAAATGTTTTAATATTGTGCACATAATTTTATAATTTTATGTTTAAAAAGAAGCCGCATTTTAAAGTAAAAAATAAAGTAAGTATCTTAAATGTCTTAGATTTTATATATGTACATATGTATGTATATAAATTATATGAAGAGACCGCAAAGTATTAAACATCTTATATATAAAATTTTGTATCTGTATATAGGCATATAAGTAGTAGTCAAATGAAATTGATCGTTCCATTAATCAGAATTGACAGTCGATGAAATCAAATTAATATATTGACTTGTCGTCTATGAGCTATCGATTTTCTACTTTACTATCGGAAAGACAGCGTTTCTTTTTTTTATAATATGCTTACTATTGGAAAAACCCAACCCTGTTTTTTCTTTATTTTTGAAAAAGAAACTTCAAATGAAACTTC
Organism: Bombylius discolor; assembly: GCA_939192795.1. NCBI lineage: Eukaryota > Metazoa > Arthropoda > Insecta > Diptera > Bombyliidae > Bombylius > Bombylius discolor. Next base: position 38,652,650 of record OW584240.1, read on the forward strand.
TTTTTTTGTAGATACGTAAATTCTAAAACATATCACAAATTTTACTTCTAAGAAACTTTATTAGCTAAGACGTTCATTTATCAAGTTTGTTATTGCAAAAGAAATTCTTTATACATACATGTATGTATATACTTTGTTGTTTTTATCTTTGTGTAGAGTGAATCTAATCATATGTAGGAAGTTCATCAAGTTCATTACCAGTAAGGAGTGGATAAATTATAAAATAACAGCTAAGAAAATAGTGACGAGAATGTTATGTACAATTTGTTCTTTGGATTTTATTTCAATTTAAAACGAAAAACTGAAATTTTTCAGGCAATTTAGACCAAAACAACACTCGTAACAGGTGAATGAGTTTGAGAGATGAGATGTCTTTTAGTTTTAACGACACTTTTAACTATTATATTTTTGTGTAAAAATTTAAGAAAAATTTTATGTTAATTAACTTTCACTTAACCCTTCAACTGCGGCAAACATGAAAATCATGTTCAAATTAATCTGTTACATTTGGCGGACCCCCAAATTATTGCATGTCATGAAATAATGAATAAAATTAGTTTGCAATGTTATACATATCTAAAATTCTAAAATTCTCCCCGTGAATGAAGGGTTAATTCTACGATGGTACAAGTCGATAATAATTGACCCTTCAAAACAATATAAGGTATAATATTTTAAACTTTTTGTTTCTTATATACGGACAAGCATAACTTGTAAAGTCTAAAAAAAATAAATTATTATGTTCAAGACAAATTTCATAATTGTTGATGAATTTGAAAAAAAAAACAAAAAAATCATTTTTAATTTCCTATTTTAAATTGTGAAGAGAAAGAAAACCTGACATATTAATTTATTCTTGTTTTTCTTTAAAAACAAAATACTTCGTTAAATTTGACACTAATATCCGTATTCCAAATTATGTAAATTATCTTATTTAAAATTATACGAAAAGCAAAGAAAGTAGGTACATATTTTTTTTTTAACCAAAACGTTAAATCATGTCTTTTTTTTTTCTTTTGTTTTAATTTCTTCATTTTGTTTTTGTTTATTTGCTTAAAAAAATTAATGAAGAACATGTGCAAAATGCATGCGAAAAAAATTTATTGAATTGACTTAAAATCCTTTTTTTTTTTCATTTTAATGTTTTCTTAACTTTCTGCTGTTGTTTTATTAGTTTTTTTTTCTTTAAATTTTGCATGCATGAAATCATACTGTAGTAATTTTCCGCCTCTTGACATTGACATCAAATTGGGTGGGAATAAATGTTGATTATTTAATTTAGTACACACGGTAATTTTATAGTGAATAATTTTTTCTTTCTTTTCTCTGTTTTTTTTTTTTTTTCTTTTTTTCTTTTTTAGTTTAGTTTTTATGGTTTCTTACACAAAAGTTTTCATATATGATATTATGTTTTATGTGTTATGCATATTTGATAAGAGGTACAAAAGGAATACAGTTAAAAAAAATTTCGTAAATGTTAAAAAAATACGTGAAGTATTCATTAAAATTTTAAATTAACTGCTTTTTCATTTTATTATTTGTTTTTGTAAGTAATTTCTGTTTGGCATTTTAAGAGAATTTTTGATAAAATTAAGATAAATTCTCATTTGTTGTACGCTGTATCACGTTGTACGTTACTTATGTTTGAAAGATTCAGTTTGAATACGACTAGATACAACTGATGATATTGTTTGATGATAAAAGGATATTTTTCCTTATTTTTTGGTCCTTATTAAAATTTAAATTTTTATTATATGAATATTATCGAGAAAAAAAATATTTAAAATTGTAATTTACACAGAAAAGATTAATAATAATTTTTATTGTTACACGAATTCACGAGATAGTGTTTCGGTATGAATGTTTATAATAAATCAAATAAAAGGATATACAATAGGATATTTTAATCGGTTTCAGATCATTACCAATGATACTGATGATACTGATGATACTGATGATAAAAGTAACAATAGGAATTTTCAGGGGGAATTATGGCTTGAATTAAAATGATTTTTATTCTCGTTTACAGTATCTATCAAAGCTTTATCCTTTCGGGTTGTAGAAATATTTTTGTTAAATTTCATCGATTTTATTAGGTATATCGATTTCCTTAAAGGAATAATTTAATTTTTTTTTTAAATTTATACTTATCGACGTACAATAAATTTAACTGAAGTTTTAAGGTCAATAAAATTTTTTCAGGTGTTGGTTTATATGTTTTTTTTTTCTTCTAATTTTGTGAAATTTTCCTAAATAATCTTTCTTAATAATTTTTTTTTTTCATTTCATTATTCTGTCATTCAAAAAAATGGAAATAAAAGACTTCATGACTTCATTTGTGTGAAATAATTTTATATCAAATATTAAAAAATTTAAAAACGAATTTAAACTATCTTTTTTTGTGAAAATTACACAACTAAAAAAAAAAAAATTAGGGAAATTTTTGTTTTTCTAATTTCTAATTTCAGTTTTCAATAAAAGCAAGTTTGTTACATTTTCTCCTCGTATTCCAGTTCAAAAGTTAGAAAACTATAATCTTTTCCTTCATTTGTTTCAGAAATAAAAAAAAACCAAGAAAGAAAAAAAAGTACTGATTTAATAAATTCAGAATGAAATACATATGTATACTTAAATAATTATATTTTCTGTTACCGCATTTTACTCTTAATTATAGCTATTTTTATTTTTCGACATTTTGATGAAATCAAGTTCAAGCGATTAAGATAATTTTGTCCTTCCAAAATATCGTGAATTTCATTTTGTTTTAATTTGAGCTAAGTATCTTTTTTTTTTTTGTTAAATGTTAATTGGGTGTTTTAGTTTTGGTTCCAATATTTTGTAATTTTTATTTTTAATTTTTTTTATTTTCACGTATTTGTTGTGAAAGTTTTTATTTTTTTACACATTTTATACATGTTATTGTTTTCATATACAAAAAGGACGTCTTTCATTATTTTTTTTTTTTTTTAAATATTGCATAAGAATTACAATTTACATGCAACGAATAACCGAAGTAATGAAAATGATTATAATTTGCCATAATGATGATCAAGAAATTACATAGTTTAGTATACAAATTTTTTTTAGTTTGTATCTTTATTTTATACATTACAGTTTAGTTGCATGTTTTATAAGAAAGATACAAGACAAACTGTATATTAACGTTTTTATTTTATGTTTTTTAACTTTTTAGTTATATTTTTAGGTGAAATTTCCGAAAAAGTGAAATTATTTAATAAATGAATATATGAAAAAGTGGGTAAGGAATGTATTCTGGTTTGTAAGATATAATTTTCATTAAAGGTATACGAAAGGTAATTTCAATTTTTCTTAGAATCCGAGTATACTACGTTCGTAGAGTATTTATTTTATGTTTGAATATTTCTTTGACAACGTGATGAATAATTAATTTAACATCTATTTTCTCACATAAGATAAATCTAAATGAAATATGATTCATTTAAGAGTAAAAATTCTCCTCTTTTAATTAGTATATTCAAATTAACAATGCCTCCTCCACCTTATTGGAAGTTTAACCGTTTTTGCTCCACAAAACCTGATGGGTTTAAATTCAATTAATTATAATTATATTTTATTTCATATTTTGTTGTTGTTGTCGCAATTTAATTTTTGTATCATATAAAAATCTTGATACGTAATAATACATATGTACATACTTATATGTACACACATATGTATTACTGGAAGTTTTTTATATTTGCTAACAATGAGAAAATAACATTGTGTGTTGAGATATGGTGAATGTCAATTTGTTTTTGTTTTTTTAAATGGTAGGATCCGTGCAGTCATCTGTAGTCTCATATGAATAACAAAACATGTAATTATTTTGTTGAAAAAACGACAGAAATTATGGTTTACATTATTATTAATTTATTTTGCTCTTTTTTAATAAAAAAAAAAATCTCACTTTTTATGATAATTTAGGTATACAAGGAAAAGAAAGTTAAAATTGAAACATTAAAAAAAAAAAACTGGATAAGACTTAAGGACAAAAATGTTGCAAAACAAAAAATTTAATTTTTGGAGTTTTTTTCTTCTTTTAAATTCAAGAATAAGTGCAGGGATATATTTTTAGATAAAATACATATAATTAATTTTTTTCTCAATTGAAAATCCTAATTTGACAGACACTACGTATCAGTAGTTTTTAAAAACAAGGTAAAATTTCAAAAATGTTACTTCTACGAATTTAATTTTTTGCAATTTATCCTTTTCACATATTTTGAGGTCAAAAAACAAAACATTGATTTAATTGAAGTTTTTAAAAGCAAAAAGTAAAGAGATAGAGGAGAACAGGATGCAGAAAGGATACAACGGTAATCACTGTTATATCAAAAATACGTTCTTGAGGAAAATGTATGAAAAGTATATGCAATTCAATGACAAAGCAATTTTTTTTTTCTGAGCTGATGTACATATGTATGTATAACTAATGTGCCAGACAGAAAAATCCAACTTTAATGTGTAGCCATATCTTTATAGTTGGGTATCCTTATAAAATGTTAACAATTTCTACTAACTAATCCTTATTTTCTTTTTGTTGTATAAAAGTTACTTGAAAATAGCGCTACATATTTTTGCTTAAGGCTAAGAAAAAAAAACAAGAAATTAAAGAAATTACAAAAAAAACTTTTTTTCTTGCTTAATTCTTCTTTATCCCTTTATTGAGCCTATTTTATTGTTTTTAGAAATTATCTTCTTTTTGTATTCCTTTTTGACTAGTCGACATGTTTTATACAAAATTTTATTATTCTTTTTTTGTTTTTTGCTCTTGTCCTTTATGTTTTTTTTGTTTTTTTTTTCTGTTTTTTTTTTGTTGTTGTTTTTGTTCATTTGGATAAGGAAAATTCGGAAACATCTTGTCAAGAAATGAAAGACTAAGAAGATTAAGGAAAATAGTACAAATAAATCTGAGAAGAAAAGATAGCTATACCTATAGAAAATCTCAAAGAAAAACCAAAAAAATAAGAAAAAAACATTGTTTGTATTTTATGTAATGAACAAAGGATTATATGTACATACATATGTATATGTATATACAGGATTGTGGATATGTATGTAGATAGATATTCAGGATAAAAAAGGGAATAAAGTAGTGGAAGACAGAAAAAAAAAGTGCTTTGGGAATCTCAAATGTTATTCAACTTTTAGAATAAAATTGAACCAAGGGAAATCATTAGGAAATAAAATAAAATCAATAATTTTTTTTGTTTTCTGTTTTTATTATTTTTTTTTTTCGCGTTATGCAAACAATAATTTGCTTAATACATGGATTTAGTACATAATAACGTTTTACATCGAAATTATTGAGGTTTCTCTTAGAATTAACTTAGATCTTTCGAAAGTGTTATCTACATTTTAAAAAATTAGAAAATTTCTACTTCAGTTTGTTCAATAAAAAAACCTAAAAGCTTAGTTTTTAGGTGAAAAAACATTTTTAGAATATTTTTTTTTTTCTGGCAAGAAATGTATTATTTTCTCAGCACCCACTCATCTTTTGTTTTTTCTGATTCTTCTCATTCGAAATTTTATGTAAATATTTGCCAACCTAATTAATAATTACTTTGCAAAATTGTTTTACATTGCCCACATTTTTTGTTATACATAAGTTATAAGTTGTTATAAGTTTGACATTTATAAGGTTTTCGTTTTAGTTAAGTTTTTAATAAGATGATTTTGAGAACAGAGTGTGAAAGATAAAAAAGTTTATTTTCGTTTTAAAATTTTAAAATAATTTTATTTTCTAATGAAATAATTTTATTTACTGCTGATGAATTTTGAATTTGATGCCAGGAGCTGCTGTTGATCATGTTTCCAAAATATTGCTTTTCTTATGTGTTGTTCTTCTTCAATTTATGGCAATTAAATTCAAAGACAGTATCTGCCTTTTTTTAGATAGAACTGACATTTGAAAATTTCAAATTGTCCTGAAATTTACAGTAGTCAATCTGCTAAAAATTTAATTTTTAATTACAAATATGAGAAAAATTGTTTTTTTTTCTTTTTCAAGAATAACTTTCATAACACCTTTTAAATTTTTCTTCACGTATCTAAACTATAAATTACGTAAAATATGTATGAGATAACACAATCAATCATTACCAATTTTCGTGTATTGTATACTTTTCACATTTCTCATTTTCTTAATAATGATGTATTTGATGATAACACGAAAAAAGAAAAATGAAATGAAATTACGACAGAAAAAAAAAAGAAACAAAAAAAAAAAAAAAAAACCAAGACAAAAATACAGTAAATCATCATTTAGAGATGTGGAAAAATGTCCTTTTCATTAGTTTCTATTACCTGACACAAGTTCCTCAATCAAATTGTATCTAATATGTGAAGAACATACATACATAATAAAGAAGCGTGATGAATATTTCATGTGAATAAGAATGAAAAGCTATAAGGAGAAAAAAAAACTGGAAAGAAAAAAGAATAAATAAATAAATAAAAGAGAAAAGTTTATAAATGAGATGAGGAAATAAAATAATAAATTTAAAAAAAAAATACTATATGGTGAGTATTATGTGATTGTATAGTTAGATATTCACATATACATATATGTAGGTATAAAACAAAAGCATTAGAATTGTTTTAACAACCCACTGTTTATTATTGTTAGGTACTGTTTTCTCATATATCTTTCATTTTATTATTGTTAGTAAAAGTTTTATTAAAGGTAAAAATAAATAAGTTACGATTTATTCAAGTGTATATGTATGTGAATGTATAAAGGATACAAATTAAACAACAAAATTATTTTATCTTCTTTTGATGCTGATGATATACTACATATTATAATATGAGGATATAGTAAATTTTTTTAAGCGCGAGCTAATCAACAAAAACCTTTTTTTATTCTTATGAATTTTCCTTACTTTTTACTGCCTTTTTTTTTAATTTTTGGAAGGTAAAAGTAAAATTTAAGTTACTCTGTTATATTTGAAAAAGAGATGTAGATACCGGTTGATGAAGAAAAAAAAAAGAAGAAAAAAAAAAACAAAGAAAAAGTAAAAAAGAAAACCTACAAAATTTTATTTATCTTATTATTATGTTGAATTTATTGCTTTAAGGTATAAAATTTTCATCCTTATAATAAAATATATAAAATTGCGCGTACCTCTACACACATACATACCAACCACATGATAAAAATTTTTGTTTGAAGAGATGTGAAAGACGAAATAGAATAACAAAATGAAGAAAAATAAAAAGCAAAAACAAAAAAAAAAAAAAAAAAAAAAATTCAAAGATAAGATGAGAATATTTTATTTGTTCCTTAAGGTATATTATATACTCATACATATAGTATACATATGTATATATACAAATTTTTTGTTGTTTTTGTTTTGGAGAAAGTTTGTTGATAAGTGTACATATAAGAGGTATTTTAATACTTATATACACAAAATATATTAATTTAAGATATAAGATATCCGAGTATCTAGAAGAAGAAAAAAAAAAAGAAAAGGGGAACATAATTTAAATGAAAAGCATTTTCCTGTTTAATATAATTTCATTTTAGAAAACTTTATGAAATACTTTAACGAACCACGTATTGTTATGTTCGTTTAAAATATATACCTACACATACATATGTATGATATATTATTTTTTCTGTTATAAAATAACTTTAATATGTTGTAAATGAAGAAAAACAAAGAAGATAAAAAACATTTTTAAATAAAATGAAAAAAAAAATACTCCTAAATATTAATAAAGGGGAGGAAAATGAAAAATCAAAAGTAGAAGAAAATTTACTACTGTTTGTTTTAATAAAATTAATATAATTGTTTTCTTCATGAAATATGATGTGATGTATTTGTATGTACGAGTATGTGTGGTATACGGAGTGTGCGGCAAAAGTTTTGGAATTTGTTTGTAAAAACAAAAAAAAAATCCTTATCCCTTATGTTTTATTTAAAACAAAAATTAATTTCAGGAACATGATGAGTTTTTAAAGATTTATTTTTTGAATAATTAATAGGCGTTGACTGGTTATGAGAAAAATTTTTCAGATTTTATATTTTTATTTGTTTAAAAAAGGGCTACTGAAAAATAACTTTAAATGATAAACAAGATTGGTTTTATGACTAAGAAGAACTGATATTCATTAAAAAAATGAAATTGATTTATGACTAGCTATACTTGCAAGTAATGTAAAAATTGAAGGTTACAATATTTGAATTCAGAACAAAGAAGGTGGAATTGATGTAGAATAAAGGGTATTTAAATTAGTGAGACAATTTTTCAGCATATTCACAAATTGTCACAATTTTTATATCTTGTGTAATTTTATTCTGACGAAAATAAACTTGAACATTAATTGTTAAAGCTTCGTGAAATTTTATGAATTTTTTTTTTTTTTTTTGTGAGAATTTAAATGAAAATTGTGACGGAATAAACTAGCATATGAAACGTTGAATATAAAAATGACCAGTATAAGAATTCTTTGTTTGTCCAACATAAATTTAAAATAATGGTTTTCCGAAATGTTTATAAACAAAGCATTTAAATATAGGCTCTTAATTTTTTGAAAAATATCTGGATTTCAATGGCTAGGAAATTTTAACAATTACCGCTTCACGTTACGAATAAAAACAAAATTCTGTTGTCATTTCCGTTGTACATAGTTCAACAGTTCATATACAAACGTTGTTTTAAACATTACTGACTTTTATTATTATCTATTACCTTTTTTTTTCTTCTCATAAATTCCAGAAGTATGTACCTATGTATATACAAATGTGAAATTCCCATTACATATTAATTTCACATTTGTTTTCTGTAATGTATCTCATTGTAATATAATTAATTTATGAATTATTCCGCATACAATTCCCATATACATACATACTTTCATTCATCAAAAATGAAGTACACGTTTTGCACTCGTCAAACTGGCGGCATACACCTGTGTATATTCCAAAAAAAAAAAAAAAAAAAAAAAAAATTAATGTATGTATATACGTGTAATGCATAATTTTTGTTATTTATAATGATTAATGCAATTTAATAAAAGAATTTACGAAAAATAAAAGACAGTAGAAAATATTATTTTGTTATGTTGACAATCGTGTCAAAGATGACATTTCGCATTAAAAAGACTGACTTTCCAAATGATTGGCATCAGAAACAATTTAAATCAATGTGTGGTATGTTTTTTGTTTTTTTTCTTACAAAAGTAGAGAATCACATTTTAATTAAAATTTAAAAAAAGTAATTAGGATAATAGATATTTACATAAGAATTTTAAATATTTTCATTTATTTTTTTTTTTCAAATAAGATTCTCATGATTTTAAATTCAGAAAATTCTCTTGAAATGCGATTTTCACGATGTGAAATAATTTTTAAGAGAAACTTTATTGTCATCCATCAATAATACATATTTTCATATAAATTGCTTAATAACATTTAATTTTAAATTAATGGAAAAATAATCATCATAGAAATGCCATTTAATGGTATTCCTGAAGAAAAACACTATATTCATGAACTTTATAATAAATTTTTCAATGTTTTAATGCGCAACGTGTAATCACATTTCAAAAATCGCAATAATTAAAGAAAAAAAAAATAATAATAATAAAAAACTGAAATCATAATATTTTTCAAATTATAAAATCGTGAAAAACTTTTAAAATAAGGTGTATCTGAAGTTATATGATGATATTGAAGTTCAATTACATTAAGTGTAATCTGATACAATGATAAAGAAAAACTAGTTACACATTTTTATAAGAAAATATATATATTTTTTCTTCATTTTTTGTAATTTATTTCATATAACTGTTATGAAAATAATAAAAAGAAAAAAAGATACAATAAAATCAAGGCGAACAAGTGCAAAAGTTCCAATTGCCATCAACAGAAAAAAAGAAAAAAAACACAAAATAACGAAAAAAAAAAAATCGAAAAATAAAAAATCTGGTGTTGATTCATCTGTTCAATAGACCGCGACAGAATATAAAAAAGTATCTTATACTTATATAAAATAAAATTATAAAACACAAAAATAAATAGGTGTTTAAAGTACAATATTTTTACTTTATTTTTTGTGTTTTTTTAAGAAAAATATAAAAGTGCATTTACCTTATAACAATTACTTGATATTTTACCATGATCATTGTGTATAACTGGTATAACAAAAAAAAAAAAAAAAAATAGAGATCATTGCTGCTGATCAATGTTTAGTGTTGTTCTATATATTCTAAGTACCGTAGTTTATTCCACGATTTTATATTAGAGTACTATGTATATTTTTTGTTTCTTTATTTTTATATAAATTTTTAAGAACATGAATTTTTCAGATGATGTACATTACAAACCGTTTTACAAATAAACAAAAAACACTTTTTTAGAGGTGTAGAAAGATAATTTTTGTTGTTGTGAAAATTTATTAGTTCTTTGAAAAATTTATAGAAAATTTTATTTAAAGGAATTTGATTGAAATTAAAGATTTGTAGAAATAAAAAATAAATGATTTACAATATTTTAAATTTTTGTAAGATGAATAAGTAAGAATTCAAAATTTTAAAGTATTTTTTTTCTTACAAAAAAAAAAAAAAAAAAAACAAACAAACAAAATTGAATCTAACGTTATTCAAACTTTGAATAATTGCAAATAGATTTTATGTATCTTGTGTAAAATGCTAAAAACGAGTTTATGGAAAATAGATTTTATACATATTTTTTAAAATCATAAGGTGTTTTTTTATATATTTTTTTTTATTATTTTACAAATTGCAATCTTGTGCTAAATCTTTAATGCAGGATTAAGTAGTGTAATTTATATATATATCTTTTTTTATGATGAGAAAAGGGTTTTACTTGTTAATGGATTCGAAAATTGGTAAGCCACACAGAATTTAAATAGAAAATTTAAATTTATAGAAATAAAATCTGGGACCTAAAATTTTTTTTATATGATTGGCTTTTAATTACAGAAATTTCTACGTATAATAATTCTCAATAAAAGCTACTATAAGTCAGAAATTCATATTTCAATTATGCTCAGAACATGGCTTCATATGAAATTTATGAGTTTTTCTGGAATATCTTGTATTCGTGGGAAATACATAATTTTGATTCATGATATTTTGGACTTTTTTCGTATTGAATCCTTCAGAAATCTTCTGATTTTTTCAAATTTAATCATTTTGTCAGGAAAGTAGATAGGCAATTTGGACTGTTTTCTAAAAAAGCAAGTGCACTTAGTAGTCTGAACATGGCCTACCCTGAATACCAACCCAATTCTCAAATACAACTATATACTTAGTTGCGTCTGTCCTTTTGTTGATTTAATAAAAATTTATATATTTTTTTTCCTTTCAAAATTTTGTTGTTTATTTTTTACTTAAAAAAAAAAAAAAAACATCATCTTTCATAAAATTAACAAAATTTATTCACTTTTTGGCGTCATTAAAATGTCAAATTCGACAATTGTTACACATTCCTGAATAAATTTAATCGAGCATTTTTGTAACTTTAAATGTCTTCTTAAAAACTAAAAGTATGATTTAAAAAAAAAAAATTTATCTAGACTATCCTGTAACATTGATTAGATTATTATGTATTTGTTTTTATCTTAATATTCAATTGACTTAAACTAAATTCCATGTTTTTTTTATTATTTTTTTTTATGATATACGATGTTGAAAGTATTAACGATTGTATTCAAATTAAATGTAAATTTTTTTAAAAAAAGAAAAAGATATAGAAAAAAAATTAAAATAATAAAATGACATACATACATACATACATAATGTTGTTTGTATGATGGAAATTCAAAGTACATTATGTATTGTCTTTTCTGCTGAGAGTTACAAACCACATATTATTTTAAAGTATGTAAGTAAAAGGTAACCCAATTCACTGAGAATATAATTCACGGACTTGAATTGGAAAAAAAAAAACAAACAAAACAATTCTTGACTTTTATGTACATATTTACAAATATCTTTTTTTTGATTGTTTTTCTTTTTTTCATGCATTTTATTTTTTCTTTTTTTTTTCTTCTTCTTTGTAACATTGAGTGTGTGATGACAAAGAGATGATCACACTTTATTTCCAAAGAAAAATTGAATGATGAATGTCGAGATTATTTTGATAAGTAATTTTAATAATTTGACGAGTTCGATGAATTGTGATATTAAAATTTAACAGAAGATTATTGTCAAGATTATTATGTGCAAATTTTTTGTTTGTTTTAGGGATGGGTTGGGTATGGTATCGTTATATTGTGAATTATTATATTGTTTTGTTTTTATATTTGTATGAAAAAGATGTTTATGAGAAGACAAAGACTTTTGTAGACAATGAAAGGTAGATAATAATAATAATCAGTATGAGACTTGTATCATTGCAACCTGTGTGTTTGATTAGTGGACTTTAAACCTATTTTTTTCAGATACATATTGTTTTTTATACCCACTCATAATAGTCTTAAGGAGTAGCATTTTCTGCATAAACTAAAAATACTTTCTATAGTATAATTCTGACGATGATAGCTTTTCGAAAATATTAATGTGGTTTAGGAAATAAGTAAGCAAATATCATGTGTAGTCTGTTAAATCAAAGAATGTAACAAATATGAAGTGTTCTTTAATAACGTGGGCAATCCTTTACTACGCACAGTTTTCAGCAAGACAAACAAAAAATTCTTTGAGAAGAAAAGTTAAGTTTCAATAATTAAGTTTCACTTTTTAGTGATTTTACAAAAGGTATTTGTTAGTACTTAAGTGGTGCGCTTTATGTCACCCATATCTTTGGCAGAAATGTACCACATTGATTGTTCAAGAAAGTCCTTGATAATGTGTTGAAAGGAATAATTCAAGTGGTTTACTAACATCAGTACTAGTAAATCGTAATTTTATCCTACCGACTTAAAAACAAAAAATTTCCTTATTTACATCCATATCCAAAGATTATCGAATTTTATCTTTTAGAAATACCAAATAGCGTCCTGTTCGGATATCATAACTTAAAAGTTCAATTACTTGTTCAAATTTTCAAGGATATTCTTTGCTGAATGTTATATTTTCTGATGCAATACGAAATTTTTCAAAACAAAAACTCCTATTAAATCACTTTTTTTTTTCTACGAAATTCTTCTACGATTTCGTTTTTAACATAAAATAAAAGGTATTGAATTTTAATTTTCCTGTTTGTGAAAATAATCTCTAGTCCAACATAAATTAAATGTATTTTTTCAAGTGTGAAAAAGGTGGAGATGAAATTCATTCTGGACATTGTCAAAAAAAAAAAAAATCAAATTTATTATTAGTACAATTCGATGTCTACTAATTGGCATAATACTCCAAAAAATGATGATTTTGTGAAATTAGGCATTTGGCAAAAATCCCTAAAAGTGGATGTATAAATTAAAATAAAAAAAAAAGAAGGAAAAAAAAAACAGTATTATAGAATTTTTCCTCATTGCCATCATCGTTTGTTTGATTTGCTATTTTTTTTTTTTTTCGTTCGCCTTAAACTTTTTTCTTATTATTATTATATTTTTTTTATTGAAATTGTGGCGCCACTGTTCCTTCTACTTCAATGAATTCTTATATGCATCATCGCATTAAAGTGACTTTTCTTGCACATCTTTCATTTTGCCATTGTACAAACAAAATCTAATTTTATTATATGTATATATGTATGTATGTATGTTGTGTGATTTTAGAAGAAAAAAAAATATATAATGCTAAGAAAAGATGAAGTGAAGGGTGAACATTTTTATAACTAAAAACTATATTATTTTTCTTTATATACAAGTACAACACAGGCTTTTATGTGAAATACAATATAAAAGTTTTGTTTTTATTTTTTTTTTTTCTCAAGAAGACAAAAACAAAAAAAATTTTCTTTATCTTTTACCTTGTTCATATAGAATACTCATATATAGCATGTACATATATGATATTTTACCCTTTTGCATTACTCATAAAATAGAGTTTGGGTGTATGATAAGGCGCATTGCTTGTACTTTTTAACATCTTTAAGAAAAAAAAAACACAGATTTTTTTTTCTATATTTTTTGCTTGTTTATTTGTTATTTGTTTAGTTCTTCTTTATTGTTCTTGTATGAAGAAGCTTTTGTTGTAGAAGAGTTTGTCTTTAAGATGACTTTATGCCATTTATCTGATTGAAATTACTTTAAGGATTATGAGAAATGATATTATCGTTTTATAACTTTGTTTTACCATACACATGTATAATATTTATATTCTATGATTTTAAAATTTTATTCTCTTATGGCATATTGAAAACAATTTTTCTTTTTTTTTTTTTTTCAAACATTCAATTTTATATTCTTTTTTTTTTTTTTTTGGAAATGCATTTTATGATAATGTTTCACAGTTTTTCTTTATTTTTTTTTAGAAATATCACTTGAATCGATTTTCATATTTGCAAGAATATATTTAATATAACATAAAAATTACTTATCTATAAAAAAAAATATGAAAAACAGTTCAGAATGTGGTTGAAATTATTATAATTATTTTAATTTTATTATTTTATTGAATTTTTTTCCAGATAATGGAAATTAATGCAATTTATTAAATGTCTTTCATGGAAAGTAATAATAATTTTTATACAATTTTAAATTGAATGTGACTTTTGAGTGTTAATTTTTGATTTATTTATGTTGTGTATAATTTTTTTTTAGCAATTAATTTAATTTTATAAAAAAGGAAATTGAATTTAATCATTTTGTTTGACATAAAATTTGAAAAAAAGAAAAATTCATTATGACATTAACAATTTTTCAGTGAAAAAAAATTTTTTTGACATGTGTATAAACTTAAAGAAAATGTTTAAGCACAAATCATCGGTTAAACTCTTAAGTGTCTTACAGACCAAAATCAATGTTTCCGAGATAAACAATTTTTTAAATTTCAATTTAATTTTTTAACTTAAATAAATTTTTTTTTTTTAATGATTTTAACTATTTTCTTTGATACTTCAATCTTTGTTGTTACAAACAATCTTATATGAATGATTATGCAAAAACTAAGGATACCATTTTGTTTGTTAGATTTGAAAGTGAATACCAAATGGCATTCAAAGTGAGTATATGTGTCAATTAAAGAATGAATGTAATTTTGTAAGACTGATATTTCAAAAACTATTAGAAAACTGATTGTCATATTTCAAAGATTAAAATAAAATTACATGAAAATTTTTTCGTGATTTTAAAATAACAGAAAATAAAAAAAAAAACTAAAAAAAAAAGGAAGAAGGTCTGTAGAATACATAAGAAATGAGCCGACAAAATATTATATATCAAGGGTTAGTTCATAATTAACGGTGGATAATTGAAATTCTTGCTGTAAAACAAAGATAATTATTTAACGATGTACAACAGAAGGTATTTCATGTTCTATCAGAAACATTAAAAAAGAAAAACAAAAAATTGAAAAAAAAAAAAAAATAAATAAAATAAAAATAAACAAATAAATAAGAATAAGAAATTTTAAGATTGACGTTCTTCAGGTACAATTGTGCCATGAACATTGTATTTTTATATTTTGTTACTTATATTGTATACAGATTAGTTAGTTTCAAAGAGGATTTTCAAAGAAGATTCAGTTCATCATTAATCATCAAGTTACAAAACCAACCATTAGGTTTACATTAACTAGCCATCAATTCTTACATGTCTTACTCAAGCATCATTATCATCTCCTCCTTCTCTGGTTGTGGTATTATTAAGACTTTATTTTGTTTTCTCATATTAGCTTATACATATACATACATACATATATACTTGTATATCTGATGGAAAATATATATTATATACACAACATACCACAATATAACATTTATAGAGTAATGAAATTTTGTTCATGTAATTTTAGTTTAGTCGTTATTTTATCAATATAAATTGCATTCTGTTACCAAATGACTCATTAATTTTGATTGCATGTATTCGGGCAGCTTTGAATTTATAATTTTTTATTATTATTTATTTTTTACCTGTTTTTACCTTGTGTTTTATTAAATTATTATTATTTTTTTGTTGTTAAATGTAATTTACGAATGTCTCAATAAAAGACAGTAAATAACTATAATCATAATTGCATTCAATTTTTATTTTTATTTTTTTTTTATTTTCACCAAAAATTTATTAAGTTTTATTTAATTTATTTGAAGAATTTTCAAAATTATGTAAAAAAAAATATTTGAAAGAATTATTTTAGATTTTTCTAAATTCTCGAAATATTTTTTCTCGAATGATATAAGAAACATGTGAAATTGCTGTTCCAAAGTATACATACATATATGTACATATGTACATATTTCAAATATTTTTATTAACTTTTATGGTTCGGTTAGGTAGGTACATAGGTTGCTCGCATCGAAAATTT
Organism: Bombylius discolor; assembly: GCA_939192795.1. Taxonomy (NCBI): domain Eukaryota; kingdom Metazoa; phylum Arthropoda; class Insecta; order Diptera; family Bombyliidae; genus Bombylius; species Bombylius discolor. The sequence goes on from OW584240.1 coordinate 38,669,052, forward strand.
ATGGAAACAATATGGCCTATTCTGAAAACCAATCCTATTCCCAAATAAATAGATTTCTTAGCGCGATCTCTGCTAAATCTCCAGACTTTCAAAGAATCTTGCTAATGAAGAATTTAGACAATCTAAGTGTACTCAAAAAAAAAAAAAAATGATGTGATCATAGAATTTGTCTTCGAATGTCCTTAGAAGTATTGTATATTCTTTATTATTTTTATTTTCTTGTTTGTTGTGCATGAAAATATAAAATTAAACTATGTTACAAGTGTATATTTGTAAATAATTTATGTGTTCGAAAAAAAAAAAATCAGTTTGCAAGACAATTTCCTAATGACAATGTAATGAATTTTAGAATCTTAAAAATTTAGGAATTTTATCAATCAAAATTTAAAATAGCCAAAAAGAAATTTCTAAAGGAATACATTAAAATGTTGAAAAGTATATAAAGTTTATTTTCTATTAGTTTTTCATATGTTCGAAATTTTATCTAATGCAAAAAAAAAAAAAAAAATTACTCTGGAAATAATATTTAAAAATAAGACACCCACTCTTATCAGAACTCAAGAAACCTTATTTTCTTTACAACTTTACTATAGTTTTATACATTTGTTTTTGTCCATTAATTCCAAGTTGATGATGCTAAAGTAAAGGAATTGAAAAAAGAAAAAAAAATTCAAACACATATAAAGTATATGATGAAAGAATGCAAAATAATTCTTTTTTAAGTTTACTAAAGTAACCGAATAATACCTTTAAGGATTTATATTTTGTTTTATTTTCACTTTGTTTTGTACTTATTTCTGCAACTTCTGTATGTAGTACAGTTTTCAAAAAAAGCTTATTAAATAAATTTAAAGATACGAATATAAATCCAGGTGAATACACGTTTTAATATCGTTTTATGTAGTGATATAAATTTAATGCAAAAAGGATTTGTATTGAACAAATATATCCTTAGTTAGAAATTAAAAGTTTTAAGATAGGATTTGTGTGTGTACCTATTTAATGATTATTCGGTTGGCAAATATTTGTAAATGTTATCTGAAAATCAATTCAAATTAATTTTATTTTTAGAATTTAGAATTAGAATTTGTATGCAAGGAAAAGGAAAAAAAAAATTATTGAAAAATTATTTTATTCAAAAATATAAAAATATTTATTTATTTTAGATTTTTTTTTTTCTCTTTGAACGAATAATTGAATTAGTTTTTTTCTTTTTGTTATTTAACTTTTACAATAATTTGAATAATTAATTGGAAATGGTTTTTTCTTCATCTTTTTAAACATCATAGCTATATGTAATATGTAAATCTCCTTCCTTCACACATATCCATACATGAAATTCATATACTACATAAGTAATAAATACCTGACGAAACGTGTACGTTATATTGTATTTTTATGAAAAAAAAAGAAAAACGATAAAACTATATGAGCAATCTAATTTTAAAACTTTAGGATATTTTGAAATAAAATAAACTATGTAAATATTAAGGTTTGAAAATCATATATGTATGTATGTACGTATCCCAACATTATGTATTATGTATGTTCTTTTTACATGTTACACATTATCGCCAACGCTATCATCACAGTCCAAAATATGCCAAAATTATTGTATATATTCAAATAACGGGAAAATTTACTCAATTTTTGTTAAAATTGTACGTACAGTTAGAGAATTGAAAAGAAAAAAAAAATGGCAACCAGGATTCAGGAGAAAGAAAAAAAGAAAAGAATATAAATAACAAAATGTAGACAAAATGAGTATAATATATAATAAAAGGTCGTTGTACATACTCATACGTATACATATGTGTCGAAGGATAAACTGAGCAATGTAAAATGAAAATGATAAGGGTTCTGTTAAAATGTATATTTTATAATAACATGTACACATATGTACATATATGTATGTATTTATTTTACATTATTTATATACATATATTAAATATATACAGTTATATTGTATTTAAAAAATCCGTTATATGTTATATATGGAGTTTTGAAAGAATGAAGACAAAGACTGACAATGGACATTTAAAGTTTAACATTTTTGCAGTTTTTGATGTTGTTAACCCAGATGGTGTATTTCTCACAGACTTTCTAATAATATTAAAACGTGTGTATGTTGTTATTCATTTATGTATGAAAACGTATGGTATGTAACAACACAATTCACAATATGATGCATTATCATATAAAATAACCAAAGTATGTATGTATATAGGTATGTATCGTTCTAATGAAAGTATAAAGAAAGATGAGTGAATATATTGTATTAAACAAAAACAAAAAAAATAACAAAATAAAAAAGGATTGTGTAAACAACAACTTTGTTGTATTTGATGAAATATATAAATTTTTTTCTCTTTTATTTTTCACTTTTTATATGTTTTTCACACTTTTTTAACAAAAAAGATGAAGAAAAAATTTTACAAATTGTACCACATGCTTTGTTTTTCATGTGATGGAATAAATTTTCAGAAAATTTAAAATATCCTTTTTTTTTTCTTGTAAAGTCAAATTCATTTAAGCTATATGCTGGGAAAATTTGAAATTTGTCAAAAATTTTTATTAATATATAAAAGAGTGTAATTTTAAAGTCAAATTTTTTTGATACATATTTATAAAATTTATATTGAGAAAAAAAAAAAACACATACACACACACAATTTAAAATTTGTATATGTTGGTTTTTTGTGTGTTTTATGTTGGAGATAAATTTTTAATTTAATTTTAAAAAAATATGTATGTTTTTGTTTATACGAATTGAAAATGATAGGGGTGGGGTGTGTTGTAAAAATTTAGCATTTTAAAAATTTGATTAAAGTAAATAATGGTAGGTAGTATGTTCAGTATTTGTGAAAATCTAAAAATAACGTAAATTTTCATTAATTTTTGTTTTCTGATATCGTATAATTAGAATTATACGAAAATTTTTACAGTTATATAAGTTATTATAAGCAAGACTTTCTCTTTCTTTCTTTTATGGTGCTTCAGCTCGTCTAGATCCTTGGGTTTTTCATTGGTTTTACGTTAAATATCTTTTCAAGGATAGGATTTTCAGCTCCAGTTTTATTGGAGTCACCTGCGAAGAAGTATTTTCAGCAATTGGACAGGAACTCAACAGTTACAGTACTGGAATGTGACAACGCCATGTTTCATTGTTTTTCCGTACATTTTTTTTTTTTTCAAAAATTATTATAACTTTTTTTTTTTTAAATTTATGATACTTTGAAATGTACATAATTCGTTGTTCTTTATTTAACGATTGCAAAAAAAGTATGACATATAACTACAGCAGATGAAGAATTTGTAGAGAATACTTCAGAAAAGATATTTATCCTTACTTAAAGACAGTAAACAGGAATATTTTTTACAGTTTGATTCCAAAAACGAAAAACATTGTTGTTAACATCACGTACAACAGAAACTTAACTTAACTTGCTTCGATTAACATACGATTAATATTTTTTGAAACTATTTTGAATCGGTTCCATTCAGCATTCAAACTTTGTAACATAAAATTGATTTTAAAAAGTAATTCTCAATAACTCCCCTTTTGTTTTGTTTTGTCCTTTTTTTGTATTTTTTTTTTTAATTCTCCATTATTTCCAACCTAATACCCTTTGAAAAAAAAAAAGGAACACATTTACTTCAGTGTATAATATTTCCCTCAAATGTGTAAGAAAGTTTCATGATGGCTCATTTGAATTGCTTTATTTGTCCTTTTTTCTTATATTTTTTATATTTCTATTTTTTATAGGCTTACAATTACATATTGTACTCGTACTCAAGTCTCTCAAACACATAAAAAGTGTCATAAAATATATTGTCAGTGTTGTTAAATAATAATATCTTAGAAATGTTGGCTATATGAATCTTAATGAAATATACTATAATACTAAAAAAAAAAAAAAGGGAGTAAGTAAAGTAAGTTTTCTTTTACAGATTTAATGGACCTTTATAATGTCAATGTTTTTATTATAAATAATATGATGTTTACGATGATGACGGAAAATAAAAACACATAACGAATCATAAAATTTTTGGTAAGATTGTACGTGGCATACCTATACTCATTAAAGATTAAAATGAAGGAATCATAAGTAATTACAAAAAAAAAAAGGCAAGAAATAAGTTTGATTACTTTTGTTTTTTTTTTTAAGTGTCGTATAAAATTTTACTGTGATTATCCTTTTTTTGATTACCCAAAAATTTTATTCATAAAATGAAAAGGATTTTTAATGAAAAGTTATTTTTTATGAATTTTCAAGATTTTTACTTTTTTTTTAAATTACGAGATTTTTTTTTTTTTTTTTTTTTTTGGAACAGATTCAAGTTTTCATTATTATAAGTTACTTTAATGTGTTAATTAATTTTTTTTTTCCTCTTAAAAATCATTTGATTAATTTATCCTTTTTCTGTATTGACATTGTTATTATTTTTTGTTGTTGTTGTTTTGTTTAATATTTTCAATTTCAAATTCATAACGACTTTTTAGGCTTGAATGAATTCAAATTGAAATATAAAATATTCAAGTGTTGGCGAAAAATACAAAATAGTAAAAAAAAAAAAAAATTGGTTGAATGATTAAATTTAAAGATCGTTCGTATGTTTCGTAAAAAGCCCCAATGCAAATTTTATTCAGATGAATGAATTTTTCTTTTTCAATTAAAAAATAAAATAGAACATTATTTCATTTGAAACAAAAAATTTATTTATGCTCTACTGAACTGTTAAAATGTATAAAGTAAATATGTAGATATTTTTGTGGTCATCCATATTGCAAAAAAAAAAAAACAAAAAAAATCACATTTTGTTTTGTTAATTGTTTGTGGCAGCTAGAATTTTGTGACAGAAATGATTGCAGAAAAAAAAAAAAAAAAAAAAAAAAAAAAAATTCGTTTTTCAATTTACAATGTCCTTATATCCAAAAACCTTTTGGAATTTATACGTGTCTAATTTGGATAATTTAAAATTGAATTAAAGCTAAGGTAAATTTAATGTGTGCTAGATGTTCAAAGAAGGACAAACTAAGATACAAAAAAAGTTGTAGCAGACATTGTAAATAAACAAACTTTTTTAAAAGAAATTGTGTAAATATTTCTTTTTTTTTTTTTTTAAAAACTTAAAAATTTTTGAAAATCAAATATTTTTTATTGCTTTAATTTTTTTCTCCTGAATCACCTGGAATATTTTCAAAAATAAAAAAAAACACAGATAATAAATTAAAATAAAGATTAAAAAAAATATATAACAAAAAAGAAGAAGAATGTAAAATTTTCAAGTTAGTCTTTTTGTTTTTTTTGAATCAATGTTTACCAAGTAAAAACGTACATACTCATATTAAAGATTCATAAGGATATTTTTATATGTATATTTTTTTTGCATAAACTATGAAAAAAGAAAAGAAAAGAAATCATCCAGGCGGCAACTAAATCGGCTTTTCCCATGATTTTTTTTTCTTTACAATATACACACATCTACTATATATATGTATGTACTATGTACATATGTACGTATATATGTAAGTATATTGTAACTTATTTTAGATGTATATATACAAACACAATAAATTTATATGAAATTTGTTTTTATTATGAAATAGCTTTTGTTGAACTATAAATCAGGATCAAATGTGAAAATATTACAATAATAAAAAGATGCAAAAAAACAAAAAGTAATCTAAAAGAAAAGTAAAATTTTCATAAAATAAAAGTATAAAAATAATCATAAATAATAAAGCAAGCGAAAAAAATAAATAAGGGAAACACAAATACAAGCTTATTCTGTTTGTGTACATATTTTTGTGTAAATATATACATATCTACCATATTTGGTAATTCTCCATTAAGCTTTAACAATTTTTGTTTTGTTCATTTTATCTATATTGTTCATGTTATACACAAAAATCTTATTTTTATAGGATTACATACGAGCAGGATACATTTTGTTTTTTTTTTTTTTCGTTTCTTGTATTTATATTTTCTGATCCTAAATTCATGTAATTAAGGATAAACATATTTGAAAAAAAAAAGCATGTACATATAATAAAAGATACTTTGTTCGCAATTGTAGAAGCTACAGATTTTTTACAAATCCTCTTAAAGATAAATATAATGTGACATCAAATTCTGCAATTTAAATTATGGTCAGAAGGCAAAATATCTTAAGTTAAACATGACAGTTTTACGAATAGTATGTTTAAAAATCGGAAAAAGAATTTTTTTTTTACATAACAGAGAAAATTGTAATGAAAATTACTAATTAAATTCCAAGACACACAAATAATTTCTTGAAGACGGAAGTATTATTACAAAATAATAAAGGTATGTCCGTCATGAATACTGAGCATAGAATTAAAATTAATTTACTTGAATGTGATTTTCGAATACCACTTCCTTCTTAGTATGAAATGTACAGAGTAGCCCAAAAGTTTCGCTTTTATAATGCAAAAGTTTTTAATTTTTGTATATGAACGTCAAGTGTCTGAAAAACAGACATCTATTTATGTACTTAAAAAAAAAAAAAAAAATAATAAAAAAGTTATATTGATCCAAAAACTGGTTCTTACCTGTACCAACAGCAAAAAAAATTTAGATTTTGTTTTCTAAAAATTGGCAAGATTGGACAGAAAGTGTTCTAAGACATAAAATTTAAAAAAAAAAAGAAGAAAAATAACCTGACGAGAACCAAATTAAAGAAATTATGACACAGTTTTGAAGGCAGAAGTTTAAAGTGTAATGAAAGTGAACTTAACTTGAGTAGACCTATAGTAAGTTCATTTCGAGCTGTTACGCCAAGGGAGAGAAAAAGAAATGTGAAGTAAATCATATACATACTCGTATGTACATAGCTATGTATCGATTAATATTTGATAAACATGAAATAGAAAATACTGCTTTCTATTTATATAAAGGAAGAAACTTTTTCGCCAGCCTGTAATGTGAATGCAATATAATACATACCTATATTAACATAGGCTTTTCTTGTATCTGAATTTTGTATTTTCAAAGCAAATCAATTAATTGAGAAAAGCATCTTGAAATAATTGCAAATACTTGTGTTGTGATCCCCAAAAGCAATTTATGATTACATGAAACATGAAAATCAATTGAGCTTAGACAAAAAACAAAAATAAGAAAAAGTTAATGTACATGCATGAAAGAGCATATTGTGAAATAGATTAGAAAGTTATACATATTTATATTTTGTGTATATTGAACAGATTCATATCATATAATAGTTATTGTAATTTGTATAATAGATTTTCGGTTTAAGGTTTATATTATGAACTTGTACGAAAGTTTATAAGCCAAACTGACCAATAATATTTTTCTTTATTGAACATTTTAATAGAATTAAATTACTATAATATTTTGTCTCCTTATTTTGATAAAATTTGAAAACGATAAAATAATCTTGGATATACATATACTATGTAACATTATGTATAATTCTGTGAAAGCCTTCAAGACGTTTTGAGAAAGAAATATGAATTATACATATTATGTACAATATACATATCTGATAACTTCTAAACGTTATAGAAATACAATCACAATAGGTAATAATAAGGTAATTTAATAAAATAGTGAATTATAAGTTTAATTTGTTTTGTGGTTAAATATCTAAATATTTTGCAAAATAATATATACATAGATATTTTAATTATTGACTTTGATAGTCTTAATTTTAAGGATAATTTTGAATGTAACGAATTTTAAAATTGAGTTTTTATATAAGAATTATTAACACTTAACAGACGAGCTACGCAAATTTATGTTTTTCAATATCTTTCTTTTCATACGGATCATGTGAATATACTTTTTAGAAAAAGTACACAGAGTTTCGTTTCAGAGTTTCGGGCTCCGTTAGTAGCAAAACTATTTTTTGTTTTTATTCAATTTTCTCAACAATTTTTAGAAAATAGAAACAGAGAAAGGTGATGAACCCTTCCGTAAAGTGTTAAGAATTACTCGAAACTTTTTAAATAATTTTTCTTTAAAAGTTAGTGTATTTTGTTTTTTTTTTTTGGCAATGTAGCAAATTTTGGTTTATTGAAGAGCCATTACGTGGATTTAAATCCTTTCAAAACATACTTTTGACGCAAACGGATATAAAAAAGAGTGAAGAGAGGATCGAAGGTGTTATAAGAAGAAATAATGTGTTTGAAAGTGTTTACACAGATTGTAAGACGAGGGAAAATTCAATTTTAAGAAAGATCAAACATATTAAAGTGTACTCAGCTTCAGATACATAGAATTCATAAGTTCTACTGTAATATTTTGCAATCTTTGAAGAAAATATGTTATGAAAGCATGGTGTTTTGTATTATATTTCTATGAAATATATGTTAATAAGTATGTATGTGACATGGTAATAAAATTGGACTAAGAACACCATACTTTTGCGATGCTGATGCTGTAAAGAAATATTTTATAGATTTTGTTTTCTTAAATTTGTTTTCAAAATTGGTAGTTGAAAAGAAGATATATTTCTTCTTTTTTTTTTCAACATAAAAATTAAATGATTTCTATTTTATTAGCTCAAATTTTATTTTTTCTATTAAAAAATTAAAACTAAAATTACCTTTACAAGATAGCTAATGTGTTTTTTTAAAATAATTTTACTTTCGTAAATTGAAATTTTTTAATTAACATTTTATTTTTATTTTATTCTGGATTTTTTTCTATTTTTTTTTTTTTAAACAAATTGATTCCGTTTAATTAAATTAACTTTGTATATTTATATCTTCAATTAATGTACATATTTACTTATATGATTGTACGTGATATTAACAATATTAATGGGAAATGTGTATAAGTGTTAACAATTTACATCCTTTTTCAAAATTACACCAGGCAATATACAATTTAATTACAATTACGATTTTCTAAATAATAATACATACATATTTTATATTTATACGCATTTTTATATGTACATATACATATATGTGTATTTTTATATAAACGAGTATACAGGTTGGTTGAAATACTATATGTAAATATCTTTTGTTTTATATACACGCCTCTATAAGTCCTTTAAGTATAAACAAACAATCGTATTATTCGGTTTAGAATTTCATTTTAGAAAATATCTCATGTGTTAAAACTACACATATATATGTATATGTACATATTATATATAAACACTCAAATATGATTTTTGGAAGATACTAAAAACCACATCATACAAACATATAAATTTATATATGTAAATATAATTTGTACAATTCAAATACGTACCTGTATACATATAATTCATATATAATGATTGTTGAATTGATTTATTTTGAAAATCTATGCGTTCTACATTATAAAAGAAGAAGAAAAAAAAAAAAAAAGGAATTTTATATGTAAAAAGGATCTAAAATATGAACTAAGATAAGTGAGAGAAAATAAAATCTTTTTGTTGTTTTGTATGTTATTTGTTAATCACGATTTTCAATGAATTGTTAAATATTTACTTGAATTTTAAAATTTTCTTTTGTATTTTAGAAGATTCATTTTACATGTGTACAACATAATCGTATAGGAAATTGTTTTGAAATACTGAAATTTCAATTAATTTCAAATGAAGATAATAATCAGTAAATGTTGGATTATAAGATTTTTGTTTGATTTTTATCAAAAACAAAAACAAAAACAAAAACAAAAAAAAAAAAAAAACATTGTTTCAAAGACTCGCTTTAATTAATTGGAATCTATGGGGTTTTGATATTTTCGTCTACAATAATAATTGAGATTTTCATTTGATTAATGAAAATAGAAATAAGTAAGAAGAATTTTTATGAAATAATAAAGAGAAAAAATACTGGTGAAAAATTTGAATGGACGTTATGTATTTTCAGATCATGCAATAATTCTGGGCTCTAACTTTAAAGTTTGCTCGAAATATTCTGTTTTTAATTCTACAATTAATATTTTGTAGCAGATCCTTGTGGTAGATCTCTTGTTATAGAAGAATGAAAAAGAAACTAGACTTTCCACATGAATTGCGACAGTAGAGGTTTTACAAAGTGTGAAAACTTTTAGAGCTTCAATGAATGATATTTTTAGACTAAAAGCAAACTGAACTTGTAAATCTAGTAGCAAAGACAAAAAGTTGTTTGTGTGTTTTTTTTTAAATTTTTTAAATAAAAGAATTTAATAAATTTCATTCGCAAGGACTCTCAGATGAAAATTAAGAAAAAAATTAAATTCCAGACATTTCATGTAAAAAAAAGAATTCAACAATCTTTAAAAGTAAAAAGATTATAAATTGTAATCAAGTAATTTCAATATGTTAAATTATTTTTCTTTGTTACTCCCACGAAAACAAGAAGAAAATTTCATTTTGTATCTGTCTATCAAATTCATACAATTTTTCATTCGAATGTAAAATATGTTTGTGTGTTTTTTGTTGTTATTTCCTTTTTTTTTCCTACGGCTGTCATTTTTCTCTTATTTTCATTGTATTTTCCTATTACTTTTTTGCCATTACAGATAATTCAGTTTTTTTTATTTTTTTTCTTTTTTTTTTTGTACGTCAAACTCATTTTTTATACAAAAAATCATTAAAATTTTTATGTCAACTTTAATAAAATTTATCATGACAACAATAGAATTCATAGAATTCATTCAATCAGTTGGTACATTTTGATAAGTGTAATTCCGTAATGAAGTAAAAAATTAAATATTGGGATGGGTGTTAGAGGTCGTTTTGAAAATGGCTAAATAGTAGAGCTGGTAATTACACATCATACTGTCACAACATGAAAAATTCACTTTAATCTATAAAACAAAAGTTCCGAGAGATAGATACATTTTTTTTTGCTTTTCAAATATGATTCAAATCAGTTGTGACACAGCAGCAACACAGTGGTATATAATAATCACATTATAGGACACCAGCATTGTCGCAAAAGTGACGAATTGTAATTGAAAAATATTTATAAAGAGAGAAAAAAAAAATGAAACGAAGATCCATTTCAAATAAAATTGATAAATTTGAAATGTCATTTTTGTTTTTAAAAAAAAAAATAATACATAGGGTGTTCTATATAAAAAGTTCGTGAATCATCAGTAAATTTGAAAAAAAAAAAAAAAAAAAAACAAGATTGAAGTGGGGAGTCTTTATTTTCAAGAGTTATCTGAAATTCATATGAATTTTTTTTCTTTTTTTTGTGATTTTGTTCTTCCATGCATATTGGATTTCAATCTAAATTTTCCATCATCATTTTTGTGTTACTTTAGTTGACTTAAAGTTGTGTGTATGTAGTACTCGTATATGTAAGAAAAATAATGTTTTGTAATATTTTTCATATCGTTGTTATCTATTGATAAAGTTTTTCTAATAAAATTTCATATTGGTGTCGTGAAAATCTGCTCAGCGCTTTTATGTGTTGATACAGACAGTAAACTAATAACAAAAATGTGTAGTTTTATAGTGTGTTGTTTTTCCACTTGTTTTTTTTTTTTTCCTTTTTTTTAATTTATGAAGTTAGAAATGTAAAAAAAAAAAATGTAATCAACTAAATCATACAAAGAATGAGAACAAGAAAAAAAAAATAAATAAGGATATTGTACCCTAAAGTCCTTTAACATGTATTTTATTTTCCATCTTTATGTAAATGAAAAATTTTCAATTTATTATACGTTTTTATAGCTTAAAGCAATTTTATGTGTGATGATATTGATTCTACGAAAAAAAATATGTTATGACAATAAATAAAAAAAAAAACATTGTAATATATTACATTTGAGGATAATAACATGTATATATGTATGTATAAGTAAAAGTGTGAAGGAAACTTTTAAATGTTTGTGAGAATTTTCTTAAAAAAGTAACTGTAAGATGAACAAAGTAAAAAAGAAAATTGTGTAAATATCAATAAGAATAAAATGAAAATGGAAAATTTAAAAAAAAAAAGAAGGAGGAAAAAATCTGTTTATGTCAAAATGATTTGAAAAAAAAGGGCAATATTGAAAATTCTTTATAATAAAAAAGAAAACTAATTACTATTCATTTTTAAGAAATAATGAAAAATTCTTGTTAAAAAGCAACAAAAACTACCATTCTCTTTCTTTTTCTGGTTCCATGTGATAGCTTTATGCTTTAAATGAAATACATACACATACATGTATAATAGTTATGTAGCTTTGAAAATAGTCAGACCACAAAGCTGGCTACTTCTGTACTTGTAGCCATTTTCTAATGATGCTCGTATGGTACTTTAAAGTGGAAAATTTGTTTGAAAGGCAAGGGAAAATGTACATGGTAGGGATGATAAGAAACAAACAATATGTTATAGTTATCCTTATATGTATGTATGTATGTATATTGTCATAATGATTGAAAAACAAGAAACGGTTAATTCGAAATATTTCTTTAAACTTTTTCGAATTTCGAACGGATTTTTGGAGATGTAACTTTGAAATAAATTCATTAAAATTTTGTGTTATATATAAAAAAAATTTCAATTTTCTTTTTTGTTTCCTTTGAATTATAAAAATTTTTGTGCTCTTCTGAATAATTGTTAATTTTTCTGATTTTACTTTGGTATAATTATTTTACGCTGAAATGTAAAATATTTACGAAAAAATTTCTTTTCTTTGAAAAATTACTTTTGTCAATGATATGATTTCAAAAGAAAAAAATTCCAATTAAACAAAGCAAATAATTAATTATTTTTAAATTCAAACATAAATGAGTAAAAAATTAGGATCGTGTATCCAAAAAAAAAAAACATATACATATATGTATATATAAAATTTATACCGAAATACTCGTAAAAGTCATGTGAGTGTTAAATGAACTTGAAAAAAATTTCTTTAAACCGAAATATTTATGTACAAGAATAAAAATTACTAAAACAAAAGTTGTAAACAATAATACAATAGGAAAAACAAAATACATACATGCATATATATTTTACGAAATTGATACTTGAAAAGGATTTTAAAAATTTTATTTTCTCTTTTGTAAAATAATTTCATTTTAACTTGAAATTTTCAAATAAAATTTTTTTCAAAGATATTTTTGGTTTATTTTACTTTTTTTTTATTTTTTTTTTAAATTCTTATTTTTGTGTACTTTAAATAATGCCGCATTGTAATACCAAAATTTGTTGTGAGTTTTTTTTTTTTTTGTTTTTTTGTTTTGTGTATGTGCCCAGAATCATTGTAAATTTTTTCAACAGAATTGATTGCATCTTAATTTAAAGCAATAAATTTTAATTGCTTGTGGTTTTTAATTATTTCGAATTTTTTTATCTTTTCGTTATAATTTTTTTTTTCTCTTATTTTTTTTTTGTGATTGCTTTAATTATGTAATTCCTTGAAGAATACTTGGAAGGAAGTATAGATATCAAAAGAATAAAGAAATCAAAAAAAAAAAAAAAAGCCTTAAGAAGTAAACGAGAATTTTTTAATCATTTAAGTATAATGTACCGCAAAAGAGAAATTAAATTTTTTTTTTTTTGCTGTAACCAAAGAAATGAATACAAAATTCAAATACAATGATGAAAAACTAAAAACACGATAAAAAAAGAACAAAATAAATTCAATCATGTAGAAGTATACAAATATATACTTATGATATCGATTTTAATGTGGTTTTATTTATTTTTTCTAGAGAATAGAAAAAATACTGAAGTTTTTCCAGAAATTACCGATAAACTGAAAAGGAAATTGTGAAGATATAAAATATATGCTAGTTCAAGGAATGTGTAGAAATTTAATAGGTCAGGAAGGATCTATAAAAACTACATACGAGTATATGTATAAAAAAGAATTAGCTGTATAGAAAACATTTTTGCATACTTATGAAGTTTTTCATGTTAGATCTTTTAAATATAAAATATTTTTGCAAAATTTTCTTTTGATTTCAGTAAAACAATGTTGGAATCAATTTTTTTTATTTTCAGTTAAAAATTAAATACATATCTACAAGTATTAGCTATAGATACAAAAATTCCTATTATGTTTTTCATTTTGCTCTGATAAATTCTATTCCATGAATTCGTGTATGCGTATATGGGAAATTTACATACATACAGTAATATCTATAATGTTATATTGTATCTTTTTGTTTTATTTTTTTGTTTTTTCTGTTTCCTTTTTTCTCATTTATATTTCTCATATACCATTCACATATGTTTGATGAATTGCCTTAATTAAATCTAGCTGCTAGCAGCTGGTAATTCTACATGTATTATCTTTTGTACTTTATTTAAATACATGTATGTTTGTGTATATTCTTAATCATATATACATTTGCTTTTAGTATTTGCTATTTATGTACATATAGAATAAAATTCTCCAGGTTATGGGATATGAAATATACGATAAATAAGATCGAATGACCTAGTTTTTTTTTAACCCTTTTTTCCTATCTACGAGTACATTACATAAGTTATCATTTTTTGTTGTTATTCTTCCTTTTATTTTCTAATTTTTTTGTTCTATTTTTTCCGTGATGGAATTATAGAATTGACTTGAATATTGTTTATAAGATAAGAACAAAAACAGCAATTTTGAACAAAAAAAAATGAGAATAGAATCAACTTTAAGAAATTTATTTATAAAAAAATTGTTTAAAGGATTATTTTTGTATAGAAAGTGAAAAAAACAAAGAAGAGAAAATTAATTTAGTTTCTTATCTGTGTTTTTGTCATTAACTGTAAATTTGAAGTTTGTTAACTGCTTTTTTTTTCAATTTCCATAATTGTTAAAATTCAGCTTTTTTAAAGATTTTAAAGATGTCTTTTTTTTAAAAAACAGAATTTTTATCAAAGGTTCTTTACTTTTAAGAATCAAAGAGGATGAACAATGCAGATTTTGCAAAGAAGCCAAGGAAACCTCGAAGCACATTCTATGTGAATATGAGGCATTGGCTTCTAAAAGAGTGCAACATATGCATCAACTTTTTCTAAAACCAGAAGAAGTTTGGTGTGCACCTTCTCATAGAACTTTAGGATTCATTAAAAGCCTTAACCTATGAGAAGCACGGGCTGTACAAAAGATCTATAAAGGTCGAAGTGCAACTATAGCCCCTAAGTATCTAATCTAATCTAATCTACTTTTAAGAATATTTTCATTTTTTTTTCAGTAAAACTTTGTCCTATTTGCTTTTATTAACGAAAAATATACGAAAAAACAAAACAAATGGAAAACATGAAAAATAAAATAACAAACAAAAAAAAGAGGAAAGTTTCACTTTGAACTGAACTTTCACGTACTCAATTTTACGGGTGAGTTTTGGCTATTCAATCATTGCAGTAATGTTTTTATTTTTCTTGCTTTTTGAATCTGTTTTTTCTTTATTACTTTTTTTTGTATAATTTTTTGTTGTTTATATTGTATATATTTTTTTTTATTAAAAAAACACATGAAAAAAAATGAAAACCTGTTTAGAATTGCAAAAATTTCATTAAAAAAGGATACGTATTATAATTTTTTTCTCTCGAATGTATTTCAGATGTATGTTGTATCAATTCTATATAGACTGTTGTACACATTAGTACATACATACATTACATACATACATACATATGTACAATATATATATTTTATTATTTTTTTTTTTTCATTTGAAAATATTCAGCTGAAAAGTACTGAGGTTATAGTTACTTTTATTTTAAAAATTTTTTCAACTTTATTTAATTTTTACATACTGAAGTTTGATTGTGTTTTATATATAAATGTATTGTGGCAAAAAAGGTACTTTTTTTTTAAATCATCCTGATTCTTATTATTGTTGAAATTTTAAGGAAAAAAAATTACGTATTTTAGCTTCGTGGGAATTCGAATTGTATCCTTTTTTAAAATCAAATATGATTAATAGGAAACTTTTATCGATGAGTTATTTTCGTAGGGGGATCAAGCTTAAAATAGGAATAGATCTGACACGTTTTGTATTCGTAAAAATATTTTTTTTTTCAATTGGAAAAAAAAATTTAATTAAACTTCATCATTTTTCTCTTTCAGATATTTTTTGTTTTCAGAAAACTTATTCCATGTGATTTTTTTTATATGTCATTAATCATTTCTTGAGCTTAAGGAATAAAATATGATGAAAATAATTGAAAGATACTTGCCATTTCGAATTTTTTTTTTTTTTAAACATTCTGGCTATGCCGTTGAGACTCTAGGCCATGAAGTTTTAACGAATTTCGATGACTATTTCAATATTTTATTTGTTTTAGAAAAATTAATGAAGAATTTTGATTAAGCTGAGAATTGAGACACATGGAAAATATATTTTCGATTATAGTTACAACTTACAACAATTTATAATACAAAAGAAATGGTTTTTTATTTTTAAATGAAAATTTAGTAGGGAAAACTAATCTTGAATTCTGATAAATTTTGTTTATTTTTCACTGTTGAAATTTTATTGTACACAATATAGAGCTATATTTGTCACTGATTAGTAAAAATATATACATTAAAAATGAAATTACAAATCTTAAAATAATTCATGGAATTTTTTAACAAATTAATGTGCTTTTTTAATTAAATAAGCCCCGATATATGGAAATTACACAAAAATTTTAGTAAAAAGCAAAAAAAGTACATAATAATCCTAAAATTTATTCGTAATTACCATTAAAATCATGTTTGCAAAAATTAATGGTTTTTTAATTACTTAATAAAAAAAAAAAATGAAACATTTTATTTTAATTTAAATTTATAATACAAACACCATATGAGAATAATTTTATTTAATTTTAAAAAATATATATTTACAAGACTTTTAAAAAGTAAAATGTTGAGAAAAAAAAAGATTCAAGCAAGTAAATTTTCATGAATTCACATTTCATCATTTACAAGTTTGCAAAAAAGAAAAGAAAAGAAAAACAACAGAACATACACTAAAAGCAATTTTATTGACTATTATGTGCAATAAGTGCAAAAATATAAATGTAAAAATGATAGAATAAAATAATGTTTTTAGTTAAAAAGAAAATTTTTTTTTTCTTCTCTTAATTGACATATTTCTTGATTGGAATTTTTCATCTCTATATAAAATGTTCTTTAGACAGTAGAAACAGCAATATTTTAAGAAATAAGAAGAAGAGGAACAAGAAAAAAACAAAAAACAGATAGTTTTATAATATATTTTCTACAATGTGAAGTTGTTTGTTAAGTTGTGTATCTATATATTTTGTTTGTAAGTAAATATACATACTTTAATTATATTCTGTTTTTTTTTTTTTTATATGTAAAGTAAAAGTATCTATATTACATAAGTAGATATGTATATCTGCGCCGACAAATATAAAGATGATACCTTCATCGAAGACTATTTGAATGTCAGAAATTACAAAGGCGGACAACTTGAATATTACATTTATATTGAATGTAACTGGTACAAAAGCTTCTGTTATTGCTTCTGATGATGATGATGATGATGATGTTGCTGCTGCTGTTGCTGTATTTCTTTGTACAAGTAACTATTGCTTCTTTATCAAAAAAAAAAAAAAAAAAAATCTTTTTTTTTATTATTATTTTTGTAAGATGATGTTACTGATCCTTCTTCAGCTGCATTTTCTGGTTAACTTTAACTGATAGATAAGTTCATTGAAATTTCTTTTCAATGAATGGCATCTTCAGCAAAAAAAAAAAAAAAAAATGAAAAATAAAAAGCAAAGTTAATAAGAATTCAAAATATCGTTTCTTAACAAAACTGTGTTTAAAATGTAGTTGATGGAGATATTGAATTATATGCAGATACATTCACATATAAAATATATGTATCGTACCAATTTTTATCTATACAAAAAAAAAAAAAAAACTAAATCTGTATAAACTCATATGCATGTATGGTATAGCTACATTTCATTGAAATAAAAAAAAAAAAGAGTGTTGCACAGGAATAATTTATAAATTGATTTTCAAGTTAATTAATTTGATTTACGATCGCTAAATTGTTGTTGTTATTTTTTTTTTTAGTAATGTTATATGTTATGTTTTGTTAAAATGTATGGAAATGGTGTATATTCATGCAAATTAACAACAATTTGAAAATGTTTTTAATTTATGTATGTAAAACAAAAACAACGAAAAAAAAAAATAAGATAGGAGAAGGTTTTATAAAATAAAATTTTCACATATGAAAGAAGTTTAAGGTCAGAAACATTTTATATGTACATAGTTTGTTTTAGTACACGTACTATAGTATTCTTTAACTATAGTTAAATTTTTAGTAAATTAATTTAAAAGTATTTTTGTTTAAAAACATTAAATCTGGGTGTGATCAATTATATCCGTGTAAATTCCTAAACTATGAGGATCGTAGAAATAAAAAAAAATGGTTTATAATAATTTATAAAATTTTTATAAAGACAAGATATTTGAAAATTGAAATCTCCTTTAACAGAAGGAATTTAATTTGATTTTTCTAGAAAATTCGGGAGAAACATTAGTTTTATCAATTTTAGAGATATCATCAGGAAATAGTGTAGAATTATGCTTCACGTAGATTGGCATTATTTAACCGGTGAAATAAAATTATTCTTGTGACAAAAAAGGGTTAAGAATTCTCTACATTTTTGCCCAAGTCATAACTATAGTAAGGTACACCGTTTAGGCAAAAGCGGACGTGTTGTGCAGAAAATCTTTGATGATTTAGTGGCCAAGCAGATGATATACTGAACTCTCTTCTATATAATTTTCTGTTTTTCTTCTGAAGATTAATTAGTGGTCAACTAATATAATCTAATATCCAGGATAGTACGGTCAATCATGGATTTGTTATACTCTTTAATAGAACCAAATTTTGCTGGTTAAACAGGGTATTTTGTGCAGCGCAGCCCTGCCTGGAAACGTTTAAGCGTTTATTAATATAGTTTAATAGGTATTCAAGAATTTGAAATAAAAAAATTCTCTGAACAAAACTAAGAATTTTCATAGTTTTTTCTTTAATTAAAAATTCTTAAAATTTTTGTGCAAAAAAAAAAAAAAATTTGTTTGAAGAAAATAAGAACAAGAAATTGATAAATTGCTTCATAAAATATGATTTACTTTATTTTAAAAATTATTTCAATTAATTTGAAAATATTTATTTTAAAAAATTCTTTCACATAACTCAAATATTTTTTTCTTTTATAAAAATGGAAAAAAAATGAAATAAAAATTCGCATTGAATCACAATATTCAAGAAGATAAATTTAATATAATCAATAAATGTCTTGTAAATGAATTGCCGATGGTCTTCAAAAATTAAACAAATAAAAAAAAAAAAAAAGAGGGCAGAGAAAAAAAAACCATTATTATTTAGAGCAGGTGAGTATTTCATTTCAATAAAAATTGAATTTGATTTATTCATGTTTGACTTTAATTTATTCATAAGGTCAATTTATCTTTTCATGAAAAAAAAAAAAACAACAACAAATGAGGTTTAAAAGTAAACACATTTTGTTAAAATTGAATTTTTCTCTTGCTTTTTGTTTACACATTGAAATTCTTTGGAATTTAGAAGTTTTTTTAAAAAAAAAAAAAAAATAGCTGTGTATAAGGAAAAAAAGTAAAAGTGATTGATATAAAAATGCCAACTAATAACGTATTTTGCAATAATTTATTATTCCTTTTGAGATCTTCGTTGAATAAGATTGTTTTTTAAAAAAAAAAAAAATTTTTTTTTCACCTTGCATTTTAAATGTGGGTTTTTGCATATTAAGAGGAATTTATTTAAATTTAAATTTTTGCTTTTTAAACAAAATGAACAATTTGTAACACCTCAAATTTTTATAGTTCATATAGTTTTGTCTTGTTCCTTCTTTTGTTAAGGATCTTTTTTTGAATAATTTTTTTTAGTTAATATCATTTGAGACTTTATATGCTTTATGGTGTATGATTCGGTAAATACAAAATTAATAATTTTTGTTCTAGGATTACAATTTCAAAATTCAATATACATATAGTTATTCTATTTTACATTTTCAAAATCAAAATTTTTCTGATAAATAAGAGTTGAGGATTCATTTTGACAAAGGATTTTAGTACTCAAATGTATTTTTCGTATTTAAACAATTTTACAGGTAAATATATTGTGTGATATTCAAATTTGAAGTATAGAAAATTAGCCTAATAGGAAAAGTAAATGAATATCTGTAAATATTTTACAAAATTTGTTTGATTTTTTGTAAGGTTTATAGATGGTAGATAATTCAAAATAGATAAATTCTTTTACAAAATTAAAAGATTTAAACAAGAACAAATTTTGTGTTTATTTCTTGGGGGGAAGTTTGAATTTTTCACATTCACAGAATTCTTATGAATTGAGAGTACAGTTTTTGGTATGAGCTTGAAACTTTAAGGATTTCAAACGTTGTATTTTGTTTGTTTTACAAATGATCGGTTCTAGGATAATATGTATGTACATCAAAAGTATTAATTTATTAACCTGTTACTTTTGTAATTTGTGGCATAGAGTAGATGTCTGGGATTTTTGGTTCTTATTTTTTTCAAATTTTTTGGTTTTAAAGGTAAATTTTCTATCCATCATCCTTTTATATTTCTGAAATAATGTAAAAAAGTCTTTCATGATATAATTCGTTAAAAATGTTAAATTTTATTTTTAGAATTCGTAAAGTATTGTGCACTTTCACAGAAATCATGAAATTTAGATTAAGTAGATTCTTTGAAATTCTAACACCAGAATATTGTATTATAAAAGTAAACGATACTTTTTTGCTATATTTTTGTTTTGGACATAACTTTAAAATTTATGTAACTTTATAGTAGTATCTGTTGTTGCAAGTTTCTATTCAACAATCCATATTCTTGCAATTGATTGGAAAAAATAAAATTATATAATTTTTCAATTATTTAATTAAATTTTTTAATTTTAAATTCTCTTTAAAAATTGTATCGTATCTATGGTATTTTATAATTATCTATAGGAAATTTCTTAACGAATAAAATTTATCATTAGTTCTATCTTTTTCGAATTCAATCCTTAAGGCATAATGGCAATTTTCTGTAGCTAATTTGATTAATGATTGCTTGAAGTGAAATTATCTATTTAGATATGACAAATCTGCAATGAGAAATATAAATGCTGATTTGAATCATTACAATCACAATACGTAGATATGTATATTTTACATGACTGAGTGCTAGAAATTTTTCATGAAGTATTAAATTATAAGAGAAAAAAAAAAAGAAAACATTTATAATCAGATTCTTATTTTTACTTTTTTTACTTTTTTTTTTTTTTAGATCAATAGAATTAAATATAAAATGTGTCTTAGGAAAATAAGGCTTTAATTTGAATTAAAGTAATTTTTTTCATCATTAAAATGAATAGAGAAAAAAAACAGTAGATAATTGTACAATCGTTCTACAATAGAATTAGGGGTTTTTTTTTTTTTTTTTTTTAAATAAAAAAGGAAAGATTTGTTTTTTTACTTCAAAATATTTTTGTTAGTGTGTTGAGATTTTAAATTTAATGTTGAATTTATTGAATTTAGAAAATAATCTATTTGTGTGAACTTTCTTTGAAAAACATGCTCAAAAAAATGAAGATATTCAAGCTCTAAATTTGATGCTCTTAATTTACGGAAACTAAAACAACATTTTTTTAAATTCAGTTAATTTTTTAAGATCCTACACCCATAATTGTCCCGGTTAGTATTTGATTTGTTTCTTTTTTACTATACTTTTTAGGTTTTATACATTTATCTAAACAATTTTAAGTAGATACACTTGTGTTTTTACAGCTAAATTTTTGAATGTTAGTTCTGTGAATTTTTCTATTTTTCAAGTATTTAGTATATCAAGTTTCCGAAAATAGAAAAGGTGTTCGACTAAAGCTACTTTTCAATGAAAAAAAAATGAACTTTTGAGATGTCCTTAAAATGTCCTTAAATGTGCATAATAAAAATAAAAATATTATAAAAAAATCCAAGGATATTATGCATTTAATAAAGGAATTTTAAATTTCTGGAATTTGGATACTTTGATCCAATCGGCAATTCTCCGGTACAAGAAAATTCTGAAACATTAAAAATCAAGGACATTAAAAATAATATTCAATCTACAAATGTTAATTTGTATGTAATAAAAAAATATAATGAATAATTGACATTTTTTGTTCAACATCCATAAACACATTATAATTTCAATCATAAATTATTAAATAGTCATGAATTATTTTGTACATATGCTATCTGTCATTTATGTACCTAAAATCCGATTTTAACACATTATTTAAAATGCTAATACAAAAGCATATAGGATGTAGTATGTGTAATTTTATATATCATTATGTATATACATACATATTTGTGTATAATGAATAATTAAATATTTAATAACTATTTATATTTACTGACACCTTCATGTTTTATTATTTTTAAGTAAATTCATATACGAATTACATATTGTTTACATGTGTTTTAATGCACAATTGCATATATGTATGTGTTTCACATACTGGTGCATGATACATGTTTTGTTATGTCTTTTTTTTTGTTGTTGTCATATTATATAAATTTGAAAAGTCATTATCCCTTTGGTTGATAAATTTTAATTCTTTTAACAAAAGTGCACATTCGTTGCATGTGGTAATAAAAACAATAATAATTTTGAATAACCGAAAAGGGATAACAATGTTAGTGATGTCATCATGGATACATATGTATGTATGCATTTTGTATTGTGTGTATTGATTAAATTGACAAAATTTCAAATTAGTTGATTATAATTTTATTTATTAATGAATATTCTGGCACATCATTATTGGTTTATTTAATATTTACCACCGCAACTATATACTATAGGTTAAATTTTTTATTAATAAATTTTTTTTTTTTTTTTTGTATTTATATGAAAATTTTATTTTTTATGTGATAAAAACGTAATTGAGTTGTGCTGTTGTTTATTGAACTTTTTTTTTTTTTATTTATTGTATTTAATTAATGAATTTATTAAATTTTACATGAAAAGTTTACTTTTTCGTTTAATTCTTCTTTTGTTTGAATAACTAGAACATAATTTAATTGATGCCGATTTGTGCTAAGATATTTGTAATTATCTTTTTTTTTTTTTTGTTGTAGTTTCTTAAGGATTAACTTAATATTTAAAGTACGAGTTAGTATAGAAACATACAAAGAGCTCAAAGGAATCTTTCTTGTGAATCGTTCTGTTTAAAAAACTGTTCTGATTTAGTGTTGTCGCCTTTAAAGAGACAGAACAAAAGAGTAGCATAGTAATTTGAGAATTTTAAGAATAATTTTATTTTTTTAATTTTAGAAAAAATTAATGAAAAAATATTTTTAAAAAAGCTCTGAAGCATCATCTGAAAAGAATTGTTTTATGTTAGTGTCTTCTCAACATGACGGTGTTACAATTGTAAAAATTTTAAAAACTTGAGAGGCCAGAGAGAAAATTATTATTGTCCAATAAAGTTTTAAGGGTTAATTAAAATGAAAAATATATTTTACTACCTCAAGGAACACATAGATTTTTTGAAAATACTTTTAAAAACGGAAATAAAAATCAAGATTCTACTATTTAGTATATAAAAAGAAAGAAAGTTCAGTATAAATATAATTTTATTTTTACCTTTAACTAAGATTCCTTTTATTTTATTCCATTTACAAATTTTATTCGTTTATTCCTTCTTTTTTTTTTCAAACAGATTGATGCATTTTAAAATTAATAAAACTGTGGTGAATAGAATTCAAATTGAATTGAATAAAACTTTGAAATAAAATAGTGAATAAAATTAAACATTCACAAGATATATAGAAAAACAAACCTATATAAACAATATAATTACAACAATCTTTTATTACTTTAATGTAAATTAAATTTCAAGAAATTCCATTTGATGTTTCTTGTAAAGTTTCAAATTAAATTTATTTCATGTTGCTTCTTAAATTGAAATAAGCACAAAAAAAAAAAAAAAAGTGAGGGTGGATGTAAACAAAAAAAAAAATAAAAATAAAAATAAAAACAAACCAAAGTGTCACTATCACGAACCACATTTTCTTGTTCATGACATGTTCGTTAACTTATTTTCTTAACTTTCTCTTGTATAACATAACCTTAAGTTTTAGAAAACTTACGATGAACCATCATTATGAATGTAATAAAACTTTAAAATTACTTGTCACTTTAACTTACCTTTTTTTTCCTTTTGTTTTTATTTTATTTCTTTTTTTCTTTAAATTTATTTATCGATTGTTTTGAGCGACTTTTACATTTAAAATTTTTTGCATATTTGTTTTGAATTAATTTTATTTTTAATTTTTTTTTCCCGTATTTTTGTTTTTGTTTTTTTTTTTTTTTTGAAAAAGTTTTGTAATGCAATTTTCTTGCTTGTCAGTTTTAAATCAAGCTATTAAAAATATTTTTTGAATTATTTTTATGTTTATTTTAGAATTAATAGATATTTTAGCTTGAGAAAAAAAAACAAATCATTTAGAACAAAAAAAAATTTAATTACTTAATGAAAGAATGCAATCAAAATTCAAAAACAAAGTATAAAATTAATATGTATTTTTTTTTTATTAAATTTTATGCTTTAGGGAATAAAATTATTCAAAACTAAAATATCTACAAAAAAAAAAATATCTTAATAGCTTTTTATCATTATTGTACAATTAGTTCAACCATATTTTCTTCTTTTTTTTTTTATATTCTTTGTATTTTTATAATTCCATGTAGTAGATAGCCATGTTTTCGGGCAACAACATTATTTCAATTTTCCACCTTATTACACACGTATAAGGTCTGAGTTTATGAATATTTTATAATAAACTTGAACAAAAATTGTATATGAGAGATGTTGCTAAAAAGAAGAAAAAAAAAAGTTGCTTTTTTGTAAGTAATTTTTTTTAAATGATATTTTTGTGCCTTTTTTTTTTCATTTTTATAATTTTATTAAATATTTATTAAAACTATAGTTTGTTTTTTATTATGAAGAAGAAGAAAAAGGAAAATAATATTTCATGGCTCATGAATTTAATTAAATATTTTTAGTTTACTTATCCTTGTTTCTCTAATTTTTTTTCATTTTTGTTTTTTTTTACTTGTTCGTTCAGATGGCAAACATACATACATACATATACATATTTATGAACTTACTATATATTTAAAGATATGAGTTGTTGCTATGTTGCTTAATTTTCAAGAGCAAAATTTATTAAATTAGAAAATTGTAGGTATTAAGACACGCTCTTATATTCTAATATCTGAAGACCATGTAAAAGTAATATGCGATTTTTATTTTTATAATTTTTTAAATCTTAGGATGTTCTCAAAAAAAATTTTTATAGTAGATAACACATCAAATTAGAGTTCATTAGCAAAATAACGATACTTTAGTTTATAATTTGGTGTCTTTGCAACAATTTTTTGACTAAGTTTGTATTTTCTTTCAAATGAAATCTTTAAAAGCAATTCTCAAATCAATACAATGCTGTGAACAATGAGGAAAAAAAAAACGAAGTTCAAAGGTAACAACAAAATAAGGTAGAAATTTTGAAAGAAATCATTTTTAAAAAGTCAGTCAATATAGTCATCTGATTTTAAAAAAAAATATCTTATTAATTTATTCTTGATTCTAGGAAGCAACTTTAAAATTTTACGTAATTAACAATTTAAAAAAAATCAATCTATTAATTTATATGCTCACATAAATACATATTACATACATATGTATGTGAAATTAATATGTTTCACACGCATACAAACAATAATTATTAAACTCGCATGCGTTCACTTCTTATCATTTATTTTTACTGTTTTTGATTTTTCTATGTATGTATATGTGAACTAAAATATTTTTGATGTTAACCGCGCTAAAGAATTATTGTCATCATTAGTGTATTTTGCAATTATATTACAATATAATAAAATCTTTACAAATGTGACAGATCTGTCAATTAAAGTCTTTTACACTAAATTTATG
Organism: Bombylius discolor; assembly: GCA_939192795.1. Taxonomy (NCBI): domain Eukaryota; kingdom Metazoa; phylum Arthropoda; class Insecta; order Diptera; family Bombyliidae; genus Bombylius; species Bombylius discolor. The sequence continues at coordinate 38,694,966 of OW584240.1, forward strand.
AGTTTCGATTTGTTTGCATTTCAAATTGTTTGATGAGAATGACAAAGATTAATGTGTGGTATGAGTGATTTTTTCTTTTCGTCTGTTGTCATCAAAGTGAAGCTTAAAAAATAAAAAAGCTTAGTAAAAAAAGACCATGTAATGAAATGACACGATATCATGATTGAATATAAAATTACACAAGTATGCAATGTAATTTTTTTTTATGTAATTGTATAGGTACCTTAAGATTTTTTTTTCTGATTTTTTTTGAAGATTTGATTTTACGATTGCTTTATTGTCATTGTGTAGATCGATATAATTCTTCGCAATAGGAACATGTCATTAGTGGAAAAAAATATTTAGAAAAGGTGAAAGTTACAAAGCACTCACATGTATGATGTATCTCATTTTTTTTGTTACGAAAGTTTACATAGATTGAGATATCAATAATTCGATTTTAAATATCAAATTAATAATTTAGTTGCTGAAAATGTAAGAAAATACGCACATACAAGAAAATAGAGGACAAAAACAATGGAGCGGATAAAAAAGGATCTATAGATATTATTAAATTTCAAAAAACGTCTGAGATATACAATTTACAAACCCTCGTATTAAGTAAAATTTAAATTTTCGTACATGATGTTATCACTGCAATGTACATAAATATATAATTGAATTATTTTCATTTTAATAAATTCAAGCTAATATAAAATTTAAAAATAGCCTTTTACACAATTCACGTTATCTCCTATGGCAACAAATGTTTTTGGAATTTTCGCAATATTTATTCTGTATATATAGTACGTATACTGAGTGACAAAAAATTTAACATGAGTGAGTAATTTAAAGGGTAACTGCTACGACATCTTTTTTTGTTCTTCTTTTAAATTAAATTTCAAAAGGTTTCTGTACGAAGTATCTAAAGTATATTCAAAAGTGAAAAATTAAAAATGACATGTAATGCATGATAGATGTATGTATGTATGTACATTGTACATACACATGAATAAAATATGCCATGTATATGAATTTATAATTTATTTCTTCTTAAAATGTTTTAAGTAATAATCCTTATTTTAATATTCAAAAAATATCTTTTATTACTTTTAAATTCCTTTTTATAAAATGTGTTTAAGCATTCCCTTTTTTACTTATATCCTTTCATTATAATCAAACTTTTACCTTTAATTACATACTTCAAAGTAGAATTAAGATTCATCTGACTTGAATATAAAATTAATTTAAATCATTTGAATTTACATAAATTTATATTCGCAGACATCCTTTTCTGTATACATAAATAATACATAGGTATAGCTATCTATGAAAAGAAAAAAATTTGGTTTTCAGTTGGTTGTTTTGTTGAAATTAATTTTATTTTTATTTTTTTTTTTTTTTTAAAGAAAATATACTTTTTTTTCGAAAGCGACAAAAATATTTTTGAACAAAAAGAAATATATTGAACATTTTTGAAACAGTAAGATGCCAAATATTTGAAAATTATCTGTTTTTACGTTAAGGAATAGGTGTCTTAATTGTGATCTATCTATCTGACGCTGTAGCCCATCAAGCCTCTTTCAGAATGTCCTTTATCTTTCTTTGTTAATTTTCTTAATTGTGTGGTATCAAAATTCAGTATTGTAAATTATTTAAAATTTGGAAAACAAAGCATGTCTCTGTGGAGTTAGTGTTGAAGCCGGACATCTAAAATATAAAACACAATAGACTGGATGAAAGTATGAGTTGTTGGTTATCTCAAAATTACTTGAGCTATCTTCAAATGGATGCAATAACTCCCATGTGAGTTTAAAATTCAGGTGATAATATTAGTTAAAAGATTATGATCATTGGGAAACACTTTTTTGTATTCTCCGGACAGGAATGTCTTTTTTTTTCCTAAAACTTTAGGCCTTCTTCTAGAAAAATAATGCTGGATTTCTGTATAAAACATTTATTGTATGTACATATTTCGAAGTAAAAAAAATATTTTTAATAACGTGTCTTGATTTTATGTATGTATGTATTTCTAAAAATAATTTTAAAATAATAAAAAAAAAATTAGAAATACCAATTTTTTTTTTCACCATTTTTACACAGAAATAATATTTATGTATATTTTAAAATTCTCGAAGCAAAATACCAAACCAAATACATTTAATACAAAACTATATTATGCCATTTAATTCAAATGCTTGAATTTTCACAGTAAAAAAAAATTTGTTAAAAAAAAAAAAAACAGACAATATTGCACAATAAATTTAAGTCTAGGTGAAAGATTTAAGATTCATGTGGTGCACAATTTACGAGTAATAGTTTTTTTTTTTTTTTTTTTTTTTTTTTTAAATATATGTAGTTAGTTACATTTTACGTATATGTATGTAACACCATTTGTTGTTATACATTCCATTTTAAACAATTTAAATTATTTAGAAATGCATTTGAAGAAGGTTTTAAAAAGTAATTCAGATCATAAGTTGTATACTTGATGTTTCATCAGTGAAAAACATTATAAAATGTGTATGCTATACATATATTGCACATATGTGCATACATATATAATATATGTATATATATGAAGGTAATATATTTATTATTCCTGTTTATGTGAACTTGCACATAATATAACTACATTTATACATTTTATAAAAGAGTTGTGTATCTTTATATATATGTATGTACATTCAATGAAAAAAAGGTGAACTCATAGAAAATCTTTATTATTTTTTTTTTTTAATATTGTTTTGCATTTTATTTTTGTTTAAGACTATTTTATTATAATTTTTTCCAAGGGTGCTTTTATGTAATTTAACTTAAATTCACTGTAAATATAATTTAAATAAAATTTAACATTTATTTACTTCGTTTATTAGCTTACTTATATACTTACTATAAAATGTATAAAATGAAACTTTTATATAAGGATTGTTAATATTATAAAATAAAATAAAAGAAAAAAGAAAAACCGAATACAGATATTTTAACCATTTGAAAATAAGAATGAGATTGAATCTTCTTATAACCATTATAAACGTTTTAAGAAAAAGAAGAATATGTGAATATGTTATACAAATGCTCGTTTACTTACATACATGGTAAAAGAAGAATATTTTGTGAGGGCGCATATAATTTAAGGATGTGAATTTATGGTTTTTATTTTATTTCTATTTTTATTTTTTATTTATTTTATTTTTTTTCACATTTCCTTTTTCACGTCTTGTTGATATGTGTATTCATGCAATTTTATTTATAAAAACGCATAGATATGCTTTTCTTAAAATGGTTACGTGCTTTCGTTTTTATCATAAAAATAAAAATGGTGTAAAATAAAAGTGGTATAGAGGTATTAGGTATACACGCTTGATATGTCTTATACATACAGATACATACATCTATGAACTTATATAAGATATATACGTAACATATATGAGATTTTGTATAGAAAATACGTGTTTATTTTTTGTTTCAGTAAAACTATTATCCTTGTTATGTTATGATGATTGTTTTATGTGAACTATTATATCCGTTATGCTTAATGCAAATACATTGAGTATGAAAATTGAATGGGTTTTTAAAATGAAGGAAAAGAAAGCAACAAAAAAATTGTTAAATTTTATGTGAAAGTCTTAGATATTTTCTTGAAAATATATTTTACGGATATATCTTATTTAAAAAATAAAAAAAAGGAATGAAAAAAATGTGGAAATGTGTTGTAATAAGAAAATGTCAGAAAAGATATTTTTAAAATGATTATTATTAGAAAATTTCATATTGTATTTTTATTTTATTTTGAAGTGATTAGATTTTTTTTTTTGTATTTGAATTGTATTGATAAGATTATGATAAACTTATTTGAAGATAATTTCATATTTTTAAGCAATTTTTTTCTATAGTTTTGAAATATTTTTAATTTTTTTTTTTTTTTTTAGTTCAATTTTATTGATAAATTAAATCACAGGAATATACTTACCTTTATTGCATATTATTTAAAAATGAAAAACTGAGTATAGAAGAGGATTTAAGAAACAAGGTCGTTTGACGTGGAATGAATAGTGGCATTGATCAATACTTACTCGAACTTACTGGTCTCCATTTTATAAAAGATGAAGGAAACTTTTAAGCAGATATTCGAAATTATTAGAAACATCAAGGTATAAGGTTCTCATTAGATGGCTCTATGAGAAGGGTTGAAAACGGACCAAAAAAATAAAGGTTGTCTTAGAGTATCTTTCAGAATTTTCATATAAGTACATACATGCATATATTATGTAGCTTGAACTTGTGACAAATGCACTTAAGTGCTTTTCATCAGTTTTTATTCTACACCGTCGAGGTGACTTCATTAGAATTGAATTGCATTTTTCAAAATTAAAAAATGGAAAAGTGTAGTGTTTTCTACTTTTCATGATTGATTGCGGGTTGTATTCCCAGTCCTGCTTAAAATTTTCAAATTTCATCATAAAGTCAAACGTTGAAAATTAAACTTACATTAAATTATTTTAAATAATTTATTATTTCGCAATTTTAAAAGAATTTCAATTCTTATTTTATTCATTTGAAAGCAGCAACAAAAAAAATAAAATAAAAATAAATAAATAATTTTCTACATAGACCAGAATTGAATAAAACAAAAATTGCTACAGACATTAAATTGCGTATATATAACAACCAAATTTATTTAGAATGTCTCTCTTGGGAGATATGAAACCCTAACGCATAAAATATAGCAAATATAGTACTTTTGAGAGTTATAAAATTAAAAAAATATAACATTCGCATGTACGAAATATATTGGATAAGTTTTATTATACGTGAAATACGAAAAAATAAATAAATAAATGAAGAAGAAGAAAAAAACAAATGGTTGCAGTGAAAAGGACAAAAATTGAAAATTTAATGTATTTGAAAAATTGTGTAAGTAGTAAAATTTGTTTTTATGCAAAAATAATCGATAGAGAAGGACAAAGACAATTAGTATTTAAAAAAAGGATATTTCGAATTGAATATTGGAAATTTTTTTACAGGAATATTCACGGTTTTAAATCAGTGTACGATGTTCAAATTTGAAAAAAAAAAAAAAACTAAATTTGTAGGACAAAATGAAGCAGTCTTGACTATATTTTTCCGAATTTACTCACATCCTTCGACGTTCTTTGGCGTAAAAAAACCTAATTAAGTACATTTTTTAAGACTTGTTTACAATCTCTTAACATTTTTTTGTTTAATTTAACTTCTTTCACAATATTTATTTTTTTTAAAATTAAAAATTCATAGAATTCACTTAACCATTAAAATTCTACACAAAATAGTATTTTATTTTATTTTTGTACAAATATCAACAAAAAGTTGTTTTATTTTTTTATTTGTTTATAAAAACAAACAAAAATAAATGAAGATTGTTGTTGTAATTTAAAAGATATTTAATACCATTAAAAGTGATTGAAACAATGTCAAATTTGTTTCAAAACCCACCCACTCTTTTTAATCAAATAAAACTAACTACTATATGTATACAAATACCTTTACAATGTACATTTCCAACCCACGATAAAATAAAATTGAAAGGTGACAACATACAAAACCAAAAAACACACAAACAAACAAACCAACAGAAAAAAAAAAAATAAAAATAAAATAAAGTAAAGTTAAAATAAAATCTATAGAAAAACTTTTACTTTGAAAATACATCTTACATTTTCATTAACGTCATCAGTTAAAGCAAAAGATTCATTTAATTTTTAATAAAACTTTTTAAGAAGAAATGTTTAAATATTTAATGTGATCAGATCCAAATAAAAAAAAAAATTAGAACAAGAACAAATAAATTGAGTGTTTAACAAAAATGTTAACAGGTTGAATTTCATGAATTTTGTAAATCAAAATAATAACAGCAACAACAACAACAAAATATGTGTTAGAATATTTAAAACTTTTACCGCATCATTTTATTAAAAATGTCACAAGTTTAAGTATTTTTGTTGTAATCGTATTATGAAAAAAAAAATGAAAGACAAGGGTAAATGAAATTTTTTAAAAGAATGAAGTTTTATTACACGTTTCAGATACAAAATTTTAAATTAATACGAGTAGTATCTAAATTTTTTTTTTTTTTTTTTTTAAATTAATTGAACGGTTTTCAGGTTCTTGTACATTTTTAACGATAAACATTTTTAGACAATTTTTAATTGATTTATTTTTTCCATTGAATTTACATTAAATGATTTCCATAAGAAGAAAATTAAATTCAAGTGAAATGGTCACTAAGATAATACTATTAAAGAAGAAAAACAAAAACAAAAAAAACAAAAAACAAAAAATGGTAATAAAAAGAAATGAAATGAAAGATAAAAAAAAAACATCAAATTAAATTTACAAGAAAACTTGGAAATTATTCTAAGTGAAAAAAGAAAGACAAAAAAACATATTATAGATATTTTTGTTTTTTTGTTTTTTTGGTTTTTTATTTATTTATATTTTTTTCTTTTTAAGTATGTATAGGGAATAATATTAGAATGTTTTGAACATCTGTTGCAATGCAATATAAGTAATACATAACACACATAAAATGCTGTGCTTTTCTTAATGCGATTTCCATTTCAAGTCTCTAGAGACGTGACTAAACTTCAAAGACAGATTCTAACGAAGACTTAGCCTTTCTTCAATATCTTCTTAGATAAAAAAAAAAATAAAATAAAATAAAAATAAAAATAGAATAAAATCATTCGAACAAAGTACAAAAAGGTTGAAGAAAGTAAAAAAATACAAAAAATAAAATAAAATGAAAAATAAATAGCTATACGAAATGGATACATGAAAAAATGTGTTTTCTTATTTAAAAAAAAAAAAAAAAAAAAAAAAAAAAAAAAAAAAAAAAAAAAAAAAAGAACTAAATTTCCTCTGGAAAGCACAGGTGTAGAATAATGTAATCTTCTATAGAAAAATAAAAAAAATAAAAATTGTATAATTACAGTACAATGCATACTGTAAAATAATAGATAACTACAAGAAAGAAAAAAAAACAACAACAAACAAGCATAATGTGTATATGAAATTTTTCATTTTTAAAAGAAAATTAAATGAAAATCTAAATGAGACATACATAAGTACGAGTATTTTATGTGCTCTTCGTTTTATTATTCATGTCAAGATTGTTAGGGATTTCCGTTTTATATATAAGTGCAGTAATGTCACGTAAAAAAAAAAAGTAGTTTTTTTAAATTTGTTTATTTATTTTCATTTAAGGATAAAATTTTTAAAAATTTCATTTATATTTTAATTTACACATTTTTGTTTATATAAACGTCTACTCTATCCTTCAGAGGTTGTTTAATTGAAAAAGGTTTCAAGGTAGAAAATCATTCGAAGAAAAAATTCATTTTTTTCTCTTTACACTTTTTATGTTGTGTTCAAACCTTGTATTTTTTTAAGCTCTTAGAGTTTTTTATTTGTAGAAATCCGCAAATGAAAAATAATTGAGAAAAATTCATAAAAAAAAAAAATATATTTAAATTAAAGATTAACTTTCTGATTCTAAGGTCTTGACTAGAGATGCTTTTTAAACGGCTAAAAACTTATAGAGTGTCATGAACATTAAAATTTTTGATTATAATTTCTGAAGCTAAGTTGAATTTTTCCATGTTACAATTTTCATATTATCGTTTGAGTTCTCAAAAATGGCAATTCAGATAGTGTAAACCTGGGAATACAATATTCATGTGATTTATCACTTAAGAAGTAATGTTTCTGGCCCATATGGCTTGTGATGCTAAAATGTATCTTTATTTGGCTTATCGATGATCAATTATTCGACAGAAATATTTTTTAATCGTGTAAAAAGTGTAATCGGGAAACAATATTATTATTGATGATTTTTTTTCAGTCCTTCAATTGTTTTTATCAATTAGAAAGATTTGTGCTTCTTCTATCAGATAGTGTAAGGTACACTTTAGTCTTTTGCTTGTACTCGTATATGTGTGTTTTTTTAAATCGTTTTCACATGTAACTTTTATCAATAAAATTTTGCAATTTTCAATATAAATTATCTTTATTAATCAATAAATTTTAATGAACTAAAGTAATTACAAATTATCGACTACAATTCTAATTTAATAATAATTCAGTTCAAAATCATAATAAATTAAGAAAATATAAATAAATTAAAATAATAAAGTATCTTGCTCGTACGAACAGTGTGATTAGTATAACATAATTAAGTATTGAATTGTTGAATTTTATGTACACCAGCAAATTTTCTAATAATCTCGTCATTATTTAAAATAATTATAGTTAGGTGAATAGAAATAAATTAACAAAAATTTTTTAATTAAATAATTTTCATATATTGTAAACAGATTGTTTTGGAATTTAAAGTGTTTGATTTATTATTAAATTTATGAGAATTTTTTACACATAATAATATGCAGTGATTATTTGAATTAATTAGAAAGATTTAGATTATTTTACACCGTTATATTTAAAAGCTTTTAAAACTAACGTTTTGTTTTTTCTTTAATTTCAAATATTATTTTCTTTTTTCAATATTTTCGACGGTAAGATTGGAAAATTTAGAATCATTATTTTTAGAAACTTAGAAACAATACTTTCATTTAAAACTGTGAGATTTTGTCAACTTTTCAATCTTTTTGTAATGTTAATATGAACAATTCTGCTTGAATATAGCTATGAACATTTTCGATACAAAAAAAAAAAAAAAAATTAAAATACAAATTTTCCACATTAGTAAACTTTTTACATTAGTTTTAAGACAAAGTACTCTTCGTATTTTCATAATTATAAATTTCTAGTTTTTAGTGTATTCAGATACTAAAGCTTTCGAATTTTTCTTTTCAGAATATCCAGATCCAGAAGAAGAAGAAGGCTTACGTTGATTACAAAAAAAAAAAAAAAAAGAGAAAACACTTTACATACATAAATATAAGTATGTGCATCCCACAAATTTAAGGGTAAGTTTAAACTTTAATTTTATTTAACTTTGACTGTTTCTTTAAAATTTCAACAAAACCATATTCTTATTAAAATCCTTTCTTTCTTATTTATTCATGAGAAACTAATTTAAATTGATTAATTCTATTTTCTTCATTATATAAATTTTACATTATAATTAATATATGTATGTACATATATATATTTTTTTCGTTTTCTTTTTGCTTGATGCTTAATCAAATTCAATTACATAAATAGTTGAAATTTATAATTAGAATACATCACAGGATTTAATTTGTACATTAAGAAAAAAAAAAACATCACAATTTTCAAAACCTTTTCTGATGTGTAAAATGAACTAACTATATGCAAATATGTACATATGTATATACCTATTGCTTGTGTTACAATACTACATACATGTAAATACCTGATACTTTTTATTGTACGTGTGCTTAATTCAACACTTACAGGAGCTCCTCTGCTACCTATGTACATACCCGTATATAAAATGAAAATTTCTTGAATAATGTAAATTCAATTTTACTTCTGACACTTTTGGGTTACATAACAAACATGCGTTCTACATTGTTGTACTCTACACACGTTATACACATAAAACATATTATTCGATTTTTGTATGTACATACATACATACTACCTATATAATGAAATTTTGAATTTTTCATCACATTTCTGTTGGTTTTTTTTTTTTGTTATGTTATGCATACATAAAATATTTTCACAAATTTAATTATTTCATTTTGTTTTTTGTTTTTTTTTTTTTTTTCGTTTGTTTTTTTTTTTTCCTTCGTGTAAAGTACATAATGTGAAATTCATTTAACTTTAAATTTTTGTCTAGGCTTTTGGTTTTTTTGTTTTTTAAGCAAGACGTACCGTTTTTAGATGGAATACGTGTAATAAAATTTGGAATGATGAAATAATTGAGGATTGGAAAAAAAAAAAGATGTTTTAAAATGATAAACTTTAAAATTATTTCAATTAATTGCAATTTAAATTTAATTAAACTCAAAATAACATCATAGTATGAAATATAGAATACAATTATTTTTCGTCCTTTTTATATTTCAATTACAATTCGTTTTATTTTCTATTTTATTATTTTTTTTTTCTTCAATTTATTTTGAATTGTAAAAGTCAAAAGTGTTCAATTTAATTGTGAATAATAATTGAACAATAAAAGAAATGAAGAAATAAAATTGAATTTAAAATAAAAAATAAAGAAAAAGATAATAATAAAAGGAAAAGGAAATTAATTAAAATTTCATTTTAATGAACAATAACATTTTTTTTTTTCATTTAATTGTTCTTTATTTTTTAGATTTCAATTCTTAGTTTGTAATTGTGAATAAGTGTCCTTTGAGATATCATTATTAAATAGTATAGCTAGTGTCTTTTTGTTTGTCATTATTTTTTCTAGTATTTATTTATTTTTTTTAAATCTTTCAGGGATTGTTCCAAAATGTCATAGTTAGAGAAGGATATTGAAAAATATTTACTTTTGGCTAGGACTTTTCTATTCAATATTTGAACGGTTTTAATTTCAGAATATGGACTGATCGTATACAAATGTAAATATATTTGGATTTTGAACCTTAATTTAAACATGATCCTTTTGAGCTCTGAAAAAACTTTGAAAAAGAGTTCTATACCATCACTTGTTTTTTCAAAGTCCTAACTCAAATTAGTAGAACAGAATATCCTTTTTTAACAAAAACATAGAATTAGCCATACCTTTTGTAGAGGAATGGTAATTTTTGAACAAAATATACTCTCTTTAAAATTTAGAATTAAAATGTTTTTTAAAATGGTTTTTGTATTATGTAGCAAATGATAATTTCGAAAATTTTAACCGTCAGTTGTTAAGTGATTGTTTTAAAATATCCAGCTGACCGAATACTGACTAAACATCGTATCGATAAAAGTAAATTGGAATTAATTTGGATCATGATTTGTGAAAACATTGATTTTATGTAAGTTTTTGATATCTAAAGAACCTATTAATGTAAGTATATAATAAGAAATTTTTTTGTCCGACTACTGAATATTTTTCTTTCCTTCTTAGGGTTAACATTTTTGTAAACCTTAGCTACATATATAAAATTTATAAACTTACAGTTTCCATATTTCCAGAACTACTCAATTAAATTAATTTTTGTTTTTGTTGTTGATATTTTTATTATGTTCTCTAATATGCGTAAAATATTTTTTTACTGATGAAGTCATTCGTGTGATGATAATTTTTTCATATTATATAATTTCACATATTTCATGTATGTATATAAAGTTTAATTGATTAAATTAATTTACGGTATTGCTATGTTAACAAATATTTCTCATTTTATCAACTTCATTTCTAAAATGGAATATACTCCCAACTTTTATAAAAGTGAACGATTAGACTTTAATTTACTCTATTTTCAATTTTTCACTTACACACGTACATATGTACATTTGTACATATAAATGACAACATACATGAGTTTTAATTATCTTTAAATGTGATATGATAAAAAAAAAACTATCTTTTTTAATTTTAGCTTTATTAATTTTAGATTGTCATGAAATGAAATTTAGTATAATTTAAACTTGTTAAGTGTAGAGACATGTGAAATTTTTTTTTTAGAATTTTTTGTGATTTTTAATTTATTTATTTACATTGAAGTTGTTTTTGTGTTTTATCTGGTGATTAAGGAATTTTAATCGTTGTTTGTAATAAAATTTGTATTGTTTGTTGTATTTATTTAAATTACAAAATTTTTACATACAAAAAATGTTACATCACTAAAAAATTTAGATTTATTTTTCAGTAATTTTCATACACAAAATTTTATTTTTTAAACATACAAAATGGAAGAAATAGATTCTGAAATACAAGAAATTTTATCGAAACAATTTTTTGAGAAATCTTTAAAAAGTGGTTTTGAAGTAAAAAATATTGAAATTGAAAATATAGAAGTTACTGTAGCACCAATTAATGGTGAAAATTTTTCAAGTACGATTTATAGAGTTAAAGTTGAGTATAAATTTTCGAAAGAAAATGAAAATACTGAATATGTTTCATTAATTGTGAAAAGTATGGATTCAGATACTATTGATTCACCATCACAGATATTTGATGGATTTAATAAGGAAGTTACCATGTATACCATTATAATACCAAAGATTGAAAAGCTTTTAAAGAAAAATGAATCATTTGCACCAAAGTAAGGGAATTAAAATTATTAGAAAAAATTCTCTCATGAATTTTTTCATTATTGTTGTATTTTCTTTTTTTGTCTAAAACGACAGATTCTTTTATGCAGAACATGATTCTAATTATCAAAATATCGTAATTGAGGATCTCAACACTTCACAGTATTTAATTCGTGATCGATGTAAAAGATTAGATGAAATCCATAGTAAAGCAATTTTACAGAAATTAGGACTTTTTCATGCTGGCTCATTTGTTCTTTTACAAAAGGTAAAAAACGATTTTCTCTATAATATTCGAAGCAAAAAAAAAAGATACATAATATTTTCTTGTATTTTTAAGGAATCAACTGCATTTGAATTATTCAATGATGGATTTTTTAATGATGCCAGTTATGATTTGAAAGTTTTTCAAAATATTTATGTACAAAGTTTTGAACAGGTAATTCAATTAATATCTCATTGGAAAGGATATGAAAGAATTACTGAGAAATTAAAGAGAATTTATAAAAATTTCCGACAAAAGATTATTAATACAATGAAACCAAGAAAAAATGAAATACGAGTTTTAAATCATTCAGATTTATGGACAAATAATGTGTTTTTCAAATATAATGATGGTGAAATATGTGATATAAAATTTGTAAGTTTTTTTTAGAGTTTCAAGGAATTTCCTAATGAATTTTCCTAATTTTTATTTATTTTCAGATTGATTTTCAATGTAATTGTGGTAGTCTTGCAATTGATATTCATTATTTTCTAGCAACAAGTGTTGATTATGATGTTCTTAAAACAAAACGACGTGAACTTCTTACACATTATTTCAATTCATTTCGAAGTACTTTAGAAGAATTACGTTTTTCGAAAATACCTTCATGGGATGATTTTATGGGTGAAATTCATAGTAAAGAATTTTGTGGAATAATGATGCTTTTCGGTGAAGCTCCTATTGCTGTTTTAGATCACAATGCATCAAAAGGTTTTAATTTTAAAGTAATTTCTGATGGTTTAGCTTTAGCAGAAAAACGTGAATTGGTTTATTCGAAACCAGAATATCGAGATTATTTGAAATTTTCATTAAAACGTTGTGATATTCTAGGAATATTTGATTAATAATAAGAACATAATAATGTTCTTATAATAATTTAGCTATAAATATTTTTTAAATCTTTTTTAAAATTATTTATTCGTTTTTTTGTTTTTTTTTTTGTTTTGCTCATAATAATAATTTTTCTGTGTCTATATTTCAAAATAATATGAAATTTATACTTTTACAAAGTGAAAATAAATGAGCTTTTTATTCGTTACAGTACATTAATTTCAAATCTTACAATTCATTTTTATTATATTGTTTCAATTTATGTGATATGTATTTTTTTCTTTTTATCGTATTTTTTTTAATACGTGTGTTCTCAATTTTTTTTTTTTTTTGCAATAATTCATTTACATTTCATTAGACTTACAAATGGGTGCGAAATGTAAGTATAATAAAACAAAAAATAAGAAAAAAAAAAAATGCGTACAGAGAATTTAAATATCTAAATCCTTGCAAATAAAATACAATTTATACGAGTATGTATAAATATATGTATCTTTTCGCATGGAATTTCGAATCATTTAAATTTTTAATGATTTATTGTTATTTTCTGGTTTTACCTGTAGGACAAAACGCGTCTGTTAATTCATAGAAAATTTAAAAAAAAGAATCAAGTCATGAATTTTTAATGAAATATTTTTCTGGTTTTTAGTTTACTGGTAAATCTAGAAGTGGTTGTTTTGCGAATTTTGGTAATTGTTAATATCAAATTATCGATTAAATCAGTTTTTGATATCGAGCTTCTACACACCAAGTTTCTGTTCGTCTATGTGCAACTTTATAACCAAAACTATCATAAGTAGATAGTTAGCCGTTTTTAATAAAATCGGTGTTGTTGAAAAACACTAAACTAGATTTTGATATTAAAAAATCATTAGAATCCCCATTTGTTGAATTCTATGAATACTTTTTAAAAACAATAAAATGTGAAAATCTTTTCCAAAAATCAGTCAATGTGAATTCATCTGAATGATTTTTTTTTTGTTTCTTTTAATGATCCAGAAAAAGAGTATAACTTTTAAGTCTATTTTCACATTGTTAAATAACAGAACATTTTTTCAAGATAATTTATTAGTTTTTTTTAAAAAAAATCTATTCATTATTATTGATGTCATTAATATTGTTCACACCTGTAAAATAAAATAATTTACTTTATTGTAATTTATGTAAGGTGAAAAAAACGTTTATTTTAACTCATTTTCTTCTTTCGTTTGAAAATTGTTTTTTTTTTTTCTGTAACACATTTACATAAATCTTCTTTTTTTTTTTCTACTCACAGAGAAAATTGTTACAAGACACATGTAAATGACTTTATATTAAAATTTAAATTTCTTAAATCAGTTTTTCAATTTTTACCATGAAAATTTATGTACCATTTTGAATTTTTGGAAGTAAAAGGAAAAACATATTATATGTTGCTTTTTCTTGTATGGTATAGTTAATGTTTCGGAAAATAAATAGTGATTTGTAAATTTGAGTAAATTTTTTGTATAGAACGTATTTTCAAAGATTTTCCAAAGAATTGAAAAGAAAAAAAAAAAGACTTTTGGAAAGCACAATAACATAGTATTTTAGTTTTGTACTGAACTTTAATTTGTAAAATTAGATGAATTAAAAGTTCTAGGTTTTTTTTTTATATATATAATAAAAAAGGAAAAGTGAGGAGGCAAAAGTGTTTTTATTCTGCAGGTATTGAAAAATTTTCCATGAAAATATTTTTTAAATTAACGAAAATTATGACTTTTGAAAGTATTAATAATGAGGAAAAAATAAAATAACAAATAAGCAGTTATTATGAAAGCTATCCAAATCCATTTTAATTTTTTTCAAGTAATTTAAGGGTTTCCATTTCAATTTCCATCCAGTTCAATATGACAGTTTCTTTTTCTGCTAAAAATTTCTTAGGAGATGAAAAAGCATATCGGTTTTCATCTCTAATTAGCTTCATGTCACTTTTCGTCAAAAGATGAAATAATGAAATGTAGGATTTAATCGACAAGAGAAATCTATTGAGTATCAACATACAAAAAATTCAATTCCATGAAAAGATGAATATAATTTTAAATATGGCATTTCTGGTAGAAATGAAGCAAGTTCGTAGCTTTAAAAACAAAAAAGCTGAATAAATTTAGAAAAAAACAGACGACTGTGTAGAAACTATTTTTAGGAACACAGTCCATTCTTGACCTTACCACTGAACATCATTAGAAAAAAATAATATACCCAATACATGCAAGGTATAGTAGCTTTTTCTGCATTAAATTACATAGGCAATTTTTTTTCTGCACAATTTCCTATGCGGTGATTTCACAGACTAACAAAAATACAATTTCTTTGAATAAATTTGTGGTTAATCAAATTGTTGCAAATGTGCACAATAATTTTTTTAAAAATAATTTTTGTTTAAATTTCATTTATTCAATATAAATGTGTAAATTAAACATGTACCTAGTACAAAATAAACAAGAAAACAAACAGTATTTTTCTAAAGCATTTTTATGTTTTCTTATATCGTGATGTAAGATGTAAGAAAAAAATATATACCATAAATTGTTGCATTATATATGTATGTATATCTAAATAAAATCTTTGTCATATGCAATAATTTAGAGAAAAGCAATTAAAATTCATTGTGTTATCACACGAAACATCTGTAAAATCGAATTAATGTATAAATTCTGAATCAAATCAAAGAAAAAAAAAAATAATAATAAATTTAAAAGTATATATTATCTTTCAATTTTTTTCTTTTTTTTTTTCGAACATGTAACACAGCTGCAACAGAAAAAGCAGCAGCAATGTTGTTAAAACACAAATTTAAAATCGAATCAAATCGATTAATTATGTCTTTAGAAAAAGATTCTGATGTTTGCTTCTGTTGCTGTTCACTTTCTATTTATCATGAAAAAAAAAAAAATAAATAAAAAACAAAATTTTTTTAAAGCCATGTGAGAAAAACAAAAATTCATTTTTTTGTTTTTTACAAGTTTTACAGTTTAGGTGTAAAAAATACGAAAATAATGAATCAATTAAAATTTATAATTTGCAAGGTGATAGGACGATGGAATTTTAGATATAAAAATTGCGTGATATTCATTCATATAATTTTCACTATAAAATTAGTTCTCACCTGAATCGTTTTTTTTTTTTTAATTTCATGAAAGCATTAGTATATAGGTTCTTTAGTTCGAACATAGGATGTTGAAGCTTCAATGAAAGGCTTTTAGGGTGTTAGTTTGTTTCTAATGAGCTCCTTATTTATCTTGTGAAGATATGTTTTGTAAAATTTGAGTTTAAATTGAAAAAAAAAAAATTCCATAAAAATCAAAAAAAAAAAAAAGTAGAAGGATTAGATAAGGATTAGGTTTAAAGATTTTTTCCTAGTTTTTATTAATTTTAATCCAGTTAGAAAATTGAAATCGTGACGTTTAAAATTAAAATACTTACATAAGTATGTACATACATAATGTACAGGTATTTTTTTTTTTATCATCACATTAAAAAAATACATCAACCTTTTCAGATATATCACATGTACATATGTGTGTATTTAATACTTTTTTTCTTTCAGAATGAAAAAAATAAAATAAAAATAAAAAATAAAAATTGTCTTTATGTGGTCATAGAAAATTTACGTTTACGAGGTTGCAATTAATGTTATTTAGTAATTTCATGGTTTTTTGTTGTACTATATATGCTAGCGTATAGTTTTGTGCCAATAGTTTTCTGTGTCAAACAAGCATTACCTTGATTTGCATGACTTCCCGTTAAATTAAGAAAATAAAAAAATAAAAAATAAAAGACAATAAAAAAAGTAAAAAAAAAAAAGACACACATAGAAAAATATAAGTATATCGATTGAAAAGTATTTGGTATATATTTGATGTATCTTATATACTTAAGTATTACAGGTGTTTTAAAGCGTATTGAATGTGTTTTTTTTTATTCAACAATATAACTTAATTGGATAATACATGATTACTCTTTTTTTTTTAATTTTCTTTTATTTGTTTGTATGTAAGAGCTGAATACATGAGTATCTATATTTTTTTATTTGTTCGCTTATTACCAGGTTGTTATATAGTCTTAATATGATAAAAAGCAAAAATTTTACACTTCATTGATTTAAAATACAATTTATTTCGCAATTGTAATTGGTAAATAGCTTTGAAGAATTTTTTTTTTCTCTTTATTTTGGAAAATTTTAACAGTATACAGTATACAGTTTGATTAGAAAAACTGTTTGAAAAGAATAAAAAAAAAATGTAAAATTTTTGTAAACTTGAAATTTTCAAAATATAAATTAAGAGGCAGACAATAAATAGAATTCATTGTGTTTTAATGGGAGTTATTCCATTAGAATTAATTAGCTTTTCGAGAACTTTTAGTTATAAAAGTAGAACCAAGCTAATAATAAGCTACAACTACAATAATTAGATTTAATTGTTCTACTATCAATAAAATTTTTAAATTTCTGAAAAAAACTTTAAATTTTACTGATCACCCTCTAAAAAAAGATATTTTTCAAAAATTGCAAATTTTATGATTACGATAATTTTATTTAAGGTAAATCATTAAAAAAAAAAAAATTTAATCAACACTTTAATTGCAATAAACAATCAAATTTAATTTTCAATTTAAAAAAAAAATATAATAAAAAGATCGAATAAAGACCCGTTAACAACTACTCGTACATGTAATTGTGGTGGTTATGGGTCAGTTACAGTTTTGTATCTTATGTTTGTATTTTCTTATCTTTCATAATTTTTTAAGTTTTTTGTTTTTTTTTTGTTTAACAAAATGTTAAAGTAAAAATCACTTACATGTACACACAGAAATGCAAGTTTTTTATCTAAATTTAAAAAAAAGGTTGAAAAAAAAAATAAAAAGAGTACTGTGTGAAATCAAAAATCAAAAACTAACAAAAAGGATAGATTTAATATGAGTGACAACATAACAAAAAATAACATACAGCTAACTCAGTTGGAGATAAAAGTATAGTTACATGAATGTCCTTTTTATGATACGTTATACTTTAATATCTTTTATTGCAAAATTTCATGTTATATAGCATATGTAATAAACTTCTCATGATTTGTACAGGATATTAATAATTGTGAGTTTTTTGTGTGTTTGTGTGTTTTTTTTCTCTCTTAAATTTCATACATCTAGTAAATTGTTTATACATATATGCATGTTGTTGATCATCATTATAATAATTCTAAACACCTAAGGTGGGCAGATTGTTAAATAAAATAAAATTTAGAAAATGAATTAAACTAGAAAAGTCGTAGTGTGAATCAACATGAGAAGACCAAAATCAAATCAAGATACATTATACAAATTATACACATTTATACATACATACGAGTATGTATATATTTTTTCATATATGAGTATGTAGTTGCAATAAATTAAATTTACTATAAATAGACATTAAAAATTTTTTCATTATTATTTATTATTTCTTTATTTTTATTATTATACATTTTTGTTGTTGTTGTTGTTTGTTTGTTTTAATCTTCAGTATTTTATTCTTTCAGACAAAAAAATTTCTTCAATACTTTAAGATCATTTTCTTGTTATATATGATTATTATATAGTCTCCCGGAGGTTGTAACTCATTGTTTTTGACTTTATAGTATAATATGTAGCATATATCTTTTACGTACATATGTCGTATATCTCTACATATGTATGTATGTACGTGAACGAATACTGATGAGTTTTATAGATTCCGTAGTCGGGTAACTTTTTTTCTTTTCCTTTTTTTTTTTATTAAATGGTCATTTATCTACGGTAGTAAGTTAATGGAATATTAATAAATTATCAGACAAATTGTAAATTCATTGCAGGTTTATTTTCTTATTTATTGTTTATATCCTTTTTTTGTTTTTGTTTTTTGTTTTTTTTTTTTGTTTTTTGCGTTTTAGTCTGTGTGTTTGTTTAATTCTGTTTTTCTTCTGTGCATCTTATATTTTGCCTAAAGGTAATTTGTATATTATTTTTTGTTGTTTGTTTTTTTTTTTTTTTTTTTTGATTTATTTGAAATTAAAACTTGAAAAATTAATTAAAGTACTAATGAGATTGATAAATTACTTACTACATTCTAGATTTTTATTTTTTCACTAGAGAAACATTCGTGAATACATCATCAGTGGCTGGTAGGTATCTGTACAGACAAAAACAAAGAAGTAAAAAGTATGTACATAATTGTTTTGCACAAACTTTCGTAAAAAAACATACTCAAACATATAGTCTGTTCTAAAAAGATTTTTTTTTTTCTCATTGGTTGAGAAAAAAAAGGATGTCATTCATTTTATTATTTTTGTGTATAATATTTTAAATTTTTTTTGATTATGAAAAAAAATAAATTTTTGGCAGATGTCCATGTTACTTCAATTTCTCCAGTTTAATTAACCTCAATTTAAAACTTTATTGATGCTATTTCAATCTTTTGTTGTTGTTTTTATTTTTCCAAATTTTAACAAACAATAACATAATGTAAAAAACTTAATTAACTTTTGTCAGCTTTTAGCGTAAGTTTATTTGTATTTTTATTGTTAATGGTGAAATTTTTGGTTTGATTGTGATATTTTTTTAATTTTTGGATTCTTGTGAATTATAAATTTTAATAAAAAATCTAATAATTTTAACAACGTATTCTTGCCATGTTGAAAAGTATAGAAAGGGTATTAAATCGAAATCTTAAAAAAAATAATAGAAGAAAAAATTTAAAAAAAATACCACAGTAAAGTATCTTGTATATTTCACCTTGTTTTTCTTCTTCTTAAAAACCATTCATTTATGTGTTATTTTTCATTCAACTCCTGCAATTGCAAAATTTGTAATACATATATCCTTTTTCCTCTACACATTTTCACACTTCCGAAACGTAATATGTAGTTTTCATAATTCAATAAGCCTTTATGAAACTAATTCTTAGAAAAAGGAATTTAACCAACCACAAACGTATATAACTTCATACATTCATAATTTGTATGTATACTGGAATGTGTGTATAAATATAGAAAATATATTTTATGTGCTGCATAAATCCTTTCAAATACATATTTTCACAGTATGTGAAAGTTGAATTGCATTTAGCTCTTTTCGACCACAACAAAATTTCAATGTCTTACATAATCATAAATTGCTTACGGGATTATATGAGAATATTCCAATCATTTCAAGATGTTTCCTTAAATTAATTGATTTCCTTAATAGTACAGAAACTTTTAGATCAGAGGAAATTAGATTAAAATCTATGTTTAAGATAAATATTTATTTTATATATGCATGTATGTGTTTGCATAATGTTTGTATATGGATAAAATATGATTTGTTCATATCACATTTGCGATTATTCCAATTTTAAGCAATTATATAATATTTAATAAATTTAATTGCTACATCATGATGTTTATTAATTGGATTAAATTTTTTTTTTAATCTTTTACATAAATCATAAAATATTGATTTTTAGTACCTGATTAGAAGTTTTTAAAAGGGTTAAAGTTAAAAATAAGGAAAAAAAAATTAAAGATGCATTTTGTGAATTTTTAGATTGAAATTTGGAATCAAAAGTTAAAGTAAAGTTTTGCATGCCAGAGAGTGGAAAAAAAATTTGTTTTTTTTTTCTAGGTTCCAGGTTGGAAATGTAGCCTTAATAATGTTTAGGTAATAGAAAAAATAATATATTCAAGTAACTTTTCAATCTGAATACATTTGAAGTTGTTGTTTTCAATTTATTTCCTAACTGAACTCATCTTCAATAAAAATATGTATAAAAATTAGTTTTTGTATGTTGAAATAGATAATAAATGACCACATGACCATATTAGATTATACATATTTTTATTATTTTGTGCTTAATAAAATTTTATAGAAGTTATTATTTATGAAAAAAAAAATTGTAAATTTTTAAATACGAAATTTGAAAAAAAAAATAATAAGAGAAATAAAAACAAAAGCTTGAATATTTATGATGGTAATCGAATTTTATGCATGTGCAATTTATAAAATGATTCGGTACATTTAGTTTTGGTTTATAAATTTTTATGTTTATAAGTACTTTGTTTATAGTTTTACAAAATAAAAGAAAGTGGTTTTACTTTCTAAAACAAAAATATGTTCAGTTTAAAAACTATTATAAAATATAATAGAAATAAAATGAAATTAAAATAAATTGAAAAAAAAAAAGATACATATTTGAATAGATTCGAGAGGAACAAAAGTTTAACAAAAAAGAGATTTCTTTCGAAGTTTGCTTTTTAAATTTTTGTTGTCGAAAATAAAAAAAATTTAAAAAGAAACTATAATTCAACAATAAAGGTTTGATGGGATAGAATGATAGACTCCAACTTTGAATATTAAAATTTGGAGATTATCAGATCTCTTTTTTTTAAATTAGGGAAAATTATTCTGTTATAATTACAACGAAGTCCTGTTGACCATAAGCAAATGGTAAAAAAATTATACAAACTTTGAACATTAGCCCAATAAGTCATTTTAAGTTTTGTGGAAAGTTTGAAAATTGTCGACCTATAAAGTTAATATAGAATTGTCTTATTAAAAAAAATTTTAAAAATGAATTCTTGAGTTTTTGTAGATCACGTTATTAAATTTTAACACCTAATCTAAATTCCGAACAGCGTAAATGCTTTATTTCAAACTTTTGCGTTCTAGAATCTTTTTGACCACTTATTCATAGAGATTTTTTCATACTAGTTAAAATCTATTGGTGTCTATAGAAAGCATCTAAATCGAGAGTAGAGATTTAGCTTACAAAGTATCCTTTTTGAAACATTCAAATTACTCCTGACAGTTTTAGTGAGCTTTGGAGCTTACCAGCTTAATTCATTTAATTTTTATCAAATTTTCCAAGTTTTTCATAAACTTTCTCTTCTATTTCGCAAAAAGAAATTTTTTAAATAAAAAATTAGTTAATTATTTTTAATTTAGAATTAAAAAAAAAATCGAAATAAAAATAAGCAAACGATAAATATCATAAATCCCATACAATAAATAAATAGTAAAATTTATTTAAGTTTTGAAAATGTTTTTATGTAAATTCCTTTGACAATACAATAAACTGCAACAACCTAGTCGTAAAAAAATATGAATAAAATCTAAAAAGTTTTATTAAAATTAACAAAAAAAAAAAAAAAACAATCCTTGAATGTATTATGTTGCATTGCAAATTTACTTTGTAAAACTTTTTTTTTTTCAAATATTATAAAAGATTTGAATATGACAATAAGGAAAACTTCATTTATTCAAAATTTTCATTATATTTAGTAGTTTTGGAAATATGCCAGATGACATTATTTAACTAGCTTTTCAAATTCATACAAATAGAATGATTGAAATTCAAGAAATCAGAAAATGCGTTCATTTAAAATTATTGCATTGTTTAACTTGAAGATTGTTATTATAAAATATTAAATAATATTTTCGTATATCCGAGTAACACAAGCAGCAAACTATTATTCGAAATGAAGATTTTTCAATAAAATTTATGCAAGATATTATGCATTTTTGCTCTTATACACTTCCGGTGTATCTGCAGATCCACAAAATATCTAATCAATTTCCTGGGATTTTCTTGCATTTACCTTAATGACTTTCACATAAAATTTCATGCAAAAATAGTTTGTATGGAGAAAAACTCCGCGAAATGTTCGCTTTCTTTTCCAAGGAATTGGTTACTTAATTGTGCTACCTGGGTAAAAATTTGTATTACCAGAAATTTTATATTTTAATGCACAGCATATTTTTTCCTTTGTTATTATTCGAATAATATATTTTTAGATTCTATATATGTATTATTCATTGAAAATTTTTTATCTAGAAATAGAAAAATATTTCAATTTGAAAATTCGAAGCATTTAAAGTTTAAATTTCAAACTTAATGGTTTCCTATTTATTACATCTTTTTAACCCGAAATTCAACCAATATGTGAATTTTCAAGAAGCAAAACTTTAAATGACCTTTTAAAATATTTTCATCAATATTGATCCAAAAAATATTTTTACAAGAGGACACGTTTCCTTTTTTATATATACATATATATATATTTTTTTTTACTAAAATAACTGTATACATAAAAAAATGAGGAAAAAAACAAACATTATAATAATAAAAGTCATAAATTTATTTCGCCTAGAAAAATTATTGGGTTGGAAAATTGTTTTTGAAGAAGTGAAATATCTAAAAAGAAGAAGGAAAAACAAACAAACAAAAAACAACAACAAAAACATGAAAGACCTACAAAAGAGATATAAAAATGTAAAAAAAAAAAAAAAAAAAATGGTAGAAAATCATTTAAAATCAACGAAGAGTAAAATATGAAAGTGTGCACAAAATATTATTTTGTAAAGTGAAAAAAGAAGGAAGAAAGGAATAATAAAGATTCATACATTTTTTTTTTCTTTCTTCTATTTATATACATATGTATATGTGTCTTCAATTGTGTTTCATTGTAAAAACGAGTATGTGATTGTACATATGAAAATTTTTTAGTATCATTTTATTACATAAAGCAAGAAAAAAATAAAACAGATTTTTAAATTCATTTGAGATATATACAATTTAACATTCATTGTTTGATAAAAATAATTGCAAAATTTTAAAAAATGTTTGTGTACAAAAAAAAAAAAATAAATTTGAATTTTTCGATCCACAAATTTAAAAGTAATTACTGTCCATTATTAACGCCCTCATAATTTTAATTTTTCATTTTTTTTTTCTTTTTTTATTCTCTTGCGTTCCAACTATGCTCTAGAATTTTTCCAATACACTAAATTTTAACACCTGTCAGTATCTAATTAAAAAAGCAGATAGCTAATGCTATCAAACTCTTTTAGGTAGGTAGCTCGTCCTTAGTAAGGAGTTATGTGTATCATGTGATTAAAATATGTTTCATATGTTATTATTTGCTTGTATGATGATATACTCGAATATTGCTAATACTAGTAACTACAAGGAGTATCAATATTCTCTGTATACTGGTATTTATGTACATATAATAAATATAATGCGTGACTTTATTGGTTTTTGTACATCACAAAGTAAAGTAACTCAAAATACATGAATATACGAGTATATGATTTTGATCTGATGACTATATAAAATGTAAACATGTTGATAAGTACATACAAGAGATTACAACTGCAATTAAACTGATATTGCATTATATGGATATCGCTTATCTAAAAATAAGAAGCAATAAAGCTCGTCTGTTTATTTTGTAGCTACAAGTTATTGCTATCTTCTTGGGAAACTTGTAATTCAGAATGGTAACATGAAAATTAATCTTATATAATTTTATTTTACTGTATTTGTAAAATTTATGATTTAATTTTATCAAAGTGAAAATTAATATCAATCTAAATTAAAAAAGATACTAGATATAGAAATTACAAGAATATGTTTTATGCTCATAAAAATTATTGTATAATAAGGAAATTCCTTAAAGTCAAAAAGAATAATTTAAAAAAATTTTCCCATAAAAATAATCCTAAAGTCACCATTTCAGACACTCAATAATAATAATTATTTTTTTTTTTTTAAATAATAAATTATTTCATTTCTGAAATAAAATACAAAAATATGTAATTTCACATTGGAAAGCATATACTTGTTGATTTTGACTCAGAGAAAAAAAATTCTGCGTGTTTTTTTTTTTACGAGTAAATAATTACAAACTTAATTATGACCAAATTAAATTCTTTTTGTAGCTTTTGTAATAGCTTTTTAATATGAAGTCCTTTTGTGAAAATTTTTTTTTTTTTTTTTTGCATAATTATTAATTTAATTTTTATTATTATTTTCATTTTAATGCGATTTCGTCCATCATTTATATGATTGTCTGTGGTTCTCTCATTGATAAGAAATTTTATGCATAAATAAAAAAATTGGGAAGTGAATAAAAAAAAAAAATTGAAAACCAAAAACAAAAAAAAAAACTCCATTCATTTCTGCAATTAAATTATTATCCTCAAAATGAAAATTCATATAACAATAACAAAAAATTTCAAGTGTAAAAATGAGAATAAAATTTTTCCTATTCAAATATTGAAGATAGAGAGGAAGGGATTAAAAAAATAAAAATTAAAAAAAGAAAACAGTTAATAAATTGAATATATAAATAAAATAATGAAAATGAATTTATAACATTAATCATAAACAGAAATATGTTTGTACTTAAATAAATGTATGTATGTACTGTACATACTACATATATCCTGCACTTGGATATAAAAAATATAAAAAAGGAATAAAAAAAGGAGAAAAATGAATTTTAAAAAAAATCCTTTTCATCGTTCATTTATGTGTTGGCGATGGAAAAATTCCTTTTTATTTTAATTTGTTTTTTTCAGTTTTTTTTTTTTTTTTGTTATTTTATCCTTCATAAAAGGACGAGTGTATATTATAGTTAACAAATCATATTGTAATGTATTTCGGAAACTTTTGTAATGTATATACTATATAATATATACACCTACATCGAAGGTTTTTTTTTGTGTACAATTTTTTGATGCATACTTAATATGACCATACACAACTGTGCAATAAAATGCACTTGCAAAATTTTTTTTTTTAATTTCATACATACTGCATGATGGTTAAAAAAAAAAGAAAGAAAAAAAAAATTGGAATTAATATCGGAAAGGCCTCATTGAATCATATAAAAAATATTAAATAAGCATGATATTATTGAAAATATATAGTATCTTATTTTAAATGTACGAGAATTATAATCATTACGGAAATACACAATAAAGTGTCCTTGTGTGTCCTTTTCGTTTTTTTTTTTTGTCATGAAAAAAATAGTAATTTTCCCGATATGTATAACTTTTTTATAACTGATTCATATAATTTGTGTAAATTATAATGAAATTTATTTGCGGAAATTATTTTGGTTATAAGGAGTGGATTATTATATGGGAATTTATAAATTTAAATTTTTTAAAGGAAAAAGAGTTTAAAACAAAAAAAAAATAATTTTGATTAATAAAATAATGTTTCAATGCAGAACGAATCATTTTATTTGGACATTTTTATGCAAACTTTTCACTGTACCATTGATTCGTAGATATTTATGTTCCAGGATTAAAATCCTGAAACATTTTTGTGTAATAAAAAATCTAGAAATTTGACTATAAAAAAAATTTTTTTATAGCGTTCATTAAAAAAAAAAAAAAAATATGACTTTTTTCAGTAGCTTTTGTTTTATTGAGGAACTTTAGCTTAACAAGAATGTGATATTTTTGACTTTATTTTATTTCATGAATTTTATGTTTTCAACACATTGAAAAAAATTTAAAAAAATCCTTGTTATTCATATAAATTTGTATTTTGAAGGTCGCACATTATTGTAATAATCTTACACTGTAATTTCGAATTCTTTAGATTAGCAGTAGAGTACACGCTAACAGACCAGAAAAGGTTACATATATTTTTTTCAATTATTTCCTTCAATTCCATCATTCAAGAGCCAAAATAAAAAAAATAAAATTTCAATCACTTCTTCTAGATTACAAATACATACAATACATAGAAACACAAGAAAAATGTAATAATTTCAAGGACATTCGTTAAAATAAGTAGCTACATTATTTAGCAAAAAAAAAAATGGCAAAAAAATTTTGTTCAAGGTATCAAGGTTAATTTTTGCTCATTTATTTAACCTCATTAAAATTTATGATTTTTTTATTTTTATTTTTAAAAGTTTTTTTCCTATCGTATAATTTTGTGTTGTGAAAATACCGCATGAATAAGTATAATTTACTTTATTTGCAGGTGCTTTACACAATCAGTATGGATTTTTTTCTCATTAAATGGAGAAAAAAAATAATAAAGAAAAAAAAAAAGATTTTTTATAATAAAGTAGTCCTGTAAAGTATTTTTATTTTTCTCATCAGAACACACACAATCATAAACATACATACATATATGAAAAATTCAATAAATAAATGCACAAAAAAAAAAAAAATATTCAATGAATTAAAAAATATTATATTGCTTTTTTATGTGTCGTATATATTTTGTAAGAGAAGTAAAGTATAATGTAATTTAAGTTGAAAATTACAGTAATAATTTAGAAAATTGAGTGTACAATTTTTTTTTTGTTTTGTTTTTTTTTTTTTAATGAAAAAATATAAATAATCTGACCCACTCTTTTATTGTAAAAACACACATTTAGTTTGTATTTTTATTTTATAGAGAAAAAAAAATATATATTTGTTATAAAACTAGCTAACACAGTAAGAATACGTCATGAATATTGTGTGTGTGTGATACAGAATTCATAATTTGCTATTCTTTACAAGACATAGTAATATTACATCCTTTTTTTTTTTTCTTCACATACATATGTACGTAAACGAACATTGGTACATATGATTTTTTTTTTCAAAATCAACTCATTTCTCATCTATTATTGGAGAAAAAAAAAAATTACAGAAACCCCTGTGAGAACTTTAATAAATTATGAAGAATTTAACTAACCAATTTACTGGTATGCAGTTTTATTTTTTTTACTTTTTTTTTAAATTTAGATTCTTAAGGCTATTTTATAATATTTTTATTCATTTACTTATTTTTTTTTTTTTTAGTAGTTAGTGAATATTATATGTTTATTTTTAAGTTTTTAGTGATGTTCGATTTATTTCTACAGTATCAGTAAATTATAATGTCTTTTCATGTGTGTTTGTTTTTTTGTTTTTTTAAGTATTTTAGAATTTAATGCTTAACCATTGAATAAAAATATAGATTCCACCCATGAATTCTAGTTATAAAGTTATTCATAATAATAATCTGTATAATACACAAACTAGATGATATTATCTATGTATCTATATATAAGCAGATGTCCACAAATAAGATGCGAAGCAAGACAAAATAATGATAACGAACAACAACAACAAAATTGAGGTAAGTAAAGTAATTGTATTTAAGTTATAAAAACAATAATTTTATGATATTCGTATCACATAGTGAATCTGATCTAATATCTTGAATTTCATGAACATTTAGATACATATGTATGTACATATACAAAGGTGCACTGTCCGATTGGTAAGAATCTGATTATGGGCACCTAGAAGGTCATACAAACAATCTTATAACCACAGGGGATGATAGAAAAGTTATTATCGATTTTAAAAAGATACATAAACTATGTATTTTAGATAAGTAACTATATCACATAATGAATCGATACAAAATATTTTTATTGTAAATATTTTCTTACATGATTCCTGCTGTAAGTTTCAATATAAATTCTTAAGTAGCTGTAATACATTATGAAATTGGTAACGAAGCGAAATAATTAATCTTTATGGGTGCATTCATTGTCATGTGTGTGCGATTTAGATTTTTTATTTTATTTATTTAATTGGGTGGGTTTTTTTCAAAAATATAAAATCGGATATTTATTAAAATTAGCAAAAAAAAAAAAAAGTTCTAACTACTGGCGGTGTATTAATTGCTAAATGTGTCATATTTTAAATAAGACTCTTATTCAACCGAACAGTTTTTTTTTCCCGTGATTAGAAATTAAAATCTCAATTTCAATGCAAAATGAAAATTTCTTACTAAAATATACAAGTAATTTTCAGAAAATATTTTGTACATATACTACAATATTAATTTTGTTACTTTGTGTCTATACGTAAAATGTAATATACGATAAAGAATTGTAACTGAAGGAATTACTAAATAGAAAATGGGATGAGATGAAAGTTTCAATATATGTACATATGTACATTAAAAATTAATACTATAATATATGTAGATACTCTATAAGAACAAAAATAATGATAATGTAATGCATTAAAATGTTGAACGTCATGAAATTTATGATCATATGGCGACATGTGAACCGTAAATTGCTAATGGGTTCTAAGTAATCAAATGTCATTTATTATATGAATTAATGGTAATATTTATGAGTATATGTCTTCTTATCTTTATATACATATGTAGATACTTTTTTTTAATTATTTTTTTTTTCCATAATGGCAATTATGATTATATAAAAGTTTGCCTGCATTGCAGATTACTCTGGAATTATTGTTTCTGCAGTCAAATTGTTATTTTAAGGTTGTTTTTTTTTTTTTTTTAATAGAATGGAAGATTTTAGTTCTTTGAAGTTTAAGATTCACGATTTTCTTTTTGTAAAATATTTAAAATAATCTTTGGCTAATTTTAAAAAAAAATTTTGTAGTTATTTTACTTTGTTTTAAAGAAAAAAAAAACCAAGCTGTTTATATTATGGATTTTAGTTTTTTAAAGGGACTAATCTGGACTGAAAGTTTTTGGATATATTTCAAGATGAAATTGATGCTTGTCCTTGTCCTACATACGTTGATTACGGGAAAAAAATATTTTGTTATTGTTTCTAGTTTGTAAATATTTTTTTTTACAATTTATAGTACGAGTATAAATTATACTCGTACACTCGCTAAACTTCTAGTACTATAGTTTGGTTTATGTTTAAAATGTCTTAAACTAAATTTCATGGTTTTCGAACTCAGTATTAATTGTCATGATATCCAAATGTACTGATGGATAGTAATCATCTAAAAGTATCTTAACTTGAAAATTTTGAACAAATATCTAATGGTGTATTTCTTGATGAAACAAAGTCTATTTTAGAACTCTAGAACTCTAAATTTATTGTTAAAAAGTAATTTCTTAATAAATATCCCAAAAGTTCTTTAAAAATCATTAAATTTTTTGAATTTCGAAATTTATTATATTGAATTAAATTTCTCATATAACTTCCAAGAAAATAGTTAAGCTGTTTTTTTTTATTAAAAGATGTAATTATACTTAAAACTTAGAACCACCAATAAGTTTTGTTCAATTTACATGAAAAGTTTAAATAAATTGTCAAAATTTAGTAACTTTAAAGTGAAATTTTGTGAAAATAAAGTTTTCATAATTCTTTATATATGTATCATACATATGTATGAGCGTGTGTGTTATTTAAAAAAACTTTCTTTAGAACTTTGTTTTCATTTAATTTTCAAATGATGAACATTTTTCATTCAAATTTGTATTAAATACAAAACAAATTATACTTAAAGACTCTGAAAAACTTAAAACATATCAGAATAATAATTTTTCGAAAAAAGAAAAGAAAACTTATGAAACTTTTTAGGAAGAAACCCAAAAAAAAAAACATTAAAATGAATATAAATTATTTACAAGAAATGTAATTCAATATTTCAAATAAGTTTTATTAGACTTAGAAGCAGTACTGTTCACATGTTAGCTTGAATAAAGAAATCAACAAATTTCTTACATTGTAACCCTTTTTTTACATGTAGAACAAAATTAAAAAAGAAAAATAACATTGAAACTTTAATAACAGCTTTTTGATTGAGTATGTTGAAAGAGAAAATTTATGATAAGAATAAAAAAATAATATACAATCAGGTCTCTATTAAATAAATCAGCTTATATGCGAGACTTATGTATGTATTCATTAATTTTTTTCTACTAAAATCTCGTTTAAAAAATTTCAATTGAAATAAAGAAAAAATAAGATTATCTAATATAGATTATAGTGGTAAAAAAATTTTCCATTTACTGAACAAAGTTACAAAACTTCGAAATATAATATTTTCGAAATTGTGCCTCCTGTGAGGATTGAACTCACGACCCCTGGTTTACAAGACCAGTGCTCTACCACTGAGCTAAAGAGGCTTGTACTTCGAAATATTTCTGTCAGTATATTTAATTATTTTGAAATCCGATAGTCAGAACATTTTCAATCACGTCAAGGCTTCTAGTAATTTTCACTATACTTTTGACCTGTTGAAGAAAACAATTAGAATTCGTAAAGAAGAAAATTGTAAAAAAAAAAACTAATGGCTTTCTCTTCAAAAGTTTTTGTTAGTCATTGTAACCATTTAAAAATAAAAACTTTAAGTTCCACTTAAAATGACTTGAATAAGATCCTTAAAATATTTTGTAAATTAAGAGGAAAATTATTACAGTATTTTTTTGTTACTATAAATATAGTATCTTGGATTCATGAAAATCCACTTTTATTGTTATTTAATAAAACTCAAGTATTTGGCAATTTAAAATATTGTTCTTGTCATTATTTTCTTATTTTATATTTTCAAATTAAAAAAAAAATTCCATCATAATTTTTTTATTTGAATTTGTATCAAATGAACTTTTCTAGACGTTTATACTTACTTTTGAACAATTTGATTAACAGTTAATTTTTGTTTTTTTTTTTATTAAAATTAACTTTGTTGTATAGGTACTTTATACATTTTAAATTAAAAAAAAAAAATAAAACTTTTCATATTTATAAAAGCACATAATTCAATTTTAAATAATGTTTCACAAAAACAAAACAAAAAAAACAAAAAAATAAACTTTTGCATGTTTCATACTCACATTTTTGTTAAATAAAATTAAATAAAAGTCCTTTCTGTTTATAATTTTCTTTTGGAGACTTTTTTTTTGCGTAGTTATTTAAAAAAAAAATTAAAAAAAAAAATAAATTATATTACATTGCGACTGAAATGAAAATGTTTGAAGTAATAAAAAAAAAAACAAAAAAGCAATATAGTCGAAATAATGTAAAAGTGCAAAAGCAGAAGAAGAAGAGTAAAAAAAAAAAAAAACGGGAACAAGAGAAAAAGAAAGATGGAAAAAATTATTATTAAATATAATGAAACTTTTATTTGACAGAACAGAAGTAAAAGAAAAATGAAAATAAAAACTAAAATATGAAGTGAAGTTATAAGAAAATATTCTTTTATAAATTACAACTAAACAATTAATGAGGTTTGTTTTTTTTTTGTTTAGCTTTTTAAATTATTATTTTTAAATAAGAACAAGTTATTATTTTTGTATGGTGTATAAAAAGTAATCAAAAGTTAATGAACTTTTTCAGACAAAATGTACATAATTGCAAAAATGTATACAAAATGTGAGATGAAAATCATAATAAAATCATAAACAACTGATGATGTAATTCTATTTATTTTTTATGTCTGGAAATAAATTAGAATTTAGAAAACTTAATTTATATTATGATTATTTAGTAGAATTTATTATCACTTGATTCTATTTCAAGGCGTTTCCGTAAAAATCGGTTTTAGAAATTTGATCTTGTGACCTCGATTGATTTGATAATTCTGTACGGTATTCTTCTCGTCATTTCCCAAAAAAAACTCCTTTGATATGTGTGGCTTGTCAAATGTGGTCAATTATATATCGAGCTGTATTGTACAGATTTGTATCAAATAAAAAGCAGTAGATAAACAAAACCCTATAGAAATGTTAATGTAAACTTTTTTCAAAATAAGTGATGTGAATAACGGAGGTCGCAGTAAAGATGAAAAGAAAAAGTCTTTACTAAAAAACTGATGTTTTTTGTACATTTTACCTAACAAATTTTGCAATAGTGATTCGATTTCTATTATTTAAAATTTATTCAGTAGAAAGCTCTTCAATAAATAGCTATTCTGGTTAAATTTCATTTTTCTACTCCAATATACTTTTTCTGTGGTCACATCCACAAATCGCTTAAGTCAATTTTTGTTTATATCAACTTAAGCTGTTTGTGGATGTGACCACAGATTGGTAAGCTTAAAATTAATTCGCGTATATAAAATTTAAACGGAAACGAAATGTTAAAAATAGAAAAATTCAAAGAAAGCTATTTGTTTAATAATTTAAATTTTAAAATGTCGAATCTAATTAGGAATTTCAAATTAAATTCAAATTTTTTTATTTAAAAAAAAATCAGAAAATACGTCTCAATTTTTAACGTTTAATAAAAGAAACTAAATTATCATAAAATATTTATTAAAGCGAAATAAAGTCATATTATCGTGTCCTTGAAAAGAAAACCTTAAATCATGACATATAATCTTAACAAATGAAATACAAAACAAATATCAGATTGAGGCTTTTCACAACTAATAAAAAATGTAAAAAATGAAAAAAATCTTCGACTTTTATTATTTTTCTCTCTATATGACATTTTGGCTTATTTTTCCTTCTTCTTTTTCTTTCATTTTCTTTTTATTTATTTCTGTTTATGTCTTTTATATCATTTGTGTGGTATTGTACTATCTAAAATCTTTATTTTTCTTGTACAAAATTCTATAATAATCTTTTTTTTTTTCTTGTTGACAAAATATTTTATAAAACATAATATAAAAATGATATGAAAAATAAAAAGGAGAAAAAAAAATGTCTGTAATGTAACATGAAATAAACCAGTTCGTACTAAGAAAGAAATTATATCCTTATGAAAGAAAATAACAAAATATAATAAGCTTTGAGAAAACTGTTATGAAATAAAAAAAAAAACTTGAATGAATGTTGTAAAAATGACATAATAAAAATGCTAAAAAATAACAATGAAAATTTTTTGTTCGAGGTGAAAGTTTGAAAAATTTCAGAAAAAAAAAAATAATTAAGTCATTATGATCTAAAAGTCCTTTGTATATCGTATTACTGGGAAATAAATTGATGTTAATTTTTATTTATTTAATTACTTTTACTTTACAAGTGGACATGATTTATTTTGTGTTCATTTTTGGTCTTTTGTCTCATACAATAAGAACCAGATATTTGCATACAACACACAAAAGCCACAAAGCTAAAAAAAAATGATTTTAAAAATGTGTGAAGTTTTATTGAAATTTCTAAAAAGTAATTTTCAACTGTTGAAAATTTAAGTGAAATAGAATTTTTAAATTATAAAAATTTGTACTGAATTTATTCTACTTGAAAACTGAATTAAGAAAATTTCGTGTAACATATTTCTTCTATACCTAAAATAAAATTTTTCGCAGGAAAATTTCATAGAAATTTTTATTGAAATAAGTTTGTACTTTGTAATTTTTTCAAAAATTATATTTTTTTTTAAATTGCTAGGTATTATGTATTATGGTATTATTTAAAATAAAAATGAACATATTTAAGAAAGTTTTTAAAAAAGTTTAATGTCAATTAGAAGGACACGAATGTAAAGTTTTAAAAAATCTTTAAATTCGTCTTATTTCGAAATTCTCGAAAAATCAAAACCTTCATTAACCGAAGGAGTCGTCATTTAGGAGTACACATACACAAATAGCTTGTTACATTTTATTCAAAAAGAATGTTATTGTGCTGTTCTTCAAAGTTGTCTAAAGCTACGTCGATAGAGAATTAAATATTGGGCTCTAAAAGACGACAAAACAATATGAAGAATTTCAAGGAAAAGTGTTTTCATGTAAAAAAAAAAGCAATGGAAAAACCTTTATAGAAAAACTCATGACAACTCATAAATAGAATAGTATCAAGTTTTGTACAAAATAGAAATTATTAGGAACAAAGTGTTTTGAGGAAATAAATTAGACTTTATTTTATAGGAATTGTCGAAAAGTGGTGGAAGTTTTTCTGGAACCATACTACTATAAATATAAAAAAAGGCTTGTATTCACTTGCTAAAAATTTCTAATTTTTAATTGATTTGCTTAATTGTTCAACAAAGCTCTGAGAAATCTTTTACGTTCGCTTGAAAGAAATAATAATAAAAAAAAAATTGTAGATTTTTGTTAATTTTTTTTTTTTTTTCAAACTTAAATTTAAAAGGATTTTTAATCCAATGCCAAAAAGTATTCATCGTAAATTGAAAGTATATTTTTTATTCAAGTGTAAAATTTTAACAAAAAGTTTAACAATCCATGAAGTTGTAAATTATCTAAAGTTCTTATATCTTTCGACATACAAACACACACACACACACACACATATTCTATGTATATAGGAGTATACACATCTAAAAATTATACATATATTTTGTATTTTAAACTTATTTTCCTTATTATAAAAATGACAGTTTTACTTGTTTTTCCTTTTTCTTATTCTTTTTGTATTATATGTTACGCTTCGATGAATTTTCTTTTTGTGAAACTCTCTTTCTTAACAATTATTTCTAATCTAAAAGAAAAACTTTTTTTTTTTTTTTTTTTTTTTTTTTGTAAAATAATGATATAAAAACGAAATAAAAAAAAAAGAATTCATTCGGTATGAATTAAATTTACAAAAAATATCATATCTTTTTTAGTCGTCATATAAATATAAATCTATTGAATAGAAATTTTTCCTTGTCAATGCCATTTTTTACTCATAAATTAAAAATGAAATAATAATAATGAAAAATAAAAGTGAAAAAAAAAAAAAATAAAACATTCATTTTAAAACTTGGACTTTGAAGAAAAAAATTTCTTGAAGCGGAAAATTACTTTGTTAAAAGGAAATTCATCAAACTGTAAAAGTGGAAAAAAAAAAATAAAATAAAGGAGGAAAAGATAGAAAATTATGTTACAACTAAATGATGAGTTTTTTAAAAATGATTAAAATTTATAATCAAAATTTATGAAATTATTCATTTCGATTTAATTTGAAAAATTAAATGAACAGCCCAGTAGGCATTATTTTAGATTTAGATTTTTTTGTTGTTGTTTTGTAATGCGAAAATTTTAATGTGACAAAGAAATCATATTCTTCTGTTCTTGTAATAAATTTTAATTTAAGAAAGAAAAAAAAAACAATAAAATACCAATACCAAAATTCGCTAATGAGCTTAAAAATTTCATCCTTAAATAAGATATACGTCGTAATTTTTAATTCTTTTTTTTTTTTTTTGTGATTAATTTTAGATACAAAAATTATTATCCCGTTATTTATTTCCAAACATCCTGGCTAACTTTTAAATGAAAAATTGGAATTAAACGGTTACAAGTGAAGTGAAAAATAGAAATTTTAGTAGGGAAGCAATATTCATTATATGGGGGGGCGTTTTAAATAATAACAATGTTAGTGGATTTATAAAAGGAACAAAAAATTTAATGAAATCTTAAAACTGTAAAATTAATAAATTTAAGATCTTTTATGTGGAAAAATCCAATTAATCAGTAAATTAAGTAATTACGTTACTGAACATAAACACACGTACAAATCTACTAATGAGCTATTTATATATGATATAAGAATAATGCTCTGAAATAAGTTTTTTATACACGGAACAAAAATAAAGGAACATATTGAAAACAAATTATTTTTGCAAATCTTTGTTAGGAAGCCTAAAATTCCTTCTTTTTTTTTCATTATGTTTATTCGAGAAAAAGGGATATTACTGTGGTAGTAAAAAAGATACTCTTGTGATTTTATTTTTAATAAATTAAGATACAAACTTCGAGTTATTTTCAAAATTGTACCTCCTGTGAGGATTGAACTCACGACTCCAGGTTTACAAGACCAGTGCTCTACCATTGAGCTAAAGAGGCTTGTACTTCGAAATATTTCTGTCAGTATCTTTACATGGTTTAAAGTTTCTAATAAGTGAAAGAAGTGTAAGAAAATATTTATACATAGTTTTTTTTTCTTTTTTTTTTAATAAAACAAATAAAGTACCTACTTCTTTTCGTGATTAAAAATTTTTTTTTCTAGGATCCAAATTTTTATCATTTAACGTGTAGCATTTCATAGTTCACGGCAAATATAGAAACTTTACTTTTTCTTTTACTGAAAGCTTATTAGAATATTTTTAATAAATTTTTTTAATATTGCATCCCACTAGTTCATTTTTGTACATTGTATGTATATTATGCTTTAAAAGTAACATTTTTTTTAATCAGATGCTAGATCTTTACTTAGTTCAATTTATGTATTCCATATAAATTCGACTAAATATATTTTTCGCATATTATCAGCGCTTTATGAAAAAATAAAATAAAATTGTATTTAAAGTAAAATTCTGAACATTCTTTTGTAAAAGAACGAAAAAATTTCGATTGCTAAAAAATGATTAGCCAATTTTATTTGTTAACAGGCCATAAGAAACCAAAAAAAGGGGGGTAAAAATTATTTAAAAAAAACAGTTACGGTACAGGTAACATTTAGTGTATAGAAATCGTGTAAACTATTCATGCGTTCCAAGTAAAATATACAAAAAAAAAAAAAAAAATAAAAAAAACACCATGTACATTACATTAAGAAGAACTTAATCAGTTCATTTCATCGCAATATTGTGTTTTGTTACTTGTTACAATCGTAATATCCTGAACATTAAAAAAAAAAAATATCTTCTACATGAAAAAAAAAATAATAATAATAATAAAGAAAATGTAACATTTTGTAGCACCATAAGCCACATTGTAGCCGCTGATCTGTGTTTATTATTAAAAAAAGGAAATTTTTTTTTTTAAGTTCTTGTTTTGTGCACTATATTCAAACGGAAGATAAAGTTCTTCTTGTAGAGAAAAAAAAAAGAATAAGAAGCGATATCTTTAAACGTGAATTAATTTAAAAAACTCGTGGAAATTTTGTATTTTTTTAAAAATTCTCTTTTTTAAAAATTTCTTTATCTATCTCTGGTGTTTTTATTTTCTAAAGTCTTATGAAGATGATGATTGTTTAACAATATGAAATTGCAATAAATGCATTTTTTTCTTACAAGAAAACCAAAAATAAAAAAAGAGAAAAAATAAAGTGCATTTATGTCGATTATAACACAAAATAAAACAAAACTGTATATTGAGAACAAAAAAAAAAAAAAAAAAAAACACAGAAATCATTTGTTTTAGTACCATCTTCTCTGGAACTATACCGCATATTTTTAACTTCAGCAGCAATGCAGTATCAGAAACATAATCAAAAACATAAAAATAAAACGAAAAAAAGGACTTCTTTTTATTTATTTATTTATTTTTTTTTTAAAGTTTTATAAACATCGAAACTTGGTCAGAATGACTTGAATGTGAAATGCATGTGCAAGTATTTTTACAGATACATTTATTATTATTATTATTTTTTTTTTGCTTTTATTTTCATTTATTTCTTTATTATTATTATTATTATTTTCATCATGATAAATCTGTTTAAGAATATTGCTTACATTTTTATGACGAATAATTCATATAAGTACACGAATTATGCCTTAAGTGCAATTTAGTTTGAAAGAAAAAAAGGAGAAAAAAACAACGAATTTCACTAAATATACATAACAAAACTATTTTAAATGCACTTTTTTTTTATTAGTTCGAGAATGAAATAAGTTTTGTTGTTTTCTTTATATTATTTATTTTTAATAAGAATTACTAGACTATAGTGCTAGTAAATATCTTTTTTTTAATTTTTATGTTAAGAGTAATTTTTTGTATCTATAAAGTTATTTTAAATCTTTTTATTGGTGCAGAGAAATCTTTAGCTGTATCTTTCGCACTTAATTTATCTTAAGACGGCTTATCATCATAACCTTTAATTACGAGTATTATTGGGATTATAAAATAATATGAAGGAAAAAAAAATGAGTAAGAGAAAATATAGAAAATTTCAATTGAAGTGATGCATGGTAAAAGACTAAGAAAATATCAATTTAAAATAACAGGTGAATTAGGTTTTGATAAAGTTTTTGTTGTTGTTGTTGCTTCATGGATATACACATCATATGGGGTGATCTGAAAGTTTAGTGGTAATATGTACTTATTATATGAGATAGAAAAGTATTCGAATTTTTTTTTTTTTTGAATTTAACTATTAAAGGACTTATACCAGATATCTAGTGAGGTAGAGTTAGAGTAGGTAGAGTTCTGGCCTAGTAAAAATGTCTACAGAACCACTTTATTCGATGCAGTATTTCGAATATTAGTGCCAACCCTATTAAACAAACAAAATTCGTACATAGTTGTTCGCATTCCATTTAAAACTATATGATAACCGGAAAAAGAAATCGAATGTTACTTTCATAGAGGATCAAGTTTAAATGTGAGTTCTTAAATCACTGAGGAAAATTTTTTTAATAAAATTTGAAGTTCCTCCAAAATTCACATACGACAATATTTTCCTTTTACTTTAAATTATTTTTTTTTTTTTGTTTAAGAATTTGCATTTTTCTTTTCTTTCTTAAATTTATAAAAAATTTTCATATTTCACATATTTAATATATCAACATGTATCATAAATAAATATTTTTTATTTCCATACTTTTTTTTTTTATACTTTATTTTCTATAAATTGAGGAAATAGTTTCTCCTTTACACAATGTGAAACATTAATAATAAAAAAGAAGAAGACTAAATTTTATTTTGGTCCTTATGAACGACCCTTCAATATGCTTCGTTGACAATATCCTTAAAAAAATATATAAAATAAGGAAAATAGAAAATCTTAAAAGAAAATATGCTAAGATGTGCAGAATATTGGATAGATATTTGTTGTGTTATTTCTATCTATTTACTTTTTTGTTTTTTCCTCTTTATTGTAGAATGTTAGGAATCTTTGTAAGGATTTTTATGGTTCTTAATGGTCATTTTGAGTACATAAGATATAAAAATGTTAGAAGAGGGTAAATAGAATTTCTGAAAAAAAATTCTTAAAATATTTTAAGCACAAAAAAAGGTGATATTGTTTTTATTTAATGCTTTTAGGCATTTTTGAAAAAGTGTGCAATGTTATACATTTTTTTTTTTCAGATTTAAAATTTAATCAATAAAATTAGAGAAATGCAGCAAGCAGTTTATTATTTATTTGTTTTAATAATTTTTTTTCTTTTATTTGAAAAAATTCAGCTCAGTATGCTCAGTTTTTAGTTGAATGATGTTAAGAGCCTTAAGCATTTTTTATGATGATATTTTGACCTTGTGAATGAACAATATATTTTAATTGACTCAATAAAATAAAGATGATATAATATAAAATCTGAAGAATTTGAAAGAGGCATCTAAATATAATATATCGAAATAATCGACCGCACACCGTATTTGTATAAATGTGTATTTCCTTCAGGTCTAGCACGATATTGACCTTAGGATATTCATAAAGTTCTTGTATTTCATTTCATTTGTTTTATATACAAGAATATACTATATTCAAGAAAAAGGCTCATAATAAAATTTATTAGCCATCTAATTGGACATCAAGCGAATATTATAGTATCATCAGAAAAAATTTCGCAAATGATTTTGATTAGCATAAATATAAATAGTAAACTGCACGACACAATAAAGATCGTGATCTATAAAACAATAATCGGACAATAGATAAATTCGAAATCGAAATGTGAAATTAAAAGAAAAAAAAATCTACGAAAAAGAAAAAAAGGTTTAAATTTTTTGTTTTTCTGTTCAGTATACCGAGTGAGATAAAATATTATTTTGATGAAGATGGTAAAGTATTATTATATATAAACAAAGTATATATTTTAAATATACAATTACAAGTACAATATTAAATTTTGAATGACCAACAAACTGCATAATAATAACAATAGTCCGATAGATAAAATTTATTTAGATAAGATACTTTGTTGTCATTTTAGAAAAATTTACAGTAGGACAATTTCTATCAGGAGCGGATTCTTTTTAGAGTTTACCTAAAGGTAAAAATATGATATTTATCATTAAAAAAAAACAAAATATTTTGTAAAGATATTTAGAAATTTATTACAACAGGTCAAGATATTTCGGTAAAGATTAAAGTTTATTTTGTTAAAAAAAAAAAAAAAAAAATTCTGTCAAATAAATAAAAAATGCATGAGTAAATATATAAAAAACAATGTATAATTTATTTTTCTGTTTTCACAAAGTGGTGGCATGGATTAAATATGAAACAAACAAACAAAAAAAAAAATTACATTTTTAATTAAAAGTAATCTCGTAATTTTATTTTTTTTTTGAAATATTTAAAAAAAAAAATAAATTTTATTTTATTAAATTTATTTAACAGACAAAACGATTATACTTGTCTTCAGTGCATATCCAGTAAAATTTTATTCATATGTAGTTGTGTGTATCTTGTAATTTGAAAAATTTTTTAATTGTACCTTTTGCATTATTCTCATCTATAAAATATATACAAATACGCGTACAATACTACAATACATATATATAACAATGTATAGAATGTACAAACATCCTAACTTCATTATTTCATTTTGTTTCACTAATGGTTAATCGATGTTCAATTTGATCCCAATTATTTCCTGGATTAGTAGAAATATTGTTGACATTAAGCCTACCTGTATGTGCAGAATGATTAATAACGCATTACATGACATTACACACTATTTAATAGTACATGATATTATGTATATTATAATATATTGGTATTAGGTATATCTAAAAGTGTAACGTTGTTTAATTTATTAAAATGCAATTCATTTTATATTATGCACATTAAAAAATTTTACTGGACGATAAAACTTAAAGTATAGATATATGTAAATATATAAATAAAATGATAGAATCGACATGAAAGAGCAATAAGGAAATTCATTTTGCTAACAACAAAAATAGTAGTTTTAAATATATATTTTTCATAAAAGAATGATCTCCACAATAATGTTTTTTTTTTTTTTTTTTTTTTTTTTTCGTTTTTATATTTATAAATTTTATTAAGTGAAATTATTCATTTTTCAATTATAAAACGTAACTAATTTTGTTTTTGATTACCAGTGTGAAAGTATACTTAGAAAGAAAATTAACATACATAATTTTGAGTTCATAGAATGTTAAAGGCGTTTCTCAAAAATAAAAATAAAAAAAACTCCACCTGATAAATAAGTGTTTGCAACGAAGGTGTCAAATATTTTCTAAAGTGGTATTCAAGAAATTTTTTTGTAGCTAGTAATCTGATAGTACGTTTCTAGTTATTTGAATACACAAGGATAAGTAAGCCTAGTTATAATTTATAGTAAAAAAAAAAATTAGAATATAAAATTTCATGTAATTTACAGACCAGACCCTCCACCAAAACAATTCGTAGAATTTTATTAATTCTCAAAATCGGTCACACGATTGTTTGGCGTTGGTGGGGCATTTGTCTCAAGAACAATTTTCAAAAAAAATAAATTTTAAAATTATCCATAATGAAATGTCCTTTTTTTTTGGCTTTTCTTCCTACGTAATTTTAAATTTCACCATAATGTTTTTTTTTTTAATACCAAAAACTAAAATATAACAAAACCTTATGAAAATAACGAAAATAAAATTCGTCCTGCATAAATCAACGAAAAAAAAAAAAAATTTCGTCCTTTTTAAGCACATATGTTTTTTGCATAAAATATTAGGACGAATGTTAAATGCAGATGTCTCAATTTTTTTTCCCTTATTTTTTGTATCTTTTAAGGGAGTGTAAATAAACACTAAGTATGTTTGTTTGCGTTTAAAAATAAGTTTGTATATGAAAAAGGGACATCTTAGAAACCACATAAGAGTAATCTAAAAGGAAATATAAATTTTAAATTTGATTCGTTTGTTTTTCTACTAAACAGTACTTTAAATAGGAATTTTTGATACCATAATTTAATAGAAAACAAAAAAAAAAAAAGAAATTTGTTCATCAATTTTTGCACACATTCTTTGCCTTTTTATGTGATTTTTGTAATGTTCTGGGATAATGAAATGCAAATTAGATTATTTTCTTATATGGTCGATATTATTTTGAGTAATTTTTTCGCATTGCATATTATTTCATTTTTAAAGTTTGATTTTAAAAATTTGAATAAAAAATTTGATCTCTTTTCTTATTTATTTATTTTTTGTTTTTTTTTTTTATTTCTTTTGTTCATAATTTAAATAGGTGTTCGCAGACAAATTACTTTTTTTTTACCATAAGAGTAATAAATTATATAAACAACTTTAAAAAAAAAAAATCATGCTTTTAATAAATAAATTCGACAAGTGCAAAAACTTCATTTAATTTTTTCTTATTTTCTGTTTTGAATGTGAGAAGAAAGTATGTATTTGCAATTATAAAAGATTCCACAATATATGTTTATATGAACATACACATAAACACACAGATACAAATTTTCAAGAAAGTTTATATAATTGCAATTTTTCTTGATACCGATACGATCTGATGTAAAGTCAAGGTGATAAATAGTCTGTTACGGTTTTAAAAGTTTTAAACATGATGCATTCACACGTATCAGATGGAGGCGGTGTGAATTAATATTACATGACCTAATGTATGCATTACACATGTATGTACGTATATATGTATACATACATATATATACATACGTACAAATGTAAAACATGAAAATTAGGTTTGATTTTCATATTTTAATTATTTTAAATAAATATGAAATTCTGACAAAATGAACTGAACTCATGAAAATTAGTTTAAAAGTGTATGCCCACAGCATTAAAATAATTTTTAAGGTTCATCTTTGGTGGTCAACAATATTAATATTATTCAAACTCCTTTTATTCGTTTTAAATTTCAGAACATCCTTTTTTTTTTTTATAATAAGATAAAATGTAAAGATTTCAGTTTTCTTTTCATATAAAAAAGACATGGAATTAACTATGTACGTATGATCAAATAATATTATACATGATTTTCAAAAATTAAAACCAAGAGACTTACATTTCATTTGAGCTTTGGACAGCTGTACCTCAAAAATTACGAGTCTTACAGCAGAATTATTTTCAGGTTTAAAACCAAAAGGTCCTGAATTAACATATTTCATCAATAAATCACGCTAATTTAAAAAGATAATTTCCAATCGATTTTTGATAAAATTGTAAAAGGGTGTTAGTCTAGGAACGAGTTGAATAGGTGGTGATTAAAATTGTTTTACAAGTTATGAAACAAAATTTTAAATTGTTTACCTCAAAATTTCATTTTTATATGAAAGATGAGGCATTCTGATTAACTTTATTTATAAAGGATATTTTCATACTTCTTTCATACTAATTAGCTGTGTTGTAATTAAAAATAAAAACATTTTTTTTTTATTGTTGTCCTTTTCATTATAATGAAATATTTTTTTGTCAATCAATCTATTCACTATTCTCTGTTGAAAAAATTTTAATAATAAAAAATAAATAACAAAAAACAAAAATCTTTTAAATGATATAAGTGTAAAACGTATTTATTGATTACATTAAACTCATGCTGTGATGATTCAATTAAAATCCTAGCATGCTACTACAATGAAAATCAGAAGA
Source organism: Bombylius discolor (assembly GCA_939192795.1). NCBI lineage: Eukaryota > Metazoa > Arthropoda > Insecta > Diptera > Bombyliidae > Bombylius > Bombylius discolor. The sequence continues at coordinate 38,739,196 of OW584240.1, forward strand.
GAAAAAAAAAAAGAAAGAAAGTACTTAGACATAACAGCTAAATATAATAGGCAATGTATAAAAAAAAAATCTTTTTCAATATACTTTTTTTTTTTCTAATACCAGAAAATTAAGTATTTAGCGGTATTACTCATAAAAGAAGCCTATTAACGTTATATAGAAATGATAATGAACTAATTGAATAAACCAATTAATTAAGGGATTTATATTTTCCACAATTATGATTAAAGCAAAAAAAAAAATTCATGCAAAAGAAGAGAGAAAAAAGAAATGGAAAATTAAGTATGAGAAGAGATTTCATTGAAGATAGTAATTACGTTGTAATATACAATACATACCTATGTACATATGTATGTATGTAGTTTACTTTTAGAATATTTTAAAATTATGTAGTTTTTTTTTTTTTTATTTAAATTTTACTTTATGATAAACAAATATTTGATCCTTAATGACTTACTCTATTCAAGTTCGATGGACACTTGCTTTTCACTTTTTTTCTTCCTGAATGAAATATAAATTTTTCACTTAATTGAAAAGAGAGTAATTATGATCTAATGAAAAAAGTATCTTCAGGTTTCACTGCATTTTTTAATTGAATAAAATATAAAAAAAAAATGTTTGTTTTGAAAAACCATTAATGAACTATCAAACAAAAACCCTTATTAGCTTTTGTTTTAATTTTTTATTATTATATTGTACCTAATTACTTCACCACAATTTCATTCAAATCATAATTTAAATTTTAGTAATAAAAACAATTTTTATTTTTCAAAAGCTGTAATTAAACAACAACAACAAAAAAAATCTAAATATGAATTTCTATTTTGTTAATAACTTTAAATAAACAATAAACAAAAAAAAAATTAAAAAAAAAAAACGAATGATGTTCTTTTACAATTCAAACAGTGGCAATAGCACTTATGTAGTCTTTCCACAATTGTATATGAATAATAATATCTGACGACCGCCAAGGGCGTTCAATGAGAGAAAGAAAAATTGTTTATCGTTTTACAAAAAAAAAAAAAAATTAAAAATGTTTTTTTTTTATTTACCTACATTTTTTTTTTCTCATTTAAAATAAACTCAGTTTATTATTTTTTTTCTTGTTCCTTAAATAATGACCATTCTCATGATGATGGTCAGTGAATGTTTACGTTTTTTGTCCTTTTCAAATAAAGTTAAAAAAAAAATAAAAATAAACAAACAAATTTGTCTTGTTTAAAATGGGAAAATTTCAAGTGAAGAAAAATATAATAAAAAAAAAAAGGACATGTTTTTTTTTTGTGTAATTTTTCATAAAAAATTTAAGTGAAAAAAAAAACGATATAAAAAATATGTCATTTTTCTGTTATAAATTTAATTTTTAATTTAAAGAAAATATTTTTGTACTTAATTTCAGAAATTAGGTTAAATTTTATGATACATATTTTGCAAAAAAAAAAAAAAAAAATTTATGTAGTAAAAATAAAAAAGATAATTTTTGAAACTTTTAAAAAATTCTACGAACATTTTATAGGAAGAAAAAAAAATTATAAAAGGACGAAATAAACATGCATGGCGTCATTTTTGTATCATGATTATTTATAAGACGGAAGTTTGTAATGATAAAAACAATTCACATATCGCTTAAACTACACCAACACCACATATACATATAGAAAACATACACATTTGTATATGTGTACTATTCAAAAATTTTTTCCTTTTTCCTTTTTAAATAAATTTCTTATCATTATTTTTTTTTATTCAGCACTTGTTTTTGTCAGAAAAAAAAAATGTATTCTTATATAGTTTTGAAAATGTTTAACGATGTGAATTTTATTGTAAATCTTTTTTGAAAAGTGCATATTATAAGTGGTTATATGTATACATATATGTGTGTGTATGTAATATAAAATTTTGTCATAAAAATTGTTTTTATTGAACGATTTATGTGTAACAAATAAGAAACTGTAATTCTGAGTATTTTATTTTTATTTTTACAGTTAAAAGAATTTAATTTTGAATAATTTAAAGTAAAGGATAGATGAAAATGGATAATGGAAAAATTGAGGAGAAATCGAATTGTGTTATTTTTATTTAACACTTTTATGTGTAATCAATAAAAGTTACATCACTTGAAATGATTTACAAATTCAAAGAGAAGACTTTTTTCAGAAAGTTGGAATTACTTTTAAACTGGAACATTTTTTCTATAAATTTTTTGAATAAATAATTTTAAAAATATCGTTTTACTTTGGAGAAATTAAAAAATTTCCATGAAATTTTTATAGCCAAATTTTATGCGATATATTTGATTGAAAAAAGCTTCACTTTATTGCGGATTTTTTAAAATTCTCATAATTTTTATTTTCAATAAAAATCGAAGTTGATTGTCATTAGATCTTGTTTTGAAAAATGTTTATAAGATCAAAATCGAGTAGAAAAACTTAAAATTAACCCATTCCTGAACATTTGGTCCCAAAAAGCAACAAAAAACGTATAGATGTGTGTTATGATGGGCTACGTGTTCATTAATTTTCTTTTAATCAATACATAAAACTAAAATTGAAGTTTTTCCTCAACAAAATTTATTATTTTCTATTTTCACCAACATTTTTAAAAAAATTTATTTCTACACATTCAAAAAAATTGTAAGAAAAACCCAAAAACCAAAAAAAAAAAAATAAAAAAAAGGAAAATTTACTACTTATGTTGGTATTACGCTTGTGGATTGAAGTACAAATTTAATTAAAGAAATTCATCACAAAAAATCTACACAATTTATATGAAACAAAAAAAGAAAAAAAAACTAAAATGTAAAGCTTCATTTGAAATAAATCAGACAAAAATAGCTTTTCTACAATCTGTGTGCTGTCAAAATAAAAGAAAAAAAAAAATAACAAACATTCTAAGTCCATTTAATCTTACTGACCAAATTGAGTTAATCCTCATACATAATATAAAAATAGAATAAATGAAACTTTGTTTGTTACAGTTAAACACATATCTAAGGATAAAAATTGGAATTTCAATATGAATGTATCATACATATGTATGTAGGTATGTTGTTTTTTTTTAACTGAGACAATCTGAATCTAGAATGTTTTTCAAATTCATGTTACTTAACGCCATTCTACATATTGTTTTTTTTTAAATTAAATAAGAAAAAAAATTAATTAAAATTTTTTTTTGTAAAACTCAAATGTGTAAAAGTCAATATGTGTATTTACTAATTTAAATTTAGTTAAAAAAAAATAAGTTTTGTGGTAAATTTTATACATACTCGTATACATACATACATAGTTTATGTTTTATAACAAATTATCTGCTCAATTGAAGTTACTAATTTTTAAATTTCTTGAAATCACATCCTTTTTTTTTGCATTTTGAAATTTTTCTTGCTTTTTCAAGCTATCGTATCCACTTTTTCAAATAATCATAGTATTCCCGATTCCGAGAATAGAAAAGAGGTTTTAAGAGAGTTTTATAGAAATTTTCTCGAATGTCTAAATCACGAATCTAAAGTCCTTTAAAAGCTTTAAATTTGCTAATTTCATTCTTACTTTTCTGTAATAAAATGTGTACGGCCACGAAAACTGTGGTTTCATATTCGAAATTCTTGCTGTTTTCTTATAACATTAGAATCTTTACTATTGGACAATAAAACAAGTTAATTATAAAATTATTTAGGACTTTTACTATTATTACACAGATATGAGATACAAACATAAGTATTATAAATAAATTTGGAAATTCACTCGGTGCATTGTCATTTTTTTAGTTAACTATTTTTTTGAGAAAGCGACTAAAGTGTGAACAAAACATTTAGAACAATTCTATATTATTCAAGCAATCACAGTAATTTATATCAATTTTCAAACCTTTATTTTTTTCTTCTGTCATTGATTTGTTGTATTTAAAATATGTACATATGTGTAAATTATTTTTCCTTTTTTGAATTCAATTTCAATTGAGCAAAAAAAATTATTGTAAACTGTGATGGAGAAAACGAGCAGCAATACTGAAAGTGAAATAGAAAATCAATTGCGGTTAACGGGGAAAGAACGACTTAGAAGTTTTCTTAGACGTAGAACAATATTTTTGAAATCATTTCATGGGCATGAAGATCATGTACTTTTAATGATTCAAGGTGTAATTATGGTAAAAATAATTTTGATTTCTTTTTTTTTTTTTTCTTCTACCGAATTTTAGTATAAAAATTATTCACATTTATTAAATTTAGTGGTTAGCGACAATTGCATATGTAATACTCCAAATATATTCAGAATATCCGAAACGAATAATTGAATTAATTTTGCAAGGTCAATCAGGAAGTGTGGCTTTGAATCATTTCATTTTCCTAATTAGTGGAATTTATGATTGGACAGCTGTAATTAATTTTGGGGTATTTAATTCTGTAAAGATTTTTAATTTTTGTCAAATTTAATTTTTGTATTTTTCTTTTTTTTTTTTTTTGTATGTGTATTCCAAGTCGATGTTCTTTTGTATTACAAGTTTTGTGATTAATTTATCAGTAACTCTCAGTGTAATGGCTGCTTATCATTCTTCAACAATTGGACTATGTCCTTCTTCAATTTTATATAAAGGTGAAAGACTTGGTTTCGTGATACCAGCATGTATTGGATGTGTTGTTAGTTTTTTATTGATAGTAGAATGTGCATTTCTTTTGAATTTGTATCGACAAGTCTATTCACAAGTGAAAATTTAATAATAATGTAATATTTAAAAAAAATAAAATATTTAACATTTATTTACATTAATCAATATCTAAATTTTCAAAATTTATAATAGTTTCCTTACTTAAATCTGAACTTTTCTCTTCATTTCCAATATCCTTCAAAATTTCCATTTTTTGTTCATTCGTTTCTTCCTCAATATCATCATTCAGACTATCTTCTTTTTTATCCTTTACATTTTCAATATCATTCAAATTATCAATTTTTATTGTATCTTTATCATTTTCAATATGATTTAAGCTTTCCATTTGTTGTAGATTAATTTTTGGATATAAGAGAATTATTTGGAAAATCATTAAAAAAGTACATGTTAAACCAATAAAACTTGCTGTAAGAATTTGTACTCGATCTGTTATATACAAAATTTTATTTGAATATCCTCCAATTTCACTACTAGAATATTTAATTAATGTTATGATACATAGAAAAAAATATATAATGCTATGCATTGAAGACATTGCTACAGACTGTAAAATAAAAAACGAATTAGGAAATATTTTTGATCAATGTAATTTTTTTTTTAAAGATTTTCTTGAAAAATTCAAATTATGAAAAAATAAAAATTTACTATGTATGCTAAATTATTATCCCATATATAAAATCCCATTATGAAAATTAATAAAAAACTTATAAATACAGCTGATGCTTCGATTTGAAAAAATATAGCACATAAGTTATTTGGATTTTCATAAAGGAAAATAGAAGGATAAATGGCTACAGAAAGTGATGCTAATATCTGAAAACAAAGACAAAATTATTGTTTTATTTTTTGCAGTGAAAATTATGAAGTTTCTTACAGATATTGACAATGGAACAGCAGCATATTCCCAAGTGTAATTGTAAATTTGACAATATTGCACTTCTTTACTTTTATCCTTCTTTATTATATTTTTAGGTAGATAAAAATAACGAAATATCCCATGAAGATCCATATAATCACTTCAAATACCTTTTGAATTCTAATATTTAAAAAAAAAAAATTAATTAAAATGTTCAATGAAGGAAAATATTCATTATTTTACCAAATATTCTCTAATTCCCTCTATCACCTTTTTTTTCTCGAAAAATTAAGATATTATTGAAACATATTAAGTATGTTCAATTCTTAAAGCTTATATTGTCTATTCTGTTTGTTTATCTTTTTTTAACACTTTTATTTTTTAGTTATGTTCAACGAAAACTTCTAAAAGTGCCTTTACACTATGAAAGTGACATTTAAAACTTGATGTATCTGATCAATAATTTGACAAGTCAGACTGTTTATTTCTTTAAAAATCATTTGAAAAGTCAGCTAACATTATCACATAGTGTGAAAGCACTTTAAGTATACTGGGAATAAAAAGTGTGTTCAACAAAATTTTCTGGACTGGTGCAAGTGTTTTTTTTTTTCTAAACTATTTGTTTTTAAAACTTCGATACAGTTTTTAAGTAAATAATTTAGAATTTGTACAGAAAAACTAATAAAATGTATTTTCTTAATAAACTTTCTAATGAAACTCTCAAAAGTTTCAAACTTCGACTGTTTATTAGTTTTAATGAAAAATTTGTATTTTAAGAAATCGTTCAATAAACATGTGAGTTTTTATTAGAAAATAAAGAAACTCACTTGGAATTTTCATCTTTAAAATTCAAGGAAGTAGCTTTATTTTGAAAAGAAGAAAAACATTCTGTGTTCTATATACTTGAAATGTTTTATATAGAAATATTTAAGATTCATTTTGAATACTTTGTGTTTAAATTATCTAACTTTTTTTTTTTCTTGTTTTGTTTTTTTTTTTTTCTTCTTCTTTTTCATCAATATGGATAACATTTTGTTCATTTTAATACAAAAATTTCTAACTAAAAATATTTTAATATTTTCTTCTTATTTAATAGTCAAAAATGAATATTTACATATATATAGATACTTTTTGATTCTTTTTATCATACATAATCAAACTTTTACCCTTTTACTTGAAGGCATATAATTAAACTCAACCTGACTTGCATGAAAATTTAATTCAAAGAATTTATGTAGTTATATACATTCTAAATTTTTCTCTTTCTCTCTTAGTATCTATTTTGTAAGAATAAATAGAATAATAATATATAGGTATATATGTAAAATATGTATGTATATTGTTAAATTTGCATAATTTTTAAATTCAAGGACTCCTCATTTATAAAAGTTTTGTGAACAAAAATTCTTACTTTATACAAATTAAGGGAAAAGTATATCTTTTAAGTAAAAAACTTTTATATAACGAATAATTTGGAAAAATTATTATTATTTTTTTTTTTTTGAAAAGGTCTAACAGAAGATACACCAAATATGTATACGTAGTTATAAATAGATTTAAAACGTATTTAGAAAAGGCTAAAAGTACAAATTGGATTAAGATTTTTTGTGTTTAAAAGTATGAACATTGAAAGTTAAAAATTTATCTTTATATGAAATAATGTTGAAGAATTTATAAATTTATTTGATAATTAAGTCTAGAAGGGTTTTGATTTTGGACAAATCATCATTTCAACGAATATTATATAAAATTTGTGAATTGTAAATTTTCTCTAACGAAGTAACAAAAAAAAAAAAAAAAACTTTAGTAACAACTCCTTCAATTTTTGTCAAATAAAAGAGTGTCCTGAAGAAAATAAAAAGACTAAATTCAATAAAAATAATAATTCAAAAAAAGAAAAACAAAAATCTAAATTAATTCTAATCTTGTAAAATTTAAATAAAATTTCATATTTAAAATTCAAAGGCAAAGTTAAATTTAATTATTCACATTCACAGTTTCTTGATAATTTTGTGTTTTGACTTATTTTTATTCTACTAAATTGTAAAACCTCAAAAAAAAAAAAATAATAATAATAAAACGTGTATAAAAAGAGGAAAGAAATTACTTTAAAAAGATTTTCCAACATGAAATTATAATTTGTTGTACAGAAATTAAAATTGCCTCTTTCAAATTAAATATTATCAAGAAGGAATACATTTTTGCCTAAATCAACAACATCTTTGTGCCTAATTGAACTTCATTTAGTTTTTCATCCTTCTGATGAAAATAGAAATTTTCTTTTTTTTTTTTTTTTCATTTTCTTTGCTAAAATTTGATGATGGGGGGGTTTTTTTTTTTCTCCTCTTTCGTTTTTTGGTTTTGTATAAATTAAAACTTAAAAAGGGCTAATTAGAATTCTTAACCAAAAATTTTACAAGCTTTTAGTCAAAGCACAATCGTGCGGAATTTGAAAAAAGAAAAACGAAAAAAAAAAGGAAGCGCTACGGTTTTTAAATATTAATGAAAAAGAATTTTAAAACAAATTTTAATAGATTTTTTTCGCTTCCTTTTTTTATTTTTTCTTAATTACGGAACGTGAAAAATTTTATTGGTGTTTTTTTTTGTTTTTGTACGTTTGCTTAAAATCAAGCTAGATTTAAAAAAAATTATGGGTTTTGTTTTAAAAATCAAAAGAAAAAGTACTTTCGAATTTTCTCTATTAAAATTTATTGGAAAAAAAAAAATTTATAAAATATATTAAAATTTATGGTTATTTTTCAAAACCGCAATTTCATTAAAATTTGAAAATAATTGTGTGATTGCATTTTAAAAATATTCTCTATTGAAATGTTATTTTCTAATAATTTTTCTTTTTCCACAAAATTGGAAAAATTACATATTCAAAATCAATTTCCTTTTGAAATAAATTAAAAGTAGTACCACATAACTGTGTTTTTTTTTTTGTTATTATATTTTATTGTAAATAGATAAAAATTCTTTAATAATATTTGAAGAACTAACATAATATTTTCATTCAATTTTGTGAAATACAAACTATGATATTACTTTGACCTTTATTGTAAAATAAATAAAATATTGAAATTTTATTAAATTTTTGCGTTATTTCGTGAATATTTTTATTTTCAAATTTATTTTGACTTTTCTTTTCTTGTTGATAATATCACGTAATTTGTATTGAAAAAATTCAATTTATTTTTGAAATGAATCCAAATGTTTATTTTATCGAAACCAATGAATCAATTTATATAAAAACCACAAAAACTTGTTACACGATAATTGTATATAAAAGTTAAAAGATATGTTGAATAGGCGGTATATGGGTAAAAAGATATTCGTAATAAATTTTATTATTTTTTATACACAGTAAAAAAAAATGTCTTGAACTCATAAAATAGCAAAACTTAGGTGTGAAGTAAAATTGGTATAGAAGTTATCCTTCGATGGCAGACACCTTTACGTTGGTTGGTTGGTTGGTTGACGTGTGGCTTCGAAATCTTTCGAAGACCCAATTAGCACTGAGATACCACACCTCGCGTAACCTTAAGTGATAACGTTTGGACTATTCATTATAGCCATCCTGTTTCGTTCATCCAGGTCTCTGAAGAAGAAGCTCCCCATTGTCTGGAACCTTGCTCTTGCTAGTGCCGAACAGTTGCAGAGATAGTGGGTGAGAGTTTCTCTCTTATTGAAGGAGATACTTAGTTTCTCTGCATGTACCCCTGTATGTCGATGGCCGACACCTTTACGTACAATGTAAAAACTTTTTAGCCTGACAGAAATTAGATTTTAATTCGTTGGATGTATTTTTATAAAGATTTCAACAAAATTTTGAAAAAGATTATTTTTCAAATTTTGTAACTGTGTAAATTCCAATGAAAAGTTGAAGTTCTATAATTTAGTTTTAATGTAGTATACATACATATGTACATACATATATGTACATTGTACATGCATACATAAAAATTAAAAGAGGTGTAACCATAAAACTTTTACTAAGAACGCGGTCAATTGATTTTCATCGTTTTGGTTAAAAAAGAAAAAGTCATTTTTGTCATGAAACTTATTCCCTGAATAAATCAAATCAATTTGGTTAGAGATAATTTTATTGGTTTTTCTCATAGTTTTAATCTTTCAACTAAAATTAAAATTGAAAACTTAAATTAAATTTTCTGTTTTATTTTATAGTTTCCAGATAATCCTTATTAATTTAAAAAAAAAAATTGTTTCCCAGTCGTCTAGATTAATTTTATTTTGTTAGAATGAAAATATTTCGAATTTTCTTTAAAAAAAAAATTCAATATTTGTGAGAAGAGTGGAAGGATTAAAAATAAAAAGGATAGTATACAAAATGTCTCAGTGCCATTGTTGCTATTATTCTCAAGAATTCTGTCACATTTAATCTTATTATGCTGCAAGGATATCTATATATCTATACAAATAAATAGAACTTTTTTTTGAAATGAGTGATGATGCTTTCATAAAATCAATATTTTCCGGTGCGATGTCAGTTTTAAATTTTCTAATTGAAATACTTTCAATTTATGATGTTAGGAAGATCCAAACGAATATTATGAATCGAATAGGAGCTCCAACATTTTTCTTTATTTCGATGACATCCAAGTATCTGAGTGGTAAAGAATGGTAGCTTAAGCAACCCACTATAAAGTTACTAAATTTCACATTCCTTTATTATTATTGAATTTATTCATTTATTATTTTTATTTTTTACTAAAATACAAAATTGTTATTCATTTTCTAACATAAATTTAAGAATTTAAGTATTATTTTTCATTTCCGTGTATTTCACTAATAAATCTATAATTTTTATTATTCAAACTTAAAGGAAAATTTTTCAAAATAATAATTATTACCTTAAATTATTTTCTACTAAATTAACCATCATAAAACTATGCTGTGCTATTAAAATACTTTCATATATTCACTAAAACTTTTTGTCTTAATAAAAAAAAAACAATAAAAAAAAAACTTATTCCATATTATCCGCATAAGTATGCATTTATTGTAATTTATTTTTTATTATAAATTAGTAGGTACAGTAGGTCTTGAATATTTTAAGCATTTAATGCCCAGTTTCATAGTATAAGTTTAAACTTGGTAGAAGGGTTAAACTTATGTTTAAAATATTAACGATTTTCATAGTAAGGGTTTTAAATTTTAGATAAGGTTTAACTACCGACAAAAGTTAAACTTCCAAATTGTACTGGGTTAAACCCTTAGGTTTAAAGTAAGTGAAAATAAAAAAAAACGAAGAAGTCTGAGAAGTGTCAAATTTTTTTAATTTTAATTTAAAATTTGTCAAAATATTTAAAAGCATAGATTACTAGATATACCCAGATTACTATGATATTCATTAAAATATAAAACAAAAGTCAATATTATGTTCACAATGCTGCATTTTATTCACAATAGTCCTTTAAAATCATTTCAGTTAAACTGATGTTTAAATTACACTGTGAAACTGAATGAGTTTAAACTAAAGGTTTAAACTCACATTAAGGTTTAACAAAACTCGAGTTTGTAGGAAGTTTGGCAAGGTAAAGGTTCCGTGGTTAGATTCCCGACCGAGTCGAATGTTGTTTTCTATGTTTTTCAGTTACTACAAGTTTAAACTGTCCCTGTGAAACTGGGCATAAATGTTCAAAAGATTCAAACATTCATACAACTTGGAAATTTTCATATTTTCTTTTTTACTTGAATCATATCCAAAAAATATTTAAAAAAAAAATAGAAAGCAAAAAATAACTGAAATTGTTTTAACTTATTTAATGTAAGTGATTTTCATAAAATTATAGTGTGCATTTTAGACATTATGTTTGATGACAATTATTATTATTATTATTGGTAAAGTTTCGTACCAGACGACACCATTTTAGAAACAACAATAACAACAACAAAAACAACAAAAAAACATGAATAAACATAGTTTTCATGATTTTGTTTTTTGACTCTGGTCTTTTTTCTTGTCTATAATTATAATACTTTGGTTTAATGATGTCTTTTACCGAAAGTTTTTTGTTTGTTTCTTTTTTCATGAAGTTTAAAATAGAAATAGAAACAAACAAACTAAAAAAAAAACAGATAGTACGAATATTTTAAAAAGATACCGACAGGATGTCTTTATGTTACTCGGAAGGTATAATTTTAATTGAAGCGCATGGTGTTTTTTTTTTTTTTCAAATGAAAATCACTTAGGAATGTTATAAAATTCATACGTTTTATTAAGGATGCTAATATTTCTTTTAATGGCGCCATTTTTTTCTTCTTCTTCTAATTTATTATTTTCAAGTATCTTAAACATTTTTGTAATTTTTCGAAGAAAACAAATTAAAAAAAAAAAACGAGACTTTTACGCTTGAATAAAAAAAAAACCCTTTTTAATTTTTTTTTTTTTTGTATTCTGTAAAACTAAATCTTTTATATTTATTATTTTTTATTTCTATTCATTTAAAATTCTGTTTGCAAAATGGAACAAAAAAAAATATATTTATGATTTTATTTTTTGCGTGGTTTATTTAAATACAAAAATTCAAATCATTAAATGACTCTGATGTTGCTGTTTTGCATACAAAAGAAATTATTTAAATATATAAAAATAATAATCACGTATGAGGAATATTTTATGGATTCGGTGAAATACATTTTTTTTTTTTTTTGCAATATAAAAAGTGATATTAATCAAAATACTTTTTTTTTTGTGTTTCTTTGAAAAGATTTTGTGAACAAATATCATACATTCAAATCAAAATACATTAATGACAATTTTTAAAAGGTAAAATAAAATTTACACCATCTTTTTCTAGATAAGACTGATTACTTTGGATAATTGATGATCAAATCTAAGCACGTGATATCCTTCATATGATATTTTTATGAATACCCTAAGAGTAAATTATTATGTAAATTATCTTATAAATTAATGGTAGAAACGTTATAAAATAACAATTTGTTTTTCAAATATAAGATACTTTAGTCAAAGGTTCACTTAAGAATTCTGTTAGATTACGCACTATCATGATTAATATGTAAATTGATGTTACACAACTTAACACAAAAAAAAAAAAAAAAAAAAAAAACAAAATCTATCTATAATTTGTATCTTCTTTTGATCCTTAAATTATTGCAACAATTTATTAACGCAGAAATTTTTTAAAAGTTATTTTTTACTTATTTTAAAATAAAAAATAAGCTAAATTATATTTTAAAAATTTATTCTTTTCAATTTAATGAGCAAATTATACATTAACTTAATTTTTGGATGTGAAAATGAATAAATTTTCAGTAAATTATATCTCATCAATTCTAATCACCTAAAAACTAGAAGAAAAAAAAAAAATAGACGAACATTTTTTTTTTGTTCTAAATTCCGATAATGAATCATTAAAAGAATTTTTAGATTAAAATTTCTCCCCCTTTTTTTTTTGAATGTTTTTCCATTTTACTAAGAGAAAAACAAGATACAAAAAAAAAATATATATAACAAGGAGAAAATTTCATACCCAATTTTTGGTAAACTTTAATTAATTCAAATCACTAACGATGGCAAAAAAAAAAAAAAAGTAAAAACAAAAAATCATTATTAATACTTAAACACGTTTTTTTATTCCTTCTAGATATAAAGCGACAAACGAAAAAAAAAAAATACAAAAAAAAATTCTTATTCATGAAAAAGTCATTTCACTTGAAAAAATCCTATTTTTTCGAACATCAATTTACAATCATTATGATTCTTTTTAACTGAAAAACAAAAATGTCTACCGTTCACCCGAAATTTTATACTTAGAGAACCTTTGTCAACAAATTATAATATTTTGTCGTCGTTATTATGCAAATATCCTACGTCATTAATGTCTTAGAAAAGTAAAAAAAAAAAAAAACAAAAAAATTAAAAACAAGAAATTAGCATCCTTCACATTGTTTTTCGATGATCCTGCCCTCAAGATTCCAATTAATTTTCATTAAAAAAGCGTTAAATGGAATTTAATTTCCTTTTCTACCTTAGATAATGAGCGTGTGTAAATTTTATATGTGTGGGATGTAGATACAATTTTATATTAATAATGTTTTAAATAGGATTATGCGCACATTAAAAAGATATTTTTGATTGAAAAATAAAAAGAAAATTATTTTGAGAGAAAAAAAAAAATGAAATTAGAAATTTTTTATTTTTATTGTTCAAGGCATTTATTAAATTTTCATTAAATATTTCTAGTCATTTTAGGATACCTACTCTAATTTAAAGAGTTTTGAAAATGCCTACAGGAATGGAATTTTTTTTTTTAATGCCATAAAATGTGTAGGAAAATATTTTTAAAATTCTTTTGAATATTTTTTTTTATACAATCGATGTGCCTGATACCATAGGTTTTTTTTTTTTTTTTAACTTGAAGGGCATGAATTTTTAATTATTATTCAGTAATTGGTTTAAAAAAAAAAAAAGAGGTTATATTGAAGGAATATCATAAATACATAAAATATCTATAAATTATATTTTACACATACAATAGATTTTTTTTTCTACTATTATAGTATTATTCTTTTTCTCATCAACGTTAAAAAAATATTTTGCAAAAATATGAAATTTAAAACAAAAATGGAAAAAAAAAAATAATGCAAAAGATCTTTAATGTAATTCTACAACAACAACAAAAAAAAAGTAGTTAGATACTTTAAAACAATACTAATCAAAATTTCTGAACACAAAATTATTAAATACCTGACCTGTTGTTGCAATTTACTCTTTATGCATGATAATAATCAGAAGGAAGAAGAAGAAGAAAAAAATAAAATAATAAAGAAGTTAATACATTCAAATATTACGTATTCATGAATTGTTGAACATTTTTCTGGTCTAATACAGCGAATAATAACTCTAAAGCGACTAAGATTATAATAAATATTTTTAAAAGAACATCATATTTAGTTTTGATTTATGTTTCATAGATAATAATCTTTACCCGACAACTAAGAAAAACAAAAAAATCAAAAACGTAGATACTTCATAACAAATTCATATAACGTGGAAGAAGTCTTGTTTTTTCTTCTTTTTTTATTAAAAAAAAAATCTTTTTGTTTTTTCGTATTTGAAAGTTTTTACAGTTCAAACAATCTTAAAGTGGTAATTACAAAATTGTGAAAGAAAAAAAATCATAATAAATGAAACAAAAAACAATTACACTTTTTTTTTTGCGTAATGGGATTATTCGTCTATAAAATCTATAAAATAAAGAAAAATGTAAAATCATCAAAAATAAAACGAAGTATGAACACGAAAAAAATTTTTAATCCATGTTACACTTTTATTTGACAAATCTTCTTATAACCCATGTTAATTAAAATATCAATATGTACAGCTACTATATACAATACACATCATGTGTAGGTGATATAGATTAACACATTTCAATCTAATACATTCTACTGTTGTCTTTTGATAAATGAATACCGCGTGTATCTATAAAGTCTTTATTTTTTTTTTCTGTTTTTATTTAACACAGGTCATGTCATTATGTCAGATTGAAAATTTTTTAACATGATTTCAGATTATATGCTAATATTAAAATTTGATTATACAGATCAGAAAAGGTCTTTTTTTTTTTCATTTTATTCTTTCTGTTTTTTTTTTTCATTCAACTGAAATGCAGTTCTTTTCATTCTGAATTTCTATTTAAGGTTTTTTTTTTTGTTTTTCAAATTTAAATTGAGTTTAGACATTTGAGTTACTTTTAGAGAAAAGATTAAAACAAAAATAAAAGCGATGGATAAATTATATCTATGTATCTATTGTATAAATATATTGCTGCTAATTTGTAATAAGGTCAGTTTTTATATTTTGTTCATTTTACATTTTTTAGTTGAGAAAATTTGAATCTAGAATAGTTTTTTTTTTTTACAAAAAATTAATTTAATTTTAAATTAAAAATCCGTTAAATACGATCTATTTTCTTTCTTAAAGATTGAATAATTTGATTTACGGTTAGTTTTAAGTTTTAAGGTTAATTTTTTTGATGATATTGTTAGATCAAGATTAGTGAATGTTTTATGATAATTTAGAAATTAACTTAAGGTAATAATAACCAAGTGATATGTAAAAAATTATAGGCTATATACTCAACGTCAACGTAGAAACTAAAATATTTAATTTGGAATTTTTTTGTTCGAATTAGACTATTATCAAATAGAGTGCATATTGAACATTAAGTTCTGAGATAATTGTAAAAAATAAAAATGAAGGTTGGTACCAAATCGAAAGTACTATTTGAACCTTTAAATTACATTCACGACTCCTAATTTTAAAGTCCTAAGAAAAGTAACATTGGGATTTTGTTTTTGTGGCAAGTGCAGAGCAAGATCAAAAGCATTTGTATGAGAGACTAAAGACTTCGTGAGTTATTCGAATGGACAAATGATGAACTCAAATACTAAAATACGAATGACACTATTGGATAGCAGACTTTTGTTTACTATTAGCCTGAAGAAGTTATTTGAAAAAAAATATAACAAATATCGAAGAATTTGAAGAATAAGAAAAACTTTTTATGCTTCTCGATTAGTTCTAAGGTTTCCTTTGTTCTTTTTAAACTATACTGCTTTGAATTTGGTTTGAAAATTTATATGAAATTGAGACTGCCACGTATTTAATCGATTTAAAAGTCATTTAAACGAGCATCCTAATTTTTTTCCAGGATTATTGACCTTGTCTATGAAGGTAAAAATACCATTGAAAAAAATTCTAAAATTATGTTCAGTTAATATTCTTTTCGTGTGTATTAAACGATTTCAAATTAGTACATAAATTATGCAAAAATAAGACTTCTTTTCAAATATTAAAAGTACGTATCTTTTAGATACCAAATTTGTGAAAATCTAAATGATGTATGTTTTGTAATTAATTTTAAAACATTTTCAACTCTTTCTCTTTATTTTTTTGTTCTTGAGAAAATTCGTAAATAATTTTTGAAAGTTCTTAAAAAATATCTTAATTATATCTTTTCATAAATCTTTTTTTTGACATGTCGCAGAATAAAGGTGTTACTTCTTAAATTTTAAATTTATTTTATTTTCTTTATTTTCTTATACATATATGTATTTTTTGTATTTTAAAATTTTGATTATATACATTTCAATCATTCTATCCAAAACATAAAAAAAATATATGTACATATATATGAAAAAGAGAAATTTATTTCATTAAAAATTTTTATAAGGTAGGTATATCAAAATTCTTGTCAAATTACAGGCAATTATAATTCTTATGTCTCATATGTTATTTTCATTCAACTTAATATACATTTATTATTATATTTCATGTTCATTCGAAAATTAAATTATGATTTCAGAGTAAAACAAAAAAAAAAAAAAATTTATACAAAATTTTTGATCCTTTCATAATGAATGAATGGTGCAAAAACTAAAAAATAAAAAAAAATAAATAAAGAAAATGGTATTTTTGTTTTTCGTTTAATAAAAATTACATATGTTGAATAACACTAATTTATTTTATTTATCTCTTGTTTTTCTTAGTTTTTTTTTTTTTTTTTTTTTTTTCATAATTTTTTCATTCTTCAATATTTCGGCTGTCTTCATACATTTTTATATATTTTTTTTATTTAACATATTCTTTTATAAAGTGAAACAGAAATTTAAGAACAAATCCACAAAAAAAAAAGATAAAAAAAAAGGGCAAGAAAAGAAAAGACATTTTTATAAATGACATAAACCATCTTCAGACAATCAAATCACTGTCTTTCAAGTGTAACTAATTTTGACAAAACGGACAGAATAATGAAAGAGTAAAATGTAGTATATTTTTTTTATCTACATATATGCGAAATGTTCATATACATACATACATCTATTCTTCAGATACATATAAGGATGCATTTTGATTACGTTCGCAAAATCGTTTTGTAATTCTTTTTTTTTTTATTCGTTTTGTTTTTATATTTTTTTTTTTGCCTCATTCACTTGAATAAAAAAATATAAAAAATGAAAATCGAATAATTCTACGACATGCATATGTCATTTAATGCCTTTAGGCATCGTTTTTGAATTGCATACAAAATCCAATTTCACTCCTTTTTTTCTGTATTAAAAAAAAAAAAAAAAAAATAAAAAATATAAATTTTTTCTGTTTTATTGTTTTTGCTGAGTATCGTAAAAAAAAAGAAGAAAAAAAACCTGTTACTGTTAATTTAAATGCAAACCGTTGTAAGGTATCATCTATACATACATACATATGTATGTGTGTTTGTTAGATATATCTGCAGATAGGCCAAGCTTCAGGATGTAAACCAGAAAAAATTCTCACCACATAGTTGTGAGATTACCACTAGTTAATTGATTCGTTATGCACTTTGAAAAATAAAAATTAAAATATATATATGTATATAGGTACACACATTAATACATACATACATACATATGTATATAATATAAGAACTTTTTTGGAATGATCGAATGCTAAATTTTATGAAAAATGAATGTTGTTACGTAGAAGTGTGTGGATAAACTTTCTACAAAAGGATTCAGAGTTCAAATCCAAAAATGATAAGAACCAATTGGAAAAAAAAAATATATAACGTGAACGCTGTGCCGCGCCCTTCAAGTTCATATTTGTTGGTTTTTTTTTTTTTTTGCCTGTTTCGATTAAAAACTGTATTTACATTTACCTCTATCATACATAAAAATGTTAAAATAACATTCATTGGAAAGAAGCGAACACTTAAAGATAACAAATTCTTGTTACTATTTCAAATATAAAATATACGGAACATTGTACATTGGAAATCAAACAGAAGTTTGTGTATCTTATGATTTTTAACAAAAAAAAAAAAAAAAAAGGAGAAAATTTAACAGTTTCAGAAATAAAAGCCTAACTTTTAATTAAAAAGATTAAATATGTTACTTTTTTTCTATGTAGATACATTCCTTTTTCCCCAAAAAAAATCTTTTTCTTTGTAGAAAAGTTCGTATTTTTTTTATTTTCTTTTTTGTTAGCAAATTCGTTTATTAAAAAAGTTTGATCTCTAGAGAGGAGAAAAAACAAGTATTCCTTAACAGTGTTTGTATAGCAAAAAAAAAAAAAGAAAAAAAAAAAAGATGTCCTTAAAACTGATGTTTCGTATTAAATTAATGAAACCACAAAAATTCAAAATATAGCTGATACAGTGAAAAAGAAAAAAAGGAAAGCTGAAACTTTATGAATATGGCCTTCTTTGACGACTTTTTCGAATAATTTTTATTGACACATAAAAAAATAATCTTTATTTTTTGTTCGTTTTTTTTTTTTTTACAAATAAAAAAAATTTTTGACGATATCCTTTGAGAAATTTTATTCACTTGCAGGTACAACTTTTTCATAAAAGAGAAATTTTTTTTTTTTTTTTTAAATTTTATTTCATTAATTCGTAAAAAAGAAGAAAAAAATTATGATGAGTTTCGTAAAAATGTCCTTATCATCTATAAAAGGATCACACTGAAAAATTTCAAATCACATAGTTACATTTTTTTTTTTTTTTTGTCGGAATTAATTCATGTCTCCCTTGCGAAAATTTTGCCCAAATATTAAATATTTGAAATGAGATTGTGGTTCTGATGAAATTTTTTATTTTTTCTTTATTATTTGAAAAAAAAATATATATATATATTTTTTTCTAACAAAATGGGACGATAAAGTTTTGCTAGCCATAATCTAGCTTCATTCGGATTTTATTTTTCATGTTAAGGATTGTTTTTTTTTTCTGTTACGTCTTTTATTGTGTTTTTTTTTTTTCTTTCTTTGTTTTTTGACTTTATAATATTGTAGTGAGAACATTGAATGAAAACAATTGTAATTGTGGAAAACAAACTTTTTTATGAGTACAAATAAAGCAAAAAATGAAAAAAAAAATATTTTTTTTTATAAAAAATGTTTGTTGTTGTTGCTTTATAGTTAATTTAAAGTTTCCTTTTAACATAATTCTTGTATTATGGTTATAATATGTTCGTAATTTAGCGAAAAAGTCATCAAACAAAACTAACAATATAGTAAATGTATATAATGTAATTTAAAATTTTAAAAAAAAAAAAGATATAAAAAATAATAAAACACAAGATTTTTATTATTTTTGTTTGAAATATATTTTAATGGTTGAATTAAAAAAAAAAAAAAAAAAAAGGAACAAAAGAGAGTGAACTATATCGCAAATTTTTCATATTATGTAACTATTTCAATAGTGTTAAACAACGTGTGTATTAAATATAGCTACATACATACATAATATCATATAAGATATAAAATATAAATTTTGAATTGTGTATTTGTTTTTTTATGCTTAAATTTTTATGTGTTTTTTAAACAATTGTTTGCATATTTGACCTAAAGGCTCAAATTTGATCTTATGAACAATGCTGTTTTATTTAGTTTTTTTTTTTTTCATTTTTTTAAATTAAAACCTAGCGAATACATTTTATGCTTCATATGAAAGACCAAAAGATAGAAGCTTTACGTGTCTGAAAAATGTCTACTATATTTATAATTGTAAATTAATTACCAGAAAATTTTGTTAAAAAATTTGAAAATTAAAAAAAATAAAAAAATAGCTGAAATTGTCAAATTTTAAATGAAATATTTTCAGCATAAGGTACGACGCCCAATTAAATGAAAAGTATGTATTAGATTGTAGAAAATTGAGAACAAAACAGCATTAATTTGCAGAAAGAAAAAAAAACTATTCTAACACTTACTTCGAGATTTTGAAGTAGCTACATACATACATAAATGTCCTCTTTGAATAAGGACGGCGGGCTGTTCTAATAAATTTCTTGTTTTCGTTGTCCTTATTGCTAAATGTTATACTAAGCTTTTATTGCAGATGTTTCGCAGCCTGAAAAGAAGAAAAATTAAATTTAAAAAAAAAAAACAATGAAAAGTCCTTTATCTATGAAAACAATCGTCTCTAATCTGAGATTTATAGAAAATCGTAAAAGAGAATATGTAATTATTTTTCTCAAATTTTTTTAAAATTATTTATTCAAAATAATAATTGTAACGTTTATTCTGAAAGTGATGTAAGTCCACATTTGATGAAAAATTAGTTGAAGTAAATTTTAAATGAAAATTATTGAGATATTATTGTCTTATTGTATATAGAAATTGATGTGTTTTATTAGAAATTACATGTAGGAGATAGAATAAAAAAAATTTTAAGCAACCGATGAACTTACATCATTTTAAAAATAAACATAGATTCTAATAGATTTTTAATTAAACCCTGATTACGTTTATACTTATGTATCTTGTTTTGTAATCGCATCTTATAAAGGTCAATTATTATGATATTGTATAAATTAATGTGTGTAAAGTACCGTAATGGAATAAAATAGTGATATTTTCATAATCATAGATCATATGTGAAATTTCATTTCTTACGTAATACCTAAAACGATTTTTTTAATTGTGAATATTTTATTTCATAATCAAATTTCCTATTATTATATTAACATTTTATTGTTACTATTATCAGAAATTTCACGTTAATAACATTTTTATCGTACCTATGTAATTCATAAAATGTTCAATTCAACGTTTTAAAATACATCATCCACCAAAACGCAACAAACATACAGTAGACTTGAACTTTATATCTCACATGGCAATTAATATCGATTTCACTTTAATTTTATAAATTACATACCTACATTTTGAAATTTAATAAAAAAAAAAAAAAATGTATTTTTTTTGTGTCAGTATAAAAATTCAATTAAAATGCTTATAACACTCATACAAAAAAAAAAAAAAAAAAAAATGAAAATATATATTTAAGAGTATGTACTGTATGTATCTTTTAAGGTAATAGTAATCGATAAAATGGTAATCAGTTTTTTTTTTTTTTGCCATTTTCGTTATTCTTTGTCATCATAAATTAGTTACCCCAGCTAATCTAATTAGTATACATATAGTGTGGTTGGTTATTCATATTCATTGATCGAATAAATCGATTTTCATCTCTTGAAATTGGAAAAAAAAACAAAATAATAATAATAAAATTTCTTTTAATGATAATTAAAAGCCACGAAAACCATTTAAAATGACTTTAATTGATGATCATAAATCACACTACTTGCAAAAGATTTCATTTAAAAGAAGAAAAAAAAAAAAAGAAGCAAATAATGTAACATCATACAGCATAACTAATAATTATATAATATACTTAGTATGTATTCATCTTCGTCTATAATACTACACAAACTGATTGATCACCTGCGGTTGTTTTTTTTTTTTTCATGAAAAATTCAATGAATGTGCAGGTATGAGTATGTACCTACATATGTATATATTGTAAATACTCACCTATAAGTGAAAAATATTGAAGAATTTCAAAGAATTCTTTTTTTTTTTTTTTCAATTTTTCTTAAAATAAAATTTTTTCTTTACATCATAGGAGTCATTTTATCAGGTGTTAATTGCTAATATGCACACATGTATATTTTATTACATTATACTTTTAGTGTAGGTATTCATTAAATTATTATGTAATATAGCAAATAGTATTGCAACAATAAAAAAAAAAAAATTAAAAAAAAAAAAAACAACAAATAAATTGAAGTCATAATTATAATTATAGTGACAAAATTACTCCTTGAAATTGAAATTTATTTAAAAATAACCGATAATAATTTTGAATGAATATATGAATTATTATTGTTATTGTTGTTGTTGTTGATGATGATGACTAAAGTGAAATATCGGTCAAGAACGAATGCAAACAAATCATTCATTTTGAAAAAGATTTATTGGTATCATAACATATAGATATTGTTTAGGTATTTTTTTTAGAGTCATATAGCACTCAGCAGGTGATAGAAAAAAAAAATCTTTGAAAAAATATATGAAAGGATTTTGAAAAAAAGATATAGGTAATTTTTTTTTTTGTTTAAATATGGAACAGAAAAACAAAAATATTGTGTGTCTATGTAAAACAGGTCAAACAAGTTGAATGTGTCTACATACATATTATGTACATACATATGTATATGTAAATGTTATTTTTCCAAAGAGATTTTAAAATAATTACGTAATAACGTAGATTAATAATAATAAAAAATTATGCCTGGCAGATATTACAATAAATTTACATACATAAATAATATGTCTTTTTTTGTAAAAAAAAAAATTTTATTTAAAACAAATTTTTTATATTTAATTTTTATTATACATATTTAAAGTTTTGTTGTTCATATTTAACGCCTGAATATCTTGAAAAAAATACGATGAATACAATTAACAATATTACATATTGTGAATCTTTGAAACTTTAAAGTGATTTTGAAATTTTAAAATCTACTTCAAGTTTTAGATGAACAACAAACAGATGCTCATTTATATTGTATATAGTAGGTAACTAAAAGGACTTTTCAAGAATATAATTTATCTAAAATGATTAATTGTTTTGCTTATCAGAGCAGTCATAATAATGAAAAATTGAAAAGCCTTTAGGTTAATATTTACGATTTTGACATTAAAATTCATAGATAAAGAAGTTAATGTATATACTGCGATCGTAAATAATAAGTAAATACAGGGTGCTACAATTTACAAATATGTATATAAAATAGGTAGAAGACTTCTAATATTCTTATGATTCAAAAATTTATTTAAAAAAAAAAAACAAATCAAGTTCACGGTCATATGAATTGAATGTGTCTTTTAAAACTGATGCCTCACCAGGCGAAAAAGTTTGGTATGTACTGTAGAAGTCATCTCCTTGTCTGACATAGAAGTAATAACGAAATCGGCAACGTATCTTTTCTTAAGTATATATTTCTTCATCGATATTTCTCATGAGACCACAAAAATTCAAATTTATCCTTTAATATATATACAATTAATTATTTTTGACGTGATTGTGAGGCGCACACTTATAGTCTAAAATCTACCATTGAAAATGTTCCTGGTAAATGAAAAGTGGTAAATGCTCTACTTTTTGCCAAAGACAAAAAAAAGTTGTTTAAAGAATCTATAGATACATTCAAATTGAACTGAAATCAGACTTTCGTACGAGTTTTCAAAACATTTGCATTATATTTTCTTTTTTTTTTTTTTTGAAAAAATGTAAAAAAAAAAACTAATATTAATAAAATATTTCAAAAATGACTTATTTGTAATGTTTACGGTTATAAAATTTGAATTTTTATCTTCTTTTAACAATTTTTTTTTGTTTCAATATAGTATATAATAAAATGCATATTAAAAAAAAAATTTATGAGTATTTTTTATTGCAAAATTATTTTAAAATATAATTCTAAAATAAAAATAATAAAATATTGAATAAAATGCAAAACATAAAATATGAATTGATTTTCATATATGCAATTTCCATTTTATATATATTTTTTGTTTTTTAGGTTTTTTTTTCCGTCGAAATCAAAAATTTAAACCATAAAAATCAAATTTTATAAAGTCATAAAAACGATTTTTGTTTTGTTGTTGTTAAAAGGATAACATATTATGGCTTTATAAGGATTATCATTAATTTTCATGAAATCAAAAGTATATAAACAAAATTGACATTAAAAAAAAATTAATAAAAAAACAAGAAGATTTTTCCTTAAACAGAAAATATTTATAATGTAACTGCACAAAATATAGCAACAAAAATAGTAGATATATTTTATGTAAAAATATGTATATAAAAGTCAGAGAAAAAAAAATAACAACGGAACTTTTAAATTTACAATTACTTTGACAACATTATAGATCCTAACTAAATTTTTTTTTTATTCTTCTTTAAATTCGAAGTATAAGGACTTTGTTTGCTATAAGGAAGACCATTTTATAGAAGCGAAAGACGAAAAATTATCCTTGCGAATGGTTAACTTTATTATCTAATTCATTAATAAAGTTGATTGTTATAAATTATTCATATCTTTCTTGTATTCTTATCGCTTAATACACTCAATGTTAATAA
Organism: Bombylius discolor; assembly: GCA_939192795.1. NCBI lineage: Eukaryota > Metazoa > Arthropoda > Insecta > Diptera > Bombyliidae > Bombylius > Bombylius discolor. The sequence goes on from OW584240.1 coordinate 38,763,685, forward strand.
TGTCTCTTATTATTTAAATTATGTCGTTCACTTGTCTTCTTTTTTTTTGTTTTTTTTTCTTCGGGAAAAATTTCATTTGAAATTTTTTTTGCTGTTCTTTCACTTTTCTTTTTTGTAACACAAAACATAATAAATTTCAGTGTAAAAATTTATATGAATGATACTATCAGCAGTTTTTTCGTGTCCTTTTCGTATTTGAGCTCGTTTTTTTGTATGAATTTAATAAGTTTTTTTTTAAATAACAGTTTTTCGGTGGAGGAAAATTATTTTGAATTTCTCATAATTATTTATTTAGTTTTATTTTTTTTTTCAAATTTAATATTTTTTCTTAATGAAATTTCTGATTGTTTAGTGTTTAAAAAATTAATAACACCCAAAGAATGTCTATGGGATGTAGAAAAAAAAAAGTGTTTTTTTTTGTCTTATGAACAAAATGTCGACAAAATGAATTTTACCACACATATTATATGATAAAATTATAATTTTTGTGGGTATTCTTTTAGCGATGTGTATGTACGCTGTATCACAGAAGAAAAAAAGAAAAATGAAAATGAAAATGAACAGCCTCATAATACAAGCATAAACTTTACCAACCAAAAACAATCCTTTTTACTTAGTATATTGCGGGTACGATGTGCATTTTATACACAAAAATATTCAATGATATATAGCTAATAAAGTTTGAATATGAAAATTTTTTGTATTTTATATATTCATGAAAAATTTTCTGGTCTAGTTCAGTGGAAAATGAGTTAAAAATTTGCCTTTTTAACTTATAACAAAAAAAAATAAAATATATAGAGCAATGAAGATAAACGCGCGACATAGTAGAAACATTTATTTAATTTATAGCATTTCATTTAAAATCAATTTGCATACAACAGACGATAGTAAAATGTATATAATATATAGTAATGTCTGTAGTCTGTAGATATGTACTTATGTATATAATTTGGTTTGGCGCATATTATAATGTGAATTTTGTATAACACATCGTTTGATTGTACTCTCGTGGTTGTTACAAAATAAAAATGAACGAAACTGGTAATGCATATAAAAAAAGTGAAAGAACAATTACAATACAAAAAAAAATAATAAAAAAAAACAAATAAACAATTTTAAATGAGAATTTCACTTCAAATTGAAATCAAAAATTTGGGTAATCAATCATAATGGCTGCATTGGAATGTAAATTGATATTCCATTATTTATTCTGTTCAATATAATTACGTGTGTGGTGAAATTATGAATAAAATTCTACTCTGTTCTATAAGGTATGTATTTTACGATATTTTATTACAAAATTATATATTTAATTGATGAAATTTAATATAATGCGAAAATATAGAATATGAATTCATTTTAACCAGAGAAAAGGATTGTATTTTTCTCATGAAAATTATAAGCTTGATACACCTAGTAACTTCGAAAAGCTATTTCTCTGGAATTTTGTATGATTAAAATATTACAATAAAATTTAATAACTCTTTTTAGAACGTACTATTCAAATGAATCCAGTTATTGTTTTATAATTGAAAGTATAAACGAAATGTAATTTATCTTTTATTTCGAAAATTAAAAATTTCTTCTTTTTTTTTTGTTTTTTTTTAAAAAAAATTTTAAGAAAAAAAAAATCAAAAATACTTTTAGTTTTGAAATTAGAAAAAAAAATGTAACAAATGAAACATTTTAAAATACATCTAAATTTTTTTTTGTTAATGTTTAAAAAAAAATCATCAAGCAAATAGCGATTTTATTTATTTTATATATCTTTTGATTTGGATTTGTTTTTTTTTTTTTATCAAATCAAATTTAATGTATTTTTGTTTTTATTATTCGATAATTGAACATTATATTATTTTTAAATAATTTTCATTAAGCTTAATTTAATCTTTTGATATTTTACAAAATAATGTAAAACATAAGTACAAATAAATTTTTGTATATGAAAAATTTAGGTTGGATATCTGAAACTCTGTTGTTTCTATCGTATTTGCCATGACAATGAATAATAAATATCGTTATTATTTTGTTGTTGTTGTTGTTGTTATTATTTAACATGAATTATTAACATAAGTATTTATTTTATAATCAATTCAAAAATATTCATACACACGCATTTTATTTGAAGTACTTATAACGAAATATAACAATACACAATGAGTTTAATCATAATAACAAAATTATTTTGATTTTTTATTGTTTTTTTTTATTTTTGTATTTATTTTGAAAATGAAAGAACTTAACAATAAAAAATAATTTTAACAATATGGTATTTTTCTTAACTTTCTGTGTTAAATTACAAACATATGTACATATATATATGTATATAAAGTATCTTTAGGTATGGGTATCGTTCATAATATTGATTATTATTATTTTCTTTAAGCAAACATTATTCAACACCTACGAAAATTTTAAGAAAACCATATCAGCATCTTATAGTGTCAGAAACTATAAGAGTTAACATTTTTTTTTTATTTGTATGCCCACACCTTATTAGCTTGGATATATTAAAATTTTTTTTTATTATTTTGAAATCTTAAGAAAACAAAATGTTGTATATTTAAATAATGTTCTGTATTAAAAATTTGTTTGCTTTATTTACGTATCACTTTTGAATAACACAATTAGAGAGAAAAAAAAAAAAAGATAAATAATGATGTGAGAAATTTTCTATAATTATTTCTATGAAAATGCAACTAAGATATTTTAAATACATTAATAGTGCATAAAAACACATTTAAGCTTTTAAATATATGACGTTTGTATATAATTTAATGTTATTGAATTTGTAAGTTAGTCTAAGTAAGTTCTGAAAATAGGAAAAAAAATATCAAAACTAAACCAGAGAGATTTAACCTATGATTGAATCGGGGATATGTATTATCCATAATCAAAAAAAAAAAAATTCTTTTTCTTCTCTTTAATTTTTTTTTTTTATTCTCTTTAAATGGTGATTATGGCACTCCCATCATCATTATAACCATAGACAGACATTTCATACAAAAATTGCTGCATATAAAATTAAAAAAAAAAAAAAAATACCTTTTCATCATCATTTTCCGTAATTATTGTTAATAATAATCAAAAATTTATAGGTATATTATTTTTGTTATTTATTGTTTTGCAGAAATCCACATAAAATACACTTTGTTTGTTTTTTTTTTCAAACATAATCAATGATAGATTGTAAAACATTTTTGATATATGAATCTTTTGAAAAAAAAAAAATTTAACAAAACGTTAATTTATCCTACGCATTATTTACTTAATAAAATGACTAATAACATTTTAAAATACATAAATAAATTTTTGTTTTATTTAAAAAAGGAGTATTTTCAATTTAAAAAAAAAAAAAAAAAACGATAAAATAATTATCTTTTGACTTGATTAATCTTTTAATACCACCCACATTTCCACCCACCCACAAAAGTCACAGCTCAATTAATTATATTATTCAAATTTTTTTTTTTAAAATTCAAAAAACTTAAAAATAAAAACAAATATTTAAAAAAAAAAAAAAGAAAGAAAATTGTTTTACCAACAGGTCAAATGTACAAGACTATATGATAATCACGTGGAAGAACCCAATATAATAAATGGTTATTAGGTATATCGTATCAAAGTCTTGAATATCTTTATATTTACTTTTGTGATAAAAAAAAAATACACACACACACAAATACTAGAAAAATAAAAACAAATAAAGAATTAAGGAGGAAAACTAAAAAAGAATGATTACAGGAAAAAAAAAAGGAACATATATAGCGAATAGGTAATTCCTTCGTGTACATGCAATCAAGTTGTCGTCAAAACAACAATAGAATTGGCCTTTAATTCGTGTTGTAAAAACACGATTCATTGTGATGATGACGATGATGATGATGATGATCAAATATTCATGCCTATTTGTGCAATGAACATCATATTATATGTCGGAAGTTATATGTTAAGAAAAAAAAATTTAAAGAAAAAAAAAAAACAAAACACTTACATATCATAATGTACAAAGTATCTAAGTACAAAAAACAATCCATATATAGAGACAAAATATGCAATTTTATATTATTTGTTTTTTTTTTTGTTTGTTTGTTTCTTGTTTTTGATTCGTTCTAATAAAAGTAGGTATGTACTTTATACAATAAAAGCAGCCTAGAAGTAATCAAATAGAGCTTATATAAAGATACATATGTGAGATTTATTTTGTCGTTCCTTTTAATATGCATTTCTTTTACACAATATTATCATCACAGCAAACCATTAATTTTCATGTAACTATATAATATATACAGGTATTCAATGTATACATCTCATATCGAAGTATGTATGAAGTACATACGTGAAATTATAAAAGGTCTTTTAAAATTGTCATTTATATGGTAAATTTTGCTTTAAAGTAAAAAATAAGTAACAAAGAAATATACTTAATAATAGCAGGATAGTACAATGAAAGAAGAAAAAATCTTTACATGTATGTATATGTGTTTAGATGATACAAGTACATTTATGTATTATGTTAACTATAAAAAGATTGCATATATACATCAAAAAATCATATGAAAATTAATTATGTATGCAACATCAATCTAAAAATTTATCAATAAAGACATCTGCATTTAATTTGAATAATAATCTTTTGAGAAAATAAAAAATAAAATAAAATAAATTGTAAATGTACTCAAAAAATAAACTAACACAATTTATCTAACATTCTCTATGGTGTAAGGAGGACTTAATAAATATGTATTTTAACAAGCAAGAAAAAAAAAAAAAGTAAGGTAGAATCGAATTTAAATTACTAAGCTAGTTTTTTTTATGTATCCTTAATGGCTAAAGGTGATTTTAAAGCTACATGATTAATTTATTAAAATTTCAAATGAAAGAAACAAATTCATAATACAAAGTACGTAATACAAAGATACTTTTTTTTTTTTCAAGAAAGTCTTGTAGATTGGATTAAATTTTTTTAAGATATCTAAATATAACTCTTCTGAAATAACTTAAAATTAACAAAAAAAAATTTCAGATTCTACTGATAAAAATAATTAAAAAAAATTAATTCTAATTAAATAATTATTGTAATTATCTGAAAGGGAATTTACTAATTAATTTTTTACACAGATTATCCATAAAATAAAAAAAAACACGAGATATGATAATCCTCTTTAACTCTTTTACAATTTTTACATTAAAACAAACAAAAAATGAATTTTCTTTTCTTGCAATAAAATGAATTTATCTCTGAAATTTCATTAATTAGCAATCAAAAGAATCTTTGTTTTTCTATAAAAAAAAACAAAAGCCGCAATATCTTATTAAGAATACCTTAACTTTAATTTTATTACTTAATTATACACAGCAAGAGGTCAACATAATTTATATCTATGAGAAAATTCTACAATATATTTTTTTTTTTCAAATTAATTTCAAAATTTTGGTAAATTCACATACCTGAGTGTGCAATGGTATCTTTGTGTACAATCAGAAAATAAAAGATTTTTATGCAAAAAAATAAAAAAAAAAAAGAAAGAAAAGAAAAAATGAATCAAAACGGATACGTTTACCATGTACATCCGTTTATCGTAAAATAATTTGATTGAGCGACTTGCCATTCTCTGTGTGAAATTTATTATAACAAAATGTAAATTAAAATTAAATAAATAAAGATAAAAAAGTAATGAATTAAAAAAAAAAAATTATTTTAATGAATAACATTTATTCATAAAGTTGGAAAAAATATTAAAAAATTAATTATTTTACGTCAAAAAAAAAAAGATATTCAAGTTTATTTAATTTACTAATACACAAAAATGAATAACAAAAACGCATCATTTTTAATACAGAACGATGGTAAATTTTAACTGTGTTAGATGTTCTTAATTGTACGTTTTTTGAAATTCGTGTCCTAAAAATCGATAGGAATAAAAAGTATCTCGAGAATTATTGAAAAAAAAGAATTGCCAAGGCAAGAAAATGTTCATAGTCTTTCGAGATATTTTCAACTTTAGTTTCCACACGATAGATAACACTTCCGAATTTTAAGACACAATTAGTACCGTTATACCAATATTGACCTGTGCAAAAACTTTATTTCAATTAAACATTCGGGGAGTCCTTATAGGTAAAATTAAAATTTCATATCCACTTTAAATGGAAAATAAAAAATCGTTTAAGTGATACACATACATAAATACATATGTATGTATGTGTGATTTAGTTTAAGGTGGACACATCCTTATCATAGGAATAAATTTATCCTCTATCCAAAAATTTAGTGGTTTGTATTCCATTAAAAATGTAGGTGCATATATAACAGAAAAATACTCCATAAAATTCAAGTTAATTCGGGTATGACCTGACTCACCTCGATCTGTTTCACCCACAGACACATGTAGATATAATTAGTTTATCATTGAAATTTTCATTGTTTAAATTTTTCAATAAAAAATATAATTCATGAAAAAAAGTTAAATAAAAATAATAAAAAAACAACGACAACAAAAAAGTTTGCTTTTCATCATTGAGTCCGTCTGTCTGTGTACATTATGTGTTAATGTTTTTTTGATAATAAAAAAATCACTATAAAAATGACTTATCAGCATCTTTTTTTTTTTTTTTTTTTTTTTTTTTAATATGGTCCGTTCAAGTTTTTATAATTACATATTATCATTATTGTTGGGTGTAAAGCACATGTGTTGTTGTTATTGTTTATCATACTACATATATGCTCACGTTAACGTCTGCTACATTATATTATTATGATATTTTTATATTATAGGAGTATTTACTATCAGTCCAGCCAGACATATTCATCTAACAGCATTTTAACTAAATGAATATAAGTACAATAGTAAATACAATGATAATATGATGATGGTAGACATACATTAATTGTATCTTATATATTTTATGTATCTACATATTTGTATCTATTCAAATAACAAAAAACAAAAGTGCTTAATTTAAAAAATTTTCAACATACAAACTAATGTATGTACTTATTATTTTTATGGAGTAAACAACAGCTAAAAAAAAAAAAAGTAATAAATAAAGGAAAAAATAAAATTGATAATGCATAAAAATAAACAAAAATAAAATGTATAGCTAGGTATCAAATAAAAACTGAAAGGCAAAAAATTTTATCATGGATATTGTCATCATTGTCATCCATTTAACGTAATAAACGTTAATATGATTATGATGCAGTGCTATGTATGTGTACGGAATAGGCTATATTTGTGATAAAATAGAACATTGTTGCCATCCTTATTTGTTCTAGTATTGCATGTGCATCTTGCTGTAGATTTTGTAAATTATTACTCAAAATTTAAAATTCTCAAAATATGTACTTGATATGATTTATTTATTCTTTTACTGTATTGTCTCCAAGAATTTTATAGTTCTTCAATTTTGGAAAATTAAAAATACGTTCTTTTTAATTTTGTGTTCGAATTGTTTTCAGTTTTATCAAATTTAAAAATCAAAATATCTACTTCCTTTTATATTTAAAAACCACTGAAAAATCATACTTCTGGAAATTCTGTTGGAAATTTTGAATGTAAACACTGAAATAAAATAATGAAATGAAATAAATAGTTTACACACGTGTGTGTTTCACCTTTTTAGATAAAAATTTCAATAGTCATTAAAACGATCAGTAAAACTCATAATAATTTATAAAATTGAAATATTAAAGTAGCGTAATTTTTTTTATTTTTTTGTCTCTTTTAAAAATTATTTTATTTTTAAGTGAAGCCTAATCATAAATAAAATATTAAAATTTTATTACACAAAATTTTTATTATTGTTGAAGGGTATACATTTACTTAATTGTTAAAATGAAAAAAAAAAATACAAGAAGAACAAAAAAAAGGAGCAGCAACAACGATGACCAACCTCGAAGAATACATATTTTTCTAAATTTTTTTAGGCTGAAGACTTTTCATATGGTTTCTCATCATTGACTTATGAATTGCTGGTGTCGTAAATTCATTATGAAATAAAATAAAAGGGTCATTTTTTGTTCATTCAAAAACAAAAAAAAAAAAAAAACATATTCTTAAATTTTCTAAATAGATGACATAAAAAATTATAGAAAAAAATTCCTTTATATTTTTATGTCAATTATAAATTTGGTGTTTAGTTTTTTATTTTAAGATTTATTTTGTATTTTCTCCGAAAATTTGTCTCAAATGGCGACAAAAGTTTTAATTTGGTTTTTTTTTTTTTCCATAGATATCAACTGCTGTTGAAAACAAATTGACTTTAAAAATACAATTAAGAAAATACGAAAATTTATTCATAAAGAATATTTTATTTATTTAAAGGGGAGTATAATAATTATATATTGTTGAATAGATACTCTGGTATATATGTATGATAGTAAAAGAGTGATAAAATCTGATAAGAATCATAAGAATTTTAAATTTAGGGCGTAATAAAATATTCTACATTGTAATTAATTTATTACTGAATTATAATAATATTCTTAATTAATGAGTTTCAAAAATATTAGAATTTACTTAGTTACACAATAAGTTTGAATTTTCTCTGAACAAGAATTTTGTACAAGAACATCAGAAATAATAAAACAGGGAATAGCTATTCATTGAAGTTTGAAAATATTGTGTAATGTTTTTTTTTTCTTGAACAAATTTTAAAGTTTATTAATAAGGTTTTGTTTTTTTGTTTGTTTGTTTGTTTAATTATTACTTAAAAATAATTTTCAAGAAGAGGAATGATGGTTTTGTTTTTTTTTTCAAGATCAAAATGTGTTTTTGTTTACTGATGAGTATGTATCTATTTGTAGTCCAAAACCATCTAGAGCTGTGGTGCCAAAAAAAAAAAAAAAAAAATGAGTGCTTGTACTTTAAATATACCTAAGAATCAAAACGAAATATTTATTTTCTCTTTATCTATTTTAATTTTGTAATTCTTCTTGTACGGTGTCATAATCTCAAAAAATCCTTTGTCTTTAATATCATTTATAATTTTTTGTAACACGTTTAATCAATACAAGCTTCTGACATTCTACGTTGCAAAACACATCTTTATTGTCTTTTTCAATTTATCCTACTACTCCAAGGACTCTTCTATATAATTTGTAAGTTTTTAGATAAATAGTAAATTAGCCTATCGTCTAGGTCCTTCCAACCTTTACGACAAGTTCCTATCTCTTTTCTCTTCTTGTGTTTCTCTAGAATTGTTTACTAAGGTCCAACAAGGACTAACATTTCCATCAAGTGTTGATGTGCAGATGGAATAGGAGACGCTTCATTTCCATAGATCTAACATTCGGTGACCTTTATTTTTCCTCTTGGTGACAATTTCGTAATTATATGTATACAAAGAAATTCATAATAAAAATGTTGAATAACATTTCATCATATCGCAAAATTTATCAAAAATCATCAATAGAAAAATGTCAAAAATTGAGTTACAATTTTTTTAAATAAAATTTATTTTTCTGTCATTTTGTTTTTTTTTTTTTTTTATTCTTTTTTAATATTTTTTCTTCATATTGAAATAGAATAAATAAAAGTAAAAAAAAATCTCATCAATCAAACATTTTGTTTTTATTTTCTCAATATTATTCTTTTCTTTAATATCCTTTCACATATTTTGACATTTTTCGTTTCTTTAAATCCGACCATCATTGTCATCATCATCATCATCATCATCCTTGTCATCATATTACAAAATGCAAGCACGTAAAATGCATTTTTCATCATAAATAACCAAAACATGTCATGATATTACCTTCATAAATTTCTCAAATTTATAGAAAGAAAAAACAAAAAAAACAAAAAAAAATAAAATAAAAAATAAAAAAAAAAAAGAAAATCAGCATTATATGACGATACAATAAAAAGAAAGGAGCCAAATCCTATAATATGAACCAAAACAAATTTAATTTAACTCAAGAATTATATTATAAACAGGGTTTTATCCTTTTATAAATATATTTTAGCTTTATTTTTTTTTATTTTTTATTTTTATGGATCCTAAGAGTGTATATGGTACTTATTTCAATGCACTTTACTTTTTTTATTTTAGTGTGTAGAATATTCCACTTCATTGACTTCAATATGTGAATTTTGTTTTTTTTCTTTTCTTTCTATATCAATTTCCACCACCCTTGTTAAGTATATACATACTGTGTGTTCTTTTTTTTTTTCCTTTTCAACCCACAATAACCTTTTTTATTATTTAGATGAAGAAAAAAAAAATTTCATATACATAACAAATTTTTAGAAAGGAAAAAAAAAACTATGTATGACGATAAACATGAATGTGTATACACAATAACGGTAACAAAAAAAAAAATAAAAAAGGAATTTTGTATATGAAAGTTAAATGCATTTTCCATGTCATGTTATATATTTTTCAAAAAAGAAAAAAAATATATATATTTGACTTTTTTTTCGTTGGATATTTTTTTTTTTCACTTGTGCTGTTAGTGTTTTTTTTTTTATTCTTAAAATTTTATTCAATTTTTTGAATTCAACTTATTTCATGTTTCGCTGTTTTATATTTACAAAGTTCTCTAGTCTAGAATTTTTTATAAAAAATCATTGATAGAATACAAAAAAAAAAAAAAAACTTATATACAATATAGGTACATACATACATACATATATGATGAAGTATTTTATATGTATAGATACAGAAAAGGATAAGAAGGAAAAAAAAATTTGAGTAATATAGAAAATAAAATGATGTTTGCTGTACTTTTTGTTTGACTTCGTTTGGTAGTATTCAATAAAATTTAAAAATATGAAAAAAAAAAAAAAAACGGAGACATTTTCTTTGATGAAATATATATTATATACATAATATGTATTATATAATCAAGCGTAAAAACCAGATCACATAAAATTGAATATGCTTTTATATATATTGATGGTATATTGAGGTATGTATTTGGTAAGAAAACATGCAAAACTAAATTTAATTTTAAAGAAAATTTGTATTTTTGTGTAATGGAATATTTTTTTTTTGTTTTTTTTTTTTGGTTAGACTTTTATTATGGCGAATTTTTATGTAAAAAATAATCAAATTTTGAATTTTGAAAATCTCATCGTTAACTTAGTTTTGCAAATATATACAATGCAGAATATAACGAAAATTATGTTTGTTTTTTATTTTTTATTTTTTTTCTTGTTGTAATTAAACTTGATGATGATTTTGAATTCAGCTGAAATAAGAAGTTTGATTTTGAATTTTATTTATTTAATTTATTTCGTTTTCATGCTTCATTAAGATACAACATTAATAATCAAGGACTTTTTTGGGTTAAAGAAATAAAATATTTACGTAAAATTCAATAATTATGATAAATATAAAAAATGCTTTATAAAAAATTGTTCATTTATTTTTTTATTTTTTATTTTTTTTTTGTTTGTTTTAATTTTGAGTATATGTATTGGAAAAATATCCTTATTTCAAAACACGTAAACTTTTTTTAATTGAAAGTTTCAAGAATCACAATAATCCAGCTCACAATAAAAATGAAAAAAAGTATTTATTAAATTTTTTAATTGAAGCGAAACCAGGAAGATTTTAATTTCTGTGGAAAATTAAAAAATAAATAAACTTAATTTGAAACAAGGTAAAGTACAGTTTCCTTATAATTTTTATCAAATTTTCTTAATTAACCATATTTTTATTTTTCTTTAGTCCCCCCCTATCTCATTAGTTATAGTAGTCACTTTCTTCTTGAAATTTTCACATCACATTGTTGCAATTGACTTAATGTAGATTTTTACTCATCAACAAAGATTTGATTAAATTTTACGAACTCATTTAAATTCTTTTAAGAAAATTTCAATAACCTTTGATGAACCAACAAAAATGAAATAAAAACCAAAAAAAAAATTTTTTTTTTCTATTGAATATCAAGTACAAACATAATCAAAAATAATCTGTATTTTTAAATTTCATTTTTTTTTTGTATATTGAAAAAAATTTCAATAGAAAAGATGAATTTTATGTATAAGATTCGTTTACTTCATTAGTACGACAACCCAACAACAACAATATTCGAAGGATAAAACATCATCTTTAAATAGTTTGCCTACAGTGTTGTATCTAAGTCAATGCCATTATTGAAAGATTTCATTTTAGATATTATACAACTAAAAAGCTTTTTATTTGTTTATTATTTTTTTCTTTCTATTTGAAAAGAAAAGAAAAAAAAAACATGATGTAATCTCAAGAATTTATGCAAGATACTTTTTCCTTTAGAATTTCAATAAATTTGAAATCTTTCAAAAATGAAGTCAATAGAAAAGAAAAAAAGAAAAATCTGTTTGTTTTTTATTATTTTTATCAATGTTGCTTTTAAAGATGATTGAAAAATTTGAAGCTTTATAATAAAATAGATAACAATCATTAGTTTACTAAGTAGGTTAAATTATTAAAAATATTTTAATATAAAAAATGTTAAAGAAATAGAAAAAAGGATCTTTTGAAATGTTGTACTTTTTCTTTTTCTTTTTTTTTTTTGCTTGGTTTTAAGGCCATGTTTTCATTAATCATTTTTTTTTCCTTATTTTAATTTTTTTTTATTTTAAACTTTGACACAATTTTCACCCATAGTTTATTTATGTTTACTTTAATTTTTTTGCTACAATATCTTTAAGGATTCCAATGAATTTAAAATTTTTAGATATTTTTGAATTAAAAAAAAAAAAACTGACCACTTAACACACTTGCATTCATTCTTTTTGTTCTATAAAATTCTTCCATTTAGGTAAGAGAAACAGAGGACATTTGTTACAGAACTTTAAAAAAAAAATGATGAATTTATTTGTGAACAAAAAAAAACTTTAAATTAAATAAATTCTACTACCTAGTTCAGAAAGCCTATGTGTGAGAGGAGAAACGGGTGAAAAACTTTTTTTTTTAAAACAAGTAAGCTTTTATGTGCATCTTATCATTTAACTTTGGTCCTAATATGTGGATTTTTGTCATTCAAAATTTAAGTAAAACCTTTAAAAAATATCTTAACTAAATTTCAACTTCAGATTCTCACAGAAAAATTATTTTATATAAAGGAAAATTTTTTCTAGAAACATAGACATCCATAAACCCATGAAGTGTTTTTTTTTTTTAGATAGTATGAGTGGTATAATGAAGAAGGAAAAGGATTCTACTGAAAGGATGTTGCATAGATTTCGCATATTATTTTGCCTTCATGTTCTTTAATTTCACTGCATCTGCTATAATGTGGATTCAAGTTTAAAAATTAAAAAAAAAAAAAATTGTTTTATGTTAAAGGATTTTGTCAATAAATAAGTTAAAGTTAAATAAACACCTTAATCTAAATAGAAAAAAAAAACACGAAATAATCTAAGAGAAAAATTAAAAAATAACAGGAAAAAATAACCAAAGAATATGATTTCTTTTTGTTTTTACCAATATTTATTGTTGTTGTTGTTAGTATCTAGTATTTAAATAACATTATATTATGACGATGATGATGATGGTGACCAATTTATTTACAGAACGTGACTATGAAACAAAATCATTTTGAATTAAACAAAAATCTTTTCTTCTTTACAATTTGTTTGAAATAATAATATTTACTTGGCTTTGTCCTCAGGAAGTTTACTTAAGATATACCAAATCTCATGAATATATACTTATGTATATATAATATGAAATATGATATGAATTACTATATGTATGTTGGATGGATGTAGAACCATTGTAATAGTATCACTTACATCTCTCTTATATACTTATATGTATGTAGAAACAAATACTTATAGCTCTAGAGGTTATAGATCTTCATGACATTATTATTATTATTATTATTATTATAACAATAATAATGATATGTATGTCGCCTTTTTACAGTCATCTTATCCTAAAGCAAATATTTTACATAACAATTTGTATTATTTAAAGAAAAATCCCAAAAATGGTTTATAATAAAATTTTAAAATGAATTTTTTTGGTCATTTACATCATACATAGTGCAATTATGTAAAAGATACATTCACATACATACAATGAATGCTATTTTTAGAGAATTATAATGTTTAATATGTATAATAAGCATGCAATTCTTGTAAATTAACAACATCTTTTCAAATCATATATGAACAAAAGAAAAAAACAACAAAACATCATCATCATCATCATTATAATAATGATCATCGTCATCATCATCAATATATTATTGTATTCGTATAAGAAAATTTTTGCAAATCTCTAACGATGGTCGTAAGGCACGTTCGATTTTTTATTATTTGTCAATATAGTAAATATGAAATGTAATGGTTGAATAGTTAAGAAAAAAATAAGAATAAAAATAAAAAAAACTATATAAGAAGTTAACTATTTATTTTATTTGTTCAAGAGATGAAAGAAGAACTTTGAAAGAAGAATTCGTTAAAGGAAAAATCATAATAAATGAAATATTTAAATAAAAATAAAAAAAAATAATATGTGCAATGCAGTAATTTACTTTTCTTTGATTAACACTTCGTTCATTTATGAAGTTGTTTTTTTTTTTTTTTTTTTTTTTAGTATATTATTATTTTGATTTTAATACATAAATATTTTCAAATCTCACGTACACGATATATGAAATATAATAAAGGAGTAATATAAATATAAGATATACACATATGTACACATATGTAGTGGGTATCATTAACATTCTGCCAAGATAATCTTTTCTCATAAAATTTTACAAACAAAGTCTATATTTATATTTCACGAGTTTTTGTTGATTTTACAATTAGCAGATTAATTATAATGTACATTAGATGTTCATTGACTTTATATATTGATATTACTTAATTGAAATTATTACGATAAAGATGACTGATAAAATTTACTTTTGGATTCATATTGTTGTTGATTTTCGAAATTTTTATAAAACTATCTTTACAAATTGGTTTTTTTTTTTTAGTAAAACATTGAATATGAAATTTACTGTATCTTAAGTTTTTTTTTTTTTTCACACTCTTATATTTTGTTAGGCTTTAAGTGTCTGAAGCTTTCAGTTCTAAATTTTTTTCAACGCATTAATTACATTGTAATTCAATACGGACTTTTAATTCCGACACACTAGTTTAATAAAAATTTTGATGTTCAATAAAAAGTTTCTTTCATTTATTACTATACTCGTATGTATTCATAGAAAATTTAAGACAAAATCTTTTTTACTATCTGTGCAAAGTTAGATTAGATTAGATTAGATTATGAGGGGCTATCATTGCACTGTGACCAGTATCTTCTGTACCTCCCGTGCTTCTTATAGATCTAGGTCTTTGATAAATCCTAGGATTCTATTAGAAGGTGATGTGTGCAAAATTGTTGAGAAAAGAAATTGAAAGTGTATAAAACATTTTAAAAACCTTTAAACTTTAAATTCTGTTCAGTAAGTCTACAAATTTTTTTTTCGAAAAATAAAAAAAAACCACTTGAACACTGAAAAAAAACTACATACATATATCTGCCTACTTTTAAGGACATTAACAAATACAATAAGCTCTCTTCGAGGATTCTACTCTCATCAAACCTATTCATAAAAAATTTAACAAAATGAGTTGATTAATTTATTGCCATGCAGTTTCATTAGTATACTGTATGAGTACAACATATAAGCAAAAATATGTATAATATAAAAGTTATGTAGTGAGCAGTTTGTTTAAGGATAAATATACATACGAGTATATAAATACAATTTATTTATGTATAGTTGAAAAATCTTGAGTTCTATTTGAACAATAAAAATTTAAAACTTCGTTCTAATTGAAAATTATTAAAAATTCAAATTAAATATGTATAAAAAACAAACAAAATAATAAAGGATTAAAATAGAAATTTGGTGGAACATCATATGTATTTTACATATATTGAAAATGGTATAAAAAAATAAAAACTTATCAAAATTTATCCTTCAAATGAACCAAAACAATTTTTCCACTCAAAAAAGTCTCAAAAATCTTCCCAAATAATCAGTATGAACCAAAATTTTTTTTTTTTCAAAATCAATTAAGTATCTGCTTTCATTTTTTTTTTTTTTGTTCAAATATTTTTCTTCATAAATTGTAGATAAAATCAGTACCTTTAAACAATGTAATAATCCCTTTACTTTACTTTAACATCGTCCTGTTCTGTATTTAATATATTTCCTGGTGTATTATCTTTGGTACGAGGTTAATTTTGAAATATACTTACGTACAAGCATATAATTTTCTGGCAGAAAAACCATTTGTATGACTCAGAATATTAAAAAAAAAATAATATGAAAGGATGAGAAGAAATGCAATTTCCAAAAAGCTGTACTATTCAGGATAATCATGTGTAAAAAAGAGGGTGCAGACGATTAATTGTTTTTTTTTTAGGATTTTTTCTTCTTCTGTTTTTTTTTAATTTTTTTTATTACATTAACAACCACACATACATATATTTTCATTTTCATTCACTTTATAAATAAAAAACGAAATGCTGAGGTTATTAAACGAATAAGTTTGAATTTTTTGTGTGAATTGTAAAAGAAGAATTTTTCGTTTGTAATATATGCTGCATCTGTAGAAAATGAAAAATAAAAACAAAAAGTGAAAAGTTTCATAAACGTGGACGAGAGCATAATATACAATAAAAAAAAAACAAAAAAAATGAAAATTCGTAACCTTGACTTTATACTCGATTCTTCACATTTTCATTTTGCTTATTATTTTTTATTCTTACGTTTTTTTTTTATGCTTTATGAATTTTCCTGTACACTGATTTTCAAGTGCACTACTTTCACAAGGGGCAGAAAATTGAAAAACAAAAATTCAACATGTTCAAGTAATGGTCAAGGTTGGATTTACGATTCAACATTCTTTTCATTAGCTGTTTTTATTATTATTATTATTTTTTTTATAAGAGTGGAACATACAATTTGAAGGTGTTTTTTGTTCTTTTGTATTTTTGAATTCTGACTGTACTGTACGTACGGCTATTATGGATAAAATGGAAACCATAGCGTTTTGATGATATATTGAAAAGAAATATTGTGAAAAACTACGAAGCGTTAAATACGTGATGATGATGATGTCTTTTGTTTTGTAAAAACCAGAAGTTTTATGGAAATAAGTATCTGGAAAACATTTACTTTTTTTTAGATTATTTTATGGTCTAAAAAGAAAAAGAAAAGCGGAAATAAGGAAGAGAAAATTATAAATAATAGGCCGCGTTTTTTTTAACGTTATTGTTAATAATTTTTGTATTTTTGTTTTATTTTTGTACTTTTTTTTACTACTTCGTTCTTTCATGGTTTTCTGTATTTTTGCAATTTAATTTTTTTTTTTTCATTTACAAAACTTTTTTGTGTTGTAATAACGGATAAATTACATTTCATAATTATGAATAAAGCTAGGTATTATTTTTTGAGAATTTTTGAAGTGAAATAAAAAACAAAGGTGAAAAAAATGTTATGTAATAAAAAACACGATTTTAGAGAAACTGATTAATTATGTTTTTTTCTGATTTTATCATAGAAAAGATTTTCATTTAAAAAAAAAAAAGTCAGACATAATAAAATGCAATGTTATAAGCTGTAGTCTAAGGAAGAATAACAAATACTTATAAGGAGTAGGAGTACTTTATTGAGATACAATTATTTGTTAGAATAGAAGAAGTAATGAAAATAACTAATTCAATTTTTTTTTTTAAATAAAACAAATAAAAAACATTACTTAAATATTTTGTTTATAAAGCTTTGATCCTTTTTTTTTTTGTATTTCTTTTTGCTCGTTCTGTTCTCATACTTTTGAACTTTCACCTAAAGATAGAAAATAAATTTTTTTGAGACGTCCAAAATATATTTTTTGTGCACAAAAAAAATTAAAGTGAGCTAAAGAAAATTTATCATAAGTAACAAAAAATTAAAATTAAACGCTCAACGCTTGAGATCAATTTTAAAATATGGAAGAGGGCTTTTATCTAAATACGATTTGAAGACAAGACAACTAAGAAAATTAATTTTTAAAGGACCTTACTTACATCATTATCTGTTGCTTCATTTATGTGTTAATTTAGTTATCCTGAAAATAAAGGAAAAATTTAAAAAAATAAATAAAAGTGATTGTTTAATGTAAAAATTCTACAAAATTCAGTTTTAGAAATTGTGACACATTATAAAGTTTGTTTGTCAAAATTTAAATCTGTATTTTGACTATATCTTTTCTTCGCAATATTAAAATTAGAAACATTTTTATCAAAGTAGAAATTAAATCACAAATATAACGCCCGCTGATGTAGCATGTAAAAGGTGTCTGTTTTAATTAAAATAAAAAGAAAATTTTTTATTACAAAATACAAAAAATAGATGAAAAAAGATAAATACGGAAGTAATTCATCCATAAAATTAGAATATTGCAAGATTATATTACATCCTGTTACAGAAAATACCCTGTGGTTAAATAAATTAACAAAGAAAGATTATTTTATTTTTGATTTTGTTTCAAGTAAGTATTTTCCGAAAATGTAAAAAGTTTTGTATGAAAATCTATCTATATGTTTTATAGGTATTTTTTTTTTTGTAGGTTGTGGGAAAATTATGTAAGTTTTTTTTTTATTTTGTATCATGTTTTTTTTTTATTTTTTCATTTGAAAACATATTACAAAGAAAATACTTTTATTTTTAAATCTTTTCATATGGTCGTTTTTATTATAAAGAAAGATACATAATATTATGTATTATGGATACATACTCGTTAGAATGCAGAATATTAAGAGAAAAATATCGCATCTGCCACCGCACATGAACTGCACGTTTGCAAGGCAGGTACGTTTATTATTATTATCATCATTTCTTGATATCTATCATTATCTTGACCTCCATCTCATATTTCATTTCGATTGCCTTGAACACATATTATTCATGTACATACGAGTATGTATGTGCATTCTGTATAATATTGTATTTACATATGTTTCCTATATTATACGAATGACGTACAGTACATACAATGAGTCTATAAGAATGATGTGTACCATCAAGAACGAGTTACATATGCGGGTCTTTTACCTATATATGTACATACATAAATACATACATAAATGTAGAAAATTTTGTATTACTTTTATTAGTATAATGGCTGCATTACACATCAGTCTACATACTTTTTAAACTTAAAGTAAATCAAGAACTACTATAAGTAAAAATGTATCTTTTTTTTTTCATCTTGTGTACCTATTACATTCTAAATACATATGTACATCCATGAAACGAAAAACAAAATTGTTACTTTTTTTTTACATTTCTTCTTTATTATTGTTGCTGCTGTAATCATTATTGTACGGATGATGATGAATCTATGATCAAATATGTACTTTTTGACTTGTACTGTAATCAAAAACGATTTGCTATCATTGTGAGGAATCTCATCTTAGATCTTAACAAAAACAAAAAAAGCCTATAGCATTTGTATGTATGTAAAATTATACTTGTTTACAACATAACATACATTGTAAATGTAAACTTTGGTTTTGTTAGTATAAATGCATGATGCACGCGTATAAACAGTTGCAGTTACATCATTTCTTAAACAAGCATTACAAGAAAGCCTTCCGACATGATACTTTTTTTTTTCATCATTCATAGCATCATCATTACCATCATCATGATCATCAGTTTTGAAGACTTTCTGATTATGCTTTGGTTGTATAGATATTTGTACCTACCTACATATATAAAAAAAAAAATCATAACTCGTCTAAAAAGATACATTAAACGCGTTTGTATAATATTTTTCTTTGACGATGAAAATGATGATGATGATGATGATGATCCAAAGTCATGAATGCTTTGAAAGACAGGTGGTCTTATCCGGTGGACAACATGTAATTATCCATAGAATGCAATGGACTTTTTTTTTTTTCTTACTTTTTTTATTATTTAGTAGATACACATGTACGTACATATGTATATTCATTTACTTTTTATTATAACATTTTTCTTTTTTCTTTCACATTGAAATGTATAAAAGTCAGTCTGATAAGAAAAGAAAGTCAATACAGGTAACACATATCATATAAGTAAAATTGTTTAATACCAAAGATGAAAAGCAGAACAAGAATAATAGAATAATCTTTTTTTTTTTTATTGATATAACTTTCTCATAATCATAAGTATAAGGCAATTATAACACAACAACAAATACTCATCATTTTTTAAAACTTGTTTCAAAAGTATGTATGTATTTTTTATTGCAAAAAAAATGTTTTCACTACGGAAAAGATAGATTTGTTTGACATTTAGAAAGAATGTGTCATTTTTTTTCTTATTTATTTTCTTTTTCACGTTGTGCAATAATCTTTTATATCAATGTAATTAATATTTTATTTTAATAAAAAAAAAAAATAGGCCTTTTGGATTTGTATTTTTTACTAAAATAATTTTCTGTATAAGTTATACAATATCTTTTTTTGTTTTTAGTAAAATTATTTCCGTGAACAACGTTTTGTTCCAAATAGAGTAGATATAATTTTTTCTGGCCTTTGATTAGATCAGAATTATAAAAAATTTCATGTAATTATTTTTTTACAACATGAAAATTATTGAAGATCTGTTGAGTTTTGTATAGAATTACAAACAAAAATAAATTAAATTTTAAGAAAAAGTTTTTATTTTGCATTATTGTGTAACAAGTCTCATCTTATTTGATTTTTTTTTTCTATTTATAAAATCCAAACAAAATACAAATATCGATAGTTGCATCGTTTTTAATTGAAATGAGTCTGAATTTTCGATCATTGACCGCCCTTTTAATTGGCCAAACTTGTTTTTATTTCCGAATTGTGTATCTAACTTCTTACAATAGAGAATCATAGGAAATATTTTTTCCAGCTCATAGTAACTTATGATGTACAATATATAGGTATATACGAGTATGTAGGTTCAACTTTTCGTACAGATAATTACCGCCCTGTCCAGAAACTCACTTATTATGTTGCAACACAAGTGTCCAATTATTTCCAGTAAGTTATTACGGAACATATCGTTAAAACTTTTGAAATATTTTTTAACACAAAATAATGACTTTGTAAAGTAAAACAAAACAACAAAAAAAAAAATGATTTTTTATTTTAAAACGTAGCAATAATTGCATTTTTAAAATACTATAGTAATAATCATTGTCCACAGGGTCCTTTTTTATATTCTATAACATATGGACTTCATTACAGCTGAACATAAATTTTTGTTTCATACCAAAGGAGATATTTAAAAAAAAAAAAAAATCCTTTCAAAAGGACATTAAAACAATATCACTTTTCAAATATAAAATTAAAAATTGTCATATAACGAATTTATCTTTATAATCCCGCTGTGAAAACATTCTTCAAAAAGATAAAAAAAATAATAATAATAAAACTAAATAGAAAACTTTCATAAAACAAAAAAAAAACAAAAAAAACATTTTTTTCTTCTCAATAATGACCAGTAACGCAATATTGCTATGTTTTTATTACAAAACGATACTTCATATAGATATTTTGATCATTCTAAAAATACAAAACATAAAAGTAATATAATATTTTTTTTGTTGTTGTTTTAATTTTTTTTTTTTTCGACAAAATGAAAAAAAAAACTAAATAATAAAGTATCGAAAAACAATTTCATTATTTATGTCCTTATAGAAAATTTTATTATATGTATCGTTCTCAGTATTCAAAAAACATTTAAATAAATTGAATAAAATTATATTACATCAGTTGTCTGTTTCTAATCTCTACTACAGTAAAATTCATTTTTTATTTTTATCAAAAATATAGTACATAGATACATAGAAAAAAAATATTTCTAAGAAGATATGTTTTTTTTTTTTTCTCTCAGTCAACTATAGTTATATTCATTTAATTTTTTTCTACCTTTTTTTGGTATTTTTGTATAAATATCCATTCAATGTATCACTTTCAATTTCAATCAACGTCCAGATTACCTCCAACTGATTCTGAATTCTTAATTTTTTTTTTTTTTTTGTAGCTTTTTTTTTCACTATTTTTATTATGCTTGTTATATTTTTAAAAAGGAATAAAAATGTAAAAAAAAAAATTATTATACAAACAACTCAATATATATTATATGTTACAAGTGCCAGTATGTACGAGTATGTACATACATATGTATATCTTTTTTGTTGGTTAGTTTCAGCAGAGAGTATTTATTATAGAAAGGTCAACTCGTCATATATGTACATAGCTATATATGAACCTATATGGCGAATATCTGCACAAATCAAAAAATTTGTATTCCTGTGCGGGGAAACTTGAATTAACCCATAGTTTACCAGTTAAACAAACGTGAGTTTATCGGTTAATTACCCGGTAGTTTACCAGTTAATATACCGCTAATTAATCAGTTAATTAACTGGTACATAGTTTACCAGTTAATTAATTAGAAAATTTAAAATAGAAAACTAGAAAAACAAATAAACAGCATAGGATGTAGATTTTTTTTTTTTTTTGTATTTTGAGAAAAATCTTTGATATTTTTGTACAAGATAGTAGCAATGACAATATAAGTTCTATAACTGTAGATAACTGCTCTGTACTAGTAGATTGATTTTTATACAAGGATTTTTTATTATTTTTTTCAAGCAACAATACCGGGTAAATTACCTGGTAAAATATCGGGTAGAATACTTTTAAAAATAATATCTAATAAAATTTTAGATTCATATTCTATAGTTTGTCTTGTCAAAAATAAATACATAAAATGTTAAAAATAAAAAGAATGAAAGAGAAGATGAAGAAAAGATAAAAAATAACAATTAAAGATATTGTATTTTCGTATAAAACTTCATCATTCTAAATAATCTTTAAGAAAACAATAACAACAAAAAGAGACTAAAGTTAAAATGGAATAAATAATAAGGACAATCAAACTAATTGTATGTATACAATTATTATATATTTTTCTATGTATATACTACATAAATATAATACTTATGTATGTGCTCTTATACATCAAATAAACACAAAATACATCATCTAATATAAAAAAGGATTTTTAGGATACTCTTGTATTTTATTATTGTAGTAGTAATCACATTTGAATATGCGTATACACATATGTATATGTATAAATTTGTGTTTGTTTATTATGTTTTTATCTTATACAGAAAATGTGCTCAATTAATTTTTTATATTTTTTATTTTAACTACACCCCATTGTTGAATGTCTCGTCGACAAAATGAAGATAATTTTAGTACTTTTCTTTTAGTATATCTAAAGCACATTTACACAAAAACAAAACATTTTATATATAACAAAACACAATTGTGTTGTAGTTATTCTAGTTATTTGTTGTATTATAATTTTTTTTTTTTTGTTCATTAAATTAGCTTTTTTTCTTTATTTCTTGTTCGATAATTTTGCCCTTTAGCTTTTTGAAGTTTATTTTATTTATCTATAGTGTGTTATATACATATATAGTATGTATATATTGTTGTAAATGTTTGATGTTATGTTTTATTTATAAAGAAAGCTCATTTTTGTTCTTTCTTTATTTTTAATTTTTGTTTTTTTTCTTACCAAAAAGATCCCCATAAGACATTCAATTTGACAACAGACAGAAGGATTTTGAAATGAAAAAGAAAAAGGAATAAATGATATACATATAGTATATGTACAAATATAAAATAACAATTGTAATGGGAATTTGTATATCCTTCAACATGAACAAGATGATGATGAAAAAAAAAAAAAATAATAAAAAAATAAAAAAACAAAAGGATAATAAAAGAAATTATTGTTCTGTGAAATTGAGAAGAAAAATAATTCTAAAAGAAGAAAAAATAATAAAATTACCTGGTTGAAATTGGAAAATATGTGTATATGAAATTTTGACCCTTAAAATAAAAAACATACAAAAAAAAAAAAACCAGTTAGTAAAATTCAGTATTTTAATATTTTGTTATTTTTTTCATTTTTAATTTATTTTAGTTGAAGATACTAAAATAGCTTTGAAAAAATTTTTGATTTAATAATTAGGCATCACAAAATAATGTCCTACATCATTTATTTTAATTAGGTTATTTTGCAAAAATATTTTCTTTTATCATATTTTATAGACATATAAAATATAACAATGTATCTCATAAGGTGATTTTAATATTCATAAATGATTTTATTTTTTTTTTTGAATAAATTTCAAAGAATTTTGACACAGAATATACTTTATAACACGGATATAAAAATTATACAAAAGTTAAATAAATTTAAATTAAATATTCAAATTTATATTAATTAAAAATATTATTTTTTTTTTCCATTTTTTTTTTATTTTTATACTCCTGTTTTTAGTTTTATTTTATACTGGAAAACTAAAAACATTTTTTTTGTTATTTTTTTTTATTTTTTTTAGTTTATGGTAATATTGACATTTCATCATCATATTAAATAATAATTAATGACATACCTATACAATTTAACAAATAAGATACAACGATATTAAAGATTATAAGATAAGATAAAAAGATTAAATTCCAAATTTGGTCAAGTTATAAGTTGATAAACGAGATCCACATACTTATGTTTTTTTTTTTTCTCTCTTTCTTCTTTTTTTGCTTAATGTTGTGTGCTTGTTTGTGAATGTTTGTTTTTTCGGCAATTTATGTGTTTTTTTTTTCTCCTTTTTCTTGCTTTTGTTGTCTTTTGTTTTTTATGAATGGTGGTATGTTCATATTTAATTTGGGTCAATGAAATTAATGATGTGAAGGTTATTATATGTTATTTTTTGTTTCTAAAATAAAATCTAATATAATTAATGGAATATTTGATGTTTTATTAGAAATAATGTTAAAAATAAAATTATATATAATATTACTTCATTAAATCACTTATTTAGAATAAAACAAATAAAAAAAAATTGACCTGTTTTAGTAAAGATTTTTTTTTTTTTTTGCTTTAGATTTATGTGATCAACAAGTTAATTAAAGTAAATAGAAAATAGAAAAAAAAGTTATTTTGAATATATATATATATTTTTTACACCTATTGAAAATTATTGAAAAATATTGAAAAATATTGAGACTTATTGAAAATTATCTTCAAGATATAATTTCAACTAAAAATCTTCAAAACGTAATGTATCCTTTGAAAAAATATATTCAAATCTAGAATTTTATTGATTTTAAACAATAATATTTGACATCAAACGTTTTATGTTTTTTTCTTTCTTTTTTGTATTTTTATTTTCTTATTGATTTTTCTCTATATTTTATTGTTTTACACCCACAACATAACAATCAATATGGTTAGTAACAGAATAACTTGTGTAACAGATTTTTATTAAATAAATTGACGTAAAGTCTCATTCTATAGTTTACTTTAAAAATTGTACACGACAGTGAAAGTCTTGTATCTCTTAATGATTGTCAATCTTTTTTGAATCCTTGTTTATTGTATACATATACATATGTATATACAATAGAAAATTCTTTACACATGTCGTATGTATTAGATATATCTATAGGTATTAATAAAAAATGGGTAAAATATATTAATGATACGGTAAAAATATTGTGTATAGGTACAACAAAGCACTTAGATGTTGTGTAATTATTAATTAGATTGGTAAATATTTGAGTACAATCCAGAATATGGGGAAAATGTAAACAATAAAACGACCCTCGAGAATAATATACATAAATATGTATATAAATTGTACCACATTAGAGAAATAAAATGGAAATTTTCTTCCTTTCCTTTTTTTTGTTTTTTTTTTTTAAGGATTCAGTAGATATGTATGATGTACATATATGGGCTTTGTCAATATAATGTATACATTTTGAAGCATTTGAAAGGTGTGTGATTGAATAAATCAAAGTAAAGTAACAAAATTTTATGTTGAATTTATTTGTTATGAAATGTAAACAAATAAATTTATAATAATACAAGAAATTGTAAATAAAATCGGATAAGTTGAAAATTTGAATATTTTTTTTTTTGTGCTAAATGAAAATATACATAAGGGTTACAAAGATAAAATTTTACGTATAGTAAATCTAGCAAAAATATTTTAAAGTGAGCAAAAAACTCATGGGTAAACTTTGAAGCAGGTGACAATGCAAAACAAAAGTAAAAGTTCATAAAATAAAGTGAGAAAGAGAAAGAGAGGCTGAAAATCTATCGAAATTACAACTAAAACGGGACGAATTTCAAAATAAACGACTCAATTTAAATATCTAATACATACTTACATATGTATGAATATATCATATGTCCTCGAAATTAAAACGGTTATTTTGCAAAAGGAATATCACAAAGAAATAGTTTCAGAGAAACAGCGACTGTATTATAACCCGATGACAGCTTTTACTATTAACCGACCCTTGATCAGTTAAAAAAAGCTAAAAACAAAATTTTCTTTAAAAAACTGAGTTTTCCAGAGGTTCCACATAATTAAATTACATCGATATTTTCAAAAAACTAGCAACAAAACAAAAAAGAAAAGCTTAAAAAAAAAATCGGAACAAATATCATAAAAATATTGCAAAGGGAAATGCTAATTTTCTTCCTTTATTATTTCAATTTTACAAGTACTTCTGTCTTATTTCAAATGACATGTTCTGAATGGTTCTATTCATTTTTATTAAAAAAATACAAAAGACAAAAAAAAAAAACATGTAATAGTTAAAAAATTAAGAAAACAGAGCAGAAAATATAAAAGAAAGTATAAACAAAACCATACAAAATTTATTTTATCGATGTTATAAAACGCTTGTCACATAAAATTCCTGCTTGACCGGCTAATTTGAACTTATTTTTTATTTTTCTTTTTATAATTTGACCAAACAGCAAAATATTGGACACATTTTTTTTTCCTTTTTCGTATTTTATTCAATTCTTGTTATTTTTAAGATTATGTGCTTAAAAACAAAACTTTTAAAGAAAATTATGTTACTTTGTTTCAATATATTTCTATGTATGTATGTATGTATATCCTCGATATATCTTAAATAACAACACCAACAAAATATCAAATAAAACAAAAAATTTATCTTATTGTCTGATCGTTATTACTTCTACTTTATTTTATTTGATTTTGATTTTTTTTTTTCGTTATTTTATTTAATTTTTGATCCTGCTGAGGTGATTAACTTAAATTTTAATACATAAGATGTCAAAATTTATTGTTATCTTTGCATTTTTAGACAGCGCAAGTTCATTCAAATTAAACTGTTTGAGCTGCTTTATCGTGGTATAATATATAAAATCAACTTTATAAGAAAAAAAAACAAAAAAAACTATAAAATAAAAAATGGAAATGAGAAAAAAGATATTCTTGAACGTCGCAGAAGCACGAATCTTGTCGTCATATTATTTCTTTTCTTTTAAAATAAAAATATAAATATGTATATAAGATATTATTTTACGAATCATTTAACTAAAATGTTTGTTAAGGCGGTGGTGATGATGATCATCGTCATCATTTTCATCGTATCATCAACTATCAATGATTATGTTTGGGTTACATTTCTGTTTCTGTTTTTCTTTTTCTGAGTATCTTTTACTCTTTGGTTATTTTTAATTTTCTTGAACTTGTTAATTGTTAATCAACATGTATACCCTGTGAAGATTTGTATATGAGTTTTATTAAATTTAAAAAAAAAACAAAAAAAACAAGAAGGGATATAGAAGGTTACAAAAAATTAAGGTGATTTCACTATTAATGATTACCAGAAATTTCTGTTTTTTTTCTCTTTAATATCTTTTCAATTTTATTTTTTTTGTTATTTTATTTTATTTATTTAAACAATTTATTTTTACACATTTTATTTAGTTTATGTAGTAAATATTGTATTGAATTTTAATGCAGTTTTCAATATCATGTTTTTGCATTATTATGAAATACAAAATTTATTCATATACGAATAAAATACAACATTAAAAATATGCATATTTTTTTTCAAAAAAAACAAACAAACAAACAAATAAAACAGTGAGAAATGAGATTAATTAATTATGTTTCTTCTTTTTTTATTTTTTTTTCTGTTTATAATAAAATACCAACTTTGTAAGGTATTTTTTTTTTTTAAATTTTATTTTTAAAACGAATGTGAATGCTTGCTTAATTCAAGAGAAAATATGTACGTTTGTTTATCTTAATTGCTCTTGTTAAATTACAAAAAATTGCAATAAAAATCGAAATAAAATGTGTGTAAAAAGATAAGAATAATATATAATGCGTATTGAAAAATTCAGTGCAAAAACTTAAAAGGAATTTTTGCGTATTTATTTTTTTTTTTAAAGTAAGAATTTATTTTTTATTTTTTTTTTTTGCATATGCACATGTATTCTTTATCAATTTTCTGAACAAAACTAAAATAAATTAAAAAAAAAAAAAAAAACAAAATCAATTTATTTTTAAAAAAGAAAATTAACGTGAACTTTAAAGAATAAAATTAGGTCCTTCATCACATAAAATTTATCAAGATTTACGAGTACCTGATTTGTTCTTTTCAGTGCTTACGTGTTACCATACATACATATAATACATTGCTTGAACAGCTGTATCTATTAAAAAGTGTCCTGTAACAATATTATGTTTCTGTATCTAAAAGTTAATACTTTTTACCCTTGAATTAAACTTTTTTGTCTTCTTAGAACTTTTACGAATACATTTTTAATTCTTAATTTTTTTTATTCACATTTTTATTAAAATATACTCCTATAATTTATTTTTTTCAAAATTTATAAAAACACACCTGGAAAAAAATTATTCAAGAAAAGGAAAAAAAAAAAAGAAACGAAAACAAAAAATTTATTAATGTTGGTCAATACTATATATGTATGTATGTAGGGTACTGGTAATCAAAATCAAATCATGTTTTTACACTCAATTTTCAAATATTCAACAACAAAAAGAAGAAGAAAAAGAAAAAAAAAATAAAAATAAAAATTTTCAGCACATCTTAAGGTTATTATAGGTCAAATGTGTTTTATTAAACTTCATTTTACACGAAATCTGTACCATTATAATATATTATATTTTTTATTTTTGAATAAATTTTAGCCTGCAAGACGAATGAGATAATATGCATTCTACACGATATACGCACATTTTCTGATCATTTTGCAATATTATATTGCATTTTATCATATTATGTGGTTTTTTCTTCTTCTTTCTGTTGTAAAGCAATTTAAGCCAAAAATTCTACACTTAATCAAACTGTAGTCCATTATTAAGACATTTGTATACTACCTGAAATTTAACCTTTGAATAAAGGATATAAAGCGCACTTTTAATTTTTAATGGGCTTTCATATGTGATGTTGATGATACACCAAAAAAAAAAAGTAAAATTAATAATAAAAAAAGAAACATACATACACACACACATTTGAAAATGGAATGTCGAATTAGTCAGGCTATATAAGTTAAACGAATGTTGATTACACAAAAATATAAATAATTTTTTTTTTTAATTTTTATTTTTATTTTCGAAAGAAGTGCGGGAGTTTGTGTCCAGATAAAAGTTCATTGCAACACTTACAATGTTATAAATGCAGTGAATGCAATAATTTACTGACATTACTTAAAAGATATAAGTGCCGCATATAAAAAAATAAAACAGTAATAATAACATTAAAAAAAAAAAAATTATATGTGTATTAATTCTTTCGGTTAAATTGCCAAAATTTCAATTTATATGCAATTTAATGCAGGCAACAACAACAACAACAACAACAACAACAAAATTTTGGATTTATGATGTTCAAAAAACACAGAAAGTAATAAATATAAAATGTTTTATGAACTTGCCGCAATTTGACTTTGTTTGTATTATTATATAGTTCATTTTGAAAAATTAAAACAAATTTATTTTACAAACAACAAAAAAAAAAAACAAAAATAATAAATTTAATAAAAAAATCTTTGGTTTTTTTCTCGTTGTTTCTTTTCACATTTTCTTCAAGTTTTGGTATTAAATTTTTTATTTTTTTTTTTAAATTTTGAAAGTTTTGAAAAACAGTTTCTTTTAAAATTTAATAGTTAATAATTTTTTGGTTATTATTGCAATTGTTCTGAATAATTAGTTTTAATTTAGCAAAAAATTATTTACGAGTGGACAAGAAAATTTTATGGTATTTTAAATTGGAAGATTTTTGAAAAAGCACGTTTTCTCATTCATGGTTATAATTTTTTCTCGGAACTTTTTTTTATTTATTTTTCATTCATTATAAGTGATTCCTTGGACTCAGCATAATTATCTACATCTACAGGCTAAAAAAAATTCTTCATCCATTTTATTGTTTTTTAGCTCAACAATTATGTTCTTATCAAGAATCGAAATACCCCAGATGCTAGTAGAAAACGTGTTAAAATGTCACCTAAAAGAATTCTACTCTAAAATCTCAAATTTTTTTTTATATAAATCAAATCCATATTCAAATTTTCCATCTGATATTTTAATATTCCACCTACCTTATCAAGCTGAATCTAAATTATTCTATTCAAATTGAAGTTATAATTTAATTAATCAATGTGTTAATTACATGTTATTAGTTTTTTTTCCACCCACTATGTCTGATTAAACATGTAAGCACATTTATTTGCAAGCACTAATTATCAAAATGACAAATTATATGCAACTACTTTACAGTCATTGATGTTTTTAAATGGGGTCGTTGAATTCACGTTGCACTTAATCTTTCAAATCACTTCAAAAGATTATTTATTTTATTTTATATATATTACATAAATGCAAATTTTCAATAATTTTTCATTAAAATTATATTCATTAATTCAGTACTTTTAGTTATAGTTTCAAACATAAACAGAATTCTTATGATGTATGTATCTTTTACTATAAATATATGTATATACCTACTGCATAACATGAAAGATTTTAAATCTGTTTAAGATACAGAATCTTGTATATTTATTCTTTACCTATGTGTTGTATAGGTCATTTATTTAGATATTTTACATTCAAATATACCATAAAGCATGATCATTCAAATTTTTATTATAAAATATTTACAGATAAATTTATTTTGTATGCCTGTGTAGTATGTAATGTAAAATAAAATGAGAAATGAAAAATAAGGTCAAGTACGTCTTGTAGACACGTCAAGTGAAATATTATCTTATGTACTCAGCATGTTATTTGAAAAAAATAAAATATAAAAAATAATAATAATAATAATAATAATAATAATAATAATAATAATAATAATAAATAAGAAGAAAAAAATGAATTGTAAAAAATGATTTACAATCGGATACCGAAAATAATATAAAAGTATATTCATTGGTAAAGAATAATAATGTACACAATAACAAAACAAAAAAAAAAGATTCGAATACATATTTAAATGATGACTTTAACGACTTTTAAAATGAAATTAATCAATGCCAAATCAATAGTTTGATAATCGTTTGTAATGTGATAAAATCTTACTTACTGTCTTCATAATTTTTCAATATTAATTTTTTGATTACAATGTGAATAGTATCTATATGTATGTATGTATATTGTATATATTGGATAATAATTAATTCAGTGGTGGAGCCAGTAGTTTTTGTCCGGGTCTTCAGATTTTTTCCTTTTTTTTTTTCTTTCTTATGAATATACAGCTTCATTCGATCAGTGGCCGAAGTAGTAGAGTGCTGGCTTCTGATGCTAAAGGTCTGGTGATCGAATCCGTCTAAATTTGCAATATTAAACAAATAAATAAGTGTTTTTTCCTCTACAGCGAATGGTACCTAAAAAATGAAGTAGTGAAGTGCCTCAAATGGCGGATCCCTTAAGGAAATGAAGCCTCTCACCTCTCCTACTTCACTTTTTCCCGCCTTTTCGTGGTGGTATCGTTAATCTTTGGAGGAAACAGAGTAATCAATGCCTGTGGATTCCAAAGAGACAAAAGGGAAAAAGACTAGGTTTAGATTAGGTTAGATTAGATCAGATTAGATTAGAATTTAGATAGTGTAGGGTATCGCTAGCGATTTTATTTTTCTTCAACGGAAGAAAAGACGGTTCGTCTTCACATGGAGTTGTCATCAGCCGAATTGTAGGGAGTGTAGAAATTGTAGATAAGGATTGGTTTTTGTGAAAAGGACATCCGCTTGAGTTGGAAATGGTTAGGCAGACACTTTGGCTAGTAGCGAAAGGCTACTGTCATTGTTCTGTCGGAGACCCACGGACCCTTCTTAGCGGATAGAATTTTTTCAAGAACCTTTTCCTTCGCTTCAGCCTTCATAACTCAATTTATGCATAAAGTTTGTAAGTTCTTGATGGGTCGGAGGGGCAGGGGATTTACGACCCTTGTTGGATGGTAGTACGTGGAGTGACCTCGCATTGGTCGTGAAGCCCTGTTAATCCTCCGCTATATATGCTGTCGGTGGACCCCGGGGAAGGTTGTACCATAGAGCGGCACCATGCCTCGGGTTAAAACACATGATACGGGTATTGGAAGATGCTCGAAAGGTGGCCACTATTAGAGCATATAAATTTTATGCATAAATCGGGGAAGGAGTGAGTCAATCCTGTGCTCACTATAGGGAATACAAAATATAAATATTGATAGTAGGTATATCTCACGCGTCGCGTACGGTTTATTTTGTGTGTCGTAGGAATATAAAACTGAAAGTATCTATGCAGCTGCGGTTTCTAACGATTCATTGTCCCATAGATTATGGGTTGCTTTGGTTTCGAAGTCTTTGCTCCGAATTTTCAAGTTTTCACGGATATCATTCGGGTACTGAAATAATTAACATGGATGAATGGGAAAGGCCGCGGCGTTTTAGTCTAACTACTTAGGGTAGTGGCGGAAACCGAGTGTCTTGACCATTTAGCCATGTTCGTTGTGGATGTGCTTGTTTGCTTGATGTGAAACAAAAAGTCTTGGAAATTTCAGAGTCATTGATTTCAACTAAAAGTAAATTATATTCTGGGGGATAATGGAAAGTTTTAAAAAGCCCTGCATATGATGGGGCTAGTAGGTTTGCTTTTAGATTAGTTTTGTTAGGGCAAGAGATTAGGATTTATTACCGGTTCGTATATACAAAAGAAGTGATGAATGGATAACGGTTGATTTTTAGCTTGTAGCTTGGGTTTATGTTAGGATGGGGGATTTGTAGGGAATTTCGTCGTCGAATATGTATAATATTTCGGTTACGCGATATTTTTGATCCATACCATCACTTCGGGAACGGGCACCCGGTAAGAAGAGTAAGGTGAGTCACAAATTGATTTTTTTTTCATACTACGCTTAAGCACCGACACATTATAATGTTAACTATCTTTTGAAATATGATACTTAATTTAATAATGTTATAAGAAATTTTCTGACATTTTGTAGTTTAAAAAACAAACATAAATTAACAAAAAACAAATAATGAAGTAATTAAATTATGATGTGTCAATGCTTTTCTACTAAAACCCTTTCACTAAATTATTAAATAATTTCCACTAAAAATGACTTAGAGGAACATTCTAAAAAACAATAATGGACATTTGTTTTTGAAAATATTTTTTGGGCCTATAGATATTTGCAGCAGTTTCACTGTAATTGTTCGTTTTCATAAATATAAAATTCAACAGCAAATTTTTTTAGTGACCAACAAAAAATATTACCTATGTATATAAAAATTTAAGCCATAAGTGAAAGGGTTAAATATATGTATATAAAAGTCGTTTATTTTGAAATTGGTATAAGTCCACTTTCAGTACAAAATAAATTAAAGTAAATTTCTGATTAAGAATAACTTGGAACAAATTGTGTGAACTTATACCACTTAAAAAATAAACGCCATATTTTTATTAATCAAGTTATTTAGTAAGGGCAGTATTCACCAATGACATATTTAAGTAATGCAATATGATAAATATGAAATTTAAAAACCAATTAACGTAATCAAAACTGAATTTAAATCCTGAATAAGTTTACATTTAACTTGAAATAAATTTCGTTGGTGAATACTGCTCTACAATTGTTATTAGTTAGTAAGTTTTTTAAAATTCTTATGAATTGAAAATTTAATGGTGAAAAGAATAAAAAGTTTTGATAAACTCAGAGCGCAAAGGTAAGTTTCATCATAATTAAAAACGAAGAATGTTTTTCCGATATACAAGTCAGTACCTATGTACTATGTATAAGCCCATATATTCCTTTTTAAATTTGGATTATTTCATTGAATAAAATGACAAAATTAGTCAGAGAGAATTTAAAAACCTTTGTTTGGAAATAGGTTGAATAGGTGTTTTACTTTTTGGTTCTACTCTCATGCATTTGAAAATCTTGTAGTTTTTTGAAGGACCTCTTCGTTGTATTATTCATTTATTGATTGTTAGGGGTCGAAATTGTCCAAAAATAAAAGTAGGCTTTGTGAGTTATTGAGAAAAAAGATCAAACAAGAAATGTAAAAAAAAAATTAATGCTTTGGAAGGTTTTGTTAAAAAAAAGTTAAACGATGAATCTTCATTTCGATGAATCTATTGCAAATAAAAGGAACTTTCAATTGAACGCTGGATTTTTGTAAACCAGTGCCCGAACCAAAAGTCCCTATTACATTGCAATATATTATAATGTAAGATGTATCCTAGAAAGAGAAAAAAATACTGTTATTCTATTACGAGCTGTCAAAAATTTTTCGAAAAATTTACACAACAGAATTTCATAACAGTAGATAGCGTGAAAAGTAGACCCCAATATTTTCTCATAATTTTCTACTGATCTATTTTGAAGAGTGAACCTGAATAATTCATGTGTCTATAAGAAAATAAATTGATAAAGAGTTTAAATTGTATTGTTTTCTTTTACTTTTCTTATTATCAAAAAAAATTTGTTTTCGAATTTAATTAGAAAGTTCCAGGTCCATAGTTTTTTTAGGGTGTTCAATGAACATCATGAACCATACCACCCTCCGCCGTTGAATGAATATACATGATTGAGAAGGTTTATGAGAGATAAATTATGATTGAAAAGTATATATATATTTTATTTTTTTTTATTTCATTAAAGAAGTGAAGAAATAGTTTTATTTCTTATTAAATAACAAAGAATATTTCTGAAGCAAGAAAGTATATTTAATTTATAAAAAAAATTCTTCACTCAAATTAAATAATTATAGATACAAAATTTCAATATCAATCATAATTTCTATGATTTGTTTTACTTATTTTATTTTTAGAACTGATATTTTTGTATGAATTAACATACACAGATGAAAATATTATAATATCCCATAGACACAAAACATTTAATCTTTGAAAAACATTATTGTTTTGACAATATATGCGAAAATTCTTCAATTAATATAATTACCATATGTGTCATTAGAGATAAATTTCAATATAATACCAAAAATCATCTTTAATTTATACGATTACATTAGAAAGATACTTTATAACTTTTGATTTTTGTTTATTTTCAACAAAACTTTGATTAAATTATTATATCAATGACACCATTTCGTAATAATGTCTTTCTTATATAATGAAATATATCTTTATTCCTTGTATAAAACACTCACACAAGAACTAATATATATGTATATACGTTGAAAAATTTTTGCATATCATAGATAAAATTAATGCACGAATGAATTTCTCAATACAGATTCATTTTAATGACAAATAAAACAACATTTTGATGATTATTTAGTTTGAAATTTTGTATGATGTTTATATGATGAACATGTGAAAATTAAATGTATGACTGTTAAAATATTCACAATTCTTGAAATAAATTTTCAAATATATCATCTTATATCAAAATAAATCACAAATGAATGCAATTTTTAGAATATATTTAAATTTTCCATGAAATGTTATAAATTATTCAATTTTTAATAAGAAAAAAAAAATTATATAATGCAAACTTTTATGAAATAATAATGTATTTCGTGTGAGATGTTTTAAATTTAAATGTTTTCAATAGAAATTTTATTAAGAAATTTAATTTTTGAAAGGAAATAATCTTGAATAGTTTAAATAAAAATATAAAATTTAACATTTTTGTTGAATTTTGTATTTTAGATAAATTTTTTTTTTTTTAAAGTGGAATTTAATTTTGATCTTTGATAATTTTTGCAAAGTGTATGTATATTTTTTGTAATGAATTTTTCACCTGAATTTCGACTAAATTTTCGAAATTACTTACTTATATTCGAGAAGACATATATTAATATTTGAACAACAAGCCAACAACATAGTTTATATTTATACTGCGAACGTTTTAGAATCTGCTTCAATTGAATACAAACTGAAGAAAAAAATATAATAAATAAAAATCAGTTTGAGTTTAAAAAAACATAACGCTTAATCCAACTAATTTCACTGGTAGCTAAAATTAGCACATAAAAAGTTTCAATACATCAATTAGAAAGATAGAAATCTAAAAGACAATAGCCATAGATAACAGACAGGCTATCTATGTAACTAAATATACATATAGATATCACGTAGTTGATCCTTTACTTTAATTAACTGATCCTTTTCAAAAAAGACTTGAGTGGAAATAAATTACAACAAAACTTCTGAAACAATTAAAATTATCAAGAACCTACAATACATCATATTAATTATTTATATCACACTTTACTTTCAAAATTATAATTTTAAATTACCCAAATTATATAAACTATACATACGTACTTCATAAAATCACACATATCAAAGTAGCTAGTATGTATAAATTTATTCCTTTAATTTTCTATTAAATTTCACATGAATATTATAATTTTCATATTAAAAAAAAATCTAACAATCATTTTATAGTAACGAAAATAAATTGCCTGTCATCAACAACACCCCATTTTGCATATCTTAAATCAAATTCGAAATTGTTTAACATAAATCCTATAAGAATGTATCTTATATATGTAGGTACTTGCTTTCTATAAATAACACTAATCATATAAATATAGGATACGTGTGTGTTTATCACAAAACTATTTACCATGTAACAGATTAATGCTTTAATGTTCAAGGATTAAATTTATATTACAACAAAATTCTATATTCTATAATAAATTTAAGGATTAAAGAAAAAAGAAGAAGAAAAAAAATTAAAAGAGACAAAAAAATTTGGTGAACTAATTTTTTGTGAAGAATGTATTCAGAAAAAAAAAAAAAAATTTTTTTTTTGTAACGATGAAATATAATTTTCCAATTTTTCAAAAATTTTACATCTCATTAAATTCAATAAAAAGTATTAAAGTTGATGAATTTCATCGGTTTCTCTTTACTTTTTCTCTTTTATTTCTTGCCAACAACTACCTACTATAAAAAACCCAACTAAAAAAAGGATGAAAAAAAAAAACAAACAAACAATTTATGATTTTATTGCGTTGTCATTCGTCATTACAAATCAAATTCAAAATCATCATTCACTAAATGCCATTACAGCATCGGTGGTTATATTCTTTTATTTTTGTATTTTCCCAATACAAATTGGTGATATTTCCTTTTTGCAATAAATTTTAAACGAAAAATGCTTTTCATCTCAATAATGTGAATTTTTGTTTTTTTTCTATCTTTTTTGTTTTTTTTTTTTCGAAAAAAAAAGGGTTAGGCGTCAATCAAATATCGGAAATTACATCAATAATTCATAATTTGTGCAATTATTTGCAATAATGATTGGTCAATTTATTGATACAATTAATAAGCATTACATTTTAGAATTTTCACTCAAAAATAAGATTAATATGCGGTTAGTTTAAGAAATACATGTGTTGAAAAAAAAAACTCTTTCGCTTTTTTTTAGGTACTTTTACAAAATTAAAAAAAAAAAAAAGAAGAAGAAGAAAAAAAATTCACATTCGCCGTTATGTTTGCAATATGATTGAATGAATCGATAATAAAAGAAATATTTTATTGTAATTAGAATTCAGATCAAGTTGTTGGGGTCATATTACATAAAATATATTCCAAAAAAAAAAAGAAAAGAAGAATAAAAAAAAATCACTCAATCAAATACTTGAACCAATTAGTTCTTTGTGTGTATGCTCATCATCATCATATCACTTTATAATGATAAATTACCTTCGATTGATTTATGATTTTTAAAATCTTTTACTATGAAAGCTTCCATCATCACAAAAAAAAAAAAAAAACTATGTTTAGCAAAATAATAATTGAACGTAACCAATTCGAAATCTTTGTGTTTATTTTAATTCAATAAAAAATTATAGTTTTTGTAGAGTAATAATTATTGGTCTTCTTAGCTTATTTTTAATGATATAACATAATTATCTATGTATTTGTGTACCTATATAACTAAATTTCATAATATTTTTAATTATTTTAAACTAACAAAAAAAAAAATTGCTTCAGTTTACAAAAAAAAAAAATGAACTACTTAAAGAGAATTGTATTGATTTTTCAACAAGAAAATTTTTTATGCTAAAGAAGAATTAACCTAATTTTTTCCACATTAAATTTTTAAATTGTCGAAACAATTCATATTTAAATTTCTTTTTTTTTCAAAAAAAAAAACTGAAATAAGTAGAAAATGTACTTAACAGTTATTTTAAAGCGTTAACAAGGTGATGTAGTGTATTATTTTTTTTCTTCACAAACCATAAACTTAATTGGATAGAAAACTTTTTATTTATTTATAATTATTTTTTTTTTGTTTAACTGAAAAAAAAAAAATTCTAAAATTAAGTGGTCTCAATTTAAGAACAAGTGTACTTTTTACACTTTATTGAACTAAGCTTTACAATTATGTTCTAGTTTACTTTCATTTTAACTGTAACGTGAAGTTTAAAAAAAAACAACAACTGAAAAGTGAACGTTTTAATTTCATTATATTTAAAATATTTCACTGAACTTAGTGCTATTTAGATTTTTCTGAGTATTTAGGTAGATTTTTTTAGGAACTAGAGGTTTCTTTTGAAATTCAACACAGTCAAAAATTAATTTAGATTTGTTCTAACTGACATACAGGAGAATTTTAAACTAAAATTTTCATTTTAATTTTAAATACGGCCATTTCTCACTTTTACCTTTGCAGATCAGATATTTTGTCAATAATTTGTAGAAAAATATTTTTGTGAAACAAGGAAATTTCAATTTGACCGAAATATTTAGAAAAAGTTTACGCCAGGAAAAAAATAGAAATCCGTTACTATTAGAATCAAATCTATAGGACAAAAGAAATAGTAGATCTAGATTGGCATTTCTAAAAGTCGATTTTTTCCCTTCCCTTATGACTCCCTTATTAACTTACAATAAGTAGCAATAAGAAATTTGTTAAAGTTTGATGGAAGAGTTCCTCAATCTATTGCTTCTTATTTGACACAACTTGTTGCTTTATATTATGCTCCCCCCTAAGCAGTATGTTACCAATGACAATATATGTACATAAATTCTTATAACTATGTATAAATAATAGTATCTGCTCTGTGATGTTACTAAGTATGAAAACATGTGAAGAAAGTTCATTTATTTTTGTTCAAAGGATCCGGAAATATTGAAATTTAAAATCGATTATGCCCATAAAATGTACGAAAAAAAAAGATTTTTTTTTTTTTTTGAAAATTAAAAAAAGCAAATATTTTCAACATTTTAACCATCAAGTAAAACTAATGCAATTCACATTCTTACCAAACATTTAAGTATATTTTACAAAACACGCATTGAAAAATATTGAGGACAAAAAAAAAAAAAGTTCACTAAGTGTATTTTAATGTGCACTTGTAATCTCGTACATACACACATGTACATATATGCATTCCTTTGTATAAATTTTTTTTTTCTCTTTAGTTCTACTAATGCGATTATATTACATTGTGTACAAAAATATGTATTTATATGACCATATATAATATCGTGTCGCCTTTAAACATTGTATACACAGCATATAACATCAGAACTTGTCATATGTCTCAAAATCACGCAAAAGATGAAATATTACATCTTGAAAAATGTACCATTATAGCGTCATTTTTTACACCTAAAGTAGGCAATTTTAATAGTTGCAAGGTAGAAAAAAAAAAATATGTGCATATTAAAATCAAGATTCACAGTATGAAATCTCTGTCTTTTTTTATTTTTCTCTTCTTCTTCTTTATTTTTATATATATGTATATTAAAAAAATGTTACATAAATCATTTTTGTATATTTCAAAAAATAATGAATGTACAACATTATGTTGTGAGATGCGACAAATAAATAAATTATGAACATTACAAATTTTTTGTTTTTTCCCTTTTTTTTTTTTTTTTTTTTTTTTTTTAACATAAAATTCTTGAATTGTTTTTGCGAATACTTATAAATATAATGTATATTTATGTATAGGTACATCCTATATAATAAACTATATATGCACTTTGTTAATTTATGATCTGGCTTATTTGTATCTTTTGTGTAGAGTTAAATTTTAATGCAGATGAAGTAATTGTGAAAACAAAAAATTTAAGAAAAAAAAAAAAAATTGAGGACAAAAACGTAAAAATTGCAAATTTCATAGTTCAACTTTCTAAGAAAAGTAGAAATTTTTTTTTTAAATTAATTTAAAAATTAGACTTATATAGTAAATTTATAGTAAAATTTAAGCTATCTATAAACAGAATTGAAGACACGAACGATCGAACATCAAATCGTTTGTCTAAATTTCCTTACGAAATTAACCACATTTCCAACTTTTCGCCAGAACAATTTTCTCGCTAGAGATCAAATTTTCTAATTTTCTCATTGTTTTGGAGTGTTATCACATATTTTCTTTTTGTTTTGAATGTGTCTTTTTTAGTGTGTTAAATTGTCATTTTATATGTTGATGTGTCACTGTGTTTTCCTAGTTATGTTTTAATATTCAGAGTCAGCGAAATTTGTCGACAAATTTGTAGTCGATTGCTAGTTGCATGTTGCTTGTATCTCCAACAACATTAAAAAAAAAAATTAAAAACCTGTGTGATAAAATTAAAATTTTAAAAATTACTCGATTTCGTGATGTCACTATCAAATTTCAATTGCTCTTTTAAAATTAATATGTACATATATTTTTAAGATGACCTTGAAGAAAAAAAAAAAAACATGTATAAAAAATTAAAGCTATACATTTTGTCCTTTATTTTCAAGGACATAACCTTTTTTCAAAAAACATAGAACAATTTTTTATATATAAAATGGCTACACACATAGGAGATACCATATACATACTTAACATTTTGTTGAACTGATTCCTTTGTAAATTTAATGAATACTATACACACATAACAAACAACTATAAAATACATCAGCAATGTGCCAATTAAATTTAAACCTAATTAAAATCAAAGTAAATGAATGAATGCCGCCGCCTACATGAACCATCATATTACATACATACATGTATGCATGAAGTGCATATGGTGGTAATTTAATATGTACAATGTATGTATGTACTATGCTTTTTTAATAAGTATATCATCACAAAAGTTCTTAAAAGACAAAAAAAAGGGTACTTAAATAAAGTAGGAACATTTTAAGCAATGTCGTTTTTCTTTTGAGAATTAATAATAAATGCTTTTATAATTTATATAGACAAAAGGCCACGCACTTACTTGTGATATGCCTTTTAAATTTAGAATTTTTAGGTTAATTTTTTTTTTTTTTTTTTGCTTTAGAAACTTTAACCTTTAAGCATTTATTCAAGGTCGTTTGTTTTTTAAAGATCTTTCTTCTACCAGTATAGCTAATTGATCATTTTTTCTTTTTAGTTTACTTTGTACAAGGATAATTGTTTTTTTTTTTTCCTTTTTGTCACTATTGAGAATATGTTTATTAAATTCTATTTAAAATGTGTTCATTTTTATTTGAAAAAAAAAAAAAAATATGTATGTATATCCATTGCCGCCATATTATCATAAAAGAAAATAACGTGTATTGATATATATGAAACCCTAATCAACATATTATAACGACATTTACATCCTTGTAAGAATAAGGCTAATAAAAGTTTTTCAAAATACTTACTTGAATAAACAATTATGATTATTCTCTAACCTTTTTTTTTTTTTGCGTGTTCTTAAAACCTTTCCAAATCTTTTTCTTTTTCCTTTTATATTTGCGGCTTTTTTTTATTGAAGTTTTTCATCTTAATAATAATTATTTCAAGACGACAAATAATTTGCTTTTATGCTATTGTATGCGATACAATGTGGAGGGTATTTTATATATTCAAAATGGAATGGAATGCAAATAAAGTAGCATTAATAAAAAAAAAAAAAAGTAAATGAAAATAACCCTTTTCTTATAATAATAAATAAAAATGACTTATCCGGTTTTCTGTAGACATAAGAATACAATACTTATATGTGTAAAAGGATAAAGGGTATGTAATAAAAATAATAAGAATTAATTCAATTTGAAGAATTAAAAATTCTTGTTGTATGATGTTTTTTTTTTTTTAAATTATGTCAGATTACTATATAAACGGAGAAAATTAAATTTTTCAAATGCATTGTGAAATAACTTCGAAAATATTTATTTTGGCTAGTTTTCCGTGTTTTTTAATTTTCCAAAATAAGAAAATTTTATTTTTTAGTTTTATTTTTTAATTGAAAAGAATGATAACGCATAAACTTGTCAATGTTAATTATCTGAGTAGAACTACTGTACGAAATGAAATAGAAACTTAGTTTTTCTTTCCCCGAAAAATGTCACGGCAATTTGAAAATAAGAATATCGATCAGGCAGAACGATAGAAAAAATTGCTTCTTTTTTATTTTCAAAATATTATGTTAAATAAATCGAAAACCGTTAACATAATAACTGACGAAAAATATACAATTACTTCTTTTTAGGATGATTTATCATCTTTTTGAAATCTCTTTTTTTGTTTTGTACTTTTTTCTTCATTCCTTTAAATCCTAGTTACTAAACAATTGTTATCACATTCTTCTTCATCACCATTTTTTTTTTTTTCATTTTTACAACGTAAAAAAAAAACGATAGATAAGGAAAAAGTTTGCAAAAATGTTAAACAAAAAATAAAAAAAAAAAAAGGATCAAACGAAAAAAAAAAAAAAATACTAAACTTTTTTTTTGCGATTTTATTTTTTGGTATCCGTAGAACTGTATGTGTAAAAGATTTAATTTTACTAAAGTTTGATAAATTTGCACTTGTATAGAATTGATAGAAATGACGAAAAGTCTGGAAAAAACCAAAGAAGTATAACAAAATATTTGAATGTGTTGTATACTTGTAAATTTTCTTAAAAAAGGAATAAAAGAAAAAAAAAAGGAAAAACTAGGATTTATACTATTAAAAGAAAAGTTTACCATAAAAATGGCCAAATAATTTATGTACCCTTCGACATTTTAGGCTTTTTGCTTGTCTGATTTTTTTTTTTTTTTTTTTTTTTTTGAAAAAAAAAACACAAAATAAACTTTTTTCTGAAATAAATTTAAAAAATTTGAAATTACAATTTTGAAAAAAAAAAAAATCAAGAACTTTTCTTTTGTGTAAAAGAAATAGAAAATATTAGTTTAAAAAATGATTGGAGAATGAATGCCTTTTTTTTTTTTTGTGTTTTTTCAACAAATTAATTTTTCGTCAAGAATTTTTTAATTATCACTTGTTTTTCAAGTTATTTTTAAAAGTATTTAAAGTCCCCATTTCACTTTTTTTTTGCTTTAAATCTGTTCTAACTTCTTCCCAAAGTTTTTCATATCCTTTTTAAAATTCCTATGATTCATCTGATCTTCAAAATTTAATAATTTATGGAAATTCTTAAAATTCACTAGGCCTTTATCATTTTATGTATAAACTAATAAATCTGGAATACCATAGTTTTTTGCCTTTTTCTTTGGTAATTTGAATAAAACAAAAATGTTCATTCCCTTTTAAGTAATTTGAATGGCTTCTTACCATGAAAGACATATTGCTGGGTTTCATCAATGAAACTTATTTCCTAGAAAAATTCAATTTTCACTTGAATTATTTTCATTTCTTTCTGTTCTTTTATGTCTATTTATGTATGTTATATGTTTTGTAGTTTTTAGTTACACTTAAAGAAAAATCTAATGTCTATTTCAACATACATACATACATATAACATATCTATACGTTTTTGTATGACATTTGATACCATACTACTTTTACAATCCATTTGTCTCTTCGAATATGACAAACGAAAAAATAATAAAAATAAAAATACCGTAATGCTTAATTTATAATTTATTTGTAGACCGATTAAAAAAAATAAAAAAAGTAAAGCAAGAAAAAATGTAGTTAGATGCTTTGTAGTTTATTACATATCTTTGTTACATTTACCTCAAACATCCTTAGGTGACTTGACGTATTCCATAGATTGAAACCAAGTACCTATACAAAAAAAAATATTACAGGTGGGATATATGGAGAACATTTATTGTCAGTAAAATGTACAAATAATTCGATTATAGTTTACAAAACCATAATCTTGCTTTTCTGTTAAATTTGCCTCATTTTTTTGTGAAAATTTCACTAAAATTTTTCAACTATCAATCAAGTATACTTCTTTTCACATAATGTTCTCATTAAAATCAAAAAAAAATATTTGATAAAATTGAGGTGTTACATATTGTTCATTAACCAATTGTGTATCAGTTATTTTTAATTTAATTTTCATCATCATTATAAATCGATCTGATATTTTACACATACTACATCATCTATGTAAGTGCTAAAAATTAATAATCATTAAATTTATAAATTAATATCAAATTTTAATTGATGTTTTACAAAAACAAAAGTGTTCGTCCATATAATGTAATTCTCACCCACAATCATGTATACTATATCATATAAGTGAAGATTGACATTTAACACATAAAATTTCTTTTT
This sequence comes from Bombylius discolor, assembly GCA_939192795.1. NCBI lineage: Eukaryota > Metazoa > Arthropoda > Insecta > Diptera > Bombyliidae > Bombylius > Bombylius discolor. Next base: position 38,808,467 of record OW584240.1, read on the forward strand.
ATATTTCCATCATTTATCAAAAATATCAAATTATTTTGTAAAATATAAATTTCAAAAGTGTTTGAAAATTAAAATAAAAACAACATTGAAAAATATGTATGTATAATTTTCTGGTATATGAAATGAAAAAAGAAAAAATGAAATTAGAAAAAGCACAAAAAAAAAAAAAATAAAAAAAATAAAATAAAATTTGTTATGTACATACATCGTTGATGGTTAATAAAAGGATAACATTTGCATAGAAAAAAAACAAAAACCATATAAAATAAAAAGTTGAAAAAGTTTATAGATAAAGGACATAACATAATCCATATGTACATAATTCTGTATGTCCTTTTCAAAAGTAATGCGAATCCAGATATAATAGATATAATAGCTATACGTACACTAGACACGGTTATATTATGTGTATTTTGTGACAAAAAAGGATTACGGTCTAGCCAAAGACAATTATATAGAAGTATTGTAGAATTTCATACTGAAAAATACATTTAAATACACCTTTTATAATATTCATTTTTGTTTTAAATCCTGTGTTACTTTTTTATTTTTTATTTTTATTTTATTATTAAAACTTAAAACAACCGAAGCATGTGATTTTTGTGGACATAGATCAAGCAGTTAGCAACCCTTTTATACATTGTCAACAACCTGAACAATATTTGAATATTCTATATATATTCTAATAGAATATAAAATATACGAGTAAAACACAATACCTACATGAATACTTACACGTTCATTTTTTTTTTTATATTTTGCAATAAGTACAAAAACAACAATAAAGAATTATATTATTTGTTATGTTAAATTGTATGGGAAATAGACGATATAATACGTATTCTCACACCGATATATTGTACATATTTTTTTTTTTATTTATTTTTTTTTTTTTCAATGTAAAATCCATAAAAAAAACCTGAATCTTATATGTGTTGAACACATAAAGTATATGCGAATAAAAGGAGACTTTTATTCTAATAATATGCACAATATATCACACAAGATCGATTTCAAAAAGGATTTTGTTTTTTGTTTTTTTTTCTTCATATAAACCAATTTATAGAATATGTAAAAGAAAAGAAAGATTTTGTTATGTTTTTCCTTCAATTTATTCATTTCACTATATAGAAAAGATATATGTATATTCAAAGGATATATTTGAATTGTATGCGAGTTTTAATCAAATCGATTTTGAGAAAGGTAAATAATTGATATAGAAAGGATTTTTTTGTTGTTGAAAAATACACATTTTTTTCTGAACGAAAAAAAGATTTTAGTAAATTTTTGGTTGTGTGAGTATTGAATGATTTTTGGTTTAAGCAGAAATTTATATACTAAATGTCATTAAAGTTACAGTAAGACGATAAATATTTTTGATTGATTTATCTTCAAGTATGTTCGCAAAAAAAATAATCTGAAGCTGTGAGAAAATTATATGTTTTTCGTGTGACTTAAGATTTTTTAAAACTTACGATAATTACTGTAGTAGACTAAAAACAGAAAAATGACATTCGATCAAACTGGGATTCGAACCATTTGCCTTTCCGGGGCACTGTTCTACCATTAAACTATCGCATGCCATGTCGCTTGCTGTTCTTAGTCACTACTTAATCATTGATGAATAATACTCAAATCTCCTACATTAGTCACCTGAATTAAATCTCATCCATTGAATTTCTCTCAATCTCAACTGATACAGCATAATCTTTCTGAGACTTTTTTCGGTTAATTTTAGCTTACATTTAGTACTTTATATTGAACATGTTTATGTTTTAAAAATTTTGCAATGTTCGAAAAAATTATTCACTTTTATTTTACTTGTTATTGTGGAGAATTTTTTAACTAAAACTATTCCAATTTTTTTCTAGTTCTTATGAAAATAAAAACTAAATCATTTAATTTTTCGAAAACAGAATTCTCTTTTAAATTTGTAATTAAAAAAATTTCACTTTTTATAATTTCCTTCAACATTATTAGAGGATGATGAAACACACTTGTGTAAATAAAATTTATAAGCTAACATTGGAAAACTCTTTAGCTATACGATAAATTTTCCTTATTATCATCATTCTCGGAAAAGTTTTATAAAAATTTTATTTTAGCGTGAGATTTTCAATTGATTGGAAACGATGAAAAATCCTTGAAATAATTATTTTTAACAAAACTATTTCTTCTCATGATAATAAATACATACATATGGATGTACTCGTATGTATGTATATATGATACATAACTACTGTAATTTTTCTTCTGAAAAATATCACTTTCAATTAAAAGAATTAAGATATGTATAATAAAATGCATAAAAAAATAAAGCACTAAATAACACTTAAATTTAATAATTTCCTTAGAGTGAAAAAAAAAACTTAAATGAATTCTTATCCAATGATGGCCACAATATCATCCTTTAAATTCGTGCAATTTCTTTCCATACTTTTCTTTTTTTTTCTATGTCATAATCGTCACTAAATTAAACCAATATCGATCTAAAGTTTTCAATTATCCTGAAAAAAAAAAAAGAATAAAGAAAAAGAAAAGAAATAAAAACTTGAACAAAATGTCTCTGTTCTAAAATTTTCATGGCACCATTTCTCAAGAGTTATTATGAAAATTATTTAAAAGTTCTTGATCGTTTTTGTCCCATGATTATATTGTATTATCAGTTGAACAAAAAGACATACATACATACATACATATATTAATGTGTAAGTGCTGCAACATACTTTTGTTTCATATAAGTTGTGAAAAAATGCACTTTAAAAAAAAAAAAATACATTAACTTTATAGCTTGATTCTTTTATAAACTTATCTACTGCATATTATATTCTGCATTGCAGCATTAATGACACTGAAAACTGTTAATATATTTTGAATTTTGCACTCTCATAAATATTTTTACGGTCTAATGGAGTGAATAATCATTGATTCAATCGAGTATGTAACACAAAAGCTACTTGTATTTATTATATAGCGTACGTATACAATATTTAAAAGAATGAATGAATACCCGTATATGAAGAGATACATTTTATGTATGTACATACATACATATGTATATGTAGTATGTGAAACTTTTATATGACATTATAATATGTGAAAATATCACACATTTTATTATTATTTTGAATTGATTCATAATCTCATTGTAAAATAATTGTAATTCAGAACAAATTTGCATTTTTAAATATTTAATATAATCATTGAACCCATTTAACTATATATTTATGTAATGTGTATTAAATATGAAAAAAAAAATGTATTCAATAAAAATTATAATTATCCAGCGAAATGTAATGTTAAGGAGATTGTTGAAAATGAAATTAAAAAAAAAAAAAGGCAATGCTATAAGATCATCATTTTAATTTTAATATTTTGTAAAATTTTGTTGAAATTTGAATTACAATTTTTTTTTATTTACAAATATTGAACAATTGTAAAAACCATGAATAAAGTTCTTCGATGAAAATTTGAATCATGTGTTTAAATATTCATGAGTTTGATTGTTCATATACGGTGTACCAAAAAAACAGGTAGCTAATTTTTTTGTGCACAAATTTTTATTGGATTCGCTAAAACAACATTTTAATAAACTTTTCTTTAATAAAAAGTGTATAGTAACTGAAAAACATGAAAAAACGACATTCGACTCGGCCGGGAATCGAACCACGGAACCTTTACCTTGCCGGAGTAATGCTCTTAAACCATTAAGCTACCGAATGACATGTCGCTTGCTGTTCTCAGTTTACCACCTAATCATTGATGAAGAATACTCAAATCTCCTACAAAAGTTTGTTACTTTATTTCTGCAATAACTAATTTAATGTTGTCTTTCTCTTCTTCAATACATGCCATTGTATATGTGTAAAAAAAATTCGAACTTAAGCCTTTTTCAACTTAGTCTTCCATAGAGCTCGGTTCTCGGTATCATACAAAACTCATTGTTATTTCTTATTCTGATTGTTGGTTGGTATTTGCCGGAATGGACCAAATATTTTTCAGAGAACCTGAGAAAATTGTCTTCGTATTTCTAAAATGTAAAATCTTTCCTAGGACCATTCGAACAATTTTCAATAAAATAATTCTGAATATTTCTTAGGACCACAACATTCCATTAAATAAAATTAACCTGTTTGTATTCTTCATAAATTCAAATATAGCTATTTATTCGGTAAAAATAAAAGAGATCTTAAAAACACAACTCCCTATTTCTTATAGAATTTTTGTTGATAATTAAGCAATAAACAATAAAAGGTTGAAATATGACAAAAAATATTAAAAAATGAAGATTGTAAATTATTTAAATTAAAGTCGTGAAGGCCATGAAAGGTTGTATCTAAGCGTTTAAAAATTTCATAGATACTAGGATGGGTTTTATATATATTTTTTTTTGCTTTTCATAATTGAATGAACAATGACACATTGAATTGAGAATTTTTAGTCTCAGAATATAAAGAATATCAATATGAATACTTTGAACGAACAAAATCAATGGACACCAAGTGCTTACATAAAAATTGAATAAATAATGTTAAACGTAATATATTATTAATATTATTCAATGCTAATTGATTATTGATTCTTTTTCTCATGTTTTATAAAGGAAACACCTACAAAATTTGAATTTTACATGCCTCTTAATCCTGTTTTTTTTTTCCACACCTAGTACTTAAATATCATATAAATAATAAACGTTCAGAGTGAGTATAGAGATTTTTTTCTTCTTCTATTTCTTCTGATTTATTGAATTGATCTGAAGAAAAAAATCGAAACTGAGAAAAATTAACAAGTTTTTTTTTTAAATTGTGTAAATCGAACTTAACTTCGAAGGCAACAATGTAAAATAATTTAAATTATCGTATAATAACGATATTATGGGGATATGTCGAGGATGTCGACTAAAACATTGATGATTTTGATGATGAGGGTGTGTTATCTTAATCAGCACGCCTCTATGTATTTGGTGTGATATGATGATGAAGTTTTAAGAAAATCTTTGTTTTCATTCTTATTCAAATGTCTTAATTTTTAGAAATTATAATTTTTTTTTATATAATAGATTTTCAGTCATTACACCCTTTGCACACTTGGTGGTTAAACCGGTTATTGTTGCGCTGGGAGTAACAAAAGGGTATAATTTTTTCCAACTTGGTATAGTAAGAAATCATCCAAAATAATTTCAGCTTCACGGTTCTAATACACTCATACTCTCGTTACAACTGGTCGTGCCACCTTCAGATGTAGTTTGAGCAGTTGTAAAAACAGGTTTTATAACCGGTTTGCGTCGTTGTAACAACAACCTAATGTGTTCATGCTCTTAGATAGCATTTTTGAATAAGCGTTATTTTATATTGAATGTGAACTACGACACTGAGTCGTAACACAAGTAGTTCTTTTGAAATTCTTTCTACCTGATTCTTCGTAATAAATTTATGAATTTTAATGATCAATTTAAGATCAAAAAAGATTGGAAATTATCAACCTTGGAAAGCATTGTTAAAATTGTTTAGAAGATTTTCATGATTATATTAGGTCCTTCCTGTATTTATTTTCTTCTTTTATTTTTCGTATTGAGTGAAGTCTTACTCAAGTTAACTTAACTTCTCTTGAACTATATTTTTCTGTCATACATACACATACATATACTTTTAAGTAGAATGCAAGCCACTAAATTCGATGTTAGAGAATGAATTTATTCGATTTATTCATTTTGGATTTGAGCTTTTCCTCAAATGAAATCCAAACATTCTGTAAAATTCTAATAAATTTGCCTTTTCAGCAAATATTTTCTATATTTCTTTTTTTTTTTTTTTCATTTGTTCCATGCAATTAAAAATTTCTAGTTTGTAATGTTACTTTTCCATTGAAAATTATTTATTTTATTTATTTCACAAAAATTATTTTCATTTGAAATTGTAGCTATAGATACATAAATTTTTCTATACTCATTCTTATTGTTTGACTGATTTATTACATTTCAAGAAAAGCATAACACAATATACCAGTATCAGAGTACCAAATAAAATGTAAATTGTAATGCTCATGAGAGATACTCGTATATATGACGATTTAGAGGGTGTATATGGACGAAAAGATTCATATATACGTATATACAGATATAAAATATAAATTCTATATACATATATTATAATGTAAATAAAATGAAAATATTTCTAAAATCTCGAATGATATCTTTGGAATAGAAGCTAAAACTATATGTATTTTTTAGTACATGATAATATGTATCTAAAATTTTGTAGTTTTGTTATTGTTATTATTTTTGTGGATACAGAAAAACTATGTTTTCTTATACATGAAAAATTTAACAAAATATAATATACTGGTAAAATTATATACATAAAATTTAATGTACTGACCTCCTACTAAAAATATACATACATACATATATCAAGTAAACTTTATACTTAAATATTCACATTTCAATAAGAAATATACTTTAACAACAAACGATGTAAAATACTCATATATGTACTAGTAAAATATTGTAAAGCATTGAATTTACTTTATGTATATGTTCTTATGAAATTTTTCATTTACATACATATATTGTAAATGTATGTACAATGTATTTTAAAATATACATATATATAATGCTATTTTATACAATGTTTATATGTCATTTATTCTGAGCACATTGAAATGACAAGAAATGTGGCTTTGCAATTTTGGTTACCCTCGGACACAATATATGACTTTACAGCTTAATGACTTGAAATTAAATTTGATTTAGTATGTTTTGTTGCATTAACTATAAATTTTCGGTATTGGTAACTAAATTTATAATATATTGTGTACAATATACATAATATATTATATACATATTTTGTACACTTACATACATACATATATATACATCATTCCATAATCATGTGTTATACATTAAATGCAAATACCTAAAATAGCAAAACCAAAAATGTACATGTGTTCGTGTCTATTTTAAAGTGAAAATTAAATAATCATTTTAAATTATAATTTCACATTTAATTTAATGGCGTTGAAATAAATATGTACCTATTTCAATTATTATATATTTATTTATTCTAACAAACCTATAATGTGTTTTAAAATATAATTCAAAGAATTTAGGTTATTTTATAATCGAAAATGAAAAAATTTTTATTGTTTTAAAAATATTTTTACGCTAAATTGAAAAATTTTTGACAGCGGAAGTTTTTAAATAAAAATGAATTATTAAAGTTTAAAAACAAAATTCAGAATTAAAGAAATTTTAGCTATTTTATGTTTGAAAAACACTTGGAGAAACAAAAAGCCAAACTAAAACCATTTCAATATTAACAGGACATAAAAGACATACATATGTATGTACGAGTATGTATGTATGTATGAACATGTCCCATGAATTACATTCATATTTAATTTCGATTTTCTTGGTATAAAGGATTACTGAGTTACTATCCTTATATGAAGCTATCTAAAAATATCCACCTCCTGTTCCTAAGAACAAATAATATCCAAGAATGCCATTGAAAACTCTTCCTGAATCTAACTATAGTTAGGGAAGAACACAAAATTTTTTTTTTTCAAAATTTCAATTACTTTAAAAAATATTGGCTAAAACAGCATTACCTCAAATTTTTTAAAGTTTTAAGAATTTTTTCAATAAAGCATTATTGAAAACAATCCTCATTGAAAAGCTCAAATTTAGTTGAAAATTTCAACTATGTAGTTAATTTTTGGAACAATTTAATTTTGATAAAAATTTTAAAGAGATCATCAATAAAAAATTTTATTGTACGGAATTTCATTTTTCTCTGTGATGTTAAATTCCATCTGTGATCTACAAAACTTTGTTAAATTATAAACAAGTTTTTTTTTTCTTTTCATCAATGACAAATTTTAAGGGTTGATATAGAATACAATCAAATCTTCTCTTTTATTTTCATGCTACGTGATATCATCCCCTTTTTCTAATCGTTGTAATGGATTCTTGTTCAAAAACGCCTTATTTTAAATTTTTAATGAATACATAACATCTTGTCCAACATGTACACTTTTTCAAATTATAATAATTTTTTGATGAAAAGAAAGATGTTTTTTTTTTTGTTTTTGCACTCACATATAAATTTGGTTTTAAATAACATAGCAATTAGGTAAAAAAAAAAAAAAAAAAAAAATTTTACCTTGAAGGCGAAACAAAGATTAATTTTAAAATTATGCACCCTCCTAAAATTTTAAAAGAAGTACATAGGGTTGAGTTGAGAAGCACATTTTTATAATTGTCAAAATATTCCTCGTTTATATTTGATTAAAATTGGTAAGAAGGAGAAATGGAGTTGTAAAGTTATTCAAGATATTTGTAACATTAGTCACAATTAATCAAAAAGAATACACTTTATATAATTGATGATAGCAGTTTCGAAAGTTCTTGTATTTTTCACAGATATTTAATAAAAATATTTTTCGATAGATCGAATTATGATATTCATAATAGCACCCAATGTTCACAGTGAAGATTTGTAACGAAATATTTCAATCAAAGAATATAAAGATATGTCAGTTTAAATTTGAATATTCAAATGTGTTTGATAAGTTCGAAAACATTTGAAATTCGGACTTAATAAACCTCACTCTACTCTGAATTTGAAACTGGTAAAATTCAAGTTGCAGGTTGTGAACAAGGCTTTACTACAAGCTGAATTTGGTAAAGCCTTAAACTTTAAAAGGGTTTGTCGGAAAATAACGAAGAAATTGACAAAATTAAATGGTAGAATTCGACTTTCTGAATTTAAAAATATTTATACTAGAAAAAGCTTTTAAAAAGCTTTTATTGAAGCTTTTCTAGCTGGACGTTTCAAGCTTTGTCCAAAAAACTTATGTTACAAATCTCGGCGAGATCGCTTTATAAATACGAATTAACGATTGCTCTAAATTTTGAAATGTTTATAATTTTTCGTTACGGAGGGGGATGTAAAATTTTCTATATAAAGGAGGATAATTTTGAATTTTAGTTAGTTGACTTCGGTTAGTTGTCGGCGTAAGTAGTCTTCTCTTCTCAGTAGGATAAGAATTTCGTGTGGTCATCATTAGGTAAGCGGTATACTTCGAGTAAAGCTTTTGCCAATAATTTCGAAAGTTCGTTAATAAGTTCAAAAATAATTTCGAAAGTTCGATGATAATTTCGGAAGTTCGATGATAATTTCGAAAGTTCGAAAATAACTTTGGAAGTTCAGAAATAGCAAAATTTATTTTTTCGAAAATTATTCTAAGAATTTTTGAATAAAAGATTTTTTTATAAGTTTTCCAGTTAAAAAAAAAATTGAGTAGTGAAGTGAAAAAAATAGATCTGTGTAAATGTAGATTGTGAATAAATTTGAAATGAACCTTTTTGAAGAATATGGCCCTGGGTAAGTGGTTTATATTTAAAAATTGATAAGATTTTTTCTATTACAATATAATTTGAAGCTTTAAGATTTTCTTTCAATAAAAAAAAATAATTATTTTTGTCTTCAACAATATTTATATGACATTTTTTCTGAGACTGGCACCCATATATCCTTTTTCTTTAATTGATTATTTTAACAGAAGAATTGAATATCGTAATTCATAAGAAATGTAAGTATAAAAAAATTAAATGTTTTGGAAGATTTTTTTTTTCAAGAAAATTGGTTGATTGAATGTAAAGTTCTATATTTCGAAGAATAAATTGCAAATAAAAGGAACTTTCAATTGAACACTGGAATTTTAATAAACCAGTGCCCAAACCAAAAGTCCCTATTACATTGCAATGTAATGTAAGATTTGTCTGAAACAATTAAAAAATATAGATCATAGGTGCATATAAAACTATTGAAAGATCCTTTTTTAATCAATTTATTCTGAATGTTAAGATTTTCCTATACAATTGAACATTTGTAAGTTTGATAAGTTCGAAAACAAATTAAATATGATGAATATCCTGTTAAATATAAAAATGAAACATCAATAACAGATTGATCAATTGAAAGATATTCAACATTGATAAGCCTAAAAGAGCAAGCATTAGAGAAAGCAAATCAATTAGTGGCTGATTTTATTTTTGTAAGTTTTTTTTGTTTTTAATTTAAATTTTTTTTTTTTTAAGTGAAACTTTTTATGGAGCGAAATTGTGAAATTTATTATTTATTAACGTCTACTGAAGCTACAAACATGAAATTTTATCATTAGATGCATTTTATAATGTTAACGGTAACTAAGAAGTGATTTTTCGAAATTCACTCTTTTAGGAGCTTAGAAGAGTGTTGAAAATTTGTAATATCATCAGAACGGTATTATATAAATCGCATTGTTTAATTTCATTTTAATTGATTTTTTTTTTTGTAGAAATTTGAATGCTACAATTTTTACCCGGTTATATGAAGATCCTTATCATCATCGAAAAATGAAAATGGGAGAAATTGGCTGTTTCTTGTCACATTATGAAATTTGGAATAAAATTATTGAAAAACAACAAAATGAAATTTTAATTTTAGAGGATGATATACTTTTTGAGTCATATTTCTATGAGAAAGCATTAAGTCTATTAGAACAAGCAAGAAGTGTTGATGGATGGGATTTAATGTAATATTTGAAATAGAATTTTTGTTTGTTTTTTATTTCAAATTTTTAATTTAATTTAATTTTTTTTTTTTTTAATTTCAGTTATTTTGGTCGTAAACGTTTAAAAGGCGAAGAAGAACCATGAGTTTATGGTACTAATAATTTAGTTCATGTCGGTTATTCATATTGGACTCTAGGATATGTTTTAACATTGTATATAGCTGAAAAATTATTAGAAAGTCGACCATTAGATATAATATTACCAGTTGATGAATTCTTACCAATTATGTTTAATCGTCATCCAAATGATAGATGGTCAAATGCATTTAAAACACGTAATTTAATGGCATTTAGTGCAGCACTATTACTTTTATATCCAACTCATTATACTGGCGATGATGCTTACATATTATCAGATACAGAAAATTCACAAATAACACCAATTAATGTTGAAATTAAACAAAGTAAGAATGAGCTCAAAGATAAAATATGTGCACAAAATATTAATTCATTTTTACATACATTAGAAGATTACGATAAAACAAAAAAACATCATCATCATCATCATCAAAATGATTTTTGAAGTCATATTATCAAAATCAATTGGAAAACGTGATCCGGATGAATATATACAGAAAAAATTAGCACAATCCTTATTAAAATTGAACAAAAATGGACTACCGTGATATCGTATAACAAATTGACATTGTATACGTTTATATTTTATAAGAATATTAGTTTGTAAGTTTATATTTAAATTTATTTAGTTTTTGTGTAAGAAAAATAGCTGAAATAGAATATAAATGAAAGTAAATCTTTATTTGTCCACAATTTCATTGAAAAACTAAATACTTTTTCATAATTGATTACTAAAATGTGCCTCAATTGATGTTATTTTTTAATTATTTGATTGTACTGCATATAAGTATGTTACATATACTGTTTTTTTTTTAAATCTTTTTAATTTAATATTTGAAATGTTAAATGTTAACCAAAAAACTGAACTTTCATGACATTTAATCATAATTCATGACATTTTTTCTTTGGTTGTAATTTTTGTTTTATATACGAAAAAAAAATGCATTGATCTAAATAAAAGTTTTAGTTATATGTAATAAATAAAAATTGTTTAAGCGACAAAAAAATGTATAAAAACTGAATAAAAATTTTAAAAATTTAAAAAAGCAGTGTTTTTAATTTATCGCAAAATTCCATTCCAATTTTTCCTTTATTTCTCTCATTTTGGAAAATTTTTCTATTTAAAATTCCGTTCAAATTTAAAAATAATGTTACTAGTAAATACTTAAACCCAACCAACCAACCAGTCTTCATCAATAGATGGCGCTAAAATCAGTAAACTCGAACTTTTTTTCAAAACTAATGAACATTAAAATTTTTAAAAAAATACCAGGCGATCATAAGTTGAAGCAAGTAAATTTTTTCAAATTTTTACAGTACAGTGTTACCGTTTTATAAATTCAGTTTAAATTTAAAAAAATGGTATTAGCAAATACTTAAACCCAACCAACCAATCAGTCTTCATCAATAGATGGCGCTAAAATCAGTAAACTCAAACTTTTTTTCAAAACTAATGAACATTAAAAATTTTAGAAAAATACCAGGCGATCATAAGTTGAAGCAAGTAAATTTTTTCAAATTTTTTCAGTACAGTGTTACCGTTTTATAAATTCAGTTTAAATTTAAAAAAATGGTATTAGCAAATACTTAAACCCAACCAACCAATCAGTCTTCATCAATAGATGGCGCTAAAATCAGTAAACTCAAACTTTTTTTCAAAACTAATGAACATTAAAAATTTTAGAAAAATACCAGGCGATCATAAGTTGAAGCAAGTAAATTTTTTCAAATTTTTTCAGTACAGTGTTACCGTTTTATAAATTCAGTTTAAATTTAAAAAAATGGTATTAGCAAATACTTAAACCCAACCAACCAACCAGTCTTTATCAATAGATGGCGCTAAAATCAGTTAACTCAAACTTTTTTTCAAAACTAATGAACATTAAAATTTTTTGAAAAATACTAAGCGATCATAAGTTGAAGCAAGTAAATTTTTTCAAATTTTTTCAAATTTTTTCAGCACAGTGTTACCGTTTTATATACTTTTTTGTATTTGAATTAAAGAAAATGAAATTAAAATTTTTTGTAAAGTACTAGGCAATCATAAGTTGAAGCGAGTAAATTTTTTCAAATTTTTTCAAATTTTTTCAGCACAGTGTTACCGTTTTATATCCTTTTTGTTTTTAAAAAATGGAAAATGAAAATTAAAAATTTTTGAAAAATACCAGGTAACCGAGGATCATAAGTTAACAGCAAGATTTTTTTTTTTTTTTTTGAAAAAATATATGTAGTGGGAAAAAAGAACATTTTTTTAGTTTCCAAAGCTTTAGATTTCTGAAATTCTTGGGTAATTGGTTTTTAGAAAAAGGTAAAATAAAACACATTTTTTTACTCACAAACAATTCGTATATTTTATTATATTTTCTACAATGATTTTTTTATTTAATTTTCATCGTTTTTGTTCTTTTTTCTAATTACATATTTATTTGAGATAAATCCATAAATGTTTTTATTTTTTATTTATGTAATTTTAATTTTTGTCTTTTTTGGGTTAATTTGATATTTATTGTTAATTTTAATAATTAATTCAATTACAATTGAAAAAAGGACATAATAAAAATAAAATTATTTACATAGTAAAAATATAAAATTGTTTAAACAAAAAAAAAGAATTAGTAAATTTTTAACTAAAAATAATAATATTAATAAAAATAATATATAAAACAAAGAATAAGAGCTTAAATGCTACTAAAATACAAATCTTACATAATTTATCTTTTGTTTTGTTTTTCTTTTTATACATGAAATATGAAAATCTAATTATTAATTAAATTTATTTTAATTAGAAATCAATTATTTATATTTCAATTATTCTTCTTTTTACTATCACTATTCTCTGATCCAGAAGCTGTACGATTACCACGTGCTGATTTTTGCCGTTTCAATTCTTCTTTCACGTAAATCTTCAGTAAATTTACAACGATCATATTCATTTCGGGCATTGAATGTTACCAAAACTTTGAAAAAAAAAAAATAATAAAATAAGTAATAATAATAAGGTGCTATTGTAAATACCATAATTTGATCGATCGGAATTCGATTTTCGAAAATAGTATGAAGTTCGATTCTTTTCGATTTGATCGAATTAAAATTCGATGACTTTTAATGTGTACGAATTTTGAGATTAACATCAATTGATGTTTGTTTGCCGATAGTTGATTGCTGATTTATTTGTGAAAATGTATGTATTAATATTATATTACATAGTATTAATAAAATTATCTATTATAAATTATTAAAAAATAAAAAAAATTAATAAAACAAAATTAATATAAATAATTTTTCATAATGAATCATTTTTTCTTGTGAACAAGAGCCATTTTTGTTTTTAAAAAAATTAATTTTTAATTTTTTAATTTTCTTTGCACTATAAACTCTTCTGTATCTTTTATTTTGTTCGAAAAAAAATCAAAAAAAAGCTTTTGTTAGTTAAATTTCCTTTCATTTTTAAAAAAATTCGAAATTTAACAGAAAAAAGAGATCAAAATGACAATTACTTCACAATAACCAATTATTTTTCGATTTCGATTCGATTGCCTTATATAATACCAAAATATTTTTTCGTCGAAATTCGATAGATCGAATTATGATATTCATAAAAGCACGTAATGTTTACAGTGAAGATTTGTAACGAAATATTTCAATCAAAGAATATAAAGATATGTCAATTTGAATTTTCGAACTTATAAAACACATTTGAAATTCGGACTTAATAAACTTCACTCTACGCTGAATTTTAAATAGGTAAAATTTAAAACGTTAGGTTGTGAACGAAGCTTTACTTCAAGCCGAATTTAGTTGAGCCTTATACATTAAAAGGGTTTTTCGGAAAATAACGAAGAAATTGACACAATTAAATGGTAGGATTCGACTTTCTAAATTTAAAAATATTTTTTCGTCGAAATTTTTAATCGAACGAATTATGATATTGGGGTAATTTCTACGATACAGCAATTGCTGGACGAGTTTTTTGCGTTTTGCTTTGAACTTGCTGCGTGATGTACTCTTGCATTTACACAGTCCAGCAATCATCCATGCAGCAAAATGACAGACAATGCTTCTTCTTTAAAATTTTCTTTTGTTCGAATATTCTTATATTTACATTTAAATAAACGTTAAGTAATTTGAAAAAAAAAAATTACTTAAAATATTGTTTTTTCATTTGAAAAATAAAAAATATAAAAAAATTATTTAATTTTAAAATTAAAAAAAGAATTTTATTCACCTATTTCAATGTTTCATCACTTTCGAAAAAAATAAATTTTTTTCACTTTTTGAATTTACTTTTTCTCTTTATAAAGTAACGATTTTTAATACTGCTTTCATAAAATCGAAGAAGAAATAAAGCAGAGTTGAAAAAATTACGAAAAAGGAATAGAGCAAATGTCAAATTGCTCGATGAAATTTTTGGTACACAAGTGATGTGCTACCCCTCAATTTGCCTCACCCCGATCGCCAAGAAATCGTTGCTTGATGGTTGATGGATAGAGCAATTGATGTATCGTGGAAATTACGTGATTCATAATAGCACCCACTGTAGTTAGATTAATAACATAAAATTTTGAATATAACAAATTTTGTATTTGGGCTCCTTAATTGTTTTCATAATGACTTTATATGGAAGTGTTTCTTGTCTACTTATTGTTTAAAATTTATTACATCAAATACACTTTAAAATTTTAAATCTTTATACATCAAAATGAACACAATTAATATTATCATTTCATGTAGAAAAACATAACATCCTTGAAAAAATTTAAAAACCATAAAAGCCTAAAAAAGCACTACAAGTTAGGAGTAGCTATTATGTACATATGTAATTACACTATACACTATACAGGGTGATTCAGTTTAGGTGTCTGACCCGGAAACTACGTATAGGTCTCGTCGAAATGAACAAAAAATCGTATGGGAGGGAGGTGGTGCAATCTCAAGCGTTACGAAGTTAGAGGGTGGCAAAGATTTTTGGTACCTTTTCATTGTTTTACCCTATAACTTTTCTCAAGGGCACGCTAGGGTCACCCTTTTCTTGCAAAATTGTGGAAGACCCCAGTTTCTTTCCAACAACATCTTACATGCCTCTGAACCGCTTACCTTTCAAAAGTTATAATCCAAAATATTGTCATTTTTTTACCCATTTTTTGACTTTAACCCTATTTTTCTTGAAAAATGCTCGATATTAACCCTCATTTTTTTTCGAAAAATGCATAATTTTCGAGATATTTGCGAAAACCTAAAAAAGACAAACATTTGAAATTCATGGTTTAAATGTTCTTTTATTACAGTGTAAATTGAAAATAGGTAATAGAAATGCTAATTTTCAGTTTTTTGTTCGTCCCGTATCCGTAGTTTTCGGGTCGAATACCTAAACTGAATCACTCTGTATACATTATACAAATAATAATATCAAACCTACATATTCTTGTATTTCTAACTTATTCGTATGTAATTAATAAATAAATTAATTAAATTTACAAGATTTACGCATGCATAAAATATTTACATTTTGATGTGCAAACTTTATATTTGAAAATAAAAATAAAAATAAATCTAAAAAATAAATCCTTTTTTTCTAAATACTTTGTGTGTACCTGTAATAACATGTAAACAAAGTTACAAAAACTAACAAGTCAAATTGAAAAAGTCAAAATGGTTTTTTAATGTAATTACACAATATTAAAAAACAAAAAAAAAAACCTTGTATCAGTGTTTTTTTTCTTTCAACAGTTTGTAACTGCTACTACCTACAAAACAGTTTTTTTTTTTTTTTTTTCATTTTTAATTTTCTGTTTATAAATACCATTAGATTAATGTAAATTATTTATTTTATCGTGGTTAATTAAATTTCAGTAGAAAATCTAATAATTATGTGGTAAATAAATTAAATGACAGGTACAATACGCTAAATTTATTTAAAAAAAAAAACAAAAAACAAAAACACAAACGAAAAATAAAAAACATAGAAACAATTTTTAAAATGTTAAAAACATTCATCTTTTAAATAAATAAAATATAAGATACACCTTAAAATTTACAATATATCTTTTCATACCTAAGTATATTGTCCACATTTACATAATAAAAACTTTTAATTGAAATACAGGTGTTCCCTAATAAAAAATACAAAGATTTTTTTATAATTTACAATATATACATATGTACATACATTTTTCATACATTTATATATAGATACATACATACAATCTGTACATTTATTTTTATATTTTGATGTTTGATCGTGTTTATTGATTAAAATCAACATGAAATTTTAACACCAAAGATACGATCATGTCAATATGAACATGAATTGACTGTTCGCCTTATCGAATACACAAACTAACACAAACACAAAAAAAAAAAAATTATTAGTGATTGTATCTGTATTTGTACAGAAGCAAAAATAATTTTATTAAAATTTGTAAAAATTGTTGTTTATTTTTTTCTTATTTTACATTTAATTAATTTAATATGCAATAAGTTTGAAAACAAGAATAATAACGAATTGAACAAAAAAAAAAAAAATCATAAAATTAAGAAAATGCACAAGAAATGTTTAAAAATAAACATGTTTTTGTTATAGGTGTTGATTATTAAAAGGAATTTCCATATTGCTATAAACTTCTTGATTAATTTTTTTAGAATTTTAATAAACTGAAGTTGTTTTTAATAAAATCTCAAAATTTATAGACCAAGGACAGGAAATAAATACACGTCTTGAATTTGAATATTCAAGAATTCTCTTTGAATTTATTTTTTTTTTTTTAATTTTAGAATGATACATACACCCTTTAAATGTCAAATCAATTCGATCAATTTTAGCTAACAAGTAAAGATTTTATACTATTTATACATATTAGATATATTTTATGTGTCTTAACATGCGACCAAGTATTAAGGCCTCGTTGACATCTTTGATAGTACTATCGCGCTAGTACATAATCGACTGATGCGTTGACATTATTGCTTTTTACTAAGTATATCAGTGTAGTAACTGAAAAACATGAAAAAAACGACATTCGACTCGGCCGGGAATCGAACCACGGAACCTTTTCTTTGCCGGAGAAATGCTCTAACCATTGAGCTACCGAATGCCATGTCGTTTGCTGTTCTCAGTTACCACCTAAATCATTGATGAAGAATACTCAAACCTCCTACATCAGATGATTCAAATCTCCTAGCTTTCTAATTTTTATCATTTAATAAAAAAATAATTGATATTCTAAACGAATAAAATAAAATTTAAAACGTATTAACTAAAAATAATGTCAAATCACTCTATCGGCAATACAGACTCACGTTTTCTTCAACTTCAGGCTTTGTATCATTTGACACCATTCTGAATTTTCTGATTTTACCATCTGTTAGTAAACCATTCGATAGTAGCAGTTGACATTATGCTAAGCTAGCGGATGATATAATACCTTCATTATCGCGGTGGTACTTGCACAAATGTCAATGAGGCATAACAGACTAATTACTCCAGGTCCAGTACATTGAAATGATGACAATATTCGTTTTGTTTTTTCAAAGTGATCTCAAAGCTTGGCTTGCAATATAAAAGCTGCCTCAAATTGTAGAAAATCTCATAAAGAAGGACCCGGCTCGATATGAGCTGTATACTGTACGTAGAATGTGCCGTAAGTTTTTCGACTGAATTGTTTATCGACTTGAATATGAGTTTTTATGATTTTATTCACGTACAATGGAAAAGTAAGAAAATATATTAACTGGTTTTTGTGTTTTAGAAAATCCACCAATTAATTATTAATTTTAAATTTTGACAGAACGATTTTTGATTTTTATTTTAGAAAAACTTGAAGTATTTTCTTATATCATACATTCACAATTTTATTATGTTTTGTCGAAAAGGTGAGAAAAATAATTATATAAGAGATGGTTGAAGAATTTTCATACATTCTAGAGAGTATAGGAAATACAAAGAAAACTATAAATTGTAACTCTTTTCATCTTTGTAATGATTATAACTTTTACAAAAGTTTACAAAAGTTTACAAAAGCACCCTTTTCCATATATTGAATAAAATTATCACTGAACAGTTAACATATTTAGCTATGTACATACATACCTATATGCATTCATTAAATATAATAAATACATACAATAAAATAACATAATAATTTGATTTACTCTAATATTATAATTCTCGAAATTTTACATGTACATAATGATTATTGCTTCAAATATAAATTATGCATTAAGGTGTAACACTTATCATAAACCTATCAAAATCAATAGCCCCATTCAGAAAATTAATGAACAAAATTCAAACTATATTGCTACTCAAATAACTATAAAAACTATAAACTAAACTAAAATATCTCATCATAGATATAATTTCTGTTTTATATGTTAGATACTACTCGTATATATGTATATACTTTTTTTTTATGGTTAAACATCATTATATGGTTTTGAATTTTAGTGGTCACTAGGTAATTGGGTTATCAAATTTTATGTTTCACAAAAGAATTGAATAAGCATCATACAATAATTATGTAGATTTAATAAAATTGTTGTACTATAAAACAGCAGATATGTATATGTAGGTCTGTACTTATTTTGATGTTCATTTTATCAATTTTTAACTAATACAATTATTATTATTTTTAAAACACAAAAAACCGAAGATACTAATTATTGGTATCATATTTATCATGAATAAAGAATACATTTATTTTTTAAAGTTAAATAACATTTTTTTCGAATAGAAATTTAAATAGATATTCTTTGAAACTGCAAAGTCATTTCACATATGTATAATATGCTTGTAAATTATATGTAATTCAACTTTATATTTTCGAAAAATCTTCAATATTTTCTTAAATTTATTACAAAACATATCAGATGACATGAAATTAATAAAAATTATCAAGAAAAGTCAATCAATAATGAAATATATATGTAGCTACATAGTGAAGTAAAGAAGTAAAAAAAAATATATATATACACAGTATCTATCGAAACCAATTTAGTCTCCTTAAACACCCACTTTTTTTATTTTTTCTTCTATGCCTTCTTCGTTTCCTGTCGAGTTACATAAACATTATCACAAATAAAGTTATCTATGAAAAATTACTGACATAATAAATTTCCAAATTAAGTGTACGTTATCTGTCAAAGCCTTTAAGTAACTGCTTTTGATAGATGTACGCAAGAAATATAAGCAAAAAAAAAAATGATGATAAAAAGAAAGAAGTAAAGAAATAGATATTTTTGCCATATACAGAAGATATTGTAAAAACTTATATGAAATATACTGTACAGTGTACATATTATAAAAGAAAAAAAAAAAAAAAGCCTATAATGATGTTATGAATTTTCTTTCTTTACTCACTTTTGTTATCACAACAAAAATATGTCAACGTCTTTCGTAATAGCAAAAAACATTTTTCTTTATGTAACTCGTTTATATTATTCTTTCATATCTTAAAAATTCTTTTTTCAGTCCTTCAGATATATAGTATATGTAGGTATGAGTATAATGTTATTTTTATTTACAATGATGTGCAAAAAAAAAACATACTTATTATCTTTTTTTTTTTTTTTGCTGTTTCCTAAAAAATATTTCCTACATAATTTTGAGAAAAATAAATAAAAATATGAAATTCAAATAGGGTGTTTCTTTTTTAAATTTTTTTCCATCCGTTCGACATGCATTAAAATGGATTTATTGATTTTCTTATGTTTTAAAAAATTTGATTAGAAAAGTTGAAAAATTCACATGTTCCAAAAATGGCATAGTATTATATGTTAGCGAATATTTTACTGAATAAAACTGGTGCAGTAATAGAGAAAAAAATAACACATGTAGGCGATTCTCAATGTAACGCAGACTACAATGTACCTTTTTATTTTCAATTGAAATTTTCTGCGAATTGAATACAACAAATATTTTGAAATTTATATGGTTTTATGGTAGCAGGTATATTCTTTAATTGGTAACCAATTTAATTTTTGCGATTTGTTCAAATCAGTTATAACTTCTTTCAATTTTCAAATTTTCACTAAGAGGTTTCACTTCACAGAGAATCGCCCATGTAGCTAATTACTTCTCGAGAATTTTCTCAGAAAGGAAAGAAAGTTTCTATTTTGAAAATTTTCAAAATTTTTCTAAGCTTTTTAATACTTCCACAGATAACCGATTAATCAAATGATCATCAACTTAAATCTGTCTTATCACGTCAAACACTGTTTGCACATTAGGTGGTTAAACCAGTTATTTTGCGCTGGTTGTAACAATAATGGTATAATTTTTTCCAACTTGGTATAATAAGAATCATCCAAAATAATTTTAGCTTCACGGTTGTAATACCCTCATACTCTCGTTACAACTGGTCGTGGTGCCACCTTCAGATGTATGTAGTTTGCGTCGTTGTTACAACAACCTAATGTGTACAGGCTTAAAGACCCGTCACTTTCATATTTGAAATAAAAAATAGACTGCAGCTTTATACCAAATATAGCTTTCGAATACCCTATAAATTTATATTGTACCAACATACTTTTCTATGTCAAAATCCATATATCTTTTTTTTTTTTTTATTGTGTAGTACAAAGCTTTTCATATACAAAAATATATTTTCACTGTATGCTTTTAAACCCCAATATTGTTTATTTCAATACAAATGAAGGTAGGTACATATATCCTACATATTCAAAATTTTTAGAATAAATATTTTTTTTTTCTTCTCCAAGTAAATTTAAAAATTTTCCTAAACATTTTTTTTTCCCAGGTTCCTTATAATAAATTACTAATGTAAGTAAAAATTTTCAATTTTAATTTATGAGAATACATAGAAGTTTCTATGGACACAAAAAAAACTAATATACCCACTTTCTTTATAAAATATAATGTTAATATAACTCTTAACAGGTGAAACAGTTATTATCCATAAGATACAAAAACAAAAAAAAAAAACAAAAAACATTATTCAAGATTTTAAACAAAAATAATTTCAAGGAAATAAATGCAAAAGACAGCGTAACTTACAGCTTTACAGTAACACTAAATTATAGTATCTTACCTGTGTAACTATATTATGTATGTTCAACAATTTAATTGGTTACAGCTAGTAATTCTTTTAAAAAATATTCGCCTATTATACAAAAAGGTGTGAAAAAATAAAATAAGAATTATTTTATGCAAAAAACATTAATCAAGTATAAATGAATAGTCAATTGAATATGTATAAATTGAAAAATAAAAATTACCGTTAAAAATCGAATTCATTGATGGTAGAATATTTTTAATACATTTTATACATACAATATTTTTACATACATACTCGTATATAAATGGAAGTTTGTATCTATCATAATACCACCACCATTTACAGAAATCTTAACACACATGACACATTAGAAGTGGCCTTTGTTTCTTTTCTTTTTGAAAATTAAACAATTTATTATATACGTATACTGTTAATTAATATGATTTCCATTTTTTTTTTCTTTTGCTTCTTGGGTTTTTTTTTTATTTTCTGGCTAAGTAATAACTTAAACATACACTATAGAAGTTACATAATTTGAATATTTATTTATTTAAATCAATTTCAGTACATTCACAAACAAACAAAAAAAAAAAAAAAGATAGTTTTTAAAAAGTATCTTTTCAAATAAATACTAATAATTTTTTTTCCGACATATTAAGATTTCTAGGTGCAACATATTCAAAATTACAATTTTTTTGTTTCTTCTTGTTACATTTTTAACAACATTTTTGCGTGTCGATATTTTATATATTATTTCTATGCTGTATCATTTTCAAATTATATTATTCATAGTTTCAAAATATAGTTCATGTTTATAAACTAAGTTATATACATACTTATTTTTAGTTTTTCACATTTTATTAATAAAGTTATAGTCTAAATGTAACTTTTTTGATATAACAAAATATACAAGAGATTTTTATTAAAGATAATAAATACTTTGTGAATTATAAAATAATATGTATGAAAAAATTAAAAAAAAAAATAAAACTTGATTATATCATAGATCAGATACATTTATAGAATTTATATATTGTCATTGATTATATTTTGTTGTTGTTGTTGTTAAATAATGTCTAACAATTTTTCACGAATATTTCAGGTAATGACCATTTATAGTACACAAACAATAATATTGTACATACATATCTTGATTGTAATAATATATACTGAATCTTTATCAGGTGTTAGGATTATGTGTAAAATCTTATAAGGAACTTGTCGAAAAGACACCCGCTGTGACACAATAATATTTACAAGTTTTTTTGTTTTTTTTTTTTTTGTTTGCAAAATCTAGTACTCTATGAAATTATGTAAATACGATTAATATGAATCGAGAAAATTATGAGATTTTTCGAAAGTTTTCTGCCAATAGTAGTACGTAATTTATATCGGTATAAACACAAAGTGTTTCAAAAGTTGTAATTAGTTCGACAGGCTATAAAGTTATTTTCTAGAGCACTGAGAGTTTGACAAGTATTTTTTATTTTTAATTTGATTCAAATTGAAACCAGTATATTTATTTTATTTTTGTATTTTCTAGTCTTTAAGTCTTTCTACATACTCTAACGCCAACGGTGAATTTTTAGTCGATAGCTTATTTATTTTTCAGTAGCTTAAAGGAGGCAAGATAGCTTGAATGATGAATGGTTTTCTGTCGAATGACGGAAAATACTTCGGCATGGAAATTTTTCCAAAGGAGTAATAAGATGTTAAGTAAAATAAGGTAAAATGAAATTTTAACGTCTTCTGGTAGTAAAGCAGTTTAGATTGGTTCCACTGTTATATAATTTTTTTTTTTGCCTCGACGTTGTCATTTCTGGATTATAGCTATACACCTCTAAACTTTTATTACCTTTTCGTTTTTCATCAAGAAATCTACAAATCTGGGCACAATTTTTTCCTTTGAAAGGTATATGTTCCCGTAAAAGTAAGGATTTGATACTTTACTCGGAAAGGAGAAGAAAAATGCATTTACATTTGTAGATCTGACATCAATTTGTTAATTGAGAATTTTTTCATTTTATTCTTTGAAATTTATTTTGACACCAAAATAAGCGACCCTATACTTTTTGCTTCAAACTTATATTTTGATAATGGTACACTTTTTTTTTTTAAGGATTTTATTATTATTTTTTCTTCTTCTTTGCTTGTTGAATATTTCCTTTGTGATATTTTATCCTTGTTTTTACTATTTTTTATGAATCTTTATGTATTATATTTTGTTTGTATCATCTTACCTCAAGGAATGTGGTAAAATTTGTGTAAGTATAAATAAATCTAAATTCGGTACATTGAGTACACGTAACCAGAATTTAATAATAATATAATATAACCCTTATAATATATAAAACTAGATAAGGGTTCTCTATTTTGAATGTTAAAACAAATCAACAACAAAAGCCATATAGTAAAATAATATTACAAATATTCTTAAAAGTAGGATGTATGATATATAAAAACCTACATATGTACGTACATATCTGGATATTTACAGAAAATTTACAAAAACAAAATAATAATATGCAAAGTTAATAATACATACTCGTACATATAATATGTTCTTTTGTTTCTGTTGGAATATATGTAAATGGAAACCATCATCTTATGTGTAATACAGAAAAGTCTAATTATATTTGAGTACTTGTGTACAACTTGTGTTGTATTTACTTATATTTACTTATACGTATTATAATATCTTTGAGAAACTTTTTATTAAGAAAAGGATTGTGTTTTTTGCTATATAATACATATACAGTGGCTCACGAAAGTATTGGGACCGACATATTTTCAGACTTCTGATGCTTTCAGTTTTTTAACAAAACAAATATTTTTTAAATGAAAAACAAATTTTTATTTCTTATTCCCTTAATTATGAAAAAACATGAAAAATTTAACAAAAACATTATTCCATGAATTAAAATTTATACACAAATTCAGTACTGGTATAAAATTAACATCACGAAAGTATTGGGACTTTATAATCCTTTAATATCGTGTTGCATGTCCTTTTTGTTTTAATATTTCTTTCAATCGATTTGGCATAGAAAGTACCAACTTTTGGGTTTCTGCAGCAGATATATTGTTCCATTCTTCAAATAAAATTGTTTTTAAATCAGAAATATTTCCTGGCTTTCTTGCTGCCACTTTTCGTCCTAATAAAGCCCAAAGATGTTCAATGGGGTTCAAATCTGGAGATTGGGGCGGGGTTTCCAGTCTTTTTGGAGTATTGTAAAGCAACCATAATCTTGTATTCAGTGCTGTATGTTTTGGATCATTATCTTGTTGGAACACATAATCGCTTGTAACACCTAATTTCTCTGTACTTGCTGGTAAGTTTGTTTTTAAAATCTCAATATACTGCATTTGATCCATTTTCCCTTCAACTATGTGTAAATTTCCTACTCCAGAACATCCCATACAGCCCCAGACCATCACAGAACCACCTCCATGCTTTATTGTTGGTTTCATGTTCTTTGGATCATACTCTTTGTTAGGTTCCCGCCACACATAATTAAGTCCATCTGAACCAAAAAGATTAAATTTACTTTCATCACTAAAAACTACTTTCTTCCAAAAAGTAGTAGGATGATTAAGATATTGTTTTGCGAACTGAATCCTCTTTTTTTGATTTATTTCACTGATGTATGGTTTTTTCCTCATAACACGACCATGCAATCCATGCCTTCTAAGTATTCGTCTGATACATTCTGGATTACAATCGATTCCATCTTCTTCTTTAATTTGTTTTGCAAGTTTTGGTGCACTCAATTTTGGATTTTTTTAAATTTCTTTAACAATATTATCTTTCTGTCTTTCAGTTAATTTTGATGGTCTACCAGAGCGTTTAAAATTTTGTAGTGTTTTGAACTCTTTGTGCTTTTTAATCACGTTAAATATTGTTTGTTTTTTTCTATTAACTATTTTTCCTATATCTACTAATGTTTTTTTATCTTTATATAAATTTATGATAATTTTTTTTTCTTCAAAAGTAAGTTCTTTTCCTTTACGACCCATTATTAAATTTTCACAATTAATTTTTCACTTTTAAAGCTAAAACTCTAATATTTAATGCCTATTAGTTATCAAGTAGCACTGAGAACGAATAAGTACGCATTAATTTTGTTGACAAAATATTGTGCTTATTTTTTATTGTATTTTAAAAACCGTTATTCAAAAATTTTTTTTTCAGTAATCTATAGTCCCAATACTTTCGTGATGTTAATTTTATACCAGTACTGAATTTGTGTATAAATTTTAATTCATGGAATAATGTTTTTGTTAAATTTTTCATGTTTTTTCATAATTAAGGGAATAAGAAATAAAAATTTGTTTTTCATTTAAAAAATATTTGTTTTGTTAAAAAACTGAAAGCATCAGAAGTCTGAAAATATGTCGGTCCCAATACTTTCGTGAGCCACTGTACCTTTATTTTTTTTTTGCATTTGCTATATTTGATAATAATACAAAGGATTTTGTAAGTACGACAAAGTAGTGAAAACAATAGACCGGCAGATGATTCGTTGTTAATAATTAGAGCACAACACATAATAGTTTTGTAAAGATGATGTTAGTTTTTTTCTTTCATTTTTTTTTTTTTTTTAATTTAGTAAGCTTGAATTTCACATTTGACCTGTAGGAAGAAAGAAAAAAACAACATTGAAATTAGAAGAAGAATAGAAAATGCTCTTTTAAGTTTTGAATGTTGGCAAAAATGAATATGTTGACATTTTGAAATTTTGTTCTTCTGGTAAGGAATTTTCATTGAATTAACAAAGGATATCATATATCAGTGAAATATCTTTTCTTTACCTTTGAGAAAAGGAAAATAACAAATGAAAAATATACTTAGTCTGTGTGCCATGCTGATTTTTTAACATACATAAGTTTCTGGTCATGTAATTTATTCTATTGAAAACTCAGTACTATACTTAAAATGTTTCATTTGATAGTTTTCATGATCTAAATTATACACAAACAACTTCGAATGAACAATATTAAATTACCTATATCATCAAAAATAGAAATTTTCTTGAAAAGTCTCGTTTGACACACGTTCGTATCGTTCGTAAATTTTTTTGGTTTATCTCTTAAAGCAAAAAATCCATTTTACAAAATAAAATTTATAAAAATTTCAAACTTCAAAAGTCAAAGAATCAAAAGAAGGTAAAGTTTTTTTTTTTTTTTTTTAAATTGTTTACCTTTTTGTTTACAATTTTATTGTTTATCAGACACAAAAATATGCAAAATCTACATAACCATAACATGTGTATATTATGCAAAATGCAATCTTTTAAGATCATGTTCTAAGAAACACATTATTGCTTTGTAGTTAAACTATGATAAAATTCGTTATAGTGCACGTTCAAAAACTAACTGTTGTATAGTTTCAAAGGTCTCATGTATTTAAAAAAAAAAAAAAAAAAAAAAAAAAAAGAACACTAAATAAGAAAAGAATCTGTGATTCAAAAGGTGAAATTATTACTTTTGGAATTAAAATTTTATTTAAACTCAGAATTGTATATTTTGTGTTCATGCTGATGTTTAAAACTGAATTTACTCTCGCGAATGTTGTCACGATTCTTAGATAAATTAAGTTGTAAAATCGACGCATTTGTTTAAAATAAAAAAAAAAAATCTTTTTTGTATAATATCTTTATTTTTTCATGCACATTTCAATGCATTTTGTCTTAAGCGTATAAAATATATAATAATGTCTTTTTTAGAGATTGTAAAATATGTATAATAAAAATGCGTGTACCATATGTTAAAGTATGAACACAGGGTGAACTTGATTTTCTTAAAGATTGAAAAATTTAATCAAAAGAATTTTTTTCTAACTTTTTCACTTTTAATTTTACGTTGGATGTAATTCACAGGTTTTCGATATAATTGATATTTTGCAACTTGCTCACGGTTAGTTAGCGAAGTATGCATTATTATCGATTAATTATCATTGTTCAATTAAATAAATAGAATACTGATTCAAAACCAAGTAGACTTACGTTGAATGTTGCACTTAATACCCTTAATATCTCAAATCAAATTAGAGTAGTTTACTCTTTTATTACCTTGAAAAATTTTGAGATAAGAAACACTTTTGAAGTACTTTTTATCGGAAGCAAATAATCGAACATCCTGTATTTATTTCCCAAAATTTTTTCTATTCATAAGATACAATCAAGTTTAAATACAATTATTGTCAAAAATTACAAGATTGTCCCCATAAAAAAAAATTGAAAATAAAATTCACAAATAATTTCTGAATTAATTAATTAAAAAATTTTCTAAAGAACTTCATCAGTAATTTCCAAGCAATTATTACCCTACGTGCCTTGAAAATAATGAATGATGGTATTTAAATAAAAATGCCTCACTAATCAAATATAATTCATAATTTTTCGGATGACAAAATACATTTCATAAGTTTGATTTTTTTTTTTTTTTTTCACAATATATGAATAAATTCAAAAATCAAATTACTACATAAAATCTTCATTATTTAGTCAACCAACATGTCTTTAATTAGCCATGAAAGCGTAACATGTTTTTTTATTTTGTTTACTAGTTGTATTCCATCGTCCATCATTCAATGCTAACATTTAACAAAAAAAAACTTAACGATGATGATGAAATGTTTGACAATAATGCGTGCTTCCTTGTCAATGTCAGAGTTTTATGCAATCATCATCCAAAAAAATATACCACACACACAACAAAATAAATAACATTATTGTTGTTTTTGTCAAAAATTTTTGTATGTATGCTTTTTGAGAGATAAAAAAAAAACAAAAAAACAGGACATAATCGCAATCTTTAAATTCGTAGAATTTTGACGGCATTGCAATCCTATAAAACTTAATTTTATACCACACACATTTTATCTTGTCCAAAAATTTTAAAGATGAAATGAATGAATGGAATGAAAACATTTTTATTTTTTCCTTATATAAAATAAAAGGATTTCATTAAACGATTAAATTGAGCTAACAATTTTTATTTTTCTTTTCAAAAAAAAAAAAAAAAAAAAAATAGACAGACAAAATTTTTGTTTATTTCAAAAAGAAGAAACAAAAAAGAGTTAATTACTGATTAGTCTATACGTTTTGTTCCGACTAAAGGGATCTTTTGTAATTTTTGCTTTGAATGCATCAAAATATTATGATCTAAAATTTTATATTGTTTTTTTTTTTGTGTTTTTTTTTTTTTATTCTGAAATAGTTCATTTTTTATAAAAGCTCTTATTAAGAATACCACCTGACTTTTTCAGATATTTTATTATGTTTCTAATCCGTAGATCGTGTCTGAAATCGCAAATTCAGATTTAATTTTTTGTTTTTTTTTTTTTGTTTTTTTTTTTTTCATCGAAAAGTAATTAGAATTTTTTTTGTCTTACCATTGAATGTTAGTCTGTTTCTAAATGGAGCATCTGTTACAAGCTTCACAAAATCATAAAATATTTCACATGTGATTTTTTTTTTTTTTTCAAAATTTGTTGTGTTTAATTTTTACAAAAAAAATTTTAAATCGACTTATAGCTTCAGATTCAAGAAGAAAATAAACGACCTATTAAAGAATTTATTCAAAAGAATGTAAACAACAAAAAAAATCGAATTAAAAAAATTTAATTTAAAACTTGAAATTCCCACATATCTTTTCTCTTTTTGTATTTAACATTTTAATTTTTTTTTTTGTATCTAACCGAATATTTTGTATATAAACCATACATAATATTTTTTTTTTTCAACTAATCGAAAATATATCTCCTGCTGATTTTAGCAATCGCTATTATAACTTTTTATTGTTCATTGTTTTTATCTAAATGACATATTTTATAATCATTATTTAATTTTAATGTTTAGTATGTGAATAAGTTATTCATATACATATTTAATGAATAGATAGATATACATATAAAATAGATAAATATGCGTTGTATTACAAAAGTGTTAATGTTTTAAATTCAAAAAAAAAATATATGTATGTAAATAGAAAAAAAAAACCGACTAATAGTTATGTGGGCTATAAATTGAATAAAATTGTTACGGGAAATCATAAACTATAACAAATGTCATCAAATGGAAATGAAAATTCCCGTTTTATTTTTATTTTTTTTTTTTTTTCATATTCCAAAAGTATTACAAAATTATTTAATTTTTTCTTTGTTTTATTTAATTAGCATTTTTAATTATATATTTTCGAAAGTGTGTCGGAAGTGTTGAACATTTATTTATGAATGAATGCATGAATAAGGAAGTTTTTAAGTATCAAAACATACAACAACAAAAAATGAGAATGTTAATATTAATTATTTTGAATGACAGTATAGTGAAACAATGTTTTCCTCTTGAAAATTATTACAATGTTAGATTGCGAAAATGTCAATTTTTTGACTGAATTTTAAATTACTATCAAAATTTATGTCAGAACTTTTGTAGAATTTTTCTCTGTTCATAAACTTTTTTTTGGTTAATTAACTTTTACTCCACTAAAATTTTAAATACTCTTATTACCTTTCTTCTTTAAAAATATAGTGTTAATTAACATCAATTTTTTCTCTGTTTATTAATATCTCCACTTTTTTTCATTTTGTGGTCCGATTGTTCTTGTCAATTTCACAATACTTCCTTTAGTATGAAGAAGGTCCTTGCAATAGGACACGAGTTACAGGATAATAGAAAAAAAAAACCCTAATGAAATGTGTACACAGAAAGAGGGCGGGCAGTAGCTGAAGCGATATAGTGCTGGCTTCTGATGCTGAAGGTCTCGCTCAAGTTCGAATCCTTATAAGTTCAGCTCTGAATGAGTACCAATTCAGTTGAGTCGGGTATATGTATATGTATATGCTCGGCACTGAAGTAGTTTAACTTGAAGCGGCCAAGGCTTAAGGGGCTTGTTGAGCTAAGGAGATAAGTGTACACAGAGAGATAAAAAAATACATAGTTTCAAATTTGTATCTTTTTTGTTTAAAAACTCTTTCAGGATGGAATTGATTTTGAAAATAAAAAGAATATTTTTTAATCCTTACTTAGCGAGACTTATATGAGTGATGTGTCAGTTATCCTTGTCATTAAACTTTAATTTATTAGTTTTCTTCAGTTTTAAGTATTTAAAATCTAAAAATTAACTCAAAATTCAACAAAGTAGTACACAAGTTATCTTTCACTTTTTACCTTAATGTTTTTCTGTAGACCACGTTTTTGTCTTCAAATAAAAATAAAATACATGAAACCGTTTGTACTTACAACAAATCATGACTTATTTAAGTAAATGTTTCTTTTTTTTGCAAGCTT
This sequence comes from Bombylius discolor, assembly GCA_939192795.1. NCBI lineage: Eukaryota > Metazoa > Arthropoda > Insecta > Diptera > Bombyliidae > Bombylius > Bombylius discolor. The sequence goes on from OW584240.1 coordinate 38,839,467, forward strand.
CAATAAATAATTTTATTTGCAAGTTTTTTAATTCAAGCTTTTATACCTCATTTATTTATCAATATCTCTTAAGTAAAAAGTAGTACAGTAACTTTACATTTTTTTTTTTGTTTTTTTTTTGTTTTCGATCAACTTTATAGAGATTGCATATGTTTTGTACGCATGCAATGAACTAATCACATAAATGACTATAACAGTAGCTGACGTTTTTGTTCTATCTTTTCTAGATAATACCTATATGATATACATAGGTAGGTAGTATGTATTTTTTTATTTTATTTATATTTTTTTTTACTAACACTAAACGTGATCAAACATCAAGTACCAGAAGCGTTGTTACTTGTTAGGTGAGATTATAAATTGAAGCGTGTGTGTTATCTTCTTGGCGAATTGAGACATAATTTATGATAATACCTGGTAATATTGATTTCTTAATACAATACAAGATAGAGTATATTATATACATACATATGTAATGTATGTATGTATATAAAATAAGTGGCTTCTTGATGACAGGTAAATATTTTATGTCATAGATGAAAAGTTATTGAAAGCAAAAAACAAACAAACAAAAAAAAAACCGCTTTTTGCAGAATTTATTTAGCACAAAAAAAAAAAAAAAAAGAAGAACTTTGTCTAAGATTACATGAGAACAAAATGCTACTTCATTTAATTTGAATCTATGAAAGATTTTATTCTTGTGGATTTTGTGTTATTGAACATGTAAGCAAAAATGAAACTATTATATTGGCAAACGGTATGAATTAATCATTTTTAATTTTTTTTTTCTTTTTCTTTTTTGAATTTGTGTTTTGGCAATGACTTGAATTAAAATGAGTTTGTTGTTTTTCTGTTTTCGGTATTACAAAGCGATTTTCGTGCATTTTTATTGGGGTTTTTGTACGTTTTTTTTGTTGTTTTCGAATAGACAAATAAAGTAACATACTTTGAATTTCTTATAAAAATAATAATAATGTACAGTTGAATTAAAATTTGTTCCATTTTATTGAAGTTTTTCATACAGTTAACTGTCAGACCTCATTGGTTTTATTTTCATCAAAAAACATGCTATTTTGTACATTTCACTCACAAAATGAAAAATTTTTTCAGCATTTTTCTATGAGGCTCGACAATTTTCTAAATAGGGTTTTGACTTTTATATAACTGAATTTTTAATAACATTCGTGAAAAAAGAAAAAAAAACTGAATATGAAAATGGAAAGAACATTTATTTTGTTCGATTTTTAAGGTTTATGATATTCTAAAAATATCTTCATTCAAAAAAAGTATCTACTTAGTTATATTTAATTTTTTTACGGTTTTTTACAACATGTTTTGTCATAACAAAATATAATTTACATTCTCACATTGAGGTGACAAATACTTTTTACTTATTAACACTCTTTAACTACCATAAGCACTCATTTGTGAGATTGTTCCAAATAAAATATAAAGGATAATGCATTTCTCAGTTTTTTCACATAAGATATCCCCAAACCACAATTAATGCTCATTCGGTTGATTACATGATCATGTAAATTTTCTTATTTATTATTTTACAAGTACTCCATAAGGATTGAGAAACTTCTTCTTTTTTCACTTTTTCTTTCCTTTTATGAAATTCATACATACATATGTATATATGTATATGTATTATGAAGTATGGTTACTTTAAGTATAATTCCTTATTTAAAAAAGCTCATACAATCCAATGGTTATACACTTTACCTTTTGACAGAGAATGTAGATACACGCGTTCTGTAGAGTTAGATAATATAACAACAATAAAAAAAATAAGATAAAAGTATGCCATTTAGTTGAGCATAAAATATTTTGATCAACAGGTAATTCGATATGAACGCGTTCTACAAAGATTAAATGTCTATGTACGGTATCTTTTGCATTGAACGTATTGCTTCAAAGAAAAAATTTCTACTACGATTTATTGATTTTATGATATTGAAATATGTTAAAGATTGAATTTCCAGGGCAAGGTATACTTTACTTTCGAAAAAAAAAAAAGAATGCATTTTAGTTTCAAATTAATTTTTGCATCGTCATAATCATTGAGTTTTGTTCTTTAAAATGTTCATCACTTTAAAAGACATACCAAATTGTACTTATATGTATAGTCTCCTGCAGATACTTTAGATTTTTTAATAAAAAACAGATACAGTGAAATTTTTCTTAGAAGAATTCCGAGTTTTGTATTAAATGAATTAGTTGAGTAGAAATAATTTAGTATGTTATATGTGAGTATGTAATTGTTACCTGTAGTTACATTTGATTGCTATTTCAGAAATTGAATTAATTAAAAGAAAATTAGAAGACTTGACATTGAGATCATTTTAATTGACTTTTATGATAATTGTCAATCAATGTTATACTTTAGATAATTTATTCTGGGAATGTTTCTCAGAAAAAAAAAACAAATGAGAATTTGTAGCAATTAATCAGAAATTACTGTTAGACTGGCTTGTTTTTTTTTTTCAAGTTTATTGAGATAAAATTAGAATTCATAACAATAGAACTTCTTTAGCATTAAGTTTTGCAGGAAAAATTGTTTAAAAAAAACAGGTATCGAAATTGTAAGTAAAAGTTTAGAAAAGTAATATTTTTTTTATGACATACCTGAATTTCTCCACATAATTATGAGCTGTTAGTAGAACTAACTATTTTAGTACAGATAATTCTGGTATTTGCTTTAAATTACTTCAGTATTTTAGTACTTCACAATGTCTGCCAACTTTGAAAAGAAATCGCACACACAAATTTTCATGTTTTCAAGATTTTTTTTTTTCGATTACAACACTTTCACAAAAATCTTTCTAAAAAATTAAAAATATTCTTTTAGATTAAACATTCACCTTCAAATCTTCAATATTCATCTTTTCTTTAAAGAGAAAATTTGTAAAATTAAACTTAAACTTATCAAGAATATTTTTAAATCAAATAACAAAATGCCTAAAGTGTTAACGAATCACAAATTAAAGACCAAAATTCGAATTCCTAACAAAATTCTCGTACTCTCAAATTCTTATAACACATTTCTAATCAGTATTGATCTCAGAATTGAAAAATTAAAGAAATTTCATTCATGAACAAATTATAATAAAAGACATTATGTATGGCTAATTGTCAGTTAAATTGATGACATATCGGATCATAAATAATTTATGTATCATAAAAAAAAAATGTTTTTTTTTTTTCTTAAAAAATTATATTTCGTTTATTACACTTGTTGTTTTTAAAAGATTCACGATAAGTAAATATGAATGTGAGAGTATACATGTACAAGTTATTTGGATAAATTTGCTAATAATCTTTCACACTTAATTTATTTTTAAATGATCTTACTGTAACCTTTAATTACGATTTTTATTGGATTAAACAGTTTAAGTATAAGAGAAAATAAATGTAATTTACTGTTAAAGAAAATATTGAAAAAAAAAAAAAAAGAAGAGATATGTATGTATGTAGGTTAAGATATCACACATCAGTATCTTTTGTTTTTTTGTAAGTAAATGCAACAAGGGAATTTAAAAATGAAAAAAAAAATCTGATAAAGCAAATACTTGTGGTAAGAGAAAGATATTCTTTTTGAAAAAAAAATATATTTTTTTAAACAAGTAGAACAAATTTTTATAACCAAATCACTTGCAATCTAATATCGTTAATCACCCAGAACATTTCTTTTTATTTTTGATATTCTCACATTTTCAAACTATTTTCAAATTCAATATTAGACAACAACTATCAAATAATGATATTAGAATGAAAAATCTATGATTTGATTAAATATAGTTTTTATCGACATTGCTTGCATATATATATTTTTTTTTACTTCATTTTTTTTCAATTTGTATCTCAATCGTTTCAAACAAAACTTATTCTACACAATAATACAATAATATTTCTGTGGAAACATGCTATAAATCAATTTTATTTATTGAAAAATTTCATATTAAGACAAAAATGCATTTCTATATTTATGTTTGTTTGAAAATAAACATAAAAAAAGGATGTCCAATGATTTATTTTTTTCTTTTTGTTTTGTTCTATTTTTCATTTAATTTCTATCTTCCATAAAATATTATTGACCTCAATTTGTTTTTAATCGAAAATATAAAACTTCATCATTCAAAAGAAAATTTTATTGTTTTTCAAATCAATTTTTGATTACTTATTAAATTTTACTTCAGCACTTTAGCGTGAGCACGATTGGAAATTGTGATGCAATAAAAAAATAATCAATTTTCGAGTGATCTGCTGTAGGAGTGAATTAGTTTAACTTTAAAAAACCTCAAGAGTTTTAAACTAAGTCAATGCATTTAATAACGATTGAATTGTTTTACACTACTAAACTATTGACGAAAATTCCGAAAATAAGAATTTGTTAAACGCTAATAAGACCAACATTTGGAGCTGAATTATGGAATTTAAAAAAAAGGCAGAAGAAGAGAAGTTAAATATCTTCGAAAGGAAAATGCTTTGAAGAGTATTAGGTCCAGTAAAAAAAATTGTGATAACACATATAGAAAGGTCAAAAATCAAAATACAAAGAACTTCGGATATTTTTCAATGTGGCAAACCAGAAGGTAAAAAGAAGATAGGAAGGCCGAAAACAAGATGAATCGATAGCGTACATATATGATGACATGAAAAAATTGGGAAAACCATGTTGGAGAATAATAGCAAAAGACAGGACGAAATGGAAAATTATACTGGAGAAGGCAAAGTTCCAGTGAGATGCTGCGCTAAATAGATAAAAAATTTCATACAAAAAATCGCGGTTTTTTTTAGTTCAAGTACTCACTTTTTATACAAAAATACCATTCAACACACTTTATTTATCGAATACACTTTTTTTAAGCATACCTTGAGATCTTCATATTAAAAAATTGGGAGTAAAAATTGGGTGGAAAATAAGCTAGTGCTCGTTCGCTAGAAAGTAAAAAAAAAAGAAGAAAAAAAAACGAAATCCTTATATTTTAGCACTCTGGTCTCTTTGTGCGAAAAGGAGATAGGCCACGTTATATAATACATATGAGTATATTGACATGCATAAGTGTGCAAAAAACAAAATTAAATTTTTCATTCTTACAAAATATTATTTCGAATTATTTTTTCTTCACATGAAAATTATTGCATTTAAATTCCTGTCCTTTCTATGTTTACAATTTAAAAGAGAAGAAAGAAAAAAAACTGAATAAAATATTCATAAAAACAGAAAAAGAAAATAAAACTATTTTAAGCATTTTACATAATGTCCTTTCATTCATAAAGTTGTAAAACGGATACTTTAATTTTTTTTTTCTACCACTTCTTTTCAAAAAAAAACAAAAAAAAATGGCGTCATCATTTAAATGATACTCTCCAGTTTCTACATAAAATAAATATTCATTTTATTTTATTTTTCATACTTTTTTATTTCGAAGATCTGTTAAAGAAAAAATAAGAAGAAAACAAGAAGAAAACTATAAAAATAATTTAAAGGTTTAATGGTGATAAAAAATTTTTTATACACAAAATTTATCTGTCATAATTCAAATTTTTGTTTTTTTCGTTTTTTAGAAATTGAAAAAAAAAAAAAAAATCCTTAACGTACAAATGTTTGACCTAGTTTTTTTTTTTTTTTTTTTTTTTTTTTTGCAGAAAAATATGTTGTTTTGAAATTCTTTGTAGATTTTTGATTTTATTATTTGTAGATAAATATTTTTTGTAAAACAAAAACAATTTAAAAACTTAAAGTGGAAAAAGAAATAAAGGAATTCATATTAATTTTTTGAGTTATATTTTTAAAGTATATTTTTTGTGTTCTTCTTCTTTATCTTTTTTTTTTTTTGTTTTGTTTCTAGAGTTCATTATCCAAAGGCAGAATTTGTAAAAACTGAGCGAAAACAGAACAGTAAGAACATTTTTGTAGACAGTCAAGAAGTCCTGTAAGTGGTAATGTCATACCCTTTTAACACCAAGTCTATTCTCAATTCCATCAGGACCTTACAAGAGGCATGTGCAAGAAACAGTGTACATACAACTCTGGCGGGTACCGGTCTATAGAGGTATAGAGGGGAGTGAGGATGCGTATGCACTAGCTAAGGAAGAAACATTCTTCTAACAAATGAGTATGTATATGCAGAACTATGAAACAAAGTCACAACGTTCAAGCTCACGAAGAAATTGTGCGAGTATATTTTACGATCTCAAAAAAACTGAAGCTACATATTCTCTTACTGAATAGTCAACAATGTAGACTTATGAAGTTTTCATTTGATCAATAATACGTGCTTTTACTAATATTCTATGCTGGGCAAAGTTAGCAGCCTCATTTTAATTTTTATACTTTGTTAATTTTTAATAATTCAAATTTTTTTTTTAAATTAATTTTTCTCAACTTAACTTTTTTTTTAATTATTATTGAAAAATAACTGTAATTAAATTTTAATTATTTAATAAACTTAAATTACCTTAAAAGGTTATTGTTTTTCTGGAAAATAATTATTATTAAAATTTATTTTGTATATTTTATATGTCCATCATAAAAAAAGATTTTATCATTAAAAAATTCGTACGATGATAATTTATGGTTCATTATTTTTTTTTCTCAGTATATTTTTATTTTTTTCAATTAAAAAAATATATTATATACTTTATTAATTATTCATTATGGTTTATTTATATTGATGTTATATGATTTTTATTACAAAATGAACACAATTATTTTTTATGAGTTTTAAAATGTGTGAAAGTATATCTCAAAGGGGCAGTATATGTACATGAGAAAATAATTATGAAAATTAATATTTCGTTATTTTTGTATTTTTTTTAAATTTTTTTAATTTATTATTATTTTTATAAAATTTTCATTATAATGAAGCGAACCATTAAAGTACAGCGATAAAAATTTATTAACAAAAAATATTTAAAATTGAATTTATAAAATTTATAAGAAGATTAGAATTACCACAAGACTGTCATTATATAGAAAATTTTCTAATTACCTAGACATAACAGAATTTTGTAGTATATATTTGTACATTGCATTGTTTTGAAAACCTATTTAAATAGTTAGTATGGATCTTAAAGGCATATTACAAAAATAATAATCCTTTCACAATTCTTATATTTTTTTTTTCAATTTCTTATTATTTTAGAATAGAAGTACAATTTTTTGAAGATTACAGTTGTATCTTGATAAGAGATTATTTTACTCTCCAATATCAAATGTCTTAATTTTTCTATAAGCTATACAAGATACAAACAAAAACAACAATCGAAAAAAAAAGAATGAAGGCCATTTTTTTCTTCACATAATAATCAAATATTTCATAAATTGATTATAAAACGACCATCTATTGATTTTCATTTACATAATATTGAATAAAAATATCTAATATAAATTTCTATTATGATTAGAATTCATTAAACTTATATTCAGATAAAAAAAAATCAAATTCACAATCTTTATAAATTTATAAATTTTATACGGAAAAAAATATAATAATCAACTTGTGGCCGGAAATGAAATAAATTTCAATGAATAAGGACTCTTCAATAAGAAAATGAAAATATAAGAAACTTGAAGACAAAAATAAATAGAAATACAGAGAAAAAAAAACGCAATGAATAGATATTTATGCAAAATGAAATAGAAGATATATTTTTTTTTGAATACCATGAAAAAATTGAAAGCAAATTTATGAGAAGAATTTTCTAAATTAAAGAAAAAAATATTTCAAATCTTTTTTTCTTTTTTTGCAAATTAAAATGTAAAAGATAAAAAAAACAAACGAATAATAAATTAAAATAATTATCTTTATCATCGTTCCATTTAAATTGTCATTTTATTATATTTTGTTAGTGTAAATGTTGCAAATTGCCATTTATACAATTCTAAAATACACTCATAAATGTTTCTGATTTTATTTATTTTTCTTAACTTTTTTATTAGGTTTTTTGACTGCTTTTTTTCTGAGAATAGATATAACTTTTTTCTCAAGTATTCTTCATAATATCTTCGTCATATTGTGCAAGTCTAGAAATTAAAGATTTTAATGAAAGAAAATGATTGCAAATGAAATTCGTGGCTTGTAAATTATACTTTTGCTTGATAAGAATTTTTGCTTATTTTTTTTCTCATATTTTTTTTTTGTTGCTTTTGTTTCTTAATTATTATCTTTAACCTTGAAAAATTAACATTTTTTTAAATAAAAAAATAAGATTTATTTTATTGTTTTAAAATTTTATTACTGCATTGCAAAACAAGAATTTAACATTTTGAAATTTAGAGAAAATGTAGAGAAAAGTTAGCAAAGCTTGATTAAAAAAAAAAAGTAAGTCCTTACACAATTAAATATAATGTATACATACATAAGTATATCTATACATACATACATAGATCATGTCACAACTACTAGCTCCATACGTACCGCCATCATAATAAAAAATAAAAATAATAGCGTGAGATAAAAAAAGTGGAATAATATTCCTTTTATACTGTTCTTTTTATGTCCTTTACTGATATTTTATATTTGTTCCTTTTTTTTTCCGCAAATTTTCATCTTTCCGTACAGGTAGTAAATTAAAGTTTAGAATAAAAAATAAACACGAAACTGTCATCGACTAACAACAAATACATGTCGACTTTTTTATACTCGTCTGTTGTTTGCAATAAAAACGATAACAAGATATACGACTACGAGTACATACATACACAGTTTCTTTTTTCTTGCTTATCACTGGCAAGATGAATAACTATTTTCAGGATAATTTTCATAGATGTTCTCAGGCTTTCCATATTTTTAAAGTATTTATTCCATAAGCAATTGGTTGAATGCAAGGACTCACATTTAATATGGAGTTTATAAACACATGGACGTTTGCAAATTTCACAGGTGATTGGTTTTTTTTAGTCATGGCTTGGAGATATTCCTTTACTGAACTTGAAAGTAGCACAGTTCTGGTGCATGAAAATGGAAAAAATGGAATTGGGATTGAAAGACAAAATAAAGAAGAATGACCTATTTGACCTTTGACCTATTAGCTTTCAGTTGAAATAACGATTTTGTCTCGACCGTTAAATCTTTTATTTTAAATTGTTTGCTTCAAAATTCATTGAATAATTCCAAATGATCCTGGAAAATTTAAATGAAACATGTAAAGAAAAAAATCACTTCCTAAATTTAACTTTTCTAACAAAAGAAACACTAAATATCCAATCCACAACGAGACTTCATATGAGAAACCATTCTCATCTGACCTATAAAAAATTACAAAAAAAATAAAGAATTAATGATTCATAAATAGTTTATTTCCTTGTAGAAAAATATTATTATTATTATTAGTCCTTCCATTTCTTTATTATTATATAAAATTATCTAATGATGGTTACACTCATCAATTCCAAACGATTGATTATTTCAATTTTATGATTATCTTTTATTCTAGTTACCATAAAATTGAAAACCTTTTACGCTTCACTTAATTGTTGAAATCACCAACTATTAAAAGTTTTCCAATTTTCATAAATATATTGTACAAGACTTTCTAAACATGAAATTTTCATCTGTTCTAAAGGCTTCTTTCTAATGGCATTTTAGGTATTATTTTGTTTTTCGTTTCAAACTAAGATCGGACACACATACATATTAAAATGGTTTTTCCTGAAATTATGTTAAAAAGTTTCTTAAAAATTTCAATAATATTTTTTTTATATTTCAGGTATTTTGAAAAATAATAAAAAATTGAAAAAAAAAAAAATTGGATATGAAGATAATATCTTAAACTAAAATTAAAATATCTTAACAGACCTAATTTACCTATAATTTTGTAGAAAATATTTTTATATAAATTTCAAATTTAAGAATTTAAAAACTCATTAGCAAAACATAGAACATAAATCATTTTATGGTATGTACGAGTATAGTACATTTTATATATTATGGTGCGAAACATATGTCACCTAAGTTTTCTGAAAAAAAAAAAAAACTTTTTTAGAACATCGAAATTATAAAGTTTTCTTTAGAACATTTGTCTTAATACACATTTTTTTTTTGTCTAAAAAAATGTTCTTTTTTCTTTCAATTTATCCTGTGCGTATTTTTTGCTATTTTTAAAGTCATTAGAATTCATTTAAAAGTATTTTGTCAAAATAACATGAATTTTTGTTCTTTTTTTTTCTTTAAATAAAAAAAATTTGGAAAGAAAAAATGTGTTAGCTATGTATTTTTTTTTTCTTTAATGTTCACATTGTAACAAAATTCATGAAAAATATATCTTGTATCTGCTTGTATGTAGCTCACATGTGCTGATTATCTTATGAATACCAAATTATCTGCATTATTATGATACTTTGAATATTATTCGAAGATAAATTTTATTATGAGCAAGAAAAACAAAAAAAACTTTAATTTTTCATGTATAAAATGGTTTATGTGAAATAAGAAATAATTATTTTCTTTGCTCAAAAATATAAAATGACACATTACATGACATAAAGTTTGAACAAAAAAATTATAACAGCGATGATAATTAAAACAAAAAAAAAAAACAAAAAAAAGCAAATACACTAAAACCGTGTGAGAAATTTTTAATTTTTTTTTTTTTTCAACAACTATCAAGTATAAAAGAAGATATCATTTGTGACACCCATTATAAAACGTAAAAGATACTTATTTTTCTAGAATATTTATTTTTGAACATTAAAAACAATAATGAAATTATAAGCTTTGTACATGCAAAATTGTATTTATATCAAATGTCACAATTCTGTGAGAATATTTCCAAATATTTTAATGTTAAAAAGCAAAGGCAATAAAATTTATGCAATTTGACAGAAACAAAAAAAAAATTTAAAAGATACTTTGTATGTATGAGGCCATTTAGCGCTATATGGTCTATACGTCGCCACTTATGACTATAAATTTTTCAATTCTTGACCTCAAACGTATTATTTTCTCGTGATCATTCGTCTTTTAATACATATTATTACTTTTTTTTGGTATCATGCTAAGTGTATACAGGATGTTCGAAGATAGAAAACAGAAATAGATTTTCATTGTGACAAGAAAAAAAGGTGTTTAAAATTTTTCAACATGTTGTCAATAGGCGCCGTGTCAATATTATTTTTAAAATTCCTTCCCTCATATGGTTATTTACACGTATGTAAACGATGCAAAAATTTTGCACTACGGTTCTAAGATATTTTTCTCTCTAAAGCTTTTGAGTTTGTTTATGAAGGAAAAAAAATCTAAAAAGTGCTTTTTGTGTCTTCTTTGTTTTATTTAATTTACCTGTTAAGTAGTCATGATTTTACACTACTTCCATTTTTGATATACCTAATTGTGAATGTTTGATTTTATGTAATTTCGCCAGAAAAGTTCTTTATTTTTGACATGTTATCTGTGCGAAAGAAACTTATTAACTCACAAGCGCTTTATAATGTTTTTATTGGTATTTTCAAATATAAAATCACTTTCTTTCATACCTTCTTTAAATATGTAGTTTAATTGTCTATTTCTTAAAAATATCTTTTCCAAAGTACTCAAAAATCTCAAATAAACATTTTATACTCATTTCAATTTATTTGATTATCTCCCATAATCTTGAACACCCTGTACATTAAATATGTCAACATATTCATAGCATATGCATTAAATGTAGTTAGTATCTATATTGAATGTGTATAAGTTCTGTAGGGTATAACATTATAAATAACTTTAGATAAATAGATTTTGATATACAAAATGTCAGAATATAACTCGTTTATATATTGTGGTATAGGTTGGATACATGATAGTAAATTCAAACTCTTTTTTTGTTTTTGCTATAAGTTGATAAATTGCTTAGTAAACATATCGACGGAAGTACCGATGTAAACTTGCTAGTGATTAATGTTCAGGAATTATCCTTTTAACAACAGAATTTTTATATACACGTGAGAAGGTATGTAGATCAATTTTTTTCTTCCTGTGAAGAAAAAAAAAAACACTTTTTTTTCCTTTCGAAATTTCCTTCATTCCTAGTTTTTTGTATGTTTACATACAAATGGTTTTTTTTAATTTTATTTCTGCACATATGTACATATGTACATACATACAAACAACGTTTTTTGCACAATATTATCGTTGAAGAATTATTTAATGACATGTGAATGTAGAAAAAAAAGTTCCTGATGATTTTAGTAGATCATGCAATAATAACAGGTCACTTAAGCTATTTGTTTATAGTTATTCAAGTATTCTGTTTTTTTTTTTTGTGTGTTGCTTAAGAATTGCGAAAAAAAAAGTGGAAGACAAGATAACATGTTTTTTCTAGAATTTTTAAATTATTTCTTGAGACAAACACTTTGTTTTTTTTTTTTGTGCTAAAAAATTATGTGTTTATTAATTTTGGCTGAGCAGGTGAAAGATTCATTACAAAATTAAGTAAAAATTATATCAAGATATATTTTTACTTGTCACATACAGTGAAGGTCAGGGTCAGAGATATAATACGTTTCTTAAATGAAACAGGACGATTGTAAATATACCTTTTCCGTATTTTGAGCTTTATATCCTTAGCGTTACCTGAAGTGTGGTATCAAAATGGCAATCTCTATGTTAATTTAGTTTTCGGAAGCATCCGATAACCGTCACGATAACCAATCCATCAACCATACCTCTACTTCTAGTTTCCATTTTACTATGAAACAATATTGAAACGAAGGTCTAGAAAAATTAAATATAAAAAATTACATAATTTGTATAAAAAAATTTTATTCAACTTTTTTAAATTCAATAAATTTTTTCTTTCATTTTAAATCATCAATTTCAATTTATATATCTTTATTTAACTCTTGATTTTTGTTCTCAAAAAAAAAAAAAAAAAAATACCGAAGCTTTTCAATCGAATCCTTGAATAAATTCTATTAAATAATTCAAAGAACTAAAAAAGGATATTTGAAAATAAAAACTGAAAAAAAAAATTCTTCATTGAATAACAAAATTCAGACAAGAAAGAAAAAAAATTGATTTAAATATTTCTTGATTTCTCAGATTTTATAGCAAAAAAAAATGCACTTTGACTTCGATATTTTTTTCGCAAGAAGATTAAAATAAATTTTAACGAGGTCAAATGTACAGATTTGTAGAAGTCATATTATTACAAACTGTGATGATTTAATAAACGAATAATAAATTCATTTAAATTATTTTTTTTATGGAATTGTTACAAAAGACTAAAAATATATTTTTAATATTTTGGAAAAAAAAAAAAAAAGAAAAAATGTAGAATCGTGATTTTAAGAAAAGTTCATTGTCGACATAATATTACATATGAGTTCATAAAACCAAAGTTGGGCTATTTTTTTTTTTTTTACTATCTTTCTTATTGAAAATATGTTACAGTCTTATAGGTTAAGATATTAAAAATAAGAAAACAAATCTTAAATAAAATGAAATATAAAGAAAATTCAGTAAAAAAATAACAAAAACAATACAATAATCATATCTCGAGAAAAGCGCAAAAATCTCCTTTGATGGTCGGCAGTTTTTTGTCCTCAATCCTAAACTAGACTTAAATATAAATATGGGTATATCATCGTTTGTAATCATGGCCTTTTATTGTAACTGATTTATGGATTCAATATAAGCTTGCATATATAACTAAAAAAGAGTTTATCCAACACGTACACATACGTTTCATGTCTATATGTCTTCTAAACAATATATACATACGAGTATATACAAAAAGTATCTATAGCTGTATGATGGAAATGTAATATTTTTATTCATATAATATAATGATGAAGGGAATGTGGAGCGTATCGAATTATAATGACGATGATTACTATGATGATGATGATGATGATGATGATGATGAAAAATATTTTTTAATAATAATATTCTATTTTTTCTTCTGTAGGATTCATAATATACAATATGTACATATGTATAGAGAATAGATATGATGATGACGGTAGGCAGTATATAGATGACGTTTATGTCGGCGGTATTTTTTTATTAAAAAGAAGAGAAAAAAAAATGCTACAAAGTTATGCACAAAAGTCAAGGATTAACTTATCAGCACACAAAAAAAAAACTATATATGTAATATTAAAAATTATTCTGTGTATGTAGTTTTTTTTTTATTTTTTATTTTCAATTCCTAACCATTTCTATTTTCCTTTATTTCATTTTACGATTAACTGTAATGAAAAGTATTGGTTAATATTTTCTAAATTGTTTTTTTTTCCTGTATTTACTATTCATATTTTTTTTTATATACATATATTGATTCTAAAACAGTCTGAATCAGTAACCAAATACATTATAAATGATTTATAGAATTTTTCGATTATAGCTATTTAAATCGCAAGAATGGAATCTATATGAAATATTTGAAGTTCCGTATATTGCAACGGATCATCTAATATTTTTTTTTTTTTGAAAATATTATGAACGTTAGTATTTGCAAAACTCATAGACATTTTTTATCATTTACATTCAAGAGAAAATTCATTTAAAAAATATTGTACTTTTGTAATTTTGTAACATTTTCAGGTCAAAAGTAATGAATATTTATTTATGTTTAAATTCATTTTTTTTAGAATGAACTGTAACCAACTGTGACATTGAAACAAAGTAGTAAGCTACTGAAGAAGATAAGATAGATAAAATGTAGACCATGACATGAAAAAGTGTTTTTTTTTTTTTGTCCATCATATTTACACAATTAGAATTTTGAATACATTATTATTTTTTTATTCGATCATTAACATTCTTTTGGAGACTTTCAAAAGATATCTGTAATTGAAAACACAACTACTTAAATTTATTTTATTAGTATTTTTAAAATTTAAAAGGATCATTATTTAAAACAGATTTCATTTAAAAAATTCCAATAAAACATAAAAAATAAATAAATTGATAACTTAAAAACCTCCCACTGTTTTATTGAATTTATTTTTTTTTTTTCAACATACAATTCATTGCAAATGTCCCACATTAGAAAAACATTAATATAATCAACTATTCTAAATTAAATTAAAAAAAAAAAAAAAAAACAAGGAGATAATAATAAATTTTTTTTTACACCTTTAACAAATTTCCCACGATCTACACAAAATAAAAATAAAATTTAAATTTTAAGAGCAAAAAAACTCCTATTTTAAATATCTATGATGAAATTCAATACAAAAATACGTTATTGTATATTTTAGATATTTTAAATGCTATTAAATTTTAAAAAAAAAAAATCCAAATTAGATACAAAATATGTCTAAGTTTGATTAAAAATATTTTGAAATGTGATATTATTGAAAAAATCATATAAAATTCTTCGAAAATATAAATTTCACATAACAAAATTAGATATCAATTTACAAAATCTTTGATTTTTATCTAAATTTTTATTTGATAGATAATTCATCGAAAAAAAAGTGTCATACGTACCTATGTATAAAAAATTTGTAGGAAATATTAAATAGATATTATTTAAATGATATTTGTTTCACAGTGGGTGAAATCAATTAGAGATAATGTATGATATTTAAAAAAAAAACAAAAATCAATAAATGAGATACAGGTTGTCGTTTTATTAATTTTTCAAAAAGAAAAAAAAAAGGTTATTCAAAAAATTACACGTAATGTCACAAATCTTTTTTTTTTATTAGTGTTAAAGGCTGAGAACAAACAAGAAATTATTTTTTCTATAACTTTAATGATTTTTTAAACAAAACATAGCTATAGTTTCTGAAATCTACTCGATTTTTTAAATAATTAAATAAAATAAACTACAAAATGAAAAAGTTAAAGAACTTTCATAGATTGGCATTGTTCGTTTCTTTAGAATAGAAGTGTTAGACGGTACTGATTTCTAATCACAAAATCAATCATATCTGAATAAAACCTTCTAGGATATTACTCATAAAAAATCGATTATCTAATATAATAAAAAGGACTTTAGACTTTCTATATATGCAGAATTCAATTGAAAAGACAATAGAATGAAAATGAAAAAAAAACTCATTCTAAAAAAAATTACTTTTATTTTTCTGTTATGTTTTTTTTTTCTCATTTCAATTTCCTTTTATTATTTTTATAATCATCAATTTCATTATTTCAATTATTTGAACAATTTCAAAAATAGAATAGAATTGAAAAAAGAGACAATTTTAGTGAAGTGTATCTCGATTTAAGGATAATTTCAAATCTGAAATTTTCTATTAACGTTCTGATAACAACCCTAAAATTACTTTCTTTTTTTTTCAGTATTTCGTTTATATGTATTTTTTCATTGTATAGTCTTCCTTTCAATTTAATTCAATTGAAATAGTACAAAAACTGAAGACTTTTTTTTTATATACATAAGTATATTACAATCTTGAGAATCATCTACTTTTTGAGACATTTTGAAAAAAATTTAATTTGGATAAAACAACCTCTATATGGAAGAAAAAAGTGAAAAAAAAAGGAGAAAATGAGAAAAAATCGGTTGCATAAGCAAAATATAGAATAAAAAAAATATGTACATTACGTAGACTATGTAGAAAAAAATTATATAACAGTGGAAATGTAGCGATACAAAAAAAAATGGGGTAGGGAGAAATTAACACCCCCAGGACCCTCTTCAGATTTTTTTCTAACATTTTTGGCTCGTGCGAAAATTAATACGTTTCGTGTATAGATATTTAAAAGCTCTAAAATGTCTAAATTATTATTAAAAATAAAAAAAATATGGTACTGCTGAGTTTAAAAAAAAGTCATAACTGATATAAATTAACACACCATATCTGTGCGTCAATGTGACGTTATAGTGTTATGTTGGTGCGTCAACGGGGTGTTTCACAGCATCGCCAGAAAGCGTCAACCACAAGATTACTAAGTGAGTAACCAGAATACATATATAAGTATCTACTCCCACTAAGAAGAAAATTTGGATAAATAAAATATACAAATTTTCCCTAAAATATAGCAAAAGTCTCTCTATAAGGATAACAGGAAAAGTAAAAAGAAGAAAACTAGCAAAAAAAAACCTTACTTATTAACATATGTATATTTCCAGACGGCTTGTTTCTGGACACGTTTAAGATTTTCGTTTGACTCTTTCGCGATCCTTCCCGTTTCGTTGAAGTACTTCTATGAATAACTAAGGTTTTCGCCACTATAACACTTTGGCACGAAACGGATAACTTTCCCCTACACGTTCACGTTCAAAATTTTTTTAAGAAGTAAATATAGAGAAGGATACAAAGCTATCAAATTGATGAAGGATTTTATTTTTATTTGTTTGTCTAACATTCTAAATGAAAAAAAAAAAAACACACAATTTGTACAACGAAAAAAGAAAGTGTGAAATAAGGTTAAAGAAGAAAAAAAAAATAAATAAAGGAAAAAAATATATGGAAAGAAAATACCAGCAATAATTTTTATTTTCTACTTTGAAGCTTATTGACACTCCCCAATGTTTATTCATGAACAAATAAGTACATACATATGTATATACGAGTACATAAATGTATAAATAATCGTTGTTACCAACAAGGATATTCTGCACAGTAATATGAATATTTGAAGTAACCAAAAAAAAGAAAATAAAAAAAAAAATAAAAATAAAAACGAAAAGAATTATTTGTGAAGAAAAAAAATGCAAAGAAGTTGAAAAAAAAAAAAAAATAATAATAATACTGAATTAATAAAAAGGACCAAAAATAAATAACGAGACTGATGAAGAAAAAATGTTTCTTATTTTTTTTTTTTCATTCTTTTTTTTTTTTTTAAATTTATTTTTAATGAAATCTAAGTCCATTTTATTTCCTTGTTTTTTTTTTCAAGTAAAATTTTAGTAACACTCATACAAATTTACAACTTGATTATTTCTTGAATTATTTTTAAGAAATGAATAAAAATTAATCAATTTAAAAGACATAAAAGCAATACAAAAAAAAAAACAAATAGGGAATGAAGTTTTATAAATAGAATTTTAGGGCTAATTCGATTTACATAATCTTCACGAAAAAAAAAAATAGTATTGAAAAGAAGAGTGGTAAATTTTTTTTTTTCGCTAAGTAAAAAAGGAAAATAAAGCGAAAGAATTATTGCAAAACTGCTAATGAATTTACTTTGCTATTCATTCATTTTTTAATTCTTTTTTTTTTTCACTTTTTGTTCTCTCTCTAGAAAAAGAATTTGATAAGGAGAAAAAAAAAAATCTGTTCAATTAAATTTATATAAAAAAATAAAATTGAAAAGAAATTAGTTGTGAGTGCAAATTTTTACTGTAATTGAAATAGAAGGCGTTAATAAGAAAGAAAGTAGTTAAAGGCACTTTGAAACAAGTTCTTAACTGAGAACAAATCATTGATTCTGAAAAGACAAAAAAAGAAGAAAAAAATATTTAGAGGATAGAAAAAATTATTTTGCTCAAATGATGAGACATCCTGAAAAAATATCACTTTTTATATTTGATCCTTGATGGCGAAATAGGTCGCTACGGAAAAGAAAAATATCCTGGTTGAAAAATCTTAGAACATAGTACACGTTTCAACAAAATCTTTATTCAGATCACTTATAAAGAAAACTTTGAAATATTTAAATTTGTGCCACTGAAACAGAAACATGTCATGAATTTAGCACACTTCGTTGAAAACAGACAATGTTACAATAACTTCAATACACTTAAAACTATTCAATCACATTTATTGAATTAAATTAACTAAAAATAAACAATATGAGGAGCATAGCATCAATATACTAAGCAAGCTTTTATTTTTATTTCAATAAAATTCATGTAATTTGCTTGCAAAAAAAAAAAATAATTATAATAAAATAAATAAATAAATAAATACATAAAAAGTAACAATTTGTTTTCATAATCAATAAATTTTGCCATATTCCAACATTTGAATCGGAATAAATTAGTATTAGTCTAAGGACTATTACAATTTATATTATGAATTGTAGTTTAGTTCAGCTATTTTTTTTTTTTTTTGTTAAATGACCCCAAAATTCTGGAGCAAAAAAAATAATTTTCAATTGAATTAAATGAATGGGTAATTGCTTGAACACAATACAAAAATATATGTACATACATACATACATATGTTCATCTTGTAATAAGATAGAAAATCATCATCAGCATCAATAAATATAATATAAAAAAGAAAATTCAATTCCCATACAATATGTAACAATTACTTTTCTATATATTGTTAGTGCCAAAAGTCAAAAAGAAAAAAAAAATAAGATCTAAAGATATAAATAAATACATTTTGACCAATTTTAGATGAAAATGTCATAACGCTTCGTTTACTCAGTAATTTCATGCAAGAAGCAGTTTTTCTGTTTATTTTTTTTTTCTTTTTTTCAATAATGGACGGGTAGGATATATAGTTTTATTGGCTATTGTGGTAATTCAACAAAAAAAAGGAATAGAAAAAAAAGATTTTGGACCATAAAATAAATATTGATTCTCAAATTACATTTCAATTAATCAATGACTACATACATGTATAAATTGATAGCATTTGAATTAAGTAATTTTTATTATTATTTTTTTTTTAATGGTTTATAGAAAAAATCATTTTTGATCTATAATTGGGCACTTCAATTGAAATATTAGCTTTATTTTGGCATTTTTTCGAATTTCTAATTAATTTTTGTTATTGAGATCGTTTTGTTATTTACCTCATGAATTACATACATACACAAACAATGAAATTTGATACCTGACAGACAGATTTATTTGTAGTAAAAGAAAGAAAAAATGTTGATTTCTGTGCTGGTGGGTAAAAAGACAATATTTCAATTTTTATGTTAAGTAATACAAAAAAAAAAGCTTTTTGTGTCCTTACCGCTTTAGAGTTATTTTGTTACGATAAAAATGGTGTCGCACTTTAGCTTTCTCGTTTTTCCTCCAGGTCTTACTTTTACTAATAAAGATGAAGTCAATTCTACACACTTTCTAATGAAGCTCATTTCTCTCTTAATCATCATCAGCCACTCAAGAGTTAAAAAATCTTAAATTCAAAATTTTGTGCATTTTGATGATACATGAGTTTTTTCCAGATTTGAAAAAGGTACACTTTGTCTTGACAAATGCTTTTTGCTTCTCTTTGTTTATACTGTTCATTAAAACTGAATTAGAAAGGATTCCAATGGAGAAAAAAATGATATTTATCGAAATAAAGTGTACTTTTGCCCAAAATTTCCAAAGTTCTATTTCTAATGCAGGATTCATTCATTTCAATGAATGAATTGCAAAATTTTAGTAATTTTTTTTTTTTTAAATTAATGTGCCACAACGTAGCGATATCCCTTTACTGTACTACTGCACTTCTGTTAGCACAGCGATGGCTCGTTGAGATGGAAAAAAGTTTGAAGAAAATTATAATAAAAAAGAAATTTTATCAGAAAAAGTGTAGTAAATCATTGAAACCTGTTTGCTTTAGAAAAATTATTGCTAATTTTTTGCATTGAGAAAAGCTTTCATGGGCACTTTTAGGTTTTCAATTAAAAATATAATTTTACGAATAAGAAAATAAATTGAACATCTTCAAAAGTTACAAAGAATTTCTTTCAGTAAACATGCCATCGGAATTTATGAACTGTTTGCTTTTCTGTTTAAAGTTTTTTAGCTAATTGCCAAAAATGCCATTACCTAATTGGAAAATTCCATAAATACAGCTGTTAAATTGTTCACATTACATAAAATTTTCTATTAATCACTAAAAATGTTCTTCCTAATTACATTCGAAATCTTAATAATTACCTAAAAAAAAATTTTTATGATAAATTGAAAATAGCTATTTTTTTTTTATTTCTCAATTCAATCACATCTTTTGAATACGCAATAAAAACAAAAAATAACATACACTTATAAACAAGGATATGTATAATGTGTGTTGTATTTATTACAATTTTTTTTTTTTTTTTTTTTTTTTTTTTGATTTTATATTCTATAGTTATGCAAGACGAACGATAAAGAAGACAATTATGATGAAAAATAGATGCCTGAAGTGAATATATAATTTGTCTGAAAATATATTAATATTCCATTAACATATATTCTAAAGTAACTATACATGCACATACATATGTATGTTGTATAATAAGAACTAGCTATAGTAACCAAAAGAAAGGGACCCTATACACTATACGTAACATATAGACACAATCTGATATTAAAGGTCAAAATAAGAAAAGAAGGAAAAAAATTTTAGGAAAAGGTTTTTAAAAAAAAATCGTTCATAATTTTTATACTGTAAATATTAAAAATAAACTATTATAATAGTTTATTCTTAGGAAAGGACTATCAGAATTCAACTAAAAGAACATAAATAAAAAATAATAAATGTTATATGTTCAAAAGATGAGTAAAAGACGAATGAAGATGATGGAAGAATTCGAAGAGTTATTATTATTATTGTTGTTGTTATTGGATAATATTTATTATGATTTTCATATACATATATACGAGTACATACATATGTATCTATCTACAGTTTGTATACAGAAAAGATATTGATATGATTTATGAATCAGTTTTATTTTTATTTCCACATTGATCCATCTCTTTAAAGAATAGAGAAAATATATTGATTTCATACTACACAATTTGTATAATGAACTTGATGTCTATTTATAAAAAAAAAAAGAAAACAAGAATAAAAAAGTATCTGTATATATTTAAAAATAGTAGATAGGTATATGTAGTATAGACATGATTGATAAGAACTACATATATTTTCTTCAGAAAATAAAAAGAAGATGTTTTTATTCATATTTTATTTTATTGTTTTTATTTTTATTTTTTTTTTTCCTTTTTGCATATATCCGATCCTCATTTGATATACGATATCCCAGAGAATACATACGTGACATATATCTACTTTTTCTCTCATTTCTACTGGTCTTGATATAGTATACTTTTTTTTTCTTTCTTTTTAATCCTAGTTCTTGTACTATAATAAAAGTAGTAAATCATAATAATTTTTCTATTAGATACTCTCAATATAAAAAAAAAATAAAATTTTTTCACTACTGCTTCTGATGCACATCACTTCTTGAAACTTTTGTGCTACAGTTTATTAGTTCTATTTTTCTACTATATATTGCTATTTTGTTTGTTGCATGTATTACAAATATCTTATGAATCTATCTTATTGTCCTATAAGTGACCAAAGAAGTAATTTATCTTCTTTTTACAAAAACAAAAAACCAAAAAGATTTATTTTGTATCTTTAGATAACTTCTTTTATAACTGTTTCAGATAGATTCAATCACATATACATCTAAAAAATCTGAAAACCAGAATTAATTGAACAACCTGTATTATTCAACATAATATTATTTTTACCTATGTAATATGAAATTTACAGTCATTTGTAATTTTTAGTTCTATTACTGAAAGAACCAGAAAAATATTTATAAAGAGAGAATTTTATGTCGGAAGCATATAAAATGAAGTGAATCAAAAGATTATATAATTACAAAAATTTCTGGTATATAAAAGCATTACATATTTTAGATTTTATATATTCTTGTATATTTTGTTTTTGGATTGCAACTAACAAATAACAACAAAAAAATGTTTTTTTAGTAAAATATTTACAAAAAGAAAAAAACTAAGTTCTCATGCAAACATGAAGGATACAAACTATAAAAGAAGTTAGTAAATTAGTCTAATATCGTGTTCATTATTTATGGAATTTTTCATAATTATTCTATTATGAATAATTCATTCACAAAAGATAAAAGAGTTATAATATAAAAGAAGATACAACTACTCACATATTGAATCTATGTGATATTTTATAGTAGCATTTTATATTGGCAAATATATGTATGTATATACAAAAGTTTTTAATCCTGGATAAGATATAAGTAAGAAAAAGATAAATTCTTTATAAATAGTCACAGTCGTCGTCTTAATGTCGGATATAAACAATAGTAAATGAGTTTTGAAACAGCGCGATAAGATTGAATATAGGGTGTTGGCGAAAAATAAAGCTAAACGTACAAGCATTGTGAAGCGCGCACAAATACAATGCCTCAAGACACAAAATAGACATATCAAAACGCATCATACTTAATACTTTTCAACTGATTGGTTTGTTGAATTGGGCATCCGTGACCTTACAATATTCCTTGTAAAATGTTTTAAACAATTAAACAAATAAACATAACTTTCTCCCTTACATTTTTCCACCTAAGTAGTTGCACCAACGCTATATACTAATCCAAAGTTCAATAAAATAATACTCCTACATCCTTACGTTGTGGCTCATAATTGAAAAAATTCTCAGTTAATTCTCAGCCTTTTACTCATTTATATCAAATTAATTCTGATAGTTCTGAAAAATCTATTTTTTGTTTTTTTTTTTTTTTTTTGGAAATCTCATTACTTCAATAAAATTTATTTAACCAATCACGTCATCAACACCCTGTGATTATTCATAAAAATTATATTTGTATAAACACAAAGAAATATAATATATTTTACGTGGAGGTGTGCTTCAATTTTATCTTGATTACCGTAATTTTCAACTCAAATTATTTTATGATTTTCCATCAGCCATGTTGCATTTTTTGATTGCTATTATGTATATGATGAGTGCTCTTTTGAATATACATTTTTGTCGAATAGCATATTACAATACATACAGACAAAATAATTGCAGAATATTATATTATATAGGCATCATCATCATCATTATAAGGATAATTATAGTAAATCTAGTCAATCTATATGCATATATGTACGTACCTACATATGTACATATGTATATAACAAATGCGTTATTCATGAAGAGATTAGTTTTTATATAAAAAAATATGAATTATGAAAAAAAAAAGATTATAAAAATTTAATGGGATTTTTAAATAAACTAAGAAACTCAAAAAAAAAAAAAAATAAATAACATTTTGGGAAAAAATTAAGGATTATTGTGAAATCTCTGTGACAAATTTCATATCTTGAAGTAAGAAGTTAGCGCAAAATAAAACAATTGGCTTCGCATGAATTTTTCGCAATTTGCAACTATCAAATATGAGCGGTTTTTTGCAGCACTAAAACGAGTTAGGAAAGAGTTATGTAATATTCTTTATTGTTAATTCCTCAACTAAACTTACTTTGCTTTTCTTGATTTTATAATTGTTAGATTGATAACAGGACACGAATTGCATGATCGAAAAAGTAATCAGAAAATAAGAGAAACATGTCATATTCCAGACGTTTTATATTATCTGGATGGACCTGGATTTCAGGATCTCAAGACCAAGAAATGTTGGTAAACACACAATCTAGTTCAAATGTAAGAAAATTAATATACAGAGTTACTGTATCTGTTTCTGTTTCTTCGAATTAAACGTAATTTTTTTAGAAAGCAATTGGATAATTTGTTTTCTAGAAAAAGTGTAGATACATAGTAGACAAAACGAAAATTTCAAAATCTTTTCTCAATATTAAACTAGATTTTTCAACAAAAATCCAATTTTTGATTTTTCATAATAAAGTTTCGAATAAAAGTTTTTATTGGAAGCTAAACATTTTTCGAAACTTAACATTTTACAATTCATGTCATTTTTAAATTTATGTGAAATTTACAAGCTCATGCTGTTTATGACTTTCTGCAAATATCCTAATTTGGCACAGAAAGTTAATACTTAATTTGTTTTACAATAAACTGTAAAAAAAAAAAATTATTTAAAACTATAATAAAAGTCATAAAATTAAATATAAATGTTCTTGAACTGAATTATACATTTGTCAAATATTCAAAATTTAAATGATTTCAATAAATTTTGTTTTCGGTTAAAATTATTTTATAGCATGTTTGCCATATTTTTAATTCATTTTTTTTTTTTTTTTCAATATATGGTAAATTTTATATAAAAATGTACAGCGATATTCTTTATATGAAAAATGATTTAAGCTATAAAAATGTATATTTAATTTTTTATTATTTAAACTTCATTTGACGAATATATATCGCTTATAAGCTACAAAAAAACAAAAAAACAAAAAAAAAAACTAAAAACAAAAATAAAATATCCACTTAAATTTTTTCTTAAGCCCACACAAAAAATATCTGGACAATTTGCGATCACTTGTTAATAATATATACCTGCTGAGAACTTTAAATTTTTTTTCCTCCTTATTTTTTTATTTTATTTTATTCCTTACACATGCAACATTTTTTATTTACTTTTCTGTACGTTTTATATTTTTAGTTTTTTTTTTTTTTTTTTTTTTAAATTTCATTATAATGTGAACCAGTAAAAACAAAAATTTATTAAGATTATTTAAAATACAAATCGGACATTAAAATTTACGTTTATTTTTCTTAAAAATCGCATCGATGAGTCCATAAATGATCTTCACAATCGGACAACATATCGTTTATTACAGTACACAATACACATACGATGATTTTTATGCATATACATACCTACTATTGTACAATATATAGAGAGTTAGTTTTTGGTTATTTTATTTTTTCAATTTTTTTAAAAAAAATGTATCTTATACTTCTTATTTTTTTTTTTTGGTTTTGGTTTTTGTATATAGTTTATCATGGTGTATAAATAACAGATATAATAGCATCAAATGATCATTATGGACCATTGATTTAGTTGTTTTACATATCATGAGTATCATGTTACAGACAAAAACAGAATATAATCAATAAACAGTTAAACTAAAAATTGATACGAAAAATTCCAGCTAACATTTATAGAGTATCTTTTCAATCGGATGATGATGATGATAATATTATCGCATTGAATTATCTTCTTTGTTTTTTTTTACTGAACAAAATAAATAGACGTAAATGGTCACACAGGTAGTAAACGTTTTATTGAATATCATTTTAGATAAGATTATTTTATTTGAAGTGAAAAATTTTTGTACTTATATGATGTTTAATTTCTAGTGATAAAATAATACAAATTTTACGCACATGTAATTGTCAATTAAGAAATTTAAATTGTAAAGAACTTCTGAATTCAAGTGTCTTAAATTTCAAAACTTTTAAATTCATAATTATTTCAATTTTGTTGTAACCTAACATAAAATTTCGTCCTTCAAAATAATGAGGTATTAGAGGTGTTTTATTTTGTGTGATTTTTTTCAATGACTTTCATAGTAGCAGCACTGTCTTTAAGTAGTAAAAAAAACTTCATCCAGAAGAATCTTCTGAACTTTTAATTGCTTAAATAAAGTTTATATTTTTCGTGGAACCTAACGCGTCTGCATTACCAGAATTGATTGTATTTTTTCCACAACTCAAAATTAGTTAGAGTTGCTGTTATCGCTTTTACCATCTAGCTTCAATATCCTTGTTAGCATCATTTGTATTAGATATTAGTATATTGCTGTTATTTAATTCTTTCAATTTAAATATTCATTGTTAAAATCTAAGTTCGATTCAAAATAAAATTTATTTATTAATTTTTACGATTGTTTTTTTTTTTTTACTCATTCGTTGTTAAAGTTAAATGAAACCAGCATGAAACAAAAACTATATAGCTACATCACAATTGTATAAAAAAAAACAACATAGTTTCGAACAGATAATCATAAAGCACAAAACATTAAAAATAATTCCAATGTAAGCATCTTTCTAGAACTTTTTTTTTTTTTCGAAATGAAATTCTATTTTCTTTTCTTATAAAATCAAGTTATAGGGTTTTTTTTTATATACAGAACACGAACACATAAGTACCTACACGCATTTGATTCTCATCTCATGTTGATCACATTCAAAGATAATTTTTCAATTTTGTTGTTTAATTTAAGCCCAAAAAAAAAAAAAAAAGAATGTACATTGAAAAGTTAAAATCAAAATAATAAAATTAAAGATGAACTCTTCAAATGAAAAAAAAAAAAAAACAACCTAAAATATACTCGATAGAAGATAGATCTTATAGCCAGTTTTGATAGGTATTACACGTAACCTTTGTTCAAATTTAAAATACATAATGTATCTAATCACACCTAAACATTTAAATAAATATAATTCATTCACAAGGTTTTATCGTAAAATACTTTTTTTTTTTTTTTAACTATGATTGTTTTCTTTTTTCTTTTTTTTTCTTTTAATTTTTTGATTGAGAGGCTGGTACAATACATCAAAAACTGTACTTATATAATTGGTCTTTTAAAATATTTTTGGGCGAAAATTAATTAATATCGCACCTTAGGAATCAAAAATTATATTGTACAATATATTGGTGTATGACGTGTTATGTTCTTTAAGAACATATTTATGTTTCTTTTATTTTCATTTGTTTTCTACATAATTTTTTTTTTTACCATGAAAAATTATAAAAACAAAAATCATTAGTCATGTTCTAAAATATGTAAAGATACTTTTTGATAGATTTCAACTGATTGTTCTATTAATCAAATCAATAGTTCATTAATTTTCTTTAAATATGTACAAAAAAAAAAAAAAAAAAAAGACATGTACATGAAAAAAGTACTAAGAATTTTTGTTTTTTAAACTGTGAAGTATTTTTTCGCTAGACATTTCAATAACACATTAGCCTACAATTTTTTTTTTTTTTTTGGTATTTAAAAAATTTACTTTTTCAACGTCTACATTATTGTTTTTTATTTTTTCTCCGATAGAGTTTTTCATTCAATATTCTATAGTGAAGCATTTAGCAGATTTTTTGACAAAATATTTTACGGGCAAAGGATATTAGAAGGAGATGTTCGATGCAATTCACATTCACATTAGTTTTCTTTCATTATTAAAGTTATAAATTGTAAAAATCTGTTAATTTTTTTAATTTTTTTCTTTTCTTCTTCATTCCAATAAATATTGTTCCCGATTAGACTGTTTAACGGCAACAATCGATAAAAAGTGATTGATCTACACACTCTTTATAACTAGAAAAAAAACTATTGAATTTTTTTACTGGGATATGTATCTTATCAAATTCTCTTTATTCACTTCATCTGGCACCATGCAGTAGATTTTTACTTATTTAAGTATGAACTTGTTACTCAAATTTTAATTGATTATATGCTGTATATCGTTTCACAGTATCTCTAAAAAATATATCTTAAGATATTCTCTTTAATCTACTGCTTAAACCTTAAGATGTTTATTTAAATCTAAGGTTTTCAATATCAGAAGTTAACGCTTTATTATTTAATTAGTTCAAAACTAAAAAGCGTCAAAAATTTTAAAATTTCGTAATGGCTTTCACACATTGTATAGATTAATATGTTAATCAATTTTGAAAAAAAAAAAATAAAAATTTGACATAATTTCTTATATATAATAACTTCTAACTCTCATCTTTCTCAAAATGCAGTAATTTTAAATATTTAATTACAACACACCTATAATAATTTTGGCCAACCTTCTTCTTTATTTTTAATTTGGGTTTTTTCGTTTTTTTCTTTTCTTTCTTTTTTTCTTAATTAACTAAGACATTTTTTTATCAACGGCTTTTCGAAAAATTACCAAAATTCCTTACATGTTATTTCAATAAAATAATAATAAAAATAAAATAAATTAGATACAATGGCAATAGCTTCACAAAAAATATTTTTCACAAAAAAAAAAAATTCAAATTATTTTTTTTTTATCATTTTACATAATGAAGAAATCACATTTGACATTAATATTAAATTATAGAATTCTTTTTTTTTCTCTTTTTAATTATCGTTATTTATTTAATTTATAATAATAGACCTACCACATTTATGTCATCTTTTTCTTTTAATTAACGGCCTCTATCATTAAATATATCAATTTTATGTACGAACAAAAAAAAAAAAAGTTGAAATTTTTTTGTTTTTTTTTTTTTCTTTTCTTTTTCAGGTGCAAATAATAATTTCGTTAATTTTCTTCTCTTGTATATAATTAAATAAATTATACAAAAAAAAAGAAAAAATAAATAAATAAAAAGAAGCAAAAAATACATATGATAATCAAAATTTTGTTAAAATTTTCATATAAAAGTCATAAATCATACAAAATTATTATCATTTACAAAACAGTTTTGTTTTATTTTTGTTTTTTCTGACAATCTAATTTTTTATTAATTCATTTTATTTATATTTTTTTAGTTTTTTTTTTAATTTAGTAAAACACTTTTTTTTTTCTATATACATTTTATTAATATAGTGATGGTTTTGAATAATAATTTAAATCTATTTGTATCTTTATTATAAATAGAAAAGTATCTTTTTTTTTTCAAAAAAACAATTTGAAAAAAAAATTTTTTTTTCTCAATTTTTGCTTTCATCATATTAAAATTTTTATGTCTGGATTATATGAAAAATATACAAAAGATATAATGTAAGTAAATGATATGAATATATGATTGCATAGCATTTATTTAATTTTTACTCTTTTTTTTCTCATGTATTATACTGAAAATATACGAGTGTACATATAGATAATAAAATAATTTAAAATATATAAATATATAAAATAATAAAATAATGTATTGGAGACATAACGTTTCGTAATAATAAAAATAATCATAATAATAATGTACATAATATAAAAGATTTAGATTCTCGCACATTCTTATTTTACAACAGTCCGGGTCTTTTGTAGATATGTATACAAAAAAAAAAAAAAAGTAGACACAAAAAAAAAATTAAAATAAAATAAACGAACGGCGAGATACTGTCAATGGGGGGTCATTTCCAAAGACGTTATTAAATCAATCGAATACATGAAAAGTGAAATAAAATAATATGAATATACCTCGTATTAAAAGAAAATAAAAAAAAAATAAATAAATAAAAACAAATAAAATATATAAATAATAAAACAAACGAAAAAATAAAAAAAATAATAATAATGTAAAAACAAAAGTAAAATAATACAAATTATAAACAATCATTTTATGACAGTCATTTATATTTATGGCAGGTGTTTTGCGAATATTTTTCGTTTATTTTTTTGATTGTTACGAAAAAAAAAACGAAAAAAAAAAACAGAATTGTTTAAAATTTATTTTTATTATCTTTTGTACAATATTAAAAGTTATTTTATTATAGATTGGATATCTTATTGGTATTTAGTATATATTTTTACAAAAGATGTATAAGCTTAACTTTAAAAATAGCTATACAGAAGAAAAAAAAAATGTGAAGAATGAAGGAAAAATGTGAAAAAGAAAAAAAAAATAGGGTTGGGTGCTGATTTTGTTGTATTTTGTTTGTTTGTTTGTTTTTTTTTTTGTTTTTTGAGAGTTTTTATTAGTCTATAAGAGTTGGTTGTTAATGTCAAGAAATAAAATTTATTTTATGTAATTATTATGAAATAAGAGAAATTGAATATTCTAGATAGGTATACAATCTTAAACAAACAGTATATATACGATATAAAATGTACATACATATGTGTACCAAACATGAATTGTTTTATATTTGTATAAGATATAAAGATGGAGTAAAATAAGGCCCAATCAGCACCATAATGTGAATGCAATTTTATTTCACTTTTACGTTTTAATTTAAATTAAAACCGTAAATTTTTGTTAAAAAAGTTTAAAATAAAACCAAGTCCTTTTTCAATTGAGATATTTGCAGTATAAGATTTTTCTTTTGCCATTTTATTGATGACCTTTTATAAAAAAAAAAAACTAGACTTTTTTGTAAAAATTTAAATAAACTTTTAAGCTTAAATTTGATTTGAAATTACATATTTAAAAAATAATAATTTAGAAAAATTTAATTTATAAGGACCTCCCGGAAAACTTGAAAAGCATAATAAAAGATAAAAATTTCAAGGAAAGCTAATTTCAATTAAAGGAAAATACCTTATTCAATTTTTACATATAACTAAGAACCAAAGTCCAAATTTTAGCCTTATTTTACAATTCAGTGTAAAAATATTCTATGGGTATTTTCTTTAACCTTATTTCATGGCACCTAAACAAATATATAATTTATGCTTACATGAACATATAAAATCTCTGTATATGGCGACCGATGAAAAAAAAATAAAAAAATAAAAAAACAAACAAAAATTTGTAAGATA
This sequence comes from Bombylius discolor, assembly GCA_939192795.1. Classification (NCBI taxonomy): domain Eukaryota; kingdom Metazoa; phylum Arthropoda; class Insecta; order Diptera; family Bombyliidae; genus Bombylius; species Bombylius discolor. The sequence continues at coordinate 38,870,464 of OW584240.1, forward strand.
TTTTATTATTTTTATAAGCCGTACGTGTTATTAAAAATTATTATTAAAATGAACAAACAATATAAAATTAGAAAAACTGTAAAATAAAAATTAACAAAATTAAATTACATTAATAAAAACAATAATTCCTTTTCAATAGTTTAAAATATTTTCTTGTAAATTTAAATTGCCTACTTTTTTTTTCTTCTTATATCTTGAATTTTCCGAACTCATTTCTTCTCAAAGAAATTTCATGATAAAAGAGTATATCATTAAAAATTAATAACTTCTTTCTAGAGAAAAGATGAATTTCTGGAACACAATTCACATTGATTTCAAAATAAACAAAATAAAAAAATCCAAAAAAAAATTTAATTCACAATTAAAATTTAAAAAAAAAAAATGTACATATTTTACAAAAAGAAAAGAAGAAGCGTTTCTTAAAATTCTTGTACTTTAATTTGGTATTTTTTTTGTGAAAGTATTTTTATGTTCTGTAATTCTTTTTTTTTTCTCAAAAAAAAAACAATTACCATTTAATAATACCACATAACTTTTAAAACACAAAGGAATAATTCTTAATAAACAACAAGAAAATAAAAATTAATTTGCAACAATATCCTTAATTAATTACCTTCATTTATTTAAAAAAATTTGTATAAGAATGAGAAAACAAAAACACACAATTAAAATTGAATAAAAAAAAAAAAAATAAATAAATAAAGGCAGAAATTTTTAATGTCATTCATTTAAATGTATCATTAAAAGTTATGTACTTTGTATAATGAACATGAATTTTAAAAATAAAATGAATAATTATAAGAATTTTTCAAAAAAAAAAAAAAAAAAAATGTGCTCTTACTTCAAGAGGATAAGTTGATTTTGATTGATTTGTGTAATTTATAAATTTTAAAAAAATTTTGTTTACTTTTCTCAAACACGATATACATAATATGTACATATTTTTTTTTGCTTTAAAGCTCTACAGGGCTTCTGTTCAAAATAATTAACATCGATCCGTTTTTTCATTCCAATTATTTTATTTTATTTTTTTTTTTATTGTAAGAAATTAATCATCGTAAATTTTCTAATGGCTTGCACATTCAATATTATATGTCCTTTTTATGTTTTACTTTTTTAAAATTGCATACTGACATAAATTGATATCACTTGAACTTGAGCTAATTAAAATTGAAAATGATTTTGTTAACGTTTGTTAAAATGTCCTGCCCTAAATTAAAAATATTAAATGCATTTAAACCTCACACATAAAAAAAAAAAAAAACAAAATTAAATAAATAAAAATGCAGCAATAATGAAATAAAGTGATTTAAAAACCAACATCAAAGCTAATTTGACAAGCAAAGGAACAACGGAAACAAGGAGAAGAGAAAAAATGAAAAATGAAAAAAACAAAAAAAACAAAAAAAAAATTTCCATTGAAAGGATAACAACCCTCTATTTTTCATTAAAAATATACATACATACTTTAACGTAAAGTGAAGTATGTAGATACAATATGAAAAAGTATATGCACGCGTAAATGAAAGTATAAGAGTATGTAGCTCATTATGACCGTTACTTAATCAAGAAAAGGAGAGAGAAAAAAAAGTATATTTTAAAATATGGCACGCCATTATTGCAAAGAATGAATATTCATTTTAGTTTATGGTTTAAATATACATTCCATTTTAATAAGTTGATTTTAAAAAAGAAAGATTTTTTCTCCTTCTTTTTTTCTTTTTTGTCTTTATAAAACATTTCAAAAAGTTGGCATAATGCAATCAAAATGATTGAAAATGATATCCAACCTTGATGATCACTATGTGTACAGTAGTTGTAGGAAATGCATACACAGGACGCCATATAATACAAATTCTGTTTTTTTTATTGTTGTTGTTTTGCATACATTAATGCGCCCTTTGAAGAACAGCGCTAATCAAAATGATTAGATTGTGTGTATACGAGAAACAATATGAAGAAAAAAATATATAAATATTATATCAACCCTTCGAATAGTAGTACTTTTTTTTTATTTTTTTATTTTACTGAATTTTAAATATACGAATGAATATCCTTTTACAGGCGGTTCTTTTGACCAAGTTGGTAACATTCTAGTAATTATTCAATGGTGATGAACGAAAATTTTTATAAATTAAATATCACAAGAATTATATTTAAAAAAAAATAATAAAATAAAACTTTTTCAAAAAAAAAAAATATATTTCCGCGATAGTCATATCCTTTTTAAATTTTTTCAATATTGAAATGCCAAAGGTAAAGGTAAAAATAAGAAAAATTAAAAAACAAAAAATATTATTTTAATGTGAATAATGGATTTTTTAATTATTTTAATTGAAAAAGCTTTGAATGAAAATTTTATTTTTTCGCTCGCTTTATAAAAAATGAAAATGTGAATTTTTTATTTCTGAAATTTTTAGTTGTTATTAAAAACATATCTCAAGGGATTCTCAAAAAGTCAATAGAACATTTGAAATTGAAATTTTATTTATTTTTAGAGGAAATTATGAAAAAAAAAAAAAAACTTATTTATTTTGTGATTGAAGTGTGTACTTAAATATTGGAAAAAAGGACAAATATAATTTAGTATTGAAAATGATAAGTCCTTAAAACCCCTTCTAAAAAACAAAAATGGAAAAATAGCATCAGGAATTCCAAAATGGGTAACCTTTAAATTAAATCTGAGGGAAGGAATTAAATAAGGATAACTATTTTTGAAAAATCTGAGCTTGTGAAAAACTTTATAAAAATAAGTTAACTCTCATCATATATAGGAAATATTTCCAATTTGACTTTACTGTTGATTCTGAAATGTGACTAACTGTTTTTTCTAATTTAAGTTTCAGCTTCTTAAAGATGAAAAATCATAGAATTGAATAAAATAGTCATAACCTAAAGGTATGAGAAGACTGAACTGAAAGCCGCCAAAATCCATCATGAGTATTTTTAATGGGAGCAATCTAATCGTAGAAGGAAATTATTTATCACTAAAATACAAAAACAAAATTCACGAATCCTAATTACTAATTCCACCAATAAATAACGACCAATTTGTAAGAATGCTGACTTCTAAATTCTACATCAAAATTTCAAAGAGTGTTAGATGATCTGATTCAAATACTTGTTTCTTATTGGCAACAATACTGTGATTCGCATTCTACATAAAACTTTAAGTGCATATTTGGCATCAAAATAGGTCACAAACAAAAAAAAAACATTTCACCAAGATGACAATACATAACTGTGTCTAAAAATCATCATGTTACCATTTTTATTGAACGCATTTGTCAACTTATTTTAATATCTTAAAACAAAAAGATACAATCGACTAGTTCAAATTTATTAATATTCATTCATTAAAATATCGATTTAATAAATTTTCAACATTTTCAAAATGTCACAAAAATATTTTAATAAAAATTTATTCTCAAAATAATAAAGATACAACAAAAGTTAATAATTTTTATTTTTACATAATATATCTTGTATCTATAACTGCAGCAGCAATTCAAAAGATAATAATAAATCGAGGTGTTAAATTTTTGTCTTTGAGATTTACAATACAAAAGTAGAAAGAAAAACAAAAATTTGTAATGTTAATTTAAAATGAAAAAGAAAAACAATAATTTTTGTGTTGTTGTATAGATTATTTGTGTATACTTAAGAAATGTCATTTAAAAATATATACGTATATACATACATACTTCACTTGTATACGTATAATGTGATGCAAAAATTAGAAAAACGGAGGCGTTGATTTGTTATTTAGTTTAAAATGTAACATTTGTAAAATAAAGTTTTTAAAATATATATAAAAAACGATTTATGGTAACAATTTTACATTTGATTTAAGATTTACAAATTGTGATGATGACAAGCAATTTATTTTCGTCAACTGGTCTTTGTACAATGTATGTATATATGTACGTACAAAATTTTTAAATTGACATTATTTCATTGCATTTTGTATTGTATATAAGTACACTATACATACATGCATTTCATTCGTTGCAACAATGAAATAGAAAACAAGAATTATTAAAGAAATTCTTTATTTTTCATAAAAAAATAACAAAAATTTAAGAAAAATTACTTTTAAAGTTTTAAAAAATTATGAACAATTTACTAAAAACTGAATTTTATTTGCTTTGAAAATTTCTTAAGTCAAAAATAGTTTGCATTCATTATTTTATGACTTCATGAATAAAAAATTAGTGCAATTTGTGTCTACTTCATTGATTTATTGCTACTGGAATAATTCTAACGAAGTTTGAATAACACAAATAATAATAAATAAATTTCAATGTATACTCATGTTGCACAAGTAAAATTTGCAAGTTTATCATCTTCATTGTGACTGGGAAAATTCTCAAGAAAAATAAACTTGAAGCTAGAATAGAAAATAATAATAATATTTTACCCCATCGGGCTAAATAACCTAGGTATGTATTTTGTGTTCAAAACAAGCAGCAGTGAAGTATAGGCGAGGTCATGACTCATAAATAAATCACATATTTTCATAGTGGACACCGACTTTTCTCGTGGTTTATTCCAAGATAATTTTTTTTTGTATCTTACGTTGAACATAACCTAATTTTCACGTCAAGAAAATAAAATAAAAGAAGAATAACAACAAAAAAAACACACAATTTTATCAAGGTATACAATGCATGATAAATTAGAGAAAATAAGGTCATAATCTATTTTGACCTTTAATAGACCTGCTATTTTCTATTTTGTTCTTCTTCCACTTTATTCACATATTCTACCATAAAATTTTTTAGAATGTTCTTTGAAGATTTATGTAGCTATGTCGCATTTTTTTAAGCCTTTTTCCTCCTGGAATAATTCTACTTAATTCTACAAATACACAATTTGTTTGAATTTTCTTTTCAATTTAAATCATAAAACAAAAAAAAAAAATTAACTTTAATGTACATACATCATTATTCAATTTTGTGAGGTATGAAAATATTTTATTTTCTGTCCATTTATAAACCCATTTTCATCATCATCATCATCATCATTATTATTATTATCATCATGATGATGATGATGATGATGGTTATTGTTCAAACCAGTTCATGTCCATTCAAAATTCAGATTATTATCCTGGCTCATAAATAATTCTAAAATAACAGAAATGAATGAAAAATGTCTCAATTGTGTGCTAAAATTCGTGTTTTGTTTGCATAAATTTTAATGTCATTCAAAAAATAAGAGAGAGAATACCTTAAATTCCAAATAAAATTTTTTTAATTCTTAGAAAATATTTCTTTATATAATATTTTACTTTTCTTTTTTTTTTCTTTGCAATTTTTAATACTGTGAGTATAAGGTTATAAGGTGGTTATAAGACTGTTTGCCACAGAATTTGTAGAAGAATATTTTTTAAATTATTTGAAGAAAAAAAAAATGTTTGCTTTTTCTATATGAAAAAAAATTTAAAGGAGTAAGAAAAATAAAATGTCTTAGTTTCTTATAAAGTTTCAGAAGGACAACAATTTTTATTAAATTTTTCCTTTTTTGTTTTTTTTTTTCTATTTTTCATAAAAATTGCTTTTAGATTGGAAAAGTTTTTATAAAAAAGAAAATAATGTTTGATAATTAAGGTAAGCAGAACAGTTGTGAGAATGAGTGAAAACAGAGTAGCAAAGCAGGCGTTTAAGAACAGTGTTGATGGTAAAAGAAAAATTGACCGTCTTGAGAAAAGGTGAATAGATGACTTTGTAGACAACCTTAGGTCGATTGGAGTTTAAAATTGGCAACATCAAAAAGGTCAAAGCGTATCATGAGCTTTAGTGCATATGGAAGAGAAAAAAGCTGTTCTTCTTCTCTAAATTTATACCAATTTACATATAATTATGTATATTTATGTATGTGAATATGTAGCTTGCAGTTGCTTTTGTGCAATTTAGCATCCAAAAGAGGAGAAAACTTGTGTAGAAAATATAAAAACAAAAAAGTTATAAGACAAAATGGTCAATCATTATGTCTGAGTATAGCTGGTAACTACGTTTTTTACCCTAGACAGAATCGATGGGAAAAATAGATTCAATACCCTAAACGACCCCAGTAAAAAAATATACTTATTGAAAATTGAAGTGATACAGCTTCATCAACGAGAGTATTATCGTAAACCCTCCATAGCCTTGCATTGCAGCTGCTTTAACAAAATGGTGCTTCTGATGAAATGCAAAATTTTCTACTTGATTAACTAATTTGTGATTTTTTTTTTTTCTTCATCGTTAATATTCGTTAATTTATTTTAAAAGAAATATACTTTGCATATACGAGTAGTACCTATACGAAAAGTTATTTCTTACATAATTAAGAAGAAAAAAATCAACAATGTTTATCGTCTTTTTGTGTTTATTCTTCGTGTCATGTCCTTTTATTCTTTCCTTTTAAATTTCCTTTATTTTATTTTTTTTTTCATGTCTTCAGTTTTTTGTCATTAACATCCACCAGTTTATATCGTGTAGCACAGTGAGACATTTTCAAACTTTTGTATAGGTTGTTAAACTGTGTACAACCTCTAAATCCTTCTGATGAAGCCCTTTTTTATTCTTTTTTTCTTGTATTTTTTTTTTCTTCTTCTTTCTAAAATGATGATTGCTGCTGTTGCTATTGTTGATGCAGTTATATGTTCATTTTTATTGCAATTTCTGGTTTAGTTATATTAAATTGAATTTAAAAGAAAAATAAATATTCAAAAAAAAAAAAAAAAAAACGTAAAAAAAACAGAAAATAACGTATTATAAAAGAAAAGACATAGAAACAAAAAGTAAAATATGAAAAAAAAAAAAAAAGAAATTTCGTATGAGTCGTATATAAATTATACTTTCAAGGTGGTTAAAGTCGACATTCAGAGAGACAGGTAAGATATATGTCGTTGTTTTTCTTACAAAATTTATAGCCTACTGAACTTCTCTTTCATATAATATTTGTATGTAACTTTTGTACATATATCTACATATGTATGTATATATATCATAGTTTACTTTTATATATATTATATACATTATAAATTGAAATTTGATCTTAGGATAAAACTGGGTTGAAACTTCACTTTTACAGACAGTAACAGTCAGTCACATTATATTTAGTGTTCCATTGATACACAAAATATACAAACAATATTAACAATTTTTCTTTAGGTACGATGTTTTTTTTTTTATTTTTTTTCTTCTCATTCATTTTTCTTTTGCTTTTCAATTTCATTTTATATTTAAAAATGTATCTTTTATAATATGTTCGTTTCCTACAACAGTATACATTCAGTATATGTACATACAGTGCTGTGAATAAGTATAGGGATTTATATAATTTTCAGTTTTTTCCATATTTATATTAATTAAATAATAATAATTTTTATTTTTGTATATTGTCTTACCCTAACAACGAATTTACAAAAAAAAAATCCTAGCTATAGATAACGGTACTTGAGATAAAATGGTTTTTGCATATTTGTGCTGTTTCGACCTGTGAATAAGTATAGGGATTTAATTAGTTTTCTGAAAAAAAACTTTATAAAGTCAAATAAAATACCAACTTTTGGATTTTTTAGCTTTAATAATTAGTTTTTCTTCCTTTCTTATTGATTATTTCTACAAGACGACGTGGCATGCTGTCTACTAAGCTCTAGAGGGTTTCAGCTAAAATTTTTTCGCAAGACGACAGTATTCTGCATTTTAACTCCTGAACATTCATTATTTCTTGTTTTTCCTTATCATAAACATCTCTTGCAAGGATACCCCATAAGTTTTCGACAGGATTTAGGTCCGAGTTTAGTGCTGGCCACCTCAAAACTGGAATTCCATACTCTTTCAAACAAGACTGGGTACTGCCTGCAGGATGAATAGGGGCATTATCCTGTTGAAAAAAAATTTTTTCGTCCTCATACATGTTGATAAAGGGCAAAAGGTGTTGTTCAAGGATATTCTGGTATCCGATGGCATTAATTTGTCCACTCATAAAATTCTGGCTGAAACCATCTAAAGTGTAGAATAGAGTTCGCAGAGGAGTATATTCATCTGCCCGACATTTGGAGCCACATGATATTTTGTGATGAAAGGAAGTTTAATTTGATGTCCATGAAGGCTTTAATTATTATTGGCATGGTTTACGTCATGAAAAACGGATTTTGTCAAAGAGAGCATTAGGTGGAGGACCTTTGATGATTTGGGCTGCATTTATGGCAATTCATAAATCTGATACAGCTTTAATTAGTGGACAAATTAATGCCATCGGATACCAGAATATCCTTGAACAACACCTTTTGCCCTTTATCAACATGTATGAGGACGAAAAAATTTTTTTTCAACAGGATAATGCCCCTATTCATCCTGCAGGCAGTACCCAGTCTTGTTTGAAAGAGTATGGAATTCCAGTTTTGAGGTGGCCAGCACTAAACTCGGACCTAAATCCTGTCGAAAACTTATGGGGTATCCTTGCAAGAGATGTTTATGATAAGGAAAAACAAGAAATAATGAATGTTCAGGAGTTAAAATGCAGAATACTGTCGTCTTGCGAAAAAATTTTAGCTGAAACCCTCTAGAGCTTAGTAGACAGCATGCCACGTCGTCTTGTAGAAATAATCAATAAGAAAGGAAGAAAAACTAATTATTAAAGCTAAAAAATCCAAAAGTTGGTATTTTATTTGACTTTATAAAGTTTTTTTTCAGAAAACTAATTAAATCCCTATACTTATTCACAGGTCGAAACAGCACAAATATGCAAAAACCATTTTATCTCAAGTACCGTTATCTATAGCTAGGATTTTTTTTTTGTAAATTCGTTGTTAGGGTAAGACAATATACAAAAATAAAAATTATTATTATTTAATTAATATAAATATGGAAAAAATTGAAAATTTTATAAATCCCTATACTTATTCACAGCACTGTATATGTTACCTTTGTGCAAACGCAATGTTATTGTTTTAAAAATTTTTAAAAAGGGATGACATAGTAACTTTTTCACGTGATGTGGGATTACCTACGCAATTTGAATGCATGTATTCAATAAGAAATATTACAATATTATCATTATTGTGCTTAAATACGAGTACTTCAAGCAAATTTTTAAAAAAAATCTTCACATATTAATGTGTGTTTACAAATGTAGTCGTTTTTATTAAATTTTAAGAAATTTCTATAGGAGCAGGTTGGGTTTGGTTAGCCACGGCCAATCGCAAACTATAACTATTTGAGACCAAGAGTTTATAGATAGTTATTCGTTTGGATCAAACATGGATATAATTTTAAATTTGAGATATAACTCGAATCCTCAAATAGTAAGGGATGCTATGAGAGTAAAAACCAAAGATACTTTTATAAAAATTCAATACTTATGGTCTTTTTTATCTTAAAATTTTCTTCCTGACACATTCTTAACAGTTATAAGTTTTTGTAAATCTATGAAGGCTTTCTCGTTTTTGTCTTTTCTCATTCCTTTTCTGAATCTTCCTTGTTGTTAAAACAATATTCTGCAAAAATGAAATGAGATCGGGGTACAAGATCCAAAAATATGTGAATTGTTTTTGCAAAAATATCAACAAAACGTATTTAAATTACTTCGAGTCTTGAAATAAACTCTCATTTATATATTTTTTGAAATTTTCGATCTCATCTAAAGGGTTTTGTATTATTTAAAGGAGAAAATACATGAAAATCCTATTGTTCTTATTAACTCTTTAACTTTGGTTTACTCTGAATTTCAAAATAAGTAAAAGTGAAAAAGAAAAAAAACATGTTAGCTTTTAATTCTTTGTGGTCTGTGTTTTTTTATAAAATTTAAACATTACCTATGCTTCCGAATTAATTATTACATTACACTGATCGTTTTAAATAAAATAATAGTTGTCACGAATATTTTTTATATGCAAATAATTTTTATACATTACAAATTAATTAATCAAAATAATTATATTAAATTTGTATATTTTAATTATAAAATTAACACAAATGAATTGAATTATTTCATTTCACACTCATTAATTATTATTATGTATTATTATTTTTTTTGTTTGTTTCATCTGCCAAATATTTAAGTCAAAGGGTTAATCAAGTTGATTTGAAACAGTCAATAAAAAAAAAACAAATGTTTAAATCAAATTTTCCACAGTTAAACTATTTTTCAAAAGGAAAAAAAAAAATCATATCAAAATTATTATTATGAATAAAAGTTATGTTTATGATTTTTTATAGTACGGCGAAAGAAAAAAAAAACCATTATACAAGATTATTATTAATTAAGTAGCCATTGCATTAGAAGGTCTTTTATTGTAGAAAATTTAAAATATTCAAATTTAATAACAATAACAAATTCTTTCACTAATAATTTCAAACATATAAATATATAAAAGTCATATATACATATATGTATGACCTATGGTTTGTTGAAATGAAGGCTATAACCAATAATAATAATGCTATCACAGCATGTTTTCTTCGTAATTAAATTAATCTTTTTATATTTTCAGAATTTTTTTTTTTCATCTATGAAATAACAAAAAACAAAATGTTTATACAAATTTAAAAATAATAACCGACTGATTGCAACCGTACTGTTTATTGTGCAGACTTTCAAAAATCAAAAAAAAAAAAAAAATAATAAAATAAACAATCTCCACTATGAATCCAATGACAAATCAAGAAATTTTCATTTTATTAGCATAAATATTATGTGATAAAATCATCAAGTATCTTTGAAAGATACACGTTGAATATTTAAAGATTTATAAAAAATGATTGTTGGTAAAATATATTTATGTATTTTAAAACTTTTGAATTTATAATTTTTCATGCATTGTTTTTATATTTTAATATTATGTAGTAATTTATTTTGTTGTATATATGTATTTCTTTCTTTTTGTTTTTTTCAAATATCTATATTTAAACAAGATAGGTCATGGTTATAAATTTGATGAATATTTTAATTCTTTATTTCATTTTTTTTTTTTGAATAATTAAATCAAATTTTGTAGTGAAGCAAAAAAAAAAATATATATAAATAAATTTGTTATAAGGACAAATTATAATAAATTCAGATAAGAATGCAAAAATCAAGAAGAAGTAGAAAAAAAAAGATACATTACTAAAAAGATACAAATATTAGCATAATATATATTATTCTTATATACAACAATTAACCATCACAAATATATAATTATATAGTGTTGTGATTTGTATAATTTAGCAAATAAACATTATACGAGTATATACAGATTCTTTCAAGTAAACATAATAAAAATTTCATAAATGCCTTATAAGATTTAATTCGATGTTCATTGATAAAATATGTATGTACATATATAATCAATAATACTATAATAAAATGCCAATGATATTATATATGTATACATAAATTACAATATAATAATGCAAAATAAATAAGTAAATACAAACATACATATACATACCATACATACCATACAGATATTCATAATAATGTGATAAATGTTCCTTTTGATGCCATTACATAATTGTTTCCATTATGTAATAATATAAATCTGATAGATATAATTCATTTACAAATAATCAACAATTAAATCTTTAAGGTTAACTATTAAATTTTATATGAATTTGCTTTATCACTAAATACAAACATAATAAATCAACAAATCATTCATTAAATAGAAACACAAGAAGAAAAACAACAACAATAAGAAAAAAAACACAATAGCAATAATAATTTAATAGTATATGCATATGTATATAAAATCCAAGATATTTTAAAGTAGCACCTTTATATGCTCAGTAGTCAGTACTCAGTAGATAAATACTTGTATATATGTACATAAAGCTATACTATATATACATAGATACTATTTCTGAAACTCATGAATCTTTGATTAGTAGATATACATATATACTCTATTAACACATTGCTATATAGTTATAAGGGTGTATGCAATTTAATTAGCAAAAGTAAATACTCTTAAGATGACTTGATCAATAAATAAACGCACAACAAGATAAAATTTACATAACCCTTATTTTTTTACGTTTGAAAGTATCACTTGATGTTCATTTAATCATCATAATATAATAATCACATCACAAATATGTATATCTATTCATTTACACATGATTTCTAATTTTGTAATGAATGTTCTACCTATGTATTGTTATGTGCCATTAAATTGTAATTTTTCTTTGACTTCACCTGTTTTATTTTTTGTTAAATTTAAAATAAAATACCAAAAGAACCAAAGATAAAATAAAGATTTGAAATCCGTTAACAATCTGATTTGTGAATGATGATTGTACTCTAAAATCATCATTGCATTGTGTAATGATTTCATTTTTGTGGGAGTCTTTTAATCTCTTATGCGGTATATTTAATATAATTACTTATGATTTGAGTTTATGGAACATTTTAGAGGAAAGTAATGGTCAAATACAAGTTACAAATTACACTTTAGAATCGTCGGTTTTTTTTTTATTAACAAACTATAGCCACTAATTGCACTTTTTTTTTTATATAGACCGCATTTGACTGTGATTATGGTACAAGAGGCTATTAAACAATATTAACTATTTTTTTTTTTTTTTATTATTAAAAAGAAATTCAATTAAGTATTAACGTTAAAAGTTGGTTTTTATTTTTTGACATTGATTAAATGTCTTCAATAAATAAATGGTAGATAATTTAATTTTGAATACAAATTGTAATTAATTTAAGATTTCATTTTTAAGTGGATTTAAGTGGAAAATATATGTATCTATTCAAAGTTAAAAAATGTATTTTTAGAAGTAATGACGACTAGTTGAATGAACAGTTTAATGCACTTTGGGAATTTCTATATTGATGTCAGAAATTAGAATTCAGAAATTATGAGCTTTGAAATTTCTAGAAACACAAAAACACTAACGCATATGAGTTCTAGAAAGTACCTAGGTTTCTAGAATTATTTTCATTTTTATGAAATCGTCCTTTCTGAAGTGAAAAGAACCAAACTTTGTAAAATCAGGTTTTTTAGAAATTAAAGCTCTTTTGCTTTTTAGATTTTACAATACTTCGATACAAGTAGGTTATTTATACTTCATCGTACGTCTTCAAAGGATTCTCTTTCTCTCTTAAAAATTGAAAATCATGGTTTTTGTGTCCAGATTTCAGAATAGACTAAACTCCGATCAAACCACGTAAATTCTCTTCATTTCTGTTTTATACTTATGTATACTTAGAGTAATGAGTGAAAAATATTGACCTTTCAGCAAAACTTAACTAAGAGGATACAATTTGTCTTTCTAATATGTAATTTTTTTTTGTTGTCCTTTTATATGAAAAATTTTACTTTTTAAAATATGTATGTCCATTTACTATTCAAAGTTATTATCTTTTCTTTGGGTCCTCATACTGTTTAAGAAATGATTCTTGAAAAGATTGCTTGTACATTTTTTTTACAATAGGTTTTATCCTTTTTTGTATCCTTTATGAAACAATATTATTCATTTTCTTGTTTTGCATTATTTTTACATACCACGTAAATAAGTAAAAATTGCATTAGTAAAATGAAAAAAAAAAACTGAATTATTTTTTATTTCTTACATACATACGTCATATCACAAAAAAAAACATTAAAGAGAAAAATTGAAAAAAAAAAAGAAAAAAACAAACTTGTTACAAAATGCTAAAATACGGTTATAATCCTGTTACATTCCCTTAGAATCCAATTTCGTTTTATAATCATATTCTAAACACGTAATGTATAGTTTCTAATGTTTTCACGTTGATGGCATAGTATTTATACTTATTTTTTTTTTTTACGTACCTACATATGTGTTAATACACGTAACTGTATATATAATTATAACTCCTATACATGATGTACGTTCTTCCACCTTAAAGATCGTTTTTCATTTTACATGATATATAAAATGATATATGGAAATATACTGTATTTAATTTTTTTGTCTCCTTCTTCTTCTTTAATATAAACAATCCCCTTTTTGAAAACTTTTTATTTTGAAGGCAACAACAAAAAAAAAACCAACAATCCTTATTACAAAATAAAATAAAAAGTAGAAAAGAATGTGCAACTCATCTCGTTTCAGACATTCGTCCTTTTATCTTATATAAGATAAAAGTATGTATAAGGACATTACAAAAAAAAAATTTAATACTTGCATGAAGAATAAGAATTAGAGGGGAGAAATAAAAGACAAAAAAAAAGAAAAAAAAATTGATGCGGATTTATAACTTTTCCAGCTTGATGTTTTGTATTTCATGCACGTTTTCTCATATAATTCTTTTCTAGCTAAGTCAAATTCGCGAGGTATTAGCTCATATTTGATGGGATTAGAACTTATAAGATATCAGGACAAGATATAGAAGATACGAGTTTATTTCTTTTCTTCTTACTTTTTTTTTTTTTTTTTATAGTTACATATTTACGTGGTAACAGAACTTTGACAAAGTGCACAAGTAAAGTTGTTTTCTTTAAATAAAAGCATAGCTTTTTTCTATAGAAAATTTTTAAATTTTCGAATTACGCCCTAGGGAAAATCATTTTTTAAATTCATGGAAAATTATATACTATATATAAACTCCTTTATAACTCCTACCTCATTTGCAAAGAGAATACCAGTCAGAAAAATAAGTATAAAAAAAAGTTTTCAGAAGATTGTTAATTAGAAAATTAACAAATTCAATAGACGACTCAGTGTTGTAAATTTTTCGATTTCATTGATTTTTAATTTGATAAAATGTGAAGTTGAGAGCTCTTGAAAATTCTAATCAATCAAATGAAAATTTAACGCATGTACTTTGGCGCTATATGAAAAGTATTTTTCTAACCCCTTGCTTGTTTTTTTTTTTTTTTTTTTTTTTTTTTTTTTTTTTTTTTTTTGGTTTTTGAAACAAGTCCAACATTCTATGACCTCTTTGACTTGCAATCAAAGTAAAACTTTTAAATAATTTGATCGTTTCACAATCAAGCTGAGTTCTCATTAAACGTTGAATTTAATTGTTATTATTATTTCGTATACACAGTTCTTTTCTTTTGCTTTTTTTTTTTTCAATTAAAAAGATATATCTGTTCAATTTTATTGCACATTAAATGAAATTTTATGTTTCAGCTGAGTTAAAAAAAAAAAAAAAAAAAAAAAAAAAAACTAGTCCTTTTGACTAAATTGAAAATTTGTTATTTAGTATCTTGAATATATTTAGAGCAACAATTTTTTTTTAACAAAAAGAATACCGCAAAGAAAGAAATTTCAATAATTTATAAATTTTTCAAACTTAAAAAAAAAAAAATAAATAAAAATGGCGACGTTATTAAAGAACATTGAACATTATTACCTTATACCGTTCATCGAACTAAGTAATTTTTAAATAATGTTTCACATTAACATGATTTTAATGTAATATACCATGATCTTCTGTTTTGTATATACTTATGTGTGTATGAGATGATATTTTGTTTTGCAACATTGTATCAAATATTAGTGAAATAAATCACACCTTTTAAAGTGGACAGGCTTGTTTGAACACTGCAGGAATCGAACTCCTTGTATCTTTTTTTTTTTATTTGGTTTTTTTTTTTTTTTGTTTTTCTTTTTCTTGGTCATGTAACATTATTTTATACAGTTTAGCTTTCTTGTGAAATTTGCACAATTTGTATGAACGTACTTTATTGAAATAAAAAAAATAAAAAAAATATGGAGTTATTATCTCCCACCTGTACGTATTGATTAAAGTAAAGGTAGAAAAAAAAACCGTAAATAATTATAAATCAGAAAAATTGTAATATTTGTAATAAACATCATGTATAATTGCATCAGAAAATTAAACTTAAATTACATTAAACTGACAAAAATGACATATTATTACAATTTTTACATGAATGTCAAAAGTATATTATATATATTTATGTATATATGTATATACATGTATAATAAATCTGATAAAAATGTAAACTCACACACAAAAATAATGTATAATTAAAATTTACATATATAAAATAAATTACAACGTCATTAAATTGTCAGTACATACATTAATTTGTATAATATTATAAAAAAAACACACATACATACATACATACAACGAAGAAGGATATTATAAAAATTAAAATGATTAAAAACAAGACAAATGAATAACATATGTTTAATAAAACAAAAAGCATACATTTATTGCAAGTTTGTTGCATTAAAAGCATTTTTTTTTAAATTTTTTTTTTTTTGAAACAGTAAATAATGCCAAAAAACAAATTTTTCAATAAGATTTTTCATTATCATTTTCATTAGCCATTCACATTTGATGTTACTTTGTTGCAAAAATTTTCAATTAATAAAAAACAAAAAAAAAAAAACAAAATAGTTAATTTATTTTCATTGCCTTAATTTTGGACATATTTTGAACAAATAAATGATATTAAAGTTGATATCATTCTTTAATATGAAAATGTTATATTGATCTTTTGAAATTTTTATGCTTTTATCATACTTTTTGGCTTTTTTTTTTTTTATTATTTTGGTAAGACTTCAAAGAACATTAAAGATCGTTTTTTAAAGTTTTTTTCTTAATTTCAAATTTTATTTTTAGAACAATTAAGTATTTCCGTTATGAAAATTTTCAATTAATTTGAATAAAAAAAATAAAAATTAAAAAAAATCAATAAAGAATACAACTGAATATGTTGCAGACAAGGTTGTTCAAATATTTTAGATATAATTTAAATTACCTGTAAAATTAAAATTATATAAATAATTTAACAAAAAATTACCAAAATTTTAAGATATAAACTTATTATTTCTTTAACTCTTTCACTATTCTTTTAATTTTTTGTTTTGAATGTAAATCAATGTCAAGAACGTATCATTGATACTTTAACAAAAAAGTAACCAGTGATGAATAATGAAAAGGGTCTATACTAAATTTTTTTAACAATTGTAGTAGACTAAGAAAAGAAAATCGACATTCGATCAGAGTAGGAATCGAACGAACCCAAAACCTTTGCCTTTCCGGGGCAATGTTCTATACCATTAAACTATCAAAAGATAATAATCAGATAGAACAAGGTCAGGTGAGTATGGAGGGTGACAGAAAACTTCCCATTAAAATTCCCTGAATTTTTATTGTAATACATAATTCTCGCAGTATACATTGGAATGCCAAAACTTCCTAATGGATTTCAAGTGGCATTGGACAGTTAAACAAAAAGAATTTATCTTTTCTGAGATTTTTTCTCAGTTGTTTCTTATTAGGTAAAATATATTATTTTTTAAATTTTACAAATTTGTGAAAACACCAGTTTTAAAAAAATATCCTTAATTAGCTATTTTTTAAACTTTTTAAAAAATTGTAGTAAAAAATTGGTTTCTGGCAAATAAAATAATAAATCATTACTTCGATTTCAATAATCACAAAATTCAGTTGACCAAAAATAATGCAAGCTCTGAATCTAATTGCTCCTTTTTACTTAAACATAAACTGAAAAAAATTCTGTTCGAATCTATGTCACGTAATGGTCTCATTGCGTTTTCTTTTAAAAAAATGCAATAAAAAATATTTAAAAAAAAAAAGAAGTTAAAACTGTTACTACTGCATTTCCTTGAAAAAATTCTTTAACAATTACCAATACACACACGCTCACACACTATTTCTTTCTTTTGAAATTTTAACATATATTCGTATTTTAATTTTCATTTTTCATTTTGAATGACACTTATTAAGTAGAACAGAATATAGCACTGATGCATATCCGTTATTTTATTTGTAGCCTCTTTACATTTCATACATGTAAAATGAAAATATATAATGAAAATAATTAGAGCATTTTATTATATTTTCTTCATATGTGCTAAACAACAATTGCAATAATATGTTTTCTCGTCATTTCATATGCATTTTATTTTAAAGAAGCACTTTTAAAGAAGAACAAAAGATATGTGCATTCATATAATAATAAAAAAATAAAAAAACAGAACTTCATTACCATTATACGCATTATGAAAATTTTCTTTATGTAATTTTTATTTTAATACTCGTATATGTTAGTATGTATAGTACATCCTTTTGACAACAATTAAATGCAAAATGTATTACACATGAAATATTTAATTAGATTATTACATGGTAATTATCAGTTATGGTTGTGATTTCTCTCTATTTTTTGTTTTTTTGTTTTTTTAATTTCATAATTCTTATAGAAGAAGAATCTTTTAAATTTTACAAACAAAAGAAAACTATTGTTTAACAGATGACCTTATTCATATAAGTATCATTAATCAACAAAAACATATTTTAACTCATATGAACAAAAAAAAAAAAAAAAAAAACAATTTAATAATACGGCTTGAATCTTAAAAGCACTTTTGTTTTCACTAAACAATGTCTTAGGTTTTGTACTTTTTTTTTTTCTTTTTTCAAAGTGATATGTATGTACTTTTTTTTTTTGCACTGCACTGAACAACGTATCTAATGTAAATGCATCAAGTTTAAAGATATGAGTACATGAGTAGAAAAACAAAAAGTGAACAATTTGCATACGATGAATTCCTTTTATCATTTGTGGTGCGTGTTACACATGTCATTTTTGTGTTTATGCAGATAAAGAATATAATTAAGTGTAGGCGGCAGTATGTAAAAAGAAGTAGGAAAAAAAAAAAACATCGTAATAATAATAAGTGCTTTAACTCTTATTACAAGTGGGTGTTGAATATGTTTAAACACTTTTTATGTTGTTTTGTTGTTTAATAATGATAAAAGAAAATTATTTGTTACAAGGGTTTGAAAATTGAGTGAATTAACTTATTTTTCTTAAAAATGATTTTAAGGAGTAGAATAAATATTATTATACTCTAGAGAGTTCTATAGAAGGCAAATAGCGTTGCACAAATTTATTGAAATGTACTCGACATATTATCATCAAAACTATCTATGCATTATCCCAAAACTATCTGTCCTGTTACTTGTCGCAACAGCTCGATTTTAGCATGGACCCACTCAAGCTTGGATTTCAAGACCATTTTTCTGTCACTAACAGCTATTCTAAAACTATTTTTACTGCATTGTACTCATATTCAAAATGATAACTGAATTAAAATACTATTACAAGGACATAAACTATAAAAGCAATTTATTAATAAATAAAAATATAAGAAATTACCTGAATTGTTTCTACCTTGCAACGTATTTTGAAAACACACAAAAAATATTCAAAGAATAATAATACTTTCTATAAGGATTATCTAATTTATTTAAAATGAACGTAAAATACATTGTTAATTAAACTTTTAGTCAAATCATAAATTGTACTCATTCTATAAAAATTCAAGACAAACAAATCCTATTTCATATACGCTCAAAAATATTTACTTTGTTGCAAAAATTACGAAAAATTCGTTCCACCCACATTTTTTTTCTTTCTTTTTGATTTTTTTTTTTTTTTAATCATTAAAAGGTAAAATACATGAAAAAAAAAAATTATAAATTCTGTTTTTATATTTTACATTTTTCATTTTCTTACACAATGGCAAAATGAAACAGATGAGATAATTGAAGAAATAAATTCCAGTAATAAAAATTTTTAATGACTTTTATAAATCTTCATTTTTGTTTAAAGCCATAAAATGATGTGTTTTATCTTATTTCGCCACTGTAATAATTTTTTTTTTTTCTTTTAAAAAATCATAATAACTGCTTTCCAAAATAAAAAGCAAAAATAAAAAAGAAAAAAGAAGAAGAAAAAAAACAAGTAAATGAAAAAAAAAAAAAATTTCTGTTGTTACAGCTCCATGTAATTATTTATGAAACAATTTATATTCTTCTTCATTTGAAAAAGGATGTTTCAACGTATTCGCTATATCAAATTCTTTTTGACATGAATCCGAATGTGCTGTATTATATTTTTATGTACATATATTTATTTATTTACTATAAAGATATTCTTATAGTTCAATGTATATAATAATTAATTGAAGTTTTTTTGAAAAAAAAAAAAAAAAAAAAAAAAAACAAAAAAAAAAAAAAAAAAAAAAAAAAAAAAAACAAGGAAGAAAAAAAATGTGTACAATCTAAAAAGCTTAACTCGTGCTATGTATTAAATATACTGAAGCCAACATACACAGGTACCTATAATCTTTTAATTTACTTTTTTTTTTTTGTTTATTATTTGGAAAAATAAAAAAAACAAAAGGAAATTCGAACTTGAACATGGCAATTTGATTTTTTTTGGAAACCGTTGATTGGGTCAACCAATAAGTACATACACTTATACTCATATAAAACATACTTTTTTTATTTATTTATTTTTTCCCTGTTAATAATAATGAAAGATACATTTTTTACTGTGGGTTATATTTATTTATTTTATTATTATTTTTTTTTTCGAAATTTAATCGAATACGTCATCTGACATCGATGGATTACTGTCGTCCATATAATAATAATTCTTGAGAAGTATACACGTAACACAAAACAACTTAATAATGAATTACAGTTATGTCGTACGGAAATATACAAGTATCTTGTAATTTAAGGGAAGATTAATTTCAAAATTATTATTAACAATTACGATAACTTGTATACATACATATGTGTATGTACAGTTTTCTTTCAACATATTTATCCAATGTTCATTTTGAAATGAAAAAAAAAGGATATAATTCAGATAAAAGTCATCCAATTTTGATTTACAATTATATTTTTTTAAATCTAAAGATACATATTTTTAACTTTCTTTTCATAACATAATCAGTATTTTGATAGCCATGACTTAATTGTACCAAAATATGAATATTTTTATTTTTTATTTATCTTTCAGGGTACATCTTTTATGAACAACTCCACAGAATCAAAAAAATTTAAAAAAAAAAACTATATAATCCATGTTGTACTCGAACCGTATAAAGTGTGTTAAATCTCTTAAATATTTTACAATAGAAATTTAAAATATCTTTTTTTTCTTCTCATATATACTTTTAATATCCTTGTGGCTTATTTACGGTATTTTTTATCTTTTGTTATATATTCACGAAGGTGTGTAAAATTTCTAAAGAAACATATTATAAAAAAATTTTGTATAAGATTATAA
This sequence comes from Bombylius discolor, assembly GCA_939192795.1. Classification (NCBI taxonomy): domain Eukaryota; kingdom Metazoa; phylum Arthropoda; class Insecta; order Diptera; family Bombyliidae; genus Bombylius; species Bombylius discolor. The sequence continues at coordinate 38,891,510 of OW584240.1, forward strand.
TTTTTCGTCTCGCTGTATCTAGTGGTGGGTATTATTTTTGACATACAATTTTTTTTTTTTTTTTTTTACAAAAAATATTATGGTCATACAAAAGGTGATTGTTTGTTAGTGTTTTATTGTTATCGCGTTTTGTTAAAGTCTGTGTTGGATGTGTTTATTATCTAGGTGGTATTTTCTATGATATAAAATGTTAAGAAAATATTATATTTTATTTTTATTTTTGTGTTCATTAAAATGATAAATGTGACACTGTAAAATTCTTGGTAAGATGTGATAATAATGCTGTTTTTAGATACAAATTATGTCAAAAGCATACAGAAAAATAAAATAATATAATCGTGTAAATATCATAAAAATGACTTTTTGGTACAGTAGTTCACAAAATAATTAGGATATATTTTTTTTTTTCGTGTAACTTTGTGGTGTAGAAAGAATAAAAGAATCCAGTTAAACAAAACAAATTATATAAATAAATTAGTCAAAATTTAAAACCTCATTTGAAAACGGATTTTTAAAACAGTTAATCATAAAGAACAATATTTAATATAATACTGTAGCTATAGTTACAAAAAAAAAAGGTCGTTAAAACTCAAAGGATGATTTTAAAAAGACAAAGTGACATTTTGATGGCTTCTATAGATAAATATTATTAAATAGCTGAAAACTTATCAACCATCCCTCCACAGGCGTTATTTTTGGGTTCCTTTTGTAAATTTTAACCCCAGATATATTTTTCTTCGAAATTTATTTATTTTTGAGTAAATTTTTAAAATGTACTTTATAAGCTAAAAAAAATCTATTTAATAATTTAGATCCATTTTTCTTACATGCTGTGTAAAATATTTAAAATTACTCACCTTTAAACTATCGAATTTTATCCTTTATTTTGAATTTTTTCCCCAATAATTGATGTAAAATATTCACTTATTAAATTCACAAAACTGTAATTAAAAAAAAACAAAAAAAAAAAGAAACGAATCTTTTTCACTTCTTTAAACACTTTGTACATCTTTTCTGTCTAGACATCCTAATTATATTTTAACATAATTTGTCTTGCTAGTTATTCACATAATTAGAATTTGTGTTATTTTCTTATATTTTATAAGAAATTTAAAATTAAAATTTGATTATTTCTCACAAGAAAAATAATATATCTCATATCCTTTCACTAAAAAAATCTCATTCTTTCGATAAATATAATAATAACAAGTAATTATTTTTTTTTTATATAGGTTTGTTATTTTTCTTCTTGTTTTCCTTTTGTTTTTCATTACAATTAGTATTCTTTTGCAATACGTAAAAGCTTTAATTCAATTAAAATTTGTCTAAAACAATAAATTTGTAAATGACACTGTAAAAATTTATTGTTATTTTACATTATTAGCTTTAGTCACAACGATCTGATTGTATTTTCTCAAGAAAGTTTCAAACACTTAAGATAATTACATTATAGGAGAAGACAAAAAAAAAAGTTGAAATTCAATAAAAATAATTTTAAACACGAATTTATCGATTGTGATGAGAAATAAATTACTGAAGTGTTTTCAGAATTGATTTTTTAATGATAATTAGATTTATATTTCGAAAGAAAGTTAGCGGGGGAAAGAAATTTATTTGTAATTTTGTTCAGCAACGATATCCTAGTGTCACTTCAAATGATTTAAGAAGTATATAGTTGAAAAAACTAAAAACTAAACTGACTTAAATCTCTCACGCTACAAGAGTCCTGGAATTTGTCCTTGTTTTTTGCCTGTCTTCTCTAGTTCTTAATTTGAAGTAGCTTTAGATACCTTAAAACCCCTACTACCAAGTTCTAGGTGTCCCTTCTGCACTTCTAATATGGCTCGTGAAATTTCGTGAGAATAAGTGCTGACATATGAGAAAATGAGAAAATCAGATGAGGAAAAAATGGACATCTTTAAAAGAAAGATCATAAGAAAAATCTTACGACCAGTAAAAAATAAGGATGGTTCGGCTGATATAGAAGAAGATATGGAGTGAAGAATGCTATGAATAGCTCAATAGATGTACCAGAGAGAGAATTCATCAAACTGCAAATAGTGCAGATATGTATTAAGATGGGCAGGACATGTTACAAAAATACCTGAAGACTCAATATTGTTCAGTATTTGGAAAAATAAACATGAGGGGAAAAGGCAACCTGGTAGATAAATGCGTTAAGGAAAATGTAAGAGAGCTAAAGATTAATGACAAGTGGCAGATAGCATGGGATCGGTAAAACGAGTGAGATATTTTGATGGACGCCAACGCTCAAGGAGATAGAAGTTGTGCGTAGAATTCTTAGAACTAGAACTATCAGAATTAATGAAAAGAAAAAATATTTCGAAATTTCTGCAAAATGAAAACGTTTTTTATCATCTTTTTTATGTATGTATTTCATATAAAATTTCAGTAAATTAAAATTTCAACACTCAAAAAAGTAAAGAACACTTTAATGTCATATAAAGGTAAACTGCATCCATCACAATTTGACATAAAATGTCAAAATAAACTCATAATTTCAAACTAAAGTTAATCCTTCACATTTCATATGTACCTACATATCTCTTAATTCAACATTTAAAACTAAAATCCCATCAAAAATCCTATAAATTCAATCACGAGGAAAATTATTGTTATACAAAGTATCAAACATTTTCCCTTTCAATTTTAACTTTGTTTTCTTTTAAAAGAAAAAAACAAAAAAAAACTTGCATATCATCATTACTCAAAAAAATGTTCATGAAATCTGAATGAATTTGAATACAATACGCGTTTATAAACTCTGTAAATTCATATTTTCTACTTATTTGGTGGGTAAATTCAAAGTATCACATACATACATACATATGTACATACAATCAAACAATTTAACAAACAAACAAAAAAAAAACCAAGAGCCTGAAATATAAAATCTACTCATCGACTTCGAAACTTTTTGAAGAATGAAAAGTAATAATTTATTCAACCATCATCATTGTAGTATAAAAATGTATTGTGAAAATATCTGCTTATGTAGTTGTGGCTAAAATTTTTGCTTAGAAAATCACTTGACATATACAAAAATTCATCAATCATCTCTTAATCTTTCATATAAAGTAACAATTTCATGTTCTATTTTTATTTTATTTTTCATGTTACTTAATATGAGGTGGTATAACGGTATATTAGGATAACAAACGTTAACTGTCATGTCATTCTTATGCAGTATTATTTACGAAAGGATTTTAAAATTGAATTTTTTGTTTTCTTTTTTTGTTGTCGTTTTATTATTTACTGGGATACACATTTATAAAATAAGATCCTTTATTTCAATTTTTTTATTTTTATTATTATTTTCTGTTATTTTTCATATTATTTAAGTTGTATTTTAGTTATAGGATCCTGTGATTATTGAAATGATACTTTTTTTTAATTTAAAAATTTCTAAAAATTTCTCTTTTAGGAATTAGAAGACAAAATACTTATTTTACTGAACTATTATATATGCACATATGTTACATGACACTCATGATGAATTATCTCGGAAAGGATGCCTGACATCTAAATAGTATCTACCTCCTTGGCACTACAGCTCCTTGAGCCAAGGTTAATGTAACACAAGGTTTGTTCCATCTTTATATAAACAAGATTTTTTTCTTTTTTCTGACGTCATCAGTAGAACTTTTTTAAACATTTGTTGTTGTACATATATACATATTATATACATACATATATATTTCTTTTATATTTTTATGGACAAAAGTTCTACCGGTGACGTCATACAGATTCGAAAATGAGATGGAACAAACCTTGTATTACATTAACCTTGCATTGAGCCTTGGCTGACTTAAGTTAAGGTTTCGTGATAATTTTTCTGTCATACATGCACTAATAGTTTAAAGTGAAATGCGAACCACTAAGCTACCAAACTGCATAATTGACATAAGTCTTACAAAATGAATAAAACCTTAAAATAGATTTTAAATAGAAATTATAAAAATAAAATTTTTATAAAAAAGAATTCTCAAAAAAAAAAAAAAAAGATCGATTTCATTAATTATCCTATCCTATTATTTACAACTTTTCTCTTGTTTTTTTTTAATATTATACAGCACAGGTATTCCTTTAACTTCCAAAAAAATTAAAAACAAGGAAAGAAACACAACAAAAACAACAAAAAAAAACCAATTCTTGTAATAATTTTGTTTACTTACAATTTTTGCACTAAAAAAATAAAATAAGAAAAAAAAAGTGAAGGGGGCTAGGAAGACGACGTCTTATTCGCATGCGATATAATAAACATTGAAACATGTGTAACATTTTAAAATCGTGCAAAAGCAATCTTTTCAAGATCATGTTTTTAATTGCACGACTTTATTTTGTGTACATTTTGTGCATTTTCAATTGCTCAGTGCTCTGAAGCACACACAGATTACATTACATAAAAGATCATCATCGTCGTCAGGTAAAAATACTCGTATAATATGCTCTTAAAAATTTGTTGTGATTTCTTATAATACTTTCTCGCACAATTTTTTTGTTTTTTTAAATTTTTTTCATACACACCTTTTTAAGTATTACATTACCTGGAAGGAAGTGTGTATTATATAAAGAAAAGAAGTAACACAATTATATAAACCTGTCTTCACTGTAAAAGTTATGTTTCGGAAGAAAAAAAACCATAACAATAAAATTACCTTTAAAATAATATAATAAATTTCTATTTGAATGTTTATCAATTTGTGTTTAATAAAATTGTACTGGGAAGTAAAAAAAAAATTAATATGAGTATCTAATAGGTGAGTTAACTGGAATGAAATACATAGTTCTGAATACAGAACCTATTTTAGTAGAGAGTGTCTTAGGTAATGTAGTAACTGAAAAACATGAAAAAACGACATTCGACTCGGCCGGGAATCGAACCACGGAACCTTTACTTTGCCGGAGTAATGCTCTAACCATTGAGCTACCGAATGCCATGTCGCTTGCTGTTCTCAGTTACCACCTAAATCATTGATGAAGAATACTGAAACCTCCTACAGTAAAGAATATCTTGTTTGAAATTTTTGTTAATTTTTTTTGTTTAAAAAAAAGTCACTGAATTTTTACTTTGTAAATATCTGGTATTTCAATTTAATTAAAATATAATTTTGGTTTTCTTGTCCGTCACATCGTGCTTTTACCAACAGACAAAAAATTCTTTCCTTCCAAAATCAAATTTTTTAAACATTTCCTGTAGTTTTAAAGTAAATTTTTCGAAACATTTTCTCGAAACTAAAATTTATAATTGTTGAGAATTTCAAAAATCTTCTGTACAAGATAAGTTATTCAAAATCTTCAAATTATTCAAATTTAAATTTAAAAATAAAATAAAATCTTCATAAACTTAATAATAATATCTATACAATTCCTCGAAATGCTCGTATGTCACAATTCAAAGATTAATTATCTTTTCATGTGTATTCTGAAAAATTCTTAAATTTTCTATTTTTATTTGACAATTTCTTCATTCGTTGAAATATTTTTTTTGTTTTGTTTTTTAATTACTGTATATTTCCACTGTGTTACTTATTTCATAGAGTTTGTGCCTTTTGATATGATAATTATTTCTTCATTAATCATTTTTCTTGAAAGAAAATCTCAGAGGAGGTACGATAATAATTATTTTTTATTAGTTTCTTCTTTTTTTTTTTTTTATTTCATTTTTTAAGCAGAATCTGTACAAAATATAATTTAGAATGTTCTGAAATATGGCATAAATTAGATTATTTTAACAATAATAGAATGGCAACTTGTCATCATATGTTCCTAATTGACCATCATTAACACATGTTAATCATTTCCTTCCTTTCTATTTCGTATTCGTAGTAGATTTAGATTTTTTTGTTGTTACAATATAAATCAAAACATCTTCATTTAGTTGTGTTTTTAGAGATTCTGTCTAGTTTTTCAATTTTAGAATCCTTTGCTTGTATATATCTAAAATATCCAGAAATAATGGACAAATGACAAGTCGAAAAGTCAAACAAATTAAGAGGTCAATTTTAAAAATCACTTCTTCTTTCTCATTAACTCTTTAACCTTCAATTCGAAGACAGGCTAACATAATCATTTTCTAAAGATTCTTCATCCAATCGCTTCTTTCAATCAACATAAGTCGATAAGTCGTAGCTCATTGTGGGCCAATTTTGCCTTCATTTTAGCAAACTTTTGAGGAATATCACTCAGGACGCCACATTTCAGAAATTTGCAGGAATTTTGTAGCAAGAAATGGGTGCGTAAAAGATTTCTCAAATTCGCTCTGCAGACATGCAGACCTCTGTTAGCTTATAGTGTCTATTTGTAATAAAAGAGACTGTAATTTAACATTCAATGTTGTATTCAACGAAATATACATAGGACATAGGTACATATTTTAATTAAACGAAGTAGTAACTGTTGATCTCCCAAATTTTCTTATTTATTAATTTTTAATTTTGCATCTTTTTTTTTCTATATTATCTATGTACTTAATATCTTGTTAAAGAAATTATTGTTGAAATTGCATGATAATAAAATAAATAATAATATAAAAAAAAACTATGCAGACAATAAAAAAAATATGATGTCAACGATCAATTTCAACAAGCAATTATTGTTGGCAGCGGATATGAGGAGATGAAATCGTATTTAAAGATTTTTAAGGGCCATAATCCAGACTCTCATTTCATAACATTAGCATTTATTTACCCAACCATGTATGGCTTAAGAAAAAAAAAAGCAAAAAAAAAAGAAAAAAATTGTCAACAATAAATACGATGATCAAAGATTCAAGGCAAGGGTAAATTGTAGAGTAGAAAAACGAAGTGATACGGGGAATAATGGAGTGAAAAGTTTGATCACTACATAGTTCTTCTCCTCTTGAAAAAAAAAAAAGATTTTCAAAAGATGTTGTTTTTTCGCTTTAAGAGGAAGGAAAATGATGACGACGATGACGGTGAAGTCTGAAGTCTTGTGGACACCACCATTCATGAGACTTCATCAAGATTTTCCTTGAAAACAAAAAAAAAAACAAATATTATAGAGTTTAAAAAAAAAGATTTAAAACAAAAAGAATACAAAGGTATGATGTATATTTTATTTTTTGTTTGTATTTGTAAAATATATATGACCATTTCTTTTGAAGATTGCCTTACAATGACGGCATCTAAGAAATGCCATCCATGGATTTTGTTCCTCTATATGTTGTGACGGCAATCATTTCCAACTAAATTCAAGCCACCAATATAATAATAATATTAAGTGCTTGTGAATAAACGGAAACAACATCAACAGCATTAGCTAGTTTTATAGTATCCAACAACCACCATCCCATCATCATCAGCAGAGGCAACAGATTTCAGAAGAGAAGTTAGAAAAGATTTCAAAAAACCCAGCAGGCCCCATCTTCATTGAAGTATTCGTTCTTGTCTTCTTTTTCAATATTTTTGTTTTGTTTTGGTTTTTTTTCATTCATTTTTTTTTTGTTTTTGTTCTTTTGATTTTTCATTTAAACAGTTTTTCAAATTTTGCTTTTCGGCTTTTATACTGTGTGTATTGTATCTTTTTTTCCCATTTTTTTTTATTCATTTTTTAATATATCCTCATCTTATTATTACTTTTTTTTTTCTCTTCTCCTTATTTTTTTCACAAAGTTTATTATTCTTCATTTAGTACGCGGCGTGATTCAATGTTTTTTCTAAAATGTTCAAGTTGTCAGATTTAATGGGATCTTCTTGTTTCTTTGATGACAATTGTTTTTATTGCCTCCTTTCTTGATTGGTTAAATATTTTCTACTTATATTTCATGGTTTAACTTCTTCTTCAAACTAAACTGCCATTGACACTTAACATTATGTGTTTTTTTTTTTATATATGTATGTATATATTTTAAGATACACTTATATGCAATTCATAGACAGAGAAATGAATCTGATATAAATATAATATTTTATAAATAGGTATATATAGAAAGAGTTAACTAAATTGGATTTAACAGGATTCTATGAAAGGAAATGACAGAACTAAAATGATTGTGGCATACAATTGATTTGCAGAAGCGCATATTCTATTCAGTTTTTTTATTTTTGTATAAAAAATAAAAAAAAGAATTTTCAATATTTTTTATTTTATTTGAAACAAATTTAAAAAAAAGAAACAGACAAAGATTATCCAAACGATTTAACTTTATAAATACTGAAAGATTCTTTAATTTAAAGTGAACATGAAAAAATTAATTAGATACGCAAGTTTCGCTAAATTTGGTAAATCAAAATGACATTGAACAAGGTATGTTGAGACAGAAATAACAAAGTAAAGATTCAAAGAAAACCAATTTGGAATGCAAATATCTTAGACAAAGGGAAAATAACGACAATTCAAAATGCTTCGAATCGAAATTGTTGAAGGATGTTAATCTCAACTGAATTTGATTAATTTAAGTATAATGGAAATGAAACATTCCTTTGTTCCTAATAATGCTCCAGCTTAAATCGACCCTTGATTTTTACAATCTTGCATCTCTATTGATACAATTTTATTTGTATCCTTTTGATATTTTTTCATAGCATGATGAAGTTGAGATATATACGAAAGAAGCTTTAAATTAGCACATCTAAATCTTTCTTTACTTCACTTTATTAATTGTTTAGGCTTGTCTTTGATCATTCAAAGAAGAAAATAACATATGAGTATCCTTATAATACTGTCACTTGAGAAATATATATTCTATTTACCTTCCTCCCTAATTTCACAAATACACAACAAATTCTCGAATTTCAATAAAAATTTTCAAAATTTCTGAATCAATGATTTCATAATCCAAAATTTTTTTAAAAATTAAATTAAAAAAAATTCAAAGATTGTTAAGCAAAGGATGTCATATATCTTCTTTTTTTTTTGTCCAAATTTTTGTTGGTTAGCTATCTTTGGTCAAAATAACGTTCTTAAAAAAGAATATTGTTTCTTTCTTTTTTTTTTTTTTTCTTTTTCCTTCAGTCTTGTTTTTGTTTTTTAATAGCGATGGCTGATGAATGATACGAGCCATCATCATGTCTGTTTACTTTAAATTGAATGGTATCTTTTTGAAAAACTTATAAGCAAATCATCGAAAATGTCGCTTTATCACATTGTTGTACATTTAAAAAAAAAAAAACAAAAAACAAAAAAAAATATATGAGGATAAAAAACACAAAAACAACAACATTTTGAATGATGATGAATATTCTGCATGGGATGCACAATTAAATTAACATCTAAATTTGTCGTTGATGGATCGTCATAGACATATAAAAATATATACATTACAATAAAAAAAATACCACAATTTAGCCACTGTTAAGTTGCTGCTGTTGCTGACATGAATCTGATACGAAATTTATATAAATAATCGTTATCATTAAATTTTATTATAACTTGTTTTTTTTTTTCTTCTTTCTTTTTTTTGTAGGTATAAATAATATTTAAATTTCATGACAATAATCATTTTTAAATATGTACAGCACACACAAATACAAACAGACCAATTTTAAATCAAAAGATACATACGAGTAGATAGAAATGAAGAAAAAAAAAAAAAACGTATTCATATTAAAATATCGGTTAAAATAATCATAATAATAATAAAATGTACCAGGTGGGTTATAAATGCAACCAAATAATAAATATATATGCCCATGGAGAAATCTTTTATTCATTTTATTTCATTCTTTTTTTTTTTTGCATTTTTTATTATTATTTTTATTTTATTTCAAAATTGCTGCAACAACAAAAAAAACGGAAAAAAATTTAAATATTTTGATATTTTCCTTCTGTTTTTTTTTTTTTTTTTTTTTTTTTTTTTTTTTTGTCGTTATTAATGTAAACAAATATAACACACATACACGTACAATTATTATGGAAAATGTGCATTTTTATTTTATATTTTCATTAAGAAAAAATGTATCATTCGTTTTATACTAAAAAAAAAAAAAAAAAAAAACAAAATTAATACAAAAGTGATAAATGATTAAATGGTGTGCGGTATAAATTACTTAAAAATTTCGGGCACGTTCATTTAACATTAAAAATTTTTTTTTTTTTTTAAAAAAAAAGAAAACAAAAAACGCATTCATTTATTTTAATGGCCAACGAATTCTAATTCATATGTACTTATTTTATTTTATTTTCAAAATGTATTTGGAGAATTTAAGAAATTAAAAATTTTAAAATACATATATGAATATTTGATCGAAATAAAATATAATGAACGTTCACAAGATACTTTTTGTTTTTTTCTTAGTGAAAAATAGATAGTTTTTAGTTTATGTGGTGCATACTCTAAATTATCTTTTTAATGACGAATTTTTGTAAGCAAGCAAAAAAATGCATTATGCAGTTTACATGTAGCGACCAATATATAGTAAAAATCAAAAATTTTATTTTTATGTGTTTCCTTGGGACATATGAAAATTTTAATAAAAAAAAATATTTTTCGAACTAAATTTTAATTGAATTTTATTATAGAATATTTCGGAAAAAAAAAAATTAATGATCATAGTATTTTCATAAATTCACTGGCAATGCAGGATACTTAATTGTTTCTTTCTGTATTCTGGCAGAGTAAATGATAAAATACAATAGTTTTTTTGTTTGTGTGTATATGATAGTTACCAGCTCTGTATTTAGTAAATGCAAATCTTAGAAGAATATTTAGGACAATGAATACATGGGTAAAACAAACATTAACATTAATCTAATACCTTTCATCAAAATAAGTAGGCTCCTCTATAGATTGGAAATTTAATATAGGGATGAAGGATTCCAGTTCAGAGATCAGAGAAGGAAAATTCTTTCAGAAGCAAAGGACCTTAAAATAATACTCTGAATACCGCTCAATGTATTTTTCAACTCGTGAAAACCACCTCTTCAAAATAGAAATGACATGTGTTCATGCGTCCTCTCAGAACGAAGCAATTTTATTTTCAAAAAATTGAATTTACTAAGTGGTTTACAATTCACATAACTTAAGTTGTTTTAAAGTTTTATTGATCAATTAAAACAACCGTTTTGTAGACTGTAATTTTGATAATTAAAAAAAAACTTTATAAAAAATCTTTAAAAAAAAAAAGAAGAAAAATTCTCATACCATTCAATATTAATTGAATTTAAACTTTCTTATATTGTTTTTTTTTTTTATCTGCTTACACATCACTAAATTGACCACACCTGTTCTCGGCATATTTTCTAATTTTTCAAACACTTCCTAATGAAATTTTGTACCCTCAAAGTCTCTCTCATAATGTATTTTTCTAGTGTTGTTGGCTTTTTTTTTTCATAACTTTTTTTTTCGTCTTTAATTTCCAACAGTGAAATCATTTATTTTAAATTGTATCCAATCACAACAATTCAAAAATTTAGACGTCATGTTGACCTTAACCTCAAAAGTATGTTTTTGTTTTGTTTTTTTTTTCTCTTATTTTTTTAATTGGGAAGTAGAAAAAAAATTTGTTTAAGAAGTCTTCCTTCCTTTTTATTCTTCAAATATATTTTTTTTTTTTTTGCTTCAATGATACAACACGCATCTAGTCTCATAAAGATATATTTTTTTTTTAATCATTTCAATCAAAATTTGAACATAAATCTCATACAATCAATGATAAACCTCCAACAGCGAGAATTTTAAATGTTATTGAAGTTTTGTACTTAAAACCAATGTTTTATTTTTTTCTTTTAAAATTGTGTACACAGTGGCCTAGAAAATGTAAAGATAAACATAAAAAAAAAATATTTTCTCTGTTTAAAACTTGAAGATATTTTAAATATGTGTTTTTTTTGTATGCTTTCCGGAATGTTTTATTTTAAATTTACAAAAATTAATTACATAGAAAATTTCCGGCATATTTTAGCGAAAAATAATTAAAAGATTGGTGAGAAAATCACGATTTAAAGAAGATTTTGATTTTTAATCATTGAAGAATCTGAGCTTATATATTTTAAAAATACAAATATTCTTAAATAAGGCTTGTATTTGCTTTGGAAGGCTAAATGAACAACAAGGATAATTGGGGATTATTTTAATTAAAAACGTGGTAAAAGACATATGTTATGTAAATATCTGTGGTACATACCTGCACCACAAATAAACAAGCGTAACTTTAACTGTTATCTGCGTTTGATATTGAAGTTTATGTTTCGCTTAAGTTCTTAGTTTAACTGTTTGTCTGTAGAAGATTCTACCTCGATATAATTTAGAAAAAAAAGAAATTAAAGACAATATCGATTGAAAGAATGAAAATATCTACATATGTAATTTTCAATCACCTATGACACACAAAGTCTTAAAGCCATTGCTCTACGATTTGTACACCATTGAAAAAGAAGATGACACACAGAGAACTAATTTTCAATTATCCTTGACGTGTATCTAATTATTAGGTTTAGATCATAAGTTAGTAAATTTATTGTAGTAACAAAGATCTTATAGCTTCTTTTTCAAAACTTATAATGTTTCAAAATATATATGTATATACTTACAGTTTTCTGGAAAATTTCTAATAAAAAAAATGAAGAATTTCTTTGAACAGAAATAAAATACATTTTTAAATTTCAAATAGATAAATAACGAATAAAGTTTTCGATAAAATAAAGTAAAATATGAACATTTTCTCTTACTTTTTCTTCTTTTATTTTTTTCAAAGATATTATCCAAAAACATCAATGAAAGTGAAAAGTTTTACGAAAAAAAAAAAAAAAAAACAAACAAATCGAATATACAAACATTGTGTAATAAAATACATTTTTGCTCTTTGTAAGGTTTTTAAATCTTTTAAAAAATTGAAATTATTAAAAATTCTATCTTTCCCATAAATTTTACAATAAGATTCGTAATGTTGAAAAAAAAAAAATGGTTTAATAACAAAAATACTACAACTAAAAACATACAGTGTCAAAAACAAAACAAAATTGAATCCAATTTACGTTTCGACGGAAAATAATAATTACGAAAAATTTGAAATTTTCTCAACGAATCATTAATTTTCCAAATAAAAAAAAAAAAAAAAAAACCTAAAATAGATAATTTTCTATCAGAACTTTTCATTACACTTTTAACGGTAACTTTTCCTAATAAATACCCTTCAAAAGTTAAAAACTTTTATTAGATAAAAATCAAATATGGAAGATGAAAAATAGAAGAAAAAAAATCCAAAAACAAATACCATCTTTAATTTAAATTGTAAATTCGTGAAAAAGTATTTTCAAAAGATAAATAAAGAAAAGAAAAAAACCAAACATAAAAAGTTTCCTAGATCCTTTTTGTGGTAGATTTGTATGTTGACGTGTACAAAAGAAAGAAAAAAAAGTATAATCAATTCATTGCAAGAATGTCTAGCATAACTTTTTATCCCTTTTTTATATACATAAGTATTTTCTTGCGTCCGTTTAAAACTTGAACACCCAAAAGGTAAATTTTCTTTGTTTTTTTTTTCATTTGTATCTTTTTTTTTTTTGAAAAGAAAAATTGTAAAAATTTCTAGTGGATACACGGTACATCAGTAATTTAAGGTACATAATATATAAAAACGAAAAAAAACAAAAAAGGCGAAAATTAAGAGAAAAAAAGTAACACAAAACCAAAAAAAAAGGACGAAAAAAAAAACATTTCATCCCCTTAATTAAAGCTTAGGTATCCTTTTTTTTTTTTTTTTTTGGTATGCATTATATAAAACACATCAAACCCATAGGGAAAATTACAATTGATTCATTAAGAAGCACAAGGCAAAAAAAAAAAAATTACATTGAAAAAAAATAAAATTAAAAAGAGGGAAAAAAAATTGTTTCCTTTTCTTTTCTTTACTTTCAAATAATTTTTTTTGGTTTTTTTTTTCGAAGTTGGTTTTTCATCTTTAACAACTTGAAAAGAATGTACATAGATACATTTTTAAGTAGAAATTCAAAATAAAAACGTAAAAAAAAAAAAAAAAAAGTTAGATTTAAATTTGAATAAAAAAAAAGCAACAACAAAAATGTCGAAAATATAATACATTAACAAAACTGTCTAAAACTCACCTTAGGCCACCACAAAATGATCTAACATAAATGACTTTTTACAATATTATTTTCCTGAAGTTTCTTTACGAAATTCGAAAAATAAAAAAAAAAAAAAAAAAAAAAAAAAACATTAAGAGCTTCTCCACTTAAAAGTTCTTGAACATTTCTTGTTAGTTGAAAATAAAAAAATTACAACAGAAAATTATAGAAAAGAAGAGAAAAACAAAAAATAATACAAGTACATTTGAAGAAAAAAAAAAAAAAAGTTCATTAAACCACAAATGAGTTACTTTTTTTTTTTTTAAGTGCCCTCCTGTCTACAAAGGCTGATTAAGGGTCTCTATAAGGTAAATCGCAAAAAGAAAAATTAAAAACGAAAGTAACAAAATAATAACATAAAAAATTTGAATTAACTTTGTGGTTAGCTGAGTTTCTGGAAATATTATTCACATGAAAAAAAAAAACAAATTAAAAGCCATTTTTATTGTAAGAATTTCAAGAAAAAATAATTATGCTAAATTGAAAAGATATTTCATGATTTTTTTTTTCTTCTTCAATCTAACAAAAGTAATTAGAAACAACAAAAAGATATTTTTTTTTTTCATAATTATTTTTTTTTATTATTTTTTACTTTTTCAATTAATGTTTTTTTTTTTTAAATGTTTTTCTTTATAGTTTTCTTTTCTTTTTTTTTCTTTACTTTTTACATAGTCAATTTTGTATTTTTACTTTCTTAATTTCTTAATTTCTTAAATTAAATTACTAATTTATAATTAATTATTAAATTACAGAATAAAAACGGAAGAAATTCTATTTACAGTCTTCGTACAATTATTAGCATTAATAGCAATAATTTTTATTTATTTATTTATTTTATTTTTTTTCTTAATAAAAATAAGTAAAATATACTATTAGAAGCCAAAAAATAATGTATTTTATTTTATTTTTTTTGTTTTTAAATATCTAATTTATTTATTATAATACTTAATTATGTACTATTAGAATTATTTATGTATATATGAATTTATTAGTTAATTTTTTTATTCATTTTTTTTTATTTTAATGTCATCGCATAGTATTTTAATTATTTAATTTGTTTTTTTTTTTAGTTCAGTATGCTTTATCAACTTAAATATATTCAGAAGCACTCTATAAAGAAATACTTATACAATTATAATTAATTATGAAAAAATGTATTACACGAATTTGAAATTATAAAAATTATTTTTATATATGTATATATTTTTTTTTTTTTTGCTTTTTTTTTCATATTATGATATAAATTTTTTTTTCCTCTTTTAATATTTTGATTTAATTTTTTTTAATTTTTAATTAATTTGTAGTGTTTTTTTTGCCACGATTACATAAAATTTTGATTTTTTTTATTTATTTATTTTTTCCTAATTTTATTAATTGTTTCCACTTACTTAATTTTTTTTGTTTTTCTCTTTAATTAATTTTTTTTTCAAACTTTTTTTTTTTAATAAGGAATTTTTCGTGCTCATAGTTTTTTTTTAAAAAATTTTTTTTATATCAATTTCTACAATGATAATTAATAAAGAAAATTATTTTTAGGTTTAATACCTGTTTTTTTTTTTAATTTAAACCTTTAAAAAAATTGAACAAAAAATGCAATAACTAAATTATTTGGGAAAAAATTAACTGAATCAAAAAGAAATCTCTTTTTTAATACTGAAAATTTATTGAGCACTGAAAATAAAATTTTTAATGGAAAAAAAGTATAAAAATCATCAGTTTTCAACAAAAGAAATTGAAAGGTGTAGGTAACTCTAAAATTCACATAATAATCTCATGACTTCAAATAGAGTTTAATAAAGACATTTTTCGCATTATCCTTCCTTTTTTTCGCGAGTAAAAATTGAGTGTTTTGTTTCAAGCTTTGTTCAATACATTTATATTAATTATTTGTCAGTACTTTGCTATTTTCAATTAAATTAGAAACAACGTTTTGTAGAAACCAAATCTGTTCCCGTAAAAGCTCAATCGTTACGTTATCTAATTATCATCGTGTGTTACGAACAAATAAGAAATCTTACATGGAGTATGGACCCCCTCTTATAATCTACGAAAGTTCAAATAGGTCATTCATCGGCTCTTATTTTTTACTCTATCCTTTATTTTCGAATGGTTTTTTTTCTTTCACATTAATTCGAAATGTCAAAATCTACTATCTTTCAAGAAAGACAACAACAAACTATGACAGTATGAAATATGAATATCTATGACCAATATTATTGTCCAATGGAAATGCAAAGTAAGTCAGGATTATTCGTTATTTTTGTTTCTATATTTTATGGTTTTGTGTTTTGTAAATATTTATTGGGTGTTTTTTTTTTTTTAAACAAAAAGAATTTTGTTTGAAAATTTGTTATCTTACCTCTTGTTATTGTAAATTTATTTATTTTACCTTAATTTTATTTCCTCATTGAATCGAGATATTATAAAAAATGATGATTCTCCTTGAGTTATCGAATAATTTATTGAAAAAAGCTTAAAACAAAACAAAACAGTATCTGATATTGTTTCAATGTT
This sequence comes from Bombylius discolor, assembly GCA_939192795.1. Lineage (NCBI taxonomy): Eukaryota > Metazoa > Arthropoda > Insecta > Diptera > Bombyliidae > Bombylius > Bombylius discolor. The sequence goes on from OW584240.1 coordinate 38,908,091, forward strand.
TAAAATAAAAAAAAATAATAATAATTTGAATACCACCAATTATAAAATAACTGTGGTAATTTTTTTTTTTAGCTTAATTTCCATGTTAAAAAAAAATTTATAACTTAGAAATTTTTTATTATGTAATTTGATTTTTTTTTTTTTAATTTTTTTTTTTAAATACAATTAGATATAATTGTACAATAAAAATTGGACTAGGCTTTAGAAATGTGATGCTAATTTTATTATAATTATTTATATAAATATTTTATTTCATTTTTTTTTTTTTGTTTCAATTTTTTTTCCTATTAAAATTTATAATTATTTCCTCTTAAATATATATTTTGTATCTTTTTATTTTTATTTATTTTTCACAACACGCTAATTAATTATATTTTTGTAATCAATACTTTTATTTTTCATTTTTAAATTTTTAAATCAAAATACGTATTTTTTGTTTTTTTGTTTTTTTCAAATATAAATATCAAATACTTTTTAATTAGTGTTTCTTTTTTTTTAACTACAAGCCAAAAACAACCCCAATTTATTTATATATGTACGTTTTTTTTTCTGTTTTCACTGGCATTTCTCCACTTCAAAATTTCATAAATATATTTTTTTTTATTTAATTTATTATTTTTCAATATTTTATCAAAGTTATTTTGATTTTAATTACTTTTTTTTTTGTTTTTTTGTTTTTGTGTATTTTTTCACATTTTTTATTATTTTTAAAAAAAAAATTTAATAATAAAAGCTTAATAAATATATTTTATATAAATTATTTGAGAAACAAAAAAAAAAAAGAGTTATAATATCGATCATACACTTAAAAAAGCAATTTTTATTGCATTTCAAATTTAATTAATTTTTTTATTTGTTGTTTTTTTTCTTAATAAATTCAAATATATTTTTATTTTTTTATTTGTCCTCAATTTATAAAACAAATTAAATAATATAATGTTTGAGTCCATTTTTTGTTTTTTTGTGTTGTGTGTTTTGGGTTTTTTTGTACGAAGAGAAAATAAAAAAAAGACATATTTTGTTGAAAATATGAAAAATACAAAATAATAATAAAATTGCAATCAAATCCTATATGTATGATAAGTAAGATTTATGAGTATGTAAAAATTATAATTGATTAAAATATCTTTTTTGTTTTTTTGTTTTTTTTTGTCAATAAATTCACTCATACTCTACAAGCACTAAAAATTTTACATTTATACGTCAAAATCATTCATTCACTCACACTTATTCATTATAATTTTTTTTTTTTTCAATTATTTTCAATGATTTTTCTAAATTTCACTTTTTTTATCTTTTATTTTTTTTTTTTTTTTTTGCATAATTTTTATTTTGTATTTTATATTCTTGTAAAATTTTATTAAATATAGTTAAAGTTATCACTTAAATTTCAATGTAGTTATTTTTTTTTTTTATATTTTTTTTTATTTATTATTTATTTATTTTTTTTTGTAGGAGTAATATTTGATTTTTCGTTATATTTTTTTTTTTTTCATTTTTCGTTTACACAGTGAGCACATGAACAGTTCTTGAATATACGACTGGATCAATTGGTACATCATTATTTGATAAAAAATGATTTGTCATTCCTAAAATACCATTACCACCTGTAACACCACCTGATATCATTAAAGATGATGGTATTGCTCCTAATATATTATTTGTTGCATTTCCATCATCATCGATAAGTGCTTTCTTATCACTAGAGATACGTCTGGTTCGTATGATACATACATGTAAGCATAGAATCATAGCTAAAACTAAGATACCAGCTATAATACCATAAATTAATGGTGTCTGTGTACGTGACAATGCAGTCATTGTTAAAATTTTGATATCAGAATTGCTGATGGCAATTTTATCGACGGTAACTTCATTGCCATCGTCTTTATCATTATTATTGTTATAGTTATTGTTGTTGTTGTTGTTGTTGCTGCTGCTATAATCATGCCAGCCAAGGTGATCGAAATCATCATTATTTAAATGAGTTTCAATGAAATTATCATTGTCAGTAGCAGACGACAATGACGATGAAGAAGAAATTACTGCATTGTGTTCATCATTCAATATAGTTTCTTCTTGAGGAGATGATGATGATGACGTTGACGTTGTAACTATTGATTTTAGAATCTTATTTGAAACAGACGAAATTGTGGATGATGGGACTAAAGGTGATTGTGTTGACATTACACCTTCATTATTATGTGATGAATTCGCATTTGTGGTATCAATGGTCAAAGGTAATGATCGACTCATTGCTCCAGTAATCTGCAATTCAAATAGAAAATGGTAGCAATGTTTAAACACGTTTTGTTTGGCATTTTATTACTTTTTTTTTTTTTTCTTTTTTTTTTCTTTTTTTCTGTCTGCTGAAACTTACCTTATTTTTACATGTAACTTGTACTCGATATTTAGTATCTGGCCATAATGACAATTGAACATTTATTGATTCTGTTAAAAGATTTCCCATTAAACCGCCACCAGATACTTCCCATGTAACTAAACATTGATTTGGTGTATTAAATGGTGCCCATGCAACATCAACTAAAACTAAAGAACCTTTTCGTTCCATTGAAACTGTATGTAATGCCCATGTCTCAAGGATTGTTTTATTAATTTTAGGTGGTGGTGGCTTTGCACATTCATCCCAGCACTGTTGAATGAAAAAAAAAAAAAAGAAAAAAAAAGAAAAACAAACAAAACAAAAAAAAAATGAGAAAAAATTGAATATAAATTCAAGTCTAAATAAAAAAAAAAGCTAAGATACTAAAAACAGTAAATTTAAATAATAGCATCTCGTTTGTAAAATATGAAATATTCTCTTTGCTGCCATCAAACGACAATTAATCACGTTTCCTTGATAGTTATATATTTTTTTTTTCTTTAAAAAAAATTTTTTTTTTCTGTCTTCAGTAATTTATATTAGTTTTCTTTTTTATGTATATATTATTTTCTTTTTGTCTATTACAAGCATTGGCATTGATTTAAAAGGCAGGTAAAAAAGTAGTAGGCAGCTTCAAGCAAATATTTATTTAGTATTGTATAGTATCTAACAAACGAATTAAGTTGAAAAAGTAAAAAAAAAAAAAAAAAAAAAAAAAAAAAAAAAAAAAATTCTTCTTTGAAGTGGTAAAGGGCACTGTACGAATGAGAGCTTTTAAGTAGTTGAAAACGTATAACATTACGCCTAAAAAAATCTAAGCTATAACCAATTACTTTGAATGATAAAATGATGATGATGATGATTGTGATGATGGCTTAAGTTAATGATACTATAACGGATTCTTGGAAATTAACTAAATAAAATAAAAGAAAATTATAAAAGATATTAAAAGGTTGAAAACAGAAAATAGAAAAAAAAAAAAATTAAATGAATATTGATTTTTTAAAATATTTACTGAAGACAAATTGTTTTGTATGTGGTCGTTAATTAATTACATTTTAATTTAACCATAAACGGTAGTTGAAATATTCTATATGAAGTTACTGAAAACTCATTAATTTATTTAATTTTCAAAAACTATTGTCTACTGTGAAAAACAAAGTAGGTTTCGTAACTTCCCTCCTATTAGGAGCCAGCATGTGAAAGTATATATTTTCGAATGTGACACTGATCATCATAAACTATCTATAATAATTTATTATTTTTTTAAAATTTACTACCATCATCTAATGGGTTTCGTGATTTTAGTTTTTACTTTTTTTTTTTTTTGTAGGTTTGTAAAAATTTTGACTGCCCTTTTGGTAAACCAAAATTTTAAAGTTTCTTTGATTTTTCATACCACTAAATTGAATTTAGAAAAAGTATTTTCATTTTTTTTCTTGGAATATTTTTCGCTTGTCTTTTTTCTAAGTTTTATCCAAATACTGGAAAAGAACAAGAAAAAGGGTATAAAAATATTCTTGTCTAATAGAATTCTAATGAAAATTAAATAAGCTATTCAATTTTTAATGAAATTTAAATAATTTTAGGCAATTATTTTAATATTTCAATTGAATTCCTAAAAATTCCTTAAAATAGCTCATCGCAATTGTTTTTTTTTTTTTTTTTAATAAAAAAAATTGTAAAAAGCAAAAACACAATTTTAAAAAAAATGTTTACTTTATTTTCATTTTATTATAAATTACTTCAAATATAATAATTTAAAAAAAATAAAAACGGCATGCACTGTAACTTTTGCAAAATAAAAATTCAAATAACCAACAAGAAAAAAAATTAATTAACAAACTATGAAAAAAAAAAAAAGCTAAATATTTGCATTCATGCATGCATGATATAAATATTTGTGCATGTGTAAATTGCGTAAATTTTTATATAAATTTAAATATATACAGTGCGTAGAAAAAGTTTTTAAACAGAATCATAAAAAAAACGAATTTCTGTAAAATAAAGTAAATTTTCACAAGGATACTTCAATAAATATTTTAACTGAAAAACAAAAATCAAGGTTGGTCATAGAGATCCTATCGCAAAAATACCAATAAGAAAAAGGATATTCAATCTTACTGATTTTATAGCAATAAATAATTCAGCAACAAAAATTAGTCGTGTAGAACCCTTTATGATGGTATTTAAGGATGAAGCTAAAAGGATCATATGATCAAAACTGAAACACACAATTTGAATAGTAGGTGAGTTAATTTTAGGATTATAAATTTCTGTTTTAAAACTTTTTCACTGCACTGTAAGTTTTTATATATAATTTTTTTCATTAAAAAGAAAATAAAATAAAACAACTACAAAAAAGGATCTAAAATGTATAAAATGTGAATTTTATATGAGGGAATTTTTTTTTATGTACACATACATACATACGTATGTACATACATACATACATGCTATGTTGATGTAATTTAAAGCAATATATTTATCATCAAAAGGTAAAAAGAAAAATGAAAGAGAAAGAAAAAAGTGAGGGTTTAATTTTAAAAAAGTGCTGGAGATACATTTAAATATGAGTGCAACATGATAAAATACAAAAAATAAAAGTGCAAGGTTAAGCTTTGTGTGTATTATATACATATATGCAATTTTATTCTGAAATTATTTTTTTGTATAGGTGTGTATTTTTTATAAATTGTGTTCTGGTTAAAAAGAAGGTATTATTGTTTTTTTTTAACAGAAATAACGGAGAATGAGAGAATAAAGGATCAAAAATGCAACAATTATTTTTCAATTTAAATATTGTACTCTCATTTTTTTCCTCTTTTTTTTTTCAATACATTCATTCGTATAATTTTTCATTTTAATGACTTTTATACAAAATTGAATTTATTATTTCATTTTTAATTATTATTTTTTTATGTTTTATTAGTACTGTAAGCTATTAAAATGCATTTTCTTGCTTTTGATAGAAATAGAATTATATATTTATACAACAACAAAAACCAATTAAAAAAAAAAAAAACACTAGTGTGAGAGAATTATTTAATGTGACTCACCAATAGGTGTAGCGCGTCAGGAAGGGAGTTATAGTTATAGGGTGGAAATCCACTCTGTAAATAAAATTAAAGACACATAAAAAAAAAAACAAACAAATTTTTTTTAATATTGAAATAAATGTGTTGTCGACAATTTTATTTTGATTTCGTATTATTTGATTTTTTTTTTCAGTAATTTTTAATTTATTCTTAATTGAATTTAAATTTGAATAGAAAAGTACACATTTTATATACAGTATATTGATTTGTAGAATTTTTTCAGGATTTTTTTTTTCTTTTCAACAGATTTTAGCGAAAACGAATTCAAAGATTCATTAGCAGGTTTTTGAAAAACTCAATAAGACTACAATGATTTTGCTTAGGTGATTCATTTGACACTGATATTCTATATAAAATTGATAATAATATATTCAGCAGATACTGTTGAAAATAAAAGGAGTGCTCTCTAAAATTTTGGATAAAAAAAAGTATGACAGAAGCCTTTCTAAAAGTATAGTGGAATAAAATAAAATTAAGAACATAGAAATATTCTCTTCAATTGGACTAACCAAATACTTGAGTTTTGAATAATTACAAAAATTCTACTAGCAACCATTCGAAAAAATGTTGAATTGAATTGAATTTTTTTTTTCATATTCAATTCCAAGTTAGATACATTACTTCAGATACTTAATATGTAAATCATACGTGATCTTTTTATCGTAAGTACCCACAATTACTTGACAAGATTTAATGAAAAGAAACTAAAGAATCTTTTTTTTTTTCGATAAAATTTAATTCTTAATTAAACAAATTTTTTCTAAGAATATTCTTGATTGTTCAGAAACCAGTTTTTATTATAAAATATAATTTTAAATTTTGAATCTACAAAGTAGAAATCTATTACTGATTTTTCGACTGTGTTGGTTTATCTTCTCATATAAGAACTTATTGAGTATCTATATTGAATGTTATTTCCGCTTTATGTTCCCTTTCGTATCTTTGACCTTTTAATTAAATCAATTTAATTTTCAAAACCTGAATTTAATTTTTTTTTAAAAATATATCGAAAAATAATTTATTAGAACAGAATTTCATAATACGGTTTAATTTCACCGAAATTTTAAATCACAAGTTATGATCTACTTTAAACGTACTTTTTCTTTTTTTGTTAAAAATTCCGTAAAACTTTAATAAAATAACAAATTTATTTGTGGAAAAATTATCATCTGTTCAATTATTTTGATCCTCTTAAGATGCAAAAAAAAAAAAATAAGAAAATTCCTAAAGATACAAAGCTTATTTATTTTTTATTCATTTTTTTCTTTCTTTTTGCACAATGTACATATGTACATACATATATGTATTGTATTTTTAAAGATGATTTTGTTTACGTAAAATAAAAATAAAATGTAATTCATGTGAATAAAAGCAAATATAAAAAAAAAAATAACAACAAAGTATATCTAACCATCCAGGCAAATTTTATGAATACGTATGTATTTCATTATTAAAGAAGCTCATAAAATTAACTTTTAATGCATAGAATATCAAATTTAACTACTTATTTACTTACTTACTTTTATTTTTTCTCTAAATAAGAAAAATAAAAACCATAAAAAAAGGCAAAAGATGAAAAAAAAAAAAAAAAATAGAGGATAAGAAAAGATACAAGATTTCAATACTTATAATGTGTACTTATTCTGATTACTTTAAGTAAATATCTTTAACACATATAATAAAAAGGGAATAGGACATGCGCATCTTTTTCTCTATTTCTTCCTTTTTTTTTTTATTCCTTTCTCTTTATATATTTATTTCGGTGTGAGATGTTAATCAGATTCATAATACAAAAGATTTGTGTATTTCAAATATGTATACATACCTATACTTTTTTTTTCTACACACATTAAAATCATTATTACGACAATTTTATGTCAAAAAAAAAAAAAAAAAGAAGAATTACATTCTTCAAAAAGGAAAAATAATAATTAAATAAACGTTTTTGTTCTTATTTTGAAATTACAAAAAAAAACAACAAATGTAATTTTAATAATATATCTTTTATTTCTCTTCTATTTCTCAGAGATCGGTAGATTTTATATCTCATAAAAACAAGCTAATAAAAATTTTATGGAATTTTTTTTTTAAAGGTTCTTAAAGGTATGCTTGCTATTTTGTTTTTATTTCATTGACTTTTATTATTTTTTTTTTTTTTGATTGTGCATACCTTTTTTGGAATTAAAGTGAACATTTGCAAAATGTACATAATTTTTTTTTTTTTTTGTTCAAATAAAATTGCATAAATTGATTAAATAAAGATACTTTGTCTTGATATATAAAAATACTGAGTTTTATTATTATGACATTCCTATTAGATGTCTTATATTCAAATTAATTGGTTAAATTGAAATTTCAATAGTCAAAAATATATGAATACTTTTTCTGCTATACGAAAACTTCAATTTTGATTTATTTGTTTGTCTGTCTCACAGTCAAAAACAGGAAATTGTTATTTTCATCAAATAAAGCGTCCGAAAATTTTTTTTTTTCAAATATGTAATTGATTACATTTTTTTTTTATATTCAAATTGTTATCTCAGATTTAAATTATTTTATTATTAAAGGCGATTTCCCTCCCATGAAAAAAAAAAAAAAGACATTAATTGACTCCTTTTATTTTTTTTACTTGATAAACTTTTGTGTACACACAGAATTAAGTCGCAATTTGGACTCCATTGCATTTCATTGGAGAAAACACCAATTCAATTTTTATTTGTGGTTCAATTGAAAGTCGTTGAATGTTAATTTTTTTTCTTCTCATTGTTTTTTTTGGAAAAGTGAAACGAACAATTTATTTAATAGTTTATATAACGATACTGTAGAACAATCTAGAAATCAATCTCAACTCCTTAGTATGCATTGGTTCTTTCAAGGACGAAAAAGGACATTTGAAAAATGTATACACATAACAAAAATAGACAGTATAAGAAAGCTAAAGATTTTTGTTTTTTTTCTTTTAAATTTTTAGATAAGAAAATTGTCTCTTTGGAAAACGTTTAGATTGCAAAGCATGAACAAAATTAGACATGTCACAATTCCGGAAGAATATCTTTTATTTTTATTTCAAAAGATAAACAAAATTACTAAAAATAAATCAAAGTAAGCCGAATTACCAGAGATTAATTTATTATTATTATTTTTTTTTTAAATAAAAACACAATATGAGGAGTTTCCACAGAACCCAAACATAGAAAAAAAAAATGTAAGTTCAATGATGAGATAGTGATGATGTTCAAATAAAAATGATGACGTTGCAAATACGTTTAGTGATACACAAAAAAAAAAAAAAAAAAAAAAGTACTAGATACTATTCTTTGTTCATTGTATTTATTTTACATGATTTTAATTAACCGCCTGAATGATATTCAAAATAAATCGAAAACATGTGAAAATTTTCGAAGAATTTCTAATTTACACTCTCACTGAAAAAAAAAAAAATGAATAAATGAATTCTAGGAAAATGAGTCAGAATTTTTTTTTTTTTTTTTTTTGCGAAATTTTTTTCTTTAAGAAATTTTACTTATAATAAAAATTTAAGTTTTATCTAAAAAATTTAAAGTATCTTAATACCACAAAGTATAGATAATGAAAATTAAATCTAAAAGTTTATCAGATGATTCAATTATTCCGTTCACACATGATTGTAAATTGTGAATATGAAAAAAAAAAAAAAATCGTTAATCAAATCTAACAAAAGAAAAATAAAACTTCTTAAAAGTAGAAGTATTAAAATAATGCTCATATGATTTACCTTAATGTCATATTAACTATAAGTATTTTTCCTTAGAAGAAAAGGTCAAAAATGTCAGATACAAGATTTATTACATTTAATCGAGTCAACATTACAATCATTTCTTTCTTTCTCTTTTTTCTTTATATTAAATTTTTATTTTTATCTTGTACACATAAGTATAAATTTTGTACATAATTTTTTTTTTTATTAAGCATAAACATAATAACATAAACATGATTATGTATATACATATTAAGAAGAGATCGATCATTCGATGTATATTTTAATCAAAATTTTTATGTTCATCGATCACCGGAAATTATTTTGTATATTTATCTATTTAAAAAAAAAAAACAAAATATTAAGTTTGTTTTGATTGTCATTTTTTTTTTATTTCATAACAGTTCTGCAGTTCTTGAATGAAGGAAAATAAAAAAAGAAGAAAAAAAAACATGATGTATCTTCTAATACATCTCGTTAAATTTTTATAAATATTATGTACAAGATACTTTTTTTTTTTTTGTTAAAGTTGAATAATGAACTTTTTTAGATACTTGTTTGATATGTATTTCTTTAAAAAATATTTTATACATGTTGTAGCGTTTGTTAACCCTTTCTTGAAGATACAACTAGATTCGGTTAAACAAACCGTTTTGATCCAAAACTTGTAGTCAATGTATGGCAGCGTAACGTCACTAATTAAAAAATAAAGAGGTTAATTTTTTTTTTCTGGGTAAAATTCCTATATTTTACGTCTTACGTTATTTTTCTGAAGATTCAAATCTAAGACTCGTTAGATATTTCAAATAGATATTATCCAAATGAAATTTTTATATTTTTTTTAATGCTTCTTAAAGTTTTTTTCTATCTTTTTTTTTTTTTTTAAAGCAAAAAGAGCAAAATGTTGAATTTTATTTTGACTCTTCCTGATGACAAATTTTAAATCTATTTGAAAATTTGTTAACTTTTAAAACACACACCTATACATAATTTATGTTTAGAGAAAAATTTAAAAATATCTTTAATTTCTTCTAAGAATCTTCTCTTTTATTATTTGAAAAAAAAAGTTCTAAAATCAAATCAACTGTTAAATAAGATTAATTTCTGAACTTTTAAACTTTTTATGCAAAATACATCGTCTAAAAAAAAGTTTTTTAAATTCCATTCCTTTTTTTTAATTTTCTGTTCTTTTTTTATCTTTCAATTCAAAAAAGTCTTTTCAAGTTGTCATCGCATAAAAAAGTTTTATAGACAAAAAAAAAAGGAAAAATTAAAATTAATAGCGTTTGTATTCGACTAAATTTAAACAAAAAAGACAATTATACTAAATAATATAGAAAATTTTTAATGAAAAAATAGTTTTAGGACTTTTTATAAACCTTCTTTTTCAAAAAAGGGTTGTTGTCATTATAACAAAAAAAACCCTTATTTTGAATAAGAACAATGTCGTCCTTTTTTTTCAACTCTTTTTCTTTTCTAAGTTAAATTGTTGAAAAATATGAAATAGTTTATCTAGTGTCGTCTGTGTAAATGTTTTTCTTTGTAATTCGGAAGCACTTTTTTTTTTATAAAATAAATAATTTTAAAATGGCATTGAAAAGGGAAAAATAAAAATTATCAGTAAAAATTAACATCACGTAATTAAAAACACTACCGTTTAGGTAGAAAGAAAGAAAAATAATTTTAAAACAAATTATATTCTATTCCATCATCGATTAATCAAAATATTGTTTGCTTCCTATTTAAGAAGTAATTCATATGCATAAGTACTTTTATGTTAAATATGTTAATGAAATTTTCATAATAACTGTCATCAATAGAATTCTATGGTAAGGTATTTTTTTTTTTTTCGAAAGCTTGAATTGAAAAAAAAAATTAAGTATCTACAATAGCTATTTTGTTCTTTAAAATGAATATAAAATTTTAGGTGCCACATCAAAAATGTTTAAACACTAACAATCACAAAATAACATTGTGTCGGGAGAAATCTATCTGAAAAAATATTGTTTGAATAGTTTTTAAACAGCAGGAGCTTATTTTTGTACTAAACCAGAAAAAAAAAAAAAAAAGCGAACTTGAAAGAAAAAAAAAATAAACTTTTCTAGAAAACATGCATAAACAAACTAACTACAGACGACCAGAAAAAGAACACAACAGATAAAAATTAATGTAGGTATACTTATTGTATTATTATATAGCTAATATTTAAACAGGTAAGTGATTTTAAGATTTTTGATCTTCTCACCGTGAACGAAAAAAAAAAAAAAGAATAAGAAAAAATAAAAAATTAACAATAACATTTTTTTTTAATCAAAATTGAAATAAAAAAAATATCTATAAGATCTTTTCAATAGATACGAATTTAATATACCAAAAAAAGTATCTAATATATGAAGACAAAAACAAAAAAAAAAAACTTTATATATATGCGTACATTTAACAGATATAAAACGTTTTGTATAATGATACACCAAAACTAACCGGCATGGTATGCATAATAAAATTTTTAATAATGCAGCATTAGGTATTATTTTAATATTTTTTGTTTTTTTTGTTTTTGTTTTTTTTTTTTTTTCTTGTCGAAAACTCGTTGCTGTTTGTACGATATAATGAAGTATCTTTTTATAAAGTTATAAGTATATATGGAAATGAAGAATGAACAATAAAATTAAAATAACTTTTGTGCGACTGCTGTTCAACTAAAAAAGAAACAAATATCAAAAACAAAAAAAAAAGAGAAAAAAGAAAAAAACTAATAAAATTGGAACAGATTTCTTGAGGCGTTGATCATGTCAACAATATTAAATCGAATTTTAAATAGTCATGCTTTTGCCCACAAAAACAATGTAGTCCAGTCAACAGTACAACAGGTATGTATAATATAACATGAAATAAGAAGAAAAAAACCAACATAAAAACCGGCAACGCATAGATACATTTTGTGGTATGTATGAATATTTTAAAAGTATACAAAGAAATTAAAATAAAATAGAAAAGCCTTATTGTGATTTTTTTAATAAAACTGTCGAAAGTTAATTTATTTTTCTATTATAATATTTTCATTGAAATTCAATTAAAAATTTGCTTTAAAATCACATAAGTTTCATTTTCTACACTTTGTTTTTTTTTTTTCACTTACAAGCGGATATTTGTTTCTTCCGGTACATCATGATTATTAAATTATATGTGTGCTGTTGATTTAAATGATAATTTAAAAAAAAAAAATTAAAATTGATACAAGTTTTAAAATGTTTCCTTATTAAAAATGAATTTGAAAATAACTGATTTAAATTTAAAAAAAAAAAAATCTTTTTATGAGTATCTTTATCTTTTTAAAATACAATCTAAAATAAGTAATTCCCACAACTTAGGACCAGCGGGATATGGAAATAAAATTTTCAAAAAAGCATTCTAATTAAAGCTGCATTAAAAATTTAAATGGCAACTACTTCATTTGAACAAAGATACTTTTTCCTATTAAATTTATGAAAATATCTAAAGGATATCCCTCTATTTCTGGAAGTACAATTATATCTCAGCTGAAAATTTTCTAATGGGACCGCTAAAATCAGTTGGAAAAGCTAAAGAGAATCAAACAGTGACATTTTTCTTGAATAATTCCTCTATTTTGTTTAATTAATAAAATCTAGCACATTTCTTATAGGAACATAATGCTGGTGCATATAAATTAAAAATAGTTAGAAGGAAGTTGTTGGGGAGAAGAATAGAAAGTTTTGGTGAACATAGTATTTGAATTTACTCACAATCTAGGAGAGATGGAACAAATTGAATAATACATACATACATATATCGTTCCACAATCAAAATGTGGCTCCAGATATAATTTATAAATTTAATCTTGTATCCTTCTACTGCAATATATTTTTGAATGCAGCACTGTCTCAATTCAACTAGGGAAGAGTCACGGAAGAAACTCTTGATGAATATTTTATCCGAGCTCTTATTGTACACCATTGTATTAGAGAATAAAAAAAAACGAACATGCTTTGAGGACACTAGCTAAAATTTTTGCAAAACCCATTAAGAAACAACATAACTCAATCTTTAAAAGTTGTCTATTTTCTTGTTTTCTCAATATTAACTTGACTTGTTTGGTCTTTAACTAAAAATGCATACTGCTGAGCCAGTCAAAGCCCTAAGGTATAAAAATAAAACATATAGAAAATCAACAACAATCAACAAAAAACAAGTTATTTTGTTGTCTTAAAAAAGTCACATTATATCTAATGGCAGTAAAAAGACAAAATGCAAAAAAAAAAAAAAAGAAGCGAAATAATAATAATAAAAAATCTGAAACAACGAAAAAATAACAATAATTGAGTAGATATTATATATAATATGCAAGATGTGCGCGAATGCCTTAAAGCAGATTAAATAATGTGTAGTAAATTTTGTGTACATGGTCATTTTCTTGAGAATTTTTTTTTTATTATAAAAAAAAAAAAATAAGAATAACAAATGACGATATGATATAAAAATGTTAACCTATGTGAATTTGTTTTTTTTTTAAACAAGAATTAAAAAAAAAAATAAAAAACAAGAAATTTCAGATGAATTCAAAAGAGTCCTTTCATTACTCTGTCCGTTTTGTCGAAATTAGTTATACCTGGAGACTGAGAGACAGTGATTTGATTATCTGGTAGATTGTTTATGTCATATGTAATCAGAGATGATGAACACATATTTTTTTTTTCTTCTTTTAATTTTTTTGTTTTTTGTTAATTTTAATTCAGGTATAGCTACACATTTTTTGGATACACGCTAAAATCAAATTTATTATGACTTAAACAAGTAAGTATGTATATTAAGAAGTTCTTGTTTTCATTTTTTAAATGAATATTATTCACGCTGCTCTCTTTAAAATGAAAATTTATTTTAAAGACAAAAAATTAATCTTTTTTTTTTTTTTGTTTTTTAAATTATTACCATCCGGTAAAAAAATATATATGACAGTATGTACGTATATATAATGAAGTTGGTTTAATTAAGTATTTGTGACAGATTATATTCATGAACATTTTAAATTAAATTTTGCACAAACAAAAAAATTTTTTAATCACCAATTTATTATGATAGCGAAAATTTAATGTAAATGAGATGAAAAAGTCAAAGTTCAATATACGATAATTAAATTTATTTCATGTGAAAGTTTTGTTAAGTCAAGTCAAGTCAAATACATTTTTGTTTTTTACAATTTTATTTTAACAAAAATTGAATAAAAATAAAATATTAAAGTTTAAATAACTTGAAAAGTTTTTGACTTACCATTGAACATTCCGGCCTTTGTTGACATAGAGCTTCTTTGATTGCAAACTATAAAAAAAAAAAATGAAAAAAAAAGAAAAGAAAATACTTTAATAGAAATTTTACGAATAAAGTTCAAATATCAAAAAAAAAAATTATTTAATTACATAATTGAAAAGTAGGACACTGCAAAAATAGTCTCAGAGATAAAATTATTATTTTTCTGCTGAAAATTTTTTTGTCTTTTTAAAATTTAGAAAAAAGATACGTTGCACAGATAATTTATGTTTTACAATTTTCAAAATAAAGAACTCAAAAATAATTAGAATGTAAAAAAAACTTTAAATATATAACCCTTCTAGCTTTTCCAAAAGCTTAAATTTAAGTTTACCTGGTCGAAATTATGAGACACAATATCAGACATACATATGTAGATATTTATTTAAGCTAAGTGTCGATTAATTTTTTTAAAAAAAACTCAAAATCTTGATTAATAGTTTCAAAGGCTCTATAAACACACCACCCTCCACCCCCTTCATAGAAAGATACGTACATATATAGTAATGCACACTATTTTTACTCTTGGATTACACTTATAAAGATTTTTTTTCCCCAGAATTCAGTGTCACAATCCGACCTAAATTATCTAGGGGTATACATCCGTTGATTTTATAGGTTTCTATTTCCTCAACTTAGTCCTTTTCAAGTTATTTTTTTGTGATAACCTCCAGTTGCCTATCTTTGACTATTATTAATATCAACTTCTGGCTCAAACTCTTTATAAAAGTTTTTTGAGCATAACATACTCGTCATTTTTTTTGTCTTCATATATTTTTAAAACTCATATAAATCTCACCCCTTTTGATCATAAAATTTCGAAAGAACATCTCAAACACAATTTTTTCTTGACATGTCAAAACTTTAGAATTTATGAAAAAAATTATTAAATTGTATTTTCAACAATAATCGAAAATTCCAAACATCACTTTTTAGCTCTGACATCATTAATTTTTCAACGATGAAATAAAAGAATTCTTTCATGATTTATTTTTTCTTAAATTTGTAAAACTTACAAATAAACTTTTTAATAAAAAAAAGCGTATTATTATTTTTTTTTTCTTTATAAAACATTGAAAGTAAGTAAATTCTAAAATTGAAAAATTCTCAAAGTCTTTGATGCAACAATGTTTCTTTAAAACTATGTAATGATTGAATTTAATATTAAAACTATACAAGTTTGACTTATATTCCTTGTTCTTTTTAGTTGTAACGTTGTAATGTATCTTTTGACTGTTGTTTTGTATATATTACAAAACATACATAAATATACTGGTTTTTTCTTTTCAATCTCTTATATTTTTCTTATTTTATTCTATTTTTTTTTTTTTTAAATATGTGTATCTATATTATGTTTATTTTAACAGAGATTTGAAAATCTGGTTCTTCGCACTCTACCGTATCCAATTATCTATATATGTAGTTGTACCTTTGGGTTGCTGCTGTTTTTCTTACCTATCTATATAAATTTTTCTCTTTCTTTCTGTTTCTGATGGTAATAATGATGATGATGATGATGGTACTGCATTATCATTTGTGTGATTCCTTTTTACCTTTATAGTGATTCCGACTGAATTTGTAAAGCAACGTTATATGGCATAAGCAACATTTTCAGATACAATATACATAGATACTTTAAGTATATTCTATTAAAATAAAGGTATTCTACGCTCTATATCTTAAAACAAAAAAAACAAAAAAAAAACATACTTATATAGAAAATAATAGAAAAGACGATTGTAAGAATTAAAGATAATATTTTTGTATTAAAATGTATTGTATTTGTTTGTATGTTCTGTATATGTATATTATTTATACCATTGTTTTTATTATACTCATTTTATGTTATTATATCTTTTTATATACAATTTAATATATATATATATACATAGATATAGATATTCAATTTTGTATATTTTATTTAATGTATGTACATATGTCAGTATGAATGTGCAATTTATGTGAAATATATGTTCAACTATATGTACATTGCATTTAAGTAATATACATATGTATGTATATGTATAAGTTCTCTTTTGTGCTAACATACAGCAGGTTGAATATTATATGTTTATTATTTTATTTTCATTTATTTTGTTATTATTTTTATTTTTATTTATTTTTTTTTTTTGCCTATAGGATACACAAAAACCCTATTTAAATGCCATCCATCCCATATAAAAATTTTTTACATTATTGTCGCTCTACACTTGTTAAATATGTGTGACAGTTTTCCTTAAAATTAAAGAAAAACAAAAAGAATTCCACAACTTTACTGTGTGTATAGATTTCAATAAGGTCATTATTTTTGTGATATTGAATGCCGTCTTTCTTTATAGTTTTTTTTTTTTTTTTCTTTTTTTCATTGATTAGTATCTAAAGAAATATACATATATGTAATACGTAGGCATCATGATTTTTCATTTAATGCACATGATTAGAAAAAAGCAAAAAAAAATCTGTTATTGAATTTTCTGATTTGTGTTTTATATGTGTAGAAAAGAATTGGAATCTATTTTTGCTTCAGTTGAAAAAAAATATCAATAATAGGGAAAGAAATTTCAAATTATGGAATTATGAAAGAAATGCTGTTAAGGTTTGTGTTGGCTAATAAATGTTTTCATTAGATTTCATTCGATAATTGCACATATAAGAAATTTGAGAGAACGCCTTAAATCAGACCACTATTTTTTAACACCGTTTTTAAAATATTTCCTTCAAAAAAAAAAAAAATACATAATTGAAGGAACTCATTTTAAAACTTAACGCTTTAAATCTCTTATAATTTTCAAATGTTCAATTTTCATAATGCTCTAAATAAATTCAAGCTTTTCTTCCTTTTTCATATTTCTAACACCTTGACTGCCACAAACTGTTGAAAACTTTATATTTTCCTGTACCCTTATTCATTGCTGGTTTCCTTTTCTTTTCTTCAAATCTAAATCTGTATTTTTAAATTTTTTTTTTGTTTTTTTTTTTTTCATTTGAAAAAAAAAACACATTATCACAAAGCATATTCCACAAAATCGCATAAAAATAATTCTGTTTTCCGTTTTTTCCTCTCCTTTCTATTTTCCTTCTTTTTTTTTTCCTTCTGTATATAAAAAATAGAAAGAAAATCACAGCACAACAACCAGGAAACCAAAAATTTTATTCTACATAATATTTTTTTTTTCTAAATTGGTTTGAAATTAGATTTTAAAATTTCTTTTATGCAACCGTCTTTAAATGGGTTTCTTCTATGCTTGTTATATTTGTTTTTTTTTTTTTTTCTTTTTTCTATTTTCTTTTATTTTTCATAAACTTGACTAAATTGAAAATGAATATTATCAAGGATGAGGAATACATAACATACTAAAGTTTGAATAGAGAGAATAAAATAATTTTAGAAAGGAAAAAAAAAATGTTGAAAAAAAAAATAAAATGAAAAAGTGTCATGACAAAATAGAGAAGAGTGTATTATATATAAAAAAAAAAAAAATTCACTTTCTTTCAAGTGTATATACGTACTTACTCTTGAAATTGATTTTTTATGTAAAGTTCTTGAGAAAATGAAATTTTTCGAAGTCAACAAACCAGAAATTCCATATTTAAATTGATTGTCCTTGTGTGTACGTACGTTTAACTATAGATATACTTGTATCTGTTTTTTTTTATTTTATTTTTTTCAATATTACGAAGTATAAAACCAAATAGAATTTGAAAAGTTAGGAAAATTCTTCTTGATTACAAGTACCAAAGTTTGTGATTGAATTTTTAAAAATTCAATCGTATAATCAAAATTGCACATTTCCTTTCAGAAATACATATATTATGTACTGCACATACACATACATATACAATTGTATTTTGTATTTAATAAAATACAAGACATATCTTTTAGACACGTATTTGTATTAACTTATGTCATTATCATTTTATATCTGCCTTTGAATTTTCACAATTAAATTATACATACATATAATGTACATACGTTTACCTTTTTTGAACGATTAGCGTGTTCATTAGGAAATTTGCGTGACAAAAATTTTTGATT
Source organism: Bombylius discolor (assembly GCA_939192795.1). NCBI lineage: Eukaryota > Metazoa > Arthropoda > Insecta > Diptera > Bombyliidae > Bombylius > Bombylius discolor. Next base: position 38,926,666 of record OW584240.1, read on the forward strand.
AAACTACATATTTAATTGCAAATGAATAGTACACAGCACGTATTCAATAAAATAAACAAAGTGCAGTCAATGTTCATTAATCGAAAAACAAAAATATAACAATAATAAATACGAGTATATAAACAACATATAGATTCTGGGTAATGTTCTATTGCAAATTAAAAATAACTTTTTACTTATCTATTTTACAAAAGTATCTACGTAAGTTTATGTAACTAATGTTTGAAAGAAAAAAAACAAATCTAAATTAAATAACAAAATAAAAAAAAAATTGCATATGGGTAACACGATAAAGCAATATAAGAATAAAATGTAGAATTTTTCTTTTAACTTTGAAGTATGTATATCTGAAAAAATTTTGGTCACCTGAGTAGGAAATGAAAATATGTAGTAGGAAAATTTCAAACAGGTACACTGTCATTTTTATATAGTAAGTAGCCCTTTCCTGTCAAATGTTAATACTAGAAATTTTTAATATTCATATACATTTAAAAGGAAATAGACAATATATCATGACTGTGGCAATACAAAATATGTAGAAAATTAATTCATTTCATGTAGGGCGTATAAAGTTCATGCTCTCAATGTCATGGACAATGATCCAACAGACATCAAGTGCTTTTTGTTTTTGTAGATTTTATAAATTGAGATCGTTTAACATGTAAACGTTATTATTTTCCATTGTTTTTTTTTTCTCTTCTTCTTCTTAACTTTTGATTTAGCATATAAAAATCGTTTTTTTTTTCTAAATCATTAAACAATATAAAAATGTCGGTATATTGTTAATTACTATAAAAATAAATAAAATGTACATCACAATTACATGTTTTCATACAAAAATTTACCAGAAATTCACTTTTAAATTTTTATTTATCCTTCATAGTAATTTTCTTCCCTCTTTGTCCTTCTTAATTTTGTTTTTTATTCAATTTTATATACGAAAAAAACAAAGAAAACAAAAAGCTGAAATAATTCACGATTATAAACTCCCTTAAACCCACATTCATTCTTCATCTGACATTGTAATTAATTTACAAAAAAAAAAAAAAGATACAACTATGAAAAAAACAAAAAAAAAGATTCTATTGCATTTCGATGAAATAATTACATGTTGTCCATTGTATGAAACTATACAGATGAGTGCTGTATCTTGTCCTTCACCAATGAACATACTTCATATGTCTTTCATACCTCTTATATACATACATGGCAAAAATTTTCTATACACACATCCATATTTACATGATATATCATTTTTTTATATACGAGTATGTATTGTAGATACAAAGGAAGAAGATACTTTTTGCTGAAACATCTTCAAGATGATGACGATGCATAAAAAAGAAATGAATTAAAATTGTCTGCCCGTAGGGTTTTTTATTGTGATACTTGTTTATATTAAGAAAAAAAAAAAAAGGCAAAATAAAAAAAAAAACAAGAACAAAAAATCAAAAGAAATATGATGTAACTATAAGTACATCACATGAGATTATATATACGTAAAGTTCCATGGAACCTAAAATTTTTGTATATACATATGTAGCTATGTATGTATAAGAGCACACAACGTCAATCTACTTTAAAATTTTTGTTCTTTTTGTGTTTTTTTTTTCTTATTTTTTAGATACAGATTGCGAATTTTCTTCATGGTTGCTTCTAGCTAGAAGCTATATGATCAGTGGATCATCATCATCTTCGTCGTCGTCATCATCATCTTCATTTCTTTTTTCGATGTTTTCTTATTTTTCATTTTTTATTATTATTTCTTTTTTTTTTTTAGTTTTCTTGCATTGGATTGCTTTGGAGTGCATGATGATGATGATGATTGTGGAAAATATGATCATCTTCTAGCACGAAACAATCGTCTATCTAATTCCATAGCTGGATATGTTAGTATACCTGTATCTCTTATGTGTATTAAAATATACACAGTGTTTACCTGTAGTAAAGCATGGTAAAATGAAAACTAAATTTGACCTGCTTGTTGAAATTTATATACATATAGCTATGTACCTATATAATGAATTATACAATATATTTTATCTGTAGATACAATATCGCATCGTACGCAGATAATACACACAACACACGATTATATTTGCCTTCTGAAGATGAGATATGAGATGTAGATTAAGATGATAATGATGATCAAGAGATGATGGTAATGATGATGATGGACCTGCCTCGAAGATATACACATTCACATATATATAATATATTGAATATATGTTAAAAGAATGAAAGAATTAAATGTAAACGGGTGTACCACGAAGACCACGGGAGTAGTAAAATAAAAAAAACAAAACAAACAAAAAACAAAAAAAAGAAGAAAATGATGATGATGATGATGATACCTCAATGACAAAAAAGAGAAAATAATCTTGTTTTTATTTTTTATTTTTACTTTCCATCATCATCATCTTCTTTTTTTTTTTTTTTTTGTTTTCCATCAAAATATGTTGTATGGGATTAAACATTGGTAAATTCCATCTTTTCCACTATTTGCTTCTCAAAGGGATAAATTTTAAAAATTCTATAACATGGAGGTTATTATGTTAAAATATATTTAAAATATAATTTGTTTTTATTATTTTTTTTTTTAAATCTTAAACAAATCAAAAAAAAAAAAAAACCAGAATTTATCTTTTTCATATTATCTTAATTCTGTCAATGCAACTCCTTATTATTGTGACAATCTAAATGTTTACCTTTCGTCTTTCTACCAATTTTAATGAACATCCGTCAAATCTCATTTATGTTTTTATAGTTCTCTTATATGTAGTCTACTGGATTTTATCATGAAGATTCATAACATATTTATTTAGAAAAAAAATAAATTCATATGATAAATATTGCAGATGATATTATATTTTGCTTATAACATTTGAAGAAAATGAATAAATAAATGAAAAAAAAAAAAAGAATTCAATGGATTCCAAGAAAATCTTTTTTTTTTTTTTGCCTTCAGGGTGAGCTTTCAGTGTTTGTGAATTTATTTAAAAAAAAAGTTATATTATTATTATGGAAAAAAAAAAAGATGTGATTAAAATGATAGAGAGGTAGAAAAGTATTATATTAGTCTTCGAATTTAAGTAATCTTGACATGTTATTTCATTAAAATCTGTTATGATTATTATTATTTTTTTTTTTTTAGTTTTGTTAGAAAATCTTTTTCCCTAATCTTAAGTAAATCAACCGAAAATAATTTTTTTTTTATGGATTTGTCAACTTATATCTGTTCGGACATAGGTTATTGGAAAACTGGTTTTTTAATCTAAAAAAAATATTTAAAATAAAAAACATATATGTATATGGATTTGTAGAGGTCTTTAAAACGCTTATAGACCCATATTGATTTTGATCATTTCAATAGTTTTTAATATTTGGAGAAAAACACAAGATATTCAGGCAAAATTCGAGAAAAAAAAAAGATTAATTTTAAAAAAGAAATTTTTTAAAAATCCCGGGTTTGAGATTATTAATTTTTTTTTTTCCTGAAAATAAAATACGTGAATTTTATGTGAATTTGGCAAAATACACTTTATACGAAAAAAAGAGTGTAATATTAAAACTGTTTCTACTGAAATTAGAGTTCCTTTCTTCGTCAAACAAGAATAGCCAAAAAACAAAAAATTAAGATGGTATCATAAAATTTTAAATTTAATTACTTCGTTTGCAACAATTTATCTTAAATTATGCTGTTCTAAATCTCTAATATTAAAAAGCTTTTCCATGTTATGAGAAATGCTTGAATTTTAAAATTTTCTGAAATACACATTCATTAAACACATAAGCATAATCTAAAGTTAAGTTCATAGTTTTAAAATTGGCCTTTTAAAAGTCATGTGAAAATACATTTAAAAAGAACATCAGACATACTTTTATTTATTTAAGTTCGTCATTGCCCATTTATCATTGTATACAAACCCACCACTACCACACCATTAAAAATTTTTCTCTTATGTGACCTTCAAAAAACCACCTTATAAAGAAGAAACGAAGAAAACAATGGGTACATACATACAACCCATCCCTAAAATGCGTCAAAGTGAAAACTTTATACTCTGGTGCATTATGCAATTTCTCTCATCCAAAGGACAATGAAATAAAATTTAAATAATAAAAAAAAAGAGCATGAATATACATTATATGTTCATTGTATATATATAAAAAAATACATAGAAATAAATCTAAATTAAAATTACCTTCTCTAAGCATCCTTCACGACATTGCAGAATTCGAATACTAAATAATGTTTTTTGTTTAATTTCGGTGTTAGCTCCTTCACTATTTGAATTTAATCCTAATAATATAAGAGCCGATAGCCCGATTGTAAGGAATTGTGAGTTCATTTTTATTATTTTTTACTTTTTATTTGATTTAATTTAAAAAAAAAAATCACACTTTCTATGAATACAAAATTATTTTTTATAGATATCTTTTAATTTTTATGTGAAAATAGATACATTTTTTGATTTAAATTTTTTCTCAAATAAAAATTTCCAAATAATTAAATTTAACAAAATAATTTTTTTTTTTTAAGTGAAAGAAAAATTGATTTTCTTTTAGATTAATTAAACATTTTCAACAGAAAAAAAATTTAATTTTTTAAACTACTTTCTTGATAAAATTTAGATATTCTTACATTTTATAAAGAATTTTTCACCACAAAAAAGAAAAAAACAAAAAACAAAAAACCAACCAAAAAAATATTGATTACAAAACTTGTTCTAATAAAAACAATTTTTTTTTTTTTTCACAAATAAATGTAAAATAAAATTTTCAAATTCATATTTTTTTCTTTCTTTCACAATTTATTTTTTTAACATTTACAAAAAAAAAAAACAATTTTCTTTAATTTTCTTTTTGTTAAATAATTTAAATGATTTTTTTTTCTCTCAAAAAAAAAAAATGTATACTGCACAACCGGAACCGCCAGGAGATAACACTGAACTGCTGGGGCTTTATTCAAAAGGAAATTACTTTTCTCATTTAATTTTGTTTTTTTTTTTTTTTGTTTTTTTATAAATCTACATTAGCTTCAAACAACGACAAGCGCTTTAGAGTTTAAAACATTATTATGGTTGAATTGTTTGTATAAATCCTATAAGGCCGGTTCGATTATGGTTTGACGAACATTAAAAAAAAAAGAGAATATTTCAAAATATAAAGAGCTAAAATTAAACTAATTTTTTCTCTTAGGTAAGTAAATCAATGTTAATTTTCAAAGAGAAAATATTATTTTTGGATGTATCTTTGAATTTTGTATCTTTTTTAATAAAAGTATCTGTTTTATGAAAAAGATACATTTGATTTACTTTTAAATTATAATAATAATTTTATTGATCATTCTAAAAGGAAAAAAAAAAAACAAAAACATAAAAGAACAAAAATATCTTAACATGTTTTTATTACATAATGCTTATTTTTATTGATAATTTAAACCCTTCATCTGATAAAGTATCTGCAATATTGCTAGTCATCTATAGGTTTAATAGATACTTTTTATATTTCTTCTTACGTTTATCGTTTTTTTTTTTTTCTTAATTTTTCAGATCACACACACCTGTTCTATTTCAAAAGTTTTGCACTTTCAAAATAAATACATACATATATGCAAATTATTATTTTAATTATAACGATAGATACTTCTTTTTTCTTTTTGTTTTTTGTCTTCTCATAATTTTTTTTCATGGAATATTATACATTGGAAACTTGTGATAGGTGAAAGTAATAATTTGAACCTATCGAGATGATTTTATATTTGTTATTGATTATTGATTGTTTTTTTTTTCTTTTTAAGTATATAATTTTTTTTTACCTCTTAATGTACGGTATTTCTTGCAAATTACTATTATTATTATTATTGAATAAAAAAGATAAAAATTATATCATAATTATTATAGTTGTACTGATAATATCATCAAAATTTTTGCACAGTTATACATGTACTTTTTTTTTGTTTTAGATTTTTTTTTTTAGGTCATGGTGCAACAGGTAAATTGTAATACAAAAAAAAAACATGTATCGTGTTACTTTGAAAAAAATTACAAAAATTTCTTTTGGATAAAAAACTAGAGCATTCGAAGGGGAGAAAAGTCAGGTTAAAAAAAAAAAAGAAAAGAAGAAAAAAACAATTAAAAGATGAAAAAGAAAAATTTTGTATATGCACTTGATAGCTTTTGTATATTGAACCTTTTTTTTTTTAATTCATTTTCGAGGCGATGATTGCACATACATACTTTTTGTATTTGTTTGCACTTAGATAAAGTACTACTTTTTTCTCTTAGAGATAGTATTTCTAATGTTACTTGAATTTTAATTCATGTTGTATCTTTGAAAACTATGCAAAGTCATCGTTTCAATTATGATCAATAAACCGATCAATTGAGTATCTATATCTTGATTTTAATTGAAATCTTTGATATCGCAATCGACTGCTTATTTTATTTTTTTCTTTTTTTTTTTGAAAGTTGATTTAATTTTCAAATTAGATTTGTTTAGTCCATTCAATGTACGTTTTTTTTTTTTCTTTGGATTTAATTTTTACAGAGTATCTTTTTGTAATAATACAATAAAGTGAAAATTTTCATTTGTTTTTGTGTTACTCTTTAATTTATTAAATTTAGGTTTTTTGTTCAGTGTTTTTCTTTCTTCGTCTCACTGTTAATAGATTTTGTAAAAAAAAACAACTAAAACCATGGATTTGTAATCTTAACGGTCCTATCTATTATATTTCGAAAATCATTATTTATTTCAAAAAAAAAACAAAAAAACAAAAAAAGAAAACGGAACTTTAAAAACAGTTTATTGTAAATTTTAAATTTTTCACACAAAAGCTAATAAGTTTTCCTGTTTTAATTTTCATTTATTGAAAAAAAAATAAAATAAAATAATAATCAGTTTTTCAGTAACAATGATGTTTTTCTTCTTGAATAATTTTTTTTATACACTTTCTAATACATTGTTTGTGTAATTAAGCTCAAGAGCTATTTTACTGAAAAATCACAATTTCGAAAAATATTATTATATTATTTTCTTAAACCACAACCGACAGATAAGCTGACATCTAATGTATTTTATGGTTTAAAAAAATAAGAAAAGTGTTTTAAGAAATTCAAAAAAAGAAGAAGAAGAAAAAAAAACACAAAATGATGATGAAAAACGTCCTATATGATGGAATTATTTTTTTTTTTTTTTTTTTTTTTTTTTTTTGTAAAATGTATCATAAATCAGAAAATAAGAAAAAAAAAATGCAAAACAAAGTAAAGAGGTTATATGTATTCTTTCTTGAACAAGGAAATATTTATCATGAATCATAAAGATTAAACAACGGAACATATTTATATTACTTGAGAAAAAATAAGAAGAAAAAGCGAGTATCTTTTATGAGGTACCTTAATATGATGTGATGTAAAACAATGTAATTTTATGGTGCATTGCACTTTGAGGACTTTACGACTTTTTTTTTTTTTTTAAATTTGCGATCAAGAAAACCTTATTATTAAATAAAAACAATAGATAAGAATGAATTTTTTAAGATGCAAAAAAAAAACATTAAAAAAAAATAAATAAATTCTCTTTATTAATATTCGTTCAGTGGGATTATCTTAAAAGTTTTCCAAAAAAAAATAAATTAGGTTTTGAATAAATATGTCTCGCTATCAAGACTTTTCCATATGTGTTCATGTAAAGAAACATTTTAATTATACGTCTTCTTTTGAATTTTATTATTTTTTTTTTCATTTCTTTTTCTAAGGAATGGACAAGCGAGCGATAAAGCCTTTATTTTACGGATTATTTTCGTAATATTTAAATTTAATATAATTTATATGTAAGGGAAGATTTATTAAGATTCTTGACAAATTTCAGATGTTTCACATGCTGAGAATCATTTATAAAATTTTTGTTTGGACAAACAAGAAGATTTATTGTATAGATACTTTTTTTATTTATTTTAATTTTGTCTCTTTTTTCGGTTTTTTTTAAATTACTAAGGAAGATTGTTTTTTCGGTCAGGAAATATTTTGCTAATTAAGTAGATATTGCTAAAAAAATAGATATTTTTATATCTTAAAATATACTCTAATAACGGTCGATCATAACAAGAAAACAGAAAATTAATAAAACTAATTCATTACTTTCGTGCTATTACTTCCATAGTTTCAAAAAGATACATTTTTTTTTATTTTAGACTATAAAACTCCATTCATTTCTTGTCAAAGTTTTTTCTTACGGAAAGCTAGAAAATCCCAACCTTGATTGCAAGTAGTAATCTTTAACCCAAGAGGATTCATGTCAAATTGCGAAGAGTTCCGTATCAAGTGATATCTTCTTCGTACATATGACGGAGAATATAGAATGTTTTTTTAAGTAAAAAAAAAAAGTCAAAATATTTAGATAATAGTGATTAAAACAGTGAAACTCATATGTGGAAATGTATCATTCAAAAAAAGTTAAAATTCGAGAAATCTGAAGGCTTTTCTATGAAAAAATTCATAAATTTGAAATGATGAATCTGTAATTTTTCAATCAATTATTAGGTGTCAATGAACGCTTATCATAAAAACCATTTCTATTTTAAGATGAAATTCACAGTGTTGCCATGATTTTCAGATCCCATATATTTTCAAGACCCTCTCTTTGTTCCGATCATATCTTCTTCATGAACCAAAACAAAATCTCTAAATTGTTGACATTAGCAATCAACCATCAATATGAAAACATTCTATTTTAAATTTTGAAACTAAAAAAATTGATTACATAAAAAAAAGTTATTTGAATTTGAACTCTACAAAAAACAACAAAAAAGAAGAAAAAAAAAAAACACATTAAATGATTTCAAAAGTACCATTAATATTTGTAACAAATGAACCGTAAATAGAAAGTAAAATATTATTGCATTTCTATTTTTACTTTGAAAGTACTTTTAATTTGAGAATTTAACCAAATTACCCACTTATTCAAACTTTAACTTAAAAATAAATATACGGGTAATTAACATTTCGTTGATGAACATTGTTTTTTTTTTTTTTTTTTTTGTAATTTACCTACCATATAGACTTCATCTATACTAAGTACATACTACATATATGTACGTAAACATATACCAATGTATATATGTAGATACAAATGTATAACGTAAAATAAATTATTATTAATCAAAATTCGAATAATTGAAAATCGGTCTCGTATTTATTTTCACAGATGATTGAAAATACATACATCAGAAAATTATTAGGTAAATTAAATAAAATATTGTTAAGTAAATAAATTCATATTGAATTTTCATATTTTAAAAACAAAAAAAAAAAAAAATTTCATTCAACTAAAATTTTATTATTGTATCTAATGATAGAATTCTATGGATTTTGTAAACATTGTACGAATGTACACATATATGAAATATGTAGGAGATCGTCTTTTATATATATCAAATTTAATAGATATTTGAAAATACATATTTTTATAGTACTTTTTTCTTATATTGGTCAACATTTAACATACATATATATAAGTTAAATCATGCAAACACATTTTATGTGGGTGGTAGATATAGTTTAGTTGATTGACTATATCTACACACAGATATATACTCGTATACTTATTGTTATTGATAAGGAAATCATTCATTTTATGACGTTATGTTTTTTTTCATTTTTTTTTTTTTTTTTTTTTTTTTTTTGTTCATGTGTGTGTGTGCTCAAATGCTCAGATTATTATTACATTAAAGTTAATAAAATTTTAAATTTTTACGTCTATCATAAATATTTAATGAGTTCGCGTGCTTATTTATTTTATTGGAGCCGCTAGCATATATGTATATGTTGTTACTACCCCACACACATTTATTTATTTAATACGTATGATTCTCTATGTTCTTTTTTTAATCATTCAAAGATTGTTGTGTTTTTTTCTTTCTTCATTTTTAAACTACTCATATATAAACTAGAAAATAATATTATTTGAAGATAATTTACAGGATCATAAATTTTTATTTAAAGTGTTACCATATTAAATTTAATTGAAAATTTAAATAAGAAAATATTTGAATGTATGTATTTGTATTTGAATTACGAGTTCATGATACTTAAGATCATATTCACCAACAAGACTTAAAATGAGATTACAGTCAATTTGAGTTTAACGGAATCGCTTAATTTCCTAATTGTAGTTAGTAATTACTATGATGATTTATGCTGCCTTTCTACTCAAAAATAGCCTTCACAAGTAAAATGTAGCCAGAGATAAACTTTAAAAAGACAGTAACTCTATTATCACACTTCAAGAAAAATAAGCTCGAAAACTCGTCCGGGTTGGTATTGGACATTGCCTGATTGGGGCTATGGTCAATAAACTCGGTGTACCTTCGAATAATTTTTGTAAAAGCTGTAAGGAAAATAAATAAATAAGTCAATAGTGCACGTCTTACTCCGTGAATGTTCAGCTCTAAAGGAACGAAAGCTCACTTATTTGGGAACAAGGTTTTTTGGTAGTTTGGACAACTTAGCTGAGATTGTATTAAAGGGCTTAAATAGACATACTCAAAACTCTTGATGGTTTTCGGTATAGCTCCACATTATAAATATGGTATTTACAAATCGTCGTCGTAATTTTGAACTCGAACTCAAAATCGGACTAAACTCAATAAATAATTTTAAAACAAAACCTTCTTAGTGGACATCATTCTTAAACTGAATAAAATTAAAACTAGTACGTATATTAACCTCAATCGTTATTTTTTTTTCCTTTTATTTTATTTCAAATTAAAACACTTTTAGTCACACATATCACACAATGTTAAAATTTTCTGTGACAAACAAAGAATTTAATTAGGATTAAAATTTATGTTTGTCTTTACGAAAATGTATAATTTATTACAAAATAAAAACAAAACAAAAAACAAAAACCAACATTAAATGAGATAAATTTCACTATTCCATCGTTTTTTTTATGCTTAACAAGTTCAATTTCCTACATAATTATTTGTATGTAAGATTTTCAAAGTCATGATCATTACTAATGGACCAATGTCACGCAATCATATACCTTTCGTTTATATATTTTCCTAAAAATCGAAAATTATACAAGAAAATAACCCAAACGTAATGTGTACCAAAAAAAGTATCTACTAAAATTAACGCAAAATAAATACAACAAAAAATTTAAAAAAAAAAAAAAAAAAAACTCGTCGTACAGTGTGATTTTGAATCTAAAGAACATTTTATATATACATAAGTAATTCGTATCTTTGGTGAAATTTTTGTGATAAAACACGTGACATTTTCTGTATAATATACATACATACATATATTTATTTATTTTATTTTTTTTTTTTCATTTTATTTCCTGATACCGAACTGTTTTTAATAACCAAATTGATAATCTTTTATACGTTTTACATTTAAAATGATTTTATTTTTTTTCATTTTTGTTTTTTTTTTTTTGCAAATAAAATAAAAACCAACAGTTAAGAACAAAATTTACTGGTTTTTGTTGAGACTACTGAAAGATGCTGTTTGGTTGATATGCAGTTTCAATTACGTGGTTAAAAAAAACATTTTTAAAATGTTGCCTTTTTCCTTTATTATATACAAAAACAAACAAACAAACAACAAAAAACAGATACATTTTTTTATAAAGGATTTATAATATCATAAAAAAAAAATAATAAAATTTATCATTGAATTGCATTTACTTACATGTACCATCAGCTACTTTCTTGGCTTTGGGGTTTTATTGGTAGTAGCAAAAATGACATTTGATATCGAATTAAGTGATCTGAAATTAAGATTTATGAAATTGAATTTATGAAAGTTTCGTGATAAGAAAGCACAAACAACAAATTTATAAGAATTAAAAAAAAAAAAAAATTTGTGCAACAAATTAAATGAATTTTTTCTTCTGGAAATGAATACCAGTAGTTCTAAATGATGTGTGTTACATTATCATTTATTATTATTTTGTGTTTTAATAAAATTTATATTATTTATTTATTTATTTTTTTTTTTTTTGCATTTATAAGAAACGGTTCATATAAAATATTAATGGTTTTATTACACACGGAAAGCCTTTTTAAGTTTTTTCAAGAGAAAAAAGTCGTAAATAATACAAAATTTAAAAGGAATCCAGCGTTACCAATAAACAAGTTTTTCTTAAGTAAAATACATTTAGTAATTAATTTATAATTCTTAATTATTAAAAAAATGACATTTTACTTAACTCTTTAGCTTCGTTGAGGATATCTATCAACCTAGAGATCCAGACATACATACATATAATCTTTGTGGTATTGCTTAACACTAAAATGTTTCACGGGGAAGCGAAGCCACTTTTATATAATGCATAGTGTAGTTAGAGAGTTTAATTTCAAGAAGTAAATTTTGGCTAAAATATTTTTTACTTAAAGCCGAAGTTAAGAATCCGTTTTTTTTTTTTTTACTAGATGAGTATAAGACTCAAATGTGCCACCACTTTCCTTCTGCTTTCCATCTAAATTTGTCAACGTTGTATTTTAAAACGTAATGCATAGTAAACGAATGTCCCTATCATCTAGCATAGATCTAACCCTGACATAATTCTTTAGTTTAAATACAATTTGTTTGCTTAATTGGCTTATTTTTTTTTTTTTTCAACCGAAAGGACATTTTTTTTTTAAATTATTTGTAGAACTGATTGAACTAAACATTGGCTAACTTTACTTGAGGTGATTATAGTTACCTTGAACTTTAACTCACATTCAAACTGTAAAAGTGAACACTACTGTTTCAAATTCTTATCTATTTTTTTAATGACGATTTTGTTTTATTTTTTAAAATCTGAAAGTATCTTTTAATATATTCTTAAAAGCAATATCAATTTCCTGAACATCTCAAGTTATTGAGATTTCAAAAAAAAAAAAAAACAATAACAACAAAAATTAAGTTATAAATGAAAATGTTATGTTATTATCTTTTGTCACTTTAAACACAAATGTAATTTACAGAATGAAAAACAAGAAAAAAAAAGTAAAACACTTAAATACCAGCTTTAGCATAAAATAAATAATACAGTTGTCTCCAAAACAATTTACTTTTTTTTTTTGTCTTTTATAGACAAAAGCCGATCTTTTATATCTCATTTACATTTTTTAATTTCATGTTTTTTTCTCCATTTTAATAAAAAAAAAAACAAAAGGAAGCGCTTTTTGCAGAAGCACAAAAAAAAATTTTTTAAAAAAATCATTTAACTTTTTTTTTTTTTTTTTTTTTTTTACAAATTCGTTTTGTTTTAAAAAATTTTTTTACAGCTTAAAACTGTTTTTATACTTTATTTTCTTTGATTTTTCAAATAAAAAAAAAAAAAGAAATAAATAAAATTTATTAAAAACTTTTTATGTTATCTACTGATATGTCATTTTCGACATTCAAAAGATTAGCTACTGCATCAATTTCTTATAAACAAAAAATGATTGTTTATTTTTTTTTTTTCCTTCTTCTTTTTATAAATTTATGTTTTTTATTTTTTATTTTTTTCTTATTATTTATCGAAATAGAGGTTTATGAGATGGAGTTTATGCTAAGCTGATAGATGAATTAAATTGAAAAAAAAAAAAAAATTTAAAAACTTTTAAATTGATCACATTCATAATATTCTCATTTGTCATTTTCGTTTTGATAAAAAAAAAAAAAACAAATACGAAAAAAATAAGAAACAAAAATGAAAATAAAGTTGAAAAAAAAAATACATATATATTGTTTGTGATATAGTTAAGTAATGTACAAATATTAGCGGCATTTTGTATATTATGCAAATTATTCTATTAAATAAATTTTATAACATTTTTTTTTATATATGTTTGTCGTATATCGAAAGTCACTTTATTGAGGTTAAATTAAATTTATTGTAATAAATTAAAAAATTTATTTTAACTAAAATTTGAATAAAAGAAAGGGGGAAAAAAACAAAGAAATTAATTAAAATGTCTAAGATATGAAAAATTATTGTTTTTTGGTATTTTTTGAAGAGAAAGGTGTTTTTTTTAAAAATTTATCTTTTGGGGAATTTCTGTTAAAATGATTTATAAAAATTTCTTTGAAGTTTGATGTTGTAAAAATGTTTAAAAAAATTGGAAAGCGCCAAAGAAGAAATGTAATACAAGTACGAAAAAAATCATTCTTTTGCGATTATTTCAAAAATTCCTTCAGAAGACTTGTAACACTAAATAAGATCAGAAAATGGAAGTTGATATGTAGTAGACTAAAAACATGACATTCAATTCGACTAGGATTCGAACCCAAGAGCTTTGCCTTTCCGGAGCACTGTTCTACCAATTAAACTATCGGATGCTATGTCGCTTGCTTCAGGAATAGAATACAGTAACCTCATTTCTTTGAAGTTTTCCTTTTAGAAAAAACTAACAAACTTCAAATCAAAACCTCCTTTTTTTAAATTTTTGTTTGTTTTTTTTTTCTTTTTTTTTTCTGGCCTTACAAAACAAGATGGACAGAGGCCAGTCTTGAGAATCATAATCCTTTAGTTTCTAAGTACGAAATGATCTGTATTCTCCTATACTACATAATGAAATTTTTAGGAAACTGTGTCGAACGTTGAAGCAATTTCTTATGAAAAAAAAAAACCTTAACCTTAATTCTCAAAGAGAAACAAAATTACGCAAGATAAACATCGATGTAACACATTATTTCTTCATTTCAAGTTTTTTAAGATTTGGCGCGTGAAGTAAATTAGATTCTTTTCAAACAGTTCATGCATTCAAAAAAATTCATAAGATTCTGATTCTTAAAAACTTACTGGTTATTCAATTTAATCTCTAAAATTTTAAATTTTCTTCTTCTTTTAGGTTTTCTTTTTAAACTTCACGTTGTTGAATTTTATAAAATTACTTTGATTTTTTGTTTATGATTGAATTTTTTTTTTATTTAATTGTAAAGATTCTTGATCCAGTGGATGTTCAAGATCATACTAAAAATTTTCTCAAAAATGAAATAAAATTCAACTCAATTTATTTTTATAATGAACAACAACAAAATTCATATAAATCATTAAAACTTCTTATTGGTACTATAAAGGGTAAATAATATTTTTAATATACCTACATATTTTTATATAAAATCAAAAACATCAAAGATTGAAAACACTAGAATACACTAGTATATGATGCAGATAGATTACATAATATCTTTTAAAAAATTCTTTGCCTTTAGCATGTTTTTAAGTATATTTTCTTTATTTTTTTTATTTTCAAACACCATGTTCACATGTTCACCTTGTGACCTAAAAACCTCAAAAATAAGAATTTTTTTTTTCAAACTGTTTTTTTTTTTCCTTGTAGTTTTTGTTACTATTATTGGAAGAACTTCTGCTGGTAACTATATGAACTTTTATTTTTGTTCCGTTACCAGTTCTTAACGTTCATTTTATAATTTACCTATATTTCAGGTAAACATAAAGCAAGTTAGAAAAAAGCTTTCTTTTTGTAAATTTTATTCTTCAAGAAAAGCAGAGGATCTAATAAAAAAAAATTAAGATACAGCTATATCCACTTATCACGGCACATTTTATAAGAGTACAACCCCATACAGTATGTAGAACATGAGAACGGATGGTTGGCACAATTTCTTAAAATATCTATTGTCGATAAGAGATATTCTGATGGTTTTATTTTTTACCTTATTTTATTTTTGTTTTTCTTTTTTTATTAAAAAATAAAGAAAGTTCTTTTTTATTTTTTTGTTCATCGTATTCTCATATCTATAATGAGATCTTTTCTTATATACCTACTAGCTACTTGTACGTTGTTTTTTTTTTTACCATGTCTTTAGGCATCTGTTAAAATTGTCATTTTTTTTTTTTTATCTCTTCAATTTCTTGTATTTTTTGTTTTCTTTCTCAATTTAAAAAAAAAGAAAATCTATGTTTAGCTTTAGTTCAAAAATAGCAAGAAATATATAAGAAAAGGAGATGAGTACTTTTTAATTTTATAGTATTCTATTGTTAAAAATAATGGAGGGTTATCTTGATAACTACACCGAAAGTAACAATAATGCACTTGTATCTTACGTTGAATTCAGTATTAGTTTGCTATATATCCTTTTCTACTACAATATTCCAAATATTTTTTTCTCTGAAGCTTTTCCTTTCATTATATATTTTTTAATATATTCTCATTCCTTATCATATGAAATGATATTTACATAACTTTTTCTTGTGAACGTATTTTGTACTTGAAGATTTCATATCTTGAGTACTTTCTTGGTACTTCAATCACAATTACATTTACTTTATTCGTTTGTATGTGTAAGCATACTAATATGTTTGTGACTACTACTATACACATTTGTTTCAAAGGTTTTATAATATATCCTTTGAAGATGTCGTAATGGCATATAAGTTACTGAGCATATGGCAAACTTGATCTTTGAATATATTATCGGTAAGGATAATCAAATGTTTAGAAAAATAAAATAAAATCTGACTTTAAAAAAATGAATCAGTTTTAATGCAAAGAATTTTCCTTTATCTTTTGTTTGAGTAGTATGGTCTTTGTGTGCATATAATTATCCTTTTATCAAAACACATTTAAAAATAATAATAATTAATTATAGTAGGGAGAAAAACGATTATTAACATAACACGAATTACATTACATCATGCGCTACTTATACACATACATAATATAGTTCAAGAACTCCTAAAATTATGCTCAGATTATGTAATATTTTTGTTAATAATTTCAAGAATCCTTATAAGATATGGTGGTTTTAAAAAATAAAAAAATAAAACATAGTTAGTCGCTCTTTTGAAAAATAATTAGGTCTGCAATAGTCCATTGAGATAAATGTTAAAAAACTGTAATATTTGAACCCTGTCATAAATCTTACGACAGCTTTTGGGTCAAAGTTTATACTATCCACAATTAAGTTTTTTTCACTGAAAATACAGCGAAATTGTCATATCCTTTATCAATCGTTTGGTCAAAATTTGGAGCAAGCTGCTTTTTTATGTATTTCTTTTACCTCATAATCTCTAAAAATTCAAACGAATGCCTACCAAAACTGTATTTTTTCTCTCCATTGTTTTATTCTTGATTCTTTCTCTTTTACATTTACCTACAAGCATTGCAATTATTTTACCAAAAAAAAATCTTTTCGCGACAGGATACGACAAAAACAAAAACGTAATTAGCTTCTTTGTGTTTTTTTCTTTCTGAATTTTTCAGTTTTCTGTGTCATATGACACACATATTTATTTTATACGATTTTTGCTAACCTTATTTCTTTACTTCTCATTGAATTTTTGATATTTTTGCCTTGTATAAAAAATAAGATCTTATAGCCAATATTCATATATTTTTAAAAAAAAAGAAAAACAAGATAATAAATTGTAAATAAAAATTATACGTCATGTTTTCTCTTCTGAGTATCCTGTGGAGAATACGAGACAAGAAGAATATCTGTACAACAATCTTACAAAAGTGTTGAATTGGAAAAGTAAAATATCTTGTATCTTATATTTCAATCATATCGTTTTGATAATTTTAAATCTTCACTTTTCCAAAACAATAATTTTAAAAATTATGATTATATGGAATTCTTATGTTCTGCCAAAGGATTTTTTTCTCATTGTTTTATCGTGAAAAAAAAAAAAAAATCTCCAAACATGTATAATTCTAAGAAAACAAAAGAATATCTGCATAGTATAACAACTTTCGATTGTCACATATTTTTTTCAAAGATTTTATATTTTTTTAAATCCTCTTCTTTTGCACAGCATTGCCATTTGACCCAATCTGCCAATGTTTGTGTTGTTTTTATTTTTACAAAACTGATTTATTTTCATATTTAAAATCATGAATTTTTTTTTATCGCATAAATAAGCTTTGTGTAAGGAAAAGTGAGCAATTCGATTAATCACAAGCGAATTTTGTATTTTAAATTTAAATTTATTTTAATTTTTTTTTTTTTTGTATTTGTCCTTGTCATATAGTTTTCATTTAGCATCGTAAAAGTTAGCTCTATTACTCATAATGTCATAATAATGTCAAATTGATTTTAAAATAATCATCAAAAATGAATCATATTTAAAATATAAAAAATAAAAAAATTACATTTCCAAATGGTCACCACAATTTCAAGACACGCTACCCACCTTCAATTTTTTTTTCTTTTATCTGATAGAGTAAATTTGTTAAAAAAAAAAAAAAAAATTATTAAAAACAAAAAGGAAGAAAAACATTTGAGTGTGTTTACATTTTGCACGAAATGAAGAATGACGTGTTTCTGTTTTCCTTTTAAAGGTTTTTTTTTTTTTTAGTGCAGAAAAACGAAAAAATAATAAAATAATTGTGAAATCGAACTAGCTAATTTTTTTTTTTGTTTTACCTGACTGAACGGTAAAGTTTGAATTCAATAAAGTAGCTGTATAGTAGCTTCTTTGAATATTTGTGAAAAGGAAATACAAAAATATACATATATGAGAAAAACTAAAATAATAATTTTGTGTATATTTATAAATAGTATACAATATATTAACAGTTTTATTTATTCATAGATGAGAATAACTTAATTATGCATTGCGTGTGACAATTATGTATTGATTTAACACTGAGCACTTAGTTAAGTGCGTGTCATGTTAGCTTTTATTTTATTTCTCTGTCGTATAGAAATGCAATTAAATTTCAAAAGTTTTTGGCACGATATGGTTTATTTTGAACTAGGAAATATAAAGGACTATTAGATATATTTCGATTTTACATACATACATATATTATACATATATTTTTTATTTTTCAATTTTGTTTTTTGTAACAGGAGTTTTGTATTTTTATGAATAAAAAATAATTTGATATTTCTTACGTGTCATGATCTTCAAAGGTAATTTTTTGTTTGTTTCATTTTTTTTTTTTTATAGAAAAGAAATAGGATACGTATTTTTTATAATTTTTATGAGATTTTCAAAGTAATTTTCACCCCCATGAAATAAAGGGGTATGAATAAAGGATCCCTTAATCTATATCTTTAAACTTATAATTGTTCAGAATCTTTACTTTTCATAAATTATTTAGATACATATTTTTGAGAAATACAACTCTACTGATTGAAGTATAAGAATAAAAAAAAAAACACAGAAAGCCTAACAACTTTAAGATAATAGCAATCATCAAATTGGAGGATGCTAATTTAAAATTCGGGTTTTATATTTTTTCTAAAAATTTGGAAGATTTTTTTTCTACCAAAAATTTAAAAATCAAATATTGCGAAAATAAAAAACATTTTTATGTGAATTTTGATCTCTTTTACCCCACGTTTTTACAGAGATTAGTTGCGTACCAAATCCTTGCGATTCTCAATAACTATGATATTGATCTTGCACGGCATCCGTTCATTATTTCTGTTAGCATGTTTTTTTGAATTTTCCAGATAGTCCTTCAGGATTTACTACTTCAGATTGACCTCACAATCTAAACACTGTATCTTTTGGTAATTCATAATGTTGAATCTATTCATCAAATTAAGTGTTTTATATTTTATCCTAACACCCTAAAAATTCACCTTCAATCCACTTCCACCTGAAATATCTGTCATACAATCCATTTATATGTGAATGTTTATCGTATTGAATATACATATCTCTAGTTTTTCATCAGAAAGAGATTCAAAATAAATTATGTAGTCGTCACAGTACAAAAATCCAAAAACAAAATGTTACTTGAAAAGTTAAAAAAAAAATCTTGTGCTTGGTTTTCTTGAAAAATCATTTTTTTCTCTGTACGCCTATTAAGTGTAATTAGTGTTTCAATTAATCAATTCATTCAAAAAAAAAAAAAAAAGAAAAAGAAAAAACAAAATCTTTTATTTTTATTAATTTTTTTCTTCCTTTCTTGAATCTTTAATTGATTTATAAATCATCTTAAGAGTTGATTTGTATTCATCACTCAATTTAAATTGATTGAGTGTCACAACTTTAATGAGATTCAATAAATAAAAGTATTGCAGATGTTAAACATTTTTTTGTATTTTTATTTTTTCGAGATACTTACTAAGGAAGGCAACATCATTTCAGTACAAATCAAAATGTTTTCTATACTATATTTTGCTTCATTTTACTTCGGGGGAAAAAAAAAAAAGAAAACAAAGTCACTTTATAATCATGTTGTGAAGTTAAAAGTTAAAGTCAAATTACAAGTCTGTATTGTATATGAGATGTCGCTAAAAATAAATAAATATTTTTTTTACATTACATACTCGTATATGTATTCAAAATGTGGTGGCAAAATAATCGAAAAGAGCAGGAATATAAGTAGACAATTTCTATCTGTTACTTTAGATACTTTTTTGTATGCTAATATTTTGAATGGAAAATAATATGATACACAACATACATAGCTAGATATTTTATCTGTATCTTTATATATATTAAATACTCTAAAACCAGTCTAACAACTATATCAATCTGACGATTAATCCAAAAGACATGTTGTTCATCTTGGCACTTGATGTCAATTTATATTCGAGAGATTTTGGTGCCGTTGGGGTATTCAAATTTATGTTTATTCACGATTCAGTTGACAAGTAAAAGATGGATTCAATCAGATTTGTTACCTTCATCAATGGAACTTAATATTGCTTGTATCTTCTATGTGTCATTTTTTTTTTGTTTCTTCTCTCATCTCCTTTAATTTTTACTATTTTGTATACCATTTTTTTGTTTTGTGTATGTTATCCTTAACGACAATAAAATAATCATTATTGCAAAATATAGTGACATCCGCCACAGGATTTTATTCACAATCAAACAATATTTACACCAATTGCGCATGGAAATTTACTCCCAACTTCATTTTCAATTATGGAAAATAATGACATTCAATCAATGTTTTTTGTGAAGTTTATGTTGAAAATTTTTTCTTTTACTATTTACTTTTTACACATCATAATAAATTTTTTTTTGTTTGTTTTTCTGAATCTTTTTCCAAGGAAAAACGATTGAATATGCTCCCTATCGATAATTTAATATTATGTGTACATTTGGGTAAATTAACATCAACAACGTGTGTTGGAAAAATTTATTGTCATGCTTACGTTTGTGATTGACAGTAAATTTTTTTTGCCAATAAAGAAAAAGTGAATTGTTGGAGTTTTTTTTGTTTTTTTCTTTTTCAATGGTTATCAATTCCTGTGTTAATGAAAAACAAAAAAAAAAACAATGAAAAAAAAATCAATTTTAAAAGGCACTTGTCTACGTGTAACGAGTTACATGTGCCTTATTCTTGGCATTCATAGATATGTTCACATTTTGCAATATCGTTGACATTCAATCTTCGGCATCCTTTTGTACAATTTTTTTCCTTCTCAAAAAAAAATTTTTTTTTTTTTGTTTTTTTGTTTTTGCGTTTTATCTTCCTTCTAGTTTTACTACAAATCTATGTAAAATATTTATAGAAATTCACAATTTTTTATGCATGTTTGTTGATTTTTCATCAAGGTTTTTCATCTTTTTCCGGTGATTACAATCCAATCCAATGTAACTGATATCTATGAGGTATATGTGTACATATACATATATGTACATTTATATGAAAATGCTAAATGCATAAAACAACAGCTCAAAATGATTGCAATTCAATTACAGTCACAAAGGATTGAAGTAGCCTTCGTTTCTTGTCAACTTGTCGATTATATGTTGTTGTTTTTTTTCTATTTTTCATTTTTTTTTTTTTTAATCAATGATAGGTTTCTTGGTGGCAACTTTCTAGCTGTTACATCTACTGGCACTAATGATGTTTGCGAAAGAATACATTATTTATTTTATATACATATACAGACATTGTCCTGTTTCTTTATATATGTATTTTGTTTTTTTACAGTACAGTGAAAAAATTGTAAATTCCTTAATTAAATTATTCCAAAAATGGTATTGACCAATGGTAAAGCCTTCATCATCATACAAAAAAAAAAAAATAAATAAATAAAGAAAAAGAAGATATTAAGGAATGTAACACGTAAAAATCGAAAATTGTTTGTAAGTTTATCAATCCAAAGTGAAAAAATAAATGTTTTCAAAAGAATTCGTTAATTTAACACATTCAAGGTTCTAAGAACATTTTTTTTTCTTTTAATTTTTTTTTTTTTTTTTTTTTGTAAAAATGAATCGTTTTTTAAAGTAATTTTGGTTTTTCTTCTCTGTAAAATACAAAATGTTAGGGCGTTGTTTTCTTATAAGAATAATTTATTGTCAATACTTTGGCTTCCAAGTTTTCTGTGAGGCGATTCAGGTCTTTCAAAGCGGGTTTTTATCCATTAAAAGAATACTATTCAACACAAGAGCTTTAGACTAAATTATTTATTTTTAAACCTTGTTAATATGTTACAATTTAATTTAATTCTTAAATTTCAGTATAATACCACCCCCATATAGCCTAATTTCTAAACGCTATTTCAATATTTCACAAGAAGTTTTCTTTTATTATTCAAGAAATCTTTAACATTTTTTTGAACAGAAAAATTATGCAAACATTATTTAATAATTTTCAATATATTTTCCATTCATAAAAATTAGAATGTAAACATTTTCTCTTCAAAAATTTTACAAGAATTCTTTTCTTTTCATAAAAATATAAAAATTGTATGGCATAAAAATCTTGAAAAACAAAAAAAAAAAAGAACATTGCATTATTTATTTGTAATAATATAAGGTTTATTATGAATTTATTTTTCATACATTGAAAATAAAATAGAAACAAATTCTTAATGCAAAAATTTCTAGAATATTATTTTTTCTCATTTCATAAATTTGTTAAAAATGAAAAATCTTAAGAATCTTTTTTTTTTCTTTTTTGTAAAAAACTAGGAAATTTTCTTAATATAATATTTCTGTTGAAAAAAAAAAACATTCAAAAAAAATAATAATAACAAACCATATACTATATAAAATTTTATGTATTACATACAAAATGGAATGTAGAAAATTCTTTTAAATTCATGTTACTGCTTTCATAAGAATATAACAAATGAAATACAAAAACAAAAAAAAAAACAAAAAAACAAAAAAAACAACAAAAAAGCATTCATATTTCTCATTTTTATATTTATTTTAAAGAAAAACAAAATTACATATATGTATGTCTTTACAATTTATACGCTGATAGTACCTACATATGTACATATTTATTCATATATGTGTAGAATTCTACTTTTTTTTTTTTTTTTTTTTTTTTTTGAATAAATTATGCAACAAAAATGAATCCTTATACACCACATTTATTGTACATGCTAAAATATTTTCAATTTTTCATGTTAGTTTTGTTTTTTTGTATATTTTTTATATTTTTATATATGTGTGTGTATTTATTATCTTAAAATTTTAAAGATATTTGTCAGTCATCTTATAAAAAAATAATACCATACTAAAAATGTAGTATAAGGAAATAAGACGCATTGACTATGAATACAATTGTACACACACCGTAAACACAGAAAATAAAAAAGAAGCAAAAAAAAAAAAAAAAATTAAAATAATATTCATATCAAAATGAAAACACAAAGAAATTTTTATCCTCTAAAAGAAAAATTATTTGACATTTAGACGTGACTTTATTTAAATATCTATCAGAAAAAAATATAAAAATTACATGTAAAATTTTGAAAAAAAAAAAAAAAAATAGAACATTAGGATGAAAATGTATGTTTTTTGAGAGAGAAAAAAAAATGAACATTTTTCGGGCAGATAAAAAGGAAAATCAAAAAAAAAACAGGAAAATTTTTCAAACATGATAATTTTTCATAAGAAAATTAAGTTTAAAGTAAAAAAAAATGTCGAAAAGACTTTAAATAATAAGCTTTTGAAAAGTAAATTTTTCTCG
This sequence comes from Bombylius discolor, assembly GCA_939192795.1. Taxonomy (NCBI): domain Eukaryota; kingdom Metazoa; phylum Arthropoda; class Insecta; order Diptera; family Bombyliidae; genus Bombylius; species Bombylius discolor. Next base: position 38,950,526 of record OW584240.1, read on the forward strand.
AGGATATGGAATATAAATCTTCAAATAAATTAGATACTGACATTTTATTTGGTATGTGATTTAGTGGTCGAAGCTTGAAAACAAAAATATTTTTCTGTAATTTTTTGTGTTGAATTTTTGTATATAAAGGAATTGTGTCGATCGAAACAGAAAGGCAAGTTATCCTGTTTTTAAGAGAGTGAAATTTGTCATGGCCGTCGTGATGATGTTCCGTATTTTATGGAAATTGTTGTGATCCTTAGTATTTTTAGCTTTAATCATTTTTAAAACACGTAGACTTTCTTGTCACCCTTTTTTTGTCAATGAAATTCTTTAATTAAGTTCCTTAACTATAAAAGTAACGTAGACCAAATAGAGGTAGGGCTTTTGTTAATTACGGAATTCATTGTTTTTGAATTGTTCGTTTTATACTTTTAACCAAGTCAAAAGTAAAAAAAAGGTAAAAACAAAACAACTTTTCTTTTAAAATCAACTAGTTTTTAAAAATTGAATCACCGTTGAAAACAAAGTGAGAACAACTACATATGTACCTATGTGTATAGCAACAAAGAAAATGTAACTTCTATTAAAAAAAAAAGTTGGTGTGTCATACACTCACCCACCTCCCACCCATCTTTCATGTACTATATTGTTAATTAATGATTACCTTTTTTTTTAAGTTTTCGATCTAATAAAAATTAAATTAATTAACTGAATAAATGTGTGTTGAAAGAACAAAAGAATCTCAACTAAAAATAAATACTAAAATTTCATAGACTAAACCGCATAAAAATAATTTTTTCCATAAAATTACAATTTTAATTTAAAAATGCCAATCATAATATGATTAGCTACTCATTATTTTACATAATCATACAAGACAATTTAATATATTTTTATGCATCATATATGTATGTGACGACTTTGAGTATATGTAAAACACAACACCACATTTACCAAATGTCTTTTCGTGTTAATCACCAAAAGATCAAAAATTAATTAGCCGTAAAACTTAACTTCTTTACTTGTTTTTTTTTTGTTTTTTTTGTTTTTTTTTTAATTTTTTTTGTTTTTTTTTTTTTTATTGTAATTCTTGAACATTTTCATGCACCATGACCAATTTAAATTTAATATCCAGAACGTTTTAAAATGTGTATTATGTTTGGTGCGGTTCTGTTGTATTTTTTCTTAATGGTTTTATCAAAGATACTTCATGTTTCCTATACTAAAAAATTGGGAAAAAAAAAATGAAATTAAAAAAACAAAAAAAAAAACAGTAAAAACAAAAAAAGTCATTTTGTCAAAATGTGGTGACAACAACAAAATTTTAGTTGCAACAAAAAAGTATTAAAAAAAAAAAAAGTAATGATTAAAAAAATTACTCGAAAACTAACCTTTTCTTCATTTCCGGTAATCGTAATAATCATCACTGCTTTTGTTTTTTTTACATTAGTTACTTCTTTTTTTGTTTTGTTTTTTTTTGTTTTTTGTTTTTCTAGTCAAAGCCATTAGAGATTATTGTCTTTCCGATTTGACACACTCAAAAGTCATTGACATTTTACAATATTTTTTTCCTTTTTCTTTTCTAAATTAATTTTTTCAATGTGATTTCTGAAATTAAAGAATTTTTTTTTCTTTTGATCAGAAAAAAATCTTGACGCGTTGAATTTTAAGCTTAAAATTCAAAATAGATTAAGTGAAAATAAAAAAAAAGGAATTTATTGAAAAAAAAAAAATTCATTGTCATTCACAAATCAAAAGCAGAAAATTTTAGAGTTTTTAAATAAATTGTCCATAGGTCAAAAAAAAATTTAAAACAAAAAAAAATCCAAATTAAATTTTGCATCAAAAAAAATAAAAATGCTTATATCTGAAGTACCTGTGTATGTATCTTTATTTTATATCAACAACTAGATACTTTTACTAAATCAATCCCATTTTAATCGATTTATAAATCAGTAATTCGATATGAATTTAAAAGTCCATTGTACTTAACAAAACAAAATTTAATGAATTCTTTTACATACATAAAACTGTTATACGTACAATAAACAAAAAAAAAATATTTTATATATCAGAAAGGTCAAAATTGTAAATTTAAATAGTTTCATGTTTCAATATAACTGGAAATTTTGATATTCCAAATTTGGAAATAATAAATAAAAAAATAAAATTACTTGATATTCTTGAATGAATTATAATTGAAATCCTTTTCTCTTTATTTAATTTTAATTTATTATTTAACATTGAAAACATGTCACATTTATAACCTTGTACAAAAGAGTATCTACATATCATTATACAATACGTACAGGACAACAATGTATAGTAGATACATTATTTTTGGTATCTTTTCGAATTATTGAAGAAAAAAAAATGATGAAAAAAAAAAAGTTATAAAGAATACAAAGTTTATAAAAATGTTAAAAATAAACAGCACAACATAGCAAATTTTGTCTAGATATATTTTATTTTAATCGTTCCTTGGACGTATAATATGTAGTTTGTTGTTTTTTTTTTTTTTCTTTTAAAAAGTCACAAATTTTTCCATGAAACCTAATCTTGACAGTTTTGACCTCAAAAGTCAGTATTTTACGTGTACAAGATAAGAGATTCTCTTATAAAAACTTTTATGCATGTAATAGCAAAATAATGGAAGTTTAAAAAAAAAAATAACAACAACATGAGATATAAAGAATAAAATGTTGCAATGATGCGCTTGATTATGTTCATAATTATAAGAATAGGACTTGCTTATAAAAGTATAAAAGTTCTAGTTGCAATTTATCAAGAACTTTTATTTATGAAAAAAAAATCTAAAAAAAAAAAAAATAAAAATAAAAAGTATAACTTAGTACTTTGACACCTCAATTAGCACTTTTTTTTTTTCTTACATAGATCATAGATTGTGAAATGTTGTTGTGTGTTTGAAGGACAATATTCCGCTATAAATTTTCATCAGATATACTTATATTATGGGCTATTTCATGAGTGTAGATTTTTGATATTTTATTCTTTTCTGTTTTAAGAATTAAGTTTTTAGACACACTTGAGACAATGCAGTTTTATTGCTCAAATTTTTTTTAAAAAAAACCAAGGATTTGTTTTTAAAAAAAAAAATATATTGCATAGAACGTGACTGCTCATAAAAAATACATTTAAGTCAAATAAATCTTTTTATGTGATGATGCTTTGTATATTAGCTAGTTTTTTTATCTTTTTTTTTTTTCATAAAAAATCTTCGGTTTAAAAGTTTTAAAGAATCAGATAAATTCTGTTCTTATTTAACCACCATCATTCCATCATCATAGTGCTGACAACTTAATTCATAATCTTGAACAAAGATAAACAAAACAAAAAAACAAAAAACTAAATTTTTTCACATGTTGTATATGAAAATTAAAAGGTGTTAAAGTAATTAAGGTAAAATGTTTTTAGCTTGATTAATCTCTGATACTGTAAAAAAAAAAAAAAATATTTTATGATACTTATAAATTATTCTTACAAAAAAATATTTGTATAATAATAAAATTTTAACACAATTTCATTAACAACTTCTCACCTGTTTTGTTTTTTTTTTTTTTTTTCGTATATTTTTTTAAAATTTAACAATAAAATTAGCACATTCATTAACGTAAAGATAAGTGATGTGAATAATGCAATTGAAGGATAAAAGATATATAGGTAAATTCATTCAAGGTGTTAAGATAGTATTTTTTATCGAATATTTTGATGCAGAAGATACATGTATATAAATAGACATCATTTTCGTTATAAAAATATTTTATAGGCGGTTTCACTACAGGGTCATGGATTCAATCTTATTAAATTAAAGCGAAGTTTGATGAATCTCCTGTTTCGCAGTTTAATGTGGCAAAGTTTTATATGACCTAGAAAACCAGCAACTATCTCGAAAATTTTTTAAACATAAATATCTAATTATTATCTAAATTTTATCTAGAAGTAAAAATAACATCAGGTGCCTTTAGATAGATTTAACAAATGAAGGTTTTTCCAATTCCACATCAACTTTACTGGAAATTGACTCTTAAATGTATATTTATTTATTTATGTATATTATTTTTACTTTTTTTTTAAATAACACTAAAAATTACCAAATTTGTTTTATGAACGACTTAATCTTTAAAAGGAAAAAAGGAAAAGCTTAATGTATCTGTAGGATTATTGTTTTTAAAAATGAAGCTATAAAAAAATATAGATGTACATATTTAATTTTTGTAAAAAAAAAAAAAAACTGTTGTTTTACAAATGTCAAAACAAAAATAAAATATTTTATGTTTTCCTGTTGAATTAAAAAACAAAATAAAATAAAATAAACCCAGATTACCTTTAAATTTTTTTTTTTTTACTTTTATACTATGTATGAGTATTATTGTTTTTTTTAATAAACTTCATAGGTAAACAAAAACAATAAAAGAAGAAGAAAAAAAAAAACGAAAAAATAAACATGAATTTAATTTGAATGAACAATAAAATATATAGATATTCCTTTTTAAATTGAATATATTATAAAGCTAAAAATGTAAATATATATGTATGTATATAAAGTATGTAGTATTTATATTTTAAAATTAAAAAGTTATAAATAAATGCATTAATTTGCAAATTTCTTTTTTTTTTTTTGTTTTTGTTTTTTTTTTCAAAATTCTCATTCTCAGCTAAATAAACGATCATCAACAAAATGAACACGATTTAAAGATTTTTATAAGTATAATTCGCACAGCAAACAGAAATAATATTTAAATTAAAAACACAATATTCTTTAATATAGGTATATATGTATTTTTTTTTTCTATAAATTAGTTTTCAAATCATTTAAATTCTATATAGATACCGTATGTGTATATATGCGTGTTTGTTTATATATTTTTATGGTTTTTTTTTTCAAATTTCACAGAAAATATTTAATGGTCATTTGATCATCAATTCTTTATTCTTCTTCTTTTTTTTTGAATACATTCACATATGTGTGTGTTTGTTTATTTTTTAAATGTTTTTTCATCTTCTTCTTGTTATTTTACCATATTTAAATATTTATTCCTGCTGTGGCGATCAACTTTAACTTTATATTGTATATATATATTTTTTTTTATTTTTTTTTTATATTAAATAATAAAATTTATTGTTATTATTGTATTTTTAGACAAGTTAAATATGTGTGCATTTAAATTATTATTACTTGAGAAAAATGTCGATAGAACTTTATTATACTAAATTCTGGTCATTTTCATATTAAAAAAAAATAAATAAATAAAAAGAAAAAATAAAAACTAAATGAATAAAATAAAAGATATTTTACTATATAAACTGACTACATGTACACTTGAAATCATGTTTTGTTGAGTCAAAATTAATGTTTATTACTCATCGTAGCTTATGTTTGTTTATTTATTTTATTTGATTTTCTTTTTATTATTTTTTTTTTTTTTTGTTTTCAATATTGTCGTATAGATAATTTCAATGTTATTTTAAGAAAATTTTCTTAAATAAAATTTTTGTGTTTTGCATATTTAATTAGAAAGAGAATCCAATTAAGAAAAAAAAAATAGACATTTTTATTTTTCAAATAAGAATTTCTACAAGATGTTAGTTTTGTTTGTATGGTGTTTTATTTTGATACGTGTGGGCTTGTGGTCTTATAATATAAATATTGCTATTTTTCTTGTATTTTTCTCACATTTTATGCAAATTTTTTTTTTTTTTCCATTTAAAAAATTTATTAAATAGAGAAATTGAGCTACCTACTTTAAAACAACTAGGATTAAATTATACAACTTTGTTTTTCATAAATTATCTTAGTTTTTTTTCTTCTTAAAAATAAATTAGAATTTTTATGAGTCAAAAGATATTAGATATTAGACTGGTGTCTATCAAAAAATTATTGTTTATCGATTCTTCAGAACATTATTTTGCACCTCTGAAAAGATTTTCGAAATTAGCTTTTTTTTTCCTTTTTATGGGATATGCTCAGATGGAGACAACCTGACCTAAATAATTATTTTCGAAGAGGATAAAATCCTTTTCGAATTAGTAAAAGATGTTCTTTGCATAAACAAGAAATTACTTGGTTCCGAATGTGATCAAGAAAGGTCAAACGTTATAATCAAGACATCATTTTTAGTTCAATAACTCTTGGGATTTTAAAGAGATTTTGAAAAAACGTTCATGTATTTTTTTAAATTTTTGATTTACCATTCACAATCGAATGTCATGCCATGACTCTGTACCACAACACACTTCAAAAATGAAATTTTAAGATATTTCATCGTTCTGTGAAAAAAAAAGTGCCTAAACATCAATTTATATAAAACGATAGCTATAATAGTCGAAATGATTTTTTTTAAATGTTATAGTTTTAGATTGAAATTAATTGAAATTGAATAAAAGTTCTTTATCTCAAAAATATCATTTTAGACTTAGTGAGCCTTCACAGAACGACAACGGTTTACAGGTAAAACAAATGTTATTCTTCGATATAAAAGGAAAAAAATTATAATGTCCTTCGACTGTTTACGATTCCTACTTTGTTTGGTTGTTCTCATCTTCTTGACTTCTCACAGAAGTAAATAAAATTCCTAAAAATTATTACCTTCTGAACTCAGTTTTGCTGTCTGTACTTTCAAGACTGAATTTAAACCTAGTTAAGAACTTATTAAATTCAAAGTGTTACACTTCATCATGTTATTTTTTTTCGCATCAACCAAAATAATTGAATTGTAAAATAATTTTTTACTGAAAAAAAAAAAAAAGGAATAAAAAATTAAATGCTTTTCTGATAATTGTTTTAATTAAAATCGCTTAGAGCAAAGGAACAGTTTTTTTTTTTTAAATCTGTGCTGCATTTTTATTTACACTTGTGTAACAAACTATAGGCGTCATAATACCTGTAATAGTTTTTTTTTTTTTAAAGAAAATTCATTACGCTTTTTATCAATTGAATTTAAACGTAAATTGACGCTTATTGAAGTTATTAAATAGAAAGCTACATCTATGTATATAATATATTGTCTTTTTTTTGTGATGACCGCCTTTTATCCAGATTTTTCTTTTGGAAAATGAAAAATGAAAAAAAAAAAAAGTCATTAATAACGGTATATTTTTGCTTTTTGATATAATCTAATATAATATCACGTATCGATTGTAACTAAAAGGTGATATCTACAAGATTCAGTTTCGCTTCATTAAACATCAAGATTCTTTCTATTTAAAAGTTAAAAAGATTGAATTTACAGGCTTGCAAATAAAAATATATAGCTATAACTTAAAGATATAAATATACTGTGTATAGTATAGTTTTTATTATGTCATTTATGTATGTATGTATATGCAGGTAAAGATAGATAACCGATTCAAAATTTATATACAATGGTCAGACCATGATAATTATGATGATGTTGACAGCAAAAGACGATCATCTTTTCATTGTAATTAATGCAACCTGTATGTCGGCCATCATAAGAAAAAATTACAAAACAATATATGTATCTATAAACGTTACATAGTTCATCACGTTCTAGATGAAAAAACAAACTGAAAAGACAACTAAGAGATTTCAAAATGAAAAAAAAAAAAACAAGGATATGAACAGGATAGAATAATGAAGGTTTAGAGAACAAAAATGAATTTAGCTATTAAAAGCTTCCAATAATAATGATTGCGCCTCACCTTTAATCAGTGGATTGTAGAAAATCAAATATGCTTTTATTATTATTATATACTATACAAAGTACATACATAGGTATATTGATTGTTTGGTGTGATATTAACAAGTAATGAATGTCTAAATCCGTTATGGTTCATAACTGTTATGTACTTTATTCAGTTCCGCAAAATTTCGTTGTAAAAATTTTCTTTCAAAGATACAAGTTGTTTGTTTGAAGAAAAAAAATTAATATGGTTCATTTTAGATACATTGCTATGATTTATTAGGTAAATTCTTTCACGAAATCATTTTAATTGTTTTTATTTTTAAAACAAACTTGAAACATGATGTTTTTTTTTTTTCTTCTATAAAACAATGATTTTTTTTTTTATATAAATTTATTTTGAAAATGATAAGCATGAATTGTTTGTACGGTAAGTGTCATAAATAATATTCAATGATTTGATTTTAATGACATTGAACAATTACCGCTAATTTCTAGATATTCTAAATAGAATTGACCTATTTTTTTCCTGACTAAAAATATAGAGGAAAACTACTAAAATGTTACAGTAAATTTTACACAAAATTTGCATCTTATGAAGTAAGGTGGGTCAAGAAAAATTAAATCTCACATAGTACATTGTAACAGATCATTAAGAAATTAATTTTGTATGGTTTGTTGCAAAATTAGCGCTTTTAAGATTTATATTTGTTTATTTTCAAATTTAAAAATATCTTTTTTATTATTATATAGCTATATATTTTATTTGTTAAAATTTTTTGAATATAGTATAAATACATTATTTTAATTTTAATTTATTTATAAAACACAACAAATTCATTATACATGACATATGTGAATAATAAAATTTTATGAAAATAATAAAATCTATTTTTGTACGCACATTAAATTTTCATTATGTGTAATTTTAAATCTAAAAAATTTATAATGATATTCAGTAAATTTGGCACAATCAACTTACTGCACAAAATTTATTAAATGATGTAAAGAAGCGGTTTTAAAAAAATTTATTTATTTATTTTGAAAATAAAATCACATATGAAAATGAAATTTTTTAATTTTTGTATCTTAATAAGAAAACTTACATATATTTGTCAGAAGTCAGAATAAATTTGAAGTTATTTCCTTAAATGTTCAAAAATAGAAAAAAAAACTGTACAAAACTGTTATCAAATCAACGTATAAGGTAAAGCAAGGACATCATATAAAACTCATTAAGGTAAATTAAGAATAAAATTAACCTCTAGATCAGATTTGAAAGCAAAGTAAAATGTTACTAATACGTTTGAAATTACCATTGAAATTCTATTGAGAATAATCGAATATATTGCGAATTTTGATTTCAAATGAATGCATATTCCCAATTTAAACACTATTTAAAGTCTAATAAGACATCGTTCAAAGCTATTTTGGAAAATTTACTTTGCACTTATTCATTCCAATTTTTACTTGAAAATCTGTATTCAAAATTTCATCAAAATTGGCCTATAAATAATGGTGATACGTGTAGATTTTTGAATTTCATATTTTTTTATTTTTAACCTAAAAATGACTGCGTCGGTTAAAAAGGATGGGTTGAAAAGAAGAATACATGAAACCCAAATGAATGGGATCAAGAAGCCAGATTGGTAAACCAGAAAGAGAACGATGACAATAAAGTCGAAATTATTGAAAAAGCTAAATTTCACTCTAAATTTTTGAAAAAGATTAAAGCGTAGTGCAAATTCTCATGCAAAAATAATAAGAATTTAGATTTTTTCCAATTTAAAAACTAACATTCATTCATTCACGGTTGAACTCAATTTCTGACATTTACGCAAACTATCGCTCTATAAAATTTTATGTTGACGAAGATGCTTAATGTTGAATTAAATAAAAAATGTAAAGAATTTTGTTTTTTTTTCCTTTGCCACTGAAAAAATTGAGAATAAATTTGTCAAAAATGAATAACTGCATCTAATTTAACATAACACTAAATTTTAAATCTTTAATTTTTTTTTTCTATTTTTTTTCTTTCTGTCTGATATTTATTTTCTAAGTATCTTGAACACATTACACAAGAATAGAAAATATCATTTTCATTACCATAATCCAACTTTTTTTTTGTTTCAGATTTTTTTTTTCTCGTTATATACTCGAACTTGAGCTGAAGAAAACTAACTATTCAAGTTATGATATGAGGAGATTCGTTCCAAACCATAAATCAGTTACAATGGATCATATTCATTATGTACTCATATATTTATAGGTACAAATACATATATGGATCTATGTATATGTATGTATAATAATAACAATGGGAGAAGGACACAAAAACTGCCGACAAACTGTCAAAGGTGAATCTTATATATTTCGTTGTGATTGCTTTTCGGATTTCTTCATTCATTTATTTTTATTACCCATTTTATTTTATTTCCTCCGCTTTTGTTTTTATTTATAGATATTGGATATCATATCAAATGAATTATATACAGGGTTTTTATTAATTTCTTATGATACTTAAAATTTTAAATTTAGATTTAAAGGGGTATACGTTGTAATTTTAATTTTAAAAAAAAGAATTTCATTCTTTTCAGGAGTTCGTGATACACATTAGATATTTTTCTTTTTTTAAGAAGTTTCTTGTTTATACCTTGAAATTTTATTAAATGCATCAATGATGAATTGTTTTCACAAAATGTTTAGTTTTTTTTTAAAGCTACAGAATAAAGGGTCCTTTCGGATCAAAATATTATAGATGTAATTTTGGTTCCATGTTCACATCTTAACTGAAATTCAATTTTTCCACTTTATTATTGAATTATAATTTTTTTTTTTTTAAATGAAATTATTTTCAATTACAAAAAAAAATTTCTGAAACAACCTGTAATATGTGAATAATTTATAAGTGAGGATAAAAATAGTTTTTTTTATTTTTTTTTAAACATGATTATATGTTGAACTAACTGAATGGATGGATAGATGTCAATAAAAAAAATTTCTACAAACGATGTTTATGTGTATAATCATGATGATCTGTTTCTCGGTTCGGATCAAAAAGAATTGTTAATACTGTTGTGTATGATATGGATGTAGAAAAATAACGTCTCATATTGTTAGTACAATAATCTACAATATCTTTTTGGCCTAGCTGTAACATAAAATCTATATTCGAATACAAAAAAAAAAAACTTAACTTAAAAAAAAAACTGTTCAATTAAAGTTATTGTTATTGCAATTTCTTTTGAACAGTTTACTTTTGTTGAAGCTAATCCATTGCTAAAATAATAAAAACAAAAACTGAAAGACAAAATATATGTACATATTAACATTTTTTTTTTTATGAAGAGAATCCGTTTAAAACGACAATGATTTGATAATGTTTTATATTACTCGTATGTGTATCTTTAGATTCATCTGTTCATTTATTTTGTTTTTTCTTGTGAGGTTTTAGTTTATGAATCACATCATTTTTTCTTTTTTTTTTTTAAATAACCTAAGTAAAAAAAAAATTAAATAAATATTTTATTAAAAAGATATTTTTATGTTCAAGTTGAACAAATATAACAAAATCTTGAATATTTTCTTTAAATTTTATCTCATTTCATGTCATGTCTAAAAAATAACAAAACAAAAAATCCATCATGTTTTATAATCAATATTTATAATATGTTGCCCATTAAATCTTTACATTAATTTTTTTAATTAAAAAAAAAAAAAACAAAATAATAATAATAAATTATTATTAAAATTGCAAATTACCTTCACTATGATATTTTTCAAAAAAAAAAAAAAGACTAATTTTTAATTTTCAACCATATCACCTCCATTGAAACCTTAAAAATGCTCTTAATGATGTCAACATAAAATGCTTATGATGAACTTCTGTTTATCCTTTTAGTCAATTCGCACCCTTTTTTTTTTCAGTCAAATAAATGAAAACAAAAATGGATGACCATCTTTTGAAACCACAAAGGATCTAACTCAAAACACTTTTTATACACCATCATAGTGAAATCGTTCATAAAATCAAAAAAGTTTTTTTTTTTTTATCTTTTTCCATATTTCGTATGCTGTTTTATATTCATATCATATGTTTTAATAAACAACATAACAGTACTACGACCCACACGTCAAAATGTGTTTAATGGGGAAATAAGAAGGAAATAAATTACACCTACAACAGTCTGGTTTTTTTTTTCATTTGCTCGTTGGGTTTTTTTTTCTTCTAAATCTTTTATATTTTTGTGATGCGTTCGCATTTTCATCCCTAAATTATTATATTCATAACACATCTCACACATGCATAGAAACAGAGAAAAAAAAACGAAATAGGGTAAAAAAAAGAATTATAATACAACAAAATTAAGTGCTAAAAATAATGTCGACAATAAATTTCATTTCATATATATCCTTATTGTACATTTATAATATAAAATTCCCTTTTTTATAAGCATTTCAAAATATAAAATGTGTTTTGAAAAAAAAAAAAAAACAAAAATGTAGTTACATCGTACATACTCGTACATGCGAAAAAAAAAATAATAATAATGTGTGTCCATATGTTATAAAACAAAATTTATAATAAAAAAAAAAGATATTTTACAGTTAAATAATTTTAGATATTAAAAAACGAACATTGAATATGTTTTTAAAAACGTTGTTTTTTATTTCTTTATTTGTTTGTTAATTTTTTTTTTTTTTTGAAAAAAACACTTGAGAATTTACAAAAAAAAAGGATTGCATTTTGAATTTTTCCAATTAATTTTCATCGTTTTATTTATTTCTTCTTTTTTTTTTCTCAATAAACAAATTTTAAATATTTTTCAATTTTTCATATTTTTAGTTGTTTTTGTTTTTTTTTTCAAATAAAAAAGGATTGTTTCTTTTTTTTTTTCTAAAACAGAATAACCTTAAAAATAACAAAATATTTTACACGTACTCGTATATATATTTTTAAAAAAAAAATGGAATCACGTGTTTTGTAATAAATTACATTAAAAAATTTGAAAAAAATAAAAAAACAAAATGTATGCTGAATGCTGTTATATCATCACGTAGCTTGAAAAATATAATTTTTATTTTTATTTTTTCGTGATATTTTTGCATCTTATCATATTTTGATGAATGTGTTGTCAGACACTTTTATAAACAATAAAAAAAAAAATGTATATAAAAATGTTTTGTTTATGCAAAATGCTATTAAAATTTTTCATTTTTTTCTTTTTTGTTTTCGTTTTTTGAGTAATAAATTTTGTTAAATTAAACATATTTACCTCGTATTTTTTTTTCTTTTGAAAAATTCAAGTAAAACATTTTCTCTTTAAAATAAACAAAAAAAAAAAAGAGTTAATAAATTATAAATATTCAAATTTATTACCGTTCTTCATCACTTCCTATATGTGACGTTTTAAATAATAACAAAAATTTTTATAACTAACACTTTTATCCTTATGCTATTTAAAAATGGTTAAAAAAAAAATAACACAAAAAATATATATTAAAAACGTTGTATTTGGGTTGTTTAATTTAACGTGACACTCTTACAGGACATTTTTACTCACTACCCCATTTTCATAAATTTTCACAATAATGTCGTTATAGTCCAATGAACAAAGCATTTCATTTCAACAACAAAAATTTCAAATTTTTCGTTTATCTCGAATATCAAATTACAGTCTTGTTTTGGAGGTGAGAGTAAAAGTGAATATCCCTTATTTTACCCTTGTGACTATTTTTAAACAAGAAAAATGAAAATAATGAAATCCACAGATTTTTCGTTTGTCCAGACTTACTCTGTGGCAATCCTAAAACAGATACGATAAAATTCTTAGAAATTACTGAGACATTTTCCGAAAAATTTCTGAGGTATTTGTAAGGAATAAGTATAAAAATAAAGTATTTCTTCAGTACACCAATTTTCGAGCAAAAAGATGAATTTTTTTCCATTTTAAAAAAAATGAAAAATGATGGATTCGAATTCAGAAACAAAAAAACGGACAAAGTACAACAGAGAATTTTTTGTTACAAGGAAAGACGGATGCTAAACAGGATCATTCACAAGATAATATTATTAGGTCCTGAAAATATGTTGTTAGTTTCAAAATTCCATAAAAAGAACTTCAAATAAAACAACAACAAAAAAAACATGTTACTTATATTTTGCTGTTGAACATTTTTCTAATTTTTAATTAATTTAAAAGGAAAAAAAAAGTATTTTATAAAAAAAAAGCATATCAATTTTTTTTACCACCGATGATGCTGTTTGTTTGTTTATTTTTTATTTAAGAGAAAAAAAAGAAGGTACTTAATAACATCACTGTAAATATACATATGTATATGCACACATGTAGGTAGATACTCAGAATAAATACCATTAAATTCCATTGCAAAGATTCAAATTGTTGGAAGGTACTAATTGACTTGATTAAAGATTAACCTCATGCAATGTTAATAAATTAAACAAGACTACATCAGGTATATGTATATTCTTTAAAAATGCTTACACATAAGACAGTTTCGATAGTTCACACCCAAAATAAATTACTAAAAAAAAAAAAAATAATAAAAAATAAACGAAAATTGTAAACTTTTAAAATCAACTATATCATACATACTTCAATTTTCGTGTTTTAATACATAAAAATCATCATTAAGTTCGTGACCATATTTTATTTTAAAAACCTCATTAACTGTCATGTATGGTACAATTTTAAGGTGAGAATTACCAAAGATAAGTATCGCACAAAAACAAAACAAAAAAATATAGCTAAACGTTAAATGAAACAAAAACATCACAATTTTGTTTTTTTTGTGTTCTTTTTGAAAATGCACGAAAATTTTTAAACACAAACAGAAAACTTAAAAAAAAAATTAAATTTAACACACACAAAAATATTTTGTTGTTGTTTTCGTGTAGTTATTGGTTGCACTTCACAAAATAATAAATATTTTCTCACATTAACAAAATTCAAAGTATTTTGCACAAAAATAAATTGTAATAATTATAAACAAAAAAAAAAACAAAATTTTTTCTTCTTTTAAAGTTCAAAAGATGCTACACATCAGTAAAACTGGAAAATTTTTTAAAAATAATCTGAAAAAAACAAAAAAGTCAATGCTGTTGGTACAGTTTTAAGAATTACATAAAAAAAAAAATATGCCCCATATATGAAAAAAAACAAGGCGGAAAAAGTAAAAAATGATTTTTTTTTAAATGAACTAAGGTAATTTTTTTTTTCTCGCTTTTTTTTCTTAAGTTTTTTTGGAGCATCCAGTTTTTTTAAAATGTAGGCGAGTCTTTTGTTTATCAAGATTCAATTTATGAAGAAGTTGAAAGATTTTTTTTTTATATTGGTTTTACAGGTGACTTATATTTTTAAAAATTTTTTTAGAATTTAAGACTTTAAACTTTTTGTCGCTTTGTTACCAATATTACAAGAAAAAAAAAAAAATTTGAACATCAATTACACAAAAAAGAAGCTGTAGAAGAAAAATCGTTCAAAATGAGGTTAAAATTAAAAATATATAAAAATAAGAATTTATATTGGTTTTAAGGCAGAACCTCAAAATTAGTATTCATGGTCATCGATGCTGCAAAAAAAAAAAATTATAATAATAAACTGGGCACTGTCTTTTTAAAAAAACGCCATTTCAAATGGAATAAAAAAAAAATCCTTGTGAAGAAAAAAAATTAAAGTGAATGTCACACCCTACAAATGAAAATTACAGAAAAGGAAAGAAAAGAGAGAGGAAAAAAAAATCCTCTATAATTTAGAAAACAAAAATTTTATTTATGACGAGAGAAAAACTTAAATTAATTTACATAGAAAAGGAGTTCAGAATATTAGGATTGCGTAATTCAGAGCCCATAAAACAAACTCCTTTGCTAGTTCAATTTTATTAAATTGATTTTTATTTAAAAATAAAAAATATTCAAAGTAGGTGATCCACATAAGAAGAAATCTTGAAATAACAATTGATATAATGCGCAAAATATAAAAAATTCCAATCCATTTTTTTTTTTTTGTGCTGTTATTTTATTTGTTTTTCTTAAAGTGAAAATTGTTTTCATAAATAAAGTAAAATAAAAATATAGCCTGCTTAAAATAAAAACAATATAATGCTCGAAAAAAGGGTTAAAAAAAAAATACAATACAATTTTTTTTTTTTCAACATATATAATCTTAAAAGTGATTTTATTTTCAAAAATAAGATATTTTGAAAACAATTTTTTTATGTTACTTTTCACTTTCGACAAATCAAATTTCATGAAAATACCATTGTGTCAGAAAACAAAACCATTAAAATATACAAAAAAAAAAGGCATATATAAAATTTAAATGTATATTTTTTGTATTACGTACATATATTAGAATTTTTATTGACTAAATTTACATAAGAAAAAGTATCTTTATACTTCGTCAAAAAGTATTTTTATTGAGATTTTTTAAGGATTTTCTTTTTTGGATACAAAAAAAAAACAACTAAAGTATGTTACATCATATTTTCATGTGATATGTTTTATTTCCTTGATTTGATTTTTCAAGTACATACCTACATTATCTATGTACATATGTATAAATGTGACTGATACGAGTATATGTATATAGCTAATGTAAAGGTTGGAAGTGAAAATGTATGAAATTATTTTAAAAAAAAGAAAATTTCAATATTTTCTTTCTTTTTAAAAAATATTTTCGTTATAAATAAAAAAAGGGAAAAAATAAAAAATAAACTCCTTTTTTCATTTATTTTATTTTTTTTTCTATTCTATTATTAATATTTTTTTATGCAAAGTAATGGTAACATACAGAAATTGTCTAAATAAATGCGATCAGATGCTTTTCTTCTTTTCTTTTTATGATGATGCCAATCATAATGTATTTCAATAACCGCCTTCATCAGGTTGTCAATTCTTATTAATAGAATAATTTATCTAAATTAAGTCTATCAACACCAAGTTCTAAAGTTTACAAACACTTGTAATAGTGTCCTAAAAGAAAAAAACTTTAGAAAATAAAAACGTTTTTTTTTTATCTCATTTTTTTTTTCATTTCCTTTTAGTATCAACAGAACTATTCATCATCCATCTTCAAAGATTGACGTTGCAAAAAATGTAAAAAAAAAAAAAAAATAGTAAAGTGACGCGATCTATCTTACTTTTGATTCACAGAGACGACAACATGCAACACCACACGATATAAAAGTGCATTATTGCATTTAATTTTATGACCATTTCTTTAAATCATCTTAAATCTAATGGATTGTATCAGAAATTTATATGGGAGTGTTTTCTTATTTATTTTTATTTTTCAAATCTTTTTTTTTTTTTTTTTTTGTTTTTTTTTTTTGTAAAAATTACTTTGTTAAAGTACAAACCATGAAAGAGTCTT
The DNA here is from genome assembly GCA_939192795.1 of Bombylius discolor. NCBI lineage: Eukaryota > Metazoa > Arthropoda > Insecta > Diptera > Bombyliidae > Bombylius > Bombylius discolor. Next base: position 38,967,567 of record OW584240.1, read on the forward strand.
TGATATTCAAGCCGCATAGTAATTTTTATTTAGTGGGTGATGAGTGTAAAAAAAATAAGAAGTTCATATTTGAAAAAAAATATATATACCTCGAGATAGTTTTATTTAAAATGAGTTGGCGGTTTTTATTTTATTTTTTTCTTTCCTTCAGTTTTTTTTTAAAAAATTTTGCATTTCTTTTTTTTTTTTAGATACTCAAAGTAATGCTGTTTTTATAACTACGAGAGAATTTTTAAAGAATTAAAATTTTTAACTTTTGAAATTATGACATTTATAGAGAATATAAGTACTTCAAAAACTTACAGCAGTACTGCTTCAGGACTACAGGACATGGTATAGTTACGGGTATCATCTAAAAACAGATGGAATTATCGAAGAAGATACATATGTACCTGTATGTATAATACATATATTCGTTGTCGAGAATAAGGACTGTTGTAACTAAATTTTATTTTGCGAAAAAATTATGAATCACGAGAGAAATAAAGGTGATATCATTTATGACATCTCACCAACTTAATTCTAGGAAAAGTGTTGAAAAGGATTTGGAAAAATAGAAATCTATGACAAGGCACTTTATAGAATGTTTATGCACACACATATTCGTAACAGCTCAAAGGTCGTAATGAAATTAAGTTCTTTTCACAACGAACATCCTTCTGTCAAACATTCCTAAAATATAACGCAATAATATTTAAAAATGATGTTTTTGTTTGAATCGAATTGAAAAGTAATCAAAAAACTTCTTTTTTTTTTAGCCATTTTTACACAATAAAACCGATTTTACATCCATTTCATTTGATATATGATAGTAGTTTTTTGGTCATCAAATAAAATAAATTTAACATTATTCTAAAAATGGATGGCTTCTGATTTTGTATAATAAAACATACTATCTTTTTATTTATTTTATTTTTTTCCTCCAATTTTAGAATAAAAAGAAGAAAAAAAATTTTTTATAATTCATGTAATTTGTTAAATCGCCCACAAAAATATTTTCTAAAATAAATAATATCAAAAACTACTAAAATTTATGTACAAATGCGTTCAATAACTATAAAAACTAACAAAAAAACAGAACAAAAAACAAAACAACAAAAAAAAAACAAAGAATGGTAAAAAATGATAAAAATTAAAATGAAAATAAATTTTTTTTTTCGTTTGTTTTATTTTTCGAATTTATCTCTTCATTCTTTTTTTTTTTTAATTTTTTTTTATTTGTATCTTTTTAATTCCATCACCACCATTTTCATATCACATACGTACATACATGTGTGTAAAAAGTTTATATACATAGTATTTTTTGTCTGAGTAAACTAATCCTCTTTTGCATATAATTTGACCATAATGACTTCGTAATACATTAAAAAGTATCAATCTGTCAGATTAAATGAATGGTTACGCATAAATTACTTATTCTCATTCATTCAAAAATATGAACATAAAAATCTTTTAAAATAAAATGTATCTGTAAGACAAAATGATTTTTTATAAATGAAAATATAAAAACAACAATGATGAAAAAAAAAAAAAAAAAACAAAATTTATTTTCCGAAAAAGATTAACGATCAAAATAATAAAACGATCATCAAGTAATCGAAATGAATTTTTATGGCTAAACATTTTTGTTTTTTTCCATTTTGCATATTACATATAAGATATTCAGGTAAATGTTGAATATTAACTTTTTTAGTGACGTTTTAGTAAGTTAAATAAAAGGATTATAATTTATTCTTGTCAAAATTTCACCTATTACAATTTTTTTTTTTTTTTAAGTGTGTGAGTGGTGTCTTGTGATTTTTTTCTTATTCGAAAGAAATTTTCATAGACTGTCTAACATAGTGAAACTTTAATTTTACATTTAATAAAAGTTTTTAGATACAAAAAATATCTACATATACATACTATATGGTAACTACAAGGCTAAAATTTTTTCCCTTTTTAAGAAATAAAAAATTAGTCGGTACCTCAATTACACTGATCCTCTGTTTATTTTTTTTGTTACTTAATTTTGCGAAAATTCATTTTATTTTACAGTTAGAAAGAATATAAAAATTATGAACTGAAATTATAAAATAAATTTTATCTTTAAAGAAAGAAAAAATATATGCTGTCATCAGTGTCATCTTTGAAGGTAAAAAATATTAATTTTTTTTTTTCTGTAGGTAGCTATTTTCTTTAATTTTTTTTTGTTTTTGTTTTTTGTTTTTTCGAAAAGAACTTATCTTTAACATCCCATACACGTTGTCATCCACATTTTTTGTGATTGCATTACTTGACAATTGAGAATAAATCAAAATGTTAACTACCTTTTGGTATTTTTCAAAACATTTAACAAAATGAAAAATCAAAAACAGCATTTTTAATATAAAAATAAAAAAATAAAAAAAAAAACAATTTTCGTTACTTTTTCTACAAAACAAAAACGCTATCTCATTTTACAAAAAAGTTTCACGTATGTAATAAAAAGTAGAACGCTGACTTAAACAGTGACTGACTATATGAGTGAATATGTATGAAAAGTATTAATGTAGAAATTTTTGATTGTTTTTGCTTTAATTTCTTTGATACAAGAACATTGTACATATCACAACAACATCATGATACTAGAAAGAACCAATTTTATTTTATGTATTTTTTTTTTTGTGTTTTCCTTGCAAAAAAAAAAAAAATGATACCCAGGAATGGAGTAGTAATTTTTGTTTTTCTGGTAAAGCATATTACTTTTTTGCACTTAAAATTGCACGGTACAGAACAGAAAATGATGATGATTCCGAAATGAAAAACTTGTAACTTGTAACCACAAAAAACTTAAAGTTAATTCTTTTCAGAATTTCCATTGACAGTGTGGTAAAATAAATAAAACAAGATTGCCGCTTATGTTTTTGTGTTTTTTAAAAAAAAAAAATTTTTTTTTTTATATAAAAATTCATTTAACGTAGATACATTTTTTTTTTTGTCAAGAACACTCTGCCTGTACAATTTCTGATGAGTTCGCTAGGATTTAACCACAAAAACAAAAAATTACATTTTTAATGGCTTTATTTTACGTTTTATAATTTAAAAGGAATTGAGTGAAGAAAAACACAAAAAACATAACTTAACAATTCTGTTGAAGTTTATAATTTTTACTAAAAAATATCTTTGATTTTTTTTTTTTTTTTTTTTTTTTTGTATTCTGCCAAGGTAAATGACAATCAAGTTACTTGAATGTTCACATAATGATAAGGCTTTATAAGTTTTGTACACGTTTAAGTTACATTTTTTTTTTTTTTTTGTTTAACTTCTGTCATTTTTTCCATACTTTCATATTGGCTTCGTAAAGCTTACTCACAAAAAATATTGCGGACGCTTTAATTTTGTGCCCTTAACTGAAAATCCTTTACCAAAAAAAAAAAAAAAATCAAATAAATTTTGAAATATAATTAAAACAATATACAGTATAAAAAAAATCAGAAATAAATAAATATAAAATTTCTTAAAGAGCAAAAACCTCTACCGAATCCAAAATAAAAAGAAAAAATGAAAAGCAAAATTTAAAAAAAAAAAAAAAAAAAAAAAAACAGCTACATTTTGATGCCACATAAATCTTTTGATTTCTCTTTATTTTCTTTACTTGTCAACCAGCATTATCGTGAATAAATTAAACAAAACAAAAAAAAAACAAAAAAAAAGAAATGTTATATCATGAATCAAATAAGACTATTAAAAGTTTTGTTATTATTTCTAAGTTTATTATAATATTTCATTTAGCATGCAACATTTCGAATGCAAATTATGCACAAAATATAAATAATTTAAGCTGAAAAACACAAAAAAAAAAAGGTATATAAAGAAAATAAAAAAGATACACTTTCTTCTCTTTTTCAATGTTGAAATAAATTTTAGAATTTTCTCATAATTTACATCAAATAATTCTTTTGCATGATATTTCACGATATATCAAAAAAAAATATGGATACTAATAATTTCTAATAAAAATTTATATTTTCTATCATGAAATATTTCTCTATATATAAAGTTTAGAAATTTTTTTATATACATATATGTATATGTATTTATTTTGGTATTTTTCAAAATGTAAAACAAAAACAAAATTTTCAAAATAAAGAAATATGTATGTGAAATTGTTTCTCAAAAAAGTTTGTATGTACATATTTCACCCACCAAATTACAGAGATTATGATTTTCCTTTACCTATGTACATCAAAAATTGTTAACCATTTAAAAAAAGCTCTTTGTAAATTTTTTTTTCCAATTCGATCTTGACAATCCCACGATAAAACAAATTTTAATTGTAATTACATTTTAAAAATAGAATATTTTATATTATTTACCGTACATTTAAAGAAAATCAAGAAAATCAAAAAAATCTATAAAATAAAATTACTATTTGTTGTAAGTGTGACTAAACTAAAAAAATTAATTACAGAATAAAGACATTTGAAGTTTAAATTCTAAATTCTAACAAGCCCACTGACTGGTAAAGATAAAGTGTACTGTGACTTTTTTTTTTTTTCATAAAATTTAAAGATGGATTGTAAAAAACAAACAATTTTTAACACAGACAGTATTCTATAATTATTTTTGTTTGAAAATTGTTCAATGTTTACCATAATAAGTGGCAAAGTTCCTAGCTAAATATGTCTACATTTAATTTTTTTTTATAGGCCTCAGAAGAAAAAATATAAAACAAAGAAATCTAGCAAAAATGTAGCTTTTGTAAAGTTAAAAGTGATCTTTGGTTTATAAAAAAAAAAAAAATAGTTATGCAAGATACCTACTTGGCATATAGTGTTTGTTAGAGATATAAGAACATGGATTAAGATAAAAATATGTGGATGCACATAAAATATAGGTATATGATGTACATTCCAAAAGTAAATATTATGTTGTCGGTGGTTTTATATCAAGAGAATATAGCGCCGTACAGAGTGTCTTTATTCTCGCTCAATAGTCATTTTTGTCATCATCATAGTACAAAATACAAAACAGAAAAAGAATTTTAAAAAAAAATACAATCCAACATCGAGGTAATCGAAGACGTCAGTCTATAAAAGTTTATAAGGAAATTCATTGAAAACTACAAAAAAAAAAGGATTATGGAAAAAAAATAAAAAAATAAATATATAACCTCTTCTATCTGTCAAAGAATTTAAGTAGTCTGTTTGGAATTTCTAATTGGCCATAGCAATATTATGTATAATGAATCGTGTGTACGTGTGTTTGTGTGTGTGTTGTGTAGTATATACGAGTAGTAAATATCTTTTTATGGAGGGCGACTTATTTGTTACGCACATTTTGATACGATCTTTAATTGCGAAAAAACATATCGATATTACCTCGTACAGTTACAGATAAAAAAAAAATCAAAGGTAATAAAGAAAAGGATATCACGACGACGGTAAAGATTGGTTTTATGTTAAAAATCACGTCTTTGTGAAGTTAACATATGTAGTTTGCCAATTATATTGCAAATAGTTTAGATAAGTTAAATTCTTTTTATATAATGTTTTTTTTTTTTTTTTCATTTTTTTTTTGTCCTCCAATAAAACGAAGAAAAAAAAAAACAAAATCAGATTTATAACCTAAAAAGTTAGTACAAGATCTTTACTCTATGAAAATCATTAACTTATGGTAGACTTAGCCTTTGCTGTACTTAATCCTGATACATTAATTTTTTTTTATGATAATTTACTACCAAAAAAAAACCAACAAAAAAAAACAAAAATTGAAACATATTTATTTTAATTGCATAGTGTTATTATTATGTGTCTGTTATATGTTCATTATAAAATTTATGGTAATATGTGTTTTGTTGACAAAAAATTACTTGGAATACGTAAATAATAATTAAAATGTTTCCACATTACCGATTTTTAATACGATAATCTGATAAAAAAAAAAAGTCGTAAAATGCAAATTTTAAATCTTCTTCTTTTTTTTTTCTTCTTATGAATTTTTCGGAAATTTGAAAATCATACAGGATAATTGTACAATTTTTTTTTTCTTGGATACTTGCCTATTTTACTGATCAAGAAATTTTGCCAAAAAGGAAAAAAATTGAATTAAATAAAATAGAAAATTAAGAAAAACTGTAAAAATATTCTTAGATTCGTAATTGTGGAAAATTAAAATGTAATAATTCTTGCAAAAAATTCATGACATAGACTACAATGTTCAAGTATAGTTAATTAGTACACCTTTCGTATAAAACCTCCTATAACATGCACAGATGTTTTTTTTTTATTTTTTACAAAAATTATAATTCAGAAAATGTAGGAAAAAAAAAAGATACATGCTTGGCAATATCCTTCATTACGGTCATTATACTTTGGAGGTCCTTTAGTATTAAAATAAGTCATATTTTAATTATTTAATACCTTTATTTATGAGTTCATTTATTACTTTAACAGTTTTTCTGTTATGTTCTTATTTTAATGAAACATCCATATCATAATTTACCAGAATCCATATAAACATACATATATAAAACATACATACCATTACTTACTTGGCTCACTATCAATATGATAACCTCCGTTTTTTTTTTTGTTTTTTTGTTTTATTTTTCTTCATTTACAACCTGTAATAATTTTCAATATCTGCAAACACTATATTGGGTGGAAACATGTTAATTGTTTAATTTAGGTACTTCATAAAGATAATTTAAAATGATTAAAGTTAAGATTTTACTTTACTGGTATAAAAGATCCAAAAAGGAGATTAATACATTGCAAACATAGAAGGTTTTCATAAAATGTATACTAGATACTCATTCACATATGTATGTACTTACATATGTACATATATGTGAATTGTTGTGATGAAGAATGAATATGAAATCGGCGCGACGGTTATTATCAAGATATAATAATTTGTGGTCATTAAGAAAAAATAATGAGAATTTATATAAAAAGATAGATACGTATCAGAAAGTGAAGGTAAATCATGAGAAGAAGAAAAAAAAACAGTCTGGATAAAAAAAAGACAATTTCAATGTTATCGTACATTGAGTAGTAGTTGGTTAAGATTTCTTGAAATGACTCATTATCGATCATCAATTAATTGTTTTTTTTTTTTCAATAAAATTATTATACAGGTAAATTGATTGAGATATAGTAACTATAAAATTATGAGATACAAATTCAAATTTTTGGTCAACAATAATGAAAAAAAAAAAAAATGAAAAAAATACAAGAAATTAGTCATAGAAAATTCAACTATAAAATATTTTATATACAGAGTGTTTTGTAATAAAATAAAAAAAAAATGGAACAACATAACTTTGAGCCTATGTCATGCTCATCTAGACTTTGTTGAATTATTATACCGCCCATAAAATTTTTACCCATCATGTTTTGAAAGAAAAAAAATTGGCACCTATCATTAGAAGTGTCAAATATGCAATTCATTTACAATTAAAATTACAACTAAAAAAAAAAAAAATTTTTAATTGAACATTGTGACTTGCAAAACACTTTTCTATCTTGTTTCTTTAATTTGGGATCAATCTAAAACAAATTAGTAAGAAATTACTCATTTTTTCTAAGAATTTTAAATTAAAATATTTCAATAAATTTTTTATCAAAAGTATAAGATTTTAAATCTTTTTAATATTTTTCTAAATTCACATGTCAATCTGAACACTTGAATGCTTTCGTATAAAAATGAAATTGACAAAAAAGTTCAGAATTTTTTTTTTTTTTTTTCTAGAAATCTTATAGAGCAGCCAAAACGATCTTCATTATTTTTCTGAAAATCTTATAAAGTAGCAAGTCATCAAGTGATCCAACTATCACATTTTTAACCCTAAATGGACTTGGAAAGCACTGATATCACATTCATTATAACAATTCAATAGTTTTGAGAATAGGACGTTTGTATGTTTTTGAATGTAATTAAATTGAAATCCTAGAAAACAACCGTTAATTTTTAAATAACTTGAAATAAAAAAATAATTACTTTTTCCTTGTGAATGTCCGAGGTTCATATGTTTTACAAGTAAAAAATGTTAAAGATAAACCTTTTTTTATTTAGCCTAGTGAATGTGACATTTAAAAAAAATATAATTCAAAGAGTATAGAACAATAAGAATTTACATCAGAGTTAATTTCGTCCTTTTTACCAAATAATATAAAATATAATGTGTTATATCTTACTCTAAATACTCTTCCATGTTCAGATACTATAACGGACTAAAATTTAACAAACATTTCAACTTAGAAATAAAGCCAAAATTTTAATTTTTTTAAGAAGATTAAATTTTATTAAAGCCCACTACATTGTATTTTTAAACCAAAATATTGAAAAAAAAATACATACACAATAACAATTCTCTTAAAATATGTACATATGTACATATGTGTTTACTTATCACATGAATGTTCACCAATAACTTATGTAAAGTGCATTCCCAACACAGGTACACAATATGTAGAAAATATATATATAAATTCATAATCTTATCTTTAAAATGACTTTTTTATGCGTGTTAACATACATTCTTATCTTTTACTTGAACATATTATACTCATTCATGCTAAATATAATGATAAGGTTCCATCATCATTAGGGTCTCATATATTTTTTCTTCATTGTTTTTGTTTTTTTTTTTTTTTTAATTTTTTTTTTAGTCTTTTTCACTCATTTCATTATCTTTAATGATGATTTTATTTTAATTTTTTTTTTTTTTTTTTAATTTGCAAAATACTCAACGTGATATTAAATAAAGGTTTAAAGTATATATGGTAATTTAAATGTTGTGATATGATAACACATGAAATAAAATTTGATTTGTTTGTTAAAAATGATTGTGAAAATTATATTGAAAGTGATTTTGTTAACTGATAAGTGGATAAAATTGCAAAAATTTAAAAAACCAGAAAAAAAATAAACATATTTTTTTTTCATGATAAGGATAACAAATTTATTGTAATTCATAAAAACAAAAAACGCAATTATCTTGATTTTATGTGAATTTAATTATAATTTTAATTAAATAATAAAAAAGAAACAACAAAAACAAAATGTAAAATAAAAATAAATTCAATATAATTTTATCGGTTACTGACACACTTTTCAATTTCTTATAAATATTTATTTTTTTTTTAACAATTAAATAAAAAAAAAAAGAAATACCTAATTAATTTCAAAAAAATACATAATCATCAAAGATAACAATTTTATCTAAACTATAAATCTAATACTTTATGATCATTTAATCTGTTTAAAAAATATTTCATGTAATCTTGAAATTTTGGATTTGAAAAAACTAATGCTTTTTTTCTACCCAATTCATTTTTATCAATTAAAGTTTCAAATGTTGAATCTTTAGATTCTTCACGATCTAACATTATAATTGGTGCAATACCAATCGATATAAGGAATCCAAAGAAATTTCTATTTTCAATATTTTCATGAACAATTTTTAAAGTTGGTATTTCATGATATTTGAGCTCCTTTAATGCATTACAAAGTGATTCATAATAACACTCAATTAATTCATTACGTTTATTCTTTATAACCTCATATCCAACACTTGTATTAAAAAAGTAATTAATATCTAAACCAAGACTATCATTTGTACATATCTGAAGGTCAATCTATAAAATAAAACAGAAAAATATTAATCGAATTTTTTAACAATGCTTTTTGAAAAATTTAAAATAAAAAAAAACTTACAAATTTAATACTGCTAACATTTCCATTTTCATATTTAAACATTAAATTATTTGTCCACATATCACAGTGATTTAAAACACGTATTTCATTTGGTTTTTGTTCTAATTCATTTGTACACTTTGTTTCAAAATTATTCACGATATTTTTTAATTTTTGAGCAATTTCTTCATATCCATCCCATTTTTCAACAAATTCTATTAATTGTTCTAAGGAACTACAAAACATACCTTTAAAAGGATCTGATTTAACACTTTTCGGCTGATAGAATCCTTTATCAAAAGTTTTAAAAATTTCTGGATTCTGAAAAGTTAAAAATATAAAGTTTTTTTCTCATACAAACTTAAATTTCATAATGAATTTACCTTTTTAGTTAAAACTATTGTTCCAGCGTGAAATCGACCAAGTTTCCGCAGAACAATTTTACAATGATCTGCATCTAATCTTTTAATACGATCACAAAGAGTATATCCTAACATGGTGAGATCTTCAAGGACAATACATTGATGTGTTTCTGTATTTTCTACATAAAAACATCTGAAAATCGGACACATGAAACATTTATATTGAATCAAATGAATTGAAATATATTAAGAGGATTCATTTCAACCATTTTCACTTCTTGTACATAAAAAGTATCCTTTGAAATTTCAAACAGATAAAAAACGATTAAATTCGAAGTATTCTATTTTATTTTACGAGTTTTACAAGAATTGTGAACTGTTGAAATGAATACACTTATTATTGATTTGAATTTAAATTTACTTTGGAACAAATGTTTCTATATTTCCATAAAGATTTTCAATTCCAGGTAAAATATTTTGATACATTTCAACTTCCTTATAGAATGCATCAAATTCTTCCAATTTATACATTTCCATTAACATAGCCTTCACAATTAAAGATATAGATTTAATTTCTTTATTTGATAATTGATATTCAACTTTTGCTCTATAAACTGTACTCATATAATTTTCACCAATTACACTTGCTCGAGATATTTGAAAATCTTTTATTTCAATATTTTCAGTTTGAAAACCATTCTCTAGTGATTTTTTTAAAAAATCCTTTGAAAGAAATTCCGGAATAACTGAATTAGCATCCATTTTATTTAAAATTATTTGAGGTTCTACCAATCTACTAAAAATATCCTGAAATTATCTTCAAAAATACAAAAAAAAAAAAAAGTAAATAAATAAATTTTAGAAACTATAATAATTAAAACATTGTAGTACTTGTGTCGTACTGTTGTCGTACATTATGTCGTATGTATGTTGTACTTTTGAAAAACAATTTACACTTTATAGCCGATAATATAATCAATAAATTCTACAATAGCAAAAAAAAAATGCATTATTCACACACAAAAACAATTTTCAGAATGAATTGAGAAGAACAAAAAATCACATATTTTAAATATTTAAAAAGTCCTTGTTAAAAAATATATGTATATGTTTGATGACCTACATATAACCTATGAAATCCTGCAAGATAGCAAAATATCAAAAAATGTTACATTATTTTTTTTTTTTCTTCTTCTCAGTTTCTTTTTGCATTTTATTGTAAATAAATACTCATAGTTTTTCCATTGAATTTAAGAAAAATAATAATAATAAATGTATCTAGAGTATGTACATGATGATATTTAGAAGAAAAAAATAATGAAAAAAAATAAATTAAAAGAAAGAATCCTTTTACATTTCCCGATTGTATATAAAAAAAAAAACTTTCTAAAAGAACAAAATACTACATAAAAATTGAAAGAATCTTTTTTACCAAATAGATTTATTTGTCTTTTGTTATTTGTTCTTAAAATGCAACTTTTATATTATTTTATGTTTTTAAACATTAATATAAAGAGCATCCTTTTTATTTTTTATATTTAAAAAGAAATAAAAATAAAAAGTAATAAAATTAAACTTAAACCGGCATAGTTTTTTATGTTGAACAAAACACACAAAAAGATAAAAAAAAAAAAAAGAAAAACAGATAAAGTACACAAAAATGAAATTGCTTTTCCAATCGAATGAACTTGTGTATTTGAAACCAAATATTGAAAAAGAAAAACAAAAATATACTAGAAGAGCAAATATAGAGAAATATAAACTTTAGAGAATACAAAAATATCTATACATTATACTTTTACTAATAATAGTATCTACAACATATGTATGTATGTAAATGTACATATATTTTGCATAGAAGATTGTTTTTTATATACATAAAAATGCATACAATACATAATCGAAAATTATATGGAATAGATAGTACAGAATTACAGATATAGCAGCTCAGTATATGTGCAACTCAACTCATAGTGCAGTGTATGTATATTGTATTTTTAAGGCTATGACCTAGAATAGGTTTAAAAGGGTTGTCATTACTATAAAATACTAGTATTCGAAATCAGATAGATTCATCTCCTATTTTTTTTGTTTCTTCATTCTTTCTTGTATTAGTTCTGCATTTGGTACATTATTTTGTCTTTATAAAGTAATGTTTTGCCGCGTGCTGAAAATTTCCATTTTTTTTTTTATTCTTTCTAGTTTTTATTTATACACACTAATGTTGTTTTATTTTAATTTCGCTTTTAAAACATTAGTTATTTTGCATAAACGTGTGATGTATTTAAGAATTTCGCGTTTCAACATAAAACAACATATGTTTGATTTTCATAAAGTATCTATTTGAATAGATACATTCATAGAAAAAAGAAAAGAAAAACAACAAGCAAAGAACAATATTCAATCAGATAAGAACAATTTTTAACTTATATTTTAGATTTGAAATACCTTAAATGTACTTAACAGGTTAAACCAGATGACTAAACAATGACTACTTTTTTTTTTAATTTCATTTTGGAATCTTAGAATGTTTTATTTCTGAAGTGATTTCTTATTTTCACTAAGTATCCTGAAATTTGAATAAATTTTTTAAAAAATTTATGAGTTTCGTTAGGAATTTAGATACATATAGCTATATGTATGTATGTACATACACATGTGAGTGCAATCAGACAGTTTCATTTATGTATATTCGAGTATATTATTAAAATTTTTTGTTCGAATAATTGCGTAAATTTGAATATAGTTTGTCGAAATTAATGTGACAGTTTTTTCTGAAATTTTTATCCATTTTTTTTTTTCAACATAAAGACGACTAAATAAATTTTGAAGATTTAGTAAGTAAAAATTTATCGGCTATGTAGTAACTGAAAAACATGAAAAACGACATTCGACTCGGCCGGGAATCGAACCACGGAACTTTTACCTTTCCGGGGTAATTTTCACAAATTTAGGTCTAGTAATACACTAATTTGTAATTTTTTAAATAAACATATTGCAAACAATACTATATGATACTTCAAGAAATATAAATTAAATCTGATGCTGGTCGATGGAGTTATAAAGTCACATAGATACTTGATTTCTTCCTTGAAAATCAAGAATTGAACGAATTTTTTCAGATATTACAAAGATATAAACCTAAAAAATTTCAAATTTTTTATAATCAAATTTTAGCAATATGAAATTTTGTGTATTGTCCATTAAATTGTTCACTCGTTGTTTTTATAAAAATTCTGAGATAACATAGCACCACTTAGATACTCGAAACAAAAAAAAGCAAAACCGTTAAACAAGTACACTATTCAGTCTCAGATCACTACGTACTGCATTTTCGATATTTAGTTTTTTTTTTTTTTTTATTATACAATGACATTTTCTTTTATATAACCCCAGAGAGTTCATCAAGTTTTGCGGTATTATTGAATTCCACTTTTAAGGACAATAAAACAGTTGACACAAAAAAATAAAAAATTTTATATGAAAAAACAAAAAAAAGAAGAAGAAAAAAGTAAACTTCTTCCATGGATGGATACGTTAAAGAATTGCCGACACTAGTCAATCATGATGAGAAGTGCACTTTTTTTTTTTTTGTTGTTGTCCTATAAGCCATTATCAAAGTCTATACTTTCCGGTGATAATAATAGAAGCAAAAAAAAATTAAATGTTCATATGTGAACTGTGTGCATTGGAATTTGACAGTCGAGAAGTGAAAAATGACAATAACAAAAAAAAAAAAAAAAAAGTGAAAAACTTCCAACAAAAGTTCCTGGTTTTATAATTTAAAGAAAAAAAAAACAAAACAACATAAAATTGTAAGCAGAGTTATATTGACGTGACAAAAGCCACATTTGTTTTTTTTTTTTTCTGAACAAAATGTATCTAAAAATTAATAATACCAATTTTTTTATATTTTAGTCTGTTTTATTTTTATATTAAGACAAAAACTGAAAAAAATTAAAACTGAACAATCTGTTTTTTTTTTTTTTCTTAAGAAAAAATTAGTGAAGCCTGAAAACACAAAAATATTTAACAGTGATTGCAGATAAAAAATTTAAAAAATAAAAAATAAATAAAAATAATCGTACTGCTTGAGGAAATTTAATTTCAAAATTATTTAATTTTTAATTGAAAAAATTAAATTTATAATTTCAAAAAAAAAAAACGACAAGAACAAATTAATTGTCAGTTTAATCAATCAATTTTCTTAGCTTAATCTACTAAGTAAAATTTCTTAATATAAAAAAGAATCATGAAGAATTAATAATGTAACATATTTTTCATATATGCAATCAATTTTTAAATTAAAAAATGAAAAAAAAAAACCCCCCCCCCCCATAAATTAATAGTATTTAAATTTGAATTGAACTTTGAACAAATATAATTAAACGGTACAATAGAAAAATAAAATATTTTATTATGTGTTTTTTTCTTCTTCTTTATAATTGAATTTAAATTGTTTAAGAAGCGTAAATAATTGTATATTTTGATGTCTATGTACATATATATGTTTTTATTAGTAATTCAAAAATAATTAAAATTGTAATTTCATGGTGAAAATGTAAATATAAATAAACATGTCTGATAAAATTCTAATATTCACCTGTATGTACATAACGATTACAATAGCATATTGTGATTTTCAATCATTTACAACAACAAAAAAAATGTAAATAAAAAATAAATTGTATGCAATGGTACAACTCCCGAAAAAATTGTATAATTTTTGAAAAAAAAAAAAAAAAATTTGAAATTTCTTCTTTGATAAAGGACTTGACTTAAAACTTCAACTTTTACATAGAAGATCAATTATGGGTTAGACTTTACATTTGAGCTAACCTTGAGCTTTTGATGAGCTTGAGAAAAATATGATAATTGTAAAAATTAAATTGCTCAGGGGGAATTTGATTTTTATTAAAGTCATTTTTTTATATCAATAGCTGGGGTCTTTTTTAAACGACGTCGTATTTATTTAATTAAATAATTTACGTACACAAGGAGAAATAGTTTTAGGTTGGAGATTTACATATTTTCTTCTAATTGTCGTAATAGATTGTCAATTAAAATTAATTTATTCCGATTTCCAATTAAGTAAGTACCACATATTGAAGATAATTTTTTGTAATTAAAAATGCAAGAAAAAAATAAGGAAGAAGTACTTAATCGCTAAAAGTACTTTTTGTCACTTGTTTTATTGTACTCCACTTATAAAACAACTACCAAATTCTTAAGTACGTCATTGTTTTCAACATTACAAAATCGTATTTCAGAAACAATGAGTAATTTTTTCGGTAGTTTCACCATAGAACAAAAAAATTCTATATTCAAATTATGTTGTTAGATCATACGTTTTTTTTTCACAATTGTAGAAAAACAACGTCATATTTCAACAACCTTTAGAAAAATTCAAACAAGTTTATTTTCCTGATTAAGAATAACATTTTTTTTTTTTTTTTTTAAATTTTGTAATCTTGAAAAAATTCTAACAAAATATAACTTACAGTACTGGGAATATTGCTATCTTTACTCTTTTAATTACAAAATAAAATACCGAATTTTATATTTATCTGTGCTAACTATGTCACTTTTTGATAACAGTTTTTTTTTTTTTTTAAATAACGAAATAAAAACAAATTTTGTTTTTGAAGATATGTTTATCTGAACAATTTTGAAAAATAAATAATTGAAATATCTTCGATTAAAAGATAAAAAATCTTTATTTAAAATTGGCAAAACAAATATTCTCGCTTATTGTACTTACATGAATTTTTTTTTCAAAATAAATTCTTTTTATAATGTGTGTAAACAAAAAATTTAATTTTATTTGAATATTTAAAGCCACTGTTCTAATTTAAAAAAAAAAAAAATTTTTATATACAAAAAAAAATTTATTATTATACTATAAAATCTAAACCATTAAGATCAGAGTTTTAGATACAAATGAATGAATAAAAATTTTTATATTTAACATATTATATCTAGCTTTTAAACATCATCTATTATATGGCATGACATTTTAAAATAATCATAATAAATATTCGTTTATTTTGATAGTGTATGTAACATATACATATATGATGATGTTTCACATGAACTGGTTTTTATTAAACGCATAGAAGTATTGTGTTTCTATTAAATTTTACTATGTAGATAAAATTATATAATTCTCATTCAGTTATGTATTGAAAAATTTAATTATATCTTTTCAAATCACAATTTATAAATTGATTATAAAATTCAAAAAAAAATAAGGTGTAATAATAGATTAAATGCATTATTTTCGTAGAAAAAAAAAGATATCAGTTTTTACACATATGTATGTATGTATGTAGGTGATAAAAAACAATTATCTACAAGCTATTCTCAAAAAGCTATATTGACATTGAAAGTTTGAAGTTCAGCTTTCAGTACTATATGTACTGTATAAGTACTCAAAATTCGGCACTGTATTGTAGGTGACTACATACATATATACAAATATGTGTGATTCACAATTCACGTTAAACTCAAGGCTTTGTGATTAAAGAATACAATATACACGTCTTATATCTTGTAGATTTTTGATACTAATTTCTGTAGTTTTAATAAGCTCCCTCTTACATATTTCATTGTACAGAATTAGCCACTTCCTATTTTGCAGGTTTTAAAATGTAATAAAAAGCATTCAAAATTCAGACGAAGGATTTAAGTAGAAACTATGTTACTTGGGAGAACCTTTGATATTCTTTGGTATAATAAGTAAAATAAATTGCTTCTCTTCCAAACGCCTATTATGCTAAAATATCTATAAAATGGGGTCAAAGATTCGAAATATCTGTAAGAAAGATATTTAAATAGAATACCACTAGTCCAACAAGAGCGATGTGCAAGGGCTATGAACCATATTATGTATGTAGTATCAAAAAATATATAGACAGAAAGAAGTCTTATGTAGTATCGACTAAAAATTGTAATTATTAAATTAGACTATAGAATAGTACGGTAAGAGAAGGAAGGAAGTGAAAGCTTTTTTAACTATGCTTTAAAGCGCTTTGAAATTTAAGTTTTGTTTTTAACATGATCAAGATGAATGAAAAATATAAAAAAATTTTACTCTTGTGTGTTAAATAGAATATAAAAAAAATTTCAAATGTTGAAACATATGTGAATAAAATGAGTCACACTGGCACCATCAATTACCTTGTTTATGCGAAGCTTTAATTCGCATTAACTCATGCCGTTTTGACTAAATACGGATGCATAAACCAAATTTTAAAACGCATTGAAACTTTATTTCGTTTTGAGTGAATACACTATAAAATCCGAATTTAAAACTTCAATGCGTTTTTAAAATGTTTCTTCGTTTTAAGTGAATTGTCATATTTGACCTTTTAAAATGGTGTTGGTAACATACTAAACATCAATATGAACTTTTAGAGTAGTATTAGTTTATTACTCAAAACGTTTTAAGTAAGAATGAAGTGTTATACTACGCATAAACACCAATTAAAATGTATTATCTCAAAACGATGTTCAAAACGTTTTATCGTTAATACGTTTTAATTTTTGTGCATAAACAAGGTAATTGTCGTATTCGCATGTACATATGTATTTCTATGCAGAAGTAAAAGCTTTTTTAATAAAACTGAAACATGCTGATGTACATTCAAAGCTATTTCACTAATGGGGTTCCAATGTTGGAACCCCAGAACAAAAATTTTTGTATGAGACATTTTGATACTACATAAGAATTCTTTCTGTCTATATATTTTTTGGTAGTATGTATTAGCAAACTTTTTCGCTCGTGATTGATTTAGAGAAATTTCCAATGTTATTGCTGTGAGTTTTTTGCCTGATGAGAATTTCCATGTATTTCTTGTTTTTGGAATTTAAGTGTTGCCGTGAGTAGAAGTAAAATTTTAAAATTAAAATATTTTGAGTCAGCGAAAATCGTTAGCCATCTTCTGCTCCCGCTCTGTAGACTGTTACCCATCACCACTCTTATTGTGTTCCTATCCTACAGTAAACTCGTGAAACAGTAAGCAGATGAAGCGAACATTTTTTATATTTCTTGAGAAATTTTAGGCATAAAATCTTCATCAGATTTAACTTTTAAATTAATTTATAAATACGTATCTACTTTTTAAAGAAGTCAAATTGGCCTACTTTAGTAGGTATAGTAACTCATTGCTAAATCAAACTTAGTAGATTTTTTGTACTTGTTTATTTTTTGAATATCTTTTTCTTGTGTTTAGATTACGTCAAAGCTTATCACTGTTTTTGTAAAATAGATCTTATAATAAAATAAAAAAACTGGAAGATATATTATCGATTCATCTTGGGTATGTTATTTTTCAATGTTAATGACCGCAAATGTAACAAATATATGTATATGTAGTTTAAAAATAAAAATAAGAGCACGTGTGAGTTTGTTTTGACATTTTATTTTGAACAGAATTTAATCTAACACAATTAAAAGATTTATTTTACTTCCTGATAATTTTTTCTTAATGAATTTTCATTCAAAACATTTGAAATTTCGTTTTTTTTTATTCTGACGTAAATAAATTTTTATAAAATATACACTTTGAAAAACTATAAAGTTTTTTTTATCATTTTTTGCTAAATAACGCATATTTCAAAGTTCATTTTTTAATTTAAAAAAAAATGTATCTAAACTGAGACGAAAAATTACAACAGAAATAAAAGACAAAAAAAAAAAAGTACGAACCTTTAATTTTAAAATTTTTAATTGTCTCTTAAAGCAAAGTGTCAATGAAACTAAAAATCCAAAATTAAATAAATATTCTCTGAGTTGAAATTTTTATGTCAACATACTACAATTTAGTCGATTTTGTGAAATATTCTATGGCTATGCGTTATCAATGTAATATTTTACAGGGTGTCTTTCGTTAAATGTTTACAAAATGATACCACATATATAGTCAGAATTTTAAGAGTTGAGGTTTCGTATTATACTAGAAAAACATGCGCAGAAAAAAAAATACTTACACACATGCGTTTTTGTTGTTGTAACACGTTTCTTCTTTCGTATATCTACACAAAAAAGATCACAAAGCCATGTAAAACATGCGCGAAAAAACCTCAACTTTTATCTCAATTAAGCAAGATAAGCAAAAAATTAGAGAGCGTCAAAATGTTATTTGCCTTGTTAAACGTGAATTTTCATATTTTAAATTTTACAAGAAGTATTTTTTCATAATTTAGTGTATTGTTTAATTTATTATTTATTTTTTTTTTTGCGTCTCTGTTTTCAAAATATTTTAAAAAATTAATTTATCAATATATTTATTATCTAATACACTTTTATAAGTATTAATTGTTCGAAAGAAAAAAAAATCCCCTATCTTAATAATTTTTGATAAGAAATTTAATTGATATGAAATTTCATTGTTCAATTCATTCTATTCATTCAAGTAATTTATTAATTTTTAACTTAATTCTCAAACAGTACATACCGGTAATTAAAATGTATAAATTAGTAAAAATTTTGATTATTTTAAATTTTTTCATAATTTCTGTAACATGTTACACGCGGTTGTTATCATCACCGATTGATTTACAAATATCTAAATTAGATCCTCGTATAATTGGTGGAAATGATGTACAAAAACAAAAATTTCCATGGATGATATCAATCGTTTATTATGGTTCACATCATTGTGGTGGTTCAATAATTAATACAAAAACAATATTAACTGCAGCACATTGTTTATTAACATTAAAATTACGTTTTTTAAAAATTCGTATCGGTTCAAAATATCGTTCATCTGATGGTGAATTGTATACTGTTGAAAGTTATAAAACACATGAAGAATTTAATTTTCGTACAATGGATTATGATATTGGTTTAGTACGTCTTACAAATGAATTACGATACAATGAAAAAATTCAACCAATTAGTTTACAACAATCAAATGTTCAAATTCAAGATAAAATTAAAGCTGTTGTATTAGGTTGGGGTGCAATATCTATAGGAATTTATCCAGAAATTTTACAATATGCACAAATTGAAATTATGAATAATACAGGATGTAATAAATATATGCATAATTCAATAACAGATCGAATGTTATGTGCTGGTTATATTGATGGTAGTAAAGATGCATGTAATTTAGATTCTGGTGGACCACTTGTAGCAAATTTTAAATTAATTGGAATTGTATCATGGGGATTCAGTTGTGCTACTTGGAATCATTTAGGAGTTTATTCAAATGTTTCAAATTTAAGAACATGGGTTGAAAATACATTATTTGCAGAATATTACGATAAATTACCTGATGATTTTTGAAAAAAAAAAAAAAAAAAGAAGTGTATGTATAATAAGATATGATTTTTTTTTAAGTTTTTTTTTTACTTTTCTTGGAAAATTTTTTAAATATCTAATTTAAATTTTTAATGTACATCTATCAATAACAATTTCCTTTTTTAAATAAATTTTCGAATTTAAAAAAATCATCTTTTTTAAATTTTGTTTTGTGTATCTCAATTTTTTATTATACCTATTGGTGCATGCATTTACTACAATATATGTAAATACACACAGGTATCCAAAAAATGGATCTTATCTTATATTTACGTCATTTAAAATACCAAAAGTGTATACGATGTATATTATTATTTTGTCTCGTGTATGACGATACATTTTGCATATTAACTAAAAATGTATAGATACTATAGGTACTCTGTATTTTATGTATATAATGTGTTTGTGTTCTAGTTGATATTCACGATGTAACTATGAAATTACAAGTCTTCAAATTTTATATTAATGAACTTTATAAAACATATATGTATACATATGTATGTATATATATTTATATCTATTCGACTACCTTTATACTTTAATGTGTTCAATGTTCTTGATAATATTATTCATAAAGTTCCTTCATTGTTCAATACTTGTACTTAAAGAATTTTACTTTTGTTTTGTTTTTGTTTTTTTTAAATCTATAATAAATGCATTATAACGAATTCAATGTAATCGCTACAGGTGAAGAAAACAATATATAATAGATAGATATTACAAGATCAATAAAAACGAACAACAATAAACTTTGCGTTG
Source organism: Bombylius discolor (assembly GCA_939192795.1). Lineage (NCBI taxonomy): Eukaryota > Metazoa > Arthropoda > Insecta > Diptera > Bombyliidae > Bombylius > Bombylius discolor. Next base: position 38,988,657 of record OW584240.1, read on the forward strand.
AAACATTTTTATGATGGTTCAATTTTAGCAAAATATGTAAAGTATTCCGATAAAAATATTTTGTGTTTTATGTGTGAAATTTGTGAGATGTTCAGACTTTCATGATACTTTTTTTTTAAAAGTAAACATGCTGTCGTTTTTTTTTTATAATGTATTTAATTGTTTTATAGTTTGTTGCAAATATTTTTATGCTCAATAAATTTTTAAAGATGTGTCAAGAATTTAGTTTTAAAAATTTCTTTAGTGATGCCAAAAAAAATAGACGTTTTTTTTCAATAAACAATTTACTAAATATACTAAATTTGATGTTCTACGTAATTGTAACGTCTATTTTTACTTATATTTCTAAGAAAAAAAAAACGTGTGAATTTTCGCTGTTAAATGAGTTTTCATTTCGAATTTTCAGGCTTTATTTTTGCCGTATATAATAAAGCTTACAATAATAATTTTAATTTTGAATAAGATGCATGAATTAATCCTGTGATGGTTTTTATTCATAGTCAGGGCTATTCTTGAAAACGGCGTAAATGAGATCCGATTCGAATTCGAAGTTTCATATTCTGGAAAACTTCGTGATGAATGAAATGAAACAAGTTCACTTTGGATTATTCCTGAAAACGAGCAAAGTGAAATACAACTGTCATTTTCATAGATTTTTTTAGCACTGCACTGTAGTGCACTTTCATCTTACTTGTTCTCTTCTTCTTATAATGAACTTAAATTCAAAAAAATTTGCCTCAACATTACGTTCTTTTTCCTCTTTATCTTTGACGTTGTGACTTAAAAATAAAACACTTTTCTTTTAAAACAATTTTCCAAATTTAATTTTTTTCGATTCATTTGCAAATTTGTCTGTACTTTACCAAAATAAAGAAATCGAAAATGGGCTTCTTGATATTTGGTAATGCATCCATAGGATGCTACAGTCCTATTCGAAGAACGTTGGCCAACTCAAGTTACTTTAAGTTTATATGAAGTATTTATCATCCATATTAATATTTTCTGCATTCAAAATTTCTCTTATTTTTTTATTTTTTATTTTTTATTTTTTTTTTTTTCAAATTAGTAAATCACCTTAAATCTAGAATACACAAAAATCCATGAAATATTGAATAGTCTCTTTGTAACTTGTCTTAGAAAAAAGACATTTCATTTTGCATTATTAACTTTCTGAATTATTTATTATAAGTACTTTTTTATCGCCTTCTATTACACAAAAAAAAAAAATCCATATATTTAACTAGCGCAATTTTTATGTCAAACAAAAAGTAAAAAAAAAAAAAAAACGAAGTTCCTATTCAAGAATTCTAAAACAAGACCTCATTTTTCTTTTAAACATGCAACATTGCTATATTTCATTACATATAATGAAAATGAAAAATTTTAACGCTCAATTATTTTTCCTCTAACAAAAAAAAAAAAAAAAACAAAAAACGAAAACATAACAAAAGCATTAATTAAGCATTATTTTAAAACGCTCAGTGTTTTTATTTTAGCGCACCACTTTTGTTTTTTTTTTTTTTCATTTCTAAATAAGTACTTATGTATGTACTTACTGTTTTTTTTTTTTTTTTAAGTAAAAGGAAGGGGTATAGTAATCATACTATGCATTGAATAAAGACATTTTCATCATAATTTCTTTATAAGAAAATAATAAATTATTTTTCTAACTATGTAGTAACAAAAATGACTTAATTTCATTTTTTTTTTTTTTGTTGGTTTACTTTTAAAAGTTAGTTAGTTTTTTGATTGAATGTTTAATTAACACGAAATGTATTGTGGAAAAAAATTATTAAATAATAGCTTATATTATATCGGATATCCTTTTTTTTTTTAATAGTATATATGATATAAAAATCTTGAATGGTATATTTTTAACATGTAAAATGTATTTGACGACATTATGATCATCGTCGTAAATCTTTTTTTTGTTTTTTGTTATGTAGGACAAAGGTATTTATTTATTCATTTATTAATATAAAAAAAAACACACACACACACCCACACACACGACCATGTGTCGATGATGAAGAATATTGTTTAATGTTGATGACGAATAATACATATTTTATTAAATATTGTGTATGAGTTGCAATAACTTATTTTAAAATTTGCAATTTTTTTTTTTTTTCTTATTTGCATGCAAAAGGGTTTTAATATAGAAGTATGTGATTTTGTAGTGCCAGGAAAATATAAGCTGTAAGTAATAAGGTACTATTACTAGCATGCTATGGTTATAGTATTTATTTTTTTTTTTTCTGTGTTTTTAAGTATCATATTTACTTAGACGTATCAGAAGTCAATTATAGAGTTCTGTATTTTAATGAAAAAATTTCAATATTTTTTAATCACTCTATTTATTTAATTACTTTATTATTTTCTATTTCTTCACAATATCAAAAAAAAAAAAAAAAAAAAACAAATTCCCAAAATCTTACAATTGAAATATAATCTTTTTTTTTCTATATTTTCTTTTCTGAATAATTTATCGAATACAAAAACAAATTTCAGAATCTCCTAAGAACTAAGTTAAAAAAAATCAAAGGACCTATAATTTTACTCAATCACTTCGTGATTCCAGAAAAAAAAAATCAAAATTTAAAAAAAAAAAAACTAAAATTGTTTTGCTGAGGGTGCTGCTTCTTTTTCTTTTTTGATTACCTTACTTATAAATTCTAAAACTAAAGTAATTCCTTTAGTTCAATTTCTATTCAATAAATAAATTTTTACAACGGCAATTTCATTTTTTAAAAGAATAAATTAAAATTTATTGAATCAAATTACTATTTTATGAATTTTCTCACATAAGAAAAGCATTTTCTGAAAAAGTATAGAAAAACTTTACACTTTTTTAAAAATTCGATGTTACTTTCTTTGTTTTTCTTAATTTTACCATTTATTTGCAAATATTAAAATGTGGTTTGGGAGAAAAATCTGGAAGAAGGAATTTTTGATTAAAAAACAATTTTCCTTTTATGATTTTATTACCCGAAAAATTATTCAACTAGTTTCAAAATGGATCCTTTATAGTATAATAAATTTCTTGAGTGTAAAAAATTAAATCACAAATTGGAAATCATTATAAACATTTTTTTTTTGCTTTACTTTATTATATTACAGGATAATATAGAAATTTCTACATCAAAAAGAAAAAAAAAAGTATATATAAAACAAAAAATGTGCAATACAACACAAAATTAAATTCTATACAACTGTTGTTTCATATATAAAAACGCATTATAATCATCGTCCGTACACATTCAACCATGAAAATCAGTTTAAATTAACTTTCACCCTCATATAGAATATACTATATTTTTAATCTTCATTTTTATACAAACTCCCACTTTCGGATGTTCATTTTTGCACATAATAACCGAACAAATAAATTCGAAAATTTATTGTAGGTACATACATATGTACATATATGCAGCATTACATTGTGTTTGAATGAATAATTTCTTCTGTTGTTGTTGTTTTTTTTTTTTTTTTGTTGCAGTGTAACTTTCAAAATAAAACTTTTGATATTGTTCACTAAAATTCACCCTCATATTGCATTACGTCTCCCACATGTTATTTTTTTTTTCTTTTTTTTCTTTTTTCTCTCTCCAATTTATACAAAAAATGATTTTGAAATTTCAAAAAAAAAAACCAACAACTACATTTTGTTTTTCATCTTCCAACTGAACAGATTGCATCCTATACACAATACGTTACGGTACATTTCATTATATTACCTTTACTTTTCTTCTTTGGAAACACATAATTTTATCAATGCCAAAAAAAAAATGAATTCATTCTTTAAGGTGAACTGTCGTAAATATTAATATGAAAATTTGTCACAATTTTCAAAATTGTCTTTTTATGGTAATTTCACACTTTGATCATTTGTTTTCTCTTCGGTTTATTATATTTTTTTTTTTCCTTTTTTTGATGTTTCTTTTTTGTTTTTTTTTTTTTTTTTTTGTTTTTGTTATTCTCATGAGAATTATATTGAATTTTATTTTATTTTTTTAAAAAAAAAGACACTTTGAATAAATTTTATTTTTTTCTTATTGTTGCTTTCATAAGAAAAAACAAAAAAAACTGAAAAAAAAAAACAAATGATGACTTATACCGTCTTCAAAATTTCCTTAAAATAGACATAAATTTAACACAAATAAGTACCCTTATTCATATATTATTATTGCAGGGTTATTGTTGTTATATATATTATATAAAATATTTTTGGGGGTGAATTTGATAAGACAAAGAAGCCAGGAAAAAAAAATTTAAAAAAAAATAAATAAATAAATAAGATTTTTTTTATAAAGTATTTCATGCAATGCTTTCTTCTTTCTTTCTTTTTTTTTTTTCCTGTGTGTATCTCCACCGAAAATTTAAATTTGCAATTTAAAAAGGATTTGTGTATTTAAAAAAGCATGAAAAACAAAAATAACAATTTTTTTTTCTCTAAAAAATAAGAAAGTTTTTCCTTTTGCTTTTTAACAGAAAAAAAAAAAAAAAACAGATACAGATATTTTTTTAGGGATAAGATACACAATAAATTGTTTTCTGAAAACGGACAAAGGATTATTTTAATGTTATTTTTATATGTATATTTTTTTTCTTGTAATTGAAAGAAGGCATTTAAAACTGTTAAAACGCCATTTTTAACTTTGAATTTCATTTTATTTTTCATGTGCTGGGGTGGATTCCTTACTGGAAATGCGCTTTTCAAAAGAAAATCAATATACACCACACAAAATGGGAGCAACAAATAAGTTTCTGGTTTAAAAAAAAAAAAAGTAATCATATTTTATTCTTAAAAATAAATTATTCTTAATACCGAAAGTTTGTTTAATCATAATTCTTTTTGAGCTAACAGTGCGCTTTGTATACGTAATCTAACACAAAAATCCTTAACGTAAATAATGGTATTCAATTGGGGATAAGGGTAAAGAAAATGTGGACGCTTTAGTTATACGTTTTAAAGTTGATTCACACTACATAAACAATCAACAGGACATGACAAAAATATTTGTTCATAGCTTATGAGAATTTATTCAAGTTATCGATGGTTTTTTTTTCCATATTTGTTCACGTTTGCCTGCAACAGTGTGAATGAGTTCTAAATGAAAAGAAAACAAATTGTAGAAAATGCAATAATTTATTGTCAGCCTCCCTTTTTTTTTTTTTTTGCTTGCCAAGGAATATATAAAAGTGGTAACAGATTTCATTAATTCCTACAATAAGAAGAAATAATGCTTAATTTCCAAGTTTCATATTATTATTTTTTTTATGTATAAAATGTACATAACGCATTTTCATTGCCTTATCATTCCAAAAGTATCGTTTACTTTTACTATTGCTACAATTTATAATATTCTATGTATATATTACTTTTTTGATACATGAGATGAGATGATTACGTTTTTACTGCAACAGCAGCATCAATTTTAATCCTAAAGGTATAGATTTATCTGTGTAAGTATTAAAAATTGTATATAAGGGTGCGACTTTTGATGAGTTTATTAAGTTTTTAACGCCATAGGGAATTTTTTTTTTTTATATATATTATTGTACTACCACGTCCACATTAGTACATATATTGATGGGGTAGTGAAAATTAGTCTATTCAGCTACTATTTTATTTTTTATTTTATTTTTCTGGTGAAAATTCATTGTAGTTAGATATTACAAATAAAAGAACAAAAACAAAGATACAGATAGAGAGAAAAATAACAATGATTGCACACGTGTTAAAGATTTTCTAAAGATAATTCACACTTTTATTGAGTTTTAAGAAATCCATAGTGAAAAAAAAAAGTAAAGAAAAAAATTGGCTTTTATAACAAAAGGGTAGAAAATTTGTTTAAATTTAGTCTACGTTGAAAAAAAAAAAATGTTCATTTATTTGTAAAATGTCGTCGTTATATACGAAGAAAATTTGGAACGAATTGAGGGTTATAATGTCATTTGAGGAATTTTGATAGTGAAAGATATTAAAAAGAATAAATCAAAAGATAGTACTCGTAATGTTTTTGCCTCATTCCTTTTTTATTTTTCTTGTAGAGAAAAATTTTTTTTTTTTCATGATTTTTGATTTATTGACACAAAATGAAGTGTAATATTTAACTTGAAGGCTTGAAAATTGCTATTTTTTATATCACAAGAAAATTTGTGATCATTGACTGTTGGTGTTTGGTGGTAATGGTGAAATTTAAGGGAAGCATATAAAAAAAAAATGAAGTGAGGAAAAAAACTCTCGTTTAATTTATCAGCATACCATTCTTTAGGGAAAAATAAATAAATCGAGAAAAAAAAAAATTCGAAAAAAATAAGGAAGACAATCAAACCAAATTTCATGCGTAATTCATTCTTGAAATATTTTGCAAACTTTTTACAAGCATACAAATTTCAATAAAAATCAAAGAAGTAAAAAAAAAAAAAAGAAAATAATTTTCTTCCACTCAATTTCTTTCCCATGAAAAATCTAAATCCCTTATTTAGATACTTTATACACATCCTAGAAGATCAATTTTAAATGTCAATCTCAACACGTGCCAACCTTTAGAATCTATTCGAAGTTTTTAATCGAAATGCTTGAAAAATTTTACTTATGCTATATTTACCAGCCTATATTTCGTTCTATTTGAGAATTGAGAAACCTATAATACTATGTAGAATTCAATTTCCTTTTATTAGAATGAGTAACATTTGTTCAGAAGAAATGCAGCCATCATTTTTAGAAATTTAGTACTTTTTTTTTTATTAAAAATTTAGATAAATGTGTCCTGTGTGAGATTGTATTGTCCATTTGGTTTCATTTTTGCTTGCAAAAAAATAAATACTCATGAGATTTCATCATTATTGTCACAGATTAAATATTTTTATATACTATATTTATGTCTATTTTTTTTCCAACCCTCGTCCCTTTATGGAATATTTTACCACCTTATTTACTCTTAGAATACATAAACAATTATTGAAAAGTCTGGAGAATATTTTTTTCTTTGTTGATGTTTCGGATTTCCGTACAAGTGTCCTTTTAGAAACTTCAGATATGTGTTTGATTTTATCACCCTTAGAGATTAAATTAAGCGATTTTCTTACTGGTAAAGATAGTTCGAGTGTATAATAATCACCCTCTCAATAAGTATAGATACATTCATTTTTGATGGTCAACATTGGCCTCAGGCAATATTTTATCTCATTCTAGAATTGTAATATTAAAATTAGAACTTTGTACGAAAGAAAAAACTTTGCAAGTAAATTTAAAAAAAAAAAGATTCTCAATTAAAAATTACATTTTTAGAGAAAAAAAAAACACCATGAAAATTATTTTTCAAGTGTGAAATTTATTGTTTTTAACGCCTTATGTCCTTCATGCTTTTTTAAAATTAAATTTTCCGGTACTAAGTGTTCAATTCACCGTATAATTAATTATAATTAGTGAAACTTTCAAGAACATTACGTAGAACTCTCATGATTTTTTTTACAAAATAAATGAAAACACGTCATTCGATTGTTTTAAAATTTGATTTTCTTATTCATTTTCAGTTAAAGTGAAAGTCCTTTCTATTTATTATTCGATTTTATTACAGAAAGTCTGACTTATGAATGATTGTTTTACCACTCTCACAGCAGGTGACTTTTACTGAATATTTTCTTTTCTATCAAAAATATAGGAAAATTATATATTTTTTTTTATGTTTCACTCGACTTCTTCTCATCAGTATTTCAATAAATGAATGAAAAACCTTTTTTATTTATGAAAGTAATTTTTATTGTTGTTTTTTTTTTTTATAAACTTCATTTTCATTTGCGTAAATTATTCTCTATTGAAAATTCTACAATATTTCCCGTTTTTATTTTTTTTTAAATTGTAGGTATAATAAAAAACGTAAAAAGGGGATACTTATATGTTTACTGAGAAGAAAACATATCGTTTAAATTTTTAAAGATAAATTTATGCAAAAATATATTGTCTTAATGTCAAATATGGTAGATATGTTTATCTTTTTGTAAAAATATTTTTTTCCTTACAACGAATATACATAAGTACATACAACACACATGTCTTATCATCTAATTTTAATCGGCTTATACTTTTCCCAGGAAAAATAATCTACAATCAATTTCATTCTTGAAAATTTTCTCGAAATTTTTTTTTTTTTAACAGAATTTTAATCCAATTTTCAGAAAATTTATTTGATGAATATTTTCAATTTTTGCTTTCCTCTCATTTTTTGTAATTATTTTTTTTTTTTTTAATCTTTCAAAAAAAAAAAAGTTTTGATGAAATATTTAGATACAAATGATTCAATAGACTACATTACATACCAATTACATATACACAGACAACTTATACAATGATTTCATGAAAATCTAATTACAGACAAGAGCGTATACAATATCGAAGATATATCACTTTATTTTTAAATTCAAACACAATTCACTCAATTCATTATTTAAAATAAAAAAAATAAAAAAAGAAATCAAAAACAAAATTATAACAACAATAATATGTACGGATCTGTACGCAATTCCATTGATTTCACATATCACATATACCTATGAGATTATCATTATATACACAAAAAAAAAAGGAGAAAAAAAAAAACAACAGAGAACCGGATTAAAAGTAATCTCCACAACGGATTTATGGGGTTGGTAATTTCCTGTGTTTTTAATTTTTCATTTGTTACGGATGAGTGAAATTATTAAATGAATGCATGAAGAGTCTTTTTCTTTTTTTCCAATGATGCTGTTGTTGTTATATTGCTTTTTTTTTTATACAATGTCTATTAAGTCTGCTTCTAAAGTGAAACTTTATGTTAGAAATTATAAAGCGAAAATTCATCTATATAATAAGTAGTAGTAATTTATTAACAAACAGGAAGATGATAGACAAACAATAGGTGCATATTTGAAAGCGGCATTAATAGCAAAATCCATAGTAGACAATTGATGAGTTAAGCAAAATGAGATACAAAACTATATGAAGGAAAAAAAAAGAAGTAATAAAGTATCTATCTATAGTTCAGACGAATCGTAACGAAATAATTTTAATTTTCATTTTTTTTTTTTTTAAATTTAAACAAAAGATTTATTATATGTACATTCTGTGTAACTTCTTAAATTCCTACAAGTCAATTTATTTTAATTTAAATTTTAAAAATATTCCAATAATTTTCATTCAGATTTCCGAGTATCAAGATGCACGTTCCAAATTTTACTAATTTTGCAATCTTAAATCAAAATACTTTCGAAATAAAAACAGCTAACAAACAAACAAACAAACAAAAATATAAAAACTCAAAAAATGTACTAATTTTAACTTGAATTAAAAATTTTTTAAATGCATTCACTTGATATGCATCGTTTTTTGCATTACATTTCTCTCAATTAGCATAAAGCATATTGTCGCCAAACTTATGCAAAAGAAAAATAAAATAAAAAAATGTTCAATGAATTTAACAAAAAAAAAAAAACAACAAAAATAAATAAGAAAACATTAAAAATTATGTTACATTAATTAAGAGTTGAAAAATCATCAAATTACTGATGCTGCTGCCGCTATGAAAATTTATATCTTCTATCTATACCAACTGTAGGGTTAAGTTAACAGTCCTGGAGACGGGTTACCAATGGCGAGTTACTTAGTTTGAATTTTGTTTATAAATAAATTATGAATTGATTTTTTTTTTTGTTATCTTTCTTTTCAAAAAGGAGATATAGTTCCCATTTCACATATTTCTAAATAAAATCTAACCTTGAAATACTATTTTATATGTTTCTTAATAAAAGATTTTTATTAAAACATTCAAAAGTTGTTTCTAGTAGTTTCCACGTTGAACTGTTCTAGCTTTGTCCGGAAAATCAATGTTTCAAATTTCTTCCAGATCCCTTGATAAATAAAACTGATTTTTTTTTAAATTATTCATCTTTTTGTATTCTATACAAACATATACATATGTATGTATTTTCAATTTTTAGTTTTTATCAATAATTTAAAAACTTTTGCGCTTTCAAATGGGTTTAGGATTGGTGACTTTCTCCTAATTTAAATTTCAAATACATGCAGATTTAGACTCCTTTTTTTTATTTTTCTAAATTTAGAATTCTGTGGAAATATATATGTACGTATACAATAACAATAATAATGTCTTCTGTCACATGCAGAATATCTTTTTCGTGAATGAATGAATACATGATGATGAAGTCTTCTATAGTACAGTGACGAAAAAGATAATGAAACAGTTTTTTTTTTCTTTTTCTTTTTTTTAAAATCAAGTATTTTTTTTTTGTTTTTTCACCCCATCATATTAATGCTCTGCTGAATATTGCAGAGGTGCATGCAATTATAAGAAGTTTGCCTAAATTGTTTAAAAAATTCAACATTAAGTTATAATCTAAACAAGGTATTTATATAATTTGCATACGTTATAACTTTTTTTTTTCTTTTTTCTTGAAAAGGTAAAGAAATGGGACGTTAATGAGTGTTGGAATGTCAATGAAATTTTATTCATTATGAATTTAATTTTGTTAATTCATAAAGGAACGTAAATCTATTACTTTTCCTAATTCTCAATTCTTCAAGTTTTTTAGATAGACTAGTAAACTACAATATTTATCTAATAAAATGATTCAAAAAGTTTTAAACATCACCATTCTGTATCACCCTGTTAAACATATAAATTTAGAAGAAACATATTCAGGTTTTAGACATTCAAGAATGGCAAGAAAGAAAAAACTTAAACAAATTTACAAAAAACGCTACAACAGAACATTTTTAATTAATCTTTTAAACAATTTTAGCAAGAATATATTTTGAGATTTTATGGAAATCACATACGAACAAATAACGTGTAACACCCTTTAATTTGAAAAATAAATTATATATCCACGTTATGGAAAAAAAAACCGTAGTAATCAAAAGTCTGTTGTTCATGATTCATCCCTTGTATTTTTGATTTTGGTTCATCATTTGTCCAGTCAATCAACATTAAAATGCCAAATTCCATTTTCCCACACAGACTAATGTTCGCAATTTTTCCTATTAATACTCTGTGCTTTGTAAATTCGAAGAAAAAATTCATAGAACTTCTGGACAAAGTAAGGCTCTATGAACTTTCGTTTTCTTTACCAAAGAATTGTTCACTAGAAATTATTAAGTAGGTACTGTAAAAAATACTTGAATAAATTCTACAAAAAATCCATTTCTCGATCATCAAAAAAAAAATGTTTATAAATTTTAAAAAGTCCTGAAATCTGATTAGGAGCAAAAGGCTTAATTTGGGCTGTAATATACCAAGGAAAAAAAAAAAACAAAATGTCTATAAAAAATTCTAAAATTAAAAATAATTTGTGAAAAATTTATGAAATAAGTAAAATTTTATTAAAATAAAAAAAAATAAAAGTAATGATTCAACATCCTTAATTTAATCTTTTTTTTATTTGATAATAATTTTCATTTAATTTCACATCAACAACATTCTTTTTTTTTCATTTTCATTTTCATTTTATAACCATCATTCTCATCATAAGATATTTTTATGTACTAATAAATAAATTTGCCCTTGAGTCTTTTAAATTATCCACACATCTGTCACATTATACTTTTTTTTTTTTTTACATACTATACACACATTACATACATATTTTATTAAAATTTGAATTGAAGATTTTTGTGTATTATATAAAATGTCCCCAAAGGCTAAACAATTTCAATGCTAAAGGCACTATTTGTTTACTATTTCTCTTTACCAAAAGAACCCATTTTATACAAATAGTTTCTTCCTTTTCAAAAAAAAAAAAAAAACTAACCCTTCTAATAAAATATATAATTACAAACACACATACACACAAAACATACGTACAAATATTTAAATTATACATTTAAAACCGAAATTATGAAATGTTCTTACATTTATTACAAAACACAAAAACTTGTAATAAGTATTAGATTTCAAAAGTTTTTTTTTGTTAATGTCAAACAATGTGTTCATATTTAACTAGTGGTTTGACTATTATACTATTTGAAAATAAGAAGAAGAACAACAACAATAAAAACAACAGAAAAAAAAACAAAAAACATTTCATACATCATATCGCTTTAAATTTTTTTTTTTTAAAGCAAAAAAAAAAAAAAATTAAATAAAGTTCTACAAAAGCATACATGAACATGGGTATAACAACTGAACAATGTTCAATTGAATTTGTATTTAACGCATAAAAATCCTTTCAATATCCTGCAGCAACAGAAGAAAAAAGCACATACACAAGAACCAGAAAAAAAAAAACAACGAGAAAAAAAAATTAGATTATTTTTTTTTTGTGTCCTCTAAAACCGAGGTAATCTCCAACTTCAATTGTATTCAAAGATTTAAATTTTATCCAGTTTTATCCACATCGATATATACGAGTAGTATGTACATACATACATATATCCCTTTTTTGTATGCGCTTCTCGACTCTGTATCTGGAATTATTTGTACTTTAAATTTAAATCAAATGACAAGAACACCTATTCTTGTACATTATTTGATATAAAATGCGTGGAATGACAATGAGTTTAGAATGAGAATTTTGTATAAGCACACACACACAGTTGAATATATCAGTTTGCCAAGAGCATATTAGACAGATCAGATATTTTGTATTAAGAATTTTTCTGATTGTGGGTGTATTGTACTGTGTGAAAGGGTAATATGACATATATGTAAGTACTAAAACTCGCCAAAATATAGTACAGACTATACAGGGTATTCATTTTATAAGAAATGAAATGCATTTTTGTATTTGATTTCTTAATATGTAAATGCTATACAGTTCATGTTAATTTCAAAAACACCTTCTAATTTTGTATCCTGGCACAGTCAACAATATTGTCCCTTGAAAATTAAATTTGCAAAAAGAAAAAAAAAAAAAGCTAACACAAAATCTACATGTGATATGAATGTGTCTTGGGAATAGAAGACTAAAACTAGAAAATGTACATAAGTTAAACTTTTAGGCATATAAAATTTTGAAAAGTGTTTTCTATATACTCTTTCTCTAGATGGGCTTCTGTACCATTTTCGTATCTAAATAGTAGAATTATTCCGCAGGATATAACCGTTCATTGTGTTATACTATGTAGTTGTATATAGAGATAAATATAAAGAATAAAATTTAGGATATGCAAAACTAATTTGTTCTGTTTACTACCATGTCTATCGATTTGAAAAAGAAAGAAAAAAAAAACTTAAAAGAGGAAAAAGAATAATGTCATTTGTTGTTTAAAGGATTGTTTTATTAAAATACATGTACGATACACAGTTGAACTGTCAAAGGACCAACATAAAATAAGTGACATTGTTATGCTATCGGGAAAATACATACATACATACATACATAGTATAGACGGAAAGGATGAAAAATATGTTTCATGTCCAATTGCTGAATAAATGATTAATTTTGTTTTTGTATCTTTTAGAAAATAAAACCGCAAACAAGAGGATATAGAATAAAAACGTATAGTAAAACGTAAAAGGGAAAGATTTTATTTGAGAAGAATCACACGTGTTTAAAAAGATTGATGGTGATTACTGATATAAAGTGAATATACGACAGATCAATTTCTAATTTGAATTTGTGTCTAACATCAGATAAAGGTGAAAATTAAATTTGAAATAACATAAATGAATGTTTTTGAAATGTCATTTTATAGATATAAATAAAAAATAAATACACATATATACCTGTCTCAGATATTGAAAATTAATGCAAAAACTAAATGTATCTTTTGTTTGTATTAACTAAATGCAAATTAACATGCAATTTTGATTTGTTTCTTTCTTGTTATATGCATATACATTAAAAACATTTAAATTTATATCGTTTAAGTGATTATTCATAACGTGACAGTATATCAACAAGGTAATTTTAAAATAGCCACCGTGAAATATTTTGTCAATGCACATTCATACAAGGTAAGTAAGTACAAGGATTTGTGATTAAAAAATTTCTCCTGAATTTGTGAATATCAACAACGTACCATTAGCTATAGGCTTGTGTTTTTTTTTTTTTTCATAGTAAATTATAGCTTTCTACTAAAACTTGTACATTTTAAAATATTATTTCTTATATATCACGTAACGATTCTTATGGCACGAAACATTTGAATTCGAATAGAATATTTTTCAAAAAGAAAAACGAACAAAAACCTTTTCGTTTTCTTTTTCTTCGTATGTGTTTTTTTTTTTCTATACATTACAATTTCACAATTTTTTAATATTTCGTGTCTAAAAGTTTGCATTTTTATTAAACACAATAAAATAATGAAAATAAAATAAAAACCCAATACCAATAAAGAAGTTTTTATTATTATGGATAAACAATCAGATTCCAAAAAAAAACAAAGCAACAAAAAACATAATTGGACGAATGACAGAAATAACTTAATTATATGCGTTGCGTGTGAATTAAAGTATTGATTAAATAGTAAAATAAGGGCTCTAAGTACAGTAATATTCATTATAATATGTACAGGTGAAATGAAATGTCAAAAATACTAAAAAAAAAAAAATCATAAGTACGATATTTTATTTTATAAAATGCACGTGTAATTAATGTATAACTGTGGGCCATGTAAGCAATGCAATCTAAATGAAGGAAAAAGTAAGAGGTTTTAAGTAATAAATTGCAACATTGCATAACCTGAATAAATAATTTGTTCAATGAGTTAAATAAAGAATTCAACGATTGAAAGTGAATACGTTGTAAAAGTTGAATGAATTTAAAAATTATGCAAATATTCAATTGCAAATAAAATACGATTCTTTATAAAAATGAAATGTACCAAATAAGTCTTGTTTCAAATTCATAACGAACTTTTGGAGAATTGGAGAATTGTTTTTTTACCAAAAATTCTTGTCATAGAAAAAGTGTCACAGTGTCTTTCTGCTGGATTGAAAATAAATTTCTCTGAAAAACCTATTGTGCTTTGTTTACAAATTGCTGGATTTCGAAAAAATAAAGTTATTTTTCTTTCGAACTTTCGTTTTTACACCCATAACATTCTCCAACCTTTTTCGCATCTCCAATCTTCATACTAAGCTAAGACATTAATTAGCATATTTACCGGTTTAACTTTTAGTGAAATGTTAATTTGCAATTTTTCTCTGAAGCATTAAAATTTCTCTTGACAAATTGTATAAAAATGAATAATTCTCACACAAAAAGAACCACTTTACTTCTTTTTTTTTTCTTTTGTTTTTCAAAATTAATATTAATTTTCCTGAGATGAAAAATTACAACAACCTATAGTCTGACAGCAAATCAATTAATTTTTTAATTGCTACACATTTCATAATCTAATAAATTTTTAATTATTTACATTTCTTATTGAATGGAGTATCAATAAAACCGAATAACAATTTTATAGAGAACCATTTTTTAAAATTAAAAAAAAAAATAATAATAATAACTAAAACATTTTATTGAAATGAAACAGCAATTTTTAAACTTTTTTACATGTAAAATCTTGTTAAATTTTAATTACAAAAATTCCATTTTATACATTACAACGTGTGTGTTTTAGTTTTGTCGTTATCTTTTTTCTTTCTAGTTTTCTTACAACGCGAATATTTTTCATAAATTTTATGTAATAATTTATTTTTGTATATTTAATAGAACAAGGATGCGCGCCAAAGAGAGAAATCATTTAAGAATTCTAAAATAAAATTGCAAAAAAAAAAAAAAAAAAAGACGACGACGGATGAATAACAACGTGAAAGAACTCATCATCGCATTATGAAAAAAAAAAAAGAGAAGAAAAAGGTAAATAAATAATTTTCGTTTAGATCTAGTGCAGATGATAGTTAAATAATATTCAGAAGGTATTTTATAGCGACAAGAATTGCAACCTCACATACTTCTTGATATACATTCATTGGGTTACTCTCATTCAATCTGAAACTTATACTACATGAACCAAGAATGTCAAGAAAAGCAATGTAATTTTTGTGTTTCTTTATTATTATGAATAAAACTAGAGTCATCATCACCTTCGTCATCGTCATCTTCATCATCCTCATCATCTGCAATCATTGCTTCATCTTTCTGTCATTATATGTATCTTCTCTAGAACACAGTATAGTTGATATTTACACATGACGACGATCTGACCCCAAACTAGCATATATAGCTATAGTAGCTTTTTTTACATATGTATAACTGTATGTATTTGTATATATACAAGTGTAATATGTGTGTATATTTTATATCATAATTTGAAAAAGATACAATATGTAATTTTACATGAAACCTACGTATAAAATTAAAAATGAAATATATTTTAGTTTTAGTATGTTTTCAACGTGTGGGAGCTACTGAATAAAACAACTATATATGTACGAGTATTCATAAAATTGGACTCCTTATACATAACAACCGTATGTAGTTATTACAATTGAAGTTGTTATGCAGAAGCTAGTTATATCTAAAGAAGTTTGTTACTTGTTACTTTTTTTTTTGTTTTCTTTTAAAGCTAATTTAATCGTAGAGAACCTTTAAGAAAACAAAAAAAAAACAACCCAAGAAGTAAAAAAATAATATTTTATCTTAATAGTTAAGAATTGTAACTAAAATTCTATTATACTTGTCACATTTTTCATAAAAATTTTTTACCCTTTTTTTTTCATTCTTTTTCTTTTCTAATTTATTTTTTTTTTTGATGAGGAAAACATAATTTCTATATGAAAAGAAAAAAAAAAAAAACATATACAAGTAGAAAAATTATAAGAACTTTTTCATGTATAGAATACATGTCGACGAGTTTGTAAGTAGAAAATATTTGAATGTGAAGAATACAAGATATATAGTATCTTATTATAACTTGAAAAAATATACTACATAATACTTACATGTTGGTTACAACACTAATTATACACAATTCTTATTTTATATAATTACAAAATAAGAATTATATCCTTTTGTTAAATAACACCTGCAAGGAAAATAAAGAATGTAATATTTGTTCTTCTTCTAAGAAGTTTATTTTTATGAGAAGAACAATATAATTGAATAGAAAGAAAAATTTCTCAATTTATTATTATTATTTTTTTTTTTTTTTTTTTTTCAACTTTCAAGTATGATACATTGCCCTATTTTTGTTTTTCTTTTTCTTTTGTGTCAAATTTAAAAAGTGTATTTCTCAGCAAGTACAAGTATATATTTTCTAGCTTGAAAATTGAGACTTCAAGCATATCAATGGGCTTCTTGTCCTAAAATGTAAAGATGATTTTAATGATTTATGTAAAAAAATAATTGTATTCATTTTTCTTGTATCTTATCAAGAATTCAGTTGAAATTAATTGCTGCGGCATAAGATACATTGTTTGTTGTAAGATAACTAAAAAAGTGAAAAATAAAAAAAAAAATAACAAAGACGAGGAAGCGTTGAAAATATTTTGCATTTTTATTAAACTTTTTCTAATTTTTGAAAAATATCATAAATTTTATTGTATACCTTTTATGTGTCTTCTTCCGTTCAATTTTCATTTCTATGTATACTATTCATGAAAATCAACCACCCTCGTTGTGGAGTCCATTATGTTATGTAATGTAGTCTGTAGAATAGTGCTTTTATTCATACATTTTGTACGTGGAATTTTATGCAAAATTCCCAAAACAAATACAATAAAGTCTTATAAAATTTCTAGGACACATTGTGTAAAATTTTCATAGATTTTTTCGTATGGGAGAACCTAGACTTTATGTAGAAAAAATCTGAAACTCTATTCACATTAAATTGATTTGTCTGACTAAATGATGGACTTAACTCTAAAATTCCGGGAATCACAAGAACAAGCCATAACCAAGAGATTTTTTTTGATTTATAAAAAATATATACATACTCGTACATACATATTATGTATGTATGTACGAGTATATGTATTATACGTAGTAAGCAGAAGAGAGTATTACTGTCCTCCTTTTTTCTTATAAACTGTTTAAAATGAAAATTTAATGAATAGAAAAGTTGTATTTGAAAATTTTAACATGAGAAAATAATGATTAAGAAAATTAACAAATTTACTTTCTTATTATTTTGTTTTTTGTCTGTACCATATGAAAATTATATACATATATGAATGTAACATACATTATTGCAGAAATTCTCTACAGATACTTTTTGTACAAATTTATTTTTCCCAAAACTACAAATATTTCTTAATTTACTGTTTAATGTTTTCTTCTACTTTTTTAACATTATTTTACATTTACAATAATTATTATAAGAAATAAGAAAAACACATTAAGTACTTACGTTATGCTCTTTAAACCTAATCTACAGATAAGAAGATACATATATGTACTTAATGTTTTCCTATTTTTTTTTTTTTAATTTTTTTTTTTCTCTCAATTTAATGATGTACAACATTACATTTTTATTCATGCTATTTTATTTATTTTATTGTATAAGTTACTTTTTTTCTTTTTTCTTAAATTATAAAATTTGTCGAACTTTAAAATTTCTACTTTAAAAAAGATAATTATCTCGCATATAAACAACAAGTAATTCTCACCTGAAATTATTTCACATTATATTGCATCATTTTAAAATTTAATGTTGTGTGTATATTTACTGTGATAAAATGCATTCACGAAGTGATAATAATTTTAAAATGGGATGAAAACAACAATAAAAAAAAAAGTAAGCAAATAGGGATACCTGAAGAAAAGCATTAATAAATGTTTGCACTTGGAAGTAATTTAAATTTATATATACTAATAAAAAATTTTCTTTTTTTTTTTTTTTCTTTCCTTAAGATTTTTTATTTTTTTGGTTTTGTGTAAAGTTTAAATATAGTGGGTGTGAGTAAAATTATATCTGTTAAATTTAAGCTAGTTTACACATTAATCGCGTGTATAACAGTAAACAGATTATTTAGTGGAACTGAAACCAGCAACAACAACAACAAAAAATATATAAAAGTTTTAATACAGAAGATCTTCACGTATTTACTTATACATAAATAGATACTTTACTTATACATATGTATGCAGCATATACAAAGCTACTTAGAAAATGCAATTGAAGTTATTTAGTTTAACACGACATAAAACTAATCTTGAATCAATGCAATTAGCATTTAAAACGATTTTTGATTCTTTTTTTTTTTTTTCTCTTCCTTCTCTTATGGAACTATCTATGTAGCTGTTGTTATTATTGTCTGTTTGGTTGCACTTTGGTTAGTAATTGTGAAAAAAAAAAAAAGATTAATTTTTTGATAGATTCAATTTTATTTTTATTCAAAAGTAATATAAATTTTTTTTTTTAAAGAAAATTTCAATTAATTTAAAGTCATGATTTTTTTAAAATATAAAATTAAATTATTATGTCGTATAAAATTTGAAAGGCAAAAAATAAAGAAGGTAAAAATTACTTCCTAATTTACATAACTTGCATCTTTTGAAAATATGAAAATAGATGTATATAGTGAAATTTTTTGTGAAATTTACTAATTAAAATTATAGATAACATTTAACGATATTTTTATTGAAAAAAAAAAAAAAAAAAAAAAAAAAAAAAAAATAAATTGTAATAATAAATGAATTTAAATTGTTGTATTCAGTCATTCAGTGCTACCGTTTAGTGTGAAATTGAATTTCTGGAAGAAGAGTGGGAAATCTGAAAAGATATTATAATTCTTATTTTCACTTAAAGAAAAATAAAATACTATCTAAAAGATATTTTCATGCATGAAAAATTATTAATCGAATTTTTTTTCATAATTCTTATTTCTTGTAACTATTTTTTATGCATCACATATCCTTTCACACACAAACCATAATCATTTAAAAAAAAAATAATACTCTACGTTTAAATTTTTTCTTCTTTCTTCCTTCTTACAATTTCTTCATTTTGTTTAATTTTTTTTTCTTCTCATTTTCCGGAAACAAGAAAAAATAGAACGTGACTTGAAGTAGTTATTGAAAATTATTTACTAAAAAGAAAAATAACGTTCAATCGATAGTTTTTTATTACAAAAAACGTTTGGTTAATTTATTTATTTTATTTTTTCCTTACTCATTTTTCATTTTCAGTATGTGATATTTACTACACGCAGTGCAGCTTATTGAAACAAAATTGAAAAAAAAAAAAAAAAAAAGTAGGAGGAAAAGAAAAATGATTGACGAAAATGTAGGAAACGTAGCATGTATGTAAAAAGGATAAAATGAAAAATATGCGGAAAAGGAAAACGTAGCATTTAGTTAAAATTATGTATGAATTCTTTTCATATGTGAACGCATATTGGAATATGACTTGAATTCTTAATGTGATCGATATGAGGATTTTACGTGTAAAAAAGAGAAAAATAAAACAGTCATAGGTACATTTTTCCTGGTACATATTAGGAATATGAATTTTATGTTTTGTTTGAAATATTGAAGGTATTTTTATTGAATAATAGAAAATTTCTGTAAGAAAAATTATTTAGATAAAAAATTTTAGAGTATTTTTTTTAAGAACAAATGGTATACATACATAGCTTAGAATTTTGTCAAAAGGGCAAGGACAAGGACAGGATCGTATTACAAGGAATAACAAATTTTTAATATCTGACTTGAAATTTTTCAATTTTTCATCCAAAAAAAAGATATTTTAAAAAAGATACATTTTGACTTTTCTACAAAAACAAAGCAAAACAATAATCCTAGGTTTTTATTTTTAGTTATTTAAGACTTTTATAGTCTATCATCTTTCATAACATCAATCGTATGTGTTTGTTCGCATTTAAAAGAGTTCATTTTTCAATTAAAAGACATTAAATACCGGAAAGTAAGTATTAAATTTTTTGAACCTCCTCTTTTTTTTTTTTGCTTATATGTTAAAATAAACAGTAAATTTAATCGAATCATTGTACTTGTTGGATGTGTATGACAACTTACTACACATGTATATATGTATATGCATATGAAAAAGTACTCTTCGAAAATCATTAAAAAAAAAAGATATAAATAAATAAAAACAAAAGTGGGGTAAAAAAAAAAAACAACACAAAATAACATTTGCTATTGGATGCAAACAGTCCCACACACACACATGATTTTAAGTCTTTTGCAATGAGCTGTATGTACCTATGTATGTTGTAGGATTATAGATTAAAATCAAAAACCATGAACCACTTTTTGCCTTTAATAAGCCGATTAAATTCAAATGATATAAAACATTTAACGAAAAATTAAAATACAAAAAGAAAAAAAAAAAAAAAAGAAAAGAATCAAAGTAGGATGGAAAATACACACAATATATTGTAGATTATTTTTTCATGTAATATACGAGATAAAAAAAAATGATATGTGAATATTGTTTGTGTATTTGGAAATAAATAAATGAAAAAAAAAAACGAAAAGAATTACATAATTTTATCATCACTTTATTTACAAACAAACAGAAATAATATATGTACACATAACAAAAAAAAAAAAAAAAAAGAGAGCATAATAATCGAAAGATAGAAATTTTTGAATAACTTAGATTAAATATATGAATTGGAGTTTATATTATCCAATATCCCAAATAAATAAACCAAAATGAGAATTTTCTTATAGAAGGATAGAATCAAAATTTTATTACTGCTCCCTAAAATTTATTCTAACAATGCCCACGTAATATACATATTTTGAATTTTTTTTTTTTTTTTTTTTAAGTTACGTTACACATCGAAATTGATCGTTTTTGACAATAGCAATGGACCATATTGCTGCTTTTGTTATTTGAAAAAAAAAAAAAAAAAACATACAAAATACACGTAATCGTACATTTTGTTTTTTATGATTTTTTTTTTTTTTTTTTGTAATGAACGGAAAAGATGCTGTATAATATATGTATGTATATCCACTATCCAGTCATCCAGAGAGAAAACGAAAAAGATTTCCCATAAGAAACTAGAGTGGCACCCTACTGAGGTAATTGTTGACAGGGATTAATTTTTGTTTTGTTCTTTTTTTGTTTTTTTTTTTTGTTTTGTACGAATCACTTTTATCCGTTTTTATAATGTGTACAATCAAATTACGAAAATTATAGAGGAAATTCAAAATTCAAAAAAAAAAAAAATAAAATGTCTATAAACATAAATGTGATGATATAAAGTTGATTTTGAAATGTCTACAAAACATCATAATCATTTACTCGCAACAGAGCATGAAAAGTCAGTCAATCCCAGTCAACATTATGAAAAAGGCAATTTTAAACAAATAATAATTTTTTTGTTATGGTTAATTTTTTTTTTTTAATAAAGATTTTTTACTTTTTTTTTTTTTTTTTTTAATGAAAGAAAAAAATCAAATAAACTAGAACAGAAGCTTGTTTTTTTTTTTAATTTTTTTTTTTTAGTAAATTTATTTATAGAGCATAATTTTTTTTTTTTGAGTTTAATTTTAGAATTTAACAAAAAAAGAAAAAAATTCGGCAGGATAACAAAAACAAGTAAAAAAGTAGAAGAATGAAAACGTATAAAGTGGTAATTTAAAAAAAAAAAAATTAGTAAAATAGCCTTTTATTATTATAATGAAATTGTGGAAGTCTCTAATACCACAAATCACAGCAATTATTATACATTTTTAATATCACAGGTTTGGGAATCAATGTGATTCTTCTTTTACTTTTGTTATTTTTTTGTTTTGTTTTTTTTTTTAAATTTTACAACTTGGGGTGGGCTTTGACCTTCATACTTAAAAATATACATAGGTAAAAAAAAAACATAAATTCCATACATAATTCTTAGAATGAGGAAATAATTGGTCATGAAAACTCTCAGTTAATGGGTAATTAAGTCAATTATTACTTTAATTATAAAGATGATGGCTAGTGGTGAGGGGATTTCTTGAAAGCTTTTTTTTTTTTTGTTTACTTAAAATAAATAATGGTTAGTCTTGTACAAAAAAAAAACACTTAAAATATGATTCAAAAAAAGTTACGTAGTATCTTTTATTATAGTATATTATAAGATATAAATTGTTATTTATGATGACTTTTAAAATCTTAAATAATGTATCTTAAAATAATAAAAAAAATTCAAAGATAGGTCATAGATTTAAAAAATTATATTCCAAAATAAACTAAAAAAAATAAGTGTTGCATTTTAAACCTGTGTGTTTTTCATATATCGTATACTTAATGTTGGGGGTGTAAAAAAATGTTTTTTTTTTTTTTTTTTTTTTTTTTTTTTTTTTTTTTTTTTTTTTGAAAATTAAATCATCTGTTCAAGAACTTCAAATACCCAATCTTATTCTTCAACTGCCTTATATGGCTAGTTATATGAAGTCTTGACTTTCTGATTCGAATACACTTCTTTATGTTTTATTTAAAAATAATTATCTAAAAGTTTTATAACTCAATTTTTACTCTTTTTTTTTTCCTATTTTTGATTTAATTTTTAAGTTTTCAAAATAAGACTAACTTAAAAAAAAATCATAATTTTCTGAGAAAATTTTTTGTTTTTTTTTTTTTTTTACTTTATAAACTTTCATAAGATTTCTTTATTAATTGAGTTTTCAATTAAAAAGCATTTATAGCATTTTAATAATTTGAAAAAAAAAATTGTTATTGCTTAACATTTTTTTTTTTTAAATCTCCTGGACACATTTTAACATACGCACAATTCGTTTAATATATATACACGGACGACAGATCATTAAATTTTACATTTTTTAATTTGATAATTTTGATACTAAAATTTCATAATTAATTTTAATGTTCATAATATCTATACACATACAATATCAATCTGAAATTATGTAGAAAATATTCATAATTCATTATCTTTGTTGATGTCAGATATGATCAAAATCTTTGAATTTCGAAAATGAACATTATCTGACAATTAAATCTGAGTTTGTGTTTGAACACTTTAATTACTTAAAAAAAATAAAAAAATTTTTTTTTTGTTATTTTCAATATCAAAAAAAAAAAAAAAAAATTATAAAAACTTCCGACAATGTGATCTTGATGATTTTTATGCAATACGTTATCTTTGAAATGGGCGTTATGCATACACATTATATCAGATAATGAATTAATAATCATAGTTTTCGAAAACAACAAAAAAAAAAAAGTTTTCATATAAGTACATATACTTGATATGTTATACAATCATTATTATTATTGTGATGTCATGTTGTTTGTTATACTATTTATTTTCATAATATAAATTAATTAATCTGTCGTTCGCTTATTTTTTTATTGTTGTTTAAATTTAAACGACAGAAGTGTTCGAAAATTAAAGTACTTTATTTTTATTATTATTTATATTTATTTGCTTTTTTTTTTTTGTGAACAAGTTTTTACACATTTTTGTAATTTTTTGTTTGAAAAAAAAAAAAAAAAAATTATGAAAAACGTTTCTCAAGTGGAAAATACTGCTGTATAGAAAAACATTGTTATTGAATTAATTTAAAAACTTTAAAAAAAAAAAAATATTCAGGGTCGTATTCATCAACTTTTATTGATTAAAATTTATCTATTGTATTTTTTTTTTAAATTTCTGATAGTATTTTATTTCATAAATTTAATTCTTGACAAACATACATATATGTATGTATGTGAGTATGATTAGAATTATTGCGGAAAATATGAATTATCGGGTTACATTTTTAAATTTTAATTTTGATTAGAACTAATTTCTGTTGGAGAACACTGAACACGATCTTTTGCAGGAATTTGTTGTTTTTTTTTTTTTTTTTTTTTTTTTTTTTTTTTTAAGGTATTTTCTATGGAGTAAAACACATTTATCATAATCATATTTA
The DNA here is from genome assembly GCA_939192795.1 of Bombylius discolor. Taxonomy (NCBI): domain Eukaryota; kingdom Metazoa; phylum Arthropoda; class Insecta; order Diptera; family Bombyliidae; genus Bombylius; species Bombylius discolor. The sequence continues at coordinate 39,013,440 of OW584240.1, forward strand.
AAAAGAATTCATGTTGATTTATTTTTGTTTTATTAATCTCATTTCTTCTCTGGTTGATTGTAATATAACATATATAGAATTTAAATATAAAAGAGGAAATGTAAATTGGTGATAAATACGTCACAAATAATTGAACAAATTTCATGATATGACTATGATTTTGCAGATTGTTAATATATGTACATAAAATATACGTAGTATCTCCCACATGTTGATGTAATATTTATACATATACAAATTATTTTCTGGCTTATTTAATATTCAAACAATTATATACTTTTTTCTGTTTTATTCAACACACAAATCAAGTTATAGCTCGTGAATAATTTCAATGTCACAGTAACTTTAAAATTTAAAATAAAAACTTGTATGGGCTCTGTTTAAATCAAGTTTGAAAATTTGATATCAGTAATATTTTTCGAAGTTAAATCTCGGGAAAAAATCCACTTTTGGCCAAAGAACTAAAAACAAATATTTATTGGATATTTAACAAGGATAAATATAACAAAACTTTAAACTTGAGAAGAACATCAAGGATTAAAAATTATGTTTTATAGTTTTATACTAATGGTATGGTAAGATATCTTTCAGAAACTTTCTTCCAACCAAATCTGCTTTCTCAGCAAGTAACCTATTCAACTATTAGGAGTTCAATTGGATGGATATACATATATGATAGAAGCTTTCGACTTAAAAATAACTAAATACAAATATCTTTGGAAATTAAACAAAACAAAAAATTAATTTAAATAAAAAATACATTTTGCTATTTAAAACAAAAAAAATACACTTTTCACAGTTTACATTACATAAACTTAAACAAACAAGTAATACTTTTTGTAAAACAAGCACCAATGTTACAACACTTAGAAAAAACTACAAACTCAATCGAAAAGTCCTAATATGTCGAATCGTAACAATGAATACTTCATGAAATTTTGATATTTTTCTTTTGAATAAGCAATTGCTCGTTTTTTATTCAAAGATTCAGATTCAATGAGTGTATCAAAACTTAATTCATTTGAATCACTTCGATCTAAATTCATAATAGGTGCTGTAGCGAAACCTACTAGAAATCCTAAAAACTCGGTTTCCTTTACTTCGTTTTGAATATCTTCTAAACTTGGAATATTTGAATAATGAAGTTCCTCTAAGCTCTTTTTAAATGAATCATAATAGTGCAATTTTATCAATTCATCACGTTTAGTTTTAAGAACTTCGGTTTGAACGCTCGTATTAAAAAAATAGTTTATATCAAAGCCAGGACTTTTAATCATGCTTATTTGTAGATCAATCTGTGGAAGATCAAAAAAGATACTCCTATGTTTTTTTAACAAAAACGTATTTTAAGATTAACTTACAAATCGGACATCACAAACATTTCCACTGTCGTATTTGAACATCATATTATTTGCCCATAGATCCAAATGATTAAGTAATCGAATTCCACCTGGCTTATCGTCGAAACATTTCGAAACTTTCTGTTTGAAATTTGTTTTTACATTTTTTCTTAATTTTTCAGCGATTTTTTCAAATCCATTCCACGATGAAACTGTTTCAATAAATTGTTCTAAGCCGTCGGCAAAAAATGTTTGAAAAATGTCTAAATTGATGCAACTGGGTTTATAAAAACCTTTGTAGAATTCTTCAAATAGTTCCGGTTCCTGTGTAAAACAAAAAAAACAAGTGAAAAATCAAGAACAAATTTTACAAATGCAAGAGATTTTTTGTACTCTTTGTTGAAGAACCAGTGTGGCAGCATGAAAACGACCAAGTTTTTGTAGCACAAGTTTTGCTTGAGTCTCATTTAATCTTTCTACGCGATCTCCCACTTTATATCCAAAAGGACGAAGATCTTGTAATACAATTGTTTTATTTGGAGAGTGATCCAGAAAATAAAAACACCTGTGTCGGAAGAAATAATTCACTTGAAATGAAATTCTAAATTTGAATAAAAATTGTTACCACTGACTTTGGAACAAATTCCACTGCAGGATTGTACAATTTTTCAACTTTTGGCATAATTTCTGTATACATTTTAACTTCTTTTTCAAATGCTTCCATATCATCTAAAATAGCCTTCGTCGGTTCGGTTTCCATATTTTTCACAATTAAAGAAATATTTTCTGAATTTTGACTATATTGTAACCGATATTTAACTTCTGCACGAAAAATAACACTTGTATAATTATCACCAGCAGCACTACCTTCAGATATTTTCACGTCATCAATTTGAATATTTTTGATTTGAAAACCTTTTTCAAGACAAGTTTGAAAAAAATCTTTTGTTAAAAATTCTGGAACTTTTATTTGAGCCATTTTTTGTGATTTTCAACTTATTCAACTTAAAGTAGGTATAATTTTTTTTTTAAATTTACTAACTAAAATATCACGAGTCAAAAAATTTAAATCTTGCTCTATTCACACTCAATTTAATACTAGAAATAAAATATGTTTAAATAACAAACAGATTTAATGTTAGAAATATTAATAAATTACTATTCTGTGTAAAATTAAAATTAATTGTATTGTAAAAAATTATCGAATCACATTGAAATTTATATAATCACAAATTTTGCGAATTCATACCGCGTCTTATTTATATACCGAACAAGATGATATGTAGGAATACATATGTAGCTCCTAATCGTAATGCATATAATATTTGAGGGAAAAGTACAGATAACGTCATAATTCGGTAAAACTTCTGAAAAAGTGCACCGATGAAAATGAAATAGAAAAAATCGATTGAAAAATATTTCTAACAACTCAAATTTTCGAATTATCTAAATCAAATGTTTTTCTAGAGTTGAAATATATTTACCTTTGAAAATCTTTGGATATCTTGAATATTACGTTATATATAAATTGAAATAGAAAACAAGTGCTAAAATTTAAACCCTTCTAAAGGCCTCGATTAGACAAATAAAAAATTCGATGGAAAGTGTAGTATAAAGACCACATAGTTTTTCGCTAAATGGAGTCAAAAATTAACTCTACGCAACTTCATAAGTCATGTGAATGTAAAATTCGTGTTATATTTGATTTGAAATGAGAAACATTTTATAAAAATAAGTATGAAAGGATAAAATATCACAGAATAGAAAAAAGTTTGAAGTTCAGACGTTCAGAGGCCAACTTTCAAATATGGGTATGACTTATATGCAATTCAATACATTACGAGTGGATCTGATTTGGATAGGCAGTGTTAATATTTCTTTTGAGTGTAAATATGACATATGACATTTTAGAAAAATAAGTATGAGAGAAAAAAAATATCAGAGCATTTGTTATAAGGTGTAAATATGACATATGGAATAAAAACGTCCACATTTTCGGAAGTTTTAAAAATTCTATATCCAATTAAGTGTTTATTTATTTTACAATATTATGAAATTAATGACGTCAAGTATACGTTGAACAAAGATTATAAAGAAATATGGAATTTGATTAAATATGAGTACTAACTAAATTTCATTTGATACAAACTGTGAAACCTGTTCTCTATCTAAAATGTTTTTCAAGCCCCTACTATTAAACTGTTATGCAACTTTGATAAATATTTATTAAAAAAAATGAGATTTGTAGTGTTCAAGATATCATTTACACGTGATAGTTACATTTTATTGTTCTAAAATAGAGAATTTTTACATACGAATATATGGATTGCTCAAATCATGCTATAAGCACGAGTGTAATACTATTCGTATCTAGCAATCCAAAAGAGTTTTAAAAAAAAAATAAATAAAAATTGATTCACAAAAATTTCTGTTGAAGAAAATACATAGTATGTAGTATGATCAATTAAGAAAGGTCAATAATATTAGCAATTTATAATTTATGCATGTATGAATTTCATCTAACCATTAGAAGAATTCCTAATTTAATATGAAAGTCTGCTTTTGTGATATATCTAGGGGAAAAAAAATGTTGACACTCAATTCAATTTTTGAAATTTTCGTCAAAAATCCATTTTCAAATTTGAACATCTACATCAGTCAACAATTTTGGACGCATGTTTAATCCAAGCAAAGTATAGTAACGCCGAAATCCATTTTATATTAAAATTCAATCATTTCAAAATATCAACTCGAATGTGATACAAGATACATTGTACCTACTTATGTATTGTATATTAAAAAGTAAAACTGTTTTGATTAGATTATTATTGTTATTTGTATTAAATTTTAATCCAAGTGGAGAATTAAACTGGAAGCATTGTACGAAATTAATACGTAATCTGAGTCAGTTGCTTTCTTGGCGTCAGTTTGAGTTGGATCGTGATTATGATATACGGTATAGTCAGTGAAACACAAGTTCAAAGTAAATTGTATTATTTTCTAATTTAAAAATTGTTGTGTATTTTTTAATTTTAATTTGTCCAAAAATTTCATATAAAATTAAATTAAAATTAAAATTTGCTTTTTTTTTGTAGATATGTATTTACGTACATACGTGTTTCAATTTTGAATTGTCAGTTTTATGAAATTATAAATTTATCATGTCACACATTTTATTAAAATTTGTAATGAAAAATGTTTCAATTCCAACTGTTTCCTGTTTAAAATCCATAAACAGAATGTATTATCAAATAAAATTAAAATAAAGGGTAAAGTACTATAACAATTTCACTTGGAATATCATTTTCATATTCAGAAAAGCTGATTTAAGTGCTATAAAGTTAGAATAATAAAATTCATCTTATTTCGAATTTTTTTTTTTTGAATATTAGAGGATATGAGAATGTACCATATGGATTAACAGCATCAAAACTGTGAAAACATTCAAATTTGCAAATATATTGAAATGAAATCTGTTTTTTTTTTCTCTTTTCTAATTTTCTAATATCCAACTTCTTTTACCGATGTTATGGTGACGCTTGTATAGAAGAAAGTGCATTGATTATACATAATTTGACGTTATTATTTTTTCAACAGCTGTTACTTCTGCCGTTTATGTTATCCAAAATACACACACGAATATGAATGACAAGGGTTTATACGAAGGATTAACAATTAATTTACATAAGTCTCAGTTACTTTTCATTTATAAGAAGGATATTTTATAAAGACCTTAAAGTTTTTGTATATTTTTGCATATAGGGTTCAAATACATTGGTATTCAAGAGCTTTTAAATAAAAACAAAAACTAAAATAAAGAACTTTGAAAATGACACAAAATAAAAAGTAATTTCTAGTGAAAAATAAAATTTTCTTTTAAAAACAAAAACAAATACATATTTTACAGCCTACGTTTGCACTACAAAAACTTAATTTAACAAGTACATAATACTTTTTGTAAAATTAATAACACAAAATGTAAAAATTCAATCGAAAAGTCCTAATTTGTCGAATCGTAACAACGAATACTTCATAAAATCTTTGAATTTTTCCTTTGAATAAGTAATTGCTCGTTTTTTACTTAAAGAGTCAGATTCAATAAGTGTATCAAAACTTAATTCATTTGAATCAATACGATCTATATTCATAATTGGTGCTTCAGAAAAGGTTATTAGAAATCCTAAAAATTCGGTTTCCTTTACTTCGTTTTGAATATCTTCTAAACTTGGAATATTTGAATAATGAAGTTCCTCTAAGCTCTTTTTAAATGAATCATAATAGTGCAATTTTATCAATTCATCAGGTTTAGTTTTAAGAACTTCAGTTTGAACGCTCGTATTGAAAAAATAATTTATATCAAAGCCAGGACTTTTAACCATGCTTATTTGTAGATCAATCTGTGGAAGATCAAAAAAGATACTCCTATGTTTTTTTAACAAAAACGTATTTTAAGATTAACTTACAAATCGGACATCACAAACATTTCCACTGTCGTATTTGAACATCATATTATTTGCCCATAGATCCAAATGATTAAGTAATCGAATTCCACCTGGCTTATCGTCGAAACATTTCGAAACTTTCTGTTTGAAATTTGTTTTTACATTTTTTCTTAATTTTTCAGCGATTTTTTCAAATCCATTCCACGATGAAACTGTTTCAATAAATTGTTCTAAGCCGTCGGCAAAAAATGTTTGAAAAATGTCTAAATTGATGCAACTGGGTTTATAAAAACCTTTGTAGAATTCTTCAAATAGTTCCGGTTCCTGTGTAAAACAAAAAAAACAAGTGAAAAATCAAGAACAAATTTTACAAATGCAAGAGATTTTTTGTACTCTTTGTTGAAGAACCAGTGTGGCAGCATGAAAACGACCAAGTTTTTGTAGCACAAGTTTTGCTTGAGTCTCATTTAATCTTTCTACGCGATCTCCCACTTTATATCCAAAAGGACGAAGATCTTGTAATACAATTGTTTTATTTGGAGAGTGATCCAGAAAATAAAAACACCTGTGTCGGAAGAAATAATTCACTTGAAATCAAATTCTAAATTTGAATAAAAAATGTTACCACTGACTTTGGAACAAATTCCACTGCAGGATTGTACAATTTTTCAACTTTTGGCATAATTTCTGTATACATTTTAACTTCTTTTTCAAATGCTTCCATATCATCTAAAATAGCCTTCGTCGGTTCTATTTCCATAGTTTTCACAATTAAAGAAATATTTTCTGAATTTTGACTATTTTGTAACCGATATTTAACTTCTGCACGAAAAATAACACTTGTATAATTATCACCAGCAGCACTACCTTCAGATATTTTCACGTCATCAATTTGAATATTTTTGACTTGAAAACCTTTTTCAAGACAAGTTTGAAAAAAATCTTTCGTTAAAAATTCTGGAACATTTATTTGAGCCATTTTTTGTGATTTTCAACTTATTCAACTTAAAGTACAATTTGTTTTTTAATTTACTAATGCTGTTATGGTACTTACTTTTTTTAAATCTTAATTTCCATATCTTAATTTAAGCAATGTGTGAATGAGACAGTTGCTTTGGAGTGAGGAGCTAAGATATAGACTAGCAACTAATAAACATAGGTAATTGTCAAAAATTAAGTTGGTAGGTACAAGATTAAGTTGAAAAAAAAGAATGTGTTTCTCATTCTTTGTCGTCGACTTAATCTGTTTTAATCCTAATTTCGTACAATTTCAGATAACTTCAGTTCAACTTCAAATGTAACATATATTTTACTCTTTCACTACTATGTGAAATTTTCTATTTTGTTTTATCTTTTTTTCATACGATACTTAAAATTTGATGATTAAGATTTTAAAAAACTAAGGCTCCCTCTACATTAAACTTAACTTTATGTCTATGTCGTAACTTAAATTGTGATTTTTACGTCGAGTGTGTTAATGGTGAGAATTTCATGTCTTCCTGACATTTCATTGTTGTGTGATTATTTAGAGGATTTTTACACTTTACTGATTTTTTTAAATTTCATTTTTTGAAATAATTTTTACTTAAATATTTCACTCTATTAGCTCTATATCTATTATCTCACAATAAAGTACATAAAAATTATTTTTCCGCCATATCTGATTTTCATTCACTCTGATTTTTTTCTAGACATTTATGTATGTACATATGTATGTCCAGATTTGAATCAGACATTTATGTCTGTTGATTTTTTCTTCGAGTCAAATTCATATTAAAAAAAATAAATCACGATTTAAGTTAATGTAAAGGCAGTCTAAGTATCATAACAGCATTACAAAAAAAGTAAGTATGTACATATCATAACACAACAGCATAACTAAAATATCACGAGTCAAAAAGTTTAAATCTTGCTCTATTCACACTCAATTTAATACTGTAAATATGTTTAAATAACAAACAGATTTTATGTTAGAAATATTAATAAATTACTATTATATGTAAAATTAAAATTATTGCATTGTAAAAAATTATCGAATCACATTGAAATTGATATAATCACAAATTTTCGAATTCATACCGCGTCTTATTTATACATATACCGAACAAAATGATATCATAGAGCAGATATCTGTGTAAGTATATATAAGACCTTACATATATCGTCATTGATATCACAGAGCAGTTATAGAATTTATATTGTCATTGATGATAACGTGAAATGATAGAGCTTCTGAAAAAGTGAAACTACCGAAATAAAATAGAAGAAATTGATGTAAAGGTATTCTCCAGAACACAAATTTGTAAGGTTATCATTTTTTTTTGTATTAAATGTTTTCCTAGAGACAAAAAAGTTCTTACGAAATCCTTGAGTAAAATACATAAATATCACGCTGACATAATTACTACATTGCACTATAAGAGAAATTGTGGAAAAAGTTAACTTTCTGTGTTCTTGATGTAATTATCATAAAAATTTCCATATACATACATATATACATATGTATGTAGATATAAAAAGTGAAAAAATACACGCCTCCTTAATACATATATGGTGATATATCATACTAGAACTAGACCTTTATTCACTTAAAGTTCATCTTCGTATTTCTTTTGAACACTCTATTTCTTTCAAAAAGTACGCTGTATGCAACCTTTATTGTCACGAAAATGTAAAAATCGGTTTATTTTTTATTTTAGTTTTATTTAAATTGAGAAACATTTTTAAAAAATAAGTATGAAAGAAAAAAAATATCAGAGAATATTATAAGGTGTAAATATGACATATATGAAATAAAAACATCCACATTTTCGGAAGTTTTAAAAATTCTACCTGAAATTAAGTACATATTTATTTATTTTACAATGTTATGAAATTAATAACTTCAAGTATATTTTGAATAAAGATTATGAATTTTTTTTATTTATTTAGCACCACAGAAGCAGTATACATAATATATGTACATACATATACATATGTATGTATATGTATATTTTAAAATTTTAAACTAAAAAAATACCTTAAATTTTTTCAAAGATAGCCATGTAGACATCAACATTATAAAGGAATAAGTGATGCCAGGTAATCCCAACTATTATTCGTTTTACCAACAATGGAGTTACACTTTTTTTTAAATAAACTTGAAAAAAAAAAAAAACATAATCAAAAATATGATGTTAAGATCAAAACAATGATAAATAACAAAATTTTGTATCTCTCAAATTTTTTCAGAATTTTACACTTTTTTTAAACACCATGTCAATGTTATACTTTGCTGAACACCCACCTAGTTTCTACATTTACGCTTTTATTGTTTTTTGAAATATAAGTTATTCCTTTGTATGACAGTTTAGAATATAGATGGAGTAACTATAAACACTGACAATCTTTATATGTTTATGTCCAGAAAAATCTAATTCTTCTACATATTTGTCTAAACTTTAGAAAGATGCATCCAAATTTAGGTAACGTTTATGCTTTCAAACTTATGAAGGCACTTCTTTGGCTCTCCAATCTTGAAAAAATATATTTTTGTCGTCGCGTCGAAATAAAAAATTCATCACTGTAATTTATTGTTTTTCATTCTTAAAATTTAATGTTTCAAACGAATTGATAGAAATTTAATTGAAATTTTAAATATTAATTCGATTCACAATTCAACTTCAAAATTGGGTGTATTTTATATTTCATTATAGCATCTCGACTCGAAGTAAACGTAGAAATTACATATGTACATATGTACATATGTACATTCTTTCTTAAAAAATTAGACAAATACCTATAATGAGTACATTCCTAATGGTCTAGGTGTCATTACTTTAAAGTTAAACGGCATTTGCAAAAAAAAAAATATATTATGTACTATAAAATGGAAGAAAACCGTCTTTCTTTACAATTCCTGTTTTCGATATGCAATATTGAATATGCATAAAATTTTTTTTTTTTGCATCACTTTTTTTAAATTTCTAATAATTTAATTCCTATAAACATATGTATGTACATATTTATTTTAATCGACATAAATCGTATGTACAGAACAGACGCTATAACAAACAGACTACAAAAATTCGTTTATCTCTTTCGCACTTTTAAGATTTTTTTTGTCTTTTTTCAATCATTGCATTTGTCCGTTGACCGTTCCGTTGATTCGGTAGGCACCTGAAGTGTTCGAAATTCGTTTTTTGTTTTAAAAAGTTTTTTTGCTATTAAAATAGAGATGAAACAATTAGTACATGTGCTCACTACTTATCATTAGCTGTGTTTTATTAGAACTGATGAAGTGATTTGTCATCACTTCAGTTTTGCTCAGCTCACTTATCTTCGTCTTGAAAATAACTTTTCTTTAAGTGTCCAAAAAACATGATAAAAAATTAAAAAATCATACTTGAACAAATTTCACTAATAAAAACCCAACATTACAAAACAATATAAGAAGAAAATTAAAATACGAATTACAAAATCACGTAATAGTCCCAAACTTCAATTGATATGATACTTCGACACTAAAACGGCTGGTAAGGTGATACTGAGGAAGTGAACAAATAAAAATTTTTCCTCAATGAGGAAGTGATATTTTTCGTAGAGACCTCTATTGTCGAATACAGAAAATGAGTGCCATAACAAAATACGCTTATCAAGTGAGGAAGTGAGAAATCTCAAAATTATCACTTCCTCAGCTCCAATAAAGCGTAGCTCATATGTACCACTAGAAGAAAAAAAACCAAGTTGTATGCAATATTCCCTTGGTAGCCATTTCTAGTAACATTTACAGTTCCGAAAATTTGGGTACAAAATCGAGTCGGGTTAAAAAGAAATGGTGTGTTTTTTTTGTGTAGTCATTATATTTAATCCTCGTTTTTAAAATTTAAATAATTAATATTCAATTAATTAAAATGATCATTGATGATCACTTGTTTAAATGTTTCAGATGATTTTCGAGATGTGTATTCCAATTTCGTCTTTGGAGAATTCAATGACATACTTTTGATCCATATTATTGTGACTGTTGTCAGAAAACTAATCGATAATTACATCAGTAGGCTTTTATTTAAAACTTGTTGGATGTGTTGGAACACTTTTTGAAATAATTATTTTACACATACATACCTACATATAAAGTATACATCAAAGATTTTCTTAGTATCGAAAAGACAAAACGCATTAAAACATTTTTATAATAAATCGATATAAGTTTTCAAAGAAGTCAATCTGCTGTGGCTACCAGGGATTAAATGTACAAACATTTATTTCTATTTTTTTAATGCTATAAACTAAATTAAAAAATTTCCTCCACTGTCATACAGATGGAGCAACTAATCTCTGACAATTATTTATCTTTGTATTCAGAAAAATTAATTCTTTCACGATTTTTGCAATAACTTTTCTCAGATACAGTATTGAAGCTTGAAGTCTTTAATCGAAATTCAGATAATCTTTTATACTTCCGAATGATTAAAGCCTCTTTTTCATACCTTATGCCGTTCAAAAGTTATAAAGCTTCAAACTTATGAAAACACTACCCTCAATACAAAAATCATTAGAAAAAATATCGTTTTTTACCTTAAATAGGGAATTTGTTATTGAAATTTTTGGTTTTTTCTTATTAAAATTAAATGTTCTAAACGAATTTAAAGCAGTTTGCTGAAAATTTTACAAAAAAATTTCGAATCATAAATTTTCATCTTCAAAATGGGGTCAAGTTCATATTCCATTATAGCGTCTTGAAGTAGATTTTGATGCACATTTCTTAAAAGTCGATTTTCATAGAAATTAGATGAGAAAGACATGAAAACTGTATTGAAAATGATTAGAAATTGTTTTAAATGCACATTTTTTATTCAATTTAATCATATTTTAGTGAAAATGTGATGAAAAATATAAAAATAAAAAATAATGTAAAATTTCCCTTATTTGCAATTCCCTTTGTAGATTAAAAAAATTTCCTTTGGAAGAATTAGAAACTGTTTACAGCACTAGGTATAATTTCAAATTTTATGCATAATGGTTAAAACAGAACTGGACATAAGAGTAACGGACTAAAAACGATCAATTTACAAATCGCTTAGTAAAATAAGAAAATTATGTTGCCTTGAGTACAGGTGATACATATTTTATTAGTCGATGTTTCGCTATGTAGCTCTAATTATGTTTAATATTTAAAGTCGGCGAAAATGAATAGCTTTTGTGTTCGATCGATCGTAGGTAGTTCTAATTCTGTTTTTACAGTTAATAATATAATATATTTAAATGGAATGTGAAGTTCAATTCAAATCAAGTACTTAGTTTCACTTACACTTTGTTAGTGTAAAATTGACACTATGGAGTAAGTGGAGAATGAGTGGTTAAAATTTTGTAGAAGTGTAGGAATATTTCTTTTTACTCAAAAATTCAGAAATTACTTTAAATTTATTTCTATTGTATATGCTCTTTTCATATTCGTAATTATTATCTAACACGATTTGTATCAAGAAAGTAAAATCTTTAGACAGTAAGAAAAGGCATAGTTTTGTTATCCAAAAGGCGTAAAACCGACAATCATTTGCATATATGTATGTATGTATGTACATATATGTATGTATAAGATTCTTCGTTATCGCAGTTTCAGTTAACTGTGTTTCTTAATTACCTTATTCTTATTCACACAATTTTCTTTGATCGAATCACATATTTACATCCAAATCCACATCGCATGCGCAGTGCATGGTGCTTGATTGCATAAGCATGATGCATATTGCATACATCGTTCATCCCTATCAAACTTTCATACATTTTGTTATTTCTCCCTTTTCAATCATTTGTTCGTAGACTGTACACGTGCAAGTAATTGAATTGAATGGAAAAAAGTGTAAATAAAAGTTAAAAATTTACATACATTATGTACATATTATGTGTACGAAGTTTTTTTTCGATAATAGATTCTGCTATTCGAACACAACTGGTACGACAATTAAATTCTGATGTTTCTTAATTTGTAGCTAAAAGTTAAGCCTGTTAGCCGAATCACATTAACTTTCAACAGATCAGTTCTGTAATTTCAAGGATTTTGTATGAATTTCTTAATAAACTCTAAAATAACGAAGAGAAGTGAAATTTATGTAGTGATAGTGAACTTGAAATTATTTACAGAAAACTGAATTTTGGGATAAATAAAAATAATGTGGAAAAATGGCGTGATGTTTGCGAAAGGAAATCCAAATTAAAGGTAATTTTTTTTTCAACTTTTGTTGTTGCATTTTAGTTTTGTTTTTTGTTATTTAGGAAATTTTAGAGTATGTACATACATATATGTAATTGATTTTTGAAGTCTCGTTTTTTAAATTCAGTAGAAAGTAGAGGGAGGTGTGAGAAACTTTTATGATATGGTTTAATGGCTTACGCTAGCGTTCACTTTAGTACAGAATGTAGACAAAATTAATTTTAAATAGATCATTCTTACAGTTCTTTCTTCTGCATAGAAGGGATTCATGGATGTCCACATTTGTAGACAACGTTTTTCTTTCTTTAGAAAAGTATGTAGTTGAAAGTATGGAAGTTGAAATTCGGTCAGGATATTTCTTGTAGGGATATACAAAACAAATGGTTGAAAAGAGATCGCTAGGGCAAAATTTGTAAGGGAAATACACAACAAAGTCAGTTTTCTGATGAAAAAAAAAACATGTTTTTCAACTTTCCAGTCCTATCTCATGAAAACAAGCTTTTTTAAAGGGAAAGAAAATTTATCTAAAAATGCCACATAATGTTAAAGTTCATATTCCCTTAATTTTTTTTTTGTGAAAATCCTCTTTTAATCATTAATTTTTTTTCTGATAGCTTCTGTTATTGAATTTTAAGAAAAAACCAAAAAACAATAAATTCAAGAACAAAGGACTTTTGACTGTTACCTATGTAAAAACTAAAATTTCAAAATTATTATGAGAAACATTATATAAAACATCCTTTTAAATATTGCTGTATTAAAAATCAAAGTATGTACATATGTACCTACAAAATTTAGTAATTTAAAATAAAATTAATTTAGACTTTCAGTTTTCTTTTTCCAATTTACAAATACAAATTGAAATAATTTAAAATGGAAAAAAAAAAGTTGCATGTTTTGCATTAGACTGCATGAAATTGAATAGATTATTTTAAATTATCAATTTTTTATTTATTTTTTTTTTAAAAATATAAAACCCTAATGGTTGCAATCTCTTAAGAAATTGAATGTGTCCTTTTTGGTTTTTATACGTTTTTTTTTTCTAAAACTATTTTTTTTTAAACTTTTCTTTTGCCATCTATACAAAATATGTATTACATTATATGTATAATACATTCAATTCAGATCTAAAAAAAGCAAAAATATGACATTTTATGAAAACTTTTTCTTAAAACATTATTTTATCCATTATCTAAAATCCAGTGTTTTTTTCCATGTATTACATCAATACACATATACATACGTATACTAAAAGCTTATGTTTATTAGTGAAAAATATGCTATCATAACTATCATACTAATACTACGCAAACATATACTATACACACAAGTATACATTATTAAAAATTATTTTATATATTTGATCGTTTTTTTTTCTTCAAAAAGTTAGCTTTTAAGAAAATAATGGATAATAGAAAATCCATGAAAATAACTGCATAAAATACAGTCTCATATAGAAACGACAGTATAATATCATAATTGAATTCGAAATGCATATTCATCTATACATAAGCATTGTACACATATATATACTATGAATATTTTTTGTATGTATGTATACACATCTATCTCCTCAAAGTATGCAAGAGACTTAAAAGACATGAAAAAGACATGAAATGTAGGTATCTACCAATTTTTGTACAATGATGTCCTTTTTTTCTTTTATTTTACTAGAAAAGTACTCTAACAAAAAAGTTTTGTAATTATATTTCCTATAAATTACAAACACATTTTATTTTCCACGAAAAAAAAAAAATAAATAAGAAAAGAAGAAAACTTATTCAAAAAAGTCCTTTTAACGAATTATTGTCTATGAAATTTACAACCGCACAAAAGATTATGTATTTTGTTTTTTGACTTTTTTTTTTTCAATCATTTATTTAGCCACTATATGTACATTACATTGTACATACAAAGAATATTTCTTAAACATTCAATGTGTGTGTGTGTGTGTGTGTGTGTTTTTTAACTTTCGGAAATCAAAACTTTGCTTTAAATTTGTTTTTGTTTTTTTTTATATTTTTGGTATTTTTTTGGGTGCAGTAAACGTATTTTCTACTTTTATACTTTTCGTGCCTTTTAAATTTTTGGCAAAGTTTTCAAAAAAAAAAAAATATATATTTTGAAAATATCTGTGTTTAAGTGTAAAAATTTTATGTAGAATTACTTACAAGCATGTAAGTAAAAGTTTTGTTTTATAATTTTTATTTTTTATTTTTAGCCATTATTATGATAATATTTTAACTAAAAATGAACAATTACTATACGAAAATAGTAGATGGAAGAATATAAGCTTAAAAAAGGCATAACTCCTTAATAAAGTAAAAAGAATAATATTGAAGTTTTATTAATTTGTTTGCAGAAAATTGAATTAAGTGAAATATAAAAGACGAAACGACGATTATAAAAATAAAAATGCTTTAATTAATTAAGAAAGTTTTGTAATTCAAATGAATAACATGAATGTTTTTAAAACTTGAGCACATACATACATATAAATAAAAACAAATGAAAGAAAATTTGAAGGTTCAAAGGTTAAAAAGCTATGAAGTTCAAAGATTAAGGTCTATTTGAACTTTTCAAATATTCCTATACGAAAATTAAAATAATTATTTTTTTTTCCTGTATACATGCCCTTTTAAGTTAAATTTCTAAAATACGAGAAAGTAGGAAAAAAAATGCAAGGAATTTTTCATTACTTTCAATTTTCATAATTGTATAGTTCTAATTATGATAATTTTGTTTTCTTCAGTAGAAAGTTGCTTTAATTTAATTTCTTTTAAAAACAATTTCTTTGAGGATAAGAAAAAGAAAAGAAAAATACATAAATAAGCAAAAAATGAACGAAATTTTTTTTGCTCATAGTAAGTTAGTTAGAGGTTGGTTATGTGTTTCTTGAGAAAATTTTTGTTAAAAAAAACTTTTTCTATTAGTTCAATATTGACAAAAGTTTTTGCGTGTAGCTGTCATCATTAAACATCATCGTTATAGCCATTCTTATAGCTATATTTTCATTATTATTTGGTTTATGTGATATATATTATTATATATTTTTTTATATCAAATTATATTATCGAAAAGCTTTTCATATTAAAACAAGAGAGAATGAGGAACCAAATAACATCTGGGATTACTTATTATTACAACAGTTTCATTTATAGATACATAAGTATATATTGTATATAGAGTAATGGGTGGTTCATAAGAAGTTTTTAATGAGAAAATGAAACCAAAATGAAAAATATTATTAACTTTATAACGGATTTTTACCATGCGTTTGTTTATAATATTACAAATAGTGTTTCTTGGCCACCTTCTTGAATTCAAGATTTTTTTGTATTGCATTCTGCATCACGTATTTCAGTTGCAATCTTCAATATTAGTATTTAAACTGCTGCTCAACTTGCAGCTTATCGACACAAGACGCTTTTCCATAGAAACCGGTAGAGGTCAAAGTGTAAAGCCATTAGAACTAGAGACCTGTGAGAGTATTAATCTCGTTGGAAATTTTCAGTACGTTGCCTGTTTTTTTTTTTTTTTAAGAATTAGCACCAAATGTGATCAGCAACATTTTGTATTGGAAGGGATAAATTGTTAAAAATTTCTGGAGCCTTTGAAAATTCACTTACGATATTTTGGTTAAAAACCTGAAATTCTTGTTATGTCAACTTTTTAATGTTTGTAATAATTTCAATACGACACTTTAATTTTCCTGCAGTTCATGAAAACACAAACTGAATTTTTTTTTTAAAAAAAACAAAGTTTTGAAATTTTAAAAACTAGAAGCTTCTTTTTTGGGCCATCCACTATATTTATCGATGAAGAAAAAAGTTGAATTTATTCTTCATCACCTCATCATGCTTTTCTTTTAGTTTTTTTTTGTTTTGTGTAAATTTTCCACCACACTTCCCATTTTTTCCATTTATTCTAAATATAATTTCTCTCTGGTTCTATCTATTCTATAGTATACATACATACATAGGCTTTTTCTTCAGGGTTAATTCTCTAATTCCTTAGAGATAATGAAACTGCTATGGGAATGACATCATATGTTGTTTCCTTTTTCCGAATTAAAAAAAAAAAAAAAAAACTAATAATAATAACAACAACAAGAACACAAAAATACCATCACCATCAACTTTCATGTAAAAGGGAAGTGTTGATATTATTTTTTTTTTGTTGTTGTTTTGTTTTTCTTTTGTTTTACCATGTCTATATTTTTTTTTTGTTTTTTTTTTAATATTATTTTTTTCTTGATGGAATTTTGTAGTCATTATTATATATTGTAGTTTTTGTCTTTTGTTTTCTTTTTTGTTGTTTTTTTTTTTTTTTTTCAAATAAATAGTATACAGTCAAAACCTTTGGTATTAGTTTTATGTTAAAAATATCTTGTAGAATCGCGCAAAACAAGACTATAACAACACATCTTCTATTATTCGACCTTTTTTTATTTCATAAAATTTTTGCTTGTTAGTAAATATATTTTCAAGGATTATCACAAAAACAAAAAAAAAAAAAAAAAAAAACAAAAAACACATATACACGCCAACACAAGAATGAGTAAAATGATGAAAAACAAAAGCAGGAAGGGATAAAATTGATAAAAATTATTTGAAAAAAAAAAAATCGATAGAAAACATAAGGTTCTTAAGAAATACAAAAAAAAAGAAAAAAAAAAAGAGAAACAACATATTTATGTCAAATCCTTGTACACATATAACATCATTGACATTTTAACAAAAATACGGATATGTATTATATATGGACACATATGATTGGGGTTTTTTGGGTGGTGTTGGCTCATTCAAAATAAATATGTATCAATAAAATTTGTATGTGTTCTATTTTAGGATAAAATTCTATTTAAAATATAAAAAAAAAGTTATTTCAGACTTGTACAAAAAAAAATGAACAAGATATTTAGAAAAAAAAAAATCTAAATAATTTTTTTTTAAACTTTTTACAAGGTCAGCAATAAAATTTTAAAAAAATGTACCATATTAATCTAATTTTGTACCGTTATTAAAAAAAAAAAAAAAGAAAATCTTACGTAAAAAAGTCAAAAAAAGAAGCCCTTCAGATTTATTTTAAGTATGGATAACGTTTTCTTGAGGCAATATTACGAATCTTGTTACTATAATGACACATTAATGATATCTGACCATCACATATCATCATATGAGGATGTAGACATGCAGTAGTAAACAAGAACTAAATAATACATACTCGTACATTATATACATTAAATGGTATGTTAGATGAATTGGAAAATGTATCTTAAGGGCATACACCTTTCTTAAAGTTTGTTGTAGGTTATATTTTTTTATTTTTTGTTTATTGGTTTTTTTGTAAGTTAACATACTAACTGGGATAAATGTAATTTTAAAAAAAATAAATAAATAATGAAATAGTTTTTTTTTTTCTGGAATTTTTCAATTTTTTTCTGTTATTTTCATATCTTTTTTTTCAACAAAATTCATTAATAATCTCTCACATTTGAAATATTTTAATTTGAATAACAAAATTAATTTAAATTAAAATTGCATCCCACATTGGATTAACGAAAAAAGATAATCTGATATACTGTCATCTATTTTAATAATACATATAACTAAACAATTTTGAAATGATGAAAAAAAAAGATACATACATAATTTAAAATTCATTTATTGAAATTAGAAAAAAAATTTGTACTCCTATATTTTTTTATACATATTTTGAATACATACATAGATACGAGTATATAAAGATTTTGAGATTTATGGTATGTCGATATTAATTTCTACTATTTTTTTTTTTGTATTTAATTCATTTGTTTGCACATTCACAATAGTTGATTCCTAAAATTTATTCAGATGACAAGATAATAATAATCACTTATTTAAATTATTTTTTTGTTAAGTGATTATTTAAAAAAAAATATAAATAGTTTTTTTTTGTAAATAATAATTTTCAATCGTTAGACTTCTGAGATAATTTTGTAGTAGGTTGCTAGGTGGTTTGTCTTTGAAATTCATGCTAAAAAAAATGAAGTGTTGAAGATTTTTATGAATTTTCGTTGTTTAAAATAATCATCTTAAGTTGTTTTTCTTTCCCGTTACTTATACCTATTTCCCATTTACTTGAGATTAGTTTCTTAAGTTTTAATTCGCCACAAAGTTCGATCCTGTATTGTTTTGGAAACTAGAAGAAGAAGAATTTTAGTTTTACCGTAGTTTGCCACCAACTATACTTGACCTTCTGATCCAGTGAAGATTCACCTCAGCCTTTAGTATCTATCATCCCATAGTGGTCTTTTGTGTTCGTTAATCTCTAACCCTGATCTTGTGTTGTTCTTTTTAAAATATGGTGAAATTAAAAGTCTTCTTTCTATTTTTCAGGACTAATTTGAAACAATTAAATTCAAAAATCTACTTTTATCTGTAAGAACCAACACACATTTCGTTTTTATCACTTTTCCTATGATAATCAAGTTACATAAACAATTTCAATAAAAATACCCTTTTTATAGAATCCTTTTGATTTGATATCTATTAAATTTTTCTCTTTTATAATAAATGTATGTTCTGTTTTCTTATAAACTGGAAAAGTCTTGTTGGAAAATGAAATTCATATATATTTCTTATTGGAAATGTTCTACTGAACATCAACATCATCAAACAGCAACATGAATTTTCACATTTTTGTTTTTTGTTTGATGGAAAAACGTTCGTTCAGGAATCAATGATTTTCTCAAAAAATAAATTGTATGTTAAGAGAAAATTTTATATTTTTAAGAGAAAAAATGTACAATGATGATTAATGGAAAAAATACTTTATTTTCTTGAAAAATAAGAAATTAAAACAATGTAATTGTAAAAAACAATTAAAAAAAAATTATTGAAAATATAATTTATTAAATTGAAAAGAAACGAAATTCTTTAATATTTTTCTCATGTTCAATTTTTTTTTTCTTTTTTTTTAAAAAAAAATTAAATTCTTTATAAATTTCATAAAGATTTCCCTGAACCCATAATTTTTATTTATTTCTTGTTGCCTTTCTGCTGTATATTCAACACACAACTAAATTAAATTTTTCTTCGAAATTTTTTATTGAATAATTTATTTCACTTCAGAAAATTTAAATTTCAAATAAAATTGAAAAAAAAAGAAGACCAAAAAAAAAAAAAAATTTTCATTTTAATAAGAATTTTCATTCATTTATACGAGAATTTTCATGAAAATTTTCTAAAATTAGACTTTGACTTGTAAATTTTTTGTATACATAAAATTTTCTGTTCTGTGTAATGATTGCCTTTTGGTTCACATAATTATTGTGTTAAAATAAAAACATATAAAACAAGAAAATTGTATATATACAGTTTAGAAGTCTTTAAGAATTATATTTCATTCTGTGATACAGAATGACATTTTGACTATATACGTTTTTCATTGCGTTGTTGTAATGTTGTATTCATTTTGTCATTTTGGATTTATTGCTACAATTTGACAAATTTGTGTCTTATTTTATTTTTATGCTTTTCAATTCAACAACGTGTCCAAGAAAAACAGTATAAATAATTTTTAATGTTTAATCTTAAAAAAAAAAAAATAAATTTAAAAAAAAAAAAATAAGAAAAAATGTGAAATGTGATTTTTAACTCGTTAAAAAATACAAATCCTCATTATAATGTGACACTTTTATGTAGATTTCCTTTATGAAATATAAAAAAAGCAAAAAAAAAAAAAAAACGTATTTTAAGTTTACATATCAATAAATTACATCTTTTTAACGAGATATAAAAATTTTTAAGACGGGAAATTATGAATGACGTGATTTTGTTTTTTTTTTTGAAATGACACAAAAACATACTTTTTTTTTATAAATCTTATTTAGGGCGAAATTTCGAATGGATTTTCGAATTTAAGTGATGACTTTTTGGAAACTGATTTGAAAAAAAAAAAACGAAAATTCGTGGAATTTTTTCCTGTCCAAACTATTTGCCCGTGGGATGTTGTACGAAATCTCTAAAGCATATATGTATGTACATACATAGAGAAAAGATTTAGATAATTCCTGTGATACTTTCTACGGAATTTCTGTGAATTTTTTCAACATATGAGTAGTTTTATCCTTAAAAGGAAGTTTCCATTGGTATCGTAACCATTGTATTCGATTTCACAACCTATTTTGCTATTTATCACAATTTTTAATGTACAATTTCATGTTTTTTTTTTCTTCATTACATTTTTCTCCCATATGATGAAAAATTTCTAGTTCGTGACCTAGTTATCTGTACTGTTTGCTTTCTAATGGTACAAATAAATGTTTCACCTTAGTTATTATAAAATACATAAACAAAATCAGTAAATTTTTCTCTTTATCAATTTTTTTCTTTAAATCGTTTACCGGCATTCATATAATATTATAATATTCAATGATAAGAATTTTAAGGATTAGATTTTTTTCAAGTGTAAAATTGATATAAATACGGATCCTGACTACAGTGTTTTCCTATTCAAAGGATGCTAACATAATTTCTTGAGACATTTATACCTACTTATAACGAAATATCGATAAAGCTTACTACTTTGCATAGATTAAAAAAAAAGAAGATACTAAAGCATTGAAAATACATATAAAAGTCAGAAAAAAAAAAAACTTATACCTTGTGTCATATCTAAAATGAGATCTTTCGTAAGAAATATTTAATGATGATATTCTTTAATGCGATGAATGAATTCATGTAATAATGTCAGTGAAAAGAAAAAAAAAATTAAGAAGGTGAAAGTTTTCTATTTTCAAAATAAATTTTCTTTTTTTTCAGATTAAATTGAAAATGTTACAGTTTTTTTTTTACTTCAACTTTTTAACCTTGTTTTATAAATTTTTCTTGGTTATTGCCTATTTTTTTTTTTTTTTTGCTTTGAAAATTGCGTGCAGAATTTTTTTTTTAATTTTATGATTTCATCGTTCTTAACTTTTAGACTTTTTGTCAACATAGGAACTTTTCCTTCAAAATTTTTAATTTGATACCTGAACCTGGACAAAAAGATATTCAAATTGAATATTTTGTTATAAATCGTGGAATTTTTTATTTTAAACAAATTTTATAAGTTTTGAAATTATAATTTTTATGAAATAACATAATTTCGTTTGAAAAATTGAAAAAAAAAATTGAGTTATCTTAATAAATTCTGAATAAAAAAGAAATTTAACAATCAAATATGTATGTTTTTGTTTTTTAATATTTTTTCTTTTATTAAAAAAAACATCTGAGAGTGAATTAAAATAAATTTATTAAAATAATTTTTTTTTTCACTTATATTTTATATAGTGAGCTCATTTAATTTATTTTTGTTTTATATTTTTTTATTTCAATGGCACCCTACAGAGATCTGTAGTTTTATTATTTTGTATTTTGATTTGCAAAATCACTTGTAACTTTTTTTTTTTTCCTTTTCAACTTATTATGAAGCAAAATAATGATTATGATGAATTTCGAACAACATGTGTAAAATTTCATTTATGATAATTGAGATGTAAAAATGTGAAACATAATACACGAACAACAAATAAAATAAAATTAAGAAAAAATATATGTATTTGAAATTTAAAAAAAAAAAATCTTCTATCCGTTGGTTGTATATCTTTGCATTGGTTTCAATTTTTTAATATTTTTTCCCCCTTTTTTTATTTTTTGAAATCTTTAAATGAACGTTGCTATATAGTATGCTTAAAAGCAATTATTCATTTTTATATTATGCTACATGAGCTGTGCTCATTAATGAATTTTAAATTTATTCTCTGTTTTAAAAGTAACCAATTTTTAAATGATCTAATTTTTATTTAACTTGTAACTAAATTTTTTTCTTATTTAGTTTTTTTAGAAAAAAAAAATATGAGGACTAAAAGTAGAAAAGTTTATATTCTACTCTTGTGCACGAATCATGGATATTAAATCATTCTATGTGTCAGTTCAACTTTTCATAAAAAAAAAATCAAGATTTTAAAATTATTTATTATCTTTCTTGTAAGAAAAAAAAAATAGGTGGACGGATATATGTAATTCTTTTTCTTTTCTTTGTTTACTTTTTTAAATTTATTAATATATTGTATGGCATTGACAAATTGAGTTCGAGAATTTTAAATCATATTTAATTTAGGAGCTAGAATTTATAATTAATTATTATGTTATCATTCAATCTTTTCACTATTTGATTTTTTAAAGAGGGAAAAATTAGTGCAAAAATAGTTTTAAAATAAGAATAGACAAATAAATAAACGGTTTGTCTAGTAATTTAGAAAAATAAATATTATTTACATTTCATTCCTACACCACAATTTTAAGCATAATCGAAGTAATAAATTACAGTGTGTGCAAAAATAGAAGATACAAAACCTAAAATTAAAAACACCCCGGAGTAGTTTTTTCAGTGATTCATCCTAAAGGATCTAAATTAAAAGAAGGCAATGGAATTTTAAAAAAGTTTGAGAAATTCAGGCTATTCATGGAGTATAACATTACAACAAAATCAGGCAATATAGAATATTTTCGAAAATGAAAAAAAAAAAAAACAACAATAGAGTTTTTCACTATCTTTACAAAAATAATAATACAGAGTAATCTTTTAGTATTTTTCTTGAGCCTGTTAAATTTCCCTTTCCTTCAAAAACGCGAGCATACTTTAAAAAATAAAATTCTTTGTTCAGAGAAGTGGAAAACTTTATTGCTTTATGGGTGTGCTAAATCCTAAATACAATCTACAAAAAAATGTATCGAAATGCAAAAATATTTTTTTGCATTGAATAAAATTGTTAAACTGGAAGAAAAAACTGTAATAATCAGGAGGGCTCTTTTAAAAGATTTATAAAAAAAATTGGAAATCCTTTCTTTAAGGAATAGTCGTTGGAATTAATGTGAAAATTGCAATTAAAAGTGCGAAGTTGACAATGAGCTAGCAATCAAAACGATTTTTTTTTTTTTTTTCATTTTTTGGGTCGAAAATTTGTTGTCCCAAAATGAGTTGATTTGGCAAAAACTTTAAGAGGAAGGGAGGGGACAAGTTATTGAGAAGAATAGCAGCTGAAAAAATAACTTGAATTTTAATCAATTATTTCAAATAGTAGTTTTGAACCAACGCAAAAAAAAAAAAAAAACAACAAAAACTTATTTTAAATGATGATGTACCAGTTTTTAGAATGTTGTAAATTTTAGTTTAATTACATTCTACAATTTCAATAAAGGCATTCACTTTAAAAATTATATACAACTTGAGGGCAATAATTCGAAGACAAAAAAAAAAATCCTTAGAATTTATTTGACATGTATTGTAACACAGTAATTTTCCAATAAAAACTATACATAGGATAGATATTTTTTGTTTTGTTTTTTAAGACCAAAATATACTCGTATATTTCATAAGAATATTTATGCATATGTTCTCAATTACTTGATTTTGATTACGATCATTTCATATGCAATTATACGGTTACTTTATATATACTTGGATCATCTATAAAAAATTTTTTTTGAAAAAAAAAAAAAAAAAAAAAAAAACGTCCAGAAAGATATACGGAAAAATATATTAAATCCTTACCCCAAAGGAAAAGTAAATAGAAACACTTATTCAAATTCAAGTTGTTTCATAGTTAGATTAAAGAGACTTAGATACGCCTTCAAGAAATGATAGTCTCACACAAATCATATTATATGATCTGGGCTATAAAAAAAATATGTTTGATTATATTTCTTGTTTTTATACCTGTTTTATGCTTTTTTTTTTTTTTTTTTTTACAATCAAGTAAAAGAGAGCTACCACCCTTTTTTATTTCTTCGAAGTTTAAAAGAATTCACATTTTTGCATGTATGTATGTTTTTTTCTACAAGTATCTACTTTGTATGCATGTACGCAAAATATATTGCAAAAAAAAAAAAAAATAATAATAATAATAATAACAAGTACTTTAGGAGAACTAGTAAATAAATGTGGCTAGATCAGAATCAGTCATCATGGAACAGAAATAATACCCTTAAGGGTATTTTAAAATAAAATGCATATGTAACGAAAATTAATTTTCTGAATGCGTAAATTTACATAAACTATACAAGATGTCGCCTTAAGCTTTTTTTTTTTTGTTTTTCAAGATTGTTCTTTTTTTTTTTTTTTTTTCAAAGTTTGCGTAATAAATACGTATATATGCACTTTTTAGAATGTTTTCATGAGATTATAGTCATGTAATTTTTCAAATCGAAAATATGTATTATTAAAAACAAAAACGATAGTACAGGAAACATATTTGATCAATTAGAAAAATTAATTAATGAAATACTTGTGTTTTTTTTTTAACATTAAATTTTACATTTTTTCTTGAATTTTCTAATTTATAAAACTTTTTACCACACCCTGTAATTTTGGAGAAAAATGTATACGTTTTTTAATATAAACGTGTGTTTACACTGCCATACCTTTGCATCAAGTTGGACATACATAAAAAAAAAAGTTTAAAAAAAAAGGTGAAAATAACTGTTGATACCACTTTTGCATGAGCTAGCTATGGTACCGAAAAAAAAAACAGTAACATTTGGTGTGTGTGTGTTCTTTTTAATTTTTTAAATTTCTTGTATGTCAAGACAAGACGTACAGCGCTGGCGAAAATACGTATGTCATAGAGAAAAAAATTAGATACTATGATAAGTAGTATCCGCATCCATGGATACTATTTGAACTTCTTTAGATCGTAAGAGAGAGGGAACCCATGAGGCCATGAGACAAGGGAGTTTTCCACAATCTGAGAGTCCGATTATTTGATTACTCAAAAACTGACTATATTTCATTATACATTCAGAAAATGGCTTTAATGGACTTTTTGTGTGTTACCATGAACCGTGGTATACACAGTATAAACAGGTAATAAATAATTGACCTATGAACCATTTTAAAAGCAGATTGAAGTAACATTTTACTCACATTTGAATTCTTTCCTTCAAATAAAAACAAAAACCTGATGACAAAAATAAATTAAGAAAAAAAAAAAAGAAAAAGATTTTTCTTCAAACTCAAAATAATAAAACAAATATGTACATACTCTTGTCAGTGAAAATTTGATAAGATCTTTTTCGTATAATGTATGTACGTCCATTATTTGACAAAAAAAAAAAAAAATAAATTGAAGACAACTTACAAACAACTGCAGTGATTTTATAGATACATATTTGCAATGCAGTTAATATATGAACCCTTTCACATTTTGCGATATTTTAATGCGATTTCAGCGTGGGCTTTAAAAATTTTCGCATATGTTTTCAACAAATTTAATAAAGATTTCACTTAAATAAGCTAAAAAAAAAATACAGAAATTCATATCTTATCGAAATTTTGTTTTCTATTCTGTTACAATATTTATCGCAAAGCCTTATTGTATCTTACAATTTTCGATCTACATAATAGACAATCAAAAAACTTTAGATACTTTTTATTTTGCAACTAAAAGTATAAAAAATCTAAACAAATTAAATACATACATTCTTATGTAGATTTGAATGCCATATGTTTGTTGTTTTGGGAGTCAACATATTGCATATGTACGTTAAATATAAATTCTCTCTAAACCAAAAAAAAAACACCAAAGATATTTTAATTCAGATAAAATACATTTTTTACAAATGTTGCATTGAGAATTTTTACATTGCTAAAATAACAATATAAGTGACTGGTTTTTTGTTGTTGTTAAAAAAAATGCGTTTATACATTTGTCTGTGTTGTCTACATGAAATATTTTTAATGTAACATATTCAAGAGTCTCATTTACAATGAATTGTGTGTGGTTAATGGTGCAACAAATAATAATATACATAAAAGTATTGAATAAAATTTTAATGACAAACATTTAATATTTAAATTTTATACTAATTTGTTTTAATTTGAAAAAAAAAAAATTTCTAACATACGAGTAAGTACATATGTACATATGTATGTATGTATATTTATATGTTTATGTAGATACTTTGAATTTACATATTAACTCGAACAATTGGAAAAGTAGGTAGGGTAACTTATGAGTATATACTGTGAAGTATGATATTAATTTTTTTCTTTTCTATTGAATTTACAATGTAATGTATCTAGTGATTGATTTGTGGTTTTTTTTTGTTTTTTTTAAGAAAAAAAAAAAAATCAATGAACATTATTACCATGTACCTATAAAAGTTAATCGTTTTTTATATGCATATCAAACAATAACAGAAAATTATATACTCGTATGTTATATGCATTGAAATTTAAATTGAGTTTGTAAATTAAATGTCATTAAAAAATAGATATTTTTATAAATGTTGATCTAAATTAAGATTCCGTGTAATAAATTATATTGACCATGGTAACTAAGTATGTATGTAACTATACATGTAAATACAAATGAATGAAAAATGAAAGTATTCATATGTATTTCATCATAATATTTAGACAAATTGTTCAATTGTAAAAGGATATTAAGTCTTTTTTAGGTCATTAATAATTTTCATACTGAAAGTGTTGGAAGTGTTAAGAGTAAATTCATATATGTATGTTTTGAAAAATTAATGTAGTATCTAATTATGTATAACTTTGCAATTTATTTATTGTTTTTCTTTCTAATTTGAGTTGTTTTAGAGCTTGCACTTTAAAAATTGATCATTTAAAATTTTAAGGTATATGTATGTATTATGTTGAATTTTCTACACATATGTATGTATGTTTTCTCTAATTGGTTTTTTACATCTATACAAAATTTATATTTCATAGTTTAGATTGTTCCAAAGGTGAAATTGAAATTTTGTTATTAGAAAAAAAAAAAAATAAATACATAGATATATAGTATGAAATTAACCCATTTCTTAACATGGTTTCCATTTGGGAACTTAAGCTGTGTAAAAAATATAATTTCGATTAATTTTTTAACAATGTTTTTTTGTGGGAGAATTCAAGACCTCAACGCTTGAGTTATCTTGTGCCGATTCAAATAAAATAACGCCTAAGCCAATTTGTGGTTGACTTTTAATCAAAGTTCATGTTTGAACGGGGGAGTAACAAGAAAAAAAAATTCGAATTAAGTATGTAAACTATTTAAATAATATTCTGACTAGATTTAAATTTTCTTGCCCTATACGATAATAAAAAAGTAGAAAAGAATTAATCCACGTAGGTGAAAATGAGAATAAGGTCAAGATTTTCATAAAAGAGGAAAATCAGTTCTTTTTATTTTTTTTTAACTGTACAAATTGCTTTTGTTTTGATTATAAATTGTCTGGGTTGGAAGGAATAAGTTAAATATTAGAATTAAGTAATTTCTTGTCAAATAAACCAATTTTCATGAAAAAAATTCCTACAAATTGTGTGTGAATTCTTAATGTTTTAAATTTCTTTAAATTATCGATACATTTTGACTGTAAAAGTAATTCCAATTCCAATATTTTCAAATGATATTTGAAAAAATCTAAATTGAACAAAAAGAGCAGTTTAAAACGAAAAAAATACTTGTGCATCATTGTGAACGTTTGCCTTACTTTTTCTACATACATTCAATTCTCATTCAATATTTTGTACTAATTAAAATTTGGGATGTTCAAGAGAAAAAAAAAAGAACAAAAAAACGAAGTTTAGTTATGTTGGATATGAAAAAAAAAAAAGTGATTGACAAGCATGATTGTATCTTTCACAAAAATGATCTAAGAGGTGTGAATCTTCATGGTGTGAGAATGAAGATTCGCCCATAAAATACTAAAAATTTTTTTTAATATTCATCGAACAGAAATTTTAAAATATTATTACAATTTTCTATAATAATTTTTTACAAGTCAGCATTATTTTAGATTTAATTAGCTTTTATGAGTTCAATATTTATATTTGAGGTTAATGCGCGCCCCATGAAGTCATAGAAAGTTTTTTTTTTCTTTTTTGTATTTTGTAAAATCACAAATCATTTGTATTTTATTTAAAGATCGGCAAAAACAAAAGTACAAACGGAATAAGAAAAAGTAAAACGGAAATATTCACAATCATTTCAATTTAAATTACTATATGAGGCATCGCACAAAATGATTTTCACTTTTTGTATTTTTTTTTTATAAAATTTTTTTTTTTTTAAAGTCGTATTAAAATATTGAGAAAAATTAAGTGAATTCTCATCGTTTGTTCTGAATTATTTGTAGCAAAGTTTAAGATATTTTAAGGTTCAACCAAACCTTATTTATAGGTTTATAGATCTAGAGAATCAATGAGCTGTTTAAAAACGAAATCTAAAGGTCCTGAATTGCACGACAATTCCGGGGACTAGTCAATGTCATTCAAATTACAAATACCAAAAGATACACTGAAAGGCACCCTAGAAATTATAAACTTTTAAAAAACCATAATTTATGTTTTTTTTTTTTTGTATTTGTTTACATCCGCTATATTTTTCTTGTGAAAATTTCTCTATTTTATTATTCAATTTTCACTTTCTCAAGACATAAATTCTCTAATGATTTAAAACATTAGGTAAAATTTTATTTATAATGTGATTATAATTGCATCAGACACTAAATTGATTTTATCCTTTTGAACATAGTCTTAAGGTGAAAGGAAATGGAAAAAAAGAAATGTTTGCGTCTCATTAAAAACTTCATAATATTCTTTTTTATTTCTTTAGAATAAAGCAAACGTATCAAAAATTAAATAAAATTGTGTCAGGTAGCAGGTATAAAAAAATTATTAAATTTTTCTAAACACATTGTAATAAAATTTATGCCAGCAAGATTTCAGAATGACTTGGTCAAAAATTTATGAAGTTAAAATGTTCATATAAAAAAATTTCTGTCAAATATAAATTTCATTTTTTTTTTTTCAGTAACCAAAAAAACATTCTTATGTCGCTCATAAAAAAAAAAAAAACGAGGGCACTCTCTGATGTCGAACTAATGCTACCGGTTTTCTGTTTTTTATTAACTCCAATAAAAAAAAAAAGTCTTCTTCGAATACAAAAAAAGAAAGAAAGAAAAATAAAAGCATTTATAATCTTATTTTAAAATCAGGAAAATTGTTCCAAGAATAATTTTTTTAAGGAAATCTTCATTTCGCATAATTTTTATAATCATTTCAACATTTTTGAATTTCTGAAGTAGCTGTTAAAATATCCTTAATGTTGCCGCAATTATTTTATTCTAGTAAAAAAATTTAAAAAAAAAAATGTTATCGAATAGTGCACATGTCACGATAAAAAACGATTTTATAAAAATAAGTAAAAAAAAAAAAAAAAAACAACACAATCATGATAAATTCTGTGTGATCCTTCGCTTTTAAGGATCAACATATGGCGTCAGTTGTTATATAAAATTTCGATGCATCCGAGTCAAAATCACTTTAAAAAAAAATGATAATTTCGGAATGGTTTTTCGTAAATGTGTGTGCACTAAAAAATGCATTTCAGAAGTAATGAGGGGTTGTTCTACCTGACACTACATTTCAATAATTTTTATAAGAGTATTTTTTTTTTTTTTGATTTTTTATTAGGATCTTCAAATTTAAAAGTGGTACAGAAAAAAAAAACAAAACAGAATGATTTATGAAATTTCAACAATTTACTTTTTATTATTTTTTTTTTCGTGCCATTGCTTACCTTTTTTATTTTTTTTTCTTTTTTTAAATTTAGCTAATGATGTAAAATTTTGAATCGGACAACATGTGATTAATGTTAATGTCAAAAATTTAATGTCAAATATAAAGTAAGCAAAAATAAATTTTTTGTCTTATCTTGATTTTGTTTGCGTGTATTTTTGTCATTTATTTTATTTTTTAATTTTTTTTAATTAAAAAGCAAAAAAAATAAAATCAATAATTTTTTTTTCTTGAACAGGACAAAAAAAAACTAAATTAAAAGCACTTTTTTAAAAAAAAAAAAAAAAATTTCTTTCTGTTAGAAAATATTTTTTACAGAAGTAAATTTTTTGTGAAATTGTTATTCTTAAGACAGAATCATGGTTTCAAGGACTCTTATTTTTAATTACTAATTTTTTTTCTTTCTCAGTTATTAAATATGCACAAAAAAATCTTGTTCATTATTTTATATCTTTTATCTTTTGTGGTTAAAATGAATCATTACGGTAAACTCTACAAATCTTATCTTATGGATTCTCTTCTTAAAACATAATTATCCTTACTTTGTGTTTTTAAAACAGGAAAAAAAAAAAAAGTGTTTTTCTTTCCAATTTCACAGTATGCTTCTACCTTTTCTTTTGTTTTAATATTATCTCTAAGGATTTTGTCTTACAATTATTTTCTTAAAAGTATCTTTTCAATGCTAATAGATGTCATTAAAAAAATTTAAAATTGCAGGTAAAAATTCAAGAAAGAACTACAGGATACCAAAAAAAAAAAAAAACATTGTAATTATCACTCTTGGGTATTTGGTTTATTATTTTTAATTGACGATAACCAGATAATTTTGAAATACACAATTTCGTTTTATTATATTTCACAATACACAAGGACTTTGGTTTTGGATTTAAAATTATGGTTTTCAAAAAAATACCTATTACATGTAAGTTTATCCTTGAAAATAAAAAATTATTGTAAATTGAAATAAGTGTCATTCATGTCATGTCCTTGTATGACGTTGAGTGTTTTATTTCATATATGATTTTTTGCTTTATTGTTCCAAAACATGAGACTTCATGACTTCATTGCAGGACTTTAAGGATATCACAATCCAACATACAAAGTCAACAACTTTCGAACAAATAAAAAAAAAAACCCATGGTATCACCAAGTTAGTAGGAAATGAAAATATAGTTCAAATTTGTTCGATTACCAACGAAAATCAAACATGTTTTTTTCCCCAAATTATTTTGTTTCATATCAAACTGTTTTTTTTTTTTTGTAGTCATGTGTTGTTGTGTTGTACATATTTTTGTCCATTGAATACTTAAAATTTTTTTGTTGATTGTTTGACATTGATTTTTGAAAAGATTTTGAAGTCAGTAAAAGTTTTGTTTTGGAGTTTTTTTTGTTGTTGTTGTTGTATTTTTTCTTAAGTCTATGCAAGGTCGCCAGTTGCTTCAGTAAGTGTAATCTAGCAATCTTGTAGATAGATATTGATAGAACATACAAAAATAGTCATCATTCAGAGTGCACTCGTTAAGCATCTGATTAATAACTGAAATAGGAAATATTTTTTATAAGTAGTAAAAAAAAAAGTAACACGTGAATTACGTAGTGTTTTTGATTTTTAAAATTAAAAAACGAAAATTTATTAATTTTTAATTTCTCAAGCATCTAAAGTTTTGTGTTTTTACGAAAAGTATCATTTTTTGTCAATTTTATCATAACTTTCATTTATTTTTTTTACATTTTAATGATTTTATAATAATGAAAAGTTGATTTTTAAAATAAAAACAAAAATCAAATATAAAAAAAAAAGAATTAGCACAATGTTGAATTTAAATTTTTTTGTTGTGATTTTATTTTTAATTGTGTTACAAGTATGCAAAGGACAAGGTATATCAAAAGATCTATACCGATGTAGGCAAATGTGTTATGCAAAGGTAAAAATATTTTTTTTATATTTTATTTTAGAAATTTAAAATATTTTTAAAATCACCAAAAATAAGTCATGTTATTTGTAAAAAAAAGGCAAAAAAACGACAACAATCACCATGATGTATATAATAACATCACGAATAATCATTTTTGAAATTTTTCAAAACTTAAGATACTTTTTTCAACATACATCAACAGAACAATAACAACAAAAAGTTTTTTTTTTTTTAAAAAATTCTAAATTCTAAAATATGATTCTAAAAATGTCTTTGATATCTTGTGTCTGCAAATGAATGCGTAACAATAACAAAAAAAAAAAAAAAATTTACTATCTACATTGAGTTTACACCACACAACACACATACATACATACGTTCGGTACGTGTAATAAAAAGGAGTTTTTTTCTTTTCCTAAATGAAAATAATGAAATAAAATGTGAGGGCTGTCTGAATTTTATTCTTTTATTCATAATTTATATTTACTTTAATCTTATTTATAAAAGCTGCTGGAATAAAAATATACGAGTATGTAAAAAACACAGAGAGAAAGCCGCAGCATGATATGGTCTACAAAGGAATAAAAGGGAATATAATTGGTTTTGGTGGACATACATGCGTAACTAAACCTATTACACTGGTTTTTATTTTATTTCTAGAGTTTATTCAAAGTGGTCACACATTATGTTTAAGTTATAAAATTTTTACAATGAAAAAAAAAAAAGAAGATAAAAGGTAGCAAGCAGCTATACTAGTTTGAGATACTTTTGTGTATCTTTTTTTTTTTCTGTGACATAAAATTTGAATTTTCTTGAATAAATTTAGAACTTTATGTGAGAAATCATTCAATTTCATTATTAAATATATTTAAACATTTAAGGACATACTGGATATAAGTAAAATTTCAACTTACTGTAAAAGAATTCAAACAATATGAGATACAGATTGTGAAAAATTGTTTGAAATTAATCAATAAAATAATTTCAAAGAAAACACTCCTATAAAAAAAAAAACAAAAAAATTTCGATAATAATTTTTCTATAGTCATTTTTCACAAAACACCCTATTGTTTAGTATTTAATAGATGCCATCAAAATAAATTTACTTTATAGTCAATCATCATGAGTTTTTTTTTTATATCGTAAAGCAATGAAAATAATGTCGTACTCGTAGATAGATTTTTTTTTTCTTTATTTAATTCTGTGCATCCTACGCAATATTCTATCGAATTTTTTAAGATACATAATTCAACATAAAATGTCAATAGAATCTAATAAAAATGTTCTACTGTTGATGTTTAATAAATGCTCCTGAATCTTTTGAAGTGATAATAACCAAAAACGAAAAAGTATCTATAATGACTATGTGATGATTGTTAGTCTTTTTCGAAAAAAAAAAAAAAAAAAAAAAAAAAAAAAAAAAAAAAAAATCCGAAATACTCGCACCCATAATTTTCAAAATTGATGATTGAGGAGAATGATGATGTGAATGCGTGCATTGAGTAGCTTGACCACAAATTTACCCGAATTTATTGAAGTTTTTTTTTCGTTTTTGTGTTACTGTTGGTGGTCTTTTTCAAATATGTATATAATTAATATCATACAGATTATTTTTTTAGTGTATTTTTGTAATACTTTTCTATTTGTTTTTACAGTACATTCAAACATGGCACCATTGTATGGACTATCAGGATTGTAAAAATGTAAGTCTAATATTTTAAGATTTATTTAATTTTTAAGATACAAATAACAAATTGCAAAAATGAACTTTATTTTTTTTTATACAAGTATATTTTTGTTATTCTTTTTCAATTTGTTAGTATATGTCCTACTTATACTTGTAAAGGATTAAAATGAAATTAAATTTAATGAAATTTTAAAAAATTTTATTTTAAAATCGAAAAAAACCTTTCGTGTACTTAAAATAAAATAAAATTAAATTATAAATTACAGTTTTAAATTGATTGAAATTTTTTTTTTGTTTTTGTAAAAGTATACATACTTCTTTTGCTTTGCTTTGATGCACATAGCTTCATTTCACAAAATTTTAAAATTGTAATGGTTTATTAATTCCAAGAAAAGAGCATCTTCTTAACATTAAGGGGGACATATAAAATAAAATTGAATTATACTTACAAAGTAAATGTGTATATATATATACATATGTATATATGTATATCATGAGCAATAAAAAGAAAATAACAAAAAAGAAATTGATAAAAGCAAAGGCGGAGGAATTTATTTTAAAAACATTGTAAAAAAATTATAAGAAACTGAATAAATGGGCGGAGTTCATAATTTTAAAGGAAAAATTTTCAAAAAAGAATTTAATGAACATTGTTTTTTTTTTTTTTTTTTTAAATTTTGAACAGCGAAACAGGAATAAGAAAAGGGGAAACAAGAAATTATAGCAAATTTTTTTCTGAAGCAAAAATTTATCATAAAAATTTCAATAATTCAACGATCAATTGACTTCTAAAATTTAATTTTTTTTTTTTTTTGAAGTTCGTCAGTGAAAAATTATCAAACAAGACAATTTTAACAGAAAAAAAATAGAAATAGAAATAAAAAGATATTTAATTGAATTAAAAAACAAAATAACACTTTTTTGAAAATTAATTCCCTATTGAATTTTATTAATTCATGATTTTTACGACAAAATACAGGAAGAATTGAAAAAAAAAAAAAAACACGCGATTTATTGAATCGTCTTGTAAAAATTGAAATCGAAAAATGTATAATACGATCGTATGTGTGCTGCTTGTATGTGTTCACTCACATTTCAGAATCATAACGACAAGGGTATTGACTTTGATAATATTTTTGTACATACATACATACTATGTAGCTAGAGGTATTTTGTATTTTCTTTTTCCTATTACAGCAAAGAAAATGGAAAAAAAAAATTTTCCGATGTTACTTTGTAATCTTTGTACTAAAACTAAAATGTTACGAAAAGACATATTTTTCCCATGAGATAAAATGAAAATTTAGAAAGTAAAAAAAAAAAAATATATTGGAAAAGTTGAAAGTAAACGAAATAAATGAAGGACTACTATATAGTACAGATACGTTATACAAGATACATTTCTTGATATGTGATTTGTTACATATGTGCTGTGTAAATTAGAAAGAACTTTTTTGACTAACAAGAAATGTGATTCGTTTTGTGATATAACAATGATAACTCATGAATCATTTATGATATGATATTCATTTATCACAAAAAAACACATGTGAATTTTTCCCTATATAATATACATATTAATAATTATATAGAAATCTGAATAATTTAATTAAAATAAAATGAATACGATTCAAATGTGATTGTCTTCGTTTTTTGGTTTTTATTAATTTGTTCTTGAGTGATTTTATTTGAAAATTATAATTGAACTTGTTCAAAGTCAATAAACAAAGTACTTTTAATGTAAAAAGATAAAAAAATAAATTAAGATAAATCCCACATAAAATTAACAAAAATTATCCTTTGAAAGAATTTTCATTTTGAAATAAATTTTACAAAAAAAAAAAAAATGATATCCTTGCTACGTAATTCATGGTGTATATTAATTTTTGGAAAACCTTAAAAAATTATTAATTATATTTTATTAGTTGAGATAAAGTGTGTGGTTGGTATTTAACATAATTGCATCTCATTTATCGTTGTATAGTTTTTTTTTTCTTCAGAAAAAATACCCGATAATCTGTTGACATTTAAATTTGAATGTACCATAACAATAAACGCCCCACAATGTTAATGATGGAACATAATTTTTTTTCTCTCTTGTGTCAATATATTCTCTCAAGGGAATTGGGATCAGGATATTATTATTATTTTTTTTTTTTTCATTTTGAGGTTTTATTTTTTCGAAAAACCTCAAATGACAAGTAATTTGACAGAAATGTAATATATTAGCGACATGTGTATTAATAGTTTTGATTACGTGTCGTCGTATATGATATGCATTTGTTTTTTCTGTGTGTTGCATCTGGTTTAAACTAAAGAGTGCTGATTTATGTTTCCGTATCTAACTATTAGATTTTGAAAAATACCTTTTAGTTGAAAAAAAAAAACAAAAAGTAGAAATTTCATAGAATTTTTTTTGTTTTGTTTTTTTTTTTTCAACAAAAAATATATCTGCTGCATTTAATATTTTTATTTGGATTAAATTCATAAATAAAAGGACGATTTAATATTTGAAATTATGTAAGGGTTCGAAAAAAAAAAATAAAATAAATCCGATTAAAAACCTAAATAAATGTTACAGATTTTTATTTCTAGAACAGTTAAAAAGAATCTATACTGTAGTATTTTTAGTAGCTGTTTACTAAAGCTATTTTCTGTACTGTGTTTATTTAGTCGTATTTATTTTTTTTTTTTAATTCGTCGAGGTAAAGTAAATAAAGATAATTTTTATTGAATGGCTTAAATGTTACAGAATTTTGAAAATGTTGTGTTGTAAATCTATAAATTATTTATCGAAAAAAAAATATATTTTTTTCTTGATTATCACTTTTTATAGATTCACGTATTTATGAAGTGAAAAGAATCATGATTTTTTCTATTTTTTTTTTAACTGTAAATAATTTCACATGTGAAATTTTTTGAATTTTTATGCCATAGAACGATTTTTAAATTTAAAAAAAAAACATCTAAAGTTTGTATCTTATGATCTGTCACAGAAAAGAATAAAAAAAAAAAAAACCAACATGAAATCATATTTTGTCGTATTATAAAATTATTTTGAAAAAGATAAAAAGATATCAAAATAAATGAGAAATTATTTAACATAAAATTAACATAACTTATTTTTTTTTTTTTTTTTTTTGAACATACTACATTGAAAATTTATAGCCTTGTCACCAAATCGATCGAAATCTTAGATAAATTTCTTAAATTTTTTTTTTCTTCTATTTTATTTAATTTTATTTTTTAATCAGTATTTACGTGATAATTTGTATTTTATAAATGATGGGTCTACTATACACAACCACCACACATAGGTTCAGTAGCTGGGCGATATTTAAATACAAAATATATATTTTTATTCAATTTTTTTTGTCTTTTTTATTTATTTTTTTTTTAAGAGAAAATTTTAGATTTTTTTTTTTGCAGGTGCTGCTTTTAATCGATTCAAAAACATTAATTTCTGAATACACATTTTAATTTTTAATATTTTAAAATTTCTAATGAATTTTTTATTTTCTTTCTACATTTATTTTGTTTCTTCATGTTAAACGTCATGTAAATTATTTTTTATTTTTGCCGTTTTTTTTTTAATTATTATTTTTTTTTTATTTTTGTATACGAGTTTTATATTGGAAATTTTTATATCTTTTTTTCGAATAATTTAAACATTTTTCTCCTGCTGATTTCATAATAGGTGGTATATACTTACAAATTTTATAATATAAACTTATGTGTGATTTAAAAATATATAAAAAGCGTGTTTAAGATACAAGATATAAAATAAAAAGTATGAGAAAAAAAAAATATTTCTGGTGGATAATTTATTTACGATTTATGTAAATAACATTGCGAAACCAATTAAAACAACAACCAACGACAAAAATTTTTTTTAATTGGTGGAATTATTTTACAATAAAATTATGCTGAGAAATCTTCATTTTGATAAGGATCTCCTTGAATTATAAGAAGGTCCTAGAGGCATATAGCGAAAGCAGGGTATTCTGTGATAGTAGCCAGTGGATCTTACTGATTTTTTCTTTTATTTTTTATCTCCAAAAATTCTTCCAAGTTTTTTTTTTGCTTGTGTTGATGCAAATTCTCACCTTTTAAATACCCAACTTAAATATGTAGACACTCGCTTATTTGAGAAGCAAAAAAAAAAAATAATAAAATAAAGATTATTTTCCTTATTTAACGCCTGCTACATCTTGATTGAAAAAATTAACTTAAAAATCCACATAAAAGTCACTTCATTTTATTTAATGACTTCCTTCGAAAATGAAAAAAAAAAAATCACTCTTGGGTATAACACAATAATGTGATATGACGAATTTCTGCGAAAAAGCGTGGTTTATAATTCAAACTACATAATAAAAAATCATGATAATAAAACGATAAGCAAATGACCTCTTTATTACCGTCATTATTTTTAATTTTTTTTTTTTTTTTTTTTTTTGATGATAGATATTTTATTTTGTTGAAATTTTTGTTTAATTTTTTTCCTTAGAAATCTAAAAAAATAATAATAAAAAGCAGTCATTTCCGTTAAACTTTTGAACTTTTTGCAATACAAAGTTCAAATTTGCTTTCTCATTTTTTTTCTCTTCATTTTAGTTAGTTTTTTTTTTTGTTGTTTTTATCATCATCATCATAATCAAAGGTAATAGCTGCTAATCACCAATCATAATCCATCGGTCGCAATTATTTTAACTTCTGGAAAAAATGTATGCTTGCATATATGTATGTATATGTGAGTGAATATGTATATTTTTTCTTGAAGTAAAGTTTACAGTTTACTTTGTACTATTACCTCAAAACAATTCAACTACTGAGATTTTTTTACCACAAAATTATCATCAACAATCTTACAATAATAGACACTGAACAGGAAAAACAAAAAAGCCTTAATTTAATAAACTCACGAGAAAAAGTTAAGGCGCGAGCGCTACCATTTTACCTTTAGACAAAACTTTAAAAGATTGTGTCATGATATCAATGATGAAGGCAATCATTATTTTTAAAATGTTCTCCACACCACCTTCTTTTATATAAAGTTTGATTGAGGTCTTTATACATAGTATCTACTGGTATATATCCTATACAATATAATAATATTCTTCATAATATTTTATTATGTTTTCTTGGATGTGCATATTGCATTGAATAAAATTGCAACTATATTGCAATGAATGCGGTTCAAATGATTTCTATAAGATAATATACGTATATATACTTTTTTTTTGCAACATAATATACATTGCGCGAACCGATGATGCAGATCGTGACCGATTTTCGATAAAACGATATTTTATTTTTTCATTTTATTATTATTTTTTTTTATCTTTATTTTTATTTTATTATATTAAATTTTTATTTTTATTCAATTCTTTTTTTTTGCAGTGTTGGAAGAGTTGTGATGAAGCATTAGGACCATTTCCACTAAGTGTTACATCAGCAACAAAGCAAGGATCAATGGTATTAGCTGATATTGCATGGGATCCAAATATAACGAATACATCAAAACAATGTCTGGTTACATGGGAGGTATCTGGTGGTGGTCTAATGGGTAATTTATTGACTGATGGATCTACAGTTGAATTATCCCTATGGGCAGATACAATATATCATATACAGGTTACGTGTAAAAGAAAGGTAGATATAATTTTTTGTTTTTGTATTTTAAAACTTTTGCGTTCTTTAAAAAGTACAATATTTTTTACTTCGTAGATATTGTACTTAAGTTAAAAAATTTTTTTTTTCTTTTTTTTTTTAATTCATTTTGAAAGTTGTTTGTATGCAAAATGTTTTGTAAAATGCGCGTGATCACTTTTAGAATGAAAAAAAAAAAAAATCTAATTAACACAAAAAGATAAAATTAAAAGAAAAAATAAAAACAGATAAGAGAGAGAGAAAAAAACGCATCAGTTTCATTCATTTGTGTATGCCTAAACATGTACCACATAAGTTGTTGATTATAATGAACGATAACAGATAGAATGATGCACTTACAATATCAGCAACCTGATGCAAGGATGTTGCTGATGTTTCTGATGTTTCTGATGCTGTACGATGCACACTGATGATGGTCAGGGTGTGAAAATATCACTAATTGGCTAATTATACTGTAATTAAGACATGTTTTTATACACGCATTCCTTGAGTATCACAATTCCCTTGAATGGTGAAAAGAGTTTAAATGTGCAAGGTGCATTTTATTAAAAGCCTCATTTTACCAGGTACAATGTTCGCGGTTTAATTGTGATGATGACAATATCAGCGACGAAGACATCCATTATATGTTTATGATAAACATAAAAATGTGGTATACCTTGATTATCTATATAGTGTGATTTCGTATTTACTGATATGAGTATGTAGGTATGTGCAAGGTCTTCAAGACATTATTGCATGTTATTTCGAGTTTTTTTTTACAATAAACTTATTTCTTTGTTATTTGTTTTGCTATTTATTATTTAGTAATGGGAAAAAAATAAATATTCTTCTTCTTGTTATTCAAGTTAGTAGCAAAATAAAACGGTAGCCTTACAAATTGTATATGTATATTTTTTTAAATGAAAATGAAAAGAAAATGTTCAGTGGAGAATTTTTCTAAAAGTAATGAGAAGTTTAGGCTTTCAGAGACCTTCATTTTTGGAATAATTATGTTTATTATTTTCTGTGAAGATCTCGTTTCCAAATTCCAGTTTTTTTACACCAAAAAATGAACTGTAATTTCTCAATTTTACATCTTTTTACATATTTTTTTTTAAAATTTTTTTTTACAGGAAACAGATAAAACACGAAAATCTCTTAAATTAATTGTGGACACACGAAAACTTAATATTGGAACATCAGCATCATCATCATTTTTGCCATCTTTATCTTCATCATCATCGTTATTATCGTCATCGTCATCAGATTTATCAGGAAATGTAAAAAAACTTGAAAATGTATATCTTCCTGATCCATCAGTTAAAAATACCCAAGCAGATGATATCGAACATATTTTTAAAGAAAATTCTTATAAAGTAATAAATCCAGAAAATTCAATAAATCATATATCATCTGTGATGTTTAGTAAACTTGAAATTAAAAAAAGAAATCTATCAGATATTATGCATTCAAAAAATATAATGTATACAGTTTTTGCATCATTTTCAGTAGGTTTAATGATTTTATTATTAATTATTTTACTTTTCATATTTCGAAGATCACGTAGAAATTTTAAAATAGATAAACAAAAACTTGTTAACAGTGAATTTTCACAAAATGATAATAGAACATTGCATGTATGAAAAGGTATTTGATTTTAAAGGATATGAGTCGCTATATTGTAATCAGAATTTCATTTCGTGATTTAAATCCTGAAAATTGTATGTTCTAATTGGCTTATTTGAATTTTTTTTTTACTTTTTCAACCAAAATTTGATTTGACTTTTTTTCTCAAATTTTTATACCGAAATCAGAATAGTGTCTACTGATCACAAAATCGTCGGAATTGATGAAATACTGACTACAACATGGCGTACATTATTTGAAAGTTACGTTGTATGTAACATTTTGTACAAAATAATTAGATAAGTACCTATTTTGAAAATCCTTTGTAAATAATGAATATTAAAGTTTAGGTGTAAATTATTCATAATACTGATACATGATACTCAAATGTTAATGATAGCCGTATTGGAGATATCCTAACGCGCGGTATCAAAACTTCTAGGAATAAGAAAGTGTGTTAAGTTAAAAAAAATATTTAAGATATATCTAAAATGTAAAATGTCTTATTTAATATTTCGCTGATATTTTATTTTCTCATAAGATTTTTACTTACTAGTTGTTTGTTAGAAATTTCCAAAAGCTACCGTCAAACGAAAAAGATATTGTTTTCTATCAAGGGATGCTACCAAGTTTTTTCTTAATCACACACAGATGAAAGAAGACTTCTAACAAAAGAAAAAGAACTCTAGCAGTCGTGTGTAAAATAAAGGGAAAGTTTTGATAAGCGAAAATATCTATATCGTCCGACTGTAGCTTAATTTTATTATTAATCTTAAAAATTAAGCAATTATAGTTTTCGTTACAGTTAGATTTTGAAAAAAAAAGGTTCTGAAAATCATTAATTAAGAATGTAAGAATGTTATTGTTGCGGTTACAAAATTTGAAATGTTCTAATAGAGTGTTTTAAAGCGCTAATAATATAATAATTAGATATCTATAACTATCCTTAATTTGACTAGATTTTTCTGTGAACGACTACTAATTGCAGGAAGCTCCCTTTTGTTATTTTCCGCAATAATTTGCGACATAAATGTAACTGCAACAATGAAAATGTCGTTTTTTTTTTAGAAAGACTGATTGTACTTTATGTAAGAGGGAAAAAGAAGCTTATACAGTTTTTTTTTTAAATTGAATAACCCATATAATACTGAAATTGTAAAATATTGAAAAAAGTAACGTGTTAATTTAAAAAAGTAAATAAATAAATAAATAAAAAAAAATGTTACTAAAATACATATATGGATTTTTTTTTCTTGCCTTGTTACCATAATTTTTCTTCTTCTAATATAATTTGCACAAGAATACCCTAAATTGACATATTTTCCATTGTACATAGGTATTTTCATTTCTCACGTGATAAATTAACCCTATCAATTTCATAATGTTGATTTAAATTGGAAATAAGAGACGCCTTGTAAAAAAAAAAACATACAAAGAATAATCATCAGTCAAAAACCCCTTCCCATTTTTTTAAATTATATAAAAAAGGATCATCAGTGTAGTATTTTGAATGCATAATGTAATGCAATGCATCAACAAAATGACACAAAAAGGGTTTAATAACATCACATTAAAATTGTAAGATCTTTATTTGAAAAAAAAAGGAAGCCTGATGTTGAAGGCGTGTTTGAAATAAACAAAGAAAACTTTCCATATTTTGGGTTCATGTGAGAAGGGAAGTTCAATACAGAAAAATAAAAAAAGTAAAATACGTATAATTGTGATAAAAAAAAAAAAAAAAAACTTTTAAAAACACTCCCTTTTTAGTATACCGATGGTGCAAAAACAGAAAAACTTCTCCAGCTGATTATTTTATAAAATATGTAACTGCTGCTACACATATGGTGTTTTTTTTTTTAAGAATGTGCGACAACATACATGTAAACTAAACATTCAAGCAACAAAAATGCATTATGTGCATTTTGTAGCTAAATTAATGCAATAAAAAAAAAAAGTTGAATTCAAAATGAGTTTTAAAAATATAAAATACATGTGAATTTAGAAAAAAAAGTCGTATAGCCTTTAGGTTGTACTTAACATGATCATACGCCCATTATAAGATATTTGAGATAATTGGAAACAAAGTGGAGCAGATTTTTGTTTTTTGCGTTATTCTTTGATTTTGCAGGACGATTTTTCGAAAGGTTTGCATATTCAAAATCAAAAATCATTCAATTTCTATATTTTTTTTTTTTTCAAAGAAAGGGATTTTTTTAAAAAAAAAAAATTAAACCCGTTAAAAACGAAGACGATTTCTAAAGAGAAAATTTGGCATTGCAGAAATCCTTGATGTCAGATTCGGAATCAACATTCGGAAATCCTTTAGATCCAATCATTCATGCCCTTGTTGGAGAAAAATCTTTCTCAGGTAGTGCAAATTTTTCTAGATCTCTTGAAACTAAAATTTTTAAATTTTAGACAATAAACAGAACGCAAATAATTCCTTCTTTTGTTGCTTTTGAAAACAGAATTTTCTTTAATTTTTCCTTGAAATGAACAATTTTGTTAAAAAATAATATTATTTGTTTAATTTTGCCATTTTTTTTTCAATTTAATATTTTTTTGAAAAGATTTATTTGAAAATTCATTAAAAATACTGATGTATCCTTGTTTCTGTTTAAAAAAACAAGATTTTCTTACTTTTTTTTTCTTATCTTTTACTTCTCACAATTAAATTAAAATTTTAAACAGAAAAAGG
Source organism: Bombylius discolor (assembly GCA_939192795.1). Taxonomy (NCBI): domain Eukaryota; kingdom Metazoa; phylum Arthropoda; class Insecta; order Diptera; family Bombyliidae; genus Bombylius; species Bombylius discolor. The sequence goes on from OW584240.1 coordinate 39,057,612, forward strand.
ACTAACTAATATGAAATTTGTAACAAATGTTCATTTGAAAATACACAAAATCTATGAAATATTTGAATAATTCAGTGTATTTAATTGTAAATTCAGATTTATGGAAAATAGAAGAGAAATGTTTTTGTGATGTATTGAAAAGGGAAATCATTTTTCTTTATTTTCTTAAAACAAAGCCTACATACATAAATATGTACATACATTGTACAATAATATAAATTCTATACATAATGTCTTAAAAGATCTTGTTTTTCATATCAATGATGTATGTTTAATACGGATAACATCCTTCCTTACATTCACATTGGATATACATACATATGTATGTATCAGATACACAAAACTATTAAAAATTAATGTTACATTACATTTACTTGAGATATCATTATCATCTATATCCATTTTTGTTTTCATTACATCATCATCACCACACAAATGACGATAGATGATGATGATGATGTTGATTCGAGAATATGGTATGTGTGTATGTGTGTGTGTGTCTATCAAAATCACCATGATGTATTTTGTTAAGGACATAAACAGAAGTTATATGTTTAATACTTAAATAAGGACTACAACAAAAAAAAAAAGAGCAATAACAACAAGAGAAAGTAATCCGATAAATGAAGATAAACTGAAGACAAAGCATTAAGATCATTTTTATTTTTTTTTTTTTGTGGCTAAAAGAATTGTGAAAAAAAAAAGTTTTTTTTTTTTTTTTTTTCATTTAAAACCATGATTATGAAAAATGTTTTTGTTTTATTACAAATGAAAGGAATTGTTCAACAAAATGGAATTGTGACAGATTGAAATGTAAGGAAATTTTATTTTAGCTAAAGTATGAGCTATTGAGCTAAAATGACAGAAAAAAACTTTTTCATCAAAAACCAAAAAATAAAAGTAAAATTTCACAGGATTAAAGCTTTTATTTTTTTAAGTATTGAAAAAGTAAACAACAAAACAGCGCTGTTAAGCTATACATAGAAACATAAGGAAAAATAAGATTTTTTTTCTTTAAATTTAGCTTCAATTTTTAAAGCAAACCCAAGGCTGAGAAAGCATGGTAAACTAAATAGAAAGTAAATGTAGGAATTCTCACCGAAAAGAAAACCAACTTAAAAGTTTTGAGACAGTTTCGGAACAAATTTCAAAGTTTATTCCTATAACAAGTCTTTTTTTTTCCCAAAGAAAGTGAGGTCCCAGAATTGTTGAGGTGACTTTCACAATAAGTAACCCTAAATAATCCGCTTTTCTATCTAAAAATTATTATATGGGTATTTCATTTTTTACCAGGTATTACAAAAGCCATAAACAGAAGCTGGATGGCCATTGATTGTTTGGACTGCGCTCTGAAACGTTTCTCAAATTTCCATGCTGTCATAAGAAAATTACTTATTGGTAGCAAAATTTCATATAATGAAGAGGTCTTTCTTCTTGATTAGGGAGATAATAACAAAATCTCTCAGAGTTCATCAGACTTCTGATACTGCTTCAAAATTTTTTCGATATTCACGTCATGGTTGCTTACTTTCTTTTTTTTTAATTCTGGCACTGAAAGGTGTCAGAGCAGTCGAAATACACATAAACACTTCTGTACACACTTATATAGACCTTCTCAGGTGAGAAAGAGTTGACGCAGAGGCAATTTAATAGACTGACGGATTCTTGATCTTATTCAGTAAGAGTAGTTGGGACTTGGAAAATTTTGCTTGATTTGCCCTGCTTCATCTTACGTGGGTGTATATTAAGTTAAATGATTATATAAAATTTGACTTTTTTCCCTCCAGAATTTGATAAATTTAAAATTTTATTCTAAAATAATTTTAATAAAAAAAATAAGGCCTCTTCGTGCAAAATTCGCATTATTAGAACACAATTTAACCTTTTACTAAGTATATAAAGATTTCCATCAAACTTATAATTCAAAATCATTTAAAAAGAAAAATAATTAATGATTACGACTTTACGACAATTCAAAGGTCTTCAGGCTTTAGCTAAATGTTAACTGAAGAAAATTTCATCATATCCGCTAGGCCTATACTAACGAATCCATGCTAATGTATAGCATGTCAATGAAAATTGTTCTAATTTTATCCTTTTTTTGTTTATCCAAAATATATATTTTTTATTGTCTCAAAAAAAAAAAAAAACTTTTATATGATTTCAATTTTATGTTTCAATATTTTATTGCATTTTTAGGTTTAGATTTTTTTTTTCTTCTTTTTTTTTTTTTGTGATATGGTACCTATCAAGATTTTCATTTTTATTGAACAGTAATTTTTAATATCGCGTTATTTTTCAAGAGTTCTAAAAAGGAATTCAAAACAAAAAGAAGAAAAAAAAATTTTTTATAGCATATTCGTGATTTCATGTCACATAAAATTGAATTATGTTTTTTTTTTTTGTATATGAATAATTTCATTGAATATTTTGTTTTTATTTTTATTTTTTAATACTTTGTTTGCAAAAAAAAAAATTTAGGCTTTAGAAATTGACGGTAAAAGATTGCTAATCAATATTTAAAAAAAAAAAAAAAAAAACTTTATCATTAAATTTATGGATTTTTCCCATATTCCCGATCGTGCGTTTTTAACTTTTATTTTACAACAATAATTTTTCTTATCGTTTCGTACCAACTGTGGTAAATAAAAACGAAAAAAAAAAAAAAATAAGAAACGTAATATTTATTATTAATTTCAAAAACTTTTTATGATAATTAAATATTCGTATTTTAAAGAGAATTCATTAAAAAGAAAATTTTCTTTTATTTTTTTGGTTTTTTTATTTTATTTTTTATTTATTTATTATTTTTTTAACTGAAAATTGCAAAAAAATATTTTATAACTTGAAAACAAAAATCTAAAAAAAATTAGACAAAGAGAGCACACAAGGAACGAAATGTCATTGGAATTAAAGGGCATCCTAATATGTGAGAAAATTGAATCACATTTCTGTGAAAAACTATAAAAATGCACTTCGTTTTTAATCCGGATTTTACTACTTTTACAGTTAAGAAAAAAAAAAAAAAAGTACCAAAAACTCTAAAGTTTTCCCTTCATTCGAACATTTTATTTTTAATATAAATTTTTTTCCTACTTTGTTTTTTTTTTTTTTTTGAATTTCATTTTTATGACGGGTTTTTGTTTTGTGATTTCATTTTTATGATGGTTACTTTCCCCATGCTGATATAATATAAAAAAAAAAAACTGATGTCCTTTTTCTCGTGTGTTTTAACTCACGTTTATCTTTTATATTTTTTAATACACAAATTGTTAAATAAAAAATGGGAAGAACAAAAAAAAAAAAAACAAAAGGATTATGATTAAAGTGCACAACATAAAAAAAAAGGGAAAATATAGGTAAATAAAAATAAAACGAATAACTTTCTGGTGATTACCATGAATAAAAAAAATAAAAAAAATTGGGTTAAATTTTAATTTAAAATCAAATAAAAGTTTGCGAAGAAAAATAATAAATTTAAAAGTTGCACTTTTTCAAGGAATCTGTTAAAAAATTACCGTAGATGTTTTTTTTTCTTCTTTTTTTTTTTTAAATTTTAAATTGGTTCATTCACCTGAAAATTGATCGTTAATTTTAATTGTGTAATTTTTTTACTTTTATAACTTTTTTAAAGTTTAACTTTTGGAAAACTGATTGAGTTCGATTTATGTTAATCATTGTTTTTTAAATTTTATTAATTTCGAAACTGTTGTGTGTTGAAGTACTATATTATGAAAAAGGATCTTAATTTAAATTTTAAGCTGAAGTATTTAAAAAACATGTTTTTTTTAAATTTAATTTAAAGTAAATTTTTCCTCAAATAAGAAAAAGGTAATACAAAAAAAAAAAAAGTGATACCAGCACCCTTAAGAGGCTAATGAATTTTTTCTTAATATTTATTCCTCAACAGAAGAACGCTTGTTAAAGGCGTACCTGGATATTTTAATGTATTATTTTTATTATTATTATTTTTGTATCTATTATTTTTACCACCTTTTGTTATTGTTTTGTGTGTCCATAAAGGTAAATTATTTTTTGTGTTTCGTTGTTTTATTCCTTTACAGCTATATGGAAACTTAATAGCTGTCCTAAATTTTAATTTTATTACTTAAATTTTTGACATACGGTCGTAATAGTGTTGAAATGTGAATATATTCTTAATTTTAAAAATTAATGATAATAAACGTGACAACCCACAATAAAATTTTTGTTTTTTTTTTTTTTTAATTCAGTTAATGTTTCTTTTTTTCTGTTAAAATTTATTTATTTATTTATAATGTCTTCCTTGTATTGTTTTATAAATTTTTAATGTTTTTTGTATGACAGCTATAAATTATGTAATAATTTTACAGGGTGTTATTCAAAGGTAAGAAAAGGGAATATAGGAGTTTTTATATGTAATGTTGAATTTATGAATAACAATGTGTATCTTTAAAATTGCCATTAAAATTTGTATCATGCTTCTATCACTGCATTTTTGAACATACCCAGTATGTATTTTTAGTTTGATTTATGACATTAAAAAACTCAGAATAGCTCATCGAAATATGAGAAGCTAGTTTTAAATTTACTTCGAATGTTTTTTTGACTCTTCAAGAATCGAATTCATTATCAAATTATCAAATGTCAATGAAAAATTTGAAGCACAATTTATAAAGGTAAATATTTCATGAGTTGGAAGACCTCAATTAGAGTCAGGTGCAGAGAAAGAGAATTCTAAACCATATAGAGATAAGCTCAAAATTAAGCTGGGAATTTGTCAAAAAACAACGAGTATGATCTATCGAACAAAGCCAGAGAAACTTACTAAACATGACACAAGGCACCCTCAGGTGGATTACAGCTTAATCCCCAGGATTAGGCTTTGAAAATACCCAGACAGTCGTACACATTTAAACTGATGCTCGAAATTGATAAAGGTATCGAAGAATATCTATGAAACCCCACTTAGATGACTAAAAGATTTGAAAGTGGATCCAAAAAGGAAAAGTCTGTTTCAGAGCACCCTCAAGAATTTTCACATAAAGGTAGAAGTAATCTTTTTTGTAATGTCAATACAGAAAACGATAAGATCCATTTCCTGTTTCTACAATAACGAGCACCAGCTATGTTTCTGTTATTTTCGATAATTTACATGTACATAGTTCATTAAAATTACGATCTCACGTTTTTTTTTCCAATTGGACATTACTCCCAGTCTCAGAGAACAAAACAAAAGTGCCAGAAATGTTAATACATTCAATAAGTGATAGATTTGACGGGGAAAAAAGACAATAACATGCTAAAAACGAAAACATCTTGGTTGATTTAACTTCAATGTTCAATCAAATTCTTCTCCTTCCAATGAAAAAAAAAAAAATAATAAAAGACATTCTACTAGTGATTTCCTTTTACGGAACTTCTTTATTTTATTGATGTGCGATAGAGTAGATTTATTTGAGAAAAACCAAAAAAAATGAGAAACATCGTCAACTTCTTAAACGCATCATCCATTTGAAAAAAATGTTAAAATGAATTTTTTTTCTGTTTTTTATTTTCTTTAGTTCTTCAGCAAAAAACAACAGCAATTTTAAACCAAAAAAAAAATGATAAACTATATGTACAAAAAAAAGTACATACATAAAAAGATAAAATATATGTATGTTGGAAAAAACTCTTAAACACCATGGATCTTGAATCTTTGATGTATTGTATTACAGATTACTTTGAATAAATGATATTCTGACTGACGAAGCATAACTGTTATGTTTTTTTTTTTTTGCATATAATATACAATACGAAAAATATCTTTAACAGTTTTACATGTGATTTGTTTTAGCAAGTCATCCTTCTTCATAGTTTTTTTTTTTTTTTTTGGTTTAGTTTAAGCGGTTTTTTTTTCTGTTACTTCTGCATTAAAAGTTATAGGTTCTCTGTATTAACCTTTGTATTTATAAAATAACTCTTGTCTAGGTGAAACCTTTGTTATTGCTGATGCTGCTGATGCTAAGTATTGCTACTGCTATATACTGAGGCCTGAGCTGTTGTACGTACTCTCCTGATAAATTATGCGCGGAACGCGATAGAATGACTTTTTGAAACTTCAACGTAAAAAAGATAAATGTAAATTCCTCCTTTTTTTTCTTCTTAGGAGTAAGAAAAATTTTTTTTTTTTCATGAATATCTAAAATGTAAAAGACACTTTGTCACATTATAATAAATTAGAAGAATGAAATTCGACAAGATAACAAAATGTCATTTCTTTTCTATAAAATTAATAATCTTGTCTAATTAAAAAAAAAATATTAGAAATTGAATATTCTTTGGAGAAATTACTAAAAAAAAAAAATTATCATCTATTGTACAATCAAATTTTAGATACAAATCTACATTCAACACACACCCTTATTTTTATGTGTTGAATGAAATTATTCTAGCAAATTTTGCCTTTCAAATAAGTATAAACTTTAAATAGTGAATAGGATATTTACTAGAAATATTATGGTCTTGACATGTTCGAATAATAAAACTTTCAAAATACGTCCTATAAGTGGACGAAATTTTACTAAAGAAGATATGGTTGTTCCTGAGAAGAAAAAAAAAAAAAAGGAAACCTGTAGAATCTATTCAATTATTTGTCGAATTGATTCTATATAGATTAAAATATGCCTTTTATGCTATCAATATTGTTCTTTTAATTAATACAAACACATCATGCAATAAATCCCAATAAAATACTTCATCATAAAATCATCACATTTATTTTCCATTTAAAATTTTTTGAAAAAATCAAAATTCTTTTGTTAAAAGAACTTTTCTTTTTTGACCCTCTTTGAATTCATGACAAAATCAAAGTTATCTGACTTTATTTAAAATTTTCTGAAAAGAAAATATTACACACAAAATAAAAAAAAAAAAAAAACTTGACAAAACTAAGTATATTATGTAAATAATAAGTGTGGTTTTGTTAAAATTCAAAAATATCTATAAAAGATTACTACAACTTGTACATTTCATATTCAACATAATATCTATAGAAAAATGTAGTGTGAGAGTATATGACTCAATTATTTTCATATTTGTCATTATGTCATCATCAGTAATATATTTTTATGTATTTTTCTTCTATATTTTTTGTTGTTGAAATTTTCCTTTTTCCTATTATAGAATTTCTTATCTATTCATATCAAATATATTTTCTATATCACACATACATATTAAGAAAAAACTTATGTTTTGCTTTCAGTATAACGATGATATGGTGATGGTTGGTTCATAATCGATTCATTCCTGTAAAATCTTGTATTTATGTATAGATACTTGTATATATTCATTTTTAGAGAAAGATATTATCATCACATCACTAGATGAATAACATTGAATAGCAATCATTTTAATATTAACTGTCATTTTCAATATAAAGTCAAAATGTCAAAAACTGTAAAATTTTTAACCAAAGAATTGGATTTATTTTGATTATTAAAACTGATTTCTACCATCATATTGAAAATCTTATTTTAAATTTAACAAATTTGATTTTTTTAATGATATTTTGGAATTTTGTAATTACATATAACAAAAAAATGTAAATTTTTATATGATAATTTGTATGAAGGATTTTTTTAAATTGGAAAAATAAAATGCACCAAATGAGACACCTTTCTTACGCTTGTTCTCCTATCTTCTATTCGTGATTCTGATAATAAAAAGGTATTCAACTCTCATGGAATTTAAGATGACTAAACGATAGAGCAAATTCTGTTTCAGGTTATGGGATAGACAGTAGGCTAACTGCCTACTTTCGGAAGAAGTTTCGAACTGGATAAATTTAGAGAGTTTAATAGGAGAGTTAAGCAATTAATTATCCAAATCCTACTCCCCAGGTTGAACTATACGCTGGATCTCTGTCTTTGAAGAAACAAATAAATTCAAAAATTTGAGAAAAAGCCTCGAATTGGAAGAAGACAACGACTACAAGCAGAGGTTAGATGTAAAGTATCTTCTAAGGATATTATATTTATTCGCAGAAGAAAAAAAAGAAGTTACAAATAAATTTTCATTAATTTATAATTTCAAACTTTAAATTTCAAGAGATATTTTACTGTAAAATTTAACAGTAATGGAACTCTTAATTTTAATTTGTTGTTCACTTTTAATACTTGAAATAAAAACTTTTTTAAAATAAAATTATAGTAATTTTCCACTTTTCGTGCTCTTTTGTTATTGTTTCAACACAATACCCCCTATATAAACTAAAATTTCATCTATTTCATTATATTTCTTGCTATCTTTTTCTTTGTTTTTCTTTTAAATACAATAAATAATATAATGTTACTTACAATATGGATCTCATTAAAATAAAGGATATAACAATTCGTTAAAAAGCTACTTCTTAAGATAATTAAACTTCCGTTTTGTATAGATTATAAAATAAAGTGCACAGAAAAATAGCAACAACAATAATAATATCCTTTTTTATTCGAATTTTATCATCATTAATTTTTTGACTTTTTGTGTATATTTTATTTTATAAAACTTTTATATTTCAAAATTAATGTTGTTTTTTTTTTTTTACTTTTTAAGTGGGAAAATAACAACAACAACAAAAAAACAGTATAAATTTATAAAGTATATTTTGTGACACTTTTGTGCAATAAAATTTTCATTTAAAATGTTGAAAAATTAAAATTTTATTTTTTAGTTCATTATTGTCAAATTTCTCCAAGGATACAATTTTTTTTTTTTTAAATTTTTTTAATACAGCTGACATAATTTCTTAATATTTTAGTTTTAATTGAAATTTAAAATCATTAATTTAAAAGTTTCATTTTGAATTGAAGCTATTATTAAAGTAAAGTATCTATTGAAATTTTTATCTTTGATAAATGACCGGTTTTTCGATAGTCAGGACTTTAGAAATACATCCTAAAGCGTACGTTGCTAATCATAACTTGGTGACTCAATTAGCGATATTTTTGTTTATATGCATTCGACCTAACTTAAGTTTTTTATTTAAAAAGTAACTCAATAATTTGCTGTTTTAAAATCGAAAGAAGATTATTGTCACTTTTTCTAATCGGTGAATATAATCCCATGATGTTTTATACAATATCGAAAGCAAAGTCAAGTCAGTTTCGAAATCAATGATGCATAAGAATATTTAGTAATAACTTTCTTTTTGACTTTATTTTCGAAATCATTAATTAGAACTTTTGATAAATGTTACAAAATAAATATAATAACATTATTTATGTCACATACTACTGTCGTTTTAATTTGACACTTACGAATTTTTATGACACAAATTATTATTAATCGAGTCACCCACAAGTATTAAATATGTTAGGTGGTCCATAAAATTTCGAAATTGAAAAAAAAAAAAAAATAGATATTTCTAATATTATTATTATTTCGAATTTTATGGGAAGAGTTTTCATGTAATTTACAATTTCGAAATACTGAATTCCATGTTTTTTTTTTTTTTTGAAGACGAAATATAAAAATGTATTTCTAGTTAACGATCTAAAATGGAACCCAACATTAATTTTACGAATATTTTATGGATTTATTGCAGGACGTATTCTTGATTTTTATAAATTTCATAAATGGAACATTTTTTTTTTCTCTACAGATAGGCACATATTACAAGAAAAATATTTAAAATTACGATGTATCGCGAAATTAATCCCCTTATTATACCAGTAGTTGTATTATTAATCAAAACATTTTTCATGCACTCATAATCGTTATAAGTCAAGCAATTAATCATAATAAATAGTGCACTGAATTTTTTTTTTTTTTTTTTGTTTATTTTATTTTTTAATTCGAGCACGTTGTCATTTATTTCTTGTGTCATAATATACTTGTTTTTTTTTTTTTTTTTTTAAGATTTCCAAAGACTAAAAATTGTTCACATGACAAATCATTAATATGAGATACAAAATTCTTCGTAAGACATATTGAAAACGAATAACGTAGATTTTTATTAAATTTATTAACCTTTTTTTGTTTATTCTTAGTTTTTTTAAAATTTTTTTTAAAGAAAAATGGTAAATGATGCTACCGTCATCATCATCATCATCAACAACGTTGCATATTATTATTTGTCTACAATGAGATTATATTTGTGGCATATTAAAAAAATTAAAAAAAAAAAAAAAACAACAACATTTAACTTCCTAATGATTCCTGTTTTATTCTTACTTTTTTTTTTTTTTCTCCATGATAATCCAAAAAATATATATACATAGCTATATTATTTACATTTAAACAACTGCTTCAGGATTAAATAAAGAATGAATTCTTTTTAATAATATATCTTCTTAGTAGCTGATATTAAAAATTGAAAAATCGAGTAGGTATATATCAGAACTATTCTTAAAGAGTCATTTTTACATGTTGACTTTAAAAATTAATGATTAATGCATCGTGTCATACGTTTGTCTTATGTATGTATATACATACATACCTATATAGTTATTCTTGTTTAAATTGTAAGATACAGAATTTGAGTAGGTTTATGATATAAAAAAATTAAAAAACAAAAAAAAAAAGCAAATAAAACAAATAAAAATGGAAAATGAGAGAATAAAAATAACATTTAAGACTTTATACTTGAAAAAAAAAAAAAACTAAAAATAAAAAACAATCCTATCTCGCTTGACGACAATATTAACGCACATGCAACTTCTCTCAGTGATAAATTGTTTTTAGTCAAATGACAAATGAAATAAGAAAATCTAACAAATTTATCAACAGAGAAAATAATGTTTAAGAAAATTGTTTTTTATTTTAATTTTATTTGTTTTTTTCTTCCAAAAAAAAAAAAAAAAAAAAAAAAAAAAAAAAGAACAATACAAAAAAGTGAAAATACATAACACCAAAAATAAAATAATAAAAATATAAATTGAATTTGAAAAGATTTAAAAATGTTTATTTTGATAATTTTCTTTTATTTGCATGAAATTTTACTTATGTATTTTCAAAATGAAAAGAGCAAAAGATAAATGAATTATATTTTAGATTGTTCTGATTTATTTTTTTTTTGTTCTTTTGTATTATTTTGTTTTTTTTTTTTTTTTTTTTTTGAAAATTTTTCGCTTGGTAACTTTAGTGAGAAAAGGTAATAAAAGTTTTACATTGTTTATGTAGAGCAAATGAGATGATTTTTCAAGTTTTTTGTAATAGGTATGTAAGTTTTATTTTTTTACTTTCATAAAACTCATAAAGATTTAGAATGTCTCAACGAATGCTTTTTGCCTTTATCAGTTTGTTATAACAACCCAGAAAAATTAATGTTGCACGAATACCAACAGGGGTGTTAAATAACATTTTTTGAGACCAGTGTTGCCAAACTTTGAATGAGGATAAGCGCTGAAATCAGCAGCAGTTGACCAGTATGGGCGCTGAAAGCTAAGAAATCTAAATCTATTCCCAAAAGAAAAGTAGAAAGAATGGTGGGTTGATTAGGAGAAGTTCCAAATGTATCATTCATAACTAAAATTACATGTTTTTTTTCTTTCTTTTTTTTTTAGTTGGTAATTCAATTAGAAAAAACATTACAATAAAATAATATGAATAAAAAAAATAATAAAGAAAAATGAAATGTATTTGAAAAAGCAAAGAATGTAAGGGTGAAACAGAATAAATTAAACACTTGAAAATGATTAAAGCATATTTTTATGTTTTCTAAATTCGTGAAATATAAAAAGACGCTGACTTGGTATCGCTGGTTGAGACATGCTGAACTTTTGCCCAATTTTTAAGTTAGAGTTACTACTTTTTCAGCACATAAAATTAGTCTGAAAAAAAAAATATATAACAGGGGCCAGTTCTAGTTTTTTATATAAAAAAAAAATAATAAAATAAAAAAATTAGAAGACTGTCAATTTGTTTTTTGTAGAAAAAGTTGGTTGTTAGAGGTCAACTGAAAGAATAAATCCTCTTACAATTTCATCAAAATATGCAAATTTTAAACACCTGCAAGAAAAAAAACGGTTTTTAAAAATTTAAATAAAATTCGAAAGAAATATGTTGCATTTTTTTTTTAAAGGGAATAATTTAATTCAAAATGTTAATGTTCAAAAAAATTCTAAAAAATGTATGTGTAGAAACAGTTACTGAGAAAGTGGCATATGTGAAATAGGAAAAAAAATAGTAAAATTTAAGCTACTAATTTTTTGCTATATTTTTTTTCGAATATTAATGCAAAAATTTTTATCGTATTTTATTTTTCATGTTTGTATAATTCCGAATGTAAAATTGGTCAAAGCTATGTGATATTAGCATTAAAAAAACACACACACAAACAAAAAATACAAATGGTTTACTTTTTTTTTTTATTAAAATAATGTATCTTCAGTGAATGAATGAAATTTCTCTAATTTTCTAACGTTAGAAAACATATTTGTTTTTGTTTATTAGCATATATTTAGAAAATAATTGTAGGTGTTAGCCAATTTTTTGAATGAAAATATACATTTTAAAATAAAAATTATTATGGTTTCATTAAAACTGAAAATAATAAGTATACTTTTTCAACCATTTTCCTTCATATAATCCACACATGCTAATCAATTCATTTTAAGAAAATTAATTAATTTAAATTTTATTTTTTATATTAATTTTTTTTACATAAAATCATTCTTCAAACTTATTTTATTCATAAAAATAAATTTATATGTATATTGCATCGTTTAGATCATAAAATAAATAATAATGACATTTTGTATTTTGTTTTTAAATACAAAAAAATACAAAAAAAAAAAAAAAACAAAGAAATTAAATTGTGCACTAAATCTTACAAGAAAATATTTATATGTTATATATAACAACCAAGAAAATTTATCTTAAACTATTATACACACGTTATTTGGCATTATTAATACGATTTAATGGTATATAAAAATATATATTTTCTTATATTCGTACAATTTTACGATATATACTACATTGATAAAATTGGTGGTCCTGAGAAGACTATACCAATGCCATGCCTGCCATTGTATCTTCGGAAAAACAACAAATACATATAATTAAAGATATAAAATTAAATATCCAAAATAAACATATCAACGAAAAATAATGTGAAAGCAACTTAAACACTTGAATAATGTAAATTCATAAATCACCTCTGTTGGCATTTCTCTGGTGGTTTTCTATACATGTACTGTATGCTGATTGCTGCACTGCAAATATTAACAATCACATATACTTTTGGCTTCGATTAAAGTTCCAAAAATAATTTTCATTAATGAAGTATAAACATACACACTATATACCAATACAATATATGGTAATACAAATTGTACATCTACACAATTATAATAATGTACTTGCTGTTATGTTGAAAATTTATTAAGAAAAAAAAATACATCAGAAATTATTCGTAGTATTTAAATTAGCGCATGTTAAAAAATTTTTTTGTAGAAAACAAAATAATAAAAGTATTATTTTGATAGACTTGGTACATCGTCATTCTTAAGAAAAATTTCAATTCTGTATATAGTTGAAAATATTCGAAAGAAAAAAACAAATATAGAAAATAATTTAAGAGATGATAAAACAAGAAGAAGAAGAGCTTATATAAAACGAATTATTTCATTGTATAAAATTCAGAAAATACAAATAATAAAAAAAAGCCAAGTAGGTATGTACATCGTCGTTGTTCGAGCTGACATTAATTTGTTGTACAAAAATGTCCACATGTTGCAACAAAAAAAAAAAAGGAAGCCATTTCAATATGTCAAATAAAAATAATTGCAATTTTATTTTTACGAAGAAATTACAAAATAATATCATTTGGAATCTTACAAAAAAAAAAAATATTCAAGAAAATTATCATTCTCACATTTTACATTTGAATTCTTAAAACAAAAGATATTATTTATACACGCAAAAAAGCCCATAAGATGGTAAACACTTAGGACATATTAATACTTGATCCCAAAACAATAAAATGCTTTTATTTTCCTTTTTTTGAAGGTCCTTATACGATATTATTTAAGTATTCATAAAAATAAGAAGAAGAAAAAAACAACAACACAAAATCTTTCAAATTGTGATGTGAAACATAACCACAAACAAACAAAAAAAAAAAAAACTACGAAAATGGGGTTATCCTTATTCCTGTATATCCCTTAAAGGTCAAACCGGAAATATCATCTGTACTATTTACAATATCGAGAAAGAAAAAAAAAAATCAAAAATATGAATAATGTAACCACAAAACAGAAGTGTCTGGTAGATTAACCCGGAAATGACTATACTAGAAAACCCAACCAACATAATGACATGTATAAAAATCCTTCATTTAAGAGTATGAAAATACGAACTTATGTGACCCATGACCATTTTAAGCATAATGTTTGTTAAGAGGATTTTATATGTGTATGTATAATGTAGAAGAATTATTGTATCTTTTTTTTTTTCTTTTACTTAAGAATGATTGTATGGGTAATGAATGTAAATAGTTTCGAAAGTGCTTGATTTAGGCTATAATCCTGAAGTTAAGATTCGTAAATGAATGGTAAAAAAAAGGAATAAAAGGAATGGAATAAGGAAGTTGATGTCAAAGCAATAAGAATGTCCTTAGGAAAAAATTCTTCAAAATACAATTTTAAAAAAAGTCCATTAAGTTTATTTTAGTTTTTTTAAGGATAGTTTTTAATGCCTTCCATATAATTTCGGTAGGCGAAAATTTCATTTAAGATAATTTCTTTGACGATTCTATTTTTTAAAGGAAAACTTTCACTTTATCGTTTAATAATTTTCACAGCCATAGAAAAACTTAAAAGAAATCAAACAAAATTTAAGACAAAGGAAAAAGGGACTAGGGAGTAAAATAAAAGTACTTGAGAGTGATGAAACTAACAAAAACAAAATTAAGTAGGAAAGTTATGTAGGAGGTTTGAGTATTCTTCATCAATGATGAGAACAGCAAGCGACATTACATTCGGTAGCTCAGTGGTTAAAGAGCATTACTCCGGCTAGGTAAAGGTTCCGTGGTACGATTCCCGGCCGAGTCGAATGTCGTTTTTCATGTTATTCAGTTACTGCAGTTAATTAGAATATATTTAAAAGGATTCAAAGTTTTGGACCTTTGAAAGTTTTTCTTCCAACTTTTTAATGACACACATCAAAGATCAATCTAAATTTCATAAAAAAGATACGATAAACTAATTAAAATAATTCTCAAATCTTCAAGAAAGTAAAAGAAGATTATAAAGAAAGAAAGCATTAAGAAATATTGGAATTTCACTTTTTTTCTTCACTGTATAGTGTGCATTTTGGGCTGGAGTTGAGATTAGACTTTATTTTTTTGAGAAAAAGGATTAGAAAACTGTTGCAGTCAATGATGAACACTGTCACGGTATGGTGTGAAAATTTTATAGATTGAATTCCAAAATATTGAAGATATGGACTTGGTTTCAATAAGACGGTATAGTCTACCCAGAGAGCTTTCCTGGTCTTCTTAAGGAAACATCTGCAATTGACCATAAAAATCTTGTGAATTGATACTCATCGATTTTATAATGTTAACAACCCAAAAATGACATCTACCTTCAGGATACTCCGTATTATGAGTTTCTTATATTTTTTCCCTCATTTTTGTTATTGATTGTATTCATTGAAGAGCTCCAAGTACGGTAATAATGAAAACTATATTTGATTGAAAAATGTGTTAATTGAATCTCCCATACTCCTGTCGGATTTTTGTATTATGTTCCACAGATTTCAATTTGCATTGCTTTCAATTAGTGCGTATAATCGTATTTTTATTTTTTTTTTTTAAATTACTATAAAATTCAATATTTTGGTTTAGAAGTCGAAACTAATTTTCCAAAATAAACCTTTATATCTACTATAAACTTTTTTGAAACTAAATTGAAAGTAAAATGCAAAAATTTACATTCAACAGACTAACATAATTCATATTTCATTTCACTTTTTCATTTTCAAAAAAACATTCAACAGTTTTTTTTTTTTTTTGCATGACATTATGATCTTTTTTACAAATCTTTTTGAACTCAAATGACATCATAAATTAATCACGCATTATAATTTATTACGAATATAATTCATAAATCACGTTTATAATTATTTTGAAAAAAAAAAAAAAAAAAAAAATGAAATGAAGAAAAAATATAAAAACAGATGAATTACAATAAGAAAAATTTGAAACAGATCATGCATAACAAATTATTGAAATGAAATTGAAAACATTAAAATTGAAATTATTGCAAAATATTTAATGGAAAAGCGAACAATGGAAGTATTAAATAAATCGAAAAATCAAAATATTAATTTTTATTCTAAATTTCCTCTTGAGTATTGTTTTATTTTTTCGTCTTTTTTTACAATTCATATCTTTTTGTTTTTTGTTTTTTTTTTTTGTTTTTAAACTGCCATTAAAAGACCAATCATCATATCAATAAATTCGTCAATTTACAATATTCAATTCCACCTTAAATCTTGTCATTAGGTTAAAACGGGTCAAAACAATTACTTTCAATTTTTTACGTACATATTACTTTTACTATGAATACTATGGTAATGTATAACTGTTAAACTACTGCTGCTGCTGTTAGTTAATATTGGTGGATATATTCAGTGTTAGCATTATGTTAAAATCTATCGATATGCAAATTGAAAAATTTAAATTTTACTGTTAATATTTTATATGTACAATACGTATGTATCTTTAGTGCATGTACGAGTATATCACATCAGGTAAATCATACTGCAAAAATCTATCAACTTAATAGATACTCGTATAGTAGCTATATTATAAATGATTATTATAGTAGCTGGTTCGTGTTATTTTATTATACCTTTACCATCACATATCTCTCATTAATTTGAAAGACAGAAACGAATGAATGTTACAAGTTGTCGTTTACCAGTTAATTGTTTAAATTGATAACTTTACTCAATGAATGAAATCTAAAGATGTATTTAAACTGAAATACCAAACTGCGATAAAAAGTGTTAAAAAGAACAACAACAAAAAAAAAAAAAAAAAAATTGGTCAATGATAAACGCATTTTTGTTGTCATTTATTAGCACTGAATTTTAAAAAGGATCAATATGAATATTTACGTCATTCAAAACGAGATTGATGGTAAATATTTTTTTATTCTATTTTTTTTTTAATTAAAAAGAACTTCGAGGTCATACGTGATTCAGCTCTGCACAAATTTTACTAAATCCAATCCACCAACGCAAGATACATTTCCTAGTGAAGTAAATATTCATGTATGTATGTGTTGGTATATGTAGATAAGACAAAATTGTTAAATATTTTGTTGTCGTTATCACAATATTCTTCATCTTATTCTGAAATGTCAGTTTTTGCTGTGTAATACTGGTTTCATAGCATTTATAAAATATTCAATGATGATGGTACACATGCAACGAGACAAGCTAATCAATCAAATAATGTACTACATACTCGTATGATAAATTCATTAAAAAATACTACATACATACATATATGTACGTATTGAGATTAGTTAGTATTATTTTCAACTTAACTATTTCCAATAGCTCTAAACTGATTTTATCATTCGTCCTCCACAAAATTGAAATGTATTTGTTTGTTTGTGTATGTCGATTACATATATAAGAATTGATTCATTCACCATCAGGATGTTATTGTCAGTGTATTACATGTCATTCATTAGTTAAATCATTTTTGATTGAGTGAATACAATTTAATAAAAAAAAAAGTAATGAAAAAAAAATCTATGTATGATAATCCTTGTGGGAAGTTAAGTAAATGGTTATAGACAATTTACATGATGATATGTTTTGCAAATAGGTATTTGCTTGATTTCTTCTGTTTTTTTTTTTTTCGATTATTGAAATTAATGATCTTTCATATAAATTGAAAATTAAGATGAAGAAAAAGTAGACAATTTGATAACAAAAAAAAAAAAAAAAATTTAAATGAAATAAAAAAAAATTTAATGAGAATTATGTGTCTTTTGTGAAGTTGATTATTGGTCGGTAATTTATATGGATTTCAAACTTCCTTGACATTGAATGATTAAAATTTATTCGGAAGGAATATAAGTGGAATATGAAGTACTTCCATAGACCATTTTCTTAAGAACAAGGAGTTCGATTTGAGGGCTTCCAAACTTATAGTCTCAATTTATTTATTCAATCGAGGTCATGCTCGTAAAAGTCTAATTGTAATTTTTTTAAAAATCTCTAACACGAAATTTAAAATTTTTCTTTGAATTTTTTGATCACTGAAGTTTTTAAGTTTACTCTAAGAGAAACCTAAATGAAGCGAATTAGTTGCTTTAATTCTCATGCGACTCAGAGGTTCAATTAAAAGTGAACTAAGACACTTAAATCGTCTTATTTTGAGTTTTTAAACAATGTCGTCCATTATTTTTTTTTTTCAAAGAAATTACAAGAGACTAACTAAGTTACACAAATTTTATTTTACATGCTCACATGAATTGAGCGACTAATGCGTTCTAAGCGTCTGGTATAACCACCACAGTATAAAACATTATTTTTGTTTCGTAACTTAAATTGGCATTGCTCTAAGGGTCTTGGTTTAACAACCTTATTCCTACATATTGACCTTTGACTTTGCATATTCTTATCACTTTATGATGGTGGTGAACTGATTTAATTTTTTTTAAATACCATTTTTTAGCCGTGGCATTAAAATTTTTCTTAAACTTGACACTGACATCGTTTTTGTAAAAAATTCAAAGCAAATAGCATAAGAATATGAGACTGCCTTGGAAAGTTCATGGGACTAAAACTGAAGTATAGGTACTTTCATTATTTATCGGGCGTTCTACTTTCTCACAATCATTATTTTACTTTTGTAGAAAAGTTAGTAATTTTTTTTTGTTTATTTTTATTTTACTGGTCAATGGCCATCTGTTTAATCGCTTTGTTAATTTTTTTTAAATACTTTATAAGTTGACAAGATTGACAGTTTTCAAATATTTTTTTTTTATCCTGAGTAACTTTCATTTTATATTTAATGTAAATTTCATCTGTCATATGAAAGGTAAAAAAGAAAACGAAAATATAAAATTCTAAAATTCATGATAAGATCGCGATCTATCAAGAAGATCAACATAATATCTTAAGTAGCTGGATAACTAGCATTAAAATGTTATGGCTTTTTTTTTTCTCTCAAAACATTTTCTTATTTCTTATTCTTATTAAACTTTTTTTTTTCCACAAATGAAGTGAGATTCTTAAGTATTTATTCTCAAATTGTTGATATTCAATTCAAAATAGAAATGTTTTTTTGAAACGTATATGATATGTTCCAGATAGTCACGACACGATCGTTTGTTGTTGTTGGTTTTTTTGTTTAATTTTAATAATGCAAACGTTTTCCAATTAACCATCATCAGAAGCTGTTCAAAAAGTCAAATACCATAGTAAATATATATGTATATTCTTTTTTTATTTTCTAAAGCATATCACGTTCAAGTCAATCATTTTGACGAATTGAAACATTGACCGCACACTTAAAAAAAAAAAAAAACAAACGAAATTGATAATAATCCTATTGAACTATAAAATGGAATTATATAAACTGTATACATTAATTTGATGTTTCGTGGATGATCTTCTTGATAAAAATCAATTAAAAGTTATAAGAGTTAATTTTTTTTTATTCTTTCGTTTCAAATTTATAAGGAAAAAAAAATTTTTTTTCATTATAAAGCAATAATATAAGAAAAAAAATGTTTGACACTTTTTTGAAATGTTGGATTTTTAAAAAAATTTTTAACCAGGAAAAAAAAAGAAACGTTCATGACGTAGCAGAAGAAACAGTATATTATTATTAGGAGTATTATTATTATTATTTTTTTTTTTTGAAGAAAAATTAAAAACTTTTTCTAATTGACAGTAAAAATCCTTTCAAATGTCTGTCGATTAGTTTTGACATTTTGTATATTTTCAAATGAGTTTGTTACGATTCTTAAACTATATAATATATACTTTTGACTTTTGTTCAAACTTAATTTTATTTGAAAAAAACAAAAGAAGACAAAAAAAAAAGCTAAAATCAAACATAAGTGTCATACAAGACTTTTCAATAAAGTAAAAGAATTTCTTAATAATACAAAAACATTTTTGTTTCCTTAACGGTCTTTTTGAACAAAAAAAAAAAAAAAAAAACACACAGAAACCAGCAAAATCAATATTGATTAAAATTCCAACAAAGAATAAATAAATTAGTAAAATATCCTTTTTAAACGAAATAAATTCCATTATCTAAAAAATTTTTTTTTTTTTTAAAAATTCAAATTATTCTAATTTTCTGTTACATTTTATTCATTTTATAAAAAAGGATACAAATAATTAACTTTGTTTGTATATTATGTACATTGTTTATTCATTTTACTCGCGGTAGTCTAAAAATTGGTGTTGTTAAGCAGTGCATTTCACTTAAATTTCATTAGTAAAAAAGTGTTTTTTTTTTTATCCCATATTATAAAATAAAAGTCATTCAAGTTGACAATAGTAGAAATATTTATTTCATTTCATTTTATTTTTTTTTTCTTCAAATATTAAAATTTAAGAGTGTATTAGAATGTATGCTGCAATTTGAGAGATTTTCCGAAAGGATTATTACAAAAAAAAGAAGCCTTTTATTCTTGTGTAGCAAATTATAAACATTAAAAACAAAACAAGAAAAAAAATAAAAGGAACTTAAAATTAAATCAGCATTTACACTTTATTCAGATTTACAAAGTAAAAAAAAAAAACAAAAATAAAGTTTATAAATTACACAAAAAAGTAGTAAAACCGTAATGCATTAAGTTTGTAATTTTGAGTTGACGACAATTTTTCAACTTCTATACTTACGTTTTTTTTTTTTTACTCCTTTTGATTGTGTGTTTTATTTTTTATTTTTTTTTTTTTTTCAATTTAATTTCGAATTTAACACGTTGTTCTTTAATTACAAGACAAATAATAAAAATTCCCGCCAACGAATTCTCGAAAAAAAAAAAATCGTAAAAAAATGAAAGTATTGTGTTGTGGTGAAAAATTAAAAGAAAAAAATCATTTATATTTTATTTTGATTTTTTTTTATACACAAAGACGTGTTGTTTTGTTTCTCTATACTTGGACAGAAAAAAAAAAAATAATAAAACAAAGAAAATTCTTTTCTAGGTATCTGATAACATGTCTCTAGTAAAATGATAATATGCTCTTTGTAAAAGCTAAACATATCTAAAAATGGTGATTTTATTATTTTTTTTTTTAGTATAAAAGAATTAAAAATATCCAACAAATCCATCGCGTAAAGTTTTCTGTGTGTATGAAAAATGGCATTTATATGTACTTTTTGTCGTCGTCTTTATTCAATGTCGTTGATGTTGGTTTTTTGTTGTCCAATTCACTGCATTATATCGTTACTCTACACCCAGATTATATTATTTTATATACAGAAGTTGTGTGTGGTACGTAACATACCATGTAAGGATATAATTAATGGCCTTATTTACACTCAATTTAAATTTTTTTTCCTCTTTGTTTTTTTTTTTCTTCTTATTAATTTGGCACGTTAATTGAAGGTGTTTGTACAAAAATCAAAGTAAAATAAAAAAAATAAAAAAAAAAAAACAAAAAAGTTAAAATGCGATGGAAAAATGTAGGTACTTATTTTTTATTTTGTCTCTGCATCGATTTTATACTTTACAATACGTTGGTTCTTATAAAAAATACGTTTTGTATGCAAAATACAAAAATATGTACATATATAATGCAGAACCAGATTTCAAAATATCTGAATCTTGTTCATTTTATGACAAACGC
The DNA here is from genome assembly GCA_939192795.1 of Bombylius discolor. Classification (NCBI taxonomy): domain Eukaryota; kingdom Metazoa; phylum Arthropoda; class Insecta; order Diptera; family Bombyliidae; genus Bombylius; species Bombylius discolor. The sequence goes on from OW584240.1 coordinate 39,079,407, forward strand.
TAATTATGAATTTTTTCAAGAATTTAATGAATAAGATTTGTATTTTCCAATTGAGACGGAAAAAAATGAAAAAGATGTAAGTCGGATTTTTATTTAAACTTATTTTATTTTTATTTATTTATTTATTTTTTTTTTTTCAGAAGACGTGTCAGGAAGGGAATCTATTGAGTAGCTGGTAGACTGATTGTTTTTTCAAATGCAATCTAAAAAGAATGAACATTAAAATATCTTCGAAAGTTGAAATTTAGATTTTTTCGTTGAACTGAAATCATAATTTTTCAAAAAAAAAAATGTATCTTAAACACTGTCATTTTACCAATATCACTCGTATACGAAGAATTTTCTGTCCAATTATTTTTCAGTGACATGTATCTTGTATCTTGTATGACTGTTTTGCATGAAATGTAAGAAACATTGTTGCAAATATGAATTTTAATTTGATTTTCTACATAATTTGAAAATTGTATAAAACATTAACATTAGTCCAAAAAATCTCAAGTTTTATTTTTCTTGTAAATGTCAGTGAATTCTTTTCAACTCACATTGATGTGCCTCATCCACTTTACCTTCGAAAATGTCACGTTTGTGTTACAACTTTGAAAAAAGAACTACAAACAGTTGATTGCTGATGATAGTTTATTCGTTTAGTTGGAAAATTGTATAATTTAAAATTGAAATTATCCCTTGTCAGTTGTCATCAACATTCTCGCAATGAAAAGATACAACTTAGATTTTTAGTTATAATAATATTTCAATGTTTCTTTGCAACACGTTACTTCCAAAAACGATAATAAAAATATATATTACATAAAGGCACAAATGTCTTTGTTGACATAAAAAGGCACCCGTTAAAATTAAGAATTTAGAAAATAAATGACAGCTTACATAAAATTTTTATTTATTTTTTAATATTCAATTTTTTGACAAAAAAAAAAAAATAGAGTTAGAACCAAAAAATTGCACTAGACAACAAATTTTGACTTATTTTCACTTCCTAATCGGAAAATCTCCACCGCGTTAATTTTTAAAGTCTACAAGATAAACAAAAGATTGATCCTTAAGCTGTTTGCACCTAACATGGAAGTTTCCGAAAATATTTATGTTTTGTTCAAAATTTTGACTTGAAATGATTTATCTTCGGAAGAGTTCTAGCTAGAATATGATCATGTTAGAGCATTTTAGAAAGAATAAAAGATCATTGATAACATTTTAAGGCAATGTGGAACAAATGATTTACAACTATGTATGTATAAATGTAAAAAATGTCAAACACCCTTTACTCGTCTAGTTGATAATCCCGAGTGATGAAGATTGAAGATTTATAAGTTTTAAAACCAAGCGTGTTGAATTCCTTCAGAAACAACCATTTACATTTGTGGAGAAAAAATCATGTAGACTAGTGTTATTATTTATTTTTCAATTATAGTATAGGAATTTTCTAAGAAAATACAATTTTTTTAATAATAACTGGAACTATTATAACTAAAAATTTTTAAATTCTTTAAAAGTACCAAAATATTTGCAAATAAAGGCAAATTAGAAATTCGTGAATAAAAAAGATCAATAGAAAATTGATTTTTAATCTCCACTTTATCGCTATTCTGCATTTTTTTCCAAATGATTGTTTTTCTTCGAATTTATTATTTATCTTGTCAACTGTCAGAATAAAAGAAAAATATACATAAACAGGATATCGATGGCTTTGAAGGTTCCGAAAGTAATACAAAGACCAAAAAAATACTATTAAGCACCAAATGGTCTTTTATACAAATAAAAAAAATGAAGAAATTTATTAAATTTTATTTTTAGAGATATTAATTTTGCCTTAAATCTTCCTTTTTTTCATTTGTAACAAATATAATACAAATGTACGTCGTTCATAAGCCAACAAACAATAATATAAAAAAAAAACCGAATTATAAAATACAAAAAAAAAAAAAAAAAAAAACTAAATAAATAAATTTAAATCTTACAATAAAATGACGAAACAAAAATAAAATATATCGTTTTTATACAATAACAGCAAACACAGTCAAATAATACATGAGTTTGATGAATGCCTTTTTGCTCTTTTGCAAATATCCTGTTCATTCAACAAAAATTTCTATTGTTAAATAGTTCCTTGATTTTTATTTTTTTTTTCTTCATTTTGTATTACAATATTATTTCCATCCGTTTTTATTTGTCTAAAATATATATAAAATATATAAATTTATCCTTCACACAAATTCACATAAATTTTGTATTAATTGTTATAATATTTTTTGGGCATAAAATGTCCTTTGGTATTATTATATATTTATACAATGTGAGTTTTTTTTTTTTTTTAAAATAAATGTGTGACCAAAAAGATTTGACACATTAATTTCCGTCAAAAAAAAAAAAAAAAAATAATAAAATAATATAATAAAAATTTTTCCTAATATCCTTAAAAAATATTTTGTATGCTATTTATCCTTATTTAAACAATTTTACTAAGCGTATACGTAAAAAAAGGAAGTATTAAAGTAATTGGTGACAATTTAATACAAAAAAGATACAAATTTTATTTTTATCGGTGTATTTTTTTTTTTTTTTTCAAAAATATATTTTTGTCGAGAAAAAAAAAAAAAAAAAACGGATTTCAGTTTGAAATCCTAGTGTGCATTCAAATATAATAGAGTTTTTTTTATATATATGTATTTCATTTTCTAGAATAATATGTTCTGTGATAAATTTCATATCCGTCATGGATAAGATTTTTACGAATAGTTTAATTGTTGTATAGAAATATAAAGATAAATGATTCTGAACAAAATAATGTCTTTTGACACGGGTTTTCTATAGCACACATTTTTGAAAAAAAAAAAAAAGAAAAAAAAATTAAACTACAAATAGGTGCATCCTTTTAGAAGTAATGAATAAAATTCTATAGATTGTATTAAATTCTTTTTTTATAAAATTACTTAAATAATACCGCAATGTAATGGACACTTTAAATACAGTATATTTTCGAATAACACAGCATGCGAATGGGAAATATGCATGTCAAATGAATTTCACAAACAATAAACATTGGTCTCTTGTGTTCGCTGACAAAATGACAAATTTTAATTGCAGGTAAAGATTTCAAAAATCTAAATATAAAGTCTTTGTTAAAGATACATAAAACCATAATTTGAGGTTTTCAAACTAATGTTTTTCTTTATTTTTTTTTTTTTTTAAATTTCCAAGGGTGTGAAAATCAACCCCCAACTGAAATTTATTCAAATGTTTTCTAGCTTCTTTAAAATAATATTTGCTAAAACGCCAGAATAAGAGAATTTTTTTCACTGTTTTATGACTAGATTCGAATCACTTAGAACACTGTGCATTTTTTTTTTTTTTAAAGTTTTTCGTGGAAAAACCATTTGTGAAAATTCGCTTTCCTTTGAATATGTTAAGATCATTAACGTAAAAATGAATTTTTCATGGTTCTAATTTTTTTAGCTAAAAAGGACCCTCTAGAAGTATAAATAATTATTTGAAAAAAAATTGTAGTTAAAGGTTAAACCTTAGAAAATTAGATTTAAATTTATTTGAACCTTTAAACATTTTATAAATTTATTTTATAGTGGAAAATCTTTTCCAAATAACAAAGTATCTTTGTTTTTTTTTTTTTTTTATATATCTTTCTCTATAAAATGCTTATGTCAGTGTCATCACATAAATAACAATCTTACTGAGTTACACCAGAAAATCAGAAAACAGCTTTCAACAAAATTACTGACATAAGATTCTAAAAAAATAATTTACAGACAATTACGATAAGGTATATATTTTATATGTGTGGTAGCATTGGCATATAAGTTTATATTACTTTTGAACGAAATAAAAAATAAAAAAAAAGTCCAAAACATACAATAAGCTTGTTTAAAGAAAATATACGAGTACATATACTACATACACAACAAAAACAACAACAATAAAATAGTATCTTCAATGTACAGAAAATTCACTTAAATCAACACTATCAGTGAAAATGAACTTCGAAAAGATGTTATTTATTGTTTTTCTAAATCTTTATCGTATAGTATTTATCTATAACTGCAAGTGTACTGAAAATATTCACTTTCTGTATATACGAGTATGTATGTATGTATGATTTTTTTTGACTATAGTCTTCTTAGTAAATTATTTTCTTTCTATTATATGTTCAAGAATATTTCTTATCCTTTAGAGAGAAAAAAAAATTTATAAACATTGAACAATTTCGATATAAGTGCAATATAAAAATAACAGTGATTCTTTTTCGAATATTTTTTCCAATTCCTTTTTTTTTTTTTTATTTTTTAACTTTATTTATTTTTTCTTGAGTGAGAATTGTGGAAAAAATCTTTATCTAAATCTGAAAAAAAAAAAAAATTTATTTTCTATTCTTTAGTAAGTATTTGTGAAACGAAAAAAAAAAAAGAAAAAAAGAAAAAGAAGTAAGTTCCCAAGATTAATCAATGTTAAATGTGCCATAGCGTGACATTAGCTTTCAATAGTAAAACAATTTATTGATATTATTAAACCAAAATGATATCTATAATTTTAAATTGCAATCAGAGGACTTTGATATGATATCTAAAAAGGAAAAAAAAAGATTAAAATCAGATTACTTGACGATTTATTATGTTTTTCATTTTAAAATTTACTTTTATAGCTTCATCGTTAAGAAAAAATTAAATTTATTAACTATATATTTGTACAATTTGTGGGAGCTTTGAGAAATATCTTTAATTTCTGAAATTTTTAAATATGCAAAAGGTGATAGATTAGAAAAGATACTATTAGAATAGTTGCGTTTCATATTTTGTCAGGTTTAAGAAAGATTCAATTCATGTCGTGCACTCTTTTAAAGGCCAGTGCTTCACATTCAAGTCTCACATTTCTACTTTAGAAGAATAAGGTTTTTTTTTTTAACAAAGTGACTCTTTTTTCGAACACATAACTTGACAATTTTGGGTGGGTTTATTTTTTTACTTTCGTCAATTGACACTTAAATTTAAGAATTTTAGCTTTTGAGTTGAACTCGGATTGAAGTTTAAACCTGGTTTGAGCAAAAATAACCATTTTCATAACTGAATTACTCGAAATCAATTTAAATTCCTTAAAGTAACTATTCACTAAAATCAAATTTCAAGGCACATTATAAATGTTATGTACTTTTACTAAATGCATCTTGGCATGTGCAACAATTATATTCGAATGTATGAAAGTATTTGCGACCTTATACTTCAATATTCTTATTTTAAAATTCATAAAAACAATTTTAAAGTATCTATGCTCATAAATAATGACCATATAATGATTAAACAACTTTTATATACTATAGTATATTTTCGTTAACATTTAAAATAAATAACATTTTAAAATTAATTTTGTATAATTATTATCTATAATTTAAATAAATCTGTCCTTCACATGATAATTCAATTAAATTAAATTGAATCTAAATAAAAATTGATAAAAATCTTTTCACATACAAGTCATATAACACACATATTATGTATGTGCAGTATACTTTAATTAATTCAACGTTTAAGTTAATAATCCCACCACATATTATGGAAATCTTTTTTTTTTTAAAATTATAATTGTAATTTTGCATTCTGTTTTGTCATTCTTGGATCAAAGTTTTAAAACTTATGCTTTCAACGGTCAAATAAAAGATATCTACTATGTACATATGTGTAAGATTATCTATTTAAGAGAATATAAAATAATTGAAAGAATGTCTATCATATATACAATTTTTTTTATCAGATAAAAAAATTATTCTAAACAATTTTGAAAGTAGGTAATATCGCGGTAGCTATTTAATGTTTAATTGCAAAATTTGCGAAAACAAAAAAAAAAATTCACAATCATTTAGAATGTACACACATGTAAAATGATATGCCAATAAGTAATGTCGAAAAGATTGTTGAAATGTTTATCATTTCATTTTTTTTTTAAATACCGTTTGACATTAGATTTTCAATTTCAAAACTATTTATTTTTTTCTTGTTTTGTTTTTATGTCGATTTGTATGTATACTATGTATTTTGATTTTAGAAAAAAACATCTGACAGACATTTAATTAAAAGGTAAAAGGTAGATTTGTGATTTTTAACAACAAAAAAAAAAATTCATATGTGGTTTACATAAAAAAAAAAACTAAATTAAAGTTTTATTTCACATGTCTAAATTGATTTTTTGTCACAGAAGTCGTCATAAAGTCGCCTCTACTGTTATATTAAAAACAAAAAACAAAAAACAAAAAAAGATACACAAAAATTGTATAAAGCGGCAACTGAAATCATTTATTATTCGAACATACTAAAAATCTCTAAGATAAAAATAACAACAGAATTAACTTTTTATTTTAGTTTTTTATACATATACATATGTAGATATGTACATATATTTTTTTTTTGTTCTAAAGTGACACTAAAGAAAAAAAAATTTTTAAGAGAAATTCTCAATATTATGGTTTTTGAACTGCCTGATGAGAATTATGGACCGAGTACCGACCGTCATAAAAATGAGGACATTTCTTGTCTATCATACATATACACAAACGGTTACCTTAATATACACACCTGCTCTCATTATCTTTGAATGTTATCAAAAATGAGAATGAATATTGAGTGCTTGCTGCAAATGTAAAAATTTCATTGCTGGTAGCATACTTAGAACATCCTTTTTTTTTGTTTTTTAGTTTTAACAAAAGAACACAATATTACACTCATTTTTATTCTTCTGTTTTTTATCTTTAATTCACAAAAAAAAAAATAAGTGTATATAGGTATATAAAATTTATCTAAAAAAATTGGAATGCTGGTAGATATAAATTTTTTTTTTTTTGAATTGTTTTAATTGCCTCTCCTCCTGCTCTTTATGTGGGTTAAAAAAAAAAGATTACATGTACATATTTTTTTTTTCTAATGCAACGAAGCGACAAAATAATAAATCGTTAAAAATATTTTCCAGTTAAAATTGTCACAAAATAGAAAAAAAACAAAAAAGAAAAAAAGGAATTTTAAAAAATTAAAGAAATTTTTTTTCGCGTTTGTTTTATATTTTATAAATTTTTTAATTTGTCTTAAAATTTATTTTATTTCTCACACATTATTATGCTGGCGCCATATAATAACATATTTTAGTGGAATTCCGAGTTTCTTTTATTATTATTACTCGCGTTTCTTTTTCTTTTTTTTTTCTCTTGTTGGTTTTTTTAAAGTTAATTTTATTATTTATTTAAATAAAGAAAAAAAAAACAACAACAGTAGATCTAATCTTTAAATGAGTTTAATTTTTATATAAGCAGAGGACCCTTTTATTGTTTAATTGAATTAATTTTTTTTAAACACTATTTTTTTATGAGGTATGTTTTATTTTAACAATTGAAATTTTGTCATTTTATGATCTTAATTAAAGAATTTTTATACATTTAACAATTATTTGATAATTAGATGAATGCATTTAAAATTTAATTGAAAATAAAAAACAGTATTTTTTTAGTGTCAATCCATGACCCGCTTAAAAAGTAATGACAAGAGATGATGATTATATTATATTTAATGAATCCAATATTTTATTCTTAAGCATTAGAAAAAAATGCAATAAAGAATGTTTGTTTAATTTTAAAGTCAATAATCGATAGAGGGTGACGTGACAAAGTATAATAATAAAAAAAAAAATTTTTAAAGCGTCACCCTAAAAATGGTATTTCTTTAAATGTGGTATGACGTAAGCTTGAGCTTGTCTTGATATCAAATTTACAAGCTTGGTGACAAGCCAAGCCAGAATATTGAAAACCTTACAAGTCTTGATGGCATACGATAAATGAAATCTTAATTTTTGCATATTTGATAAAAATGAAGTATCTGACAAATCATTCTGCATCAAACTTGCATTTTTGAAAACGCCCATATTGAATCAATGAATCAATTTTTATAAAAAAGATAACTTGATAATTTCAAAATTGGAAAATTTATATATGTATGTACATACCTAGTCAAAAAAAAAAAAAAAAAAATCAGTAAACTGCAAAAACTAGCCTGCATAAAAATATTTCCCAAAAAAAAAAAAAACAAAGTACTTTCAGTTCTTAAAATTTCAAGAAAAAAAAAGACAAAAATATAATCAAGTCTAAATCAGATTAAAATAAATTAAGAAAAAAAAAACTGCACACAAATTGATAAAAATCAGGTACGTATATCTCTTTTACTTTTTTTTTCTTCTTTGGTTTTAAAAAAATATGGTAAAGTACAATCACCTGTCTACCTGCTAATTTGTGTTGTGATATATGAAGTTTATATCTTTTGGAAAAAAAAAAAGTCAATGCGGGTATAATATGTTTCTGTTGTTTTTGTTTTATATCGTTTTTATCTGTCAATTCACTCAATTTACTATGGCATTTGTTCAATTTGAAAATGGAAATAAAAAAAAAAAACAGTATTAAAGAATTTTAAAATCAATATAAAATTTGTATAAGTATGTCTGTGTGCATTTTAATAGTAGGTCAAATAAATCGCTAAAAGATAAAACATCTTTTTGTAAAAAGTGTGTTGTCCATGACCTATCGTAATAATTTATTTTTTAAGCTTACAAAAAAAAAAAAAATTCTGTATTCATTTGCATACATAGGCAAATTTCCAAATGTATCTGAAAATTTTTTAAAAAAATATACTCGTATACTTTTTTTATAACAAAATTAATACTTTCACATTTTCGATTGATTATTATTATTTTTTTTTGTTTAATGCAAAAACAACAAAAAAATATTATCTAATGAATAGGAAGTAATTTATAGGTCAGAACAGTCATAGTCTAGGTCAATAGAACCATTTAAATTAAAAAATTACTCTAATTTTTGCCATTTATTTCATTTCATTTTTTTTCTGCTTTTAAAGTGAAGTGAAAGGAACCAATAGGAAGTCCATTTAGAAGAAATTGTATGTATTAAAAATCTATAAGTGTATAGAAAAAGATTTTTTTTTTTTTTATATTTCTTTAGAAAAAAAAATCTAGTTCATATGGGCTATTATGAAAATTGATGTGGTTGAAAACTATAGACGTTATTTGCAGTTAGGAATTAAACTAAATTTTAGTAAAAGTTTTTGACTTTGAAATAAAAATTTAAGTAGTTTAAATCATTAGCATATTTTTTGAAAGGGAAAAAGAATTAACTTTTAATAATAAAGTTGAAATGATAAAATAAATCAAAGATATACAATGAACTAATTCCAAATTTCATGCATTCATATTGAACCAGTTATAAGTGGGGCCCATAATCACTTTTTTTTCTGGGTTCTATTATAGTAAGTTTCATTGAAATGTTGCTAAATCAAAACTGAATTGAAAAGTGCAGATACACTGGCTATCACACACAACGCCAAATTTATAATTAGTTTTAATTTGTTATTGCTGAAGGAGTAATGCCTGATCATGATCAGTAAAATTTCAGCATACAGAAACAAATAGAAGAGGAATTTCTTGTCGGATGTTGCCACATAGGAGTCACATTTATTAAGTGTGTTAAAAAATGCTTGAATTTCTTTTCTTCATTAACTTTACAACAATGTCGTAGTAACAATTGAGTGGCTCAGAACCCGAAAAGATTAGTTCCAGAAAAAATTGAGAAAATTAATATGATTTATATCTTTCAAGCCGAAAATTTTAAAAAATGGTTAAAATGTTAGAAAAATTTCGATTTAGCAGAATTTTTCGGTAAAAAAAAGAACAAAAACTACCAAACAACACTATTCTATTATTTACATAATTATTAGTTTTTGAACTATTTATCTAGAACTCGAAAAATTAAAACACTAAATTCTAATATTTCTTAAAAAGTTCACCAAATATATTTATTTCTTTGAAAATTCTTGACACAAAAAAATTGAAATTGAAAATTTTTATATAGGTAGTTATAATATCTAAATCTTAATGCAATCTAAAGCACCGTAACCTACCTACTTTTCCTTCGTTAATGCCAAATATAAATGTTCTAAGCAAAAAAATCTGAAAATAACAATAAAAAATATATATACAATTTATTTATTTTTTTTCCAAATAAACAATTTTAAAAAATCTTAAAAAAAAAATCCTAATTACATTTTCAAACATTGACAAAATAATAAATAAACTGCATCATTTTTCAATAAAATGCATTCTTTTCATTATTTTTTACTATAGGCAATATATAGATCCTACATAAAAATATTCTTTATACATAAAAAAAAAAAATACACTATACCTATTTTAATTCAATCTGTATAGAAAATCTATGTTTTCTTCTATATTTTATAATCCTCTGTTATCCTCTTATTTTTATGATAAATTGCACCTTTTAAAATTTCATATGATCTAAATTTTATTTAATTCTTTTTTCTTTTTTATTTTTGTATATTCAGCAAAAGAAACATCTGCGATGTCATGTTTTTTTCTTTTATTATTTTTTTTTTAATTTCAACTTTCTTTTTTAATTTTTCTATAAACGTAAACAACATTGATAAAATCTGATGATGATATGTGAGAAGTTTGTTCATACATATGACACCTATTCCAAAAAAAAAAAAAAAACAACAACATCTTTTTTGACACATTTTAAATCTTTAATAAAACTGAAGAAGAAAAAAAAAGCTATACTTCTTCCTTATGGCAACGTTTGTGTAAAAGAAATATCTAAGAAAAGAATTTCATAATCCTTATATTGTTCGAATGTTTACAATAATTTTAGAAAATGACAAACATACTATTTGTGTTAAATCTCTTCTTTTTTTTTCCAGTGAATATAAATACGGCACAAGGATAATGAAGAAAAAAAATGAACAAATATTTTTTTATTTTTATTATCTCATATTTTGTCATTAAATAATAGAAGTGTAAAATTCATCAAATTTTTTTGCAATTTTTTTAATAAGTTTTTTTCTTTGTGTGGATATATGTATTGTATAAAAAGTAATTAAAAATGCGTCATATCAGATAATTATTTTAAATATTTTATTTGTTCTTTTTGAATAACTCTTTCATATATTTTATTTCTCCGCATTGACAGTATAATATTTCAACTATTGACATTATAGATACAACCTTCATCATTAATACCTCTACCACTTTCACAATTAAAAAATATAAAAAACAAGGAGATACAAAAAAAAAAAAAAACTGAGTAGCTATATACATAAATAATACAGTATAGATAAACTTTGCGATATATATGATAGATACTCAATAATATTTGTTTGTTTGTGTGTGTGTGAATGTGTGGTAATGATAAAATATATATGAAGTGGAAAAAAAATAATAATTTTTTTTTATTATTTTTAATTATTGGGCTTCCGATTTTTGATAATAATTCCATGCTTTGTGTAAACAATACACTAATGGAATATTGTAAATAAATTTTAAATCATAGTAATAATTTTTCATATGGCATATGTCGAAATGTATTTTTCTGTATATATATTTTTCTGTTTATTTTACCATTCAGTACTTGTTTTTTCTTTTTTAAATAATGCATTAATGTAGTACTTAATTTATTACTTTCATTTCTTCATTATTAATAATTATCTGAACATTTTTTTGTTATTTTTGTAATTTTTAATATTATTTATTTTTCTTTTATTTTAAATACATGCACATATAACTCTTGTATTAAATTTAATTTTCATTGTTTCATAAATGATATGCTATTTAAAATTAAATTATAATTAAATATTATGGCATAATTGAAAAATCTCTTGATAATTTTATGTGCAATTGTTTGTCGTAAATTTTATTCGATTTTTTTTTAAACAAAAAAAAAGTTCTATTGTGGGTAAAAAAATAAACAAAAAATTAAATAAAATTAATTAATGAATGAAAATTTTGTTGTAATTGATACAAAAGAAAGGAAATATTTTTAGCCAGGTTTAAACAATCAAGATTTTTGAATTTAAATTCCAAAAAACCTCTAAATTAATTTTGTATCAATTTTTGGTCTCTGGGAATGGCTTAGTTAAAGTCATTACTATGGTGCTATAGTCCTGCAAACTGTTTTTATATATCGAAATTCCTAAGTTCAGTTTTACAGGTACCTAAAAGGTGTTTTACCGTTCCACTTTTACAATATATGCTTGGAATTAAATTCTTGGAGGGCAAAAAGTTAATAATCATAGGTTTACAAACTTCAGAACCACACAGGATGTGAAATATAGGTAAAATAATAAAAGTTGAGGTTTTTTCGCGCATGGTTTACATGGCGTAGTGATCTTTTTTGAGTAGATATACGAAAGAAGAAACGTACGTTACAGTAACAAAAACGCATGTGTGTAAGTATCTTTTTTTCTGCGCATGTTTTTCTAGTATAATACGAAACCTCAACTTTTATTATTTTCACTATAACAAATTTGTTACCATTATCTTACGGTCAAGTGAGTCCTGATCATTTCGCCTAGTTAGTGATTATTTGATAAAATTGATACTACAAATAAAACATCTCCAAATTTTTTTTTTTTCAAACATGTGTGAATCCTCTTAATTTTAATTACAATCATAATTGAAAATCAAAATAATTTACGTTTGAACAAAAATCAAAAACAAATTTCTATCGTTTTTTATTTATATTAAAATTTAAAATCAGCTAAGCCCCATGTAAATTTTTTCACATCTGGGTTCTAAATTTTCTACTTTTTTTTACCTTTACTTTTTTTTTTTCACGTTGAGCGTCAAAATTTAATTCTTCCAGCAAACATTTTAAAAAACAAAAAGAAAAATAATATCTGTTTGTGAAATAATATTTAAAAGATAAATAAACAACAAAAAAAAAAAAAAAAAATATTAAAACGTGGAAAAAGAAAACAAAACCTATTTGAATCGATGAGATCAAAGTGAACTTATAAAAATCTTCAACGAATTAAACTTGAACTTGTCTGGACAACAATAAAATCTTACACTATGGCTATGATGATTCTTCTGATGATGATGATGATGAAATTAAAGAAATAAAAACACATAGATTTCAGGTATGTACATATACTCAATGTATCTAATATCTATACACCTGATCTTAGGCTATTTTAATTTATAACTCTCGCCTAGTGCATGTACATAATATATTGTATGTATGTAAATGTTTTTATTTTTTATGTTTTAGGTAAAATATATAAGTTTGTACAACAACTACTAAAATCAATACCCTCGACAATATAATGATGATAATGATAATTATGATCTACCGTGTCAAGAATATACAAAGTTAACAAAAACTATACTTACTATTTTTAGATTATTTATTTATTAAAGATTTTTAAGAAAAATAACAAACTTAAAAAGTATCTGAAATTTTTTTTTTTCATAATTTTAACTTGTTTTTTTGTTTTTATTTTTTCAAGAATAAAATATTATTTTTTTTATACAAAAAGATACAAAATCACAGCAGCGTGTATTATGGCAGACGCGGCATTTAAATAAGTGCATTGAAAAGAAGATGAATATTATTTAAAGGTGTGGAAAAATTTGTTAATTTTATTATTAACTCACCTTATCAAATAACAAAAAAAAAAAAAAAAAAAAAACAAACATATGAAATCATACTAAAAGTAAATTAAGAAATTAAAATATGAAAAGGAGAAAAAAAAAAATGTTACAAAAACAAGTTGTAAATGGAAACCAGCAGACTGAAACGGAAATTATTATCATGATACTGAAAAAGAAGAAGAAGAAAAAGAAAAAAAACTTTATGAAATCTAGATGATGAATTTTTGTCAAATCATTGCATTTCTGTGGCTTTTCATGAATTTTATAAAGGTGCATATATGATATAATCAAATAAAGAAGATCATCAACTATACAATAAGTTCTATCTTTCGTAATGATGAAATTTATTTAACACAAACTGATCCAAGGAAAACAAAATTAATGATGCAATCAGAAGATTTGATGGGTTGTACTCGTATGTGTATTTGCATCTTGGGAGGTTGTTGAAAATATTTATTCAATTGATATTAATATTAAAATTTGAATATATTAAGATTTTTTTACCTTTTTTTAAATTTGTTTAACAAATGAATTTGTTCAGAATAATTTACTCTACACATTAATATTTTCTATCCTTAAGCTTCCATTTAAAAAAAAATATAAAGGAAAGAAAATGAGTAAATAAAATAAGCCTAAATTTAAATTTCAAAAGATACCACAACAACAACCAGTTTTAATAATAATAATAAATTTCAGTTTTTCCTTATCATCCATTTTGTGAATAATGGTTACAAACACTAAAGTGCATTGTCAACAGGAGACAATTATTGTTATACAGAAAAAAAAAAAAGTTTTCTTTTGAAAGCAAAAAAGAAATAAAGGCAAAATGGTTTTACGATCGATTTAACTAAAATATCCTTTTTGGAATGAAATAAAACATTTTTTTTCTTCATATTTTTTTTTCTCTTCTTTCATTTTATATGTCATATACCCGTACATATTAAGAGACATACACATACATACATACCTTATTAAATAGATCCGTAAACATTGTCAATCTTTTTTTTTTTTATCTGACAAATGGTATGGATGTTATAAGGATTTTTATAACATAATAGCAACAGCCGTGAAGGATGAGATTTACAAAACTGTGAGTGTAGGACAGACAAGAGAAAAAAACAAGTAAGACAAGCAGTAAGAATTTAAAAAAAAAAAAAAAAGAAGTAATAAATGAAAATGAAGGATAATTTTTTTGCCAAGTAATTTGAAGAAATTCATACTTTTTTTTTCTTTTTTGAACAAAATTTTAATGGTTTGCATATATTTGTTACGGTCTGTGAATATAAGTTTTTTTTTTTTAAAAAATTTACAAGGATGTATTATTTTGGTAAATCGTTGTAAAATTACAAAATGTAATAATTACGTTCCATTAAGAATCTTCGAAGAAAGTGTAGGTATATATTTGAGAAGAAAAAAAAAAGTAAAAACGAAAAAAAAAAAATAGAAAACCAATTTTGAGTTCTTTTGAAAACAACGCTAACCAATGATTTGTAAAAATTTCATCCTTGATCTATTGTATTAATACATTATTGCATAGTTTGTAATTATTGAGATCCGTATTTGTGATACATATAAGTGATGAAAGGTGTAATTATCTATTTTAAAACCTTCTGGGAAATTAAAAACAAAATAATCATTTAAGAAACATGCAGAAAAGTTTGAGGTAATCATTGTTACCAGGTTTGATTTGAATGCATTGAGCAACATTCGAGCGTTTAAAAAAAGTTTTTGCCACTAAACATCGAGTGAGTTTTTCACCGAATTAGTTGACTGGAATAATTTTTTTTTTTTTTGTCATTACGAATAATGTTTTCGATTCACAGATTGTGATACAAATTCATCATATATTATGTACTTTATGTACTATATCTATTTTACTTTTAATTGGTTTAATTTGTAGGAGATTTAAATATTCTTCATCAATGATTAAGTAGTAACTAATAACAGCGAGCGACATGGTATCCGATAGCTTATTGGTAAGAGCATTGCCCCGGAAAGGCAAAGGTCCATGGTTTGATTCTTTTCTTAGATACTACAAATTGAATTTAAAAAATTTGTTAGCCTAAATACGTTAAATTAGCGCTTAAATCCTAAAATACTCCGGTATTTATGCTTATTCACAAATTGGCAGTGCTGGTTTAGTCAATAACAAAGTTTTTATTTTTCCTATTCCTGAGTATCTATATTTATAATTAAATTAAGTTTTGAAAATTCTAATTCCTCAAAATTCTAAAAAACAAAAAAAAAAAGATATCGTTTTTCTTTAGAAATAAGTTTATTTTATTTTTTATTTTATAATTTCTTTTCATTAAAATATACTAACAAACAAAAATATTACTTGGATAATAATAATGAAGACGTTCAAAAAGAGATTTCATTTAAGGAACATTTAATAGCTCATTAAAATAATTGTATTTTTCGTGGCAATAAAAAACATCAACAATGGACGAAAAAAAAATAAAAATAAAAATAAAATGAAATATATTCATTGTCTATGAAGTACTACTGAAAAAAAAAACAAAAACAAAACTGAGCACTTTTCTATGTTTATTGTTAATCGTACGTATATCCATCCACTAAGAAAGTATTGAATTATATTAAATGTATCTTTTGAAATCTTTTGTTTTGATAAAAATAATATGGTACATTGAAGTTATTTCGAGCATTACCTTATAGATAAGAACCCATTCAACTATAAAAGATTAAAGTTATATTTTGTTGAAATTGCGAAAATAAAAAAAAAAGAATGAATAAAAAATGAAAAAAAAAAACAAAAAAAAAAAAAAAATTAAATATAATGGTCAATTTCGGAGCATTTCAATGCAAAATAAAATAATTGTGTTGTACATATTGACTGAAGTACAAGTATACAGGTTTTGATAGATACATACTTTTATCGTGATAGACACTTTCTAATAAGGAATGACCATTTTTTATATGAAAATCAAATATATATATTTTTTTAATTTCAAAATATGTTTGTATTTTTAATTTTACTTTTAATGATGCCTTTTAAATACCATTTTTAAAATGTTTATTTATATTTCCTTATTTTGATTTAACATTTGAAGGTTGTCAAATGATTGTACATATATTGTGATTATTGAGATCTAAATTGGTTTAAAAGAACAAAAAAATACAAAACCAAAAAATGTGAATTGAAATTGAAAACTAGTTTAAATTGTTTCCATTTTAATAAGCTGATTGTACAAAAATTTGCAGGATTTTTGTTGTTTTTTTTTCATTTGACAAGAATTTTAATTTTTATCTTTTTATTGAACAATTTGACCGGCTACAATGAAACACAAAAGCAAGGTGCTCAAAATACCTTGCCAACCTCACCAAATGCCAAACATGTTGTTGCAACATTGTCAAAAATGGCTTTTATTAGACTTCAGACATTCAGTCGGACTTCAATGAATTTTTGATTTTTGCTTGATGAAACATCAAACCACACTTGGTTTTTGTTGTCAAAAAATGAGAAATAAAGTGTATAAATCGAACAAAAGTTAAACATTTTGGTTTGAAGCATTCTTTTCAAAGTCGTGTTGTGTTGCAACAAAACAGCACGGTTGATGGTATTTCAATTTCTCTTGTTGCATGCAGCTTATATCTTTTTATTGTTCAACTTTTATTGAAGTTGATTTTAACTTTTCAAGAAGTCATGAAGTTTTCAGATTCAGATACATTTTCATCAAGCGGGAATATTACATATTTTACATTATACAAATACAGCAACAAAAAAACAACACAAAGAATGATGATGGTATATTTTGTAAAGTTTTTAAAGGCAATGCAAGGTCGCTAGTTGCTTCAGTTTTTTAAAAACCGTACGATTGTTAAAATCTATTGCTCGAAGATAATTATATTTTTAAAAATTTTGTGTAAAATAATTGACAAAATTTACGAATTATAAATTTCCCACGTGCTCAATATTTACACTTTCAAAATTTTACTTGATTGTGTGATATTTTTGTTTTTTGATAAATGTGAATAATTTGTCGAAATTTATGTAATTAAATTTTGGTAAATGTGATTTTTGTTAATGTGAATGGTAAAATAGCAAAATTTTAGAAACAAAAAAGATGAAAAATATGTTATTTTTGTGATTTTGACAAAATACAAGGATTTTGTGGAATTTTATTCAGAAAATTTAAAATTATTTTAAATTAAATTCAGTAGAATATTTTAAACTGTGAATAATGAGACTAAAAACTTGTGAATTTTGAATAGTTTTCCTTGAAAAGTATCTTTTTTTAAATTTGCATAAAAGTGATGAAACAATTTTAGTGATTTTAATTTCTAGTTTTTTTTTTTTTTTGTTGAATCATTTTTATTATTTTGAATGAAACTGATTTTTTATCTGGTTATTTGTTTTGTGAAGTGAAATATAAAAAGATTCACTAAATTTCAAGTGTAGAAAGAAAAAAAAGTATTAAAAATATTCTAAGACAGTGTGTTTGATGTTATTTTGTGAAATGGAAAATTTAGGAATCTTGATTGTTTGTTTTGTATTAAGCCTTACCGGAATATGCAAAGGAGAAGGAATTTCAAAGGATTTATACCGATGCAGACAAATGTGTTATACAAGGGTAAATATCATTTGAATGCAAATTTTACTTTTTTTTTTTTTAAAAAAAAAATTTTCTTAGTGTAAAAAAATCATGGATTATTTTATCCTTAAACACATACATATTAAGTTTTTTTTATTCAATTTTTCAAAAAATACATACAATGTCGTGACATTCCTTTTATTCATGAATATTTCACGTGAGGCATTCATGCAAGGGAAACTGAAATTATAATTAAAAAAAAAAAAAAAAAAATTCTACCATTTTTAAAAGATTTTTTACATTCATTTTTTCACTTTTTTATTTCAATTCAAAGTTACTTTTATTATTGTCACTATTGTAAAATTACTAACATTCAGTCATAATTCATCTTTTTTTTTTTTCTTTTTCAAAAACAAAGAGTGCATACATAACATTTCATATCTCTACGAATAATTTTCTTATTCTTTGTTTTCTTTGTGTTATCAAAAATAAAAGGTAATGCATAATTGAAAAGATGAATTCAAAGAGAAAAAATTGAAATTTCTTTTATTTATTTTTATCTAATCGACCATAAAATGTATATATACTATATGTACATATGAACATTATTTAGATGCTACTGATGAAAGTATCTTTTGCATAATATACATAGAAATTTTATTCCTTATTTCAAATTGAATTTAAAAAAAAAAAACTAAATAAAAGTACCGGCATATCCTTTTAAAAAGTTGCTTGACATAAAGACAAAAAAAAAAATACACATCCAGCATTTTAAGGAACCCAAATCATGAATTAAAAAAAATTGTTTGCTTCTTTTTCTTCTCAAGAATGACTTTTATTGATTTAATTTAATTTTAAGTTAAAAGAAACCTTTTTTAAATGGTGACAAATTCATTCATTTTATTTTTCAAAAATAAAACTATTTTTTATAGATGTCATAAGGACATTCAAAAAGGTCAGGCAAAAAATTTTTAATTCTTTTGTATTCATATATAATTTTGGAAAAAAAAAAAAAACATAAAAAGGAAATTTAGAAATAGAAAAATTTCATAAAAGAAAATTAAAATGAATAAAAGTTGTGACATAAAAGTAATTTTACAGTAAATGAACAATAAAATGGATGTTTGTGGATATTTATTATTTTATTTGGTGTTAAAGTTAAAAATGGTAAAATTTTAAGGGTCTTCTTACATATTTTTTTGTCTTTTTATTTTTCTTTCTTTTTCTATACTTTGTAAGTATGTATTTTTGATTCATTGTGTGTATTAAGAAAAAAATCTCATCAAATTGATTGTCAGATTAGAATTTATGTGTTAGAAAATTTCCGGAATTTTTAAATTAAATGATTTCTCAAATAAAAATGAAAAAAAAAATTTTTCTCTAAGATATTTTTTTTTAGTAATTTTTGTTTTTAATTAAAAAAAAAAATGTTTTTTTGTTTTCTTTCATTTTAGTTTATTCAAGATTGGCATCGATGTATGGATTATGATGAATGTAAAAGTGTAAGTAAAATATAAATAGATTTTTAAAAGAATTTATTTTTCCTAAGCTTTCTTAATTTTCTTTCTTATTTTCGAGCATTTATCTAGATTTCAAATTATTTCTTGGTTTTTTATTATGAAAGTTTAATATCAGTGTTTTTTGTCTTTTGTATAGTTAAATATTTGAAAATTAGATAAAATTCAGAACATTCTTAAATTCTACAACTTGAAGAAAAAAAAATAATAAAAAAATTTAATTAGAAAAATTAAAAAAAAAATCGATTTTTTGTTAAAACAAAAACGAATGTAAAATTGAAAAATAATAAAAAGAAATCGATAAATATTAACAAAAACAAGAGAAAAATAGTTATAATTTTATTTTTCTACCTTGAAAAATTCGTTACAAGAAACCATAATGTAAATGAAACATATAAATAAAATTACAGGTGTTAAGAAAGTGGAAAAATATATGGGATTTATGACACTTTTTTTGTTCTTTCTTTATTTCCCTTTTATATTTGTTGCTTGCTAAGTTAACCAAATATCCGTCTAAAAATATTAGGGGAACCAACTAGAATTAAAGCTACAAAAAAAAAAAAACATATATACATATAACAATAAATTAGGAAAAAAAAAAAAATAGGGGAAGAAGTTTGTTGAAAAAAAAAAAAAATGAAAAGAAAAGTAAAGTAAAGGAAAGAAAGTA
Source organism: Bombylius discolor (assembly GCA_939192795.1). Taxonomy (NCBI): domain Eukaryota; kingdom Metazoa; phylum Arthropoda; class Insecta; order Diptera; family Bombyliidae; genus Bombylius; species Bombylius discolor. Next base: position 39,099,656 of record OW584240.1, read on the forward strand.
TGATGAAATTCGTAATATTGTAAGTTTGTGTAGACATTGAAAAGATACAATAAAATAAATGTATAAGAAATTATAGGAAATTTAAAGAATCTCAAGATATTTTTAGAGTGAATATATTTGTACTTATACTCAATAAATGGATTAATTATACTTTAAAAAATTCTTAGTAGGTCAATTCTTTTATATTTTTCAATTTTAATTAAAAATTTTTTCCTAAGAATTTAAAAATTTCGTACTATTGAAAATTTCAATTAAAACTTGAAACTTGTTTCACAGAAATATTTTTTTAAAATTTTTTGTTGCCGAAAAAAATTGTTTAGATATCTTTATTACTCAGAATCTTATTAATCATTAGATTAATTAGTAAATTAATAGTCTTAGTTAATTTCATGTTACAGTAGACAATTTTGCATTCAGTTCAATTTTGAAACTTCGACTGAAAAAAAAAATAATAATAAAATCCAAATTTTTAGATCCTCTTTTTGTCTGACTATCATAAAAAAAATATTACGACACCATATTTAAAATACTATTAAGTAATTCAAAAAAAAAAAAAAAAATCATAAGAAAATTATTAATAGTCGCTCCAGATAGAATTTTATGATTAAAATAAAAATAAAATCTTCATAATTTTCATAAGAAGATTAAATTTAAATTATTATTCATTTTTTGTTGTTGCTGTTTTTGTTCTGAATTGTTGTTGTTATTCATGTTCCTTTCTTTTATTATTTTTACTGTTTCATTTCTGTGTATATGTTATTTTATTATATTTAAAAATTTAGTGAAAATGTATTGCAATGCGCGATGCTCCTGTCACAAAATATTTTGAAAGGACATAAATAAGGATTAGTCTAATTTATTCTTCTGAAAAAAAAAAAAAAAATTACCGAACGATGAATAAAAAATTTTATTTAGTTTTTTGTTCAAATTTTATATCTATAACGTACTCTTTGCATATATGTATGTAGGTACATATAACTACTAACTTATATGAGTAGAATAAATTATAAGATTTTAAATTGGCATTATAGCATTTTAATATCATATTAATCGACATAGGTATTAAATATTATATGTATCAAACAATTTTTTTTTTTCATTTTTTTTAAAATTTTACGTGAAAAAATATCATTGTTTCATGATTTTTTTTTTAGATCAATAAAAAATTATTTGAACATTTTATGAAAATTAATGATCAATAAAAAAAAAAAAGAAAAAATATGAATTTTATGATACTCAAAAAAAAAATACCTATGATTTTTTATGGTTTTTAAAATTAAAAAAAAAAAAATAATAGCTAATAAAGTTAACCTTATGTGCTATTTAGGACCACAGTCATTTTTTGGAATATAAATATTATCTGAATTCGACAACAACAACAAAAAAAAAAGTGTGTGTTAAATAATCCAATTCATATTAGAGACTATAGTTTTCAATAATTTAAAAAAAAAAAAAATGTCAACTTAAAATTTTATTCAATATTTTATCGTAAATATTGTAGATTGAAATTTTAGATACATAAAATTATCATTTTTAAATGAATGATTTTCTTGTAAAATATTTTTTGAAAAACAAAAAAAAATTCAAATATGCAATTTCCAAATAAGACACTTAAGATTTTACTGTTATTAATTATATCGTAATTTTTTTTTTCTTTTTTAATTTTTTAAAATATTATTTCAAATATTTTATTCTAGGAATTAATTTTAGACTGCTAAATTGTCAAAAAAAAAAAAAAAAAAATATTTTATTATCTTTGATTTCTTTTTTGCTTATTTGCCATGAAATTTGATACCAAAACTCTTTAAAAAAAAAATAGAGAGAGAAAAAATAACAACAATATCAAATATGAATAAAATTATCATTTGTCATATATTTAAAAATTAACAATATTTTATTAATTTTATTGTAAAAATAAAAATTAATATATATTTTTGTTCTCGAATTTTTTTTTTTGTTTTTAAATATTTGATTGCTTAATTTTTTTTTTTTAAATTAATTTGCATAAAAAATCATTTTTGTTTTTTCTATAATAAAAAATCTTTTTTTTTAATGTGCGACATATTAAATAGTCATATTACTCTTCTTTTTTTTTTTTTTTCTTCTTGTTTTCAGATGTGCATCACGCCACCCAATATAAATAATTATATTCCTCCAGAAGCATTCAGTTTTCTGGTGAGTTCCATGACCTTGAGAAAAATTATTTAAAAAAAAAAAAAAAAAATTAAACTGGAAATTTGATAACTTTTATTGTTTATTTTGCAATATTATTATTAACACACACACGCACACCTACTCGTTTTATTTTGTTGCATTATTTTCTCCCACATATCCTTGAAAAAAAAAAAAATTTCATTTGTACCGTTCTTTTAGAAATTTTTATTTTTGCACGTACACGTTTTTAACTTTTAAACAGATTCAAGAATTTTTTTTTTTTTACTGTATTAGATACTTTTATATGTATATGTTTTCCATTTTTTAAATATAGTTCGTTATCTTTTAAGTTGATTAGAATGCTTTTCAGTGTAAAATGAGAAAAAATTTAGGCTGTTTTTATTTTTAAAATCAAAAATTTAATAATTTTTACGAATAATTTATTTTATTATTATTTTTTTTTTTATTTTCAGTGTTGGAACAGTTGTGATGAAAATCTTGGACCATTTTCACTAAGTGTTATTTCGACATCACGACAAGGATCGCTTATGTTAGTTGACATATCATGGGATCAAGCAATTGCAAGTACATCTAAACAATGTCTTGTTACATGGGAAGTATCTGGTGGTGGTCTAATGGGTAATTTATTAACGGATATTCCATCAGTAGAGTTATCATTATGGGCAGATACAACATATAATATTCAAGTGACATGCAGAAATAAGGTAAATAAAATTAAAATGTAATATTTGTTTTTTTTTCTGATTTCTCATTTCAGTTTTTTAAGTAATATATTTCGTAAGGATAATTCAATTTTTTCTAAAGTTTTATTTTTTTTTATCATTTTTTTTTTCTTCTAAACAGGACACTAACAAAATGAGAAGATCATATCAATTACATGTGGACACAAAAACATTTAACATTGGATCATCTTCATCTTCTTCTATTCCTACAATTCCATTATCTTCATCCTCAGCAATACCAATAATTGCATTAGGAGCAAATACTAAAAATTTAGATGATGATATTTTCGCAACAGAAACATCTTTAACATTAGACACTGAAGATCGTTTAAGAATTCTAAAAGATAGTTCAAAGGATCAATCATCTAGTATTATTGATGAAACATTTAAAATAATTTCACCAACAACAAAAACATCAACAACAACATCAGAAACAACAATAACAACTGAAAAATATTCAGATTATCATAATATTCCATCTGTGATTCGAAGTAAACTAACAAAATCTGATAGAGATCCAATAGAAATTTATTTAAGAAATATGTTCTATGTGACGTTAGGTTTATTAGGTATTCTTCTTGGTGTATTCTTTATATATTTTAAAACAAGATCAACAAAAGATAAATTGAGCAATAGTAGTAGTAGTAGTGTTGATAAAGAAGAATTAATTCGTAAGGAAGTATATACTGATACAAGGACATTACATGTATGAAAAATATAAATTTTTTTATGTGTGTCTCTATATATTTAGTGAAAATTTAAATATGTGTAAATTATGTAAAATAATAATTAGTAATTTTTTTGTTTTTTTTATTTTCTAAAATAAAAAAAAGCTGTGAATAAAATAAATAAGTTAAAAGTGAAAATAAATTAAAATTTTTGAAAAATTAAACAATCCGAAAAAAATAAAAATAAAATTAAGATGAAGTGTTTTTTGTTTGAGAACTAAAGCAGAAAAAAAAAAAAAAAGATAGTGTAAAAATATATACATATGTCATGAAAGTAATCTATGATGCATGGGTAAAAGGACAAAAGAAATGCAACGAAATTGTAAATTTTTTTTGTAATTTAATTAAGTATTTCTATTTTAAATTTTATTTTCTAGTCGAAATAAAAAAAAAAATGAAAAAAATAAAAAGAGGGGAAAAATAAAAAATATTTCTAAATGATATTCTTAATTTCAAAATAAAAGTTACATTCACATAAAATAAAAAATTTAAGATAAAAAAAATAAAAAAAGTGAAAATTAATTAATAAAATTCTTAAAAAAAACATTGTCAATGGCCATTTTGTTTTTTTTTTTTTTTTTCAATTTAAATAGCCACTGCCACTATGGGAAAAAAAAAATTTAATTTAATTCTGAAGTTGCTTTTATAAAACTAAAGTATGTTTAAGATTTTAATTTATTCTAATTAATTTTAATATTTCATAAAACAAACAAAACTTTTATTTAATTAAGCTTTTGAAATAGAAGAGTAAAAAAAAAAATTAAAATTAAAAGAACACAAAATAATCTGACAAAAAAAAAAAATTCATTTCTTTTTACTGGAAGACTGATAATAATTAAGAAATTTAAAAGAAAAAAATTCAATTATTTGCTAAATAAAATTTATTATCTTGTACAATTTAATTTAATAAAAAAAAAGAAAAAATACGAAAAAATAAACAAAAGCTTCATTATAAATTGCTGCATGTAGTACGTAAAAATTATACCATAACATTAAAATTTCTGTTTTAAAATTCATAATAAAAAAATAATAAAGAGAAAGAAAATAAAACATTAAAAAAATAAAATGAAATAAATAAATATACAATAAAAGTTCAATCAAATAAATGTGTGTTTCCTTTTTAAATCCTATTTTTAGCATTTTTTTGAAATATTAATATGAACAGAACTAAAAAATGAAAAATTTGAGAGAAAGTAGGAGACGATAAGTTTCAATAACGGTACAAAAACTTACTCAAGGTGATGCTAGAGCTAGATACTAATTGAAAAAAAAAAAAAAAAATTATTGATCATCTAAATTTTATCCTCTGAAAGATAGATTCTCAAAGAAATTGGAAATTTCATCAAAGGTATAGGATTGAAAAAGAAGAGTTATGGAAATAAAAAAAAAAAATGTTGATTTTCGCTATAGTAACCCAAAACAATTAACTGAAAGTAGAAAAAATTAATTTCAATAATTTTTTCTATAAATACGTTATCTTTGACAATAGAAAATATATCTAAGAATCTCTGCAAAATATAACTTTCAATTAGACTTTCACAAAAAAGTCATTTTTATCCTTTTAATCTGTAACTTTGTTTCTAATGAACTACTATTACCAAAGCTTTTTTTTTAACTTCAAAAAAACTTTACAAAAACCATTTCAATGAATACAAGCGTAAGTACTGTCCTTTGAACTTCATATTTTTTTTTGTAAATTTTCGAATAACTACTTTCCAAAATAAACGAAAAAAAAAAAAAACAATAGAATATTCCTTTTAACAGTTATTCATTATTGAACAAAAAAAAAGGAAAAAAATTAAAGAAAATTGAATGGAAAATTCTCATTACTTTTCTCTAAAATAGAATTTTTCATTGTTTCATTTTTTTTTTTTTTTGTATTTCAAATTATCCTAGATTGAAATATCATTTTCGAAGTAATATTTCAAATGGCATGAATTTGACGAATAAGATACATTTTGTAATCATTACAATAAATTTGAATGGATCATCATGAACATTGAAAAAAAAAAATCTAAAAGGAATAAATAATGGAGACATGATTTTTTATTCTATTTTTTTTTTATTAAAAGAAAGAAAAGCAATTACTTTCAATGAGATTGTATTGCTTTTAACTGATTAATTTTTTTTTGTTTTTGCTCAGAAAACATTTTATTTTGCTATTTTATAGTTTCGAAATTTTTTTTTTAAATTAATTTGTAGATTTCTAATTATTTTTTTCAAATATTTTTTATTTTTTAAATATAAAAATCAGCTAGAAAATTTTATTGAGAAATAAAGGATAATATAAATAAAGGATAGAAAAATCTATAAAAATGGAATTTTTTAAATATGATTTCACATTTATCTATACCACACCGCTTAATCAAATTCTATACAATTTATTTGATTTAGATTTTTTTTTTTGATTTCTCAGATAATAAATATGTATGCTTGTCGGCTTTCTTACTTTGATCTGCACCTTTGCAGTGCTCAGAACCAAAATAAATTTAATTTTTATTGTATCCCTAAAAAAATTCAATTTTTAAACGATTTAGACAGGATCGTGGATTCAATGTGTAACGAATGAATTATGTGCAAAAAATTAATTTGTAATGTATAAAAAGGATGGAAAGGATAAAAAAATAACTGTTTAATAGATAATTAGATTAAGTTAGATTCATAGAAATTATTTTGGGAAAAGAATGTCTTTGAATACTATAAATTATTTTCTTTATTGAAAAATAGGGGAATATGGATTTTTTTTTTTTTTTCAAGAATAATTTTAGAACATTAAAAGTATGAGATGTTAAAACTATCTCACACTCAGGGCTGTACTGATGCATTTAGTGAAATAGCTTGTACAAAAATCTTGAAATGTTTTCAAACAAAATTTACATAATTTAAATTTCTGGAAAAGTATTATATAGTCCTTTATGACAAAAGGAACCCTTAGGTCGATTACAGTTCTGACTTTAGAACAAAGTAATTTTGTAGACTATGTCTATGCTAATATCCAGTACTGTCGAGAAGAAAAGCTGCTATATTTGGCCTTCTTTTTATGAAGGATATGAAGGTAAACTTTAAATAGCAACTTAAAATTACTATAAACATATGTAGAGGTTAGGATACCAGTTGTTTGTTTCAGGGCACGTTGAAGAACTTACATTCGTATAGTAAGCCATAAAACGTTGAAATTACAATGGATGCTTGTTGAAGTTTTGTTTTTGTGAAGTTAAAAAAATGAAATGATAAAAATTAGCTGCCATAAAAAATTACAAATACTTTTAAAGTCCGTACTAAAATTTTTCGGGTGGCCATAGAAGAACCGTAACAAAACTTTTCAGAGACCTTTGATTTTTCTTTTCGACTCAAATCGGTGTATAATGGAACTCTAGAACTGAACAGCTTAAATTTGACTAATAAACGTATTTTTCTATGAAATATTATTAACTGATTTTATCTCTAAAAATATCAGTTCGAATTCTAAAAACCCCAAGAAAAACAAAAGATAAAAAATTTATAAAATTAATCTTCTTTCATTAAATAGATACACATTTGCAAAGTTATAACGTATGTTAAACAAAACAAATTTTCAACTTAATTACATTGCAGTACACACACATATAGTAAATAGCTGTGTATCTTTCAGCATATTTAAAAAAAAAACTTATCCTATACGAAATTTTACCACACTAACACACACAATATATGAGAATAATATTTTCTTATTAATATAAAATTTCAACATTATAAAATCCATCTAAAATGAGAATAACCATGAATTACTTATATTTAACATTTTATTTAGTAAATATATATAATTTTGCAACTATATAAGTACAACTTGTATGTATACCTTTATGTATACTCGTACATATGTAAAAAATTAACACACGCTTCTTATAAGGATAAAATGTAGTATGTGTAAACCGAATGTTTTCAAACAATTTATCCCTGAATATTGAAAATAGTTTAAAAAAAAAGTATATTCTCATAAACTTTATTTTCTTATAAAAACAAGTATATAAGATAATTCGCTGTTCTAACATCTAAGTATCAATTCATAATTCAAACACAGTTATCAGAACCATCGGAAATTTTATGGAAAATTTAATACAATTTAGTAAAATATTGGAAAAATAAAACAAAACAACAACAAAAGAAAAATATATGAGTTTCAAAAAAGTGTATCACAAAAAAAAAAAAAAAAGGAAAAAGGAATGAAGGAAAGAAAAAAATACAAATAGCTATCTTTAATGATTTGTTTGTGCTTAAAAGAGAAAATGCTAAAAATATTAGTATAACAGTACAACAATATTAATAATAAAGAGATTTTCATAATAAAAGGTTTTAGTGGTTTTCAAAGTTACAGATTTGATGGAAGTGGTTTTTGTTCTTGTATTAGTGCAATGAATATATACTTAACACAAAAAATAAAAATCGCAAAAAAAGGCAAATAAATGAAAATTTTGTAAAATAATATTTTCCAGTATAAAAAATAAATGAAGAAATATATGGGGAAGGATGTTTCTAGATGATGGGTTTTACGTTAACATCAGTATCACAGAAATAAGTATACATGTACATATATACAGAAGATATGTATGAACATACCGTAATTGTAGATGGTAAATTTGATCCTTAAGAATTTTAAGTAGAAAAGCTAGCTAGTTTTATTGTTAAACGTATTTTTTTTTTTCTTCTTTCTTTTCTTCTTTTTTTTTCTGAACGAATATGAAAATAATAATAATTTATTTATTGTTCATTTATGCAAATGATTTCCTGTGCTTTATGATAAGAATTCTTATGATGCAAAAAAAATAAAAATAAAATAAAATAAAGATGAATAATTCTGAAACACTGAGGTGTATTTTAAATATAGTACTCGTCTATTTGGTGGAAAAATTGAAGAAAATACACAAAAAAAAAAATAAAATAAAAATATTTATTAATGATGCCACTATATTTTGAATTAAATCGTCTGCGTTATTTTGTGTTATTGAATTGATAAAAAGATGATGATTAAAATTTAATTAAAAATTTTCTTTTCATATAGAATTTTTGTTAATGAAATTCTATGAAAATGGAAAAAGGTTAGACGTTAGAGGATTGATTTAAATTATGCTGAAAATATAATTTATGCTTTTTATCATTTTAAAAAAGAAATATTGTTGTGTGTGTGTGTGTTTTTGTTAAAGGTTTTAATTTAAAATTAAATCTGATTTGTAGAGAAATAAGGGTCTTTACAATTATTAATAAATTATTGTCAAAAATATTTTTTTTACAAGAATTTTAATTTATTTCGTTCTATTTACAAGAAAATTTATTTCAAAAATTTATGCATTTAGGGAATTTTTCTTCTAATAAAGTGAGAATTGATATAAATTGACAATTTTCAAAACATTTTCTTCTTGTACTATGTAACCCGTATTATTTTTATTTCAACAAATGTGACTTTGCAAACCTTGTTAATTTCAAAAAGGAAGTGTTAAATTTAACAAAGAACAGAAAAATAAAAAACAGCATTTCAATTTTTTCTAAATTGAAATGGATTGATGAGTTCTGTCTTAACTATAAGAATTCATTGTGTGTCATTCTTTTTAATTAATCGCATCAGTTATAATTTAAACGTTAAATGTCTTGTATGGTGGCTGTTCCTAATTAACGTAAACCCTTTTTTTTTTTTAAAAAAATCCTATTTACAAGACAATTTAAGGAAATTTTTATTTTTACTTATTTATTTTGTGGAAAAGAAAATTGTAAATTCAAGGTGGAGTCATAATTAAAATATGAGAAATTTTATTTAAACAAATATTATAAAATTTTTTTTTTTTTTTCAAATCGTACATTAAAATTATTGAACCATAAAATAAGGGGTGTAGCTTAAATGAAAATTATCAAACCGTAGCAATTATATTTTATTTGAGAAGATATATAGTATAAAATTGAGGCGTGCCTATTTTCAAATACTATAAGCAATTATACCTTGCAATGCTATAAATGTAGAATTTGTAATACTTATTAGCTATATCGTTTACCCTAATGATATGTAAATTAGTTAATTAGTTTCAATACAATTTAAAATGAATTTAGACCCCTTTTTTTATAGATTTTTCTAAGGACTTTGACTGATCAAAAGGCGAACAAAAAAAAAAATAGAGAGTTAAACAAGGTTTAAAAGGACTTACATTAGATTCGGAAATAAATTTTGTTGCAATTCGACACCTCATTATATTTTTTAAGGTTTCCTATATTCGTATAGTGTCTTTTTTTTTTTTTTTTTTTTTTTTTTTTACAAATTAGTGTATCTACTGTTCAGGTTAGTTTTAATGTTGCTAATCAGTAGCGGAACATATTTCAAAAAATGACAACACAGATACAATAAAAATTTAATTCATTTTTTTGCTTTCCATTGGAAATAAATTATCGTTTATAAAGAAAACAAACCGAAAAAAAAAAATTGACATCTATAAAATAGACTTAAAAATGTTTCAAAGAAAAGAAAGAAAAAAAAAAATGTGTCATTGTGTAAAAATAACCATGAAAAACTTGAATATTCTCTCATCAAATGTTTTTTTTTTTTTTTTTGTATACAAATTCAGATTAAAATTTAATTAAAAATATTAAAAAAAAAAAAAATCTAAGAAAAAAGTCATTTGAATTGAAACAAAACCCAAATTATAAAATATTTGATCATTTATCCGATATTCAATATTTCATTTTGGTTTTCAAACATTTTAACATGTATTTTTAATTTTTGTTTTTCTCTTTCAAATTCCATTATACAAAAAAAAAAAACATAAAACATAAAACAACCAAAAATTCACTCATTATTTTATGTATTTTTGAAAAAAAAAATTTCTTAAAATAAAATTCATAGAAACATACAAGTTAAATTAGAAGAAAGTTATTCCGATACAAGAATAAATTAAGTCATTAAATTTACATAATATAAGATAAAATCGTTTTGTCTTTTCAAATGTTGTTTTTTTTTTTTTTCTCTACTTGATTTTTTTTTTGTTTTTGAAAATCAATAATAAAGAAAATTAAAATAAAAGAAAAAGAAGTCAATTTGGATTAAAAAATAATCGCTTTTATGATTTGAATTCATAATTAATTTCGATGCACTCAATAAAATATCGGCTTTTGTAATTTTTTTCTTTTCTTTTTTCGTTTTGAATTTGGATTAGGGAGGTTTATTATAAAATATTCTAATTTTCAGTTAATTAGATTACTAAACACAAATGAATATTTTTATGTTAATTAAAAGAAATAAAATATTAACAAAATAAAAAAAAAAACTAGTAAAATTAATGTGATCAATGATTTTTATAACAAAAAACAAAAAAAGCTCAAATATAAAATGTATCTATTTTGAAATAATTTTAATCTTTTTGTTTTTTTTTCTTAATTAAATTTTGTTGAAGGTCACAATTGACAAAAGTTTAAGCGTTTAATTTTTTTTAAAAATGTGTTGACTAAAATTATGATTGAATTGTAAAACAGGAAATTGTAAATTAGATTTACTTTGGTAGATTGCTATTTTTTTTATGAATATCTTTTAGCATTCATTGAAATTTCAGATGTTATCCTATAAACAAAAGCTCTACTTAACTCTACAAAATCGTAATAGAATCAAAAGACGTGGTTTTTTTTAATAAAATGGTACTTTTTAGCTGCATCGACGTGGTAAAGGACCTCCAGTTGAATATTTAACGACAATTTGTGACTGTTGTAAAAATTTAACGTACTAAAGTCAAAAGTCTTTGACCGTCTTTCATCGTTTACAAATATAACACTGTCGTCCTTTTGATAACTGAAAAATTCGACGCCTTTCTGAAACTGACAGTTTCTGTATAATTTCCAAAAGACTATTCACTTTTTACAGGGTATATTACAGAAATATTGTTTTCCAAAAGCTGAAGATAAAATTAGAATACATTTTGAATATGAATAAACATAACTTTACAGGTAAAAGAAGCTTCTTGGAAAAGAAAAAAAAGTTCTTATCAGCATTGTAAAAGGGGCGCGGAATATCATGGTTCACCGAAAAAAAAATACAAGGTAAATTATGAGCAAAAATGACACAAAATTTTGGTTTTTTAGTGAGGGGAAGTTCTGTCACACAAAGCTTTCACATCCTTCTGGGAAAGACTAGATAAACAAGTGTGCAATTTTGCCTTAATTATAGTAGCCTTTCCGGGGCAATGGTCTTACCAATGATGCTATCAGATATCAAGCCGCTCGCTGCTCTTAGTTACTACTTTCAATCATTGATAAAGAATACTCAAATCTCCTACAATAAATTTTTTTAAATTTTTAAATACATTTCATACATTGTAATTTGACTGGTTTTTTAGATATATGTACGTACACACAAAAAATGTTAGAAACTCCATATGAATGATATATGCGATCGTATCAAGAACTAAATGATCCTCTGAAAAAATTAAATTATCAAAAAAATTATTTTTAAAATTTAATAAAACCATTAATTTTATTTTTCCATTGAAATTAAGTTATTTTTCATTTTTTTATTTTACGAAGAAAAAAAAAATAAATAAATAACCGATTCTCGTCTTTTGTCTCTAAATTGTTTCTTCGGTATAAAATCTTTTGTATTAACAGAAAATTTTGTATTGCGTGTTTCTTTTTTTCATTATTTTTTTTTTTCTTCTAAATTTAAATATAAATAAAAAAGGACTCGAATCGTTTATCATAACAAAAGAAAAATAAAAAAAATTGAGGTAAAAGTGTGAAGCATTTCAATATTTTTCTCATTTTTTTTTCCTTTTAATTTTTAGAAAGCTGCAGGATTAGGTATTATTTAGAAAAATAGAAAAGAAAAAAAAAAAAACGTAAAGATAGAAGGAAAAAAAAAAGAAACATTCACTGCATGATTATTTGTTATCCTATTTTATGTAGTTACCGCGTTCTGTCATAAAATTAACTGTTTATGAAATGTTGTAACGCATTCGATGCGGTCTACAAAATGTTTCTAAAGAACCATGAAGCGTTTAGAAAAAACTATTATGTAGGGATGTGACATGTGGTAAAGCTAGTTTTCAGTTTTTTTTTTTTTTTGTTTTTTTTTTTTTTTTTTGTTTTATTCATATAAATTTGTTGTTTTTTATCATATTGTTTTTGGTTTTTAAAATTGTGGTTAAAGGTAAAAGTCCAATGTGTATATTAATAATTGCATGCAAACAAAAAACATACTGATGATACTGATGATTATGAGATACCGACATATTGTAATTATTTTAATTAAATATTCGATTTTTGTGATGTATTTTATGTTCATGATAAATGTATTTTAAATTTTTGAAAAAAGTCTGGTAAATTCTACAAATTTTAGAATTTTTTCTACCTTAAATATCCTTATTTTTGTAAAAACCAGTTTTACAGAGAAAATTTTTATAATAGATATAAATCTTTGGTTCTTGTTTTTTTCTCAATCAAAGGATCTTGATAATGATTATTTTTTAAACTCATTCTCGTATCTTTTTTGTCTATATGTACGTACATTGTATAAAACATTGTATAACTGTCATTAAATCAGATACAAAACAGTTTAATTTATTTTCTTCAAATTTAATTTGATATTCAAAATTCACACGGGTAATATTATTTTCTTTCTGTCTTCCTGTTTTTCGTAGTATTTTTATTTTATTTTATTTATTTATTTTTTTGTTTTTAATGCAAAATAATATTGAAAAGCAATAAAATTTTCAACAACGTGACATATCTGTCAATTAGGGTTCTTTAAATGATGCTATGTTTCACGATTCAACAATGTCATTCGGGCGCGAATCTTTTTCTTAAATCGTCATTAAACAACAATGATAGAGTACAATGAAATGTTTTTTTATTTTTTGTTTTTGTTTTTGTATGTTTGTGTGTTTTATGTTAAAAATATTGAAGAGAAAAACAAAAATGAACGGTAAATTAAATCAAATGTCATCAACATTGTGTCTGAAAAATGACAAAATTTTCTTATTTTTTGAATAAAAATTTCAATTGTCCTTTAATGAATATTTTCTTCCAATATTTAATTTCAAATGTGTTGTGATGTGTTCCGTATTTACATACTTTCTGGAAGAAGATGAAAAAAAATAAAAATTTTTTTTTTTCTAAAATCGTAAATTATGTGCATTGATTTATATATAAAAAAAAAACACGTTATAATAAAAAATTCAGTCAATGTGTTTTATCTTTCAAATTATGTGCATCTGCTGCATGTATTTTTTTTTTCTTTCTTATTTTTTTTAAAATTTCCTTTTATGCATATTTTGTTAGTCAATCCGATCCTGACATAATGTATTATTTCAAAAGTTATCTCAATGTTTTGTTGTACATTTAACTTGTCATCTGCAACTGTACACATCACTTTCCAAAAGAAGAAAAAACAAAAACAAAAAAAAAAGAGTTTTGTTGATAAATTAATGTATTCTGAGATTCAAAGATGTAAATGAAAGATTCTTTAGAAAATCTTAATAATTGTTGTATTTTATTTGTGTTCTTTTTAATAATCTAATATCTGAGGAGTAAAAATTTGTTATTAAATGTATGACTTGAATTCTCAAAGAAAGTTCTGAATGATTATTCTATTTTTTATATTTAATTTTATCTTTTCAAAAACAATATCTAAAATTTTAATTATTTACTTGACTGTTACAAAATTTGAAAACTAAATATCAAATAAACCTCAATTAACCTGCAATAATATAATTTTTAATTAATATGTTGATTTAAAAGGATTACAAATATATTTAACCTCAAACGAAAAAGTATCTTGAAAAAACTCAAAATTACTAATTAATTAGTCACAGAAATTTCATAAATATTTTGTGAAAAACAGTTTAATTTTTTGATAATTTACATGAAATATTTATTAATGATTTTTAAATTAAAAAAAAACATACACACACAAATATTCATATTTTTTTCTACGAAATAAGCATCATATAATCTGAAAAAAAAAATGAAGATATTTCTTAATCATTAAAAATGCTTGCTGTGAGTATTACACAAAAATGTAAAAAGAGTTTTTACAACTGATGCTATAATTTTTTTCAGTATTTTTTCTAAAAAAAAATGAATATTAAAAATTTCAAAAGCAAAAAATAAAATTCACGAAAATGACATAACTAATTTTAACAAAAAATAATGTATCTTTTTTTTTTAACATTGTATTGTGAATAATCATTACAAAAATAATTAATTTTGAAAAATAAAAAAGCTGTAAAATCTCTCTATTTTGTTTTTAAATTTTTTTAATTAATTATTTTAGTATTAGCTGTCATAGAAATTCATTTAAAATTAAATTTTAATTCATTTTTTTTTTTTAAATTAAAATAAATCTATTTATCTTTAAAAATAAATAAAAGTTAAAATAAAAAATAAAATATCAAGTAAAATTAATGCAATGTCATTATTCATGTCATAGATAAATTCATTCAACAAGCAAGGATTTATTATTGAATTCATTTTTTTCATTTATCCTATGTATTACATAGATACATTTTGTACACTCAAATATATACCTATGTATATTATCCTATAAAAATCCTTTTAGTCTACTTTTTTTATATAAATAATTTTAGTTTCACATATCTAGTCAATTTTTTTTTTTTTATATCTTTAACATTTTTTAATGTGCTTTCATTTTTCACACACGCATAACAATGAAATTATACAAAAAAAAAAAAAACATAGTAAAGGGCAAATATGTAAAATAAAAACGAAGGGCACGAAATGAATTATAAACTTAATGCACTTCTAATCAACAAATAATTTTTGTGATATAAAACCTAGACGACATACAGAATGACATATTAAGTGCTATGTGAAATAAATTCATAGCAAAAAACTATACATATGTACATATGTAAATATATAAAATTTACGTGTACACACATAATAAAATTTCACATTTTATATGGAAGTCGCGACATTTTAGATGAATTTTCATCATTTTCTGATGATGATGATGCATTCACACTATTTATCGTGATTTATTATTGTCATAGGATAAAAATGGTTAATGTTATTAGAATCATTATTTTCCATATAAAAGTGCATTTACTTTAAAAAGATGCAATTTTGTTTTATTTTTAGTCTCGACATCATGATAATGGACTCAAATTAATATTTTTTAAAACAGCACTTTTTTTAAAGTGTTTTATTTTAAATAATTTGTTCAATAAATAAATCACTTTACCACCATTTCAGTTTTATGTTATTTCTTTTAATGGGATTTTGGAACCTCACAGAGAATCTTCGACTATACATATGTACATACATATATCTAAGCTCAAAATTAATTTCCTTTAGTCCTCAAGAAATAAAAGAAAAATGTGTCAAATTGAAAATAATTTCTCAGTTCAGTCAGCGTAATCAAAAAATCATTAAGGTTTTGTGCGTTTCTGTGTTTCTCTTTTTCGGTATTTTTCATCAAAGACAAAAAAAAGTAAAGAAAAAAAAAAAAGGAATGCTGCAAAACATTTTGGTGAAATTTTATGAAATTAACGTAATTTTTCTCAAATTTTAATATTTTTAAAATTCAAAATTAAATTATTCTTTTAAAAATTTTTTGTAATGTCATTAAAAAAAAAAAAGTGAAATGAAAGATTTCAAAATTTTGTGTAAAATTTAAAAAAAAAGATACAATAATAATTATAATTATTATGAAAATTTTTATCAGTTAACTTTTACATGTGTGTGTATATTTAAAAGTAATTGTTTTCACAAATAAAACTTAATTTAATTTGTTTTTATAAAATTTTATACATTACACACGAATTAATGTATATCATGTATTTATTATGTATTTTTATGTATATGTGTTATTTAGTTCAAATTTTTACATTAATTTTCATCCAAAAATTCAACAACATTTGTCAGAATTTCAGCAGATACAACATAATTAACATCACTTAATCATCATTATGGTCAGTGTTATGTTATTATCATTAACATCGAATTTGTTTGTGTATCTGTCGCCTTTTTTCAACAATATTTTTATATTCATTTTATAATGCATCACAAGATGATGAGATTCCTTTTTTTTTTTACAAAACAGAAAAAGATTAAAGAAAGAAAAAAGAAAAATCTAAATTAAAATTACCAGCTGTGCAAAATTAATCACGATTATGCAGTATATGTACATATGTATGTTCATTGCATAAAAGGGATAAACTTTCTGTATAGGTATATTCCTTTACGATAACTTCACTTTGAGTACACTAAAAGTATACATTACGCTACACATATACGTTTAATAAATTCAAAAAGAAAACATTCGAGAAATGCATGTGAAAAGATCAACTTGACATTACTGTGTTTTCATTTTTTTTTTTTTTTTTTGGTTTTTTTTTTTGTTAATTTTTGGCCAAGTCAACGTACTTGATACGCGAATTTTGCTCCTGGGCATGCATAAAAATAATCATTTAGTTGTTTTTTTTTTCCTCTCTATTTTCGTGTTTCTGTTTTTTTTCTTTTTCTTCTTCCAATTTTAAGATGAATTAATTCTTAATATGCGAATACACATACACAAACAAATGCGGTATAATTTTACTTTAATGTTTTTTAAATTCCTTTTTTGAAATAGAGAAGAGAGTTGTGATTTTGTGAATGAAGTTGAATATTGTATACAAGAATCATCATCATCATTGTCGTTATATAACATTCGTAGTGTACAAATTAAAATGGTCAAAAAGAGAAAAAGGTGGAAGGATATTATACTATTACTATTTTTGGACATACATACACATACAAAGAATTTATAGAATCATCATATTATAGTTTGTTCGCGTTGAGTTGATGATATAGGTGCATAATATAATTGAATACTCTTATGCAACCGATATGTGTATGATATAATAATAAATGCTTAAGGGTCTGTTTACAGTTTTTTTGTTTTTTGTTTTTCGCTTTTGGCAAATTCAAAAGTATTAAGAGAGATGCGAATTTGTAATTCTGTTTTTAAACAGAAGAAGAAAAAAAAAAAAAGGATTCTTATATACAAAACTGCATGAAATGTGATATTGCTGTTGGCTTTTTGTCCTGTCAGTTAATCAGTATATCTATATACAGAATAATATGCATAGAACAGTTAAAATTGTTGTGTATACAAAGTCACTGTTTTTCTCTAGGATTTCAAAACTAGTACAAAACTAATTCAAATTCCTAAAGGGAGCATATATATGTATATTTCGAATTTTTGGCATATGTATGTATGTATGTTCATAAAGGAAATAGATTTTCTTTGACATTGGATATACAAACAGCTAAAAATTTCAATTCATGATTTAAGTGGTGTTGTATATAATTCTTTGTATCTGGATGACTAACTGATGATGATGATGACTGAATTGCATTTTCTAAAGAAATGTATTTTCAATTGAATCGTAGTGTATTTTATATTATACGATATAGCTATATAAAGATGATATAGGAATTTATTCATTTATTCACGAAATTTGATAAAGTGTATTATGTATAACAAACAGTTCTTGTATTTATATACGAATGAAATCTATTGATATCCATAATCTGTTTAAAAGTTAAATTGCTTTGAGCTTTTACAAAAAAAAAAAAAATAATAAAAAAAAATAAAAAATAAAAAATTTCTGTTTCAAATATGAACAGAAGTACTTTAGAATTTATTTTCAAAAGAAAAAATAATTGTGATTTGAAAATTTTTGAAGTGATACTAATGCTTTCGGGTTATAATTGAATATTAAAAAAAAAAACACACACAATAAGATTTTATTTTAGTGATGTGATAAAAAAAAAGTGTGAAAGTGAATGATTATAAACAAAAAGAAAAATAGACTCTTAAAAAATCTGAAAAGGATACACTTATCCTTTGAATTTAAATAAAAATTTTAATCGCTAAAAATAATGTATTTATTTTCTGAAAAAAATCGTTACATTTTCTTAAAACGAGTCTAATTCGCGAGTCTAAGGATTTTTGTGTGTTCCGAAATCTGTGAAAGTTCCAACAAAAAATACTCATTAAAAATTTTTCTTTTCATATCCTTTTACAATTACTAGCTTTATTCTCAAGAATATGAACACCAAAAACTTAGTGCATATTAAAATAATGAAAAGGAAAAAAAAACAGAACAGCAACTGCTTACATTTTGACTGAAAATTTCAAAGATACAATATAAAAACACTTATGATTATACTTTGAAGATTGGACAGGTAAAAAGAACTTGTATTTTTTTTCTTCTTTTATTTTATACTCAAGAATTCAGATTATTTTACAAGGACACAGTAATTGAATCAGTATTTTTTTTTTTTTTTTTTTTGAATACAACATAATTTTTTTTCATATTTTTAAAATTCAATCTTAGATATGCTCAACGATTATTCCATTAAAAAATAATTACACTTGAAAAAGATAAAAATTAAAAGAAAAAAACAAAAAAGCCACATATTACATCACGATTTCATATATGAATCAACATTTCAACATAAAAATGACAGAATAATTTAAAAAAGACATTTTCCTAATTACAAAATCTTAATTGAAGTAACTTTGAATATTATATACTCGTACGTATCTCTTTTACATTTGTGTTTGAATGGATTACAAGAAACTTAAACCATTGGTATACAAAAATTATTAAAAACAAAAAAAAAACAAATGATTTCACTTTTTTTTTATGAGAAAAACTCTTCAATTTGCGTTTTAAAGAATTTATACCTTGATTATTTCATATATCACTTAATACGATCTTCTTGCATATTATCTTGCAAGTTTAATATACTTGCTTTAAGATATCGTTTTTTTTTTTTTTAGATTGTTGAATAAGTAGATAAATGTGTCTCTAAAAAATGATTTATCACTCAACTTTTATATAGTCTACAAAAATTTTACACCTGATTTTATATACCGACATATGTACATATGTATATACCTTACGGCATTTAAAAAAAATCACATTTTATAACATTTAATAGCATTCATTCATATTCACAAATAAATACGATTTAAATTCATTTTATTAATTTATCCTTTTTTTTTTTATTTTTGCTTTTTCAATCTTTTTGTATTTGTGTGTTAAATAAGTTTAATAACAAGTCAAGAAAAAAAGAAAAAAAATTAAAATTACATTTTATCTCTTGTGTGTGTTTTTCTTTTTTTGTATACTTGAATAAATCATATTTGAATTCAATCAATTAAATCTTTTTCATGTAAAACACATGTTATTTTTCAACTAGATTTTCAATTTTAATTTTAATTTTTTTTTTTTTTCATATTAAATTGTTATACTTTATTTCAAGTAAAAGTTAATTAACTACCTGTATTTGTAACTATGCTATATTTCTGAAGGGGAAAAAAAAAATTATAGTAATAAATTATAAAATATAGCTGTGGTAATAATTAATATAATAATTCACTGTTAGACAGCTATAGTATCTGAATTATCAAAAATTAAAAAAATAAGATACTTTTACTTTTACATTTTTCTCTGAAAAACAAATAATATCTAATGTGATTTTTTTTTCTTCTAAATTAAAATATTGATTTATATAATTTCCAATTTCATTAGAATGAATTACAGGTGATTAGATTATTCTACGGAATATACTTATATACATTTTATATATTTTTTTTTTTTTCAAAATTTGTTTCTCATGTTTCCTTTTATTAGCTTTATTATCTGATAATAATGAGATTTATTATTCTTGTGGTCTAAACTAGAATTAAATGCACCTTTTATATTTTGCATTTCAATTATAACCAACTATAGAATAAATTAAAATTGCCACAAATTGGCGGTTCGTGGATTATTGATTGCTACCGGTTAATTGAAATATTATTATTATTGAACACATTATAATAAAAATAAAACTAAATACTACTATATACAGGTGCAATTGGAATGGTGCTGTGTACATAATATTGCATGTTATCTATACGAGTATATACATTTCGTATTTGTGCAATTATTAAATGATGAATATAAATTAATAAATCGTGACATATTAATGGGAAAAAATTGAAAATATCTTTAGAATAAAATGAAGTTATTTTTCACAAATAATTAAAATTCTAAACAATGTTGTCTTTGATATAATCAAAATGAACTAACAATAGACTAGACTAGAGTAACATACTTATGAACAATAAACTAAGGTAATACGAATGCCAATCAAGTAATCAGTCGTTTTGCAACAACTTAATCCTTGAAAGATCAATAGATAATTTTTTGAAAAAAATCAATATTCTACAGGTATTCTGAATGTGACACTGGATAAATTCTATTCTTCCGGTAGATTTGTCTGCAGGGTTCTTAAAAAAGTATCCACCTCTAATTTTTTCATTATCGCAATCTTTCTTGAACTTTATATTCAGTACAATTCTTACCATATGTCCAAATTTTTTTTTCTTATATGAAAATACGTTTTTTTTTTATATTTTTGAATATCAAAAACAAGATTAATTACTAACGGATGTTTTTGAATTTATCAAGTAATCGATGAAACAATGCACATTTTTTTTATATCTAATGTATTCATTACATTTGATGCTATGTACTTATTTTTTTTTTAACTGAACAAAATTGTCGCACATGTCAGATTCATCTTGGGTATAATTTCATGATCAGTCTTTTTTTTTTTTTTTTTTTTTTTTTTTTTAAAAAGTACTAAAGTACGAACGGTTGCATTTTTGTTTGATCAAAAAGCGTTACAATGCATACCTTTAAAAAAACAAAACTAGGATTCGATACGCAATGACAATACAATATTCTGTTGAAACCTTAATTTTCTTATTTTCATCACAAAAACTCGAGTCAATGGCATCCAAGAACGTTTTTTTGTTTGTTTGTTTGTTTGTTTCATTACATGCACAAAAACAAAAAGATGTTTTTAATATCATTTTGATGCAAATGCAATTGAATGATGATGATGTAAACTTTTCATTAATATAATGTGCCTTATTGAGCAGAGATACTTATACAGCTCAAACGTTTACAAAACAAAAAAAACAAAAAAAAAAAAAAAAAAGACAACCATCTGCTTGTATCCATTTCATATAGTCAAACATTATTATCCTTTAATGTGATTAAGCGCATATCATTTACTTTCATGGACGATGCATATAATATTTTCAGTAACTACACTTTTCTTGTTTTAATACGGTACAACGTGTATATGTGATAATATATAATGCATCCTTTTAATTTAACTCGTTTCTCTGCATGAATTTACATTTTTTTTTTTGTTTTTCTTTTACTCTCTTTACTTGAAAATAAAAAATTAAAAAAAAAAAAAAAACAAATTTTCAACCGACCTGTTTTATGATACAGAGTATATTTTTCAAAGAAAATGAAAGTTTATGCATATGCATAATAAAGTGTGTCCGTTATTTTTATCCGTGAAATTAAATATATGTACATGATATTAGTAAAATGATTGTATATTACTTACCTGTGTGTGATCGTATCATAAAGAGATACATATGTGGACATAGATACATATATTATGCAGTATAATTAGTTAAATATATAATATTACTTATATAGGGTGTTTCGGCTAATTAATAACTTATTAAAATGAAAATTTAAAATTTCGTTATAAAAGGATTTAACTGTGAAGTGAAAATGTATCTATTTAGTATATATAGCAAAAAATGAATTAGAAAAAGTATAAAAATTATCAACGTGAAGTTTTTAAAAGAAAATAAAGATTATTAAATATGGAAAAATCAGAAAATACATATATCTGTATATATTTGTTTAGAATTTAAAGTTTCATGTATTAGTAAAGTATTAGTTTTAAAAAGGTTTTTCCACTTTTCATAGAGTTCTGTTGAAAGTTTATTTTCATGACCTTTGGGTCTCATGGTAGACGATGTAATTTTTAGACCTTACTGTTCGTTTATCTGAATTCTAGTTTAAAAAAAAAACTTCAAAAACACCTTGTATATTCATTTCGTTATATTATTACAATATTTTCAGAAGTTAGTGTTCTAGAAAATCATTAAAAATAACAAACAGAATACATACATATTTTATCTCCTTGTAAAAAATCTAAAAAAAAAAATATAGGAATATATAGATATAATGTACATATGTACATATGTGAAAACAGTGTTTTTAAAACACCAACATGTACCACACGATAAAGCTTATTAAAAGATTTCGAAAAATATTGCAAAAAAAGAAAATGTTTCATTAAGCCACATAATAATCTAAATTGCAAAAATTTCGTAATATATAAAATTTTTTTCATATGTCACATATAATATAACCCTAAAAGCTACGACAAAAACTGTCATTTACACTTACAAAATTTCATATACAGTACGCCAGAATATAAATGAAAAATTTCCGGTTGCTTGTTACCTATACCAGATAAAAATAATATTGTATCATTTATGCGTACCTACTACCTACCTACTATATATATGTAATACATTATAATTTATGTACTTACAATTTATTTAAAGAGAAATATGCTAGATACTGAGAAAAAATAGCTTCTGGCTGACTGTTTCAGATAAGAAAATTGCAATTAATCAATGAGCCAGTAGTTTTGCTGTGAACTGTCATACCCTATTTTTATATTGGGTTATGGATTATTATTTTTTTTCATTCTTTTAATTTAATAATAGGTATCTAGTTAGTATAGTCTTATAGAAAGGGTTAAAAATTAGCAGCTATTTGTATTCGTATAAAATGTTTCCTTATTTTAGTCTAAGATTAAAAGGAAAAACACAAAAAAACAAACAAATAACGCAATAATATTCTACAAGACAAAATTAAGGATATCAATAGCATAAATTCACAATAAAAGACAAAAATTTTCTCGTGTTAAAAAATGAAAAATCTTCTTGTCTCTTTACCGATAAAAAAAAAATACATGTCGTAATTTACTCACTTAAAATCACTTGAATATTAACAACGGTCAAAATGCAGAATTATAATTTCCATAAAATCCATGGATTATTCTGAAATATTTTAGCATTTAAAAAAAGAAATAAAACTTAAGTACGAAAAAAAAAAAAGTTATTTTTTAACATGAAAGTCCTTATTATGCAATTTAATTTTTTATGACTTTTTCTGTATTCTTGAAAAAAAAAATGTCCTTAAAAGGCCTCATAAACCTTCATTAAAATACAACAAGAACATACA
The DNA here is from genome assembly GCA_939192795.1 of Bombylius discolor. Taxonomy (NCBI): domain Eukaryota; kingdom Metazoa; phylum Arthropoda; class Insecta; order Diptera; family Bombyliidae; genus Bombylius; species Bombylius discolor. The sequence goes on from OW584240.1 coordinate 39,123,419, forward strand.
TACATAAAAAATCTTATTACAAAGGACAAATTCATTTTTTGTTGTTGTTGTTGTTTTTTTTTTTTTTTTTTTTATTAAATAAAATATATGCTCGTAAATTGTTGAGATATATGATTTTCAGTATGATATAAAATTTTTTCAAAAAAAATAAAATAAAAGATCATAATATAAGGTAAAATTATTGAGGGTACGTTATAAAAAGAAATTAAAATTTAAATACATACATGAATTTTGTTTTTAATATTTTTGTTTTTTATTATATTTTACAGATTATTACCGTAAAAAAAAAAAAAACAAATATCCTTTCATACAAAATTAGATTTATCGAAAATATAAAATTTTCAAATTTAATTTTAATATCTTTTCAAGAGAATGAAAAATTTTCATGAAAATCTATTTTTAATACGTATCTTTCTAGGCCTAAAAAATACAAGAGAAAAACAATTTTAATGGACTTCTTAAAAATGATTCTGATAATTTACCCTTTCGTTACAAAACAAAAAAAAAAAAACAAACAAAAAAAAGAAGAAAAGAAGAATAATAGCAAATTTTCACTTGAAATGAAAATTTTATAAGTCCGCATTATTACAATAACACGATACAAAAATAAATCATTGAAATAATCATCATTTCATAATACAAAAAAAAAAAAAATAATAATAATTCCCCATACAATATTTTTTTTTTTTTCTCTTCAAAACAGATTACCGATTATCTCTTACAGTATGTGAATTTTTCATTTATTTTATTGTTCGGTTTCATGGTGTATATTTTGAAAATTTATATTATATATAAAATTTGATTATCAATTTCAAAAAGAATAATGTTACCATCTGTCAAAATGAACACTGTAATGTGATATGAAATGAGAAAAAAAAGTAAGTCAAAAAAAAAAAAAATGTACTTTTGGAAACAATTCATGAAATCACCCCTTGTAAATTAACATTCTAGAATGGAATTATTTATTTTTTTGCAAAAAAAAAAAAAAAAAGAAACAATATAATTGTGTGCAATGTGCATTGAGTCTTTATTATTTTATTTTGAATTCAACTCGTACCGGATGTTTATCTTTTCTTTATAGTATAGTTGTAAGTAATGGTCATATGTAGATCGTAGATCATAGACGATTGATGATAAGTAACTTTTATTCAGTTCGTTTTTTTTTTTTTTGTCAACTGTTGAAAGGACAAAAGAACACACTGAAAATAAAACAATTTTTTTATTCAAACAAAAGCATATATGTATGTATGTACGTAAAACAAGCGTAAAGTTAGTAAGTAATATAAGAAAAGTAATGCCAAACTCCACTAACGGTAAAATCCTTTATTCCGAAATTCGTCATTAATTTGTTGTTTTTGTTTTTATTTTTCTTCAAAGAAATCACATAATCTATAGAAGTATGATACAAATTAATTCATCAATACTTTTTTTTCTCACAGTGTTTTGCTAATCAAAAGACCAGTGAAGGGATATCCCTATGCTGTGCTTCATAATTTAAAAAAAAAAATCATTAACTATACTTTTAAAACTTTAAAAAAAATGTTTTTATTTTCTAACCTAAAATGTCTAACTAATACAAGTCGATTGGCCTCTAAAAATATTATAATTAATCAAATAATTTTGGCTCAAGAAGAAGGGTATGCTTCTGTTTTACTTTACCGTAGTCGTATAGTAAAAACAGTTCTTCGCTATATCTTATTAATTTAAAAAAAAAAAACACTAAATACATTTCTCAGAAACGCATAATTATTTTAAAACCCTACTAAATGACTTCTAAATAATTTTCTACTACTGACCTGAAAATAAAGCTAGAATTCTAGGTACCTATTATTTTTATTTTAAATTAAGAATAATTACTATCTATTCGACCTTTGACCTATTTTTTATTGAATTAGTATCTATTATTTATCTTTTGCACCTTTTGAATGTGTACTTTTAAAAAAATTTTATATAGAAAAGAAAAAACAGTAAGTTTTTTTTTCTTTTCAATCACGTATAACAAAATCAATTTTGGTTTCATCATTCAATAATATTGTTTCTTCAATGTAACTCATCAACAGTAGTGAAATAGAATTAATCAATCATAAAATTTGAAAGTATATATTTAGTTTTTCGGTATCTTGAGAGACCCTTTTTGTAATTAGTTCGTTTTATTTGACGAATCGATAAAAAAAAACAAATATAGAATTAGTAGGCATGTATGTAGGTACGTTACACGAGTCAAAATTTACGTTCTACTTACTTTGTTACATATAATGTAACAGTAGGATACACACTACTTCCCAGTTTTGATTTGATGATCAATTTAGATTCTTTAAAAGCACGATTTGATGAATTATTCTAATGAATACTTTCTTCCATTTTTTCACTGTAAATGAAATTTTACACAATAAATAAATATTATTATTAATAAAAATTTAAACTTAAAATGGTATACATAGCTTAGGCTTTTATGGCTTGAAACTTTAATTTTAAGTACATATAGCTTAGCCACCGTAGAACCAGATGTACGTAAGTATTAAAGTAAAGTTTTTAATCTAATCTGAAAAATTCTATTGCTTTACGTATAAAAAGTAAATTTTTCTGTCAAAAATAAGGCGTTTTGAGTATTAAAAAAATTTGTCATCTGCTGTCATGAAAATATTTTCACAAAAAAAAAAAAAAGAGAAAAAATATCTTTTTAAATTTACGGAGCCGCTTTTTAATGTTTTAAAAAATTTTTTTTTTCGAGATACAAAATCAAAATTCACATCCTTCTTTTACATTTTCAAAATATTTTTGGTTCTCATTTTGTAGTGTGTGTATTTTTTAGATTATTATCTCATGGAAAAAAATGTTATTTTATTTTTCAATTTTTTTTTTTTTTTTGTAATTTTCCTTCAAGTACATTTTAAATTTTTTATTTAACATTTCAAATTAAAACTTGAAAATAAAAAAGAAGAAGAAATATCTTTCATTTCTTTGGTAATAATAAAGAATTTCACTTGATTACTATTCAATTTTTAATCCGAAAGTAATAAAATAAATGTAATCATTTTTATCAATTTGTCATGTCGCCCACGAAATACACACTTATCATGTATAAATAAAATAAGTAACAAAAATACATATTCAACTCAGGTTTTGGAAACAAGATTCTTTCCTTGAATATCTTGTATATAAAAACATCTGTACACCTGCCTTTGAATATATCAGCTACAATATAACATTTTTTTTTTTTTTAAATCATCAATTCTTCTCTTTAAGAACATATTTTGAGACGTTTTTATTTTAATTTTAACATTATTCATCTAAATACTTGCTGTATGTTTTCATTGAATACATGAAAAATATCAATCTGTCAGATTAAACGCATTGCTAAAGTTTTATGCTTAAATATATGTCAATATAAACTCTTTTTAATTCTACAAATTCTTTACAAAAAAAAAAAAAAAAAAAACAGAAAAGCAAAATTAAAATCTTAAGAAGATTAATTATCACAATTTGGAATGATCGAGGAGGTTACCAGGTAAGATGACGGTAGTTAAAGGATATTAGCACATACATACATATATCGGTATTATAAACGATTTTTAGGTTCTCAAAGAATTCAAAAATACAATTGCTTTGATTAATTTCTTGAAAATCTATTATGAACGTGTATAAAATGTTGGTAGAGTTTGTGTTCAAAGAAGAAAAATTGGGTTTAAAGATTTCGCTTAAGATCACTTTTACGCTTTGAATTTCATACAATCGTGAAATTAGGTTGTTGTCAGCTTTTTTGTTAAATATTCACAACAAATTTTTGCTGGACTAACTTATAATCCATTAATCGAATTATATAGGCTTTTTAATGCTTTATTGATTAAAATATGACAATGAATAAGATTATAATATTTTAAAACAATTTTCGAATTGAAATTTTCAGTTATGTAAACTGGTCAGTGACCGAAATTTTGAAGTATTCGCTTCTGAAATTCTCGGGTCTCAGGTTCAATATTCATTGGAATTGGATATAAACCTTATTTATTGAAGTTGTTGGTGGCTCTGGTTCCTGTTCACTGTAAGCCCTGTCATACTGTCCATTTTAAATTATAGGTGCATGTATTGTAGTATGGTCAAGGAAGTTTAGGTACTACAGTTCCCTGGACAGTCATAGCTATTTATTCAGTCTAAATCTTTTAAAAATCTTCAATTCGTAATAGAAAAGTTCTTAAATTTTAAATCTTGAAGAGATAAAAATTGAAACTTTAAAGGAAAAAGTTTCCATTGATAAGAAATCATAAAAGCTATTTATTTAAATACAAGTTTACAAAGTTCAATAAACGAGAAAATCAGCCATTATTTATATACAACCATTATTTATAATAAGAAATATCAATACTTCAGATATCCTTTGAATGATGTTACCAAAATAAGCTCATCCTCATCAGAGTTTTATTTATTTGACATTGTTAACAATTCTAATTATTTTTCTGTCATTTGATTTTATTATCTTAATGAAAACTATTAACGGTTGTTTAAACACTTGAAATACAAAATGAACAATGAAAAAAACAAAAACAACAAATTTCAATAAACATGAGGTTAAAATCCTTTTTAACTAAAATCGAATTTATATTGACATTGAAATTGATATATACAAATCGATAATATAATTTCCTTCAACTTTTGAATGTTTTTTTTTTGTTTTTACACGCTCGTGTAAACTTTTTCTTCTCATTTTTTCAATATATAATTACAATAAAACGTTAATGCTCATTTATCACTTTGTTAAATCATTGATTTAAGACCTTTATTTTCTGTGTGCTTTTTTTTTTTTTTTTTAAATTTAAATACTGCGCTACCGTTTAATTTTTCTCATTCACATTATAAAACAAACATGATGTTTTCTATTTCTTTCTACTTTTTATAAAATTACTGTTATACACCTCATTTACATATTTTGTAATTTATTTTTTTAAAAAAAAAAAAAGGTTTATGTCTAATCACACATATTTTAGATTATCCTGTAATTCTTTGCTATTTTATATTATACGTACACATAAACACAAACGATAAATGTAAAAATGTTAATCAAATAAAGCATGTGCAAAAAAAAAGAAGATATTTTTATAACAGTAGCAGTAAACATCTAATTAAAATGTAAAATAACTGTAAATTGAATGAAATATTTGAATTTGAGAGAAAAAAAATTATCCAGAGAGACTTTGATTTAAAGACGGAAAAATATGTATGTGCTGTAAAAATAATAAAGGTAAAAAAATTTGCAAAATAAAATAAAATAAAATAAATTCACACTACTAACTTCAAACTGCGTGTTAAGATACACAAGTCAGATTTAATTGAGATATTGGCAATAACTGACACCATTTGTACAAAGATCAACTATAGATTCTCATTTTTTTTCTTCACTATTTTCATTCTATGTGTTATTGCTATAATATGATTATTAGTAAAATTGTGCATTGCTGCAATTTCTTATTTTCATTTTTTTATTTTTTTAGTAGATATTGATGCTGTGTGTGCTACAAGAAATGCTAATTCATTTAAGTAGTTATAACTTACTAACTGACCATCCTAATCACTATTAGATCTTCATTGATAGTTTATTTTGTATATATATAACGTATGTACATTGTAGAAATTTATCTACATTTTTAAGTATATTTTAATACATAGTTTGTAGAATACACAAACAGATTGCACAATTATAAAAAAAAGAAAGAATATCTATAAAGTTTAAAAGTTGCGTGTTTAAATGTACTATAGCATTTTATCAGATAATTTATTGCAAGTAGGTTAAACTCTATGTTCCTCTCATTGAGATTAAGATTTGATATTGGGATTGGGATCATTTGAGGTCTAAATTATGTTCTAATCATAAGACAACGATGAAGAAGGAATTATTAAAGGTACATAGTGTGTTTAATTATATTAGCATTCAGGTATTACACATAATATTAAGCATTAAAAAGAAAGAAATTACAAGCATTTGAAAAAATTTTAATGTTAAAAAATAAATCTGAGTTGGAATTTACTGTATTAAAATGAACTTCCTGGAAAAAATTATGACCTATAGATTTTAAATTTTTTTAAATAAAAAAAAAAATAAAAAAGCTTTTACAGTAGAAAAACACTTACTTTCATTTCTCTTTTAAATTAAAAAGTTCGTCGTTGTTTTTACAAAAAACGAAGAGAAAAAATATTATTCTTGAAAAAACTGAAACTTTTCGAAATTGATTACGAAAGCTCAATTCAATCAGTTGAGAAAAATTCAAAAAATAGTCTAATTTTTGATTTTTTTTTTTTCGGAATTGGTGAATTTAAAATAATTTTCATTCAATCGTCAGTAGTCTGATTTGCCAACTGTTTGTTTTTAAAATAATAATAAAATTTATGTGTGAAAAGTCAATGAAGTTTCTTGCAAAATATCTAACAAAAAAAAAAAAAATCCTGGGAAATTTTAAAAAAATAAGGTAAAATTGTTTATATCTCTTCAATTAATCATCAAGCAGGTAAGACAAAAAAGATACTGAAGTAGACTAAAAACAAGAAAACGACATTCAATTCGACTGGGACTCGAACCCAAGATCTATGCCTTGCCGGGGCACTGTTCTACCAATTAAACTATCAGATGCCATGTTGCTCGCTGTTTACAATTCTCCTACAATACTTAACTAGGTAACATGCCAAAAGCTCGCAAATGAACTTTTTTCAGTTATATTTTCAGAACGATTCAGAAATTGTATAAATAAATTTAGTTAAATTACTAAAATTCACGATGAAAACAAACTTCAAAGACGCTGCTTATTCCATTGAAGAAAAACTGAAAATGTGGATACATTTGTGCCTAGTTACCTGTCTAAGTGTTAACGGATTTTCATTATTATTTACATTTTTCTCACCATTTATCAAAATCATAAAGTAATATTTTATGTAACTCTTTAATGTTTATTCGAAATATAAGAGAAAATGAAAATCAAAAATTTCCAGTTAATTTAAAAAAATACATACATACATATATAATATTGCACTTACTTCTTGATAAATATTTTATGCAAATATTTTCACGATTACCAAGGTCATAACTTTTTATGCTTGAAAAGTTTCAAAAAAAAAGTGAATAGAAAAAAGAAATCAAAAAAGTAGATAAACTGAAAAATAGATACATATTTACTTGGTAAACACTTTCAATTTTTTTTTTTTTTTTCATAAATCATGCAATTTTATAAATAACTATGTCTTTGACATTTTTGCTAGATTTCATTTGAAATCATCTGAAAATTTGACAAACAAAAAAAAAGATTTGAAAAATAAATGAAAATCTTTCAAACGTTGAACATTACCTTTATTTTTATTTTTTTTTATTTAAATTATTATTTGTCGTCTATCTAAATGGTGACAATCACAAAAATATCAACAACAAAAATATTGTTCGTTTCACTTTTCGCGTGTTTAAAAATATCATTAACATAAAAATATCTACCTTTGTTGAAAAGCAAAATATTAACAAGCATGATTTCTACCCACTAGTTTTTTTTTTTTTTCTTCTTTTTTTTTTTGTATAATCAATAAAAATTATTACATAAAAGAATTGAGTAAATTTGCACAATTGGTATTTTTTTTATCGTTAAACACATGTATATGAGTTCCAATTTTTCCTGCATTTTTCTTAGAATGTAAAATTGATGAAGTACAATTTATTCAGTAATTTGTGTAACTGCATGTTCAATGTACTCGTAATCATATAAAACTCTTATGTATTGAAAATTTTTTTTTTTTTTTGAACTGTGGAAACATTTATGATTTTATAACGGTGCATTTTTGAAAAAACAAAATAATTAAAATTATCGATACAGCGAATAATTTAAAAAATTATTTAATTTTCTTATTAAAGAGGTCAGAAATCTAATTTTATTTATAAAAAAAAAACGTCATTCAAATATTGCACTTTTTTTTTGCATAAAATTATTCCCATTCAAATCAGATAATATCAATTAGATTGAAGATACTTAGCTGCAATTGATATTTTGTATCTTTTCTATGTGTTTTACATGTTTCACGAACAGTTTTCTATTTAAATTTTATTAATATTGCGCGATACAGTATACAAATAAAACTATAGGGGGTCTTTTATAATTAAATGAGATTCTTTAATGAGATTCAATATGAAGCTGGGTGTAAAAATTTTTTCATTTCTATTTATTGCAATATGAACAATTATCTCATAAATACTTTGAATTGTAATTTTTTTTTCTTTTTTTCATGAAAAAAAAAGGAAAACCATGTAGCTAACTTAAATGATCCAAAGAAGGAGATCATTAATTCAATAATATTTAAATGTTTTAATTAGAAAACTACACGCTTATGGTAGATTTTATTTTTCAAAAGTAAAATAAAAAATAAAATTTAATTCGGAAATGAAAAAAAAAAATGGTTTTATGGATTATCTAAATTTGTAAGTGTAAATACATATGTACATACATACATAAATTTAAATAATTCATAACAGTGCTTTTGTAGAACTTTGTATTCAGCGTTTTTTTGTTTTTGAAATATTGTTTATCGCATAAAATTGAAGAAAAAACCCCCACCTTTATTTCTTTTTTTTTTTTAAATCTATTTTTTCAAACTGAAATTTGTTCTGAAAATTGTCATGAGCTTTTCTCAATCACCATCTATTTCGATTTATAGCTCACACTATTTCAGAGCAGTACTTCAAAATGTTCAAAGAAATATAAAATTAGATCGATTAAGTTTGGGAAATTTGAGTATTCTTCATCAATGATTTAGCAACTAAGAACAGCAAGCGACATGGCATCCGATAGTTTAATTTGTAGAACAGTGCCCCGGAAAGGAAACAGTCTTGGGTTCGAATTCCAGTCGAATCGAATGTCGTTTTCTTGTTTTTAGTCTATTACATAAGGAATAGTGGAAAAAAAAGACGATTTCTTTCGCCGTGGAAACTGTTTTTCGTGTTAAAGGTAAGCATTTTATATTGAATAAATTTTCACCTTTTTGAGAAACATCAACCATTCTGTGCATTGGATAAACACAATTTTCTCTTATTTTTCACTCTCAAAACTTTCTTCTATAAAAGAATTCCGTTGTGACCTATTTAAAAAAATTAATGGACAAAAAAAAATGAAAATTTCAATTAAAAAACAAACATCCTGATAAATTACAATAAATTTAAAATTATACATATATACATATGTATATTTTTCTGGCATAAATATTTATTGAAAAAGGAAATTTATAAAATTCCATTTTCTTGTCGTAAATAATTGCTAAATTTTGATAACAAGGCACACAGTAACGTAAGAAAAAAAAAAATACGGGTTAAAAATTATTTAATAAAAACTGTACAATGATTTATTTTTATTTTTAGTTTTTTTTTTTTCAACAATATTTCTTAGGAAATTTTTATGTATTTTAAATTATATGTAGCTATGTCCTGCATAATGGAATTACTAAATTTTGCGAGTTTTTTTTTTTTTTGTTTTTTTTTGTTTTTTCTGTGCGTTTTATGTTACCCTTATTCCGATAAATAGAATTTAATTTTGATATCTATTGCTTTTTGTAAAATAGAATACAAACTTCCTCTCTGGTTAAATTAACAGTTTAATGTTGTCTTTTAAACAGAAAGGAAGAAGCGAAATTTATGCAGGACCCTCATCAGAACAAATAAATGGCAAAAAGAAAAAAAAAAACACAAAGATGAGTAGTAAAAAAAAAGGAAACAAGAAAATTGGAACAAATTTTTATACAAATTTTAAAATGTTGTTTTGTGATTTTTTTTTTTTTTTGCTGATTTAGTTTATTTTGGGATCATTTCACAATTATAAAAGAAAAAAAATCAAAAGATATGAAGAAATTTTGAATACAAGAAAAAAAAATAGTTCAAAAGGACAGAATATCAAGTAGGTTAGTAGAAATAAATTTTTTTTGTTGTATACTCGAATATTATTGTTCAATTATGTATTATACATACATACATATATTTACTAAACAACATCTTAAAACGTTTATCTGATGCTACGTTCATTTAATACGAGAATAAGTAGTTTTGACCTGAATTCAAATTACCATCAATTTAAAGGGCCTCTTAAAATATTTTTTTTTCTTCAAACTGAACGTTTCTCGTTTTAAATATATTTTCAAATTTTTTTTTTTTTTCAAATCAAACATGACAAATACCTATATCAGCTACATAATAGATTTTTCAATTTAAATCGTACGGTATCTGCGAATACATCTAGAAATCATTTAATTTAAGGATCCTTACTATTTCCTTTTTCTAATTAATTTGTACTTTAAACAAGAAGTAATAACAATGTTTAATTTCCAATATTTAAAATACACTTTAACTGGAAAATGTTGAAGAAAAAATTACACACAAAAAGATACTTGAAAATCTTTAAAAAAAAAAATTGCTTAAAAAATTTTTGAAGTACTGAAATTTGTGTCATTTTTTTTTTCAAATCAAAAAAAAAAAATTAAAGAGAAGAAAAAAACAAATGAAAAATGGATTTTTACAACACACAAAATCAATTCTTAATTTTTTTTTTTCTTTTATCAATGCAATCTATAAGATGAATACGAAGTAATGAAACACAAAATTGCCTTCAGCACAATTTTACAATAAAAAAAATGAAAATGAAAAAAAAAAAAATTTGAAAAAAAATAAAAGAAAATTTTCTATCTGTAAAAAATGAAAAATCGTTCAATCGCAGAATTTATACTTTTTACTTTTTTTTTTGTAGTTATTCAATTGATTTTCACACAACAAAATGATGTATGTTCACTATACATGCACACATATGTATGTGTATGTATATGTGTACAGGAAACTTTTATACTCGTACATACATTCATATATGAACATTATATCAATTCCTCAAACTTTTTTTTTTTCCTTCAAAATGTATAATAAATACGTGAGCTTTTATACGACCGACTATTATGATTGTTCATTCAAGATGAAAATTAAAACTTAGTGATTTGATTTATTATTTTCTCATAGAAATCGAAGGCTGACTTTTTAGAATTGCAGAAAAAAAAAATTGAAAAAGAGAAAAGAAATTCATATGAATTTTAAAATTTATAAGAAATTCAACAGTGTTACTTTTTTTTTTTACATTAACTTAATATGAGATGAGAAGCAATCAAAAGAAAAATTTTTTTAAGTTTAAAAGGAGAAAAAATTAAGTAGATGTATTTAATTTATAGAGTGTGGAATATTACATGAATTATTTAGAAGAAATAGTCGGCTACTTAAAACAATTTTAAATTTTTTTTGTATCTGAAGTTTTTTTCAAGAGTTTAATGAGCTAAAGCATTTTTTTTTATAGATTCAAGCGTATTTGTTACAGTTTTAGCTATGCGTCGCCGCGTTACACTGTTACACTGTGTTCAGAAGAGCCGTGTGAAAATAGGTGGGAAGAAGAAGAAGAAGAAGGAAGAAAGTGGTGGAAATGACTGTTTATATAAATACTTTGCTCTTTGTGAGTGCGTCGACGCAAAGTAATGTTTCGCGTCAAGATAAATCATGTGAACGTTCATTCTGATACATGAAATGTGCGTTTAGATACTTGGGGGATATTATGTATAATACATACATATTATGTATCTCTGCTTTGGGTAAAGCTTCCTATGCTACCTTTTTTTTTCATAACTTTTTCCACTTTTTATCAGTACACACCAGCGTTGTTATGCCTAATAAAAGCAGTTAAGGATAAGGAATATCTCTAAGCCATTGCTCGTTATCTAACAAAAACGTGTGGGCAGTCACTATATAAATTTTTACAAATAGCACGTTTAAGCTCTGTTTTAAGCTTGTACTTTTATTATTGACAAAACCACGACTTTAATTGGAAGCATGAAAAGAACAAACAAGAAGGCAACAATCTTTTCGATCAAGAAGTTTGCGTTCTGGATGCATGTAGCATAAATTCTCTTTAACATTATTTCATGTCACCTAGTTTGTCCTTACAAGGATTACAAAACCCTCTCCATTATTTATTTATTTATTTTAATATTTGTTTTTGTGTTGAAAATAGTTTTTCTATCTAGCTTTCAACCACTTAGTAATGAGATTGAACTAATTTCAGTTTCAACAATCTTATTTAAAAAAAAAAAAAAACAAAAACAAAACATGAAAAATTGAAAATCTTAAATTACCCTAAAAAAATTGGTTACATTTGCTTCCAAGGAAACTCAATGTATTTTTTTTTTTAAAGATTTTAATGGTGATTTATGATAAGTTTGTGTTAGGGTAAAAATAAAGTGTGCAATTTAGAAAAGGAGAAAAAAAACTCTTTTTTTTTTTTTGAATGAAAATTCACAACTTGATTAAAACACACACACACAAACAAACAAATACACTGTAAATTAATGATAAATTGTTTTCAATCAGATGACAAATTGAATCATGAAATAGAAAAAATTCATCATGGATAAAAAGTTTTCTTAAAAAAAAAAAAGTAAGAAATAAAATCAAATTTTATTTCGAATTTTTACATTGCAATTTGAAGATACAATTTGCAGTATATACAATAATATTTTTTCAATGCATAATAAATTTTCATTATAATTTACAAGGATGAAATTCAATTTATTTTAATAAATAAACATAAGAAGTAATGTACGAGTATATTTTTAAATTTTTGTATGATGAGAAAAACATGAAAGATATATAATCTAAAATGATAGCGAAACGAAAAGGCGTTGATTAGATTTTTTTTTTTTTATGAAAAGTAAAAATTGTCAAAGGAATGAACTTTTTATTTTATTAATTTTCATTCATTTTTTTTTTTATTGTATAAATTCATTTATTAGTCAAATGTGGAAAAATCTTAGAAATAAACGAACATTTTTTAAAAAAAAAAAAATCTAAATTTAGAGCAAATTTAAAAATGAAAAAAAAAAAAAAGGAAGAAAATAGTGAATTCAAGGCACATTTCACATATGAAATATAATTCTGTAATTTAAAGGAAAAAAAAAATGTTTCCTTTCTATGTGTGTTCATGTGTTTTTTATATAATAGATTTTATTTGTTTGAATTAAATTGCATTCTCCAATTTTTTTTTTGTTGTTGTTTTGTTTTGTGAACACTACGATGATGGTTAGTTAAAATCTGTGTTTTTTTTTTAAAGCAAATTGTAATAAAAGGCAATTTTTTTTTTTCGTTGTACGTGTTTGGCATAGAAAAATTATGTCATAGGTAAAGTACGTACATATAAACTTAAATTGCCTGCCTAGTAACAAAAAAATTTTGGTTTTTTTCATTCTAATATAAAAAAAAAATCGATACAAATGTAGAAAAAAAAAATTAGATATCAGATAATTTGTGTGTATTTTTATATATACATGTTAATAATAATTTTTATTTAAGCGCAATGGCACATTGTTAAGAATAGAAAGTATCATTTTGATGATTCCATTTTACTTATTGCCTGTCAAATTTATTTGTGAGTTACAATGAACTTGTAAAATTGTTACCTGAGGATAAAATTCATAATATTTTCGTAAATAAAATGAATATCTTGAATCTTCAAAATTATATACGAGAATAAAACATAACATATAAATGCCTAAACATACTTGAAACATAAAATATAAAAATAACATGAATTTATCCTTAAGGATTATTTTCTTCAACAAATAAAACTGAAAATTCTTAGTCTACAACTACATAATATGTATCATCATTTTATTCATGTGTGTTTATATGTAATTTTTTTTTTTATTATTATTTTGAAAACATAAATTCTATTATTGGATCAACATTTATATTTGTATGGAATATATGGTTAACACGTGTCCAATATTTGTTATTGAACTTTAAAGATAAAAATTATTTTTACATTTTTCAATCAAAACTTTTATTTTGTAAATTTATTTTTTTTTTTCATTTGTAAAAAAAAGGTTTTGATATATAGCTATATATTTTTTTTTTTCAATAAAAGTGAGTGGGATGTCAACAATGTGAAAAGTTCTTATTATTTTGAATGTTACCTTGAACTTACTAGATTTATCGGAAGGTTCGAAAAGATTAGAAAAATAACTTTTCAATTAAGTGAATATTTAATTTAAATTTTCAATCGAGTCTAAAAACTTTTTAAAGTCAAAAAGTTAAATTATTCCATAACTTTCGAATACGTAGTATTTTTTCGAACACTTCATTTACAAAGAGACATGTGGATTCATTTTATAAGTGAAAAAAAGGTTCCAACAAGTTTATTTTTCTATCGGAATATATTCTATCAAGCTGTGGGTTAAAGATACGAGTAAAAAATAATGATTATATTCCGAATGAGATGAAACGGATAATTGGACGGATTTGATCGGAACATAATTGTTGGAAGAAATTTTTTTTTCTCAATATCTTCACAGTTTTTTCAGCGGGTCGAATTGTGTTGACTGTCACGTTCTATAGAAGTGTTTAAGTTTTGCCCGACTGCAGCTCAGTTTACCTCATTCTTCACATCCTTTTTTTTATACGTGGACTCCACTTTCCAGTTCCATAAGTTTTATGTTACTATAGTTGGTCTTCTTTCCAAATCGTATTTTTTGAAAGGAAAAATTGAATTTTTCTTGTAATTTTCATCCTAACATGTCCCTCATAGTTTTCAAGGAAAGCCGCTCATCTTACTTTTATTTATCTTTCAAGGAAATATTTCCATTTACAAAAAAAAAAACAAAAACATTATTCAATAAATAAATAAACTTGATTTAAGTTTAGTAAGCAATTTCATGGAGACAAAGTCGATACTTTCGAAAGCGATGGCAAATAAAAAAATAAATAAATAAATAAAAAAGTGCCGCGAAAAGGCTGTTTGATTGATGTTTCCACTTTTTGTTTGTTTTTTATTTTTTTATTTTTTAGAATTTATAATGACAAACTCGTAACTTTACTTTGTTTTAGTGTTTGTTTTTGTTTTGTCTTTTAAAATATCATTTACAACACTTTAATATTGATTGTACATTACTTTAATAGTGACACCCATTTAAATTATTCTTGTAAATCATGCAGTGCAAAAAATATATTGTCGCATTCATTAAAAGTATTTATACTTTAAGACCTTCAATAACAATTATTTTTTTGTTTGTTTGTTTTAAAAATCAATGAAAAAAAAACACCAAACATAAAACACACACTACCTACTTGTATTAAAATCCTGTCTTTTACAATGATTAGTTTTACGAAATGTCAATGATATTGAACGGATGATTATATTCATTCGACATTTATGGCAAAATCAAGAATTCTATAAACTAAGAAATAAATTTTTAACTGCCACGAGTAACACTCATTAATTGTTAAAATGACATGACTTTGACAGGAGTTTTTTTTTTGTTTTGTTGTTTTGCAAAAAAAAAAAAGTGCAAAAAAATTAAATTGATTAAATTTTTTAAATATTTGAAATTTTTATATTAATTTCACTTTAATGACTTTTAATTTTGTATAATTGTACATAAACCTGCACAAATTTATTAAGAAAAAATAAAGCGGAAAAAATCCCGAGTAGTGTGTGATTTTTCCCATATCTAACAAATTGTCAATCGATGGAGTAAAATAACGTTTCATTGAGGCCAGAATATTTATCTCCTACGCTTTATCCAAATTAAAGTCTTTTATTCGGTAGAGTAAAATTAAAGTTATCATGTGTGAAAAATTCAAAAAAAAAAATTCCTATTCTGTCTAAGAGTCGTGTATCATTTTCATACATTTTTTATTTGTATCATCGAGACCTATCTTCAGCAGTTGCCCAGATTAGTACAGGACACCCTGGGTTTTTTATTGATAAATACGAGTATATTTCGATAAAACGAAATTTCGCCGGCTACGCATGATACACACCGTATCGTTGCAAAAAAAATATATGTTATACATATATCCTTTAAGCAGTAAAAAATATCGAATAATTTACTTTTGATCTCAGTTTCTAAGTATATGCAATTTTTTCATTGTAACATATACATCTTTAAAATACATACACAATAAAAAAAATTACGCCGACGTACATATGTACATAAGTATATTTACTTCGATCCTTATAATTTTCAACATAAAAAGTATCTTTGTAAGCCTTTTGTGTGCTGAAAGAATATAAAAGCTTTTGAAAAAAAAATTTTTTTTTTAGTTTTATATAAAAACAAAAGAACACACACATACAAATATAAACATTTTCTATTTTATGATAATGTTATTTTCTATTAGTTTTTATTTTTATTTTACAAACATGTTTTAACATACTTAAAATATAAATACTAAAAAGCTTTTTTTTTCCACATAATATATACATATAGCCTAGTTAAGCCTTTTAATATTTACCCTTATTAGTGCTCATAAAAATTGTTGTATAAACATACAGTAAGCATAAGTATTACTATAATAGATGAAAAGTTTATTTTTCTTTAATTACAATTTATATGTATTATGAGACATTTCATATGTAAAAATTATGATAAAAATAAAATGAAAAATATTACATATATTAGAAGGAAAATATTTTCAACTAAAAGTTCTTAGTCGATATTATTTCGGTTTAAAAAGTTAATTGGAAGGTTTAGTTGTATTAATCGTA
Organism: Bombylius discolor; assembly: GCA_939192795.1. Taxonomy (NCBI): domain Eukaryota; kingdom Metazoa; phylum Arthropoda; class Insecta; order Diptera; family Bombyliidae; genus Bombylius; species Bombylius discolor. Next base: position 39,139,993 of record OW584240.1, read on the forward strand.
CGTTTAGTGCCACTGCAAAGTCATTATTCGTACTTTTCTCGATTACTCAAGAAAATTTTTGAAAAAAGAATCGATTTTTTAAAATAAATATCAAAATATTTCCTTAATTAAAATAATCAATGATTATCATGAATCTGTAGAAGTATATTTTTTTTTTTTTTTAAAAAAAAAAGAACAATTCTCAGAAATTGAGACTGAAAATATTAAATTTCAGTAATAAATTCTCTGAAATGCCGACATTCATAATTTTAACATGATATAACCCTTTAGATTAAATTCTATACAATATTGATGCATTAAATTCAATTTATTAAATTTGATACATCTTTCATATTAATCAGATTTTCTAATCAATGAATTATTTATTTCAATTAATTCGATTAGAAAATCATTCATGTGCGATAATTTTCTATTTAAATATTATATAAAATTTCTAAAAGATCTTTTACTATTTTTGGACACCTGGGAAGGATTTTTGTTTTTGTTTTTTGTTTTTTTTTTTAAATCAATTTTTTGATTTTTATTAAAAATTATTTAAGGATGCCGTCGTCGCCGGTAAATTGAAGCAATCAGATTAACCATTAGAGTTAGTTTTAAATTTGATAGTAATAGACATTACATTGCTTGTTTAACAAAGAATTAATCTTCATAATTTATTTTACGGTAAATGTAATCTTGAGAATTTAGATTGGTTTAATTTTTTTTTTTAAAATAAATAAAAAATTCGATTTTATAATTTTTATATAATTTAGAATAGTAATTCTGTTAAAAAAAGGATAATAAATTTTTTTACCTTTTTTTTTTGTAGCTAAGATAATGTTGATCATTGAATATAAGGCCACAATATGCTCGTAGTATACCACGTAAGTATGTATAATGTCATTTCGTTGAATGAACATTTTTACCTGAGATTTTCACAATGAAAAATTTTTACCAAGTTATGGTATCTCTTTTCCTCTAGAGTATGACAGTGACACAGTAGGTGCTTTAGATTTTCTTTTTTACTAATATAATGACACATTAAGGGACGCACACCCATCAGGCTATCTACAATATAGTAGACTTCAGTATAGCCTGCTCTGTCGTTTATTAAATTGAAAAAGCGCTGTGGTTTTCTTTGAGGTTATAGGATACCCACAATTTTCTAATTTTTTCGTATATTCACAAGATGTTGCAACATTGTAGTTATTTTTTCTGAATTGTTTTGGAAACATACATGAAATTCAGGATAATTGGTGATTTTATAGTTGCAGTTGTACAAACATATTATTGTAATAGTTTTATCTAAATAATTCCTCAATTTTTGTGAGCGGTAACAGTACTAAAATTCATTTTTGATGCAATAGCTCTACTTTTCTCAGATTATACAATTTCTTCAAGAAACATAAACAAAGTTTAACATACGAACTTTACACATGTGTGATTAACGCCGTTTGGCTGTTTTTCCTTTTTTCTAATTTTTTTACGGATTCATGCACGAAAATTGATTTGTTCTTCTTGAAAAAGAGCCATGGTTAAATACCAAAAATAAAATATATGCTTTATTTTTTTCTAAACTAAAAAACTCCCACACAAACACTCCAAAAATAAATTTATAAAATCTATTATTATTCTATCTTAATCTTATTTACCAAAATATTAATTTTTTTAATGGTTTAAACATATCAAGCCAATTATAAGTGAAATTTAAAACTATCAAACATTCAAATTTATATATTTTTTTTCTTCTGTTTAGAAAAAAAAAAACATGACCAAGTTGATTTAAGTTAAAAACATAATTTATTTTTGTTTCCAACTGCCATGAATTTCTAAGATAATAATTTTCACATATCTTAAATTGTTTTTTTTTTTTTTTGTCTAAAAGGTAAATTAAATTCATTTATAAAAAAATAGAAATTTACGTCTCGACAAATTATAATGAGAAAATTTTAAGGAAACAAACATGCAATAAACATAAAAGTTTTCATTCTTGCGATATAAGTTCTGATATTATGTATAATTTTTTTTTTCTTTTCGTTTTTACTTTTTTTTTTTTTACTGCTGATGAATAGAAAAAAAAAATAATAATAAATTTTTAACTGTTTTAATAGGTAATATGCATAATGTATGCGATTGTAATACAGGAAAATGGAAATTTAATGAAATAATGATAATGATCATAACACGAACGTTGATTATAGTGCTGATGGTAAAAAATGTTAAATGGTATGGTTGGGTATATAACTACATACATTCATATAGAGACTTTGTCTCTATACAGTTCCAAGTGATGATGATGATGATGATGATTAAAAGATTTTCTAAAGATAATATAATATTTATTAAATTCAATTTTCTCTAATATGACTTAATAAGTGACTTTTATAATTATTATTTTATTTAATTTTCATGTAATGAACCCATAAATTTAATGAATTTGTCGTCACATTCACATAGAAATTTGAAAAGAAAAAAAAAGTATCTAATGCTAGAATATTTATAAAGACCGGAAATATATTAGTTATTGATGTTTGATTATTATTTGTAGATGGAAAAAAAAGTAATTTTAAGTGAAAAATTATTAAAAATGAAAAATTATTTCACATTTTGAACTTTTCATTCTCGAATATAAAAGTATTGACCTTTCAAAAACAAAAAACAAAAAACAAAAAAAAAAACAAAATAATCAAAAACATGATAGTCATGATCATGAATTATTATTAGTATTATTCACCTGTTATACATACATACATATGATAATGTAAAATAATATACATACAAATTTTTTTTCAAGATCAATTGTAAGATTTATTTTTGATTTTAAACAATAATAATAATAATTCATAATCTTAGATATTTTTCGACACATTTTAAACACATTTCCAACAGAGTTCATTTAACATAAACACCTCCTGTTCACACCTTAAACAATATATGTATGAAAATATGAAAATAAAATCTTTCATGTTCATATAACATCGTGTCTTATTTTAAGCAAACTCTCTACAATCAAATATGACTTGACTGTGTTGAACAAAAATAATAATAATAAAAAAAAAATTAAAAAAAAAACCAAAGTGAAAGACGTAACATTTTTTAATGTACAACTAAAACTGTATGAAATATTCTAAGAACTTTGATTTCAATCAATAAAAAAATAAATTTTTCAAAAAGACAAAAAAAAAAAATATATTTTTGGAATATTTTTAAAGTTGTACTTTTTTTTTCCTTCTTCTTCTTTAAATTATGATGGCACCGTACATACATAAATGTAGAAAAGATCATCATTTTAATAGATTCTATCTATAAAAAAAAAAAGTAAGTATCTAAACATTTTTAATGATAGTAAAACTCATGTGTTGTCATACACCAGGATATCAAAGATTAATTTTATTGATAATCATTTTACATTTGATTCTTCAATATTTTTTTTCTTTCTCTCTTTTTGAATCAATTTTTTTTTTTGTTTTGTTTTTCGTTCAGGTTTTTTAAAGTGTTAATGGTAAAAAAAAAATTCTTTAGTTTAAGAATAAAAACAAAAACAGAAATAGGAAGACAAAAAAAAAAAATATGTAGAAAATTTCATGGAATATTTATTCATGACCTTACCAACTAGCTAACGTTTTTAAAATGAATGTTTTACATTTTGAATAAATCTTGATTTTATTTATTTATTTTTTTTTTTTCTCAAAGGACAAAAAGTGAAAATATCATCGATAAAAAAAGCACACACATACACACAGAAGAAAAAAAAAAACCAAAACAGAATCTTAATATATAATATAAACCTTTCTATTTTTGGTATGGTGCGTATTATTGTTTATTTTATTTTAGATAGAATTTCTGATAGATATTCTTTTTCCTTATCAGATTATTGTTATTTTTATTTTCAATGTAAAAGAAATGAAAATGAAATAGAAAAAAAAAAATAAATAAATAAAAAATAATGTTGATTCTTAACCTTTGGTTTTCATGTTTTGTTTTTTGATTTTTTAACTGATCTTTCTACATAAAAAAAAGTATCTTTTTTTCAGAATTCTCAATTAGATTTTGTGATCATTATCAAAAAATAAAATAAAATAACAAAATGTGACTAAAAAAATTTAAATGTATTCCAAATTAAAACTATAAAATTAATTATTTATTATTGAAAAGGATTATACTGTTAAAATAAATTTATTTTATAAAAAAGAAGAACGATTTTTTTTTTTTTTTTCATTTTTGGATAAAGTTTATGTTAAGGAATTTTAATTTTTAGTAATGAAATAAAATTTTAGTAATGTAAATAAATCGAATTTATGTTATTCATATAATCATTTTGAAAAAAAAAAAAAAATAAAAGAATTTGTAAAAGAAGCGATAATAATTATACAGAATGGTGTAAATATCATAAAAAGAAAAGATATTTATTTGTAGTTAAATCTTTCATAATAATTATGTGTCTTATCTTCCAATTATTGTATAAGAAAAATAGAAGAAGAAGAAAAAGATTGTATGATTAGTCATTTAGATAAGCATTACGATTTTGATAAGTTACATTAAAATATTTTTGTTTTTCTTTTTTGTTTCTTAAAAATTGAAGATTTTACACGCGTTGTTTTTAGATAGAAACTTTATTTGTGATAAAATGTTACTATGAAATATAAACATATCATAAATATGTCTTTGTTGAGATAAAAGATAAGTAAGAATCGATTACAGAATACTTAAAAAAAATTTTAGTTTGTTTAAAAATTTATAAATTCTTGCAAAAATACGTACAATTATTAAAATCACATCAGAAATAAGATTTTTTCGAGTTAAATTTCATAAAATAAACTAATTAACGTCCTGTATGATATTTACACGTTTTTAGTTTTAAAAGGCAAATTTCGTAAACATTTTGTATCTAAAGCTCTTCTGAGTATATAAAATTAGTAATGTTCAGATATCCTAAAATAAAAATGGTAAATAAGTTTATTATATATGTTGTCCGGAAGAAGAATCCAAAGTAGGTTTAAAATCATATTCAGGTAATGAGAAAATATTGTTATATGTATATAGGAAGTTGTTACACAAGGTGGACTCAAGACGGTAACTAAATAATTACCTCGTTTGAAAACCGAATGTCAGAAAAATATTGACCATAATTTTGATAACTATTATAATCTTTTTTGAAACTAAATTTTAGAATCTATTGCTTATTAAAATCTCATAAAAATCTAATTTAAAGTAAAAGAATCAGCTTCAAAACCGCATATCATACATTTAAAAGCTACTATAGATGTACAATGTAAGGATCACATTTAAAACTCCACTCTTTTGATCAAGTGAGTTTCATAAAAAATTATTTCTAATTTTAAAAAAAAAGGGTGAGAAGTATTTATAAAAAATTTTCCAAACACGCGTATATAAACTAGTATTAGAAACATTTTAAACACGCTTTTTATTATTTTTGATTCATAAAAACCACAAACATTTTACACCTTTACCATACAAACATTCTATTATTATTATGATTGAAAAACCACAAACCTTTTTATGGTCTAGACAATTTTTATAAAATAACAATTGAAACTGAATTTTAATAAATAGATACTTAATGAAAAAAATATATATATACATATATTAAAAGATTTATGACAAGATAACATTTATCATTCTTTCTATTTGATAAAACGGAAGTAAATTTGGGGATTAAAAACAAAAATTTCTCGTAACACCTGCTCAGGTTTAAAAAAAAAAAAAAGAAAAGAAAAAAAACATATATGTTTAACATATCTTGAAAAATTTGTTGTCTTGAAGCGCTTCAGGTTTAGTTGCATTTATTTTTCTTAGGCTGGGCTGGGCAGACAGATTAGAAGAAAAACACTATATCTTAGGTGATTTTTTTTTATAATTTTCACTTTTTTATTGAATTTAGAAAATACAGAGACTATGTTTGCATTAGTCTTCTTATCACTTTTTTCCTTGCGTATATGTATAAAGATTTGTTAATGTAAAAAAAAAAGATATTCATACGTTTTGGCAAAAGTAAAAATAAGATAAATTATGTGTCAACGAAATTCATAAATCTTGTTTTTTATAGTGTCACATATAATATGTACGTATGTTTGTAACACCTCTTCTTCATAAATGTTCACATTCTACGGTCTTATAGTAACTACTATAAAACTCTTATAACTATAAGGAAATGACATTTGACTTTAAGGCATGAGCTTTTACAACAAATTATTAAATTTTATTAATTAGTTTTAATGGTTCATAATTACCGCAATTACTTGTTCATTTTTCTTTTTGATTATAGCTTATAAACTGGTGATTTTTTAAAAATTATTCGATTGAAATGCAAAATAAAATTCGAAACCATATTTCTGTACTATTATTTCCAATTATATATGTATATGTATGTGAAAACTCACATTTAGATATTCCTCACCAATTAAAAAAATTCATAAAAACGTTTAACTCAAGCGGAAAAATTGTTTTTCATAAAAGAATTTTCTTAATAAACAATTTGAATTTTTCACAAAGAAAATGTTCCCATTTTTTCTCAATTTTTTTTTTTTTTTTTCAATTTCCCTTCATAATTTGCAAGAAATTTTAACAATATTGTGACAAAGCCAAATTGTCTATTTCAGATTTTTATAGTCTACAATTAAGATATCCTTCATTTTTTTTTTCTCATTTCCCGTATATATAAAAAAAAATAAAATCAACAAAAATGTAAAATAAGATTCATGATAAAAAGAATTTATCTTTTTTCTTGTAAATAATAAAGCAGCAGAAAATGAATAAGAAAAAAAAAAAAAAATAGAAAAAGCTTGTGTATTAGTGATAAAAGGCTTTTTTTTTTTTGTTGAAAACTAGAAGACCATAAAATACGAAATTAAAAAGTCATCAAATAAGTCATATTTCGTATATAAGATAGAGAATGGAATAAGGATTTTCTTCCCTTTTTTCGTCTTTTGGAAGTTGGCATTTAATTTAAGATTTAGTTCTTTATAATTATATTTTACTAGCTGATTTTTTTTTTGTTTTGTCAGAATAATAAAAATATAAAAGAATAAAAATATGTCGTAAAATTTTTTATTATCAAGGATTTTCACTAGTCCTTTATTTAATTCTTATTTTGATTGTTTAACCATATTTTTTTTTTTTTTTTGGCTTTAAGAAAATTTTCATTAAAAGTTAGTTTTTGTTGATAAAATAAATTTTTGGCTTAGCTGATTTTTATCATAATTATTTTCTTGACATTATAGGAGAAAGTATTCATCGATAATATGTGACTTGCAGAAGTTATGTGGCATCAAGGTTACAAAAGTTAGTTTTTTTTTCTTTCAAATATTATACTTTCTATTGATCCGATCTCGAAAACTGTTATGAAAGTTTTAGTTTAAAAAGGTTTGTACAAAAAAGGCTTTATTCATTATTTTTTACACGAGCAACCATTTCCACTATTTTATGGTCTAATAAACTTATAAGCAAAAATGTACTTAATCCAAAATCCACACCATCTAAGAGGGCGATTTTGTAAAATAAAAAAGTACCATTCTTCGTATAGGGTTTATTCTAAAAAAAACAGTTATGGTGTAACTTCAGAAAATTTTAAGGTAAATTTGATTTGAAATTGTCAAATTTACAAAATGGGTGTTTCCTATACAAATAAAAAAAATTTCTAATTCTTCAACAAATGATGCAAGTAAAATAAAAAAGTGTGAAACGTTATTTTACAGAATGATTTAGGGTTATAGAATAATTCTAAAACACCCAATTTATTGTAAAGATAAACAAAATATTAAAATAGAAAATATACACGTTATACAATGCTCTTTTTTTTTTTTTAGATTTCACCGGATATCTTTTAATTTCAAGGAAATCACATATTTATTTGTAACAAACAAAAATATCAAATTTCACTATACAATTTTTATTTTTTTTTATCAAATTCCTAGATTTTGTGGTAAATAACAAAAAAAAAAAAAAAAACAGAGAAGATAATAAACACTTTAACAATATAACGATTGTGTGAAATTTGACACATAAAATTACAAATTGGAATTTTTATTTCAATAAAATTAAGATTTTATTCATTTTGTAATACAATCCATTATTTTTTCCTCGAAAAGAAAAAAAAATTATAATATTTATGTATATAAATAAAAAAAAAATAGTTCTTTTAGTATTTTGTTTATTGTGGGCGAATATTTACTAATTTTAAAAATGATTTTTTCGGTTTTCCTGTATTTTGAGATTAGTGTATATGCCATTGTTTAGATACATAATAAAAATGTTCAATAATTCAAAAAGATTTGTGAAGATATAAAAAAGAAAAAAGACAACTATCAAAAGATATAAAGATAAGAGAAGATAGAATTTGTGAGAAAATGTCAAATGTAATTTACGTTAAACGCTTATTCAGTTGAAGAAATTCTTCAAAAGTATCTAAAAATTTTTTTCTCGAGTATCCAATTTTATTTCATATATTTTTTATTTTTCTTTGTGTTTATTAAAAATTCCTTAAGGCTTCTAATCTTAAAAATGGTTCTAAAAATTAACAATTTTCAAGCAAAAATAATCACTGTTCATTTTTTCACAGTTTTTTGATCATAAGATACTCATTTTTGGGAGTTTGAAATCAATACAATACAAGTTCTAAATTTTAAACACCTTAAAAGTTAGACTTTGTTTTTAGTATCTTTTTTTTTTTAGTTTCTGAAAAAAAAAAGTAAACATTTTAGAAATTTATCTATCGGATTCAATTGTAAGTTACATCAAAACAAATGTTGAAAATTTCACAATTACAAGTTATCTAACGCTTAAGAGCTCAAAGAATATGTTATTACAGTAAAGTATTTTACTTTTATTTTTCAAATTATTTTTTATAATAATAATTAACCAGTTTTCCAGTTTTCATAAAAGATCATTTCCTTCTTTAATACAGTTTGAATTCTAACAATAATTTTAATGATTCATGTAAGAATTCAATAAAGAAAAAAAAACAATCCTCATACTTCAAATTTCCTTGTATTACTCACAATTATTACGTAAACAATTCTGTTATTTGTTACTATTATTTATTAAACATACATAAAAGGTATACGTACAAAATAGTTAATAAATACTTATACCATCTTTGATAAGATATAATATTCCAAAGAACTTTCTATCTGCAATACACAATTATATTCCTTATTATGATGACAACATTCTATTCAAGTTTAGAATAGTTTTTTTTTTTCCCTATTTGGGATTTCTTTGTATAAATTTTCTGTAATAGTGTGTAGGTATTATTTTTATTTCTTTAAATATTACAAATATCAAATATACATATATACAAATAGAATGTGAGAAAACATATTTGTACAAATTATTTTTCATCTTTTAACACATTTTTCAATTAAAAACAGAAAAAAAAAACAAAAAAAAAAAACAAAAAAATAAAATGAAAAACAGAAAAAGGAAATTGAAAAGAAGCAATTTACTTTGGAATTTTTCTCTTAGCTTATCAAAAACAAATTTCAAAAGTAGCTATGTATGTTGTAATTGAAGAACAAAAAAAAAAAAAAATAAAAAAATTTCGCATAAAAGTAGCACAAAATATTAGCATATTTTAATTAACGAAATATTCAAATTTATAACTGTCATTTAAATTCAATCAAATTTTATCTTAAACACATTTTAAAAGTTTATTGAGTGATCGTAATTGTGACACATTAAAAAAAAAAAAAACCCGTAAGTGATGAATTAAATTCATATATGAATAAAAAATAAAAATAATTTAAAGAAATAATTTTAAAATAAGTGAAGTAAGTGAGGTTAATCTGTAGCCAATAATTGTTTTTCTTGTTTTTTATCAACTAAAAGAAAAAAAAAGGACATTTGAAATAAACCCCACTATATGTACTCTCGTTAGCAGCCAAAAAAAAAAAAAAAAAAAATGTAATATGCAAAATAGGCTCTTTTCAAAACACAGTTACAAAATAAAATTTAAAAAAACATACATAGGTTACCCACATAATATGTAAGAGACGAAATCAAGTGGACATAATGTTTTTTTTTTTTTTTTTTAAATTTCAATTTTTATAAATATCAAAATGACTTTTAAAAAGGTTTCAACCAATTTTTTTTTTTTTAATTCTTTGCTTTCCAAATACATGTTTGCGTCTTTTTATTTATTTATTATTATTATTTTTTTTTTTTTGACTAACACACACATACAATATAAAAAAAAGTGTCAAATTAAAAAATAATTCGAATACCTTTGTGCTCAAAAAGTCTGTTTTAATAAAATTTGCATAAAATTTACAAATTTATGTATTTTATATTTTCAACGGCTGAGAGCAAAATAAAAAACAAAAAAGATACCCCTTTTTTATAATAAAATTCAATGTCAACAAGTATTTTATTTTTAAAGGTGAAAACAAAAAAAAAAAAATGTTCTTTTATAAAATGAATCCACACACAGCATCTCTCAACATTAAAAATCTCTTTATATATATTTCACATGAATTATTGATCACGTCCAATAAAAATTACTTATTACCTTGGAGGTAAAAGCGATAAATTATTATTTTTCTTTTATATATACATTTTTTGTCGCTTGATTTAAATTTCTTATGTCCTCATTCTTTTTCTTTTGTATTTTTGCCATAATCTATAAAGAAAAAAAAAAAGAAAAAAAAAAGTAGAAAAGTAAAAATCAGCAGAAGCATTTATAGTAAACTTAACTTGTGACTCAATTAATGATGTGTTGTTTTCTTGATTCTTGATTTTAAACTTGTTGCTTTTTTTTTTATATACATACATACATACTTTTTTTTCCCTTCATTTTTATTTATTTGCTTTTTTTTTTGTTGTTGTTGCAACTTTTGTTATTTCTTTGTACACAAAATTTAATTTTGAATGCAAATTCTGGTGTGTTCTGGTGTGCATATCCATCAAGCAAAAAAAAAATAATAATAATAATAATAAAAAAATAAATAAATTACGACAAAAAGATAGAAAGACAACCAAGTCACATAATTTTTCGAACATCATCAGTGTCAGAAGTATCATCAGTAACAACGGAAACTAAAAGAAATCACAAAGAAAATGTTGTTTTTTTTTTTTTTAAAAAAAAGAAGAAAAAAAAAAGCAATAATTTTTTTCAATCTTTGTTTATTGTTAAAAAGATTTCATGAAAACTTCTGAATTCCGCTTATTTTCCAGGTGAAATACTTTGACCAATGGTTTGTTGTGTTGTATCAAAAAATATATAGACAGAAAGAATTCTTATGTAGTATAAAAATGTCTCATACAAAAATTTTTGTTCTGGGGTTCCAACATTGGAACCCCATTAGTGAAATAGCTTTGAATGTACATCAGTATATTTCAGTTTTGTTAAAAAAGCTTTTACTTCTGCATAGAAATACATATGTACATGCGAATACGACAATTACCTTGTTTATGCACAAAAATTAAAACGTATTAACGATAAAACGTTTTGAACATAGTTTTGAGAAAATACATTTTAATTGGTGTTTATGCGTAGTACAACATTTCATTCTCAGTTAAAACGTTTTGAGTAATAAAGAAATACTACTCTAAAAGTTCATATTGATGTTTAGTATGTTACCAACACCATTTTGAAAGGTCAAATATGACAATTCATTTAAAACGAAGAAAGTGTACATGCACATTTTAAAAACGCATTGAAATTTTAAATTCGGATTTTATAGTGTATTCACTCAAAACGAAATAAAGTTTCAATGCGTTTTAAAATTTGGTTTATGCATCCGTATTTAGTCAAAACGGCATGAGTTAATGCAAATTAAAGCTTCGCATAAACAAGGTAATTGATGGTGTCGGTGTGACTCATTTTATTCACATATGTTTCACCATTTGAAATTTTTTTTATATTCTATTTAACACACAAGAGTAAATTTTTTTTTTATTTTTCATTCATCTTGATCATGTTAAAAACAAAACTTAAATTTCAAAGCGCTTTAAAGCATAGTTAAAAAAGCTTTCACTTCCTTCCTTCTCTTACCGTACTGTTCTATAGTCTAATTTAATAATTACAATTTTTAGTCGATACTACATGAGAATTCTTTCTGTCTATATATTTTTTGGTTGTATGTATTATAATGTTGTGTCCATTCAACAGTTTTAGATTTGATTTTATGATGCATCTTTTTTTTAAAAAAAAAAGCTCATGTTCGGCCTTTTTCTGAAGAGTAGAAGTAAAAAAGAAAACATTACAAAAAAAAAAAAAAAAAACAGAAGAAGAAGATTAAGATCATCATATAACACAACACAGTAGGATTTCAAAATGATTGTTTTTGGAAGAAACTGAATGTTAAAAAATTATCATCATATAAGAAAAGGAATGACCAACCCGTATCAATTTGATAGTAGGTATACAAATGAACTGTTCTTTGGGCTCTCCCATAATCATCATCATCATCATCATCATCATCTGCAATGTTGTTATCTGGCAACTGATGAGACAAAACCAATATATTAACTGCAACTACAGGACTTATCGTCTATGTAAGTAATTGATCTTTTTGTATGCTGCCGCATCAAAAATATTATACGATTATCTGTTGCTGTTGTTGTTGTTGTTATTGCAGTGACATTATTTTAGTGTCATCATCATTGTCATCGTCCAAGACAAAAAAGAAAAAAAGAAAAAAGGAAAGGAAATGTATGCGCAAATCTTTGAATAAAAAAATGAAATTAGAATTGCATTATTAAGCATAGTTGTCATGACAAACACTCTTGAATTTTTATTTAAAAAAAAAGAAAAAAAGAAGAGTTTTCATTTTAATCCTTTTTTATTTTCTTCCATTGCTATCATATCATAAAGTGATTGAACAAATAAATTGAGGACATCTGTATTTTTTTCATAAACAGAATATGATTATTATATATTGTGTATCTGAATCTGTTGAATTTAAAACGTTCGTATGAATAAAATGTAAATTTAAAAGAATATATATTTAATAATGGAAAAAAATGTGCTTTGTCAACAAATTGGCGCCAAGGATCAAAACAAACATGTCATCCTAATAAGGAATAGATCAAAATACATACATACATACTTAAAAATGTCGAATTGATTAATAATGAAAACTTGTAATTTTAAACATTAGCCAATTAACTATCATGATCGTATACGAGATGTGTATAAAGGTATTATTTTTCTTACAAGGGAAAAATTGTAACATAAATAATATTTATTTATGAAAATAAATTTCAGGGCACCTGTAACATTTCAAAATTAAAAAACTAAAAACATTTTACGTTTATAACAAAATGGATACCAAGAATAATATGGCATAATTTAAAAAAAAAAAAAAAATTTCAAGTGTACTTTTCTAAAAAAAAAAAAAAAAAAAAAAACAACAAAATTTTAAATCATTATTGATCTTCAATAAAGTACCACTAAGGTAACGTGATCTTTATGAAAATATGTACTTTGTTTTCGTGGGATCATTATCATATCTAAACAAAATGAAGAAGTACGTGGTGGTATTATTTCAATAAAATAACAACCGTTTTTAATTTAGTGTCAAACTTACTTAAAGTTAAGTGTTTACAATTCGAAAACTTATTCTTAGAAATGTTAAGGTACTCATGTATTAACAAAGAAATTCAACAAAAATTTGTATTTGTTTGATGCACGAGTCACAAGTCATAAAGTATTTGTTTATATTATATTTTATTTTCGGTAACATTAATATTCTTCAATATTTTTTATCTTTTAAGAAGTTTTTACTGAAAATATGTTATTCGTTTACTTAAAAAAAATAAATAAATAAAATAACCCTACTATGTGTCGCTGACATCAATGTGAGTAGTATAGATATTTTTAATTTTAAATTTGAATTTAAATTGACACATAAGTCATTTCAAATGTGTACGTGTAGTTGAGGACTTAGAAACATAAGTCACTCACTTAACTAACTCAAAAATAAATTTGAGACATTTTGATGTTTTACTTACAAATAATGTAACATGCATATACATTTGTACCAGCGCGCGCGCTATACAAAATAAAAGTACAGTAAAGGGATATCCCCACGTCGTGGCGCAAGATAAAAAAAAATTAAAAGTTCTGTTTTTTTCATTTCCAAGCAAGCTTCACAGAGAAACATTAAACAAATTATCTCTCACATTATTTCAAACAAAAATAAAATTCATTACTGTCGCTGAGTGAAAAAGTTGTAGGTACCTTAATTAAATAAAAAATATGGACTAAGATTACACGTACCTAATTTCACAGTTTCAGATTTCTTTTGGAAATGAAAAAAGGAGTTGAATCAAGAACCTTAGTAATTATTTTAAAAAGTATAGCTTTTTTCACACTGTTTTTTTTTCTGTTCTATTTGTTTTTTTTAAAGCAAAATGTCCCAATGGATAATACTACGCGTAAGGATGTGTATAATTAGTAACCTTATTTGCACTTAATTTGCATTTTTCTAAAATTAATTTTGTGTACATTAATTAAAGATTGCTGTTTACATTTTGAATGTAATTACTCAGGTATGTATATCTTTAGCCCACGTATTTTATTTATTTTATTCTGTTTTTTTTTTGTTTTTTGTTTTTTTTTTTTTTGTTTTTTGTTTTTTTTTTTGTTCGTTTTATTTTTTCACGCCTTTTCGTTGTTAATTTAAAATCACATCTGTGGACCTTCAATTAACATTTTTCTCATTCAATTATTCTCTTTTTTTTTTTTTTTTTACTAATTAAAGATTAAATTATTTTTGTATCTGATTTGGTGTTATTTAACATAGGAATTTAATTTTTTAATGGTATTTTAAAAAGAAAAACTGAAATTGAATTTTTTCTCGGCATACTATTGCAATAATAAAATAAGAAAAATCCGGTGAAAGTGAAAATAAAGGAAAAGGAACTTGTAAAAATCGTTTTGTTACTTAATTAAAGATTTTCGGTGGCGGTTTTTAAAATCATACAAATTTTGATAATTTACCTTTTAGTTAAAAGTCCTATTGTTTTTATTTACAGCTTCAACTCTATAACCAGAACCAGATAAAAGAACTTTATTTTAAATCTTACAAGAACATATAATATCTTTAGAGGACATCAATCAAAACATCATTAATCATTCAGATTCATCAATACTATGTGATGTAGGTAAGTATTTTGTTTTTAATTAATTTTTCATATAAAAAATTTCTTATTTTTAAGAAAAGATAATTTAATGCATGTCACAGCTTTCGATTCTTACGAATTGAAATTTCGAAAACGGAATTAAGGGTTCCAATGTACATTTATATTTCTTCACGAAAAGTTAAAGTTTTCTTCGGAGCATTGAAAATGAATAGTAAAAGAGTTTAAGGGTCCTTAAAAGTAAATCACAAACAGAAAAGAAAATATAAAAAGCTTATGGTACAGAAAATTAATTCAAAGTTTGATGTATAAAAAGATTCTTTTAAAAAACTAAAGAATAGAGGTTTGGAAATTCGTTCTTTTCACTTTTTTATTTGTTACTTCTGATACATTAGATAGATTTATATCAACTACTCCTACAATAATACATTTGCTTTCACGTGTATTGTTAAATGTTTTTGTTGTTCTAAAAATAAGGAATTAAAAATCTATCACTTTTTTTCAATTTAGATTATTAAATAATTCGAATAGCATGGGAAACTCCTTCAAAATTATAAAATGTGAATGATCAAAAAATTTGTATTCAGTGTCAAATTATAAAATGGCTAATAATTTGGGTTTTAAATTGTCATGTGACAATTAGTCATTATTTTGAATAAATAAAATTCTATGCGTTGCTTAAATTAGATTACTTTTATTTTGGTGTAAATAAAATGAGATAAAAACCTATTTTAAATTTAAAAAAAAAAAAAGAACCTTTAACAATTGCGAGTAGTCTGTTACATATACGATATATTGGTTCATCCGCAAGATAGAAAAGCGTGATATTAATAATTTATTAGCATACATACAATAATCTACTGTCTGTATATATATACACTAGGGAATTATACATCAAATACAATAATAAACTTACCCTGAAGCAAATTTTTTTTGGTGATGATTACCTCCGTTGCACTCATGTAATAGTTATTTTTTGATTGCTACATGTCCTTTTGTGTTTGAATAGTGAATATTTGTTATAATATACTCTCTGTTTTTTTTAAACAAAATGATATATAAAATAAGGGTTATACAATTGTACAAGTGAAAGATATCAAATAAAAATATGAGACTTTCTAGGCAAAAATATTAAAATAAAATTTATTACTTTAAAAATATGATCTCACAGGGATATTAAAAATGTTTTCGATGAAATTACAATTTTCAGTATCACAGTAATGAAATACACATTTTGAATTATTTTTATACTATTCAATATTGTAATAAAAACTTTATAAAATTTTATGTATGATTACTACATTTTAATATTCTCTTGAGATTTTTTGATAATATGTATTTTGATAATATAATGAAAAAAGATATTATACAAAGGATAATTAAGAGAAAGTAGAAGAAAAAAAGGAAATCATATTTTCTTTCCTTTATTAAATTCAATTTAAAATTTAATTTATTTCATTTTGAAAATTTTTTCTTAGAGTTTATAGAAAAATTCCTCTCTTTTCAATAATAAAAAAAAAAATACGAAAATTCTAAAAATGCATTAATAAATATTTTGAAAGGGTGAAAAATAAGTTCCAGAAGGTATAAAGAGTAAATCATGTATAATCTTGTACAGAAATAATGTTGATCTGTTGAAGAGTGTATATTTACACCCTAAGAATATACATATACATATATAGCTATAGTCTATATTATAGCCTTATTGAACCCTAATAGAAATTTATGAAGGTAGTTATCATTCATCACACGATATACATATGTGTGTTCAACGTATACTATATGAACACATTATATATATGTGTATTGATTTTATCTGGTGCGAATTCAAAATTATTTGTAAATTAAAAGCACATTATTATTGCACCCTATTTATGATATTCACATATTATTATGCTCATGAATAAATGAAAATAATGCATGAATTGAATACCATCATCATCCAAAAAAATATGCATAAATCAAGTAATAAAGTGTATCCATAAAGTAAAATTTGTAAATTAAAGGGTTGTTAAAATACATATGTATGTACATATATAAATGTTCTAAGATGAAGAAAGAACATACACAAATTAGTAATTTTATGAATCGATTTAATGTTTAATAAAATAAATTCCATTCAACAGAAAATATTGATAATAAAATAAATATTCTGTTTTTCGGCAAACCTTAGCCTTAAAAATAATCAAATTTTAATATAAATAAAATGTCCTGTACGAAATTTTTATTATATATTTTTCAAAAAAAAAAAAAAAACAATTTTTTTCTAAAAGGATAATTACTTTAAAATCAACATTAATGTATACATTTTTAAAATTTTTTTTTTTATATTTTCTTTGTATTTCCAAGAAAAACACATATTCTTCAAAAAAGAAAACATTTTCACCTTTTCAAAGATAAGAAATTTAATTTCCTCCTTATATAAGTTTAATGTTCATGTATGTTTAGAAAACTTTCATTTTAAGAAATTAAAGAGTTAAAAATTCATTTTTTATTTCCAAAGTAAAACTTTTTTTTAGTTTCTAAAAAGTTCTACGAAAATTCTAAGAAAATGCAATTTTTATTCAAAACAAAAGTTTTTAATGTGTATTATTTTATAATGGTTATGTGTGTGTGTGTGTAAAATTCTTGTGAATTGATCTTCTTATAAAGTCCAACCAAAAACTAAAAAGTTTCAACATTTTATAAATAAAATTACATATGTACATAAAAAGCAGTTATGTTTAGATAGGCAGGTTGTGACATAAATATAAACAGGACATTCTTTTAAAAACTACAAAAGACATACATACATACATAAACACAGACACACATATTGCAGACCATGAAGGTGCTATTAGTACAGACCATTAAAACTTTTCTTTTAGATAAGTGATTTATAGGTGAATTAAAAATTATATGTATGTATATGTTCTTATAGTAGATAAATTATGGATGAAAGTTTTCTTTTCCAAAAAGAGGATATTTATTTTACAAGTGTTAGACATAAAGAAAGTCATAAGAAAACATATGTATGTTCCTTAAAATACAATTTTAATAATGAAAGCATATTTTTGCCAGTTTGTTTTTTTTATTTCTTTTTATTTATGTTAATACAAAACTAAACGATTAGCTTATTTTCAAGTGACAACATTGTAGCGGCAGTATAATGCACCCTGTACAACTATAACTGCCATTTGTACTTTCTCAATGCACCACTGCATATACAACGATTATATATTAGTATGTATATGTATACAATGCATTGAAACGGAATCTCATTTACGAGACTCAGCCTCTCTCATCATGTGATTAGAGATTAGAGCCAGCTAATCATTCCTACCTTATGATAAATTCTTTCTTTTTATATTGACTATCTTCGAGTCAACAACTCGTAACATGTACTGTGAATTACTTGATAATAAAGTTAATTGTACACTTGTAATAAGATTTTTAATTATATGTCGTGATGGTGCCCGTACAAACATTCTAATTTCTAATTCAAATTTATTTTCCTACCAATTAGCCTGAATTTATAATTTTAATTTAAAATACAAAGTTTTCAATCTAAAAATTTGATAATATTAATCACTAATTTTATTTAACAAAAAATATTATTTAAAATTTATTCAATTTTCTTTTACAACAAAACAAAACAACAACAAAAACAAAAGTAAATAAATATTTCAAAAATAAAATTAGAAATTAACAAACAATTTAGGAAAACTCTTATGTTGTTTTTGTCAAACTAATTTATTATTAAATAGAATCAAACTTAGAAATTCATTAGAGTGAGTATCAAATTTAATTTTGAAAATAGAAAAAACAAAAAAAAAAAAAGGAAAATTGCCATCAGCTGTTTTTTCTTACCAATTTAATTTTCCAAAAAAATATATTTAAGTAGGCATATACTCGTATTTAGGCACATAAAGATAAAACAAAAAAAAAAAAACAAAACAACAAAGACAATCACAACATTAATTGCTGTTCTTTTCAAAGTCTAATTTTGTTTGTCTGAGCTTTTAAAGAATTATTTCAGTTGGAAACAAAATTTTTATTTTTTTTTTGGTTTCTTTGAAGAAATTTATTATAATTTCTTCTTGTTGAGAAGAATAAACAATTTTTTTAAGAAATTTTTCGGAAACTCAATTTACATTTTTGTTTTTTTTTAATATTACGAATTAAATAAGAATTAAAATTTCATTTAAAAAATATGGACTTAGAGAATAATTAATTTATGAACTTTAGTTGCATTTTAATCTTGTCGAAATTTTATTCTAATTTCCTTCTAATCACACAATCCAAAACAACCCTTTTTAATGTTATCTATGATTAATCCATATTAGCTGCCAAAAAAAAAAAAAAAAATTAAACATTTTTCGTCCTCTAGTGCAAAGTTTAAGATTGCAGAAATAAGTCCCTGCACTCAATATATATATTTTTTTTTAATTTAAAATATAATTCAATTAAATGTAATAGAATATTTAAAATTTCAATTAACGGTAAGTACTATGTGTGTTTTTAGAGAGAAAAAAAAAAAACATTGATTAAATAAATTTTATTAATCGACCCCTCCATGTTTTAAAAGCAATTAGAAGTTGTCCTGATATTAAATATACATATACATACATATAATTAAATATTGAGTAAAATTTGTTAATATGTATGAGTAACATTTACTTGGTTTTTTTTTCTTAGTTTTTTTTGATATATTTTTTTTTTTTTCGTGACAAATTTAAATATTGTTGTTGTAGCAGATAAGTGAATTATATAACCGCGCGATATTTTACTGTTGCAGGTGTCTAAATGAGGGAATAATTGAAAACCGCGAGAGAGTGCTTTCTATTTAATGAAATTTTATAATATTTTTTGTCGTTCATATGAAATAATTTTTCATCATATAATATTTATGGTATGTGTATGTGTGTGTGTATATAATGTAAATTAATATAAATTTTAATACAGCATCCTTTACTATTTCTATGTAAATATACTATATATACATACATACCTACTACAATATTATTTTGTCACCATCATCATTATCATTGTCATTATCCTATCGCACCAATCAGGATGCTCTGACAGATTGGGAATTGTTTTGCTTCAAAATGGTGAAGATTGAATTAAATAATATTTTTAGACAAAGTGTGATAGTCATTTCACTAAATAGTACGTCATGTACTATTCTATAATATGTGACGCATATATACCAAAGGAAATGACACAGACAAAATAGGAAGGAAAAAGGAGAAAAAGGCGTTTTTAATACTTTCAACATAGTCTCGTTTATTTAATAAAAAAAAAAAAAACAGATTGTTTAATTGAAATTTTAAATTAATTTTAATTCAAATGAAAATTACTTTTATTATTAATTTTAAACTTTCTTTAATAAAATTCTTGCATTTTTTAGAGTTTTCTGCTCTAGAAAAAAAAAAAGGTATTGCAGCTCTTAAGAGGGGGGGGATATTCACTTGAAAACGAAATCAAATTATTGAAAAATTTTGCAATTGTTGACTTTAAAAATTGCGGCTTCATTAAACAACTTTTGAAAAGATTTAATTATTAGTATCTGAACAAAATGTAAATTGTTCCTTTAAACATTAAAATATATACCACTTTGAATGTTTTCGCAAGTATCTTGTCAATAATTACAAAATTATATATAATATTTTCATTTTATTAAAACTTAAAATAATCCAGCTAGCTAAATAATCACAATCACTACTCATACAAAAAAAAAAAAAAAAACTAAAAATTTTCCACCGTAATTCACAGTTGGAAATTTTAAATTATGAACACCATTAACCTTATCCATAATTTTAACCTGTAATTTAAAAAATTTTAATCTATGAATTCTCTCGATTTAAAAACCAAAAAAAAAAAATCAAAAAAAAAATTTTATGTACTTCAATTTAACGCACGTACATATAGTATATTGAGATTGAAAATTGACCAATAATTTGCGGTGATTCTAATTCACTCTGCAAGTGGTTAATCGAATTGCACAAAATATGAACAAGAGCATGAATACAAATAAATAGTGAAACACGTATATGTACATACTCCAACATATACATTATCATACTAGATACAAATTTTATATTTTAAATATATTTTATAGATTCTATTTAATAAAATATAATGCAATTATAATAAATTCTTTTTTTTTTTTAGAAAAAAAAATAATAATAAAATTTGTAAAACATGCGATTATGATATTTATAAATAATTCACATATAAGAAAATAAATATAAAATAATACAAGAGTGTTGGAATGAAAAAATAAGGCTTTTATAAAATTTTGTAGATATAATTTTGAATAATACTAAATTTTTTTGTAGTAGTATAGTAACGCTTTTATAGTGCAAAAAATGGGCTCTTTTGTATTTAAAGTGAATTATGTTTTGTATATACATAAATACATATTATATTCTTGAAAGTACTTGTACTTTTATGATTAGTACATATTTGTATAAATGAAATTTTCCAAAATTTTTTTATAAAAAAAAGAAACAAAAAAACTATTATATGGTTGCTAGTGGTTGTTTAACATATGTATACGTACATATGTACATTGTACATATATGAATTTCAATGCTCCTAGACAGACCACAAAAGTTATATGTGCTAGTAGTAAGTACATATATGTATGTGCGTATATACATATGTTATATATATATAACCTCAAATACAATATTCTATCTCGACAGCTATTTGGAGGTTTGTTTCATATAAAAAGGGGGTTGATTTATGAATTTTCATTTAGTATTCTCTACTTAATATGTTTAGTAACTTATATATAAATATGTAAAAATAGTTATCTTTATCCAAATATAAAATTTTGCTATACAAGATACATTTATTTTATACTCTAACGCTCTAGAGTCAATTTATTATGGTTTATTTTGAAATTATCTATGAACCATTTGGATATAGAATATACAAAGATCAGATGGTGTTATTTTTGCACTCTCTTTTGTATTGCAAATAAACGATATGAGATATATTTAATGTATTAATATAATTATATGAAAATCTCACATTCAAAAATATCGTGCAATTTATTAACAAGAAGCTAAGTTTTATTTTTTTTTTAGTTTTTTGTACAATAGATTCATTTTGAAATTGTACATACATATGTATGTATAACATATTTTTTTGAGGTCATTTTGATGTTCATGTTATATTAAAATTTCTATCATCATTTCAACCACAAATGTTATATTCAAAATTAACGTTATTTTATTTTTTTTTTTTTCATTATCTTAATTTTGGTTTAGTCAAAGTAAATAATTTTAATATGCAGAGAATTTTATAATGATAATTTAATGGGCGTTATACTGCAGTATATAAGATGAAAATATAACGTAAAGACCTATCAACTCATAACAGAGCTGTTATGTACATGAAACGGTTTAAAATGATATATGTTACATCGAAATTTTTCAAAATTATTTATGATTTTTTCCAAAATTTTTATAAAACTTTCCAAAATTGTAATTAAAAAATAATAAAAAAAAATTAAAAATTACTTTTCCAATGTTTCAATCATCTGATATTGTTTTTAAGGACGGTATTTCTTTAATATTCTTGACTAATTTAAAAAAATACTCAGAATTTGTAATCGAATTTTGACCATTATTTCTAGTGAAGCATAAAAAGTCCTTTATATATTTTCTTCTTCTTTTTTTTTTAACATTCGATTTCCATAAATCACATGGGTGTTTACTTTAATTTCATAAATTGAATTATTATACAGTAAGAATCAAATGTGGATAATTTTTTTATATTGCAACGCAATTTCACCTCATTAAGATTTTCAATCTATTTTTTTTTTTTCATACTCATAAAATTTTATCAAGAAAATCGTTTGTATGATTACTTTTTTAAAGGACTTGAAAAATCTTCATATAAAATTTTCAATCAACGACAAGAAAAAAAAAAAATAAATGATAATTTTTAATATCGTTTATAAAAATTTCTTAAAAAAATTCATGACTGAAATTATGCAAGTTTGTTTTTTTCTTTTGAATTCTTCAAGATCATTATTATGTTACTTTTTGTATATACATATGTATGTACATTTATAGGTACATTTAATTTGCATAAATAGTTTTATATACTTATTAAATGGAAAATTTTCCATAAATATTTTAAAGATACATAGTTTGTGTTTCTTGTCAAATGTTCTGTTTATAAATTTTCTCTTATTTTTTTAATATTACTTTTTTTGTTTTCTCTTATTCTGAAGGAAAACATACGGTAAATTTATATTGAAAATAAAATATTTAATTAAGAAATTCCTTTGAGATATAAAATTTCCAAACAGTTACTTAATATTATTTTATAATTTCTGCATCTATGTGTATAATAGATACATTTACAAGCTATATTACGAGTATTTTAGATAAATTGAAGGACTTAAAACATTAAAATTTCAAAGGAATGACTAATAAATTAATAGAGTACCCTTCGAAATGAATTTGATATCACATCAAAGCATAACATTATTTACAAAATAATGTTAATGTTATGGTAATTATAAAAATTATACAAACTTGTTTTTTTTTTTTTACAAATGAAATTGTGTGAATTTTTTATGTAATTTCACTTACTAAGTGAAATATGAAAATTTTGTTTTTCTCTTTTAAAATGAAAAAAAAAAAAAAACAAAAAACAAAAATTAAAAGATAAAAATTTTTCAAAGTGTCAAAGAGAAAATTTAAAATACTAACCTTATTTGCTTTCAAGTGAAATTGTTCAAGATCCTGTTTTGTTTTTTTTTTTTAACTCATCAAAGTAAAGTTAATAAAAAGCATCTTTAATAATTTTTCAGATAATTTATTAAGCTCTTTAAAATTCATTTACACATAATAATTTCACTTGTTAACATTTTATATATATACCTTAAATTTCTTCAATAAAAGAAATAATCTGAAAAAATTTGATACCATAAATTAAGGGAAAAAAACATATTGTGTCATTTATTTTAAGTCAACGACCTTTAAGAAAAAAAAACATACACATTATTAAACGATAATTTTCACACTTGTTGCAAAAAAAAAAAAACATTATTTACGTACAAATTTTACTGTTGACAACCTGCTGATAATAAAAAATACATATTCTCAATGGGATAATTTATTAAATTATTAAACATAAGAGAATTATTATGTAGAAAGAACAGATGTTAAGGATAATTTTATAATTTAAATTCAAGTGAGTAGAAAAAAAAAAAAAAGAAAAGTGAAAATAAACTGAAGGGATTTTTGTTTTAAAAAGAAATTCATTTGTTTTTTTGTGCATCATAAATTTTTATAAGACTCAAGTCAAGTTCATTTTTTTTTTTTCCAAATTTCAATAAAATTCATAAACTTTAGCTTTCAACTTAAAGACCAAGAAAGAAAGAAAAAAAAAAGTAATAACAAAGATTTATTATGAAAATATTTTCCAAAATGTGAAATTAATTTGAAAATGAAAAAAGGAAACAATATAATTGAAGTTTGATTGAATGTGTTCTCTCAAAAAAAAAAGAAAAAAAAAAACAAAAACGTCAATAACTGAGATATCGTCTGGTCTAGCGATGTTATATATTGTTCATTCAATATATACTTTTATTTTAATCCAAAACTCTCTTGTTAATACTAATAATGGTGGAAAATTGGAAATAATTGAAATACCAACTTTCTTGAGTTTATTCTTCTCTTTTTTTTTTTTTCTTTTTTGTATTTTCTCCATAATATTTTTTTGAAAGGAAAAGTTTTGCTTTTCCACACGAATGAATTTTCTTCTACGTTTTTTTTTTTTTTGTTTTCTTATTTATTTCGTTGTGCACTTTCATTTTAGATTTATACAACACAAATGAAAATATAGAAAAAAAAATCACTTAGAAAATAATATTTGCAATTTAATATAAAGGATAATTTTTTCAAAGGCTATCTGTGTTTTTTTTTTTTTGGTTTTTATGGTCTCCTAACTTTTAACAAAAGAACCTCCATCATCATTAAATCAAACATGTATCTGTTATAGTCTAACGTCTATACTCTCTATGAATAAATATAAAACTTTATAATACTCAGACAATACTGATGTTTATTTTTTAGTCCTTTTTTTTTTATTTAAGAAAAAAAAAAAGCTAAAGAAAAGAGTTTTGTTACATTGTGTACACTTTTTTCCTATGAAAAAAAAAATAGTATGAATTTTTAGAAGAAAGATACTGATAAAAGATATTATAAAAGTTTTCTTAAATAAATCTAGATATCCTGTTGATAGGCTTTTAAATAAACATTTTTTTTTTCCTACGAACATTCAACTTTTGTTTTGTTTTTCTTACAAAAATAAAAATAAATTTCGAAAGTCAGCAAAAAATTAAGAAATAATATAGTATTTGTAATTTTAGTATAAAACCTTAGAAAATTCCGATATTTAGAATTGATGGCCACAGAAAATTCCAATTGTATCTCGGATTTTTAGCAAGGCAGTTTTTTAAATGATTTTTTAGAGAAAGAAATAAAAATTTCCAGATAATTCTTGAAAAATTCTAAATTCATATTATTATATTGAGTCTACATAGGTAAAACATCTTGAAAAAAAAAATTACTAACAGCCTTTTTTCGACTTGCTTGAGTAAAATAAAAAATAACATTAACAACTGCCAACATCCTTCAAGAATAATCAGAAGTAATTTCTGCTGATGGTAATGTTGAATTCTATTTTAAATCTTAGACCAATTTACAAAATGTGTTTAACATTTTCATTCATTGTGTTCCTTTTCAAGTTTGCAATTTATCATTGTTTCTCATTCAATATGGACAGAAAACAAAAGTAAATCCTTCTACTTTATTTTCCATTCAATACATATACTATTAACTTGTAAATTACTTATATTCTTCAAAAGATATTTATTTCATTATACTTTAATTAGTCACCTATAGTTAGTAACTGACTAGATCGATAAGTCCTGGTGATATGCGGTATACTTGGTATGTATAGTATTCACCACAAGACTTTACCAAATAAAATAGGAAAATCTTTTGGTATCTGGCATGTTAAAACACATAAATTAATCACTATCGGTTATTTTGAAAGATACTTTTGGTCAATCTTAATAATTACTGGACATTAGTAAGTGTCAAAGGCATTGATTTAAGAACCATAAAAAAATAGTTAGAAAAAAATTTATATTTTCAGCTTAAAGATTTTTGTACAGAAATAATAATTTTCCTATAAAAATCGAAGCAATTGCTCCCATTCTTGGACTTATTATTACCTTTAACCTCAATTATTCACAATTATGCAATGATTACCTCGAAAATAATATTGAGTTGTGCCGTAAAAATTCAAATTTATTCTTCTTATTCTGCGTAGGTACCTACATATATTTTTTTTATAATTTTAGTGAAAATTAATGTAAATATGACACACGAGATACACTTAGATACAAATAATGAGGAGCAAAAAAAAAAAAAAAAGAAAAAATTATTCTCTAGTTATGTGTAAAAATACAATAAACTAGAAAAACAAGTAGGTACATAAGTATTTTCAAGAAGCACATTTAGCAAAAAAAAACAGAAAAAAGGAAAAACAAAATTTAGTTCTAAAAAGAATATAGAGCTTTTCATTTACGATCTAAACGCGGTTATATTTCTTCCTATTTATATATGTATATACATTTTACAACATAAGGACATAAAATATACCAAAAGAAAAAAAAAATAAACACCATAGCACACATGATTATATTCCACACAATAAAAAGAGAAAATGAAAGCAGTTATAGGCAAACATTATCATAAAATGTAGGAGTAAATTTTCAAGTTTATGATGATGAGAGTTTTATAAAAGTATTTTTTTTTTGTTTTTTTTTTTTGTACTTTTACCTTATGTGCAAGAGTACTAAACAATGTTAGCTATCAAACAACAACACATACATACATACATCATATGTATATAAAAAACAGTTTCCAAAGAAGAAGTAAAAACATTTGTGCCAGGAAAGTATCTACTTTATTCATATAAAAGTTTATTATGAAAATAACGTATACCACTTGTATTACTTAAACGAATATTATTATGAAAGTAAAAATGAAAATCATATAAGGAAATTATGTTTGGAAAATGTGAGTAAAAGCGAAATTAAGATGAAAAAAAAAAAAAAAATTAAGTATATTTACGGCACAATTAGTGTGAGAAAAAAAAAATTTTTTTGTTGTTGTCTAAGGTTGAATTTAATTAACATTGACAGTGAATTATTATTAAAGTGTACACCTTAACAAAGATCAATAATTATTATAATGTGATTGTGGTAAAAATGTGTAATCATAAAAGTACTCGGGTATATGAGTAAATAAAAAAAAATATTAATTAGGGTATGTGAATTTACAATACATATACATACAAGCTTGCAGGGTTATTCAAAATATATCGTATCTTGGAAATTTTTTAAAATAAAACACAAACTAGGTTAATTTATTATGTTCAAATAACTATCACGACAACGCATTATAACTTTCTATGACATTTACGCAAATAGTGATGTTTATTTCGTAGATTAAAGTTCGAATATTTGATTTTAATTCCAAGACTGTTGTCGGTCGAAGAAATCTGAGGGAGTAGACCACAGGATCTTCGTATAGTTAACTAACATCACAATATCTCGATATTAAACAGTAGCGTTTGAGCTTTGCATACAATAAAATCGGTAATATTAATATCTTCAAATTTTGATCACTAAAAATCATTTATTATTTTTGATGCAGTAATGGTTCAATGAATCATTTCGGTCGAATCTGAACCAATATTTAGTGAGTGATTCTTGGATTTTCATCATCCCATATGGCACTTTTTTTTAATTGTCTTGTCCACCGAATGTCAAAAGAGTTCTATAACTGAACTTGATCATTTGTGAATTTTCCGATGGGTATTTTTCATAGAAGATTCATTTGTGTAGTGTCGTAATAACGTGTAGTGTCGTGATCTACTGTTTTGTGAGAGTCCATGGTTGAATTTGTACAACATTCTAAGTATTTTACAAATGACAATGGACTATATCAACAACATAGTTCAAAATTCGTGAGAAAAAAGGTACTCAGTATCCTAAAACTTCATTAGGATGACCCTTTATTTCAGAAATTTCAGTTGTACACTTGAAAATTAATCTCGAAACAAAATAAAATCAAATATGTATGAAAAACACACATACATACATATATTTTCATTTAATTTTTTTCTGTTATATTAATAACAACCTCGTAATTAAAATTCTTATGAAAAGAAAATCCTTGAAAAAAATATTTAAACAAATTAAAAGATTTTTCTCGTTACAAAGTGAAGAAAAAAAAAAAAGAAATTTATAATAAGGACACTGTTTCCATGCTTAATTGTGAGAAACTCATTGTCTAATTTTGTATATAAGTAATAAAGTAACGGACAGAATAGCAAGAGAATATTTAATTTTGTATATTATTTTTCTTTTCTTCTTCTTTAAACATACATATAATAAAGGACATTGGGCTAATTAACAGTTTTGGACGTTTATAGGATTTAATATTAAAAAAATTTGTTATTTGTACATCTGGTACATGATTTATTAACGTCGACAGACTCATTATTACCAAGTAAAGCAAACGTGTTCTGTGCAAAAAGATTTAAAAGAAAAAATCAAATAAAATATCTTTAAATTTAAAAAAAAAGAAGATTACTGAATTTTAAATAAAATTTTTTTTATGTGTTGTAAGGCAGAATTAAAGTGAAAAAATTTGTAAAATTTAAACATTTTTATCTATGACAAAAAAATTAAATAAATAATTTCATTAAATTCGAGTGAAAAATTTTAAGTGAACTCTACAATTCATGTGAATAGGTTAATTTTTTTTTATGCAGATAAGATTTTTGAATATATTTTCAAATTAGTGAAAAAATCTAAAGCTTCTAATTTAGTTTGGAACTATTAACAAATTTTCGAAATAATTTCCGGATTTACAAAGAAATTCAAGTAAGTATTAAATATCTTATAAATTTTAATTGTACATAATTCACAGTTTAAATGAATTTTTTCTTGTTGAGCCATTACGCAAGGATACTTTTCTTAACTATACAATAATTATAATTAATAATTATAATCATTAATCAGTACAGTATCGATACATAGAAAAGGAGAATAAAATAAAAAAAGATTGTGTTGTGGGGGAAAAAGAATAATTGTTTATTTCGATCTATTCTATATTTTGTTTGAACTTTATTAGATTATAATAGGAAGGGCGAGGGAGTGTAACAGATAAAAGTGTATTTTATATTGCTTATAAGGACTAATTAAGATACATTTTGTAGTTAGAAAGCTCCAACTACAAATAATGCGTTTAATTATTATAAAAACTTGATTTTAATACTTTAGCCATTAAATTTATATCTATTGACTTAAAAAAAATTCTTGAATTCTATCTAAATAACGAAGAATAATAAATTTAAATTTTTTTTTTTACTTTGAACCTAAATAAATAAATAATTCCTTGCTTTTTATTGAAATTCTAATTTCATAGATAGTAATTCTATTGTAAAAGTAAAAGTATTGTATAAACTAATATATCACGCACATACTTATAATTAAGTCATAAGGACTTGTTAAAATATATTTTATTAAAACATATTAAATTAATAAAAAAAAAAAATTTAACGACAAAACAAAACAAAACACTACTTACATAAAATAAAATAACCTACTGAAGGATTAATAAAAATATTCATATCATAAAAAAAATTCATAATTTTTATGTAGAAAATAAAAACTTATAAAATATGCTTTTAGCTCATATATTTTTAAATGAAATTACAAGTATACTAATAATAAAAGCGTTATGACATAGTTACCTTTTCTTTAAATTTTGTAATAAGTAATAATTCATACATAAAATATATTTTATAGTCACTAATAAAGTAAAGATCCTTTTTTTTTTTTTTTTTTTGAAAATTATAACAATGTTACATGGATAACGTTAATTAAGTTTTAAAAGGATAAAATATGAAAAAACCCTTTGAAATTTTCTTTTATCCACTTTATTATTGTGGTAAACCACATATTTCTTTTATTTCAAGTGTTTATTAGATTGTAAAGTAGATAAATAAGAAATATATGTAGAAGGATGAAAAAATCCTATAGCATTGATAATTTATGATAGGAGAAATTTTTCTGAATAGATTATAAGTAAATATCTATTTTAAATTCAAATAAATACCATCTGATACCTTTATTTTCATATCCTAAATGTATCTTATTTCATAAAAAGTAATTTATAAAATATTTTGTATTGAAAATATTTTTTTTTTAATCTTACCAAATTTTTTTACTTCTGCTATTCAGGTACTGAATTTTATTTTATTTTTTTATTCCTTTTTTTTTTTTTGTTCAGAATATTTAAAAATAATTATGTTTCATTATCTTGTATTGTAACCAAGATTATTCTAGTCCATATGTTTGATGAAGGTGTCAGAGGCGTACCAAGATCTTTTTATGTGTTAAAAGTCATTTAAAGGATATTTCAAATGATTTTACCACTAAATACCTATGTATATTCCACAAAAATTGTATTTTAAATCAAATTACATACATATGTACATTGATTTACCACAACATACTTTATCTTGGGAATTTTGGAGCCATTCATAAATTGAAATTTATAATTTTTACATAGGCTTTGTATGGTTTAGGTTAAAACGTATATACACACAAAATATCTTTTAAATTAAATGAAAATCGAATAATGAAATAAAAGATGATTAATTTATGTCGTTGAAATACATATAATGTATTTTTTTTATTTTTTTTTTTTCATGGATAAAGAAAAAGAATGATTCTCTTTTAGAACAAGAGTATACCGACATTCTTTTTGATAAGATAGAATGCTGTCATAAATTTCGGATTTTCTTTTAAATTTAATTCAATAAATTTAATGTCAATCACATTATCATTATCCATAATAAGAATTATTATTTTTTATCAAAATAAAAAAAAATAAATAAAAAATGAACTAGATTAATATGATTTTTTTAAATGAAATTTTTAAGTACATCATTTAAGATAAAAGAGTTTGAGTATCTTTGTTTTTTATTGTTTTTTTGTGCTTGAATTTTAAAAATTGTTATTGTTCTTTCGTAAATTATATTTTTAATGCTTTAAAAATTATCAAAATAATAAACCAGTTTATAATTTTTGTTTAATATTTTCAATTCAATCATATGTGTATAACTTTTAAAATGAATGATCTTAAATTTGAAGACAATTAAGAAGTTGTTTCCATCATAAAAATAAATTTAAAAAAATTTTTGGTGCATTGTCATTGAGATACGAAATATTAAACAAGATTTTGATTTCTGAAATTGGACAATTTTTTGATATAGTAGGTAGTTAATGGTTTTCAATTATTTATTAATCATTGTTTTTTTTTTTTTTAAAGAAAACATACGAGTATCTATAGTATATGTACTCGTACTTTTGTTAATATCTTTTTGGGAAAACAACAATTTTGAGTAATATTCCGTAAATAGAATTTTTTTAAATGATTTTATTTTCATTTTTTTTTTTTAAATTTTCGTATTTTTTCTAATTATTTCTTTTCTGTACTATACTGTTTCTTTGCTGTGAATAAAAGAACAATAAAAAATTCATAGAAACACTTTTTATCTACTAAAGTACATTTTGTGTACAGATATTCAAATTTTCACTTGAAAAAGCTAAATAACTTTTAAATTTTCATACAAAATTTACACTTCACGCTAACTCGTACAATTATATCCACTGATTGACTTATGGTTTTTTTTTTCATTTCTTTGAAAAATTTAATAATTAATTATATTGATTTTTAGCTAGGATTAAAAAAAGAAGAATAAAACGCAGGTTAAGAAGAATTCCCTACTGGAAAAATTGATAAAGTTTCAAGGACATAGAATTATTATATTTGAAATAAAGCTCGAAAGCGAAATATATGCACTTGTATACGATAAGTTAATTCTAGGGTTAAAAAAATCATATACTAAATTAAACAGATGTAAAATAATTGAAGATATGAGTGCGGTTATACACAACACTACTGCAAAAAAATATCTACAAGAATAACAATAGAAGGTATACACAGTGCAGCAGTATCAATATAATTTTACATTATATTTTTATTGCCCTGAAGTAATATCAATACGCAATATCACATACAATATACATTTTAATTTTTTTGTTTTATTTTTGAATTTGCTGTTGAATTAGATTTTAATGCCTGAAGGGATATAAACAAATTGTGAAGATCTTCATTTTACATTTAATATAAAAAATATATATTTTTTTTTCATTTTTCATTTTTATAAATTTAAAATAAATAAGAATATATCAACTTGTATATTGTCCTGTACTCCACACCACTTTGTTTTCTTTTCATATGGTTATTCATTGATTATTACCCACTACCATTACTTTTAGATAACGTATACAGCTGCAAAAGCATGTTTTTCAAAATTTAAAAAATAAAGAAAAATATTAAATTAAAAATAAAAATCAAATTTTACACATGACATGCATGTTAAAATTATTTTTTAATTTTATTTTATTTTTTATTCATTCATTTATTTATTTATTTTTTTAATTGTTTAATGTTTCTGCGATTTACAACACGTTTTAATAAAGGATAAAGGAAAAAAATATAGGAAAAAAAAAATCTTCTCAATAAAATTCAAAAAAGGTCTTTAAAAACAAGGAATATTTTATTAAGAAATGTAAAAATATCCTTCAGAAAATTCGCATCCCTAGAATTTTGATCACATTCATCATATCACATATGTATCATATATGTAATAACATTTTTTCACTGATGGTTTAACCTTTGTAGGTTGATGCCCGAATTCGTGTTATCAATTCATTTTCATATACATATGTAGACTATTGAAAACTATTGTTTCATATTTTATGTATGAGAAAAATAATGTAGCTAGAATTGGTCCTGCACTATGCAGAGCTGTAATGCCATGAAATAACTAAATTCATTTTCCTTTTAATTCCCATCGAAAGAACTTTTCAACCAAAAAAATAATTTTATTTAAATTTTTAATATTTTCTTTTATTTTATTATTCCTTTTTTTTTTAACACAAACGAGACGAAAATGTATTAAAAAGGGTCAACAACTTCAACACCATCCATAAATATTTATAAAACCAATTTACAACTGAAAATAGACGAAATATTTAAAAATAAAATAATAAAAAAAATAAATAAATAAAAACTTGAAGAAAAAAAAAACCACCTCGATTTGAATTTTTAACAAATTTTCTCTTGCATAGTGAAAAAACTTCTTGTATTACGTTATACAATTTCGAAATTTTTTATTTTACGTTTCTCTATTTTCATGCTCAAAAAATTTCATAATAGCTTTAAATTTACAAGGCAAATGATGATTTTTGAATATTTTTTATTTTTTTATTTCATATTTTCTTGAATATTTATAAAGAGAATTTCCACACTTTTACCTTTTCAATGGTCCCATTTCAACTGCGTGTTTAAAGGTTGCAAATAAAAAAAAAAAAGAAAGGAAAATAAAAACATTTTCTTCTTTGTCACAATTTTCACTTCATAATAAAGAAACGGAAAAAAAAGTGAAATATACAACAATCACAAAATCCTTACAATTCAGGACTTGAATTTACAAGAAAATATTAAAAAATAATGAAAAACCACAAAATTCAATTTGAATGACAAATTACGACGCCTTCAGAATTATACTGTGAATCAACTTAATAAGAATCATAAAAATTCAAAAATAAGTTTCTTCCGTAAAATTAATAAAATTTCAATTTGAGTATTTTTATTTTTTTTTTAATTGCACTTCCTGTTAAATGAAAAACTTAATTGTCGTTTATAAACGAAAGGCAACTTATTTTTTTTATTTTTTTTGTAAGATACCATCGTATTATTAAATTGAAATTAAATTTAATTTAAATAATGGTCGAGTTAATTATTTATATTTATTCAAGACTTTTATGATCTATATTAAAAAAATTAATGTCCTTGTAATTGTGTTTTAATTTCGAAAATAATGTCTTTCTAGTGTGCTTTAAGTAAAACTTTTGGTTTTTGAGTTAAACATGTTTTTGTCATCAAAAAAATAATGTTATAAAGATAAATTTTCACATATGCTTTTGTCTTTAAAAATTATGATTCAATATAAACAATTTTAGAACATTTAAATAAACAAAATAAGAAAATGAAAATAAATAAAAGTAAAAAAAACTTGATAACTTAGGTTTTTATTTCTCTTGTGTAAAATAAAAAGAAGACCTTTTCAAGGAATTATTTTTCATTTCTAAAATTTGTTTTAGGATATAAAATTTTTTTTCTAGAAGTTTTCATAAAATCCTTTTTTTTTTTTTGCTTAAATTTTCGAATAAATTATTTAAAAAAAAATTCCAATTCAAATGTAAAAAAAAAAAGACTTGAAAATTCAAAACATTCGCAAATGCTTTTTGTGTACTTTTTTTTTTGTTTTGTTTTTTGTTTTTTTTTTTTTTGTTTTTTTTTTTTTTCATATTTTCAAAAATAAATTTCAAATAAATATTTCAACATATTGCTAACAATATCAAAATTCACAATCTAAATTCAAATTTTTATTATCCATATTATTAAAGCGTAGTACTTTTTTTCTGTATATTGAATAATTTTTCAGTTATGAAAAATAAAATTTTATATTTTTTTTTTTTAGAAAAATAATATAATAAATTGAATGATATTAAGGACAACAGGTTTTTTTTTGCTTTTCAATAAATTTTGAATATTGAGAAGAAAAATTTAATTAAGTTAAATGAAATTACAAAAATTTTGTAAAATTGTGCAAGAAAATATGATTTTTCATTAAAATCTCCGAAAAAAAAAATAATAATAATCGTAATTCATAATAAAAATGTGTTTATGTTGGTGTAGATGTCATTTCAAGGATATGAAGGACATTCGAAAAATTCTCAAAAAATAAATGGATGTATGATACTTTAAGTTAGAAATTTTTTTTTTTCGAAATGCAATAAAATTAGGACAAGTTTAGAAAATTAAAACATTATCGACTTAATGTCGAAAACACACTAAAAACAACATTTTTCATAAAAATTCCATAATACCTTAAACATTTTTTTTTTTGTGAATTTCTAAAAGATAGAATAAAATAAAATCGATACGATATTTTACATTGTACAACACAATTCAACTAATTCGATTATCCTTGTAGACCAGAAGAGATTTAATTTCATTATGATAAACTATATGTATGAAAAATACTGCATGGCATTACAGTAATACGAAACACAGAAAATGTCCTCGAAATAAAATGAATTCATTTAATGTATGTAAAATTTCAGCAATTAAAAGGTATCGTTTCAATTATGTGAATCTGAAATGTGTATGTAATGTATGTAAATAAGTTAATAGTTCGACGCATATTTATGTAAATAATATCCATTGATCCTTTTCTTTTTCTTTTTTTTTTTTTACAAAATGACATACATACATAAAATTCCAAATTAAAATGATCAAATGAAATTTCTATAGAATTCTCACGTGTAGAATTGTATTTGTAATTATTTAACTTAGTATATATTTTTCAATGAAATATGCAATTTAAATGAGATTGAAACTTTATTACAGTGGTATTCGCAAAGCTCATTTTAATTTCTGTTTTATAAATTTGTATTTTTAATTGAAAAAAAAAAGGAATATTCATGTGGATTACTCACAAAAAAAAGAAAAACATGAAAAAAAAAATATATTGAAAAAAAGTTCAATGAAACATGCATCGGTATTTGTATGATATCCGTTACCTGTTTTTAACAACATCCTTTTCTCTTATACAAAGTCAAAAGGACTACTTTGTAAATGTTGTGAATCGATGTGTACACTTACGTTTTTTTTAAAAAAAAAAAATTTTCCCTGATGAATTTTAAAACCACAGAGAATAAGTTTTTCACTTTTTTTTTATTTATGTAACAGTAATTCGCCTCTTTGATTTAAAATTACACTTTCATGTGTATAACTTTGAACACATACATACTTCAATTGAATTCAAAGTAATGCAAAATGTATTTAATTCTGTGAATATGAATCTTTTTTTACTTTGTTGTAGATGAAAAAAAAATTTAAAAAAAAATGGATGTTCAAGATGAAAAATTTTTAGCTTTTTTTTTCATGAAAATATTTAGTTACAAAGTAATTAAGATGGTTGAGTAGTTAAGAGTTTAAGTTTGAGTACGTGATTTGAAACATGGAAATTCAATTTGAAATGTTGAAGAGGCTTTTTTAAACGAAAAAAAAAAAAAAAATTGGGAAAAATAATTAAAACGAAGTAAATTTTTTATGTGGGTCATGGTTTTTCCATGTTTTTTTTGTTTTGTTTTTCTGTTTTTTTTTTTTTTCTCCTCTAAAGGATCAAATTCAGGAATTTGAAATTTATTTTTAAAAAGTTAGCGATTTTTTCAAGTTCAAGTTTTTTTTTTAGTTTTTAAATTTTTGATTTTTAGATTCCAAGTGCAAGAATCTCGAAAATAGAATACAAAAAATGTCAAAAATGCTATAGAAAACGAATTTGGGTAGGGTGTAATAGAAAAGTAAATAGGATTCTATGTTCTATAATTCTTTGAAAAACTAATTTTTAAATTATACGTAAGTATGTATGTAAAAATGATTTGAAAATTCCTTTCTATTAATTTAAAACGTATAAATTATGTTTCCACTAACATATCGATTTTACAACTATACAATTTACAGTTACATATCTCAAATAATATTTGTTAAATCCTTTTATGAAATATTTAATATTTTATAGCAAAAAAATAAAATAAAAATAATATTAAAAATTAAATTGTACTCGTACTTTTTTTTATGTGCTCGATATGGACTTGTTTAATTTATAATTCAACAAAACAAACACATACACACACAAATGTTCACATAAAATTCATTTCAATTGATTTATTTAATTGAATATCCTTTAATAATAATTATAATGATGATTTAAAATTGATAATAAAATTTTTTTTTTTTTAAAGTTCAAATTGGTCAAATTCATTGAACTGATTATCATATTTGTAAAATCTAAATAAGGATGTGGTAATCATATAATGTTCTAATTTAATTTTAAAATTAATTTTGTCAAAATATCTATGTAATAATGAATGATAGATAAAAATTTAAAAAAAAAATTGAATTGTTATTATATTTAATATGAAATTTTCACATTATAATTAATTTTATTTATTATGTCATTGAGAATACAATAAATAAAAAATATATTTTTCATGCATAATACAGGATGTTTCACAGTTCCTATAGTTACTTTTCCGAAGAGTAACCAGTTCCACTTTTTGCAACATATTTCAATGCTTACGCAATTTAGAGAGCTAAATAAAATTTATTTCTGAAGAGAACCTTCAGATCTCATCGAGATCTACCAACCTGTTTAGTTTGGCACACGACCTGTAAAACACCCTGTATATCTGAAGATTCTTTTTTTCTCCTGAAATACAATAAAATGCTGATAGTGGAAAATATGTATGTACATATATAAATTACTATGGTTACTAAAACGCATAATATGCGGAGCATATTAAATCACTTTGTGAAGTTTATTTATGATAAATTTTAATTTTATAATTAATTTAAATTTTTGTTGTTGTTGTTGTCACGATTAATTGATAAATTATTATTTATGGTTTACTTTAAATAAAAATTTTATTTTTATTTTTTCAAATATATTAATTTTGAATGAATTTGAAAGTAGCATTATTGAAAATTAATAAAATTTTGTTAAATAAAACAATTGTGGAAATTTTTTTTTTTTTTGGAAAAGGATTTTCGAATTATTAATTTTGATTTTGTTAAATTTTATTTTTGAAATTTAAATACACTGAAAATAAAAATAAGCATTTAATTTTATTAACCCTTTTGTCAAACGTATTCCACACATATACATATATTAAAAGAACATATTGAAAATGAATTCTCATATCACTCTAATTAAAATTATCTTAAAAATTGATGTTTTCATTTTTTTTTTTCAAGTTTCTACTTTGTTTTACTTTAATTTTTCACTTAAATTACGAAACAGTTAAACAACTTTGCAATTACATAATTAAATTTTATACAAGAAAATATTGTTGATATTGTTAGATAATTTTCCAAAAGTTTTTACATTTCACGTTAAATTTTGGATAAGTTTTTACATACTCGTACATATAAACTTTTAATTTCAAAATTAGGTATACCTATGAAATTTTGTATAACTAAAAACCATAAATTATGCATGAAAATCAAATATTTAAATTTAAGAAATGTTTGTATTTTCTTATTTATTGTTTCTCTTCATTTAAATGTCACTTAAATCGTATAAATGTAATTTTTGACAAAAACATGTATATGGAATCTTATTTTGTCTATATTTTAACAAAAACCGAAAATTTTAATTTATCAAAAAAATTACTTTGTATACTTTATTAAATTTTAAATCAATTAAAATATTCAATTTTTTATTTATTTTTTTTATTTATTTTTTTTTTTGTTCAACATAATTAATATTAATATGCAATTCAGAGATGATGATAATGCACATTATACACGTGAAAATATACTATATGCTACATATATTTTTAAATATACACCACAAATACACAAAATTAATAAATTTATAAGGTAATTAAGTTTTACGCTAAAATTAATTATAAATACATAAATTATTATTTTTTAATATGTATAACATATTAAAATAATGTGTGAAATTTTTTTCTCTGATATTATGTATATGTTTATTAAAATTTGATGAGTTTGCATATAACATTTTTTTTTTGTTGGCTATTATTGTTTTTGTTATAAAGTAATTTTAGTTTTTTAACAATTTTCAGTATTTTTTTTGTTTTTTTGTTTTATAATAAAATTATGTCAAAATTATATTTTAATAAAATAAAAATTAAAAATAACAAAAACAGACAATAAATAATAAATAATTCAATACAAAAATTCAATTTGTATTTTTAAATTAGCTTTTATTTAAAAAAAAAAAAAAAATTCTTCTTTACTTAATTTTGTTTTTCAATTAAATTCAATTAAATTTTAATTTGTAAAAAATATTTTCAAATGACAAACTTCATTAATAACGCATGATTTTGTGATAAGCATGTATACATATAGGATTTTTTTATACCAAAAAAAAAAAAAAAAAAAAAAAAAAAAAAAAAAAAAAAAAAAAACGATTAAAAAATATGTAGGTTAAAAAAAAAAACAAGGTTTCAGTCTGACACTCTAATATTTTTGGTGATCCAGAAGGATCAATTCTTAGACCATTACTTTTTTATTTTATTGATTTTATATTGAATGTTAAGCAAAAATGTGTTCCAAATTATGTTAGTATTTTTACAAAGTTTTAGTAGTCAGTCAGAAGTAAATTAATATTGAAATAATATGTAGAAAAATGTAGTATGTATGGGTTTTTTTTTTTTGCTTGTAATCCGTACAAGTTCAAACAATCGTCTGTACCCCCTGTAACCTCTACTTTTTCACTCACAAAAAGATATTCTGTATCCTATTTTGGCTTATAATAAAAAAATGGAAAAAAAACTATCTGAATATAACTGAAGACATGATGTTTAACAATAATATTCTTCCATACAAATCTACATGTAAACAACTCCAAACTATTATTTACTCTATCCCTATAAAATGAGCTCGGTATATTCTGTTATATTTTGTAAATAAGAAATACAAAATAATAGTAATTTTGTACAAATTCATAAAAACTTTTGGTAAAATTTAATTCACTTTAAACTTCAATCTATAACTTCCTCTAATAGTTGCTATTTTCAAAGATACCGCTATATCTCAGTTTACTACCAAAGAAGATATAATTTTTGTTCTTCAAAAATATTAAGAAAACTTCAATACATATTTTCTTAACTTCCGCTCGCTTTTACCACAGAGCAGATACATAGAATTTATATTGTCATTGCTTTTACTTTTTACCACGTATGTAATTTATTTTAAACAAAATAAGAATTTCCTTGTAATGTCACCACCCTCTAATTTGTAATCCTTTTGTTTGAAAACTTTAAATTCCTTTTACTTGATAATAAGATGATAATTCTCCTTTGGGATTAATAATTTTTAAACTTATTCCAGTGAAATTTCCTTATTAGGGAAACATTTTAATAGAAAAAAAAATATTTTAACTCTTATCACACTCTGGTGACAGTTTTGTTTGAATACAAAGACCCGAATAGTGTATTTTCTTCTTTTGTATACATATGTAATGTATTTACATGCATAAATTTATTTCATCAAAAAAAAAAACATTGTCTATTCACCTTTCTAACGTTGTATTTTATCTAAAAAGTTTACTTACTGTCTTAACCATATATTACAATAATAAAACCACAAAAAAAAAACCCTTCTTTTACTATAATTTCATTATAGAATTTTTGATAAGGAAGTACCTACATAATAAAAATATATCTACTCTATATGTTCCATTATAAAAACTTACTTATATATTGTAACGCATATCAAACGCACATCTGTGGTTGGTACATATCAAAATACCCTTGAGTAAAAAATTTTGTGTCATGGTAAATTCATTTATGTTCAATTCATTTCTAATTTTATTACATGTATTAAATATATTTTTCTTGTTTGAATAGAACAAACTAACATAGTCTAGACTAGTTTTTAGAATTTTCTCTCTGGACAAATTTTCTTTTTATATTTTTCCTCTTTTTCCTTTTTTTTTTACATGAATATATCTGTAATTAAATTGTGTGGAATGATAATGAGAATGTGAAATTACAATTGTAGATAATAATGGTGATGATGATGATGATGATGAAAATGGATGGTGATGGTAATGGTATACAAATGACAATCATCAACACAAAGGATTTTAATGTATAAAAGTAAGAAAGAATAATGTTATTTGTAGAAAGCGTTAGAAAAACCCTTTTAATATATGGTTTTTTATTTTTTTCTCTTCATTATATAAAATCTTTGAATATCAGACTTGAATATAGAAGAAAATTGATTAAAACAGAATATGTATCTTGATTATATTTGTATCTGTATCTATGAATGAATGAATCTGTATGTGTATATGAAATTAGTTTACGTTAGTTTGTTTATGTTCACATCTGTTGCCTTGCAAAATATACATACATAATACATATACATATTTTTATTCAAGGGTTATCACACTCTAAATGTGTACAAAAACTATAAAAAGATTATTTAATATATTTCAACTTACAAGTAAAAAAAAAAAATTGTATGTACATATGTAGGTGCGTATAAGTTTATACATAGATTTAATGAATATTTTTTCTTCATAAATAATTACTTGATTTTTGTCATTGAAGGTGTATCAAAGCACAAACAAGAGGCTGATATTTTTAATTCTCCCATGTACATTACCTCTTGTACATTATAATTTTCTTTAATTATCATTTTTTTTATCTTTATTTTTAGAAGAAAAAAATCTATGCTAGAAAACTGTATATGTACAAAAATTGAATCCAACCCAACAATTATACACTTAAATATGAACTGTTAAGATTATAACGCGATTGCAATAAATCAACCTAATTAACTTGAGCTGTCAATACTGAAATTATAGCTTTCTGTTGAGAAAGAAGACAAAATACAAAAAGATACACATTCATTATGGATAGAGTATGAAATTGAATGAATGTACATACGGTAGCAAATTTTACAAAAAATAATTTAAGTCGGAATTTTAAATTACATATTTTGAATTATTTGAAAAAAAAAAAAATTAATTTCAATTATTGCTTCGAGCCGAACGAATAATTAAATTCAAGTAACTTATAAGCAATTTTATTAAAATTAATACCTGTATCTTCTTTAAAATCCTTAAATCATATTTTTCTACATGATCCTATATATTTGTCAAATTTATTATACAAATCGGAAATGATAAATACGATAAAATGGAAAAGTGAAAAACAAAAAAAAACAAAAATCTTTATACTATATTTGTATCGATTGTAAAATAACACTTAATAATAATTTATATGATTAAATTAAATTATATGTATTTATTTTGTTTTCTCCCACGCCTAATGTCAAATTCAATAGCGCGATATTCTATGAAAAGTATGAAAAAAAAAAAAAGAAGAAAAAAAACAGAAATTGGAGAAAAAATTTTTAATAAATATAATTGAAGCTTTGAATAAAAATAACTAGTCACGAGCACTAATAGTTGCTAAATTAACCGTTTATCTAAATCCTATCTTATATAAATACTCTACATACATATGTACAACTTCTCTATATATGTATGTATGTGATTCATTCTTGTATCTTAACTTTTATTATCGTCATTATCGTCGTTGTTGTTTTTAAATTTTAGATATACACAATATATAAATTATGACTTTATTACAGGTATAATACACTTCTTAAATTATATGATCAGACACTGTATGTTGCCAATATATCTTAGCTATGTGTATACGAGTATGTACTATGTACATATGTATAAAAGAGACTGAGCTTATGTCTTGTGTGATCAATCAAAAGTGATTCAACAGAGAATAGCTAATATTAAAATATTGTCCGTATATTTTGTTGTGGTATGTTTGTTTTTTATTTTTTTTTATTTCTAAATAAAAACAACCGATACAGATAGTTTTTATTCTCTTGTAGTGGTCTGAAATTATGTTATTTTTTTTTTTTCAAAAAAAAAAAAAAATAATAATAAAAGTAAATTGTGGGTTGTTAGATAAATAATTCGTGACACTTTGCATAATTTTTATACACTAATCAATACTTTGTTACTTGTATGTATTCACACAAAAACTATAGCAACAACATTATAAAAATAGATAAATCTTAAACACACGCGAATAAAAAATATAAATAATATGAAGAAGAAGTATGTAAAATCAGTCAACTGGAGATTTTCTATATTTTTTTTTTATATGTATAGTGTTGTTTTCTTGTGCAAAATTATAATTTGCGCAAATAAATTGTATATATAAAAAAAAAATATGAGTATACATTATTTGTTTTTAATCAATTTTTGTTTTTCTTACATGTGAAATTCATGTTGTGAGGTCTAACATACCATTTGGTTTATAATATTCGCTATGATGCACTGCTTTTACATTTTAATAGATTGCATATCATCATCATCATATCAGAAAACAGTATAGATCTGTAAATTATACATTATGTGTATAAAAAATCTTTTATAATCTACTCTTTCATCATTTGGAAATTATCTAAAAAAAAACAACGTACGTATATGTATATAAAACAGATGACAGATATAATCATTCAATGTTTTTTTTTTAAATTTATTTTGCACGACCAAAATTTCAAAATTTATCAGATTTTCACAAATTATTGGAAATGTTATTATTTTGCATTTTCATTTTTCTATGATAAATTAGATAAAATATAATTAAAATGAAAACCAGATCTTGACATCATTTCATTTTAATCTGGATATCTCATATACATACGTTATTTTTTACTTTAAAAATTAGATTTTGTGTTATTCTACAAATGAATTCAATTAAAACAGAAAATTCTTATTAAATTTGAAATTTTGATTAAATCAGCAAAATTTATTTAGCATATTAGTTTGAGATTATTCTTCTAAATGAGATACAAAAAAAAAAAAACATACATATTTACTAAAATTCAAAGTACTATGTGCGTTATGGTAATTTGAAGGCTGTAAGTATTTAAATAAAATCCATATTGTTAAATTTAAATTATTCATTTATCATATATGGACTGGCAGAAGGTTATGTTAAATCATTTAGTACAAATAATTCTAATTTAAAAGAAAAAAGTCGGTCTAACAAATTAAATTATGTTTGAAGATATAAATTGTTTCAGCATATGTGAACTATTAAAATATCAGATTAATTGGTTAAGAAAATACTGTGCCAAATTATTAGACATAATTGATTTAGTAAAACTTTGTTGTTGTAAATTAATATTTATTTCAAATGAAAAAAAAAAAAAAAATGTGAGGCCCTATAAAAAGATTAAACCGCACGGCGGAGCTGTAACACCAAACGGAATAGAAGACATAAATATTGATTTTACATATCTCTTTTCGTCTACTAATAAGACAAGAACGTTCTCAGATTTTCAATTAAAAAAAAATTTTACGAAAAACAAAAATTAAATTGAAGTAGATACGGTTTTAAAATTCGATATAAAAGATAAATACCACAAAATACATTAAATTTAGAATATAAAAAAAAACATGCAAAAGGTATTTGAATTACTTTCTCTTAATATCTAAAAATGCAAACATATAAAAATTCTAAATTTGGTTTCAAAGGGGGAATTTGATTGACAACTTCCTTTTCATCATGTATGTACATACATATGTATGTATATTTCTTGTACGACTACCATCAATTAAGAAAGATTTTTGTTGTCAATGTGATGATGATAATAATATTGTGCTACATTCCTATACACAATTTAAAATTTTACAAATATTTTATTTAATTTTATTGAAGATACTAAAAATTTTTTCTTTTCAAATAAAATTACGTAAATTACAATCTCTACAAAAACATATTGTATCTAATATGTACATG
Organism: Bombylius discolor; assembly: GCA_939192795.1. NCBI lineage: Eukaryota > Metazoa > Arthropoda > Insecta > Diptera > Bombyliidae > Bombylius > Bombylius discolor. The sequence goes on from OW584240.1 coordinate 39,184,691, forward strand.
AGATTTTTGTTGTCTTTGTTTTCCTTAATAAGATAATTTTTTTTTTCTCCACATATCTTGAAAATTGTGCCGTAAAATAAATTAACATTGACATTATTCGACCGTCAAATATAATGATTTGAACTGACTATAAAATTGATTTGAAAACATTTCTTTTTTTTTTTTTTGTGTTCATTTTCATTTTTCTGTTCTACTCACTGTAACTTGAGAAATTTAATAAGATTTAAAAAAAAAAATTTTTTGTTATGTAGTAGATGACAAAAAAAGCACATAGGAAGTCGAAATGTATTTCGTTCATTGAACTTATTCATGTGCTGTTGATTGATTTGTCAGTTCTTTGAAATACAAGAAATAAAGAAAGTAGAGAAAAAAAAAAGCAATTTTTCAAGGAAATATACAAATTATGTTACAGCTAAAATTAGTAATTTGTTGAATGCATAATAAATGAATTTTGACATTTATAAAAGAATACACCCACGACAAGTACCTGAATTTTCGAAAGATTCAATTTTTTTGTTTTTGTTATTTTAAAAAAAATATATGTCATAAGATTTTCAATTTTATTTTATAATTAAATCTGACAAATTTATAGTTTTTGGAAATAAGGTGTTGAAAGATGGAAAAAAAAAAAATAAAAAAAACATTTTTTTTGAATAATAAAATTTCTATCAGATATGATCTCTTAAACCCTTACAATAAACTATTGCAAAAAAAAAAATTGTTGTTTTAAAAAAGTACTTTTCGTCCTTATTTTTTTTTACATCTAAAATTATGATCAGCGTAATTTTTTTTTTACTTTCATAAAAAATCTTACGTACGAGTAATAAAATGAAATACTATAGATAAATTTTTAAAACGAATATTTTAATATCGTTCCACGTGTTCAAATATACTCGTATGAGAAACAATTTTTATATTTGCAATAAGGTATAAAATTCTTATTGTTCTCTAAGGATAATTCTAAAATTTATGAATTAAGTGAAAGAAGGAAAGTAAAAAAATGTTCGTGATACGAGTACAAAATAATATTTTGATAATAAAAAAAAAAGAAATAAATCGGTATTTTTTTTTTCTTTGTTGAGTCATAAAACATAAATGAAAGCAAAAGTAAAGTAACGTTCAACAGGGGTTTTTTATTTCATTTTTTTTTAGAAAAAAAAACTGAAAACAAAAAACTATAGTAGGTGAGTATTTTTTCCGAGCATTTTGTAATAAAAATAAAAACAAGAAATTAAAATTGAGTCAATTTGGAATTTATTGAAAGAAATTGTATACTAGAAAACAAAAATTTGTCAAAACGAAAACACTTTGACTGTCACGTCACCCAAATTCAGAATTGGACGTCTCGAAAATGGCAAAAAGACGAGTCCAAATAAGAACAAAAAGCCTTTCATCCAACCTGCTTAGAATAGAATTATGAAATGTGTCTCTCCCACTATGATATAGTAGTGCATGTCAAAGCGAGATGTTGGACAACTTTGATTTGTTTTCAAAACATCTGGGAAAATTATTTTTTACCCTCAATATGTAAAGGTGAATATAGTAGTTTTCAACAAGATGGTGCTGCTTTCAATTCTGAAAAATCTACGAAGACCTGATTGGCTGTGAGACAAATACGAGTCTTGGAATAGACTTCTAATTGTCTTGTCCTTTCACCCATTAAAAAGAACTATTTTGAATTTAATTTTTAATATGTGAACTATTTCGTTGTGATATTTAATTTCGAATTTTTTTTTCAAATATTTTTTTGATGATTATATGTGATAAAAATGCAGTAAGCTTTTTTCATGAAAAGGAAATAAATGATAATAATTTATTTGAGGAAAAGAATATGAATATCGCTAACTATTTTGCGAAAACGTACTACACACGAACATTACAATTAGCAATTTAACACACATTTTTCTCCTTATTTTTCACCATTTTTTTTTTTTTTTTTTTTTTTTTTTTTGCTTCAAACTTTAACAACTGAAATCATGACTATTGCATGACTACATAAAATTAACATTTTGTATCCATGCAAATTTCGAAAATTTTTTTCATTCAATCTCATATTTCAGCTACCATTATTGTAATAAAAACGACAGGTGAGAATTATAAAGTTTTAAAACAAATTTTATACTCCATAATTTGCATGAAAAGCAAAAAAAAAAAAAACAATGATTTTTTCAAACCCTGTATTCAAACATAATTTTATTTAAAAATCAAAGTTTTATTGAAAGTCTGTCATCATTTCAAATTTTAGCAAAATTTGTTTTCTCCTTTTTTTTTTTTTTTTTTTTGAAAAAGGCAAAACAAAAGAAGAAGAAAAAATGTATCCATGCTTACGGCAATCTAGGATACAGGAAATTGTATGCATCACAAAAGTGTTGAAATATTAATACATAACACGTTTGAAAAAAAAAAATAAATAAATAAACAACAACAACAACAACAAATTCTTTAGAAATCGTGTAAAAAGTGTAATAATTGCCTAAAGGTAATTTGAATTTCATTATACAAAAAAACAAAAAAAAAAAACGTGGTTGAAGACAAATTATGTTATGGTCAATTCAGTATTATACTACTGAAAACGATAAAGATCTCTTTATAGGTTCAGATGACTCTGTATAATGATTCTTTGATATATATTTTATACATATACGATTTCCTTTAGGACACAAATAATAGATAGGTACTATGTACTCGTATATAAATTCAATATTTATTAACTGTATTTTCCTTGATGTTGTTTTATTTTTCGAATGAAAATTCTTTTAAGATGTATAATTTTGTATAATTTAAATGCAAAAACGATATATTTTAGACAGTTTAATAAAATTATTGCAACTTTTTGGAATATTTACTAAATGACGAACATAAAATTAAGCTTACAATGAATATTTTCTTGTATTTAAAATGTTTCTTCCAAAAAAATTTTAATTCATATACTTTTTCTTTATATCTACCAAAAAAAAAAAATCTTTCTGCTTATCGAAATTGTATATCTTTTTTTAATTTTATTTCAGTATTTCAGTATTTCATCTGTTTAATATTATCTAACCAAAAAAGAAACAAGTATATAATCTGAGAATATTCACGTTTTATATTTGAAAATCGTAAAAACAATGTAAAGTACCTACTTCTAATGTGTCTTTTTTTTTTTTGTTTTAAATTCTTAATCAAGTAATTTTAATTAAATTATAAACACAAATGCTGCACACTTTAATTACGAGTATATAGAAGATTTTGAGACAAACAAAAATAAAATTAAAATTATATTATAGGACATTACTCCTATAATGGTTTATATAACTTAGTTTTATTGCTCTTATTTTTCGTATTCATTTTTTTGTTGTTTTTTTTTCGTTTTGCCTTTTTGTTTTAGAAAATGATACATTCTAATTTTATACTTTCCAGGATTTTTATGAATTTAACATTTTGTGTTGTCAGAAAATGTTTAGCTTTTTCTATTTTATGACAAAAAAAGATATAAAAACCTATAAAACAAAATACAGGAAGTAAAATAATATCTTCTAAATTTTGAATTTATATTGTTTTATTTACCATAAAATAAGATATCATTCGCATTTATTCGTTTTTTTTTTGTTTTTTTTTTTTTTGTAAATTTTCTCCCCTATTTCTTTTATGACATTAGAATTTTAATCTAAAATAAGAACTAATTATATTCAACTGTATTTTATTATCTTGAAACAAAACAAAAAAAAAAGTGAAATTCCAAAAGAAATAACATTTTAATTTAAGCGAATATATCTTACCTTAAAGTCTCAAAGTATCTTTTTTTTTATCAAGAATATAAAAAAAAAAAAACATTCCAAAATTACTTTTTGTGACAAATTTATCATAAAAAAATGGTTTATTTCTGAATGTCCAGTCCCACATATGGTGTCATTTTATTTTTACTTAATTTTTGTATAATTTTCATATGAAAATTTTCTCTAATTTGCCTAAACATAATAAATTTTTGTTGCTTTTTTTTTTTTAATCTTTTAATGAAATTAAAACATTCATTTTTTCTTTTTCTGTTAATCATGAAATAGAATTAAGATAAAAACTAAGTAACTAAGTCATCATTATGATATAATTCCACTAAAATTTTATCAGACACATGACTAATTAGCACCAGCCGTTTATTCTATTTTTGTATATTATATACATATAATCATCATCTGGCTTGTCTTTTATTTTTTTATTTTTTTATTTTTTTATTTTTTATTTTTTTTTTAATTAGAAAATAAAAAACAACAACATTAACGTTGTCTGGTTTAAATATTCTTTTAATCTGGAACATAATATTTCAATTTTCTTTCTCAATTCTAGAAAGTGTATCTACATACATATATACTATAATATCAGGCAGTAGTCATTAATGCACATACATACATAGATACATCGGACTTCAAACTCATTATGAAGATTATGACCTAACTCTTTTTTTTATTTTTATCAAAATTTTTTTCCAATGATAAAATAATAAATAACGATAAATAACAACAAAAAAAAAAAAACGGAAAAAAGGGGTTTAAAAATGCTTTATTATATCTGATTACTTTCTAATAATTTTTTTTATTATTAAATGAGTTCTCGCAGTCGGATATTTTTGGACGAGCATGTGTTTAAGTGTTTTTTTTTTTTCATAGTTTAAATCGAATTATGAAATTTTGAATAGAAAGATAACGAAATTTTTTAACAGCAGTTTTTACTTAAATTTAGTGTTATTTATTCTTCAAGTTTATTCGTAGAGTCTACTCAAGGATTATAGTCTTTGTACAAGAGTTCTTAATGAAGTTTTTTTAACGGATCTCCCTAAGGTCTAGATTTAAAAAAAAAATTGTGTTATTAAGATGTAGTTACACTAAATAAGATTAAAGTTTAAGTTAATTCTGAGATTAGTTCCGTTTCTCAGGTTATAGACTGCAACATTTCGTTCTCAGAACTTCTAGTCTCAAGAAATTCTATTTTTTCAACGTAATCTGAAATATTTTTTTTTCAGTCATTCCCTTTTGCAAGAGTTACAAAACGTCAAAGAAAAAATCTTCATGAATTCATGACAGTCAGAATTTTAAAGACAATCATTTTTTTTTTTGTCCTTGGAAAAATTATTTTTCGTTCGATTAGAAAGTTGAAATTCGTCCAAGAATTCAAGGTTTTTTAATTTTGAACGCCAACATCTCGGGACGAACTACTACAACTGGATAAGAAAAAAGTCAACTTTTTACTTGAGGCCGGTTTTCTTTATAAATTTTTTATCTCTGAACAGATTTCAGTCATTCGAAATTCTTTTTGCAGTAAACCTATCATAAAATGTTCTAGTGAAAATTTCAACTCCCACATCTTAAGAGAACATACTTAGTTTTTTTAAATGTTTGTGGTTTACAAATGTGAACATCCATGGATCTATAAAATTTTATCGAAAACGAACGAATTTCAGTTTAACAATCACACTAAATTTTTTTTGAAACAAGAGGTTTGTACAGAAAAAAATATTAAGGCTTCTTTTAATCCTTTTTTTTACGTTAAATTAAACATTTAATTTACACGCTACATTTAAACAAATTATGAACCTCACAAACTTTAATTTTCCAACAAAAAATAAAATTATCTATAGAAGAATATTATTTGTGAGGCATTTAATAATCATAATATTACAGTTTTTTTTTTTATCCACAATTCAAATAAAATTCGAACGTTGTAACAGCAGACAGACATAATAACAATAAAAAGGATTCAGCAAAAAATATATATTCCCACATTATTTGTTTTTATTTTTTTTTTTTCTATTTTCACTAACACAAACAATATGTAGAAAAGTTTGTTTGTATAAACATTACATATCATATAAGCTTATATATATGTATGTTCCTTACACACAGTATAATTATCCCTGTGTGACCTTTAAGACCATCAACAGGATTAATATAAATCTCATATATCCTTACAAATAATATTTTATTATAAAAACAACCTTGACAAAGAAAGAAAAACAAATAATAAAAAAAAAAGAGTGTCTCGTGCCTTAACTGTTTGCATTTTCATATTTTACCTATAAAACGAAGTATGACGTCTAACACAATTGCTCATCAGTGCAACATATAAAATCAAATATTGTCCTGAAAAATTCCCTTATTTATTCACTCATATAAAATGTACTTTATCATGCATATCAAGAATATTATGTATATAGAAATAAATTTATTATTTTTTCTCTATTCATTCTCTATACATTATATCCTGAATGTGATAAAATAAATATAAGGAGATTTTAAAAAGGCTCGCATGTATTGTCTTCCTGCTGTGTGTAATATTTCAAATTATATTGACATACGTTTATAAAATTTGTTACATAATTGAATAAAAATAATGACTTGGAATAAAATGTCGTTTTTAATGAAATATTTTGAAAAAAAAAAAAAGTGAGTCTTTCATATAGAATTCAAATAATAAATTGATAAATGAGGGCGAGTGGTTTTATATTTTGGTCAAATTTAGGATAATTAAATATTTTAAATCTTTTCAAAATGTTAAATGGTTTAAAAATAAAAATTTTTTTTAATGTACAATAGATATACAAATTTTGTAATAGGGTTTTGCGTAATGTGTTGATTCAGCAAAAATGAATTTTCTGTGAAAGAATCATTGAAAATTTACAGGAAAAATAAAAAAAAAAAATTTAATCTAGAAAACATCGTTTGAATTTTCACGATACATAGAACATTTCTAAATAAAACTGGAATCAATTCAACCATAAAAATTATTTAAAAGTCATTTTGTTTTTTATTTTTATTTTTTTTTTAAATTTTCATTGTTTGTATTTAAAAAATCAGCTTTGTCATCATTTCACTAATTGAAAATTTTTTAATGAAAATTTTAAATACAAAAAAATTCGTTTATAAATCATATATTTAAGATAGTTTATCTTTATTTACAAAATAAATTTCAAAAATTCATCAAAATTTATTTATTCATCATTTCAAAATTAAAAAATAAAAATAAAAAGTGTTTATTTATGCTACGCTCTACTTCATTTTCAATACAATATAATAATATGTATTCATTTTTTAAATCGTTTTTTTTTTTTCTTTTCTATTTTTCACAAAAACCACGATCACTCATCTTTCTTTCTTGTGTCATGAATTTTTAAATTAAAATTCTATTTGCTTATCTGTCATAAAAAAAAAAAAATAATATAATTAAAATCATTTTTTGTGTATACAGATAAGAAACACTTTTTTTTAAAAAAAAAAAAATATTTATAGAATCAATTCTCTAACAAATTTTACGCTACCTTCAGGAGAACTATAAGAGATTGTTATTATTATTATTTTTTTTTTTTCATTTCATTTCAAATTCAAATTCAAATCAAAGCGAATCGAATGAAATGTTGTTGTTTTTAAGCTTAAAAAAAATATACAAAAAGTCAGTAGGTATATCAAATTGAATATATTAAATTATCAAAAAATATCTAAGAAATGATATAGGGTCTTAAAATTCATAATTCAATTAACATTTCAGAGCGTGGAAAATATATTCTACTTTTTTATTTTATTTTTATTTTTATTTATTTTTTTTTTCTTCTTCTTTTTAATCAGATTCAATGTTACATTATTTGATAGACACATTTGAATTAAGAAGGAAAAAGAATAAAAATCAACAAGCGAAAAAAAAAAGAAGACAAAATAATAACAAACGTGTTTTAAAATGTGACTTAAGATCTAAATAAGAATTAAAAATAAATAAATTTTCTATGAATTATAGATGTATCTATTCTATTAAAGTGAATATCTTTTATGTATTATATATATAGACGATATGTATAAGAGAAAAAATATTGTTGTTTATTTTTATTACATATGTACATACAATTGTAAAAGCATTAGAAAATATATACATGATAAAAAAAGAGAATTTATTATTTTAAGCATAAGAAATTGTGGAACAAAATTACTTAGGATCGTAAAAATTTTTAAATTTGATGCAGAAGATAAAAATAAAATAACAACATTTTAAGTAATGCTTTTTTTTTTTTCTTTCTTGAAAAGTAAATATTCATATAATTAATTCATGTGTGTATATCTTTTGTAATATGTATGTATGTAAATTGTCCAAGTATATATACTCGTATATAGTATTATGTTACTTATTTGAACGCAAAAGATATATTCCTATTTAAATTCTAATATAATTTTCACCTTTGTGAAATTGTCACGTAAAATATACGTATATTATAAGAACTCATTATACGTTTAAAAAATATATGTCTTAATTAAATCTTTTATACAAAAGTAAGTATACTGAACACATAGTAGGTACATGTACACATATATTTATACAATTTAATTTTATTTAACATATTTCTTGCGGTTTTATATCATTTTAAAACCACATTTTAACTTTTCTAATGTGCTATAAACCATTATTTTATTATAACATAAAAGGTTTTTTAACATGTATAAATTAGTTATTAAAATAACGCTACTTTTTTGTTTCACTTTGTGTTTAGATTCGTAAATGTAATGAATTGTTTTTATTAAGTAATTTTAAATTTAATAAGAATTTTTATTAATAGAAATGAAATAATAAAATTTAAACAAACAAACCGTATTAAATTATAAAATTATATTGAATTAAATCGATATTTAATTTTATTATTCAATTTTCTACTTATGTATATTTAATTTATTTAGTACTCTTAAGATATTAATAAAAAAAAGTTCTAATGTGTTCTTAGTAGCAACGGCATATGAAATGAGAAGAATTTTTCAAAATTGCATAGCAGATGACCTTTCAGTGATCTAAAACGTCTCATAATTTTCAATTTTTGAGTCCTGACAACTGTAAATAAAGTTGAACATTCCAAAGACGTTATTCGAACTGCATAAATATACCAATCCAAACTTCCTGAAATCAATTTATTCCAAAAATAAAACGTCAAAGTGCTGAATGGAATTCAAAATCATTGACACAAGCTAAAAAAAACATTCGTAAGGTTCCATTAAAAATTAATGTTGACTGTCATCGAAAATTAATTCAAAAAAAAAAACAGAAAATGTCAGATATTTGAAAGTTCCAAAACGTTTAATGGAAAGAATTCATCAAATTGAGCCAGAATATCACGATGAAAGTCTTTTTAATAGACGTTCTTAATTTTTTTAAACTGTTAAATTTTGGAACAACTTACTGGTTTCTATCCAAAGAAGAACCTTGTATAGAATGCAATTGCCCTTCTATGTTACAAATATTTGGGATATCATTGGAAACATAAGACAGCAATAGTTTGTTAGTCTTCCTTCCTTTGTTTTTTTGTGCTTCTACTTCACTTTCATAATATCTACTATCATTTTTCAACATTTTTAAACTACAGAACAAATTTATGAATTTCCTTAAAAATCTATTCTTTAATTTTTTTATTCCACCTACAATCAAATCTCAATATTTTCGAATGTTCTATTCCATTTTTATTCTATGAATAATGTTATCTAATTTTTCAAAATTTTATGCAAAATTTGTTACTTCTCATTCTTTAATCCAACTTTCTGTATTTAGAATTCCTAATGAATATAACGCTTTTCCACTAGAAAGTTTTTATATAGAAAGAAATTCTTTTGTTTCTAATATTTAAGATTAAAACAAACAAACAAAAATGTGTTTTTAATCTCAAGTTGACTTACACAAATGAAAAGACAATATCTATCGATATCCTTTATAGAAAATAACTTTATTTTCTTCTCTATTTAAATTTCTGAATATTATGAAAATTCTATCTATCAAACTTTACTGGGTGTTCAATATACAATATACTTTTTTCTACTTCATTTTTGCGTTATTATTTTTGTTCTCTTTTGTTTTATTTTTTTTTAAAATTATTTTGCATTTTCCCGAAAGCATCGAAAAATTTTGTATTGCGTTTTTATTTCTTGTTTTTTGTTATTTTATTTTTTTTTTTTTATTCAATTCTTTTTTTGTTTCTTACCCTAAAGACAAAATGTTGCAGACACAATGATAATAAAAATGGTAATTTAAATTGAAACGCGTTTTTTTTTTTTCATTGTTTTTTGTTTCATATTTTATTTTAAATATGCAACATGCATATTGAAAAATACTTTTGCTTTAGGATACCAGACAGGTAAAATTTGATAATATGAATTTTTTTTTCAGTTTTTTTTTTCTTTTCAAAAGTATCTTCTTTTTTTTTTTCACTGATACTTTCTCGATAAAATGACAATTTGTTCATGTTACATTAATAATAATAATAAATAAAAAAAATTTGAGTATCATTTTATGCGATTATTGTGAAGAAATTTTCTTAAAATAATCAATCCTAAAGTTTTTCATATTTCTTCCAAAACAAAACCAAAAATTCCCAAATTGTAAGACGAATTTATTTTTTCTTTAAAAATATTTTATTTATGTTTTTAAATTTTTTTTTTACTTTTTTCGAAAATTAAATACAGGTCAAGCAATAAAAGTCGTAAACTCTAATTATTCAAAATTTAACTTAAGGCAATCGATTCATTTTATTGTACACACAAGTTTGTATACTAAGTACTTTTTGTTTTTTTGTTTTTATGGTTTTGTTTTTCTTTTTAAATTTTTTGGTTTTTGAATTTCTTTTTAATATTACACCACAAACATTTATTTTTCATTTGTTTCTTAAACTTCCTTATCACTTAATTTCGGCAATTATGCTTAATATTTACGCAGATTTTTTAAAATGGCTTTTTATTTAATGGTTCAGTTACCTCCTACTTTTTCTTATTATGATTAATTCAGTGCTGCTGATAAATTACATTATTTTACCTTAAGAAGTCAAATATAAAAAACAACAACGAAAAAAAAAAACTATTGTTATTTTTTTTTGTTTTTTTCATTCTACAGGTGAAAAGAACATTACTTAATTTTATTGAGCATTGAAAAAGCAAAAAAAAAAAAAAATACAAAAAACAAAAGAGATTATAATGAAAAATGTAATGATTGGTGATGTTAAGGTTATTTGTTGTCAAAAATAAATAACATTCAAAATGATAACAATAAAAAAAAACAAAACAACAACAATAAATAAACGTATTATTTTTTTTGGAACAAAAGTGATTTAAGTGTAAGATAATTACTGAAATATTTGAAGAAAAAAATCGAAAGGTAAAATCACACGAAATACATATCAATTTATTTAATCGGTGTGAGAGACATTTATCATTTTGAAAGTCCATTTTACACATCAATACATTATGTACATATGTATATGAACAGGTTCCGCTTTAAAAGGCTGTACTGACAATTTGAAGAGTTCAAAAAGAAAGAAAGAAAGTTTTTCAAATATTGTTTTAAGAGAAACTGACTTTTATTAACTCCCAACAAGGTAATGCAAAATAAAAGAACTCATGTTTTTATTTCGCTTTTTTTTTTTGTTGATTAATTTGCAAGAAATAAAAAACATCTACAGTTGTAAAAAACGATCTATTGTGATTTATTTTTTTTTTTTTAAAAATTTTGTTTAACTAAAACCACAATTTTACGAGAAAAATACACAATTTTGGTGAGCTCCATTTTATTAACACTTCCTAAACTTCCTTATCTTAGTTGGTATTTTAAAAATCATGTTTTTTTCGAATCTTTCAATACTATGTTGTACTCGTACCAACTACTAAAGAAACTAGAACTACTTCTAGTTTCTATTTTTGAAAAAATCTATCAATGTCTGTTAGTACTACCTCAGCTAAATCATTCAGATTGTCGAAGAACCTTGCTTCCAAGTAAGCAAACCATCGTTATTTTAGAGTTGGACATGCACAGGGTGAATGCATTATTCCGATGATGATTGTGGCTTGATTCTTTTGAATTTTTTGTGGTCCTCGATTTTTCATGAATTTTTCTAAAATTATGCTTCAACTTTATAGGGCTTTTGAATATTTTACTTCGCTGAAAATATGTAGCACAATTGAAACTGTAATAAATTCGAAAATCTTTTAAAAAAACCTTCACAGATTTCAATTAGGCAACATTTGAATTATCATGGAAGTCTTGTTTGACTTATTTTTCTCATTTTTTTTTTTTTGCTTTTTTTTCATAACTGTCAAACTGCAAATCTCAATTTTCTTAACACTATCTTCACAATCTATGATTTGATGAATTTATAATATTAATCAATGTTCATTTATTTACATCATAAAATTAATTTAAAATATTAAAAACAAGAAGCTAAATTTACAAGAATTTGATTTAAATTTTCAAAATATTTTATCTTATTTATACATCGTTCATGTATACAACATGTTTGTGTGTGTGTGTGTGTTTTTTTTTTGTCTAGAAGCAATTTTTAATTGCACGCATATTTAAATTAATGAATAAAGATATTGGATTAGATGTGATCTGTGTACATATATCTTGATGTTTGATTACTGTTTTTTTTTTCTCTCCTTGTTTTTCACTGAACTGTACATAACGTAAATTAGCTACAATGTAATAAATATCTTTTTAAACGAAGGACCTATCAACCTAGATGCAATTAATATGCAAGTATTTTTTTTTTTCTTTTCAGATTTGCTTCAACTTAATAAACTTTTAAATTTCATTTAACAAAAAAAAAAAAAAAAAAGTAATAAATAATAATAAGAAAGAAAGAATGATTTATAATACTGTTATACGAAGGAGTAGAAATTTCAATTAATTTTTAATTCATTGTTATTTTTTTTTTGTATACTTGTTTTATATGAGCAATTTTTTTTTTGTCTTGTCTTGTTGAAAGCTTAATAATAATAATAATAATAATGAAAGAAAAATTAATTAAGAGACAAAATTTAATAAAAAAAAATCTTATAAAAATTGTCTTAAAAAATTAAAGATATATCTCAAGAATGAAATGTTGCTGAATATATAATATATATATTTTTTTTCTAATTTGTATCTTTTTGTAAAGAAAAATCATGAAATATATAATCAGTTCTCGTTTGAAGTGTATAATATATCTAACCTAATTTCTTTTTAATAATAAAATTATTAAATTATATGTACTAGATAAAATTTCCTTTAAATGGAAATCATTAAATTATGATATTTAAACATATATAATAGAACCCTTTAAGAGTTTAATTAAAAAAGAAAAGAAAAAAAAAAAGAAAAGCTCTCAAGTCACTTATGTGTTGCTTATATAAAAAATAATGATGATAATGAACAGCATTTCCTGATAATAATTACGGTGCATTCATTATTTTTTCTTTTCTTTTTCATTTTTTATTTACATAATATGTTAAAAAAACAGTAAATAAAGAAGAAAATCTTTTCATTTTTCCCTGTGTTTTGTTCAGTACGTATGTATAATGCGTTTATGAATTATGAATTGTGCTCATTGTAAACTGACTGCATTTTTTATAATACACACATATGTATGTATGTTCATATATAAAATGAATATTATAAAAGAAATGCGTTTGAATGAGAAAACGTTTTTTTTTCTGATATGATTTTTCTTGGATGAGTGAACTTAAATGAAGTGTTTAAAGAAAAATGAAGAGTTACCACTTGAGCGCCTCTTATATATTCTACTTTATAGGCTTGACGCATACTTATCTTTTAAGCTTTTTGAAATTTTCACACTTTATGAACATTATGATGTTTTTGTTTCATTATTATGTTATGTGTATGTAATACCTGCATTTATAATACAAGAAAGGAAAAAAAAAAAGAAAAGATAAAAGTATCTGTTGAATGCAATTGAAATGTTGCATTGTAAATATTAGATTTTATAATATGAATAAATATTCTTAAGGTTCTAAATTTAAGTTCTTGTGAATAGAAAATTCAAAAATTTTGAATAATAATTTTTTTTGTTTTCTGTAACACAAAGTACTTCTTAACACAATTTTCATTAAAATATTCCAAAGAAAATTTAAGAAAAAATAAATATAAAATTACAAAACTTATCTTGAAACCACAAACCAGAAAACTTTTCATTATAATATGATCTTTTACTTTAAATAATGTTCTTGATATAAAGTTGGAAGGTATGTATTAGCTTTTAATATACAAAATATAATAAATTCTTTATATTATAGGGAGTAGCTACTTCATAGATAATACGAATCTGTTTCATTTTAAATAATAAACTTCATTTAATGTGTAAAAACTTTGAAAGTTCACAAGTTTGTTATGATGATGTGTAAGATTTACAAAATATTAGTTTAAATTTTAACAACTTACTATGCAGTTAATTTTAACTCTTTAACTAAGAATGTATATTTATCTATTCAGGCAAACGGTTAAATGTGAAACCCAAAAAATGTTTTCAGAAGATAATCGGCTTGCATTAGAAAATAATCTCATTTTTATTAAAATTCTCTTAAAAAATATTATTCTGCATTTTAAGTTTATAAATTATTTTTAGGTTTTCCTTTACATACGTGGTTTTTGAACATATGAAAATTTTAAAACTTTTTTAAGTTAGTTTATTTATTATTTTTTGAAGATTAGAAAAACGTATTATTTCTGAACAATTTTCTATCGATTAATGTGTAGGTTCATAGTTGTTGACACCTCCTAGACTGCTTAATTTACTATCTACATATGTATATCCTTATTTTGGTATTTCCTTTTTCAATTATTGTATTTTTCCAATTTCGCCAACATGTAGTTTAATTTTTACATCACTTTCTAAAACATTCAATATAGCCTATAGTTAATTTACTTTCAATCTTCAAACACAAACATGATAAATTTCCGATTCTAACGTATCCTTTTATTTTATTACTTTAAGGGTATTCGATGTGGTGTGAATTTTACCATTTTTATCAATGCCTCGAGATATTCTTTTATTCTTTCGAATTTCATAATTTTTTTATCATAGTAATTGAATAAAAACAAATTTCTAACTCACATTCACATTAATAAAAGCATAACAGAGGTTAAACGGTAACCTTTGTATCCTTTAAAGGCCTAACTTGCAGCTGATGTTACGCATTACACATTATTAGAAAATTTTGAAAGGGTGACATACATATGTCAATAATTAGCCCTATTTTTTCTGTCATATTTTTATTCTGAATGAAAAAAAAAAAAATAAAATAAACCAAAACAAAAACATGATAAAAAAAAACAAGGAGGAAAAATAAAGGAAGTTTGGTGTAAATAATATCTATTTTTTTTATAGGAAAGGCTGATATATATTTTTTCTGCATTTTTTTTTTACCGCATTCAAAACAAGAATATAATAATTCATAAACTCACCTGCATATAGCAAATCACATGTCTCACATGCCTTCTGTTTATTACAGATAATATACCCGGAAAATAATAATTCTATTTCAGTTTTTTTCTTTTTTATTAATAGGTCTATGGCACGCTATTATTATTTCATAAACGAGATACATTTATTTTATTATTATTAATGATTTCTGGAAGCTGAATTATATTTGTCTTGTTAAATTGAAAAATTACACTGTATTAAATAACGCCCTCGTTAAAACTATAATAAAGCAAAAATAAAGAGGTCTTCAAGTTAAAGTTAATACTGATTTTGAATTTTTCTCTTATATAAATTATTTCAAATTTTATACTAAGTATCTAATCGTTGTGAAACTTAACCCACCTGTCCTGAACCTCATTCAAGGTCCTTCAAGAGTAGAAAGAGTTAATTTTTAATTTCTTCACTTTTCATTTTAAACAAAAGATACTTAATCCTGGTATTAAATGACTTCAAATTTATTACCAGTGTTTAATATTTTCTTTTTTTTTTTTCTTTTTATTGTTTAACACTAAATACTAAAATTCATTACGAAAATGTAAGTAAAAGTAATAAAAATAATGTAATATAAAATTCATGAATACTTTGAAATATACTCTCAATGTATCTTAACTTTTTCTTATTCTATTTAACATTTAACACATGTATATAATAATATATGTATTTTGTTCAAATTACGACACTTTTTTTTTTCTCTATAATATCAGAACAGCGCTGTTAAAGATATCCTTCCGGATGTTTTCCTGTCGTATATACATATGTATCTCAATATATACATATGTGTATATACCTACATATATGTTTTCATAACATAAGTCAAACAGAAATTTTCATGAGATTTAATCTCACATACGATCCGTTCGAAATTAATTTATTCATTTTATTGTTGAAGTGTAGTAGAGCAATTCATACTCGCATACTTATACATACACATATGTATATATTATGAAAGTCTACTGATTAAATGTTAACTCACGCGTTCAATTTACCCATTATAAATCAGTGTTTTATAAGCGCAAGTATTATTTATATGTTTCCTTTTTTTTAATTTTTTTTTTATATTTTTCCTTTTTTTTTTTTTTTTGGGAAAGTTCACATAAAAGAAATTGTTAGAACGATAAAATATTGAAGGAATTACTAGAATGCGTAAATGAAAACTAATACTTTGAAATTTTATTACAATATTACAAGTATTAAAATTTCTATGTGTTTTAACATTTTTGTTTATTTTTTTTTTTTTGTTAGGCATATTTCGTTATATATTGCCATAATATTAGAATTAAGCTTTTTTTTTTTTTTTTCACCGACAAAATTTTAATTTCATATACTCACCGAACATGAGAACAAACAATGTAATTTTTATGTATATACTTAATTTTGATTTTGAATATCATAAATTACCCTTTTTCAAGTAATAAATTTTAACATTAAACGAGCATGACATATGATGGAGGTTATAAAATTAGTAATAAAATATTTTTTTGTTCATTTTTACATTGTTGTATATAGTACTTCTATAATTTTAGTAATTATTAAATGAAACTGTTATTTTGGAATCTTTAGACGAAGAAATATCAATACAATTATTTTTTCTTCTAAAAATATAAATTATACGTATTGTTTTCTTCTCAGTTATATTAGTGTACCTACATACATATATGTATGTATGTTTAAATTTCCCTTTTTTGGAGTTTATTTTGGAAGCTTTAAAAAACAGAAAAAGAAAATATATCGCTTCTCAATTGCTATTAAAATTTGGAGTTTAGATTTTGGTTGAAAAAAACAGAACTGCTAAAGTAGGAACTAAAATTTGAAAGTCTACAACGTTGGGTTCTAAATGCTATGAAATATTAAGAACAACACTGAATCAAAAAGTATTTAAAAAGAGACTCCTAAGTAAGATTACGGGAAAAATAATTGACGTTCTATTGGCTAAAGGATGTATATGAAACAAAAAATACCCCAAGGATATTAAGAAAATCGCTTGCTATTTGATCCTGTATATGTATATATGTATATGTATACTCTTTTTGTTGTTGCATACTTGATCATTGTGTTACGGAGTGAATATTATTCAATATAATACTTAAAGATAATATCAAATTTTCATACTTAATTCTAGAAAGATTGAAACACAATAAGGATTAGAAAAACTCAGGTGTAATACATCTACTATGAGATTTTTCTAATTATTAGTCGTACTTGTGTACATTACAACTATCATAATTTTTTTTTTTTTCATTCTCAGTATTATAAACCTAATAAACACAAAAAAATACCGCATCTAATTGTGTCATAATTGTAAAATTAGAAAAGAACAGAGAAATATTCACAAAACGTGAATACTTTTCAAATAAGTTTTTTAATGAGCTCTAATCAAAATAAATGAGAATTTTTCTTACTTACAATGAATTCAAACAGTCAATTATTTTTTATCATAAAGTTTCATTTATTTCACTTTTAATTTTCTAATTATTATTATTATAAAAGTTTATTTATAGAAATTAAAAAAATTGTCATTACATTTTCCAGGTGAGGACAGATGAAAATTAAAAGAATTAAAAATTTTCTCAGGAATTTATCTTATTAAATAATTAAAAAAAAAAATTAAAAAAAATAAGGAGAACAAAAAAAGTATCTAGAAAGTAAAGAAAAAAACATTCATATAACTTCAAAGGTTATTAGAAGTATTAAAAACTATACATTCTAGTCAAACTTACTAGATATTTAAAAAAAAAAAATGAAAGAAAAAACAATAAAACAAGAAAAAAAAAAACAAAATTTAAAACCAGCATTCTTAAATTTCACAAACATATACACAGATACACAAATAGTATCACAGAACTCACAAATTATCCTCTTATCGTGTTTAAATACCATAAAATAAACTTCTGTCAGGTCTTTTATTCAATTTTCTCAAACTTTTATTATACACAGACTAGCTTACATAGTAGCTATAATATATATGTATGTACATTATGTTATAGCTACTACTTTTTTTTTCTCTTACTTATATTAAATTGAATATACCTTAACAATGTCAGTGTATAACAATTCAGATACTTTATTTTATATAATATTTTGTTTGTTTTTTATTTTTTTTTTTTCATTTTTCGAAAATATTTTGAAAACCAGTAACCGCATAGTTATGTAAAATTTTATATAAAATACAAAATAGAAAGTAACAAAAAAGGTAAGAAATTGCTACCATACTCTATCGTCGAAAAAAAAAAAAGAAGAAGAAAAAACAATTTTTCTATTTTGTAAACCTTTTCGTTTTTTTTTTTTTAATTTTCAAATATTTTTTAAAGTAGAACCGTATAACTATCATCAACCGCCACCTAACTATTTCGACCATCAAAAAAAATAAATAAACCATCAAAGCAACAACCGAAGTGACTTTATGCGAAAAGGAAGATACAAAAATGTTCCACTAAATAAGAATAAAAATAAAACCAAAAATAGAAAATTGAAATATGATAAGAATCCAAACAGTTTTTCCTCCTTCCTTTTTTACATTCTCTCTCCACTTTCCTTCTTTTTTCTTTTGAATAAAGAAAATGGCAAGCCACAATTTAAAAAAGAAAGTTTTCCGAGAAAATAGAAAAATCGTACTGGTAAGTGCATTGTACATGTACGTTATTGTAAAGGATGTGTATATGTTATGTCAATGAACGTACACAAATACAAAGAAACAAATATACAAGATTCTCCTTATAAATTTTATCGGATTGTCGTTTTGTTTATGTTCGAGGATATTACAAAAAAGTGTACTGACATTTTAAAGGGTTTCCAGTTACAAAATATATAAGCTAAAAAGCGATATAATTTCAAAAAGACATTTTGATGAACTGTACATGGTGTAATTTTGTGGTGTTATATGGATTATTGAAAAGTGAATTCTGCAATATTTTAAAAGTTATCATAGAAAAAAAAAAAAAAATAGGAGATATAGCTAGTGCAATCTGATAAATCAAATTTTAATAAATTTTTGTAATTCAATTCTTGTTACTCGTATGTACGAGTATATAAAATTTGTAATAAAATTAAATTTATGTTTTGGAGCAAGGGATCTTCAATAAAAATAAACATTTTGGCCTTGTTTTTATTTCCAAAGAATATAGAGTTGCAATAAGAATTTATTTAGAACAGTTGAATGGATTTTGTGCACACAATTTATTCAATCTTTTACTGATTAAGAAAATCTAATGAAATGTGACTGAAATATAGAGTAAAGTACTCAATGGTTGGCATTATACGCAACGATGGACAATTATTAAAAAAAAAAAACGCTTGTATTGTTTTTGAGAAAAAATTTTTCATAAAAATGTTCATTTCGAAGACCCACAATTTCCGAGTGTAAACTTTTTTGCTTTTAAATTGTTAAATTTTCTATAATTTTTGCCCATGTTTGTTCAGTAATGGTATATACGACCAAGTATTCTATGTTGTTAGTTTTGCTGATGCAAAAGTTTCAACTATGTTAACAATTGTCATAAGCTCGCTAAAACGATAATTATTCTGAAACTCATATACCTAAAAATTCAGTAAGCCTTGAATAGTTTTTTTTTCTCAAATCAGCTTTCATCAAAATAAAGGTAACTTTGAAATTATAAAAAAATTTATTTAAAAATTTCAAAAATAGTTAAAAACAAATTGAAATTATTTTCATAAACAAGAATAAATAGAAATACTTTCGTCGTATCTTTAAATTTTAGACGTTGAATGCATAATAATTTCCATCCTTTTGACTTTGTTTATGTGTATACTTAAAATCATCATCATTTTTCATATTTTCCATCTTTAACTTTTTATTATTATTATTATCCTTTATTTACATAGTTTATGAATAGAATATTTTAATTTTGTTTTTGATCCTGAACTTAACGTAAGCTTTTTTTTTTTCTTTTTCTTTTTTTCTATGTTACACTTTGACTTATATAAAAAAAAATATTTTTATTTCAATTTTCTCGATTTTTCTACCAAGGGTAATATAATTTTTATTTAGATTTTTTTTTTAAATGTAGCTAATGTAAATAAAATTAAAACAAAATACATAACTTTCAATTGGAAAAGTTCAAATAAATATATTTGATAAAAGAGAATAAATAAAAATTTATTCAGGATAATGACGATGATGACGATGCGATGAGACGAGATTTTCATAACTTTTTTTATAAAGGTACATATGTATGTACATACATAAAACTATAAGTTTTGTGAGAATCATTAATAAATTACATAAATAGTTTAGTTTTTCATATTTATTTATTTTACTGTTTTTTTTTTAATTTTTCAAATGTCAAAGTTATGAAATTTAATTCATTTTTAGTTTTTGTTTCTGTTTTTTTTTTTTTTGTCATGTTTCATGGATAATGAATACTCCACCAGGAGGAAATAGATAAATACATAAATTACAGAAAATTTAAAAGATACACTGCTAAAAATCCTCAATGACTCTTCCTAAATAAAATCATATATGACCTTTGATATGGAAAGAAAATAAAGTATAGGTTTTCCGTAAATATCGTTTTTTTGAATGATACTCTTTTTTTTAAACATTGCTTCAAAAATTCTAAAAAGATTTTTTGTAAAGATTGAAATAAAAGCAATACATTTTTTAAAAATTGTATCAATTTCCAAAATTAAAAAAAAAAATGTATAAGTATTACATTTTACTTTATAATACTCACACTTTATTATTTAAAATCTTGTGAAATATTTTACACTTTGACTATAAATATAATTGTTTAAATATTATCGTTATGCTAAGAAGAAAAATTTAAAAATAAACAAATATTATCATAGCATGAAATTGACCTGTTGTCATAATAAACATTTACTTTTCGTACATTGTATATACATACACCTTTCAGAGTTTGTTAAACTTTGTTTTTCTTGTTATTTTAGGATCACTTCACAAACATAAACATAAAAAGTCGTCAAAAAATGTTGTGTCAATAACAAATAATAAGTAAAGAGAAAAATAAAACAGATATCATGTCAAGATTCAAGTTGATTATGATTTATTAAAAAAAATAAAAAATAAATAAACTTTCTTAAATTTTCTGGTACAATTTTGTTTATTTTTCAGGTTTGATTTGAATATGTTCTGTGTTTTTGTTTAGTCTAAGTGGTCTAAGCTTCTAAGGTTTTTTTGGCTTCTTCGTACATAGTCTTGTATTATGGTTCAAAATAAATTATGTAAATAAAAACAAAATAAATCAACATCCTATTATGTCAAATAATACTATTTTAAGTTCCTTCCACGTATCCACTAAGAGCTGCATAAACAACATTACCAAGTACTTTGTACTTACATGAAATGTCCATGGACGGTGGTACCAAAGTAGGATCACTTTCAAGGTGTATGACATCAGTATGAATAAATAGTAGTTACTCGTAAAAAACATTTATGTCTTTGTGTTCCATACAGGCTATACTTTTCCACAAGCACATTAAAAGGTATTCATAATGTGCCTTTTGAGTCTCCAAATGGACCTTTAAGCAAACAGCTCCATCTACCAAACCTGACCTAACGTAGTGTACCATATACATATGTACATAATATGTTGTACAGACAACTTAATCATGTGTGGTTTGTAAATGTTTTTGGAAAGGCAATTGGAAAAGAAATTTTTAATAACTGACCATGGTCCAGAAATTTCAAAACTACTTCTAATTTGAATGCTTATGCATTTTTTTTAAAATTGGCAACTCAAATTCAAAAGATAAAATTTTCATTAAAGCTTTAAAATTTAAATAAAAGGTATTTCATTTTATTAAGTATCTAAAGCTTGTGTTCTAATTTAAAATTTTTAGTTGCACAGTTACTAAATTATTTTATTGTATTTATTTATTTTTTTAAAATTACATTTTCCTATTTCTATTCGAGTTTAGTTTTGCATTAATTACTATTTTTTTTTTTTGCTCTCAAATTTATTATTTATTCTCACATTATTACAATTTTTTTCATAATACGAAAAATAAAATGTAAAAATTTACGATTTTTAACAATTCACAGGAAATAAACACAGTTTATAAATATGAACAAAATGCATGTATAAAAACTATCATCACTAAACAAAATATTCAGCAATAAAAATGTTTTTAAAATAGAAACAAAAACGAACAAATACAAAAATTCGTATTTTATTTTCATTCATGTAAACGGAAACATTAAAAATGAAAACCTAAAAATATACAAATTTTATATGAATTTTTACAGGAAAAGCTTTTTTTTTTCCTAGAATTGAAAATTTAAAAAAAAAAAATAATAATTGAAATTTTTAATGGAAACACAAAAGTATCTAACACATTTAGGTACTTGTTAGAAAGTTATTTATATTACTAGAATGAGAAATACTAAAATAAAATTTAAAATCTATTTTTTTTTTTTTTATAAATTTCAATAAAAAAAAAATTAATGTCTAATTCAAGTAACTGAAATTCCAATTAATTCAATAAAATACAATATAAAGCTGAAAAATACAATTTATTTCTTAATCAAAAAGATGATCAATTTGTATTCTAATCAATCATTTAAAATTGACATTTTTATTCAAAAAAAAAAAAAAAATTCAAAGTCTTGTAATGACGTGCAACAAAACAAGAATATGTACATACAGCTCATATTTCATATACAGATGAAGAAGGAAAAATGTTTTTATTTTTAAATTCGTGACCTATGGTGTCGAAAAATGACTTCTTGCTTTAAAATTACGTCATCACAAGGTTCAATATCTTTTTTAAAAAAATGAATTAACAAAAAAAAAAAGAAAAAATTGTTTAACACAGTCTTCGGGTTTTAATTTTTTTCTTATCACTCTTTGAGTGATTGGTTTTTTTATTTCGACGACAATGACTATGATGATGATGTATTGGAATCAGGAAATTTTCAACAATTATTATTGAAAAAAAAAATATCCAATAATGTTTTCTCATTTGTTCAGCTTATTAAAAAAAAGAAGTTTTAAGCAACCATGGTGCAAAATAAAAAAAAAAAAAAAATAAAGTTTCAAAAAATGCCAAAAATTCATCGATAAGTAGAATTTTGTGCTTACAGAAGGACAAAAAGTGCTTATACAAAGTATCTATTATTTACCACACAATACTTTTTCAACTATTAAAGTTTAAAAGTTCTTAGAGTCAATTTTTATAATAATTTTCTACTTGTTTTTCAAATTTGAAAGAGTATCCCCAAAAATTATTATTATAAGCCCACTTTAAATTCAACACTCTATTTTACTGTACAATAATAATCAACCAGCATAGTATGGGCAAAGATATATCGTTATTATTATCAGCGGTGCAACAGCTCGATGTGAGAGAAGCAGAATGAACTTAGGTGAATTCTGACTGGATACTGACCTCTCAGGCAGAGATATGTATATTTTACTTGAACATTTTTTTGTTTGACATTAAAGAAATATTGAAATTGTTTTTCACTTACTTTCCCCCTTTGTTTTCGAAATAAAAGTCAAAAATATTACACAATTTTTTATTGAAAAATTTTTTTATTGTTTATTCTCAATACTTTTACAATAATTTTTTTTTTGTATATTATTTACATGATAATTAAATTTCTTATAATTATAGGAAAAGCTTCTTATCATTACCAACTTTGCTATAGGAATATTTACACTTACTTACTAGTAAAAAAAATTATTCAAAAAAATTAATCAAATAAACTTTTTATTTAAAATCCTAGCAATTTTTCTTTTAAATTTCAAAAAATTCACAAATAGAATATTTTTTTTAATTTAAATTATTTACTCACAAAAAAAGTAAACAAATATTGTAATTCTTTAAATTAATGATTTAAAAAAAAGGAATTATCTATTCAAAAAAAAAAAAAAAGAAGTTTTAGAAAAAAAAAATAATCCTCAGTCTTTCTAAATTTAGAAAATTTATTTTTCAAATAAAAAATAAAACTGTCCTATATAATTTTTCTTATAAAACTAAAAGAAAATGGAAAAATTGAAGAAAAAAAAAAATTGTTTACACATGCAATATCCTTGTATCATGAAGTATTTCATTATTTATTAAATTTTCTTTTTCTATTGATAATTCATCTTTTGATGATGGTTTTATTAAAATATAAATAAATACAGTAAATAAGAATAAACTCAATGATCCCATCATAGCATACAGGATATAATTTGAATATAAATCGGTAATAGTTTGATTTTCAATTAATTTGGTTTGTATCACATATGGAATATGGCTTGTAGTTATTTCTTTAGAATTTTTCATTTTTATTGATGAATATAATTTATCTTTTAATTTTTTATATTTAAGAAGTTGTAATTTATCTTTTGATGATTTTGTTGGTTTCATTGTAGGTAGAATATCATTTGTATTAACTGATATGTTTGTTGTTGGTATTGTTGTTGTTGTTGTTGTTGTTGTTGTAGTAGTAGTTGTTGTAGATGAATATGATATTAGACCATCAATTTTTCGAGTATCAACAATTAATTTATGAGATTTTCTCATAACATCTGTATCCTTTAAGAGTTAAGAAAAAATAAACAAATAAATAAATCAAAGTTAAATTTGAATTTCATTCTTAAAAATTAAGTTTTAAAAAAAAAAAAACAAATTACAAAGATCGATGATAAAAATTAAATTTCTATATTCTTACCTTATTTGTACAGGATACTTGAATATGATAAACTTTATTTGCCCACAAAGATAATTCTACAGTTGAACTATCAGTTAATAGATTACCCATTAAACCACCTCCAGAAATTTCCCATGTTATTAAACATTGTTTAGATGTATTCAATATTATTGGATCCCATTCAATGTCAGCAAGAATTATTGGTCCTTGTCTTGATGCTGATTTAATAGATAATGGAAATGGTGAAAGTTTTTCATCGCAATTATTCCAACACTGCGAAAAAGAAGAAAAAAATAAAACCGGTATTTTGGTTAATTAAATTCAAAAATCATGAAAAAAAAAAAAATAGTAAGCCAAATCTGCGATTATTATTTTAATTGATAAAAAAATATTTCAAGTTTTAATTTATTTAGAATTGCAAAAAAAAAAAAAATTATTTATAATTCACTGAAAACTAAATCATTATTTATCAATTGCAAATTTTTTTTTTTTTTAAATTTTTCCTTCGAATGAATGGTTTGCTTTAAATCGTTCTACTTCACCTTTTTTTCTTTAAAATTTTAAAAAGAGACGCCTCACTTCAAACTAACATCAAATTATGTAAGAATTAAGTAAGCAAGACAATTAAAACAAGCCCTAAGGATAATTTACTCCCATTTGTTAAATTATGAATTTTGTAAAAAAAAAAATGAAAAAAAAAAAAACAACAACGAAGTATTAAATTATCTTTAATGTCTTTTATTTTTCAAAGAGAAAAAAAACATCAAAGTTTTTTTCTGTTCAAATTCAATAAATTCACGTTTTTTAACTAACCAGAAAAAAAAGTAATTGTAAAAGAATAAGACTCACAGTCGTAAAACGATGGTTTACAAAAAAAAAAAAAAACAAAAATACATCTGAACTTGACCAGAAAAATAAATCTTATTAAGAAAACAGTAACTGTTTTTTTTTTTTCAGAAACATTATTAATCATATTTAATTGCATTCATGTATTTCAATTTTTGTCCCTAAAAAAAAAAAAAAAGAACAAACTTGAAAAAACAATAAAAAAATTTATTTAATTTTTAAAAACAATAAACAATAAAATAAGGAAAAAAAAATATATCATAAATAAAAAAAAAAAGTTAAAACCTTGGTCTAAAAATTGGCAATTAAACAAGACATGATCAATTCGAATAAGCAAATCAATTATACAAAATGATTCTTCAATGACATGTTATTTCACTCGTTAATTACCGATAAATTTGCATATTCCTGATTTTTAAAACATGTCTTAAGGCATGTCGCAGACAGCACATAGTCTATAATAGCTTTAGATTTTATTTTTTTTTTTGTTTTTTTTTGATTTCGTTGAATTCGACTACATCATCATGTATACTTTTTTTTGTTTTTTCATTTTTTATTTCAGTGTTTTTGGGACTTTTATGCATATTCACAAGTTTAAAACATATTTCTTCAAAAAACAAAAAAAAAACAAAAATAAACAAAAACCTATATGCAATTAAATTAATGCTTTGATCTTGATATCGAAAATTTACCTGTAGGGTGAGTTTTTAATTGTCACTTTTTTTTACAAAACAAAATGAAGTATTAAAAAAAAAAACAAA
Organism: Bombylius discolor; assembly: GCA_939192795.1. Taxonomy (NCBI): domain Eukaryota; kingdom Metazoa; phylum Arthropoda; class Insecta; order Diptera; family Bombyliidae; genus Bombylius; species Bombylius discolor. The sequence continues at coordinate 39,211,152 of OW584240.1, forward strand.
AAAATGATGTTGATTCTTCACAAATGAATATGCAAATTGCAAATATGTATATACACTAAATTTAACTAAAATGTTGTGAGAATAAACCAGATATATAAACATACACATACTGTTTCTGGGATGTATTATTCATTTGGTTTATGACGCTTTTATTATCAAAAAAGAAAAAAATCAATAAAATGTAAATGCAAATTATATTAAAAATTAACGAATGGGAAAACAAAATTCATTTAAAAAATTATCAATGCCATGAATAAATTATTGAAAAAATATTTTCAATCGAAATTATTGTAAACAAAAATTTACATAAGTTTTGCAAAAAAAAAAAAAAAAAAAACGACTACACGACAGTCCTTGAAGGACCTTTGCCCTCACGTTAACTTGAATTTTTTACATAGAAAATTTTTTAGAGTAGGGTTGAAACTTCTGAAATTATTGACATTGGGTACAAATTAAGCTCCAAGACTACTCAACATTAAATTATTGTTTCTACGATGATTTATTTAAGAAGAAATATTACATTACATACATACGAGTACATACATATGTACATATATGTAATTTATTTAGACTCTATTGTTTTTTATAGTTAAATATCGAAATATCAAGTGTACGAGACTTTAGTAGTAGGAAGACTCTTAAAACTCCCTAAAAGTATCAGTACAAGTTCTGTAATAACTAGTTCGTTCTCTACCAACGAATAGTGGTTCGCATTCTACTTAAAACTAAATGTATGACAGAAAGAAAAAGGTTATATTTCCAATTGAAGTTTTTGCTTGTAAAGTCAGTTCATTCTAATTGAAAAATCGACAGTTTCGTAAGAAAGTTGAAAATATTTCACAATTCGACGGAAAAAACAGGGAAAATCAGAAATAGTTATTCTTACACATTATACATACATATGAATCCTCCAACATCTGGCATGTACATATGTATATGCAACTAAAAATAACAAGACAATCGTCAGTGTCATAACCACGTCTACAGAATAATCAAATGTTTACAATTTGTCATTTTAAGTGGACAAAAAAATTATTTTGTCAGCAGGAAATTTATTTTTATGAATGATTTTAAATTGAGAACATGATATATCCATATTCTAAAATTATATTGTGGTATATCATGAAATACACGAGTATGTTGTTGTTCATTTTAGTGGTAGTACCCAATATCCTATTCCACTGACAAATTGTATACGGCTTTTAATAAAATTCAAGTGCTACAATAAAAATAAAATAACAAAAAAAAAAAAAAAAAAAAAAAAAACGGTATCACTAAGTAAGTAGTTCATATCTTAATTTTTTTATAGTTTTCAAATTTTCGGCATCATTTACACAAATCAAAATTATCTCGGGGGAAAAAAAACAACATCAACATTTTAAGAATTTTATAGATGTTTTTAAGTGGTTTGTTTGGATTGTTGATGTAAGTGTATTTCCTTGCTTGTAATTTAAGAAGTACTCGTAAGATACACCCAAAATATTTTCGAGTAATAAAGATTTGAGTGATAGATTTTATTTTAGATGACTTTCGTGGTTGTTTTAGGGTGATTTTTTTTTTGTTGTCCTTAAGAAAAAAGTAAAGTTTTGGTTATTATAAGGAAATTAATTTTTTGTTGTTGTTTATGTGTAAAAGATGTATTTAAAATTTTTCCAAGTAAATATCTTGTTTTTCATTTCTTCTTTAAAAGTAGTTTTTTTTTTTTTCATTTTGTTTTTTCAAATTTAATCCCAAAAACCAAGTGGGAAATACGAGTAAGTATACAACGAAATATTTTTAGCTCACTCTTCGGTAGTAAATTATGCGTTACAAGTTACAACCCTTATGAAGTTTTCTAATAAGAGAAATTTAGTATACGATCAGTTGACGCCATATACAGGAATCATATTATTTAAGTGTTTAGTAACGTCTGATATTCTTTTATAGATTATAAAAAAACTCTACTGCTTTGTAAAAGGTAAATATATGGCAGCAAATTTATGTTAAACAACCGAGCGATAAAGCATAATAACTCTTATCTAAAATTTCAAACCTTTCAAAAGTAAAAAAAAATATATTATAAAAATGAAATTTTAATCAAACAATTATAAATTTCAAAACTTACATTTTTACATTCTTCAGAATCCATACAATGGTGCCAGTCTTGAACAAACTGAAAAAAAAAAAAAAATTCAAAATTAATAAATTCAGATAGCTAACAATTTCAGAATCAATATCTAAAATTTTACCAGATTTTGTTTTTAACAATAAATTGACAATATTAATCATTTTTTAAAGTTGTGTATATTATCTTTTTGATTATCATTGAAATTGCTTGAAATCAGGGAGTTATTTTTATCTTTCGTGAAAAGATACATTCATGTCAAAAAGATATTTTATGTTGAGTATGTTCAATGTAAACAAATAATAAGCAATTTTTTTTCTTTTTTTTTTTCAAAAAATGATCTACCACCGATAAGATACAGCACAACTATTACATATTTTTTTTGTGTTTATTTTGTGTAAAATTTTTCCACAAAATACTTGTCCAAATTTTTTTTTTTTTTTTTTCTTTTTTCTATTCTTTCAAAATCTATTAATATTATTTTGGTTTTTGATTATTATAACTTTAAGTGCAATATGCTATTGAACTTTTAAAAATAATATCTTTTTTTGATTTTTTTTTTCTTTTGAACAATATAAAAATTGATATTTGTCATCACTATACTGAAACATTTCTTTCAAAAGCAATAAAATACAAAATGTTTTTCATTTTTATTCTTACTTTATCATTTTCATTTTTTTTTTTTGTATTATTTTCTTTATGTTTTTCTTAAATTCAACAAAAAAACTTTTTAAAAATACATACATACATAGTTTCAATTCAAAAAAAAAAATCAATTCAAATCAAACAATATATTTTACGAACATGAATACACAAATAAATTCCATGGAAGAAATAAAAAAAAACTGTCAATTTTTATACATATATGTATGTACATATAATCTTTGCAATGTGTATGTGTATGGATACAATTGATTTTTTTTATTCTTTCCTTTTATATATCTTCTTCTTCTTTTTTTATTGAAAAGGATTCATACGATGTGTGGTAGCAACTCAATGGTCAAGAAATGTATCTTTGTTCAAATTTTATTTTTTATTATTTTTTTTTTCTCCTTTTCAGGACATTCTTTTTTCTGTATTTATGTTTGAATGAAAAGTGAAAATAAAAGAAGCCGAAATAAATTTTATGTTATGTATAATGACTGAATTCAATTTATAGTCATAATACAATCAATTGAATAGATAATATAGATGATACTTTTGTTCTTGTTTCAATAAGAAATATTATATATACTATGTATGTATGTATGAAAAGGCAGGAAATATTAATATTTCTACTCATAAAATGAAAAGTCATATGGTTCATGTTTAATAGATTGAAGCTTGAAAAAACAAATAATAATAAAAATTCTTCCATTGCCAATTCAAATAAATATAAAGTATAATGTTGCAAGATATCTGCAAGAGTTTTAGAGAAGTTTTCTACAGTTTTTCCACAAGCAATGATTTTAGAATCCTCAAATAAAGCCAGTTTTGAAACAATAAGGGTTCGCTTAGGAGATTTGAGTATTCTTTATCAATAATTAAGTGGTAACTAAGAACAGCGAGCGACACAGCATCCGATAGCTCATTGGGAAGAGCAATGAAATGCTCTCGGGTTTTTCGAGACACAGTCACAGGACCAGAAATACATATACCAGTCATCCAAGGCATCCACTAGGAAAATTGTATTGTAGAAGAGAAGAGTATCTGGGAAGTGTGAGGCATTATAATACCTCAGTCTCTTATCTAAATGCTAATTAGAAAAGGATTTCTGTCAAAAAACTGTTTTGAAACACGAATGTCTAAAATTCAAAAATGTTATCTAATTACTTGCTTTTGAATATTATCGAAGCTACAATGTTGTTACGAATTTTATCACGTGTATTCAACATCTTTGAATAAATTCAAAATAAAATAAAAAGAATCTTGGTCCATAATATTTAATGTTATATAAAGTTACATAGTTACTTCAATTTGGTTTAGCATCAAAGAAAAGAAAAATCATCACAAGAACAGGTTTTGTTTTTTTTTCTACCTGTGTATTTTAATTAATTCTTTTTTCTACCTTTTTGGTATTCTTATTTTTTTTTCTTTCTTAATTTTCATTCTAAACAGAATAGAATGTACGTTTCACCTTTGTTAATGTTTACTTTTCGAATTAAATTCCTAATGCTCTAAGCAATTAAAATTTAAATTTAAATAATATCTTTGAAAAAAAATCGAATTTTTGTTTCTATCTGAAAGATTTTCAATTATTTTTGACACTAGAATAACAGAGAATTCAAAATTACTAATATCTAATTTATTTTATTTCAGAAAATTATTGGCTGAAGTTACATCGAACTGTTTCACCTTTTTTGATCTTTCTTACAATACAGGTGAGTAATTTTTTTACTTATTTTTTTCTTGTTTTAATTAAAAAATAAATTTTATCTTAGAAGTAAAGAACTTGAAATATAAAATGCTATTAGAAACTTTCAAACGTTACCAAAAAGTTATAAGAATAAAAATTTCCAAATATGTATGTAGCTATTTGTTATTTTATAAAGATATGATTTAAAAACTTAATTTGTTCAGTGAGTTTTCAAAATGAGATACAAAAGTATCTACTTTCATTTTTCTTAAAAAGGTACACCGAATGATACAATTATTAAAAAAAATATTATATCAGGTGTCTTTTATATTGAAAATTATTCAGTTGAAATAATTTTGTGGTTTTCTTCTTTCAAATTTATTATTAATTATTACTCAATGACTCGTAACAATTAGTATGTCAAGGTCATGCATTTTCAAACTAACTCAAATAAAGCCAAAAGTTTCATTCATTTAAATTCTTATAATAATAAGATAAAATTATGTCAGGTGTATTTTTTGTTTTTATTTTAGATCACCTACAGTTTGATATTGTTTCTTCTTAATTTAAGCATGTTTCAATGTTAATCAAAATTTTTAATGAACTAATTTTTAAGAAAAATTATCACAGCTTGATATTAAGCCTTCATGATTAGCTTAACCTTCCTTTTTTTTTTTTTCAAAGATATCTTGTTCCTAAATTGAACAAGAAAAAAAAAAAGTTTAAAGAAATCGGTTTTAGAAAAAACATTACATTACACATTTCAGAAAGGTCACTTTGTAGATCTAAAATATTTCACGGTGTTTTTCAAAATATACTTTTTGGAATTATAATTTTTTCAAATAAAAACGAGCAATTTTTCAAAATTAAAACTGGTTTAAATTTTGTATTTAATTTGTAAAGTCATCTATAAAAATGAACTTAATTAAAAAATTTATTTTAAAACTAAAAAAATACATATTTTAAAAATAAATTTTTTTTTTTTTTAAATAAAAATATTTTTTTTTTATACTCACATTTGTGTAACACGTTTGTCTACATTTGTATAAATCCTCTTCTTCGGATATATCCTGACTTTTACAATATTTTACAGTTAAATATGTAAAAACTACAAAAATAATTATTGAATTCATGATTTAACTAATGATTTTCTTTTTTTTTTTTTTTTTTGTTTATTTCTTTACGTTTATTTTTAAATAAAACAAATTAAACCAAACACCATCAGAAGAACAAAACTAACAAATACTAGTATTTATAAACATTCGTTTATTATCATCATCATCAGAACACAAAAAAATTATATTTTATACTGAAGTGACTCCCACGATAAAATAGATGTTTTTCGTTTCAGTACCTTTACTTTATCTGTTTGTTATTTTGTCCAATCATCATCAACATTATTTTATTGTTTACACAATTGTTACAATTACAATACAAAGAACATGATGATGATAATATTATAAATAACATTTTAAATTTACAGCAATCATAGCATATACTAAATTTAAAAAAAAAAAAAATGAAAAAAAAATAAAAAAACACCCTTTAGTATAACAATAAAAAATATGTACTTATTCACTTTATATTTAAATACAGCAGACACACAACAAATTTTAATGTAACTAAATGACAACAATCAATTCGTAAAAATTGTATAAATATATATAAAAACACCAATATATAACACTTCAATGAAAAGTCAGTCCAATATTTTATAAATTGAATAAATAATAATAACAATAAAAAACGGACGATATTAATTGAGGTGTGAATGAACCTTTAAGGATTTATTGTTACTGCAAAAACAGATATAAATAAATTTGTTTTTGTATCTTTATTGATTTTTATTTTTTGTTTTTTTTTTTTTGTTTTGAGAATTGATTGTTTTTTTTAGTAAAAAAAATTCAAAATTAAAATCTGACAATGCTTAATAACTTTTTTTTTTCTTTTTTCGTTTTTTTGAAAAATCCGACACTTTACCGCGTACACCAAAGAGATATACAACAAGTGAGAACTGAATTTGTTGAAGATCTTACATCCTCTTAAAAACTTCAAAAATTATATATGAAAAAAAAATATATCTTTAAAAACAAGAAACTATACAAAATACAACTTTAAAAATTTTTACCAGAGAAAGAGAGAAAACCACTAAAATATCATCAGACCAAACCAACTACCAACTGGACAAAAATGTTTTTTTTTTTTTTTTTTTTTTCTGATAAATTCAAATTTCAAACAAATAAAATGTTTGAAAGAAAACATGTATGAAACGAACAAAAACCAAGTTTAATCAAACAGATATACTATTAAGTATCTGTATCTGTAGATTGAATTTCCGCCTCCGGTGTTTTGTTTTTTTCATTTTAGAAAATTTCAAGAAAGAATATGATAAATAATTTTTGTTTAATTTGATTGTTTACATTATGATGCAACAATTCACATTCAAAGCAATTTCTATGAATTATTGAAAAAATAAAAATCAAACTTATATTTAGGTCAAACTACCAAATATTTATCTTAAATTCTCAAGGATCGAAATTATTCATAATTTAAAAAAAATAGGAGTATAAGAAATTCAAAATAAGACAAATAATCCCCAAAAAACTTTTGTTTTTTAATATGTTTTCTAAAGAACTGCATTTATTATTCATAAATTACAGGGTGATTGACAAATTGCATTCAATATAGTTGATCAACTCAGAAATTCACCTAATTTGACGCATCCAAAGTCATATAAACTGTGAAGCAAACGAATCCACAAAAACTATTAGGTGACATATGAGTCGCTCAGAAGCCAATGCGATTAAGTCCATTTTTTGATATTTTCTGATTTTTGTAAATTTCGATGAAAATATCAAAAAATGGACTTAACCGTATTGGCTTCTGAGCGACTCATATGCAAAAAACAATAAACTTTGAACCAATCTATCCGAATTTTCAAAAAGATTGGATATGTTATCAAAAAAAAAAAAAAATACATTAAATAAAAGTCAAAAAAATTACATACATATAAGAATCTTTTTAAAAACAAGTGATTTTTTTTTCTTGTGAAATTTTCAAGAATTCTTCAACTTTGCGAAAAAATGTTCAGACGTGTAACATACTAATTAAATATTCTTGTTTAAGAATTTAATATATGAAACACTTTTAATATTATCTTTCAATCAATGAAAATGACTTTCACTTTTTTAAGAAAAGAAACCTCTTATTCATTTCAGATAATTTTTTACTTAATTTATTTTTCAACTTCACTTTCAATTTTTTTTTTTTTAATAATTAAAAAACAAAAAAGAGAAAGAAAAAAAAGGAATAAAATTTGCACGTGACAAGCTTTTAAAATCTTGTCAAACAATTTCAGTTATTTATTTATTTTTTATTTTTTTTTTTCAAACAAGACTTTATAATTTAAAAAGATAATATTCTTGATTGCTTTTTTATAACAAAACATAAAAAACAAAAAAATCCACTAACAAAGTATATTCTTTACTTTAATCCCAACCAAGTAGACAAGAAATGCAATATTCTTTCAAAAGAAACTAATGATGACGGTATCATGTCTTATTTACCATATGCATTTATACCCATTTTTTTTTTCTTTTCTTGTATTTTTACTTTTTTTTTTCTGTTTATGAAACAGCAACTAAAAGATGCATTATTGATTCACTTTCATTCCATAGATTCTGTTTTTATTTTATTTTTTTTAATTTTTTTTTTTTTTAATCCGTACACAAATTAACTTTGTACTCATATACCAACTTAACGTATATGATTTAACAAATATTTCCAATAAAGTTGTTCTTCTTCATAACAAGTAATTTAGATAAGATCGAGTTGTAATGAGCCTTTTAAGTCTTATCACAAGACTTAAATGACCAGTTTACACCAGCCGGCATTTCATTTTTTTTTTCTTTTCTCTTTCATTGCATATTGGCATTTTATCGTCTCTTCTTAACCGCATTATTTCGATATAAAAAAATATTTCAAAAATAAATAACAAAAAAAAAAAAAAAAAATTAAGGAAAAAAAATGTATCTGTATCTTGGTCTACATACAGTGAATACAGTTTGTTTTTCTACATCATATTGTATATGCCAGGGATTTTCTTGGTTTTTTTTTTTTTTTGTTGACATTCCTTTTTTTTATTATTAAAAAAATATATATATATAAATATTTTTTAAAAAGATATCATTAAAAGCGATCCATTACCCACATTCAACTTAATCCTTTTTTTTTTTTTTTATTCCACTACTGTGTAGTATTACCTTTATCTTTGAATACCACCTTTACCAAATTGCGTCTCTCTAATCGTTTCATCTTATATTTTTTAAATTTATAAAAAAAAAAAAAAGAAGAACTCACACATTACGTATTTTAAAAATTCGAGTCTACTTGAAGTGAAAAAGGAAAAAAAAAAACAAACGACAGATTAAAAAATAGAAAAATGATAAAATAAGAAAGAAAAAAAAAAACAAATAAAACAGTCTGTTATATTTAAAAATTTTTTTTATTAAATAATATTTTATATCGCGTTTTTTTTTTCTCTTTAAATATTTTAAAAAGATTCTTATTTATCTCTCACTTTATAGTCAATTAGATTTTGGTATATTAAAATATTTGATTTTTATTTTATTTTTTATTTTTTATTTTCATTGTTGATTACTTTTTTCGGTGGTCGAATATGCTTAATGACAATAAATACGTTTTTTTTTCTTCTTTGTAATAAAATTAATAATTGTGTCTACTGTGTAGACCTAAAAAGGAAGTTTAAAAGGTGGTCTCCAGACACCCTTTTACACAATATTTTAAGTATTTTATTTGCGATATTAAAACCACACAGCTTTCGTGAAATCACTTTTTCGAAAAAAATTTTCTTTTAATTCTCTTTAAATCTTATAATGTAGGCATTCTAGTTAATTTTGATTTTATAAAAAAAACTAAAATACTAAACCATAAAAAAAAAAACGTTTCATGAGTTTCTACATCTTCGTTCTTTTTTTTTAAATCCTTTATTATTATCTTTTTTATTAATTTTTTAATTTGTTTATTTATTTCTTTAGTTTTTCTTTTCATTTCATGCATCAGATATTTACTTTTTCTTTATTTTGTGTAACAAAAAAAAAAAAAATCTTTTTTTTTTTAAAAAAACAAATCAAAAGTAATTTCACGATCGATTTACCTAATCACACATAAAAAGTTTCTTTTACCTCTAAAAATACAAAAAAAAAAAAAACCTAAAAATAATTGTTATGTGGTTTTTTTCGAACTCTTAAGAGTAAAATAAAGATTTATTGCTAAAGTTGCATTTTTTTTTGTTGTTGTCTTTTTCAAAAATAAGAAATAAAAAAGTTTTTCATTGTTAAAATTATGGGCTTTGTAGAAACAGATATTTACAAAATAAAATGATAAAATCATTATGAAGCATATGTATGTGTAATAATTTAGATTTTGAAAAAAGCGATTAATGCAATAGAAACGATTATGAAAAAAATCAGTTTAGATATTTTCTTAGATTACGTATGTAAGTTTTTTGCTAAAAGTCTAATTTGAAAAAATATATAAGTATAATAATAGAATCGAAACTTAATAAAAACTAGCTTGTTTTCAGATTAAATTATATAGAATGAAAAAAGGTCATAGAACTTGAAAATAAAAATCACCAGAACCAAATTTGACAAGTATGTCCAACTATTGAATATCTATGTACACAAAATAAGTATACAACCAATTTTTTTTATAAAAATTCAATTTGGTTACGAAAACTTTTTCGGAGAGTCAAAGATTGCAAGGACTCCGAAGGCTAATGGGTGAATAGTCGCTAAGATTATGACAAAGAAGCTATAAAATGTAATAAAATTCTTATTTTCGCCACTAGAACCCAGGCTTTCCGAAACCAGGTAATTCATATAACAGTTTCAAATTTTATCAATATTAATTTGCCAGAAAAATCAATTTTGTAAATCAAACAAAAACATACAATTTTAAAATTTCTCAAATTTCTAATGTCATTGTTGTTTCTAATTTATGTAAGTGGAAAATTATAAAACGATGTTTACATTGTGATCTCACGTATCCAAAAAAAAAAAAAAAAAGTTTTTATTATACATATATGTATGTATTTGTTTTTTCATCATTATTGTATCTAATAATTTCTTCACACACGTTCTTAATGACTTGACAAAAATCTCATCATCATCCATTATAAATAACTGACCAGATTGAGTTAGTGTTACATTAGCCTTCTTATAAAACATTAGAAATTTTCTTTCTTATGTTATCTTTGATTTAATTTTCACTAGTTTGTTTTTCAATTTTTTATTTTTTTTTTGTTCTTTTTCGTTTTTGTATTTAAAATTTTATTTCCTCATCATTTTAACTTTACAACACATATTATCATTTATGTTTATATGTACATATTTTTATTTTGTTGGTTTGTCTTTTTTTTTTTTTTTTTGTATAAAAGGTAAAATAACGATTAAATTAACAAAATTCTTTGACGTTTTACCTTGTGTATTTTAATGTAAACTTTTATACCGAAATCATTTTTGAGCCCATCCCAAAATAATTGCTTCGTTGTAGTTTTAAATTTTTGTTCTTATGGGGTTTTTGTTGTATATGCATCGATTTGGTATCATCATCATCATCATCTGTTGTTGTTGTTTTATTTATTTTTTGTTTTTTGTTTTTTTTTTTTTCAGTGTTATAGCACCGTGTGTAGGTTTTTATTCTGTAATTTCTTTTTTATTTTTTTTTCTTCTCAATGCTTCTCACGAATTTTAGAAAAATACACAAGAACAAGCATTCTATTCACCTGATTTAAAACTTAACTTTGAATTTTTAAAAGAAATTAAAAAAGAAAAAAAACAATAACAAAAACAAAAAAAGTCATCGATACGTCGTTATGAATTTTTTTCTTCTCTGTAGTGGGCATTTTTTGAAAAAAAAAAAAAAAAAAAACTAAAGAGGAAATTATCAAAACCTGGAATTTACCTTTTTTTTCTCTTAAGATGCAATGTCGTTCGAAAAGCCAAAAAACGAAAAAATTGTTGTAGGTTTTTGTCATTACATGATTTTCCACTATGATGATGAATTGCTTACTACAATTTGTTTTTTTTTCATTTTATTCTCTCACTTAACTTCTATATAATATCTGTTTGTTTATCCATCGAATTTAACAATCATTTGCTTCTGTTTGAAATTTTCATTTGAAGATACTCGAAGAAAAAACATAATAAAATCAAAGGGTTTACTGTTAAAATTAAATTTTAACGCTTCTTCTGATAGATTAAAGAAGAAAAACACAGAGAAAAGGAAAAATATCATGTGAACAAAAACGTTAACAATAATTTTTAAATTTTTGGTAGCTACTTTTCTAACGTTTTTTTTTTTTTTTTAATAATATATGTATGTATGTCTTACATGAATTTGTTTTATTTTCTCACTTTATTTTTTTTTCCGTTGATTTTGTTTATATAAAAATTTAAAAAAAAAAATTATATTTGTTATACAAGTTAATTCACATAATAGCTTCTCACGATGAAAAAACAAACATTATTATTTTTTTTTTTTCAACCTGGGATCACCTTAACACTTTATCTCAGTTTAAATCAAATCATAAAAATGGGATAAATAATGATAAAAAAAAAACTAAAAATGTGTAAGAAAATTAAGAAGCAGTGGAAAATATTATTTAGATAATTACCACCCATGTAATCGTAATTTATATAATATAACTTGAAAAAAAAAAAATCAAATAAAAGTAAAAAAAAACAGAAAACATAATTATAAATTGAAAAATATTTTTCACACCATGTAACTAATCATTTGAACATATTTAAAATTGTTTAAAAGGGAAAATAATATACTCCACTGTTTTCGAAGTAGGTACTTGCACTTATTGAATTGTTGATACAATTTGCTATAATTTTTGACAATCGACTTGTTTCTTTAAAGTGTTCTAAATTTAGTTATTTTTATTTAATTTGACAAGATTTAAAGTTTTTTAAAAAAAAAATTCTTAGTCGTTAAAATTTTTAGTATGATTTTAACGCTCAACGTGGACATGGTAATTGTGAACTATTGAATTGTTTAATTCGTAATGCAGATACGTTCCAAGAATTACATAAGCTAAATCTGAAAAGAGAAGTAAAAATTTAAAAAATTTCCTATTGGATTGGAAGGTTCCTGAGTGAATATAAAAAAAATAACAATTTTTCAAAATTACGTTTCCCATTTTTACTTTCCTAAAAATTAATGCCGGCACGATATTAGAGTGGCCCGTTAAATTTTAAAAAATAATTGAAAAGTGTTTGAAATGCCCGGTTTCAAATGCTTTATCATGTGACTATAGCCTTACTATTTCAGCCACCAAGAAAGTAGAATATCTACTTTAAAATTTTTCATTTCGACATCACGGGTACGGGTCTTATGCTGAACCAATGTATCTTCGTAAATGCCTCTTCAATTATTTCTGTTAAGTGTTTCCATTCTCCAATTAATAACGTTCAGCTATTTTAAAATTGTATTTAAATTTATATTTCCTGAAAAAAAAACTCTTCAAATTTAACGGACTAAAATCATACCTTTTTAAAATACTCTAACTTAAATATGTGCTTTTTAGCATAATTTTGTTTCATAATTTCATTTTAAAAGTTTTTCTTTTCCCACACAAATCATACGTATTTTAATCAATTTAAAACAAAATTCAAACATTCATTATATTCTTCATAATTATTTCGAACTTAATTGTCTATAATTTTAAAAACTTTTATTTTTTCCGTCCATAAAATGAAAATAAAACAAACCAAAAATTTTTTTTTCATCTTCAATTTATTACCAACAAAAAACCAATTTCTTATAATTTTCCTATATTTGAGAACTTTTTTGAAATTTATTAAGAAAATATGTAGGAAGGAAAAAAAAAAAAACATTTATTTGAAGAAATCCTTTTAATAAGAAATTCTCAAGGATATAAGCTTGCTACAGAGTTTCAATAAAAAGGAAAAGAAAAAAATGTGTGCCTTATTACTTGATGGTCTACTATCGTCCCTGGAACGTATAATTTTTTTTTCTCATCATTGTTGTTTTTTTTTTTCTTTTTTTCTTTACTTTCTTGTCTTAAACTTCATTATCGTATTCCTGAACTTCTATTGTAGTAATTCACATCAATGTCTATAAGGACTCAATACCACATTATTAATATAGCTATTTTTTTTTCTTTCTTTGTAAATATACCCTACACCTCCTACAATACCTTCATATCATTTTAAGACCCTTTATTCTGCCATTCCACAGCTTTTTTTTTTTTTTTTTTTTTTTTTTTATTTTAAGAAGTAAAAACTTTTTAGAAAGTTTTTTTTTTCAGTCTTATCAACAAGGAAAAACGAAAATATTATAGAAAGTTTTTATTTTTTTTCTTTGGAAAATTGGGAAATACGAAGAAAGAAATACTTATATTGAGTATAAAGTAAATTTTATTTCTTATAAATAATGAAAAACTTTTTACTTGCTCAGTTCGTTATTCAATAAATAAATAAAAAAGTTTGTTTTTTTTTTCCTCATGTATTATTATTCGACCACACCCTTTACTTATAATTTCTTCAATTATTGTAGTACCACCTTATAGTTACTAGCACAAATTTATAAATGAGAAATGTGAGGATTATTTTCCTCATGAAAGGCAAAGTTTTGTATGAAGCAAGTATAGGTACATATTTTTAATACCTAATTACAAAAAAAAAAAAAAAAAATACATGAAATTTTATTTAAAATTTTGACCACAAAAAAAAAAAAAAAAAAAAGAAAACAGAAAAAAAGTAAATGAATTTTTTGATATAAAAATATTGAAATTAAAAAAACGTTCGAAATTTTTCGAAAAAATAAGTACTTGTCTAGACGAAACTAAAACTTTTTAAAATTTCTTTAAAGATAAAAAATTAAATATTTCTTTTGGAAAATAATTTTTAAAGTAAAATAAAATGAAAAATTTATCATTAAATATTGTAACCTATTCACCCAAATAATTTTAAAGAATCACCTTTATGAAAGCAAAACGTTCAAAGGTCATTTCTCTAAAGTAATTTTTCTTTGAATTTCTAACTAACTGTAAACTCTAAAATTACACATATTTTGTTTAACATCATCATTTTACGAAACACTAAAAGAATATAATAAGAAAAAAAAAATGATATAAAATTGCTTCATTCCACAGATTGTGCTCCTTCTTTTTTCAAAAATAAAAAAAAAAAAAAAAAAAAAAAAAAAAAGAAGGTACATAACAAAACATAAAAGACTATCGGGATAAAAGGAAAATAAAAGACATGAAAAAAAAAACAAATTTTTCTTGACAGTTGAATAAATCAATCAACCATAAACGCACTTCGGTAGGCATTTGATCGACTGACTCATGACTTAAGGTTAAAAGAGGGCCAATCATCATCATTTATATGTTACCTGTATGAAAATTTAGCTTGAAGGTTTTCTGGTAATATTATTTTAGTTCATTCATAGTATTATTCTTAGTGGAATAAATATGGTACCATAATATATTACGTTTATGTTTTAGATAATGTATACACACACACACAATGTAAAATATGTTATATCATACATTTGAAAGTGTAGAGAATGTATGTAACCTATTAAGTTCTAGAAATCGTTCATCACATTTCATTCAACATGAATACAATAATAATTATAATATGTCATTGACAAGTAATTAACCATCAAACATCAATTTCCTTGAATGCATTACAATAATTTACTTGATTTTGTCCATCAATATATGTATATGTCCATTCAACTGATGGAAATATAGTAACTTATTAGTTTATTGTACATCAGAACATAAGTATGTAAATATGTTTGTACTTACACATGTACATATGTATGTATATTTTTAAATTTCTTTTAAATTAGTTCTCTCAATAGAAAATTCATGTTAACATGGCATTTAATTTATCTTATTTTGCTCTGATTAACTGATGAACATAAATGCACATATGGTATTTACATACATACATATATTTCACATATCGAAAGATTAATAAAAACAAAAAAAGTATTAAAACAGAATTGAAAAGAAAAAAGTACATTCATTTTACATAGAATAGTGAATTTTATACTTAAATGATGACCATGATAATAATCTTGTGAATTATTGGATCAACCATTAAATTTAGCTTTATGTATAGTTCTTATTCTCTTTATATAGAACCGCAAATACCTCAATGTCCTCAATAGATTTTGTCTATTGAATGATTCAAAATATTATAAATCCATTTTGCTTCATCATTTTTTTCATTTTTTTGAATTTAAAATAACTAGAACAAAAAATTCTAAAGCATAATTTTAATATTTTTTTTTCTTCTTTTATTTTCTTTTTTTTTCGATATTTAAATTTATTTGAATTTATTAAAGGATTAACAGCTTTCAATTTTATCCTTACAGATTTACGATTTAAAATATGAAGAAAGAAAGAAAAAACACAAAGAATTATGTAAATAAATCCATAAAAAATTGATTTTAAATTAAAATAAATAATAATGAAGCTGCTGATTTTTTAACTTCAATATAATCTTTTTAAATGCATTTTGAATAGCTTTACTTTAAAAAGTCAGAAAAAAAAATGTTTTAATGCATTAAAATCTTTTCTTGATTTATTAAATAAAGACAAGGAATTTTTTTTTTTTTTAAGATAAATTTTTAGATTTAATGTAAATATTTGAAATTAAAAAAAAATTGAGTTTTTTAATATTAAGTACATTTATTATACGCTTAATAGAAAACCATTTTTTTTTTGTATTGAAAAAAAGGAAGAAATGTCCTTGAAAATTAATAATGAAAATTAAAATTCAGTCTGGAAGTCTTATATTGCTACACTTTCTACAATTTGTTACCTACATAGACAAAGACAAAATCGAGTATGTAGTTTTTAAAACAGTTGATACAGAATATATAGCTTTTTGAAGTTGAATTTAAATTTAGTTCTTAATGATTCACAGTCGTAATGATTATAAGCTTAAATAACTCTAATTTTCCAGCGTCACTACTTTTTCATTTTAAAGCTTAGTCGATTTGGATTTGGCATTTAGTCTCTTATTTAGATCCGATGAAACATGAATTCAGATCATAACAAAAATGTAAACTGTTCATGTTTTGTAATATTTTATAAATTACTTAGATTTAAACATCGTTCCACATCGAGTGTGTTAAGACAAAATCATGAGAGATGAGATTCTATTTGAAGCAAAATAAAACTTGATCGTGTGAGGTATATTTAACTAAAAATATAGAGATTGCAAAAAAAGGAAAAAATTAAAAATTAACGGAGGAAACAAAGTTATTCGAAATATTTTGATGGCTTTCTAAAAAAGATTTAAATAAAAGAAACTTTCAATTGAATGCTGGATTTTGAGAAACCAATGTCCAAACTGGAAGTCCCCATTAAATTACGATATTATTCTGTGTCTTGAATAAAAACTAATATCTTGGAAAATCTTTTTCACATATCATGCCAATTTTGTAACAATAAAGTGCAACACATAATTGTAACATACACCCAGTAGAGATTAATATTATAGTCTAAAATTAGGGTCAATAAAAATACGTGGATTAAAGCCTTAAAGAATTTGAAGTTTAGTAAAAAAATCAAAATTTAATGTTAATTAATTACGTTTGAATTTTCTAGTTAAGAATGCGTGAAGAAAATTAAATCTATTACATATAAACATGTACATATAAAGCTAAAAATGCATTTTTTAAATTTCTATTTCACAATCTAATAAATCCTGATGATAAAAAACATACAATCTTATTCTATTTCAATAAAATCTTTCTAAATCTTTTTATTTGCTAAATTTCAAAAAAAAAAATAATAAATTAAAGTAAACGAAAAGAAAATATTCCTCGAAGATAAAATTTTCTTTTATTTTTTTTTTGTTTAATCCAACGAAGATTACAAAATTTTAAGAAATCTATTTTGTAAATCTTCTACTAACAAGAGAATTAAAATTTTTCGATAATTCAAAATTTTGTAAAAGGATTTATCGTTCAAAATTATGAAGAATTTATAATTTTAATTTAAAAAGATTAATTTATATATTAAAAACTTATCTATTGAATTTTAATCCTTATGCTAAAAATATAAAAGATATTTCATTGAAATGAATCACAGACTTTATAGTCATAGTTACTGAATATTATACAGTTTGTACATAATATGATAATTTTTAATTAAATAAAATTTCATATTAAAATAATTAAATGATAATAATTTAATTTCTTAAAAGAAATGTTTTATTAGGTTTTAAACAGTTTTCATATTATCTGTTATTCTTTCTTTCGTTTTATTGTTCTTGCGTCTAAAACAAAATTCTATCCATATCAAGTTTTTTTTTTTTTTTCTAATTAAATAAACTGTAAATGCCTACAATTCTATAGATATAATACATTGCACACACACACACGTTTTCCATTTTCATTCAATCTTAATTTAAAATCTAAAAATAATTTCGCATACAAAATGCTTGTGCACGCTTCTTATGCTGGCTGTGTATATACAATGAATTTCTAATTAACATAGCATTGTGTTAGCATAAGCTAATTATCTAATGAACAAATAATTTTAACATGATTTATTTTTTAAGAATAAGAGAGAAAAAAAAATACCAAGAATTATGAGAGTTTTGCAAATTAGTGTAAGGAAGATTTTTTTTTTTTTTTTCATTCAAACATACAAAAATATGACAATTACTCGTATGTAAGAAGAAACAGAAAAAGAACAACAAAAAATTTAAAGAATTGGTTCTTAGAATTTTTCGTTGAAATTTTGGAATGAATTTTCTTCCAATTGTTTAAAATAAATATTCACTGTTAAAAGATAAAGTTTTATAAATTTTGTTTGTCTCATTGTGTGCAATTTTGAGATATGAAATCCGTTCACTAGAACTATACACACAGTATGATTCGTATTATTTAATTTAAAATTGAAACAGGATGCACAGATCGTGTAATTTTGATGTGAAAACTCCATTGATGTTGACAATATCTTAGGTTGTTTTAAATCCAGTTGGATGATGTTTCTCGAAAATATCTGCTTCTACGATGTAAATAAATAACAAATCTGTTTTATAGTTAATAATTAAAAAACTTAATACAAGCCTTATTCTATTTAATTTTAAATGAATATTAGTATTGGTTTTTTTTTTTCAGTATTTCCAAATGCATTCCTTTAAAAATCTAAAATAGAGAAAAACAATCCAAGCTCTTTTAGTGCAATTCTAAAAAAATAAAGAAGAAAAAAACAAAATTTCCATCAGAATTATTTTCTATATTTTCCCTAAAGCATACACACTCGAACAAAACAAATTTTTGAAAATATAATAAAAAGTTTAGCTTATTAAAATTTTATTTTAAATATTTTTTTCAAATTACACTTTTTTTTTTTGGTGCTGCTTTATCAACGAATTTACATTATTTAATTCACTATGATATTCAAATTTTCTCTGTATCCCATAAGATTTTCTCCTTTTTTTTTTTCTTAACCATTATAATGAATGAATTTTCCAATTATGTTTGGAATGTCACATCATGTTCTGATATTGTGAAGATTTTTAGTGACATTTTCAAATATTATCTTTTTATATATAGTAGATATAAAATCAGCAAAGTAGAAATGCTGCCGGGAATTTATAATTTGAATTTGCATTGTATAACTGGAAAATTTTTAAAAAAAAAAGGGAAGAAAGAATTTCCAATTTATTTATTTACATTCAGAAAAACTTGTCAGTTTCAATTAGTTCCAAATGTTTTTTTTTTTCTTGTAGTTTTTGACTTTTTTTTTTTAACTTCTATAATTTGAATAACAATAACATATTAAAGATACCATTTTGTGGAACTAATTTCAAATAAATGAAATTAAATAGGGTAGTAAAAATTTTACTTAGTGCAATGTTCTCAATGTCTGTTGGCCAGAATTATAGCTGAATTCGGAAACATTCACATTTTTGAAGTGAATTCGGGGCATATGTAGAACTAATCAGATACTCAAATTTCAGATCTATCTACGTACGTATGTACACTTGAAATTATTAAACTTAGGTCATAAGAATCCAAATCATGAGTATCATTTTCATGGTAGTCTTCGCAAATTAGGTAAAAAATTATTGAGTGAAATGAGATTTTCTTTCAGAATTAAATATAGCCTCAAAATTTAATTACTTATCTTATTCTCCTTAGCTCAAATTTCTTTTGATTTGAGAAAATGAATTCAATTTTAACTCTTATCGGTCGAATATTGCGATACACTTACAGGAACCATTAGCACCACACAAGAACAATATTGATTAAAATATGCCCTCCAAAATGCTTGATATTTCTCTTATGTGCTAAAAATCTCTTAAACTATTAAGAAAAAAAAACCTTCTACCTGGTAGAAATTTTCTTTAAAAACAAATCGACCAAAAAAAGTTAAATCACAAAGTTTTCAGAACACACAATTCGAGAACATAAAATTCAATACCTTCATAAATTTAAACACTTTCAAAATTTCTCCTAAAAGCTAAAAAACTATACACCGAATTTTCTAATTTGAAAACTATAAAATATTTCTTGAAAAAAATTTTCAAACAAAAATGTTTTTTTTTTTTTAAATTGAGGGTAAACTAACATGATTTCACTTTTATTAGAATTATTATCAGATAACGACCACAAGTCATAATAACTCATTATTATTATCAAACATTATAAAATGACATTTAAACTACATTAGCTAAACATCATTCAGCCACAAAATAGTAAAAAAAAAGTAGAAAATTCATTTTTCTATTATAATATCTCGCATTATTATTCTTTATATGCTCATATAATTTGTCTATATAGCAAGATAATGTATCACTATAACCAGATACATTTCATAATACATATACTGAAAATGTACTAATGCAATAATGCAATATTCTATATGGATGAGGGTGACTTAATGCACTTTTAATGCAAATGGTTTTCCTTTTTTTTTTCTTTTTTTTTTTTTTTTTTTTACTTTTCTAGATATAAACCAGACACCCAATACGACTATAAAATGAAAAAGTTAAATGTCATGTGTATTGTAATTGCTTTTATAAATTTTGATAAAAATCTCAATAAAAGTATGGTACGTTATCTTGACATGCAACATTTCAAGAAAATATAAAACATAAAAAGAACAGAAAAAAAAAAGAAATTGAAAGTGAAATTTAGGGTTGAATTTACCACCCTAACACACAATATTATATTGAGTTCTATGGCTTGGTTGTAAAAAAAAAAAAAAAAAAAACGAAAAAAAAAATTGTTATAAAAAAAATGAGAAAATATTTGGAACATTAAATAAGTAATTTGCTTTCTAAAAAAAAAAAACACCATTTCAAAATTATCAAAATCAAGGAAATTTTAATTATCTAATATTTTTATTTCATATTCAAGTTCTCCTTTTTTTTCTTTTCTGTTTTTTTTTTTTCGTTATCTCAAATTTAATTTATAATTTAGATACTCAAAAGTTAAACATTACTTAATAGCTGGTAATTAGCTGGGTCTATATGTGTAATTTGTTACAACAGATGTAAAACAGATGCTTATTAAAAATTTTCTATATCATTTTAAGTAATCCTTAAACTCATATATGTGCTCTTATACATATCTCATTAAATATGAACACTTGATAAACGAATGTCATTTATTTATAACTAAATAGAAAAATGTATATTCTATCTAAATATAAAGGCAAAACCTATCTAATGGTCTCCAATTAAATCACATTCTAGTATTCGTTTTTTTTTTTTTTTTTTAAATTGACTATAGAGAAAATTTCATTTGTAAAGTTATGTAATCTTCTCATCAACTTTAAATATAAATAATATGAGACCATAAATTATTCAAATTCAATTTATCCTATCAAAATTTTATTCATATATCTTGTCTGCTGTGCGAGCATTCAAGAAATTACTTTCTTTACATTTTCTTTTTCTTAAAACTGAAAAAAAAAAAAAAAGTTAAATAGATACTTTCTTAGGATTGATGTTATAATTTCCTTAATCAAAATTACTTTAAATTACATGTAGTTTCTGTTCGGTAGGATTAAAACATTCGTATTATAATTTCTGATGTAGGTAGGTATTCATGATGATCCGAAAATATATCTACATATTATATTTTTTGTGATAATAATTCGGAAGGAAAATTAAATTTCATATAGGAATATGTTTATTAGTCAAAGATATTTGTATAAACAACAACAAAAAAACATTTTAGGTCATTTAAAAGGTTAATGAATTCAATAATTCAAATTCTACGAAGTTTAATTTAAAAAAAAAAATAATAATATATTTTAGATATTTAGAGAATTTTTGTATTTTTAAAGAAATGAGAATTTATCTGAAAATTAATAAGATTGAAGGAAATGTTATGATGGAACTAAAAAAAAAAAAAAAAACATCAAACATGAAAGAAGTAATGTATGTGCACCATATTGTGAAACTTCGTGGGAGATTTCTGTTAAATAAGGATTTAGCAATTCCTTTTGAATAATAATAATTCAAATTCACTTCTATAAGCTATTTGTAGTTTCTATGGCAAGTGGCAACATATGTATTTATATTATTTAATTTAAATAAGTGATCAATGATATGCATAATAGAACCTACAGAACATTTTTTTTTTTTTGGATTAATAACTTTAAGTATTTAAAGCAAAACAAATGATGCTAACTAAATACTATGTATATATATTCACTCAGTTTTTACAAATTTATATTTAAATATCTTAAAAACTTCATAGCATCTAAAGCATCAAACGTTACCAAACTACTTTATTCAAAAGGTTCAAAAAACACCACAAAACGGATCAACTATATATTTTAAAAATTGAATTTAACTTTTTATATCTTTTTTTTAAAAAAAAAAAATGATTCTGTTTTTAAAAGTAATAAAAAAGTAAAAAGTTTTTCTTCCCTTTGTAAAGAGGGAAAATTTTTCATAAGGGGTGCGTTAATTCTACATTACATGTAATAAAAACATTTTAAAGGCGATTTATTGTTTTTTAATATAATTATAATAAATTTTCCGGAATACATATTACAAAAAAAAAAAGGCCCAGACACACTTCTTTTACATGAGTAAATAAAAATCCAATATAAAAAAATTGAACATTTTCTTTTGTATTTCTTCTATCGTTCTAGTCTCACATATTCATAAAGTTTGAGGGTTTTATTTTCTAGAAAAAAATATATTTTCCAACTTATTCAAGACATTAGACATTGTTCTCTAGATTTTTTTTTTTTTTTTGCACAATCTTCCTTATATGTTTTTTTTTTTGCAAACAAAAGATGCACCATTAAAATTTGAAAATCGATGAAAATGCAAACATCTGGAAAATAAATTATCATTTATTTTTCGATGTTGTATTTTATTTAGATTTATTTCTTATTTATGTTGCACTTAAAGTATTTAGTTTTATTTGAGAATTTTTATCATAAAAACGGGCATACGGGAAACACAAATTTGCATAGAAAAAAATCGTAATTTTTCACCATTTCCACCATTAAAGAGTAAGTTGGTAAATTGAAAAGATCGTTACAGTAATGTGGAAAATTGAAAAATTGGGATTATTATTCTGCGAAATTTGGAATTTATAATGAATAATATATAATTTAAATCTTAATGTTTTTTTTTTTTTTTTTTTGTAGTGAACTAATTGAAAATGAAAATCTTACAAATTCAGAATTTTGAATCATATAAATATTTTCTATCTTTTTTGTAATACTTAAAATAAATTAAAATGCAGAGAAATTTGCTTTTCTTGAAAAAAACATTGTTTTTTTAATACTTTATATTTTACCCATTTTTTTTTTTTTTTTTTTTTGATTCAAGAAAAAAGAAACATGTTATGTGTACACTTCACCTTTGCTATCATTGATTTCCTTTTACACTCACATTTAAAAGATATCATCTTAAGATTTAAGATTTTGAAAAAAGAAAAAAAAATTATAGTAAAATCTTTTCGATATACTCTCTTTTAAATACAAGTATATGCTGAAAATAAAAATGAAAGATAAAAATCTTTTGTCTATAAAAAATGTAGTATTTCGTATTTTTCTGTGTTTTTTTTCTTTCTATTTTTTCCATGTACATAGATATTTTTTTGAAATAGCACACTATGGTACTTGAAAATATATTAAATAGTAGCTACATAGTGTGTTATTGTCGCCAAGTTTTTTCTTAGTTTTCTTTTTTTTTTCATTTTTCAATTTTATTCTGGTAAAATCAGTTAAAACAAAAAGAAAATCAACATCGCCACTATATATGTCCTTTTTTTGTGTTTTTTTTTTTTTTTTGCTAAATAGTATTGAACAACATGCATATGTTCATATCCATATGGATATTTTCAGTAAAATGAATTCAATTCTCGAAAGAAAAAAAAATAAGAAAAAATGGGAAAAAAACAACAAAGATTTTAAATAATGATAGCGACAGAGAGTTAGTAGTAACAACATAAACCGCGCCAAATAACAACTACTTCATGGTGTCTAGAAGATACTTTAAATAGTGTCTTATACATTATGATATCTAATATAGTGCATCTTATTGCACTCTCTTAACTTAAAATATTGTTAAAATTGAAAAATAAAATGAAAAAAAAAACAAACAAACATAAAAAGATAAATTCGAAAAAAAAAAAAAACAATCAAGCAAAAATCTAAAATAAAAAATTGAAAGATTTAACCATAATGCTTAAGCGATGATAGTCATTTAAAACAAAATGTAAGAGGAAGGATGCTGATTTACTTTTTTTGTTTTTTTTTGTTTTTTATTTTCATTACATTTTTCATGCCTAGAGAAAATTTTCATTAAATACTTACATACAAATATAGTATGTATCTTGTATCTTACGAGTGTATAGTATCTTTTCTTAAATTTTTTTTTATGTTTCTCTTATTTATTTTTTTTAAAATTTTATTTTGTTTAATCGTTGTTGCTAATCCTTGCATTTATTCTGCAAATTGTGGTATAAATTAAAACCTCTTCTATTACTAATATTTATATAGATATGTATATATACAGAAGAGTATCTCCATTTACGTACAACAATGGTACTCTTCATGTAGGTTATACTTTAAAAGGTGCTTCAAGAACATGTATGTATGTACACGTACATACATATAAAACAAAAAAAAAAAGTGTCCAACAGAGTGAAGTCCATCCAATGCTTAGAACGTTTTTGTCTACAAGAAATGCTCACATAATTAATTAAAGTAATGGGTGTTGGAATTAAAATAAACGATTACAATTCTCATTTTTGTCTACGTTTCTTGAATTTTTTATTCACAATTGTACAATTTTCTTTTTTAATTCTATGTACATAACGATTTGATCAACAGCAAAATGTAGGCACCCAACCAAAGGTATAATACATATTTATTTATTTTTATTTTTTTTTTTATTCTGCAACAGGACTCTTCTCATCGTAAATATATCAACTACAGATATATGCACATAGGTGTTGAAATACACAATTGCAAAAAAAATAAAAATAAAAAATAAACTAAAAACACAAAACGAAAATAAAAAAGAAAAATTAGAAAATTCAGTGAATTCATGTTCTTAATTTTTTTTTTCCTATCACTTTTTTTTTTACAATTTTTATACGTCGTTTTGTGATCCATTAATCCCTTTTTGTATTGTGTATAAATTTTTTTTTTATCATTTGGTTCGCGAATTTCAACACTTTTAAATCCTTCCTTTAAAAAAAGTTGAAAAATTTTTTTAATGTACTCTTTTTTTTCTTCTTCATTACAAAAACTAAAAAAAAAAAAAACCAAAAATAAAAATAAAAGTGGCACATGGAAGGACAAAGTAAATGTTGGTTTTTTTTTTTTTTTTTTTTTCAGTTACTCAAGGTAGGTGCAAAATTTAATTCGTAAGTACATTAAAAACGCATAGCGTAAAAAATAAAATTCAAATTAAAAAAAAAATAATAAACAAATCGAAAAGGAAAAAAATAACAAATACATAAATTTATTAAAGAAGAAGAAAAATAAAAAGTGGAAGGAAAAAAAAACACAAGAAAATTAAGAACACAACGAACAACGACAAAAAATGGTTATTATTTCACAGAAGCGATTATCACGGTGTGTGGTAAATGAATGTTTTTTTTTATATATAAATTTTTTTTCTTAAATCTTTTTTTTTTTTACCATGCATATTTTTACTTGCATCTCTTTTATATTTTATATAAGTATATTTGCATTTAGGTAATTATTTTAAATATATAAATATTTTTTTTTTTTATTTTTTTTTCTTCTTCCAATTAAGAAACATCAACTCTGTGAGTAGCATGTATGTGTAAAACAAAAACAAACAAAAAACAAACAAACATTAAAAAAAAAAAATAATCATCTTGAATAATAATCATTTTGATTCTTAAGTTCCATGGACTGAGCGTTTTTTTTTTTTTTTTTTGTTTTTTTTTACAATGTATAAACATTGATGAAGTGACATGAACAGAATATTCAATCGAAATCATAATTAAAGATACCATCAAGTTAAAGGTGTTTTTAATAATTTTGAACTTTGTTTGTTTTGGTTTTTTTTTTGTTTTTTTTTTCTTCTAAAATGTAAGAATTTCAAGCAAGCTGAAAGATGTTAGTTTTGTAAAAATATTCAATAAATAAAATGCACCATTTGGAAGGCTTGCTTACAAAAAGAAGAGGATTTTAAATTATCTTTTTATTGATTTGAACTGCTATAGTTTGTTCTGTGTGTTCTGAAGCTTGAATCTGCTTTTTTTTCAGTGTATTTAAAATTACTAAACCAGCTAAATTTTCATTTTGTACATCTTCATCGCAATGAATTTTGAAAAATTACCTTTTCCACATGTCATAATGAAGAAAACCAAAAGTAAGGTTGTAGTAACTGAAAAACATGAAAAATCGAACCACGGAATCTTTACCTTGCCGGGGTAATGCTCTTAAACCATTGATCTATCGAATGCCATGTCGTTTGCTGTTCTCAGTTACCACCTAATCATTGATGAAGAATACTCAAACCACCTACAAGGTGAATTTCATTCTACAGAAAATAGCTAAAAATCTGTGAGAATTATCTACATATATCAAAATTGTCCCTACATTTTCAATAAAATAAATCTACAAATTTTTATTATTTCAATATAAAATTTCATATCAAGTAAATAATGATCATTTTTAAATACTCTCTATTCATTAATTTTTTTATTTGTTAGTTATGTCAATTCCAACCAAGAAATAATTGTGATTGTGGTAAATAAACTGTAACCATCATTAATCAGACAGATGATATTAATATAATTGACTTCCAATTCAATGAATTCAAATATTCAAATGATAAATACAAACTTTGATTGATATTTTATATAATTTCTATATGCTATTTGATCGGGTTATATCGTTGTCAATTTTATTTATATTTTTTTTTTTTTTTTAATTAAACCCTTTTACTTATACCGCCGTATTCATCAATCTGTTAAAACTTTATAGCGAATCATGATTCAAGTTTACAAATTTTTGTTTAGTTTTGTCATAATTCGTCATAATCTGTCAAAATAAAGTTATGACTAAGTTGAAAGTGAACTTTATTTTATAGTTCAAAAAATTTGACTTATAGTTGTCACAAGTAGTTTGGTGAATACGACGGTTCTTTTTCTTTTGTTATTTTTTTAATGCAATATATTCTTTTCTAGATCTTCATATATGTTCATATGAATTTCCATTATAGCTTATTTGAAAATCAGGTGGTATCATTATTCAAATCTTTAAAATATTTTAAAAAAAAAAAGAAAAAAGTAAAAAATAAAATCATTAATAAGTCTACATTTATTATATTGTAGGTAAAAACTAAATGAACGATGTCTCATGATGATGGCTTATATACTCTTAAGAAGTTCTTTTATGTAAAGAGAGAAAAAAAAATTCAAAAAATAAAAAATAAAAAAATAAAACAGAAGAAAAGATAAAAACCTTAGATGATAATAATAATGATGATCAGTGTTTTATATTCAAAGGAGGTCTACTTTATATTATATAGTAAATTAATAACATGCAGTCTTGCATATTGCCGTCATCATCATCATTATCATTATTGTATCTTAAGCGTAATATTGTATACGGACTTTATTTTTTATTTTTATTTTTTGTAAAATGTAAAAAAGAGAACTTTTTGGTTTTTTTTTTGTTGTAATTAATGAGATATATTTTAGATGAATATAAATACAAAAAAAAATTTTCCGATATTACTGCATTCACATACATACAAAATGATAGTATTTTCTCAGTTTGATCTCATCGATGATCCTCTTCAACATAAATTGACAAATGTCATGTGTCAATCGATCTTTTAGCTTTTTATTTTGTGTTGTTATTTTTTCTTCTTTTCAATAATATTGAAAATTTTTAGTGATTACATGAATAGATAAGCTTCTTTGAATATTTTGATGTTACCGTCTCTGTTCTAGTGTTCTATACATAAAAAGATAGTATCTAATTTGTTTCATTTGTGTCAATCATGTTTAAAGATTTCTTTTTTCTTTCTTTTTTCACTGGCTTTGTTTCTTAAAATACAAATTTGATTTTTTTTTCTTTTGTTTTGTTTTTTTATTTTATCAATTGTGATTTTTTTTATTTATAATTATTAAGTTGACTTTTAACATAAAATTAATGTTATTTGAAATAATTTTAAAATCTTTTTTTTTTTCGAAAAGTTCAAATCAATTTGTTTAAATTTAGTTAAGAATAAAGTGTCTAAAGTATGGTTGAAGAATAAATTATTGTTTTTTTTTTATATGTACATATGTATGTATCTACATATTTTGATTGATCATTGTTTTTATAAGCACACATCAACATAAGTGAAAAAGTTGATTTATTGTTGTGATGAAATTCCAATACAATTCATTAAAAATTACAGATATGTACATAATATAATGTGAAAATAGGAGATTGGAGTGTTCTTTCAGAATGTTCGCAAGATATTTTCATATTTCAATATAAAAGACATGTGTGAATTTTTGTGTGGGAGTAAGTGCAAAGCAAAGAAGAATCACTGAAGTTTGCTATTAAATTTAATGCAAAAAAAAAAAAAAAAATCACTTACATATTTGTAGTATTTTTTTTAACCCTTTAACACACAGTCAATTCTATGATATATTATCAACTGACAATGAATTTCATTAAAATTTTCAAATTTCAATTTTAGCTACCATTCTAAAAAAGTTAAAAACAAAAAATTTCAGCAAGTTTTCTTGATTTATTCTTATAACTCCAGTTGCTTTTTATGTGTATAAAAACAAAAAGATGCAGAAAAAAGATATCGATTGACTTTCTATAGATAGTCTCTGGTAGGATTTTTTTTTGTTTTTATTTCAAAGTTTAATTTGTTGAAATTTTAATTTTTTTGAAATTACACGTCATTTTCACATCGAACAAACAAAAATATGTTTACTTCAAAAATTGATTAAAATTTCCATTAAATTTCTTCACACTTAGGTATCTTTTGAAATTGAAATTTTCAAGTTTTGTTGTATTAATATATATATGTAGTTTCTTATAAACACCATAGTAACAAATAATTATGTTATCAATTTTTTTTTTTTTTTTAAAAACATATTAAACATAAACGGAAACTTCTTTGCACCAGATGCATCATCATAAAATTATAATAGATTGAAAAATTACTTGTTTCGACTAAATTTTAATACTTGAACTTCTGTTCATGCAACAAAAATAATCATATTTTCATCATAAATTCAATGCATCTCATACTCCAAAAAAAAAAAAATAAAAAATAAAAAATAAAAAATCTGGTCATCCCGAAACCTAAAAAATTGGATAAAAATATTAAAATAAAAAAAAAAACTTGTTACTCTTTATTTACGCACCTGATGTTTTCGTATTTTATATTCTTGCAACCTCTGTGCACTCGTTTATAAGATGAGAAATTGATAAGTAACAAAGAAAATGATCGTAAAAAGCAAAAAATAAAAAAATTAAAAAACAAAAGTCAAATATTTGCAACACATGTTTTTATTGTGAGTAAGTAGTATATTAAAAGTGGAGGTAGATATTTACCATTATCTTAAATGTTTTTGCACCAATATGAGCTGTCGATGAGCATATGTTTCAATATCATCAGTATATACTATATACTCTATAAAATAATATCTATAAATAATATAAGTAAATATCTTTGAATAAAAAAAAAAATAAAAAAACATGTTCATATAGTGTAGCTGTTGTAGATAATAAAAAGATGTAGTAATATCCTTCTTGTATCGCTTTTTACACACCTACACTACATGACTTGAACAAAATTAAAATGCTGTTTTTTGTACAATGAAGAAAATAAAAAAACAACAACATAGTATTAAGAGAGTTCATTTATAAAAGGTGTTGAAAATTAGTTGTATTGTGTATCTATAAAAATTACATATATAATAAAAAGTGAGAATGTAAAAGCGTAAACTGTAAAAATAATGACTTGGCGTAGGTAAAAACAAAAAAACATACATTTATTTTAAATATTTTATATTATTTCGATGTTAATTAACAAAAACAACAAAAACAAAAATAAAATAAAAGCAAAGGTGATGCTTGATCAATATTGAACACATTTACGCTCATTAAAAACATCCTGCTGTCCTGAAAAAAAAAAAAAAAATAAATAAGTAAGTACTAAAAGAAAATTTTAAAAGAAAATAAAATAAATAATATGTAATTATCTATACATACCAATTTAGATTTTAATTAAAAATTATTTTTATTATACAAGAACAACAACAGCATAAAAAAAAATCAATTGAGATACGTCTAAATGAGATTCTTTCTCACTTTTCAGTAGTATATAAAAATGATACATATTTTTATAATGAGGTTATTGTTCTCATTAAGGAGACGATTCAAATAATTAAGAAAGAAGGACAAGAAAAAGTCAAAAAAATCATAAAACTTTTGTTGTTTTTTTTTTTCTGGTAAAATTATTCTTTCTTAATTTTGTTGTTAATGAGAACTTGATTATTGATTATTTGAATTTAATTAATTCTGACATAGATTTCATTAATTAATTAAATAAAAGGTATTGGAAGATTTTAATAAATGTAAAAATTATACAATTTTTAATTAAATTAAAACCGAATGAGGGCAATTTTATTTTGAAAGTTCCAATTTTAATTTAAAAAAAAAGGAACAATATTTAAGCAATTATTTAGTATACTAAAAAAAAATATTCAGTATGTCAATCTTGTTTCTATTAAGCATAAGAAACCTTTTTGATGAAATTTCACATCATTTTCAGATATAATTGTGGCTCTAATATGACTGTAGCTGATTGGATGTTGAATTTCAAATTATTGTTAATTCATTAATCGAAATGTGAACATTATTTGTAGATAATTTTATAGCATAAAAAGTTCTTGTATAAAAATTTTTAATTTTATTTGTTCTAAGAATAAAATTTCAACATTTAAGTAAAATAGGTACTTTCTTTTTTTTCTTCTGTTGCACTAGATACAATTCTGGGTGGATTTTGGCCTCTTCAAAATAGGTACTTTAAAGGATAAAAAAAAATCCTTTTATTCCTTTTATCTTTCTCAGCTTTCAAGAAAATATGTAAATGTAAGGAATTCATGAAACTATATTGCACATGCTATGTTTTTTGGGTAAATAACTCATAAAACACTCACCTGATAGGTATTACAAAAAAAGCCTTACTTAATACTTTTTTTTTTCTTCCATAAAACAAAATGAAAAAGTAATCAAATTTTCATTTGAAAACTAAAAAACAAAAGGGATAAAAACAAGCATTGATTTATGAATTCATAATTTAGAACACGTACATTTTAGGGCATACATATTACATATGCAAGTATATGTATCTCCTTACTTTCTATGGAAAAATAATTTTAATTTTATGAGTCATATGTTAGAATATCCGACATTTAAATATTCATATTATAATATTTTTTTTTAAGAGAATAAAAAATGATATGTAGACCTTAAAAAACAATTACCTTAAAAATAATAGTTCATATATCTACAAAAAAACAAACAAAAAAATTCTATTCAATATTTTTTGTCAGAATATAAAATTTATGATTAGAAATTTTCCCAAAAATAAACAGATAGCTTTAAAAAATTGATGTGCATGGAAAAATAAAGGAAGAAATAAATTTTTATGTGAAATTGAGATTTGTTATAAAAAACATAATAATAAAATATTTTAAAACTAAAGTTCACATTACCAGAATTAAATACTTGTGATTTTTAAATTACCAATTACATTACTTTTTCAATTGTATAATTTTTTTTTTTTTTAATTTTAACATATTTTTTTTCTTCTCTCTGGTTAAACTTTACATTTTGCTTGTTGTGTGATGTAAGTTTAAACCAATAAAATCGTCTGTAAAATAGAGAAGTTCAAAGGATTATCTGTACTATTTCATAAAAAATACAGAAAAATAAAACTTAAACATAAACTTTTTATTTATTTATTTTTTTTTTTGCTTGTTATTTTTGATGATCGGATTTAATATGTTTACAACAATTTTCATAGTTCAAATTTCTGTTTATTTAAAAACTTTGAAAACTTTAACATGAATTTTTCACGTTCATTACTTTTTTTTTTTGTTATTGTTTTTTATATACGACTTTATGTGTGTTTGTGAACATGTATAAATATAATTGTGAATACACATATATACAGAACAAACAATAAAGATTTTATGTGTGTTGTATAATGGTATTATTATTATCAGTGGTGTTTTATTTTTTTTTTAAATTTTTTTCTTGTTAGTTGGTTTTGTAAATTTATTTCTAGATAATTGAACAAACAAAAAAAAAAGTGAAAG
The DNA here is from genome assembly GCA_939192795.1 of Bombylius discolor. Taxonomy (NCBI): domain Eukaryota; kingdom Metazoa; phylum Arthropoda; class Insecta; order Diptera; family Bombyliidae; genus Bombylius; species Bombylius discolor. The sequence goes on from OW584240.1 coordinate 39,243,491, forward strand.
TGTGAAAGAATTAAAATTATTGAAATTTCATTTAATTTTTAATGTAAATTTTTTGCATGAAATAAAATCAAATGTGGCTATTATGTTTTAAAAATACGAAAAAGTGATGTTAAATATTTTTGAAAATGAATTTTGATATATTTTGATCAACAAATTTTTTTAAATACCATAAAAAATTCAAAAAAAAAATATTACCAAAGTTGCATAAGCTGAAGTGCACCATGAAGTCTGGGTAAGACCAGATTGTTTGTAATGAATGATATTCAAACACATCTTTTGGTAAGTTAGTGTCTTGTTTTATTGAAATTTTTCAAAAAATATTTAAAAGTATCTAATTTATTTCAGATTAATTGTAGACAGTTTAAAATTTCACAGGTCTTCATACCGTTTTTATGTTTCCTTCTTTCTTTTTCCCTTGATTCATTTTATTATTTTCGAATCTTTGTGATTAAACTATCTTCCTTTGTTTAATAAATTCTTATAATTTATAAGTCTAACTTTTAATGACATTTTGTAAGCAAACACCAAAACATTCAATTTTTCTTTTAATCTTCAAAAATTCATTTGTCGGGTTACCCAAAATTAACATTTTTTTATACATAAATCTTTATTGCTTTTCTTCCATAATTTCCGAATGTTTTCTTATTTTGTTTATTTTAAATTGTGTATAAATATCCAAAAAAGATACAAATATATATAATTACATATTTTTCATGGTAGGTACTCCATCAAATTTTTAATAAACCTATCAATAATATGAAACTATCTTTTATTTTTGAATTTGAATTTTTCCTTTTTTTTTTGCTTCAATATTCAAATTTATCAAAATTTCAATTATGCCACAGCAATGAGCTATTAAGATAGTCTCAAACATCTGTGTTATCAAATTTCATTTTTATTTCGAAGTAATTCTTAAATTTTATTCTTTATTATTTTTTACAGACCTATCAATTTGTTTTTATATTGTACGCAAAATATCCTTTTTTATATTTTTTTCAAAAAATAAAGGAATACTTAATTATCTACAATTATCAAATATTTATGTTATTTCAATTTAAAATTACACCGTTAAATTCAGTAATTTGTGCCTTTAAGGTAATTGTTACACAATGATTAAATACCGAAATATAGTATGTATATTAATTTTAAGTGAAGTACTAATATTCTGTTTGTTGATCAATTTTATATTCTTTAAGAATCTTAAAAGTTATTTTACTTCACAATATACAATATACATACTATAAATATCTCTACATAAGCTTATATCATTGTATATTTTGTTTTTACTCGAATATTTGCTATAGATACAGAGTCAGTGTTTAAAACGTATTCTTCTTCGCAATAAAAGTAAAAATATAAAATCACCATTTCTTCCAAACTAAAATACAAAAATTTAAATTTGCAATCAATTCGTCTTTAATGCATAAAATCGAAAATTACTATAAGAACATAATATATAATAGCTTTAGTTTTTGTTCTTCAATAACACAAAATTGTATATACGAGGAAAACAAAAAAGCAAAATAATATTCATATATTATTTTGAATTTTAAGCCTTTAGGGTATTTTTAAGATTTCTTGACAATTTATGAATCTTTGTCAGAATTACAAATGAAGAAGCATTTGGTTAAAATATGTTCTTTGGTAGATTTTGTTTTGCAATATTTTCAAATGAAATTGTAATTAATTTGAATTCAAAAAAAAAAATATATATCATACTTATTTTAAATGATTATTTGTGTAAATTTCGAAATAATTTGTACACAATTATTATGAGAGTCAAAAATTTGTTTGTATTTACGGGCGGCTACAGTAAATTAATAAAAAAATTGATATTTCTGCAACAGTCATGAAAATTTTGTATTTTTCAAAGCTTTTATTCATAAATTATAAAATTTTATTGACTAGAATTATTTTTAGTAAAAAAAAAATGACTATGGAAAAAATTCAGTTAAAGCCTTACAAGATTCAAATTTGATTAAGTAAATATTAGTAAAGAAAATAAAGAAAATTGTTTGCCATGATAAATTTCTTATCTTAATTACAACACTTAATGTTATTTATGAAAATATTGCTAATTTCTAGGCAGTAATAATATGGATGAAATTATTATGCATAATTATTTTCATGGTAGAATATTTCGAATACATAATTTTATCACATATCATACTCATACATCATATCATCATCCTTCTAAAACTTCAATATCAAGCAGTTCAAGTAATTTCAAAATATATATGACAAACAAAAATTTTAATGAATTCAATTGACATTATTATTGTCTCTCTCAACAAAAAAGACAAAAAAATAAAAAGAGCATATTATCTTCCATTATCCTTTTTTGTTAAGTAAAATCACTTAAAAGCAGTATTTCATAAAATACATCATATCATCATCATTGAATAAATTTAATGATGACTAAAGCAAAAATTCAATTTATTATATTATGTAGAGAATATATATTCATACATATGTATGTATGTATGTATCTACATCCACTATGCTATGAGTAGTTAATGTAATAGTTTAATAATGTAAGAGCAAGGATAATAACGCGAAAAAATGAATAGATATTATTGAATTTTGTTTGAATTTCAATAAATGTATTTTTATTTTTGGAAAATAATAAAATTCATTATTTGTCCTCATTTTGTGTCATCTTACTCGATAAGTAGTAAATTTATAGCATTTTATGATTTATTACGCTTGAATTAATTTTTATGAATTATTATTATAGCGAAATTCGTTTTATTGGTTTTGAATTTTAATTTTTTTTTGTCCTCTTTTACTGACTTTTTTTATCATAAAGATTTTTTTTTAAATTTTTTGTTAGAATTTTTATTTCGTAATTGTGCTTTTGTATAAACTTAGAATTTTTAGAAAATTTTATCATGTACTGTACTGAGGATCAGAAATCTGAAAATTGAAACAATGTTTTATCATGTAACTTTGTAAAATTTGTGATGGCTTTCTATTTAAAAGATTAACTCATATCAATAAAATGATGTTTATTATACATAAGATATTGTTAGAAATACTAAAAAACACACTGCCTACTTTACGCGTAGTCCTTGTTTTACGCTTTGAATATGTTCCTTTGTCTTTTGCATTCCACATATATCTTTCTGCAAGCTTTTGTAAATGTGAAAAAAAGGAACAGGATTTATAAAACAAAAAACAATACTTGAAATGCCTTATGTTTTAGACCCTTCCTTAGCAGTCCTCGCCAATCTAGCTAAAACATTCTTCCCTGAAACATTTTTTACTCAATTTTATGAAAATCAGTTTTATAAATTCCTTAATCCTTTTTAAATCATTCATTCTTCACTTCACATAAACAAATCCAACAATAAATATTATTCTTAAATTCGTATATTTTTGTTGTTTTTTTTCTTCTTCCCCAGGATTTATTGAATTGAAAAAGAAAACTTTCTCTTATATTTGGTACTTATTATGTATGTACTTTATGTATGTATAAAGAAATAATGTTGTTAGATGGTCTGCTTTAAAAATTAAGGATAAAATCCATATGCTTTTGTAAAATTTCGTCTACAATATATGTACATGTTAACATGTATGTATGCGTACATATATATGAATTTACCCACGTAAATGTATACGCAAGCAATGTCATTGTACTATACATAGTGCACGTGTTACATTCGAATATTTATTATTTCAAAAATATATTTTGTCTGTTACGCTTGATTTATTATTTCAAAATTCTTGTATTTTTTTTGACTTTATCTGTTTTTGTAAAATAGAAAGTAAAAGAAAACTTTTAAAATTACATAACTAAAACTTAAAAAAAAAAAACAAACAAAAAAATTTAATTTTTAAAAATATTGTACAGAAAACCTGTAATAAGTAAAAAATTCTTATTATAATTTTTAATGACTTTTTGTAAAAAAAAAAAAAACAAAAACAAAAAGAAAAAACAAAAAAACGACCAATAAATAAAATTACATCTTGATTTGTCTTTTTTTTTTTTAATCAGATACCTATGTACAATATAAAAAACTATCCTTGTAAAACATTTGTGTTTTTAATTCTTTTAAAAATGTGCACATGTGCACTACTGGTATTGAATGTTTATTTACAGAATAAACTAATATATGTATTATAGATATAAAGGTAGAACAGAAAATTTGTTATCTATGTTGGATCATCGTAATATTATAGAGAATTCATGTTTATTCCAATATAAAACAATAAGATTCGAAATTGGTGTACTAATAAACATAAAAGGTAGATAGATACTTTTAAGAACTTAACTACTATTTTTTTTTTTCTGTTACATTGCAATTAAATAACTACTGTATGTAGTTTTTCTTGTTTTACAATTGCACAAAACTTTAAAATATCACTACAGTCAACCTCTTTTTTTATATTATTTTTCTTTTGTTTTTATGGTTTTTTTTTTTGCATTAAAGGAATGATAACAATTACTTTTTTTCTTATTTTTTTTTTATATAGATAAATATTTAGTGCAAAAAGTTTCTCTTTCTTTTTCTTTAATATATCAAGTTCTTCGCCTGAATATGTAGGTACGTTAAAAAAACGTGACTTTAGCGTTTCGTTCACAATTTTATTTTTAATTTAACAATTGCAATAAAAAAAAATATATTTATGAAATGCAATTGCATATTTCCACAGCAAGGAATTCTTTATTATTATTATTTTTTTTTTTCGTTTAAATCTAATAAAATAAAAAACGGGTTCTAATATATAGAAAAACAAAAATACTAACTACTGACTTGTGTCTTGTGGTCACAATTCTGATAAACAATCTAAAATAATAAATATTATTTGAGTAAAAAAAAAAAACCAATAAAATTAAATTCAAAATCATTACAGTTAAATTCCCTTTTGTAGATTTATTATATTAAAATGTATATTATTTTCTATCTATTTCTAGAATTTTTCTATACCCATTATTACAAGTGTTCCATTTTATTATGTACACTAATAATATAAAATTTATATTTTGGATTCTTAAAACTCCAACAGAATAATATACAGTAAAAAAAAATTGCACCATATGATTTTCATATATATATCTGTACATCGATACTAGCTATGTATATACATTAAACTTCTGATTTATCTTAAAAGATTATAGAATAAGATATACTAACGAAGAATTCATAAAATTTACATATTTATTACAAATATGATATTTTTTCAATTCTATAATATTATTTTTTTTTTTATTCTTTTGTGTAATCCACAATTGTAATTCGATGGTTAATGAATTTTAATGAAGTGTGTAAAAATTTGTAACAAGAGGAAAAAAGGAATGCGATGTATGAAACTGATAAAAAGTGAATTTCTGAGAACATCTGTAAGGGAATTATAGTTCTTATTTTATATATTTTGTTCATTATAAATAATGTAAAAAATATTTTAAAAAAAAAAAACAAAGAATTAGATACATATATGTACATAACATTAATTATCCCTGTAGGAATACATTTTCCACACATGGAGTCATGAAGAAATAACTATAGTCTGAAAGAAGTGCCTAGTTTTATATTACCTTCTGTTTAGTTTAGATTCAAGCAATCATCATTTTATTTTAAAAAAAACATCTGGTGTACATACTATAGAGAAATAATAATTACTAAAAATTCCAATATCATTCAATTTTATTAGTTTGGTTACAGATTCTCGAAACAGTTTCAAGATAAAAAAAAAAATATTCTACAATAGAAAATGACCTCTATAACCCTTTCATTAAGTTTTCATATACCTTCGTCATTTATTTGGTAACATTTTGCAAAAAACATTCTTTTAAAGCATCAAACTTTCACAAAACTAAAAAAAAAACGGATAAAAAACAAAATCCATCTGTTTTTAAATTGCTTTCAATCAATAGCTCTTGTTACACAACAAAATTTACATCCTTTGCTGGAAATGTAACATTTGTGAAATTATTCAATGTCAAAAAAGGATTTTCTACGAAACTAAAGTAAAAATACACAATTACACTTCTATTCAGAAAAAACAAAAATACAATGTAAGATACATGTGGTTGAAAATATGTACGAGCTTACTATCTGAATATCATCTAAATAAAGTATATATGTATGTATGATTCGTTAAACACATAAGCTCATGTATATATTGCAGTTGGAAGAAGTAAATCATTTTGTCAACATGAACAAAAATTAAATGCTTGACAAACAAAATCATAATTTAATATGATTTATTATTAAAATGTCGTCAAAGAATCTAAATTTCACTAAATTTATGTTTAAAAAAGAATAAAAAAATATTTGTCAGGTTTTAAATTTACGCGAATTATTTTTTAATTTTTTTTTTTTTTTTTGGACTTATTTTTTTTTTGTACTTAAGTTTGTGTTGGGCTCTTGAGAAAAAAATTATGATTGGTGAAAAATAAATAATTTTTATTAAGAAAAAAGTAATTGAAGAAGTGAATCTTATTATATAAGATCGTCACTAATCTTGAATAAGATAGATTTTAGATGATTTTTTGCGATATTAATTTTTACTTCTCCTTTTTAAGAATACATATCTAAAAATTGAAATAAGTTGTTTTAGAAAATCTCATTAAATCATCATCACTACTGTCTTTAAAAGCAATATTCTATCGAAAGATACATCAACACTTCATTGTACGTACATACGAGTATAATATAAATTTCAGCATTATACAAGCCCTATACTCACTTAGTATATAGAAAACTAAGATTGCTAAAATTAATTATAAAAATAAGCCTTAAACGTGAATATTTTTTTTTCTTACAACACATTTATCCTTTTTGTTCTAAAACTCTTCGAAAATAAAATTACGAATTCAATGTACCATATTTAAACGTATTCTCAAGATAAAATATAAAAAAAAAAACAATCATTAAATAAATCAAAACACATTTAAATCACAATAATTTTAATTACCTGAATAAAAGGATTATCGATGATTATATTAATGATTTGTATCAATATCACACAATAATTACGTAAATATTTATAAATCCATATAAAATACAATTCCATCATGTTTAATAAATTAATTTTATTTATCAGAAAAATTCCTGTACATAAATTCGTTTTTTTTTTCTTTTCTCCATCATACAAAATAATAATCCTCTAAAAAGCAACAACAAAACCAACAAAAAAAAAAAATTAAGAAAATAATAAAAATGATGTAAAAAAGAAAAAAAAAAAAAAGTTTTTAGAATAAAAAAATGTATAATAATAGGCAATTGGCTTATTGTGATTTAGATCCTGGTAAACTTATGTATTATGTGTATACGTATATCTTTAATCTATATTCACAAAAGAATTTTTAGCTAATATTGTCTGTATGTATGATTATACACACCTGAATGAAAAAGATACCAGAATTAAGGATTCGTTTTTATTTATTAGACTTCATAGAATGTTTAAACACATTTAGTTTTTTTCTTCTTTTAATATATTTTTTTTTTTTTTCTGATACTTTTTACCCTTAAATTGATATGTGTGTGTGTACTTGCTTTTGGTGTTAAGATAAATCTCTTAAAAGACGACACATATTATTTTTTTATCAATGAAATCAAGTAAAGTAATTTTTTTTTCTTGTTTTTTTTTTAACGTGTATAAATCTTGAAGACAATTGGGAATTGCGAAAATAACAAAATACTCAAATAAATAAATTACCAAATGAACGGATTTTATTTGTTTTGAATTAAGCGTGAGTAAGCTTTTTATTTTATTTTTTCTGTTATTTGTTTTTTTCTATTTGAAATAACGGATTTCTTCGAAGATTCTTTCATGATGGTGAAAATATTAAAGAAAAACCATCAATTTAATAATTATCCTTCCACTGAAATCATCAATTTGAATACTTTTTCTCAGGGATTTTATAGACACATTTTAATATACAAACTTGTTTTCTTCTTCTTTTCTTTTTTCAATCTGCCAAACTTCTATTTTATTGCAAAATTATTCTCATTCATTCTACCGAATTTAATTCTATCTATTTATGTTTTATTATTCTCCAATGCCCATTTATTTTTTTCCTGTTTATTTATTATTTTTGCAATAAAAATTCAACAAAAATGCAAACACACCATTTAGGAAGTTAATTTATAATACAGTCAAGTTGGTTATATTTCATTATAGGACTACATTCATTATTTGTAAATATTTCAGTTATTTAGTTTTAGTATGCAGCACGCACAATACATACAGAAAAAAATTATTTTCCGGGTGAATTTTTGTCACATCAAATGCATTCATCATACCCAATAGGGAAGATATTTACTCTAATAAAGGAAGTCATAATTTTTTCTGGAAAAATACATAAATTTGTATAAACTCAGAATACAAAAGAGCACAGAAATGACATTTTTTTTTGTTTCTTAGAAAAAAAAAATTAAGTAAATAAAAATGTTCCGCAATAAATTGTGAATTTTTTTTTTATTTTGAGAAATGTATTAAAAAAATGAAGAGGGATGGCAAAAAAAAAAGAGAAAGGGTGGAAATTTTATTCATTTAAAAATTATCGAACGATAAAGAAAAACATGTAAAGTATATGAAACTCATAGAACTATGTCAATGTGAATTGGTAGAAAATTTTAAATTTCTGTGGTCACATCCACAAACCGGTTAAGTCTGAAAATGTATTTTTGAGAAATATTTATTTGAATGTTCAATTTGAAAATTAAAGAAAAACCAACATGACTTAAGCTGTTATGTTTTTGATCCAACAACCCAATTTTGACAGAATAACAAACAAAGTACTACAAAGATCTAGGTGGTATAAACTAAATTTTTGCTTATGTCGACTTAAGCGGTTTGTGGATGTCACCACAGAATTAAAAACAGTCTTAATATTTTTTTAAGTAAATTTTATTGTATCTAAATGAAATAAAAATTAACTATTTCGAAGAGCTTTCAGTATTTTTTACAAGGAGATGAGAGAGTGGAATGAATAATTATTTTGAAAATTAGTATCTAATTTATATGTCTTTAAAAATTGAGTTTAGATATTTTTTTCTATCAACACAATCACATAATTTATCTCGAAATAAATATAAACAAAAAAAAATTGTTACTAAATTTGTTACTCGTTTGATAAAATCATTCATGTTTACTTTTGGAATTTTTTAAAATTATTTTTTGACAGTAGATACTCAACGCATATTGATTAAAAAAACTTTTAAATTCAATATTCATATTCCAAGAACATTCTAACTCATAGTTATCTGATAAAAATAATAAAATAAAAAAAAAAACTAAATTCAGTATTTTATACATGCAGATGCAGTACCATTTTTTTAATATGTAAATTAATTCACCTAAACAAAACAATACGATTTTTAATGTCTCATTAAATTTTTTTTTTTTTTTTTTTATTTGAAATTCTTATACGGGAAAAAAAATAAATAAACAAAATGCCTTTAAGGAATATTTTATGAAGAACAAAAAAAAAAAAAAAAAATTCTTTAAACATGTGTGTGGTCCACACTTTTAGTATTAAGATTTAATTTATTCTTAGAACGGTTTACTTTCTCTTTGAAAGAGCATCTGTCGTCTTAAAATTAACATAAACTGTATGTTTATAAACAATAATAAACATAAAAATATCGCATAGCATCAACGACGATTGATTTGTTCCGTTAAAGATCATTTTACCTCATAAAATAAACAATATTTTAACACATAGTGTATTTTTTTTTTAAATTATTTTTTTTTTTCTTTAATTTAAGTACTTAAAATTTTTTTTTTTTTTTAAAGTGTCATTTAATAAACTAACGACAGTTATTTAGGCATAATTTAATACAGTTGACAAAATGTGTGGTCAAACAAAAAGGAAAAAAAATAAAGAAACTGTTAAAAATTAATGAAATTAATGATAGACAAAAATTACTGTATGTACATTATAGTTATTTGCCAAAGAGAAAGAAAAAAAAAAAACATTTGTAATAAAAAAAAAAAGTATAAAAATTTTATATCTTCTTACTTTTCAATCTTCTAAAATTGCCTAGACAAAAATATGTACATATTTCTCAATAATATAGCACCAAACCCACACATTGTTTCATGTAAAGAAGAAAAACAAAAAAAAAACAATCAATTTTACATTTCGTTATATAAATTTTCTTTTCTGTTTTAATTTTTTTTTTCCTTTATTGATTTCCTTTTTATTGAATATAGTATAGGAAAAAATATAGTTCAAAATTTCATAAGGTCACATACGGAAATAGTAAGAACAAAAAACGAGGAAAAAAAAATAATATACCCGGAACTTTAAAATATAATTTTCATATAAATCATTTGATATAATACTCTATATATGAATATTTTATTGATGAGCCTCACTTCTTGTTCACATATTAAAAAGTTCAAGTATTTATATCATATGAATATACCTTTTTAGATACATAATATGTATGTATATAAATGTGTACAATATTTGAATCTATATACAAAAGATATTAAGAATTATTACTTTTCATATATTTATCTTATGAACATCTGTACTAAATTATGAATTCATAAATCATTTTCTTCCGTCTTCACTTAATTCAAAAAAAAAAAAAAAAAAAAAAAAAAAAAAAAAAAACACATAAAATATAAAAGTTTTATTCCATTCTATATGACGCTCTACTAGTATAGATAAGTACCATTTATTGCCTAAAGAACAGTATGGGCATTTAAAATAGGTTTGCAGAATATATGTAATATAAATGTATGAAATTTGTTAAATATGCAAATATGTACAAACATTAGTACAATACAGGTATGAGTATATAAACAAAATTAAATTTATATGAAAATGAATAATATGAAGAATAACTTTAAAGAAAAATAATGTGAGATTAGTTATATGTATATCTCTTGTGGGTACACCTTTGTTTGTTGTCATCCATATGCAAATATCTTTATCGGATCATAAAATATGAGAACATACATATATAAATTTTGTTTTCTCTTTGTTTTTATAAAGTGATTCATTTTAAATGAAATTTTTTGGTGTTTACATGAAATTAATGAAATTTTACAGAAAAAAATTATCAAATAATTCGTTAGTTTAATTTATTTATAGAACTCATAATCTTTGACGAAACGTAGAAGAATGTTTAGAATGAAAAATAATAAAACCCTATATAAAATTAGTTAAGCCTATCGAAAAAACCACGTAAAAACCACAAGCTAATAATATCCTGAGGGATACGAATCAGTAATTATATATAGTAGATACGTTTGCATATATTTAACACAAATTTACAGGCCCTTTTTTGTAGAAGATTTTCAAATCTATAATTTTTGCAACATCAATCAACATTCGACTCATGGTTGGTTGGTTGGTTGAAGTGGCAGTTCTCAGAAGCTTCTGAAAACCCAATTAGCACGGAGAGTGCCGTTTTGATACCACACATCTCGCAGTTAGTTGTCGAGTTGGAGGGTTGTAGAGCCCCCTTCTGTCATACATGCACCTACAATTTAAAGTGGAATGCGAACCACTAAATTCGTTGGTAGAGAACGAATTTTATTCGTGTGACAGGGCTGGTACTAATATTTTTTTGTAGAGCCATCAAACTACTTAAGTACCGAGCATTTATACCCAACTCAAGTGAATTGGTACTCATTCAAAACTGAGTGAACTCAGGCGGACTCGAACTCAAGACCTTCAGCATCAGAAGCCAACACTCTACCGCTTTGTCTACTGCCCACCCACATTCGACTCATATTCGTGAAAAAAAAATTTAATGCGACTTTTTATTCCGAAAATCTGGCAATGTAAGTACGAAATTAGTTATGACTTTTAACATGTTATTAAAAGGTCAAAACAAAACTTTATACAAAAAACTTGGATTTTCTTAGAAGATGAAATCCAAAATTAGTAGGAAATTTATGCACCACGTTTATCATACAATTTAACATTTATCCCTCTGGACTTCAAAAAAAAGTTCTCAATACATCAATTGTACAGGAACCATAATTGAAATCCTATAGAAATAAAGAGAAAAAAAAGTCATTTGAATGCTTCAAAACAAAAACCTATTCATTTTTTGTTTACTTCGGGAAACAAAACAAAAAATTCTTTAAACTTTCTCTTTTTCAAGAAAATAAATTTCTTGAAAAATTTATATATTTCGTTCACCTTCTTCACGATTCATTACGTTGATGAGATTTAATTATATGTTTTTATATAATGATCTATCAGAACAAAGAAAAAGTCAAATAAATAAAATTAAGAAAGAAAGAGAAAAATAAAACAATCCCATGCAAGACGAGAAAAAAAAAAAACATTCAAATTTCAAAGGACAAGAAATGAATATTATAATATTTGTGAAATCTTATATCATCAAGATAATCGCAATCATAAACTTATAATATCTGACACCTTCAATTTTTCTCACATTTTATATACCATCATCATTATTATTACTATCATCATCATCATCATCATCATCCATATAATTTCTTATAAAACTTTATAATTTCAACTTTTGCATGGTGGATTTCATTTTTATATAATATAAAAATTATCTTTGCGCTTAATTTGTCATTCACGTTGTCATTTTCTTTCGTTCGGTTTTAATGTTTATTTCATTTCTTTTATATTTTGACCGCGCGAAAATCTTTGTAACAATTTTTTTTTAATTTTATTTCTTTCTGTTTTCCAATTTTTTTTTGTATTTTTTATTTTTTATATTTTTTATTTGCTATCATTTACAGCACAAAAACGAAGGATAATTTTGATTTTTACGACAATTTATCAAAATATAATCTCTCATCCGCCACATATTATAATGTATTTATTTATTTATTTTTTTTTTTTTTTTTGTCCTTCATTTTGCATTTTTTTTTTTTTCTGTTTGTTAAGATTCTTTGATATAATCTCACACAAAGCATCAGCGTCAAAAAAACTTTGTTAATAATGAATGATATTAAGGATTTTTGTTTCATTATAATTTCTTTTTATTTCTTTATTACTTTTTTTTTGTTTTTGTTTGCTTGAGTGTGTGTGTGTGTATATGTATATGTTTATTTCTTAATATTTTTACTTTATTTTATTTGAAAAAGAAAATATATTACTATATTTTTTTTATGATGAATTCTTACAGATAAATTTATTTGTATACATATTTTTTTTTTCTGGTTTCTGTTGTTGATTTTTTTTTTATTTTTTATTTTATTTACATCAGACCACACCGAATCGTATCATATTATTAAGTAAAATTATTATTATGATTTTGATATGATCCATAATTCGCCACTAAAGGAGATTACAAGATTTTATTGTTGTTGTTGGCATTTTTTTTGTTTTTTTGTTTTTAGAACAGAATACAAGAAATAATCTTTGTTTTGTCGTAAACAAAAGTTAAAGAAAATCGTTAGTATATTGATGTCATCATGTGTGTTTTTGTAACGTTTGGCTTTATAGGATTTACCAATGATTGAATTGCTTGTTTTTTTTTTTTTTTTGTATATAATATGTGAAAAGTTTTAATGATATTTTGCACTAAGCAATTATAAGTGTATTACTTAATTTATGAGGCAGATTCATAATGACAACTGTAAAAATAAATCTCTAAAATAACATGCATGCGCGAATTCTTTCACAAAATAAAACATGATTTTTTATTTGATAAGATTTCATATAGGTTATTTTTTAAAGATTGTTTGTAGTCAGGTGTCAAAGCAAAAATAATGTAGTATTTTTGTTTCGAAATATAAAATCATCTTAAAAAATATCTTTAATCTTCTTATATTTAAAAATAAAAATATGTCAACATAACATTCTTGTAATTATCACGCAGAAATTTTTTATTTTATTTTTTTTATTTTCTAATGACATCAATTATATTGAAAAATATTTGAATTCTCCAAGGACCCAGTAGACTTCCAATTTTTATAATGACTGAGTGGATAAACTAAAAACCATCCTCATTTCAAATTCCACAATAACACAATATTCATTGATTAAATGTGGCATTTAAGTAATTAAATAAAATCCAATACATTCTTCTTCTCTAAAGCCAAAACATTTTGTAAATATTTTAAACTATCTAATAACAGTTTAAATTTTTTTTTTTTTTCAAAATATATATAATCATGAAAATATTTCATGCTAAATTCACATATTAAAAATTTATACATATAAAACATGATTACGCATCAGCGTTTACTATCCTATCCTATTCTTTTACAAAGAATAGACGATGTATGGATTAAAAGGATTTTTCACATGGATAAACATCAAATATTTGGTTTGCATATAGTCTACAGCAGAATACAAAAATTATAAATCAGTGTGATGAAGTGTATTGTTATATTGTATGATAAAATTTTGTAATGCACAAACACAAAATTTTATACGAAAATTAATGATAAAAAGCTGAATTAACGAGACAATCATTTTCTACAAGTAAAAGGATGAGATAAGTTTAAAATTATCAAAATTGATTCATTATCTAATGAAAAAACGTATATATTTTTTTTAGAAATAATAAACGAATTATGAAATTTATTTGAATTTACCATGAAATTAAATTGCTTAAAAAATAAAAACAAGTAAAAAACGCTTTCAATGAAGGCTGAAGGTGGAAAACGTTATGTAGAAAATTGTTTTCCATTAAATTTACGTAATCCTTTAATTTTTTCACATAAAACTTAACTGTAATAAATTTAAACTACATACATTAAATTTCAAGGTCTAGAAAATATACGGAAAAGTAGGACTTATTAGAAAGGTTCTTCTTAGAAAATAACGTCTCACCAAACTGGATTTCACAGCTTAAAACAAATAATATCTGATTCTAATCCAGGACAATTTAATTTATCATTTTTCAAACGGTATCTCAAAAACATATCCTTCTAAATAAAGTTTTCGTTTTTCTTTAAAAAATAAATACACTTGGTTTTTTTTTTTTTTGACTCATTTCCATCTAACCTAAAATCTTTTATAGAGTGCACAAATGTGAATTTTCATTTTCGATTTCAATCTCATAAGTGTAACACAAATTTTCTAATAAATGAATAAATTTCATTTATCATCATATTAAATGTAACTTCAGGCATTAGCCTATTTTTTAATTAATAACATAAACATCATTTATAATACTCAACTTTATCTGAAGTATTTACACTTTAACTGAACTTTCAAAAACTCTTCAAAATTTTAAAGAAACTTTAAATCTTTTAAAATTACAACTTCAAAAAAAAAAAAAAAAAAATGCTAATAATAATTAAAGATAAACAAACTAAAATATTCAACTTGTAAATTAGTTCAAAATTAAGGCTTAATTCAGACAAATCAACAATGTTTGTGTTTGATGCATAAATCTATAGAAAAACTATATAAAACTTGTTTTCATCTAAAACAAGCTATAGTATCTGAAATCATATATAAAAAAAAATAACATAATTTAGAAAATATTATGTGTGCATATAATTTTTACATATATTATTGTACACCTTCGCAATTTAACATGTAATTTATTTTTAGCAAAGTCATTTCATCTTAATAATTATCTTATCCAGACACTACTACAATTTTTTTTCTTATTCCTTTTTCTTATTTTTTCATGAATAAATGCCGGTTTTAAAATGTTGATAAATTATTACTGAGAACGATTGAATGACATTGTACGATTGAATGACGACAAGAGACGGCTACGATGAAAACTACAAATACGATGACGATGATAAAATTATATTTTAGGAAATATAAAAATATAAAAAGTATGTATGTATGTATTTTTATTTTATTTTATGATAATTTAACTGAATTCGCATATAAAATACTTGAAGAAAATGCTTCGTAATACAAGAAGTAAAAAAATGAAAAGCAATAACGTACACGATGATGTTATATTATACACAAGACGACGACGACACAGGTGATAAATGATATTCTACGCTGCTATGAAATGAATTTAATATATATTTAGAAATTTGAAGGGATATTTATACATAGTATATAAAAGCCATGAAGTCGAAAGAATAATAAACAATTTTATATGAAATTTAGTATATATTTAATAAAGTGTTATCTCATTGAATTAAAATTAAATAAAAACATTCTTCTATAGAATTTATCTGTGGAATTTCAATTGTTTTATCATTAATTTGAATTTGAATTTAATTGAATGTCATTATTTAAAGATATTACATTTAAATTTAAGTATAAAATTTCATTATAGCCATCTTTATACCTAGAATATATTTTAGGCTATATATAGAGCTACATAAGTATTCTTATTTACGAAAAGATACATAAACCATATAACAATAAATATAACGTCTCGTTTATGTATGAATTTTGTGATTTATTGCTGATTTCCTGATTTTCAAATTTACTGTAAAATTTTAAACGTGCCAATGTTACAATGATTCACTATCGTTGTCAAAATGCTTAACCGAAACGTCACTTTGAACGATGAATAACAAATAGTACAGACACGGTAGCATTGACTTTATACCATCATCAAAAAAAAAAAATAAATGAAGATAAAAAAATACCACAACACAGTAGAAAATACTAAAGGTAGATACGAAGAATTGTTATTACTAGAAACGCCTACAACTCGTTACCTTGTATTCTTGCTATGATATAAAACTGTTCAACTGTCAAAGGTCTACTGTATGTCATTTCCTAATCAATTTGTCAAAAACACTCCTACTTGCCCTCAAACAGAACATATTCTGCAGAGGATTAATGTGTCTATGTTGTCTGCTGCCAAAGACCAGTCAATATATTTGCATTATAATATACTTGACTATATACAGTTAAGCAGCTGTTCGATATATTCTTCCTTTAACAATTCAACTAAAAATGTCATTATTTGATTCATAAGGAAACTGAACAACACCATCAGCCTAAAGCTCTCTTCTACATACAAATATTACCTACATACATACATATACATATATGTATATTTCTTGATTTAAACTTCATCAAAAGAGGACACAAATTACCGCCTTTTGACCACAACATAAATCAATCAACATCACCATATTTCGAAAATGATGATGAACTTTTGATGAATTGTGTAATATGAATGTTTGATTGTTATATAATGTTTAACTTCATTCTAAGGAAAATATGATTATATACACATACACACCTATATAGACTAAAAGCTTACATCAAGAACATAAAGAAAACAATTTCTATTTAAATGAAATTTACAAAATTATTTGGTGTACCTATTGTCTGTCAAATTATTGAAGATTTTCATAATCTTTTCTTATGAATGTCTTATGTAGATTAATTTTATTAAAAACTTTATCAAGAAAAAGGACATAAACATTAAATTTATATATGTAACGTGTTCTACTAAAACATTCTTAGTAATTTTATTCATGTATATGTATTTTTTAATCTCATATTGTCATATTTCATGGAATCATGGGAATATTTTACATTCACCGGTAATGAATCTTTTTTTGTTTAAAAAAAAAAAAAAAAAAAAAAAAAATAAAAAAAAATAAAAAAAAAAAAAAAAAAAAAAAAAAACTTGAAAAAATTGCCAGAATTTAAAATCTCGATCAATTGTCTTATGGGTGACCATATCCTAAATTTTTTTTTTGTATGGTATTGTTTTTTTTTTATTTTAAAGAAAAAACAAAAAAAAAATGTATTCACCATATGTCCATTTTTAAAAATTTGCATGGTCTATTCAAATGTCAATATAACAAAAATTATGTTTAAAAAACAAAACAAGTATCTGACACAGTAGGTAACACAAAATACGTCTTTAACTTTCTTAATACAATTTTCTTCTTTTTTTTTTTGTTTTTTTTGTACGATTTTTGTATCAATTGACCAATATAAAGATGAGATTTATTTAACTCTTTTTGGTTAAACATAAATGTCTTTTGTTTATGGTATTTTTTCATGTCAACAAATTTAATTCATTTGATTCAAAAAGAAAGGACGACAACAATGAAATTCAGTAAGTTTTAACTTTTGTATTTTTGTTTAGTTTTTTGTTTTTTTTTTTTTTGGTTTTTTTTTAAACTTAAACTGTGTGACTTTTCTTAGAAACTTGCGTGAACAATATAAATCTGCGATAAAAAGTATGACATAACAGGAAAAAAGCAGGACACTTTTGTTTCGGTTTTGTCTTTTTCGGACATAATTCTTTATACAAGAATTCATGATAAATGTCAAAGTTAATGATACGATTATTTTATTTTCGCTTACAAAAATGGTTTTTGTATGGTAATTTTGAAGATTTTTTTTTTTATTCTTAAAAAAATATATATACTCACAATCTTTTGCAGCATAGCAATTTTATTTAACTTTTAAAATTCTCAATTTATGTTCATGGTAAATTGTCAACATTCATATAAGAGTATGCATCTTTGAAATAGTATTTGAAAACTAACTTTCTGTGCCAACATAGTCGTTTAAAAAAATTATTTTGGTTGAAATATGTACAAAGACTACAGGATTGTCATGGAGTTTTTCGAAATTAAGAATATTTTTCTATAAAATTTTGTGCGAATATTCCAAGTCAAAAGTTATAAAGTTCTAAGAAATATCTAAAACTTTTTTGCAAGATTTTTTAAATTATTTTCTTTAAAATTATACATTATATTCTTAAAAAGAAATCTAAGCACATAAATGCTCTCAGGAAAAAGATAAAATTACGCCCACTTTAAAAAAAAACATGGAAAATAGTGGACAGTAGATCCAGTGAAGTTCGAAAATATAATCTACCGAACGCCAATTAATTGGAGCTTGATTTCATAAATGTCAGTAAAGTTCAATTTGACACATGCCCTAACTAAACTTATTTCTTTATCAATAATTTTTCGATGCAATTTTCGCACAAGTATCTTCACAAGCTGAGTGTAACAAACACAAAAAAAAAAAAAAAAACGTTTTGAAATTTAAAGTTTAAATTTTTCCACATACAATATTTTTAGGGCTTTATTTTGAGAAGAAAAAAAATATTAACTGTAGAAAAAATACCCCCCAAAAGATTACATTTAATAATGAAAATTATTAGCTATTTCTATTAATTTTATATGACATTTAAAATGTGATTTATATGTCCCATAAAAACTATTTATTTTATTACATCACATTTTCTAAAAAGAAGAAAAAAAGAAAGATAGAAAGAGAAAAAAATAACAAAATCCTATAAAAATAATGATTTACTATTTCCATTATCTTAACATTTTATATGCGGAAACTTTGTTACTTTCACATTTTTAAATAATAAAAGTTCATAAAAATCACTTAACCCATTTATAAACAAATATACAACACCCGCACGATTGATAAAAGGACTATTAACGAAAATATAAAAAGAAGAAGAGTAAGAGAAAAAATTATCACAATTGCATCCGTTGTGTATCATCTAATCGTACTACGTATATACACGAGAACATACATATAGATACAGATATATTTTTAAGTAAAAGAAAAAGTAATTTTATAAAAGCATTACTCATATGTTCAATATAACATTATTGACAAAGTTACAACAGCAGTTACAAAACACCATCATTACTAAAAAAATTGAAAAGCAAAAAAAAAAAAAAATGAATAGATGGAAAAATTCCTTTCCTTTTTTTGTTTTTTTTTTTTAACAAAAAATATGGCAATTTAGCACATTTTGTTATATAACATCACAATAATAATGATTCAATCTTTTTTTTCTTTTTTTCATTTTTCGTTTGCTAAATGACAGTTCTTGTGGCATTTAATGCGACGACTTTCAACTTCTTTTTGTATTATTATTATTTTTTTTATAGCATTTTTCTGTGGTTAATGTTTTAATGTTCATAACTATTACAACATATAGCAATATAATAGCAGCAGTGTTACAAAATTACAACAGCCCACAAAATGCTTAATTGCTATTGTTTTTAGAAAATTTTTAGAGGATAATGAAAGTAATAACAAATTTAGAAGGCTTTTTTATTGTTTAATTAAACAATATAGAAAATTTCAAAATGTATATAAAGAGTGACAGATGCTTTTTATTAATTGATTTTTTTTTTTGCTTTTAATAATGAAATTAAATGTTATTTTGGAATTCATCATCTCATTAATATGTACTGTAACACCATACATACGAGTATTTTCAAGGACGAAATAGGCAAAGTTCAGTAAGAAGTTATGATCCTGTTTATTAAAATTAATTTCACGAATTATGTTAGTAAGAAGGCAATTTTAAGAAAATTATTTAAGAACATTATTTTTTATTGGGTGTTCTGATCGTTTTTAATTAAGAAATTAGAAAATTCTGATGAAATTGAAAATATACAAATTTCAAGGTAATTTTTTGGAGTAGTATGCGAAGTAATAAAAGTGTTATTTTGAAAATAATGTTCTTTAGTTTTTTCTTTTAAATTTTATTTTTTATTTCTTTTAACTAGAAATATCTTTTTATTGTACTGTTATCAAGTACAATGTAGGCGCATGTACAATGAGTGGAAAAATTGGAAAGAGGATATTATGGAAAAGTAGTATGAAAGTCTTGATGAAGCCTTGGTTTAAATTACCATAGATTCGAATTAAAATTGCAACAAATCAAGAAAAGAAAATTATAAAGAACAAAGTTAGAAGGGACTTGAAAAACATGGACTTTAGGAATATTTAAAAAAATGCCAAACGATCAATGTAATAGAATGCTTTTAACCAACTTCATAATTTGTTGATAAATATGACGGTTAAGACGTTTACACATTATGTAAAAACAAAACCTGAAAAAATAAAAGATACTGAAAAACATGAATAACAAAAATTTCTTCATAACAAAAAAATTAATTAATTCAGTTGAATATTCATGTGCATCAGAAATAATGTTTAAGATGATATAATATAATATGTAAGACATACCACCTAAAACATTAAATATATCAGATGCAACATTACTCAATTTGTCCAAACAAAAACTACCCAAAATCTAATATAAAATGTCAATTCCATTGCTACCATTTTTTTCGGAAAAAAACCTTCACCACTACTCAAAATCTTTATTCTGATAATATTTTTAGTATTGATCCATCAAGATTCATTATATTACCTAATAAAATGTGATACAAATTTATAGCGGAGGTCTAAGAAAACAAACCTTTCTGAAGTAATTAATTTATCAAATAAATTTTATTACATACTGAATGAAGAGAAAATTTAAAATATAAACAAAAAAGCCCATACAGTTTAAAAAAAAATAGAAAAAGAAATATTGAAAACGGCCTCGAAAATATGTTCAATGTTGAATTTTAAGATACAATTTTGAAAAAACTCATTTAAGATCTTTCAAAACATCTAAAATTGGTCTGCTATATCTTTTTTGTTTTGCATGGTAGATACATGATCACTATTTATTAATTTATTTATAAAATAAAATACATATTCGAACAATTTTAAAAAATTACTCCTTAATTTGTTAACATTTGTAAAAATGTCCAAAAAATAAATTCCTTAAACCACTTTGAATAAATCATTTCTCTTCATGAAATTAAAACATCATAAAGTTCAAAATAAACTATTAAACTCATTATAAAATAAATATTCATTTTTATTCCAAATATAATACATGATTCCAATTCAAGTACATACCTCTATCATATTCTACTAACACACAATTATTATCGAAAATGTCCTTAAAATAGGATTATTAAAAATCTATTCTTGTCAAAAACACAAATAATAACCTATAAATACTCTTAACCTCAAACAGAAGAATAAATTCATATTTTGAATCTTTGACTCTAATGACCCTAAAAGATGATAAATGAACACAAAAATTTATTGGCACATTTTCAATTATGTATTATATTTCTATTCTATCTTTTTTTTTTCTTTATTCTATCGATATAAATCTACATAAATGTATGTATGTATATACATATGTGTAAAATATATGTTAGTATTATTAAACTAACATAGAAAATTTTGAAATTTTATTATTCATATATGATGTTGATAATATGCAAAAGATAAGTATAATAAAACAAAATCTTCAAATATATGTAGAAACAAGATTTTGTGCATTATTTTCTAGCTACATAAATTTTTAATCTATATTCTTGTACATGTACATGTATGTGTGTTTATTTAACAATAATAACGACATTTACCTAATCTACAACAAACAGTTTTGAAACATGTAAATAAATTCTTTGCAAAGATTTTCTTTAAGTTTTCATAAATATTTGAATTTTATACATGGAAAATAATTTTGTTTTATTTATTTATTTTTTTTTTCTTTTCTGTTAAGGATAAAAATATCATTATGAAAAACATGTATGTGTCTAGACATAAGATTAATAATTTTTTGTGTAAACTATATAAAATCTTGATTAGTGTGGGAGGAAATTTAAATTCTTATCTGAAATAAGTGAAGAAAAATAAATAGTTTTTCATACACTGACTCAGATAGATGACAACAAGAAATGGTGATTGTGATGACATTTTATTTTTAAGTTAAAGAAACAGTGAAAAAATATTATTATTATTTTTTTTTTTTTTGGATTAATTTTTCTCAATTCAATTATTTGATAGTTAAAACAAATAAATTATGAACATCTGAATCTTCACAATTATATTTGAAGTCCTGCTATCAAATCAGTAACATTCCAAAGAAAAATATACTAAAAAAAATAATAAATATCTCTTTAAATTCTCTTAAAGCCATTCAGTCAAAATATGACATTAAAAGGACTTTGCATTATTACGGCAAAAGAAAAAAAAAAGAGAAAAAAAAAAGAAAATATATTATGTTCATCATTCTTGAATAAAAAAAATAAAAAAACAAACAAAAAATCTTACAACTTATCACACGAATGCATTATTCTAAAATTCTACAACTGATTACTACTACCATCTATACTGGAATTTAAACTAACTCCATCAGAACCACTAAATGATACTTGAAATAATAGATTTTAAATTATATATTTAAGCTTTATGATGGCACAATGTCGAGATATAAACTGAATGATTTGAGAAAATTCATTTTCTGTTTTCAATGAATTAAAATTCGTTTGTTTTAGCATTCACTATTCAAAATTACAACGTTTATAGGAAAAAAAGAAGTAAAAAAAAAAAATAAAATAAAATAGAGAAGAAAAAAAAAAACAGTGAAATCAAATTCTGTGTACACATTACTATATAACCATTACTTCATCATCAGTAGAGATACCTTATACTATATTCATTCATTTTCTGAAATCATCATCAAATGCAGATTATATTTTGTGCAAAACGATATGAAAGACAGCACAAGTGCAGCAACAGAATCAGGACCAGAGTAATAAAGAGAATCTTTAACATTTTAAACCAAGAACAATGACTTTTGACGATTAAAAGTTTTTCTATTCATTGTTTTTTCTTTTTTTTATTTTTTTTCTTTTCATTTTTTCTTATTCATTCTGGGATAAAAGATTTTTGAATTTCGAATGAATCTATTTCTATTTTAACACGTTCACTACCATCAAACGTTATTCGTTTATCAAAAAATTTTTAATTACAATTTAAGATAAATTAATTTTTTTTATGAGAAAACATGAGATCTCAAGTGTCTCACATGGTAAACATAATAAAATTTTCTAATTTTATAAAAGACTTTTGAGATGAAATAAGCTTCGCGAAACTTTTTAAATGGTAGCCAACGTGTTAATTTGAATTTTAACATAGAAATCGGAATAATCAATTTTTTTTTCCTATTTCTTTAATCTGTATTATATTTTTACTTATTTTCTTTTGTACTACTTTTCAAATGGAAATAAAAAGAAGGTAAGACAAATATGTCAAAATAAGATTTTTCAGGATTTTAGTAAGTTTTTTTTTTTTTTTTTTGAAATTTTCACTTTCTTAAAGTTCATTAATGTAAAAAAAAATGTTAAAAAAAGAAAAAAAAAAGATGAACAAAAGGAATTCATTTTTAATTTAAGTTTTCTTCTTTTCTTTTCTCTTGTATCTTTTTCTTATTCATCCAGATGCATAATATGCATAATATCTTGAGAATTAGAATTTACATTTTTTTTTTCTCGTTTATTTTTTTTTTTTTAAAAAAAAGAAAACTCGTTAAATGATTGCGAATTTTTATGAAGATTGAATTTCGTTTAAATTGTGTAGAGTTTGTAGTTTTCTTCTCTTATACACACCTACCTACATACATATGTATATATGTATTTTTTTAAATCTTAATTCAAAGAAGAAAAAAAATGAAAATGAAAGAATATTACATAGATTCATTTTTCTGTGATTCACAAAATACCGAAAAAAATTATTAAAAATGATTTTTTTGTTTTTCGAGATCAACGAAGTTTTGAAAAGAAACAAAAATGTATGCAAAATATGAATGAATTCTTTTTTTTCTTGTTTGTTTTATTTTTTATTTTTTAAAAGGATATTGCTTCGATGACATTTTTATTTGTGAAAGACATAATCAAAATATTTCTTTTTTCTTTCCATTTTTTTTTATTTTTATTTCATAATTCTTAAAATATAAATTCTTTGTTTCATTTTCTTTTTAAGAATTTTATCTGTTTCTCTAGAAAAATTGAATACTGAATTTTTTTAAAAAAAAAATTTTAAATCAAAGCCGATTTTAATGAAATTAGAGTACCTACCTTTGATCAATTTAAGAGAAAAAAAAGGAGCAAAATGAATAAAATTTTCGGCAATCATTCAAGAAAATCTCGTAACGAAAATCCTTTGAATTTTTTGTCTATTTTATCAGTGATTTACCCAGAATTTTCCAGTCAGTAGTAAATCCTTGTTCACACATTCGTTGTATTGTATTCAAAAACCTTACATTTTGTTTGTTGCATACTTTCATATTTCATCTCTGACAATTTCCACACACACATACTGGTATATGTACATGACACAGTAAACGACACGATGTATTCTAAAGTCTCTTCATATGCTTGTAATATTCATTTAAATGTTTGTGAATCCAATGACAAATTAATCCATGAAAAATGATGAATTAAATTTTAATATCGTTTATTGTTTTCGCTATTATTTTGTTATTCCGTTTGTTTTATCCGTGTTACTTTAGCACACTAATACTACCAACATAATTGTATCTTTGTTCTACATATTATAAATTTTTTTTATTTGCAGCATACACATACGCCCACATTCGTAAAATTGTTAATTTTTTTTATTTTTTTTAAATAATTGGACTATGAAATGCATTTAAAATTTGTGCTATAAAATATAAAATTCACATAAACCCGGTATACTCCTTTTACACAACACAAAAAAAAAAGGACAACAAAATTCAACTATGTGACAAAATAGAAGAAATTTAGAATGATTTTGATAAAAACCGATTTATTGCCTATTTGAATTTTATTATATTCCAAAATTTAACAAGATAATACAAATAAATTCAATGATAAAAATGTAATGGAAATTTATAATGCAATAGATTGTAAAATTTTACAAAAAAAATGGAAAATAATTTGAAAAGCTTCAATTTTTTTCTAGTAATTATGTATTTGTGCGAAAATAAAAATGAAAATTGTCACTACATTAAATTTTATAGACTTCAATTTGTGTAATATTTTATTTGTATAATTCGGTAAAAACATACGTTTTGTAATTTTTATGTTCGGAAAAAAAAATAAAATAAAAAATCTAATACTTAGTTTTACATTAAATTTTTTTTTTTATTATTTGAATAGTACTTTTATTGTGATTTTTTTTTTTTCAAAAAATATATATTTTTATTATCTTACTATTCAGATGATAAAGATAAATTAATAAAACTAAATGATACGAGTAATTGCATGTCATTCAATGTTTATGAGTCATTTTGTAAAATTATTATGCCTGTAATTGCATTTTAAATGTGAAATAGTATCTTTTTTTAAAAAAAAAAAAAAAAACATGTATTATCTACTTGAGAAAAAGCAGAATATCTTTTTATATACATATATGTATATTTTTAAGTATATTACCGTAATCAATTTTTAAGTTAATGATACGAAAATATTTATTATATTTGTCTCTTAAAATAATGTAACAACATTTTCACACACACAAAAAAAAAAAAAACAAAAAAAAATCATAACATAAAGAGTGACTTTTATAACATTTATATGAATGTAATTTCAAACAATATTACTAAATGATTATTATTATTTTCTTTATTTTATTTTAGAAAATATTTTCACAAATTTTATTTGTTCAACTCATGAGATTTTTCTTGCATTTTTTTATATTTTCTCTAAAAGAGCGACTAAAGCAAAACGACATTTAAAAAGAAATAAAACTAAGCAATAAAATAAAAGATATAATTTAACGACTATAGTTAACTGTTTTAACGAGGACGTTTTTTGTGAGAAAAAATGATTTAGTAAATTTTCTAATAATATTTATGGGCTTATTTCTTTGAGAATATTTTTAATTCATTAAAGTTCAGGTATATTTTTCGTGGTATATCAATAACTGTGAAAATGATAAGAGGAAAGGAAGGGTAATTATTTTAATAAACACCCTATATCTTTCTTAAGCAAAACGCTATAAAATGTAAATAAATTTTCCGTCATCCGATAGAAAATCTTTGAAGCTATCTTGAGATATCTAATTTATGTTTCCGCTCCCCTAACCTACCAACCACTAAATTTAAAATTTTCTGATTATTACTTTTATTTCCTAAAAGATCTGGTAATGACAGCGGTATAGAATTTTTTATTAAATCTCTCTTATTTTTGGTAAAAAGTTAGTTGTAACATTTTCTTAATTAAAATGATCTTAAATTAGAATGGAACGTTAAATGATGACGTGTTAACTGAATTTTATAAAAACCAATCATTTGAACTCTGGAGATTTTTTAATTTTAAGTTTAAAAATTCAATAAAAATTAGTACTTTATTAGCAGTTTCTGTAGAAATCTAAAATTTCACATTTTTTCAATACAAAAATCATTTGGCCCCTCACTTTATCTTTCCATTGCATTTGTAAAAGAAATACCTTAAAATTAAAAAAAAAATAATTAAAGCTAAATATCACCTTTAATTAATTTAAAATTATCTCCCTTCATTTATTTTCAATCATAAAAATAAATAGTAAAATTTATTATTTTTTTCCAGTTTTTTAAACCATTAAAGATATTTTCTATTGATTTTAGAAAACAAAATACATGACAATTTTATAGTTTTTTTTTCCTATTCTATACAAACAAAACTTTTAATAAAATTCAAAACTATTAAGGTGTATCGATTTATCTTATCAAATATTAAAGGTAGCGTGTCAAAAGTCAATTAAGTTTTAATATATTATATACTTACAATCAGTAATAAAAACAAAAATGTAAACAAAAACCAAACTTATGATATCAGATTAGTTATATTCGATAAATGAAACTTATTTTGATTTCCTGTATACACGGAAACTTTCATAAATATCCTTTAAAAAAATAAAAAAAGAATAAATTTAATTCACTTATTATCTGGTATCTGACAAAAAAAAAAAATAAGATCATATCAAATCGCGTAACCAAATACAAAATGAATTTTTTGTAACACATAACAAACGTACAACAAGTATCTTAGTTCTATACAATATACATATAAAAATGTTCTGTTGTTTTATTTCAATATCAAATGTATATTAAATAGAAATGTTGTAAGAACAAAAGGTTTATTATAAGACTTTCTTTTAATTTTCTATTTACAATGAAATTCTTAATTGTTCACATAGACCGCATTTAATTACATTAAAAAATAATCGTATAAAATTATCGTCAAAATGTCATTTTACTTTTCACTTATAATAAAATTGAATTGATTTCAACGAACAACAAAAATCTAATTAATTAAATATGTTCTAATTTTTTTTTTTATGTATAGTAGATACATAAAAAAACATTTTCTTTCAATATTTCAAATTGTCTAGACTTTATAAAGAAAAACAAAAATCTTTTCAGGATTTCTTGAATAGATTACAAAATATTTAAAAAAAAAAAAAAACAAGATACTTTATTAAAATTAAAGAATAGATAATTATAATTCACATAAAGATATTCTCCCACATGTAAAAAAAAAAAAAAAAAAACTTTTTATGAATCAAAAATTTATGCAAAATAACAATAAATTTTAATTAATGTGGAATAAACAAGATTACCTAATACTTTTTTAACAATGTTACATTTTTGACGTTTATTCAACTCAAATGAATACAAATTTTGCACAGCTAAATACTATATTATCTCATTAATTAAATTTCTATTCTTTTAGCTTTAGCTTGAAGTGTATTGTTGGGTCGTAACAAAATGTCAAAATACCTATATTTACGCTTCAATCCTTTAACCATTATATTATCTCATTATTATTAAAAAAGATTATTTTATCAAATCTAAAAAAAAATAAAAAATAATAATTGTACACAGTTATCTTATTATTTTTCTTAATTTGTTACTTAACTGCCATTCACCTTAATTCAACCGTGCACAAAAAAATATATACTTATACATACATATATGTATGTAAGAATGTAATTGTATATTTTCAAATGATATAACTTAAAAACCAACGGATTTTCAGCAAAATCTAACAATGATGTTATTTTGGCATTTTATCCGTAGTACTAAACTAACTTATTATAATAGATACTTTACAGATATAATCTATTAACTTGGTCACATACGTATTACTGTTTTTTTTTTTCTTCTATCTATTCTTTTTGCTTTCAACATTTTGACATGTCTACAAGAATTTTCTATGTTTTTTCACACCTTTCTTGTTAATAAGTCAAATAACAAAAAGGTAAACAAAAAAAAAAAACTTCAAATTGTAAGATATATAATGCGCTACTATAAATACTCACGTTGTTGCTTAATATCTCAACCTCAAGTACTTATTTTAAACTTCAATGCACCTTCCACATATTCACATGTATATATATATACACTGTATATTTTATTTTAAAAGAACCTTATATAAATGTGGTGTAGATTTTATAACGGTTACCTGACATTGCTGACATACTGAGAGGTCTGATTATCTCAGTTTTGAACAATAATAATTTAACATTTACCTAAATGTTTAGTAGTTTTAGATTAACACATTCACTAACTTTGTTTATTTTTTTAGTTTTTAATTTTTTTTTATTTTTCCTTTACCTTAAGAAGTTGACAGTTATTACTTAACAATGTTTATGTTAAAAAAAAATTTTATTTCATTTTTTTTTTTTCTTTCAATTATTTTCTAAATAAGACATTTGACATTCTTAATTCAGTGATAACAACAACAAACAAAGAAAATGCAATTACGTGTAATAAGTTAGAATCATTCTATAACCTAGCACGTAATGTTAACTGTTTAAAGACTTTATTTTAAGATTGCATGTATCTAAAATATATGTGAGTGTATGTAAAGTACATATAATTTTAAAATTATATATTTACATTTTTATCAAGATTATTATTTTATTTTTTTTGTATTTTTTTTTTGATTAGATTTCTAAAATGAAAACGATAAATTCTGGCACGTATGCAAATTCGCATATTTTTGGAAAAAATATATTTTTTTTTTATTATGGAATTTTAAGTTTATCGGAAAAGTCAAAGAGAAATGACATTTTAACTTTAAAAGTTATGAGAAATTTATTATTGTATTTTATATATTTAATCACCTTACACATTTCTTTAATATATATACTATAAACCCTTATGAAATGAAATCTAAAAAAAAAATTTTTGGAAATGTTCTCATGTCTAAATTTAGTTTTCCAAAATACATTTAAGAGCATAGTTCATAATTTTTTTTTGTGTTTCATCTTGAAAGATTCACATCCCGAAGATTGTTTGGTTTTGGAACGTGTAGGTACTTGGAAAATGAACTTATTGTTAGATAGCTATACTTTACTTGAGCTCAAGATATAAGAATTTATAATATATTTTAAAGACATTAATGTACTCCAACTTTTGTGAAAATTCAGATATAGTACAGTTTAAAAAAATTTGAGTATAAGGAAAATTTCAAAAAAAATTTCAATTTTATTTCCGCACCTGACATTTCACTTTTTTTTATTGAATTAAAACCATTTTACACAAATGTGTTAATTTGTACGTGTGTAATTGATGTTATGTGAACAATTTATGTTATTTTTAGTATAAATTCTTTCTCAATTTACTATACAAAATGCAATGTAATAAAAATTTTTACCAAACAAACTAACCTGTAAAATTTTATTACAAAACATGTTTGAAACTTTTATTATACAAATTACATATAAAACATTGAAAAACTAAAAGCTATTGTCCTCGAAAAGTGATACTACAAAAAATATATACTGTGTTTATTAACCAACATGCTAGCAATGTTTAGAAAAAGTGAAAGTGATATATATTTTCACTTTTTGACATTTTATTTGCTTCACTTAACTTTTCAAATTTTCTTCCATTCATGTTTTTTTTTATAATAATAATGTTGTTTAGTAAAATTCAAAAAAAAAAAATGAAAACAAGAAGTGAAAAGAAAGCAAAGTGAATAATTTTGAAAATCTTGTACATTGTACTTAGAGATCAGGAATTTTTAATTCATATTTTATTTAATTCTCATGCGTGTGATTTTAAACTTTAAATAAATTTCAGTAATTTTGAAATGTAACAATTTGCTTGGATTCAAGCAAAGTAGAGGATTATTTGAAAAACTAATCACTTTAACAGTGTAAGATTTCTTTTTCTAAAACACAGTGTGAGATTTTTAAGCTGAGAAAAATAAAAACGTTTATTGTTTGAAAACTAGCCACATACATAAATAATTTTCTTTTCTTAACTTATAAAATCAACATGAAAAAAAAAACTTCCCAAGATATCAAAATAGGCCATATAAAAATTTAAGTTGCTTATTTAGGAGGTTTGAGTATTCTTCATCAATGATTAGGTAGTAACTGAGAACAGCAAGCGATATGGCATTCGGTAGCTCAATGGTTTAAGAGCATTACCCCGTCAAGGTAAAGGTTCCGTGGTTCGATTCCCGGCCGAGTCGAATGTCGTTTTTCATGTTTTTCAGTTACTACACTTACTTATTCCTTAACGATATCATTAGATTTTGCTTGAAGGTAAATTACCCAATTACAGAAATAAATCACCTTCAATGGAAAGCAACAGGATAGTTTTATGTTTCACATGATTTCCAAGTTTTGGACTCGGTCAATGGTGACCTTACACTTTAATAGAAAAAAAGCTTGACATTTTTCCAGTTTCAATAAATTTCTATCATTAGGAAAAGTACATCAAACACTATATTATAATATATATGTATGTATGTGTGTTCTTGAATGAAAAACACTTAAAAAATTATTCCAATATGTTTTTGATTTATCCAAAAAAAAAAAAAATGAAAATTGTGTATCATTATACCATCAGGACAAATTCGTTCATTATACGTTTTTTTGCAAGATAAAGTTTTTCCAAACAAATGTGTTTTGTTCTTCTACGGTTCGAAAGTCTTGAAGAACAAATGTGTACAGTAATGATAATGAAATATCTACACTCTTTTTTTTTTCTTCTTTGAACTAATGACACGAACATAAGTTTGATTCGTTACAGCAATAAACACTAACAGTTGTTTATTATGATTTTCTAAAAATAATAACATTAAACATATTCTCACACTGTAATTTCCACCGTTTTTGTCATTACAATCTATTGATAGTCTGACAAAATATTCTATAAAGGATAATGATGTTCATTAGTTACAGCTGACAAGAATGATTTTTTTTTTAATGACAAAAAATCAAAATAACAAAAAAACATTATTGAAGAGTAATTTTCCTTAATATGGTTATGTAAAGATAGAAAGTAAAAAAAAAAAAAAAGAAAGGACATTTTTTTCGTACTGAAACAGCTAAATTATGTAATGAAAAAACATAAGGATAAAAGATAATAATCTGTATTTGAAATTTTCTTTTTAGTACAAGTTTTGCTTTCAAAAATAATTTAATTGGCACAAGTACTTTACTATTATTTTTATTATTTAAGAATGCCTCAATACTATTTGTTTTTTGTTAAAATATTTCTAAATTCAACAATTTTAAAAATTCTAAATGGGACCCACCTTATCAACAAAAAAAAAAACAAAACAAAAAATTATTTATAGATTTTTGAAAGCTTTAAATATCTCTAATTTTTAATAGCAAAATCCTGTAAATAAATATCAAAAGTACGTAAATCATGTCATTTTATCTTTAAGGTTCTGTATTTGATCAATTTAATAAACATTCATTTAACTTATTTCATCATATTTATCAGATTTAAGAAAATTCATATAAAATACCAAAGAAAAAACTAAAAAATCTCATAACTTTTCACATATTAAACACGTTTACAATTTTTTTTTTCCTCTTTTTTTTTTTCTTTTTTTAAAATAAATTCTGGTACAAGTGCAAAATTATAATAAGAAAAATAACAAACTTCGTTTGACGTAAACCTTAATTCAGGTGTTCAATGCAATTATGTCGCTGAATAAACTGCAATCAAATAACAACAACAACAAAAACAAAAAAGTAAACTTTTAAGTATAAGTACAACAGATAGTTTTATGCTGCGGTATTACCAATGTAAAATCACAATTATTCCTCTTATTGTCTGAGCGTTTTATGTATTATATATTACATTATATTTTATTACATATATATTGCTATATTGTCGTCAGTACCGTCGTGCATCGTCATTGGAAAAATCTTATCTGCAATATCATATTATTGCTGCAGATATCATGTATTTATATGTTATTAAATGAAACGCCAAACAGTCAAGTTAGTGATGCCATTCTTCCCTATGCTAGTTAACTATAGCCAAATAAACCAGCCCCAACATATCTTTCAGTCAGTCAGTCCTCTATATAGTAACTACAAATCTTCAACAACCAGCCAACTACCAACAAATAATTCTTAAAAAAAAAAAAAAATACGAGTACATACATGTCAATATTGGCATCGTATAATTTTTTAAGTTTTTATTTTCTGACATTTTTATGCAATAATACTACGTATCCTAATGAATGTAATTGAGTAGCATCAGAAATCGATAAGTGCAATCAATGTCGCATAAAAAACCGATCCATAGGACTCCAGCGAAGAATTTTATGTTTGTATACTGGGACTGTAATGATTTTTATATATGGCCAGTATCTTTTCTGTATATATTCAAGAATATCCATGGTAGTTATGAATTTGAAAAAGAAGTTTTGCTTTTTCTGAAATACTGTAAATATTCTTGAATATGTATAATAAATACATACATATAAATAACTTTATAATTGTCGTTCATCTTTAATCATTCAGCCAGCAAAATGATCAAAGATTTGCGGAAAAAAAATAATCTTCTAAATAAGTTGACTGGTTGTCACCTGTGTTGATAAGGATCGTGGGATGTGATGTGGTGGTAACATGTTTGGCCACCCAATATTTTTCTCTTCATAAATACTCTATCTTCTAATGCCTGAACTAAGGTAATATTTTCTTAATATGATGTTTTCGAGAGAGAAAAAACCGTACTTATAAATCTAACTTGTTCTGATTGATCATTTTTGTCTTTTAAATTAAAGTAATGCTTAAACCTAAATCACGTGGAACATTGAAAATTTCAAAAAAATCGATAAAATAACAAAATGAAGTGTTTATACAGGTGTTCGTTAGAAGGAGAATACTTAATCTTTTAGAATTGAAAAATTTATGTTCTGTCAAATTGAAATAAAAGTTCCAATCTGATTAGAACTTTAAAAAACCCTCAATTTATGCTATCAATTTGAAGAAAAAAAATCAAATAAAAACAGCACAATAATTAAGATGAATAAGGATTGCATTTTTCTATCTTTAACCTTCAAGTTGATATTAATTGTATATATGCATTTTTAAAATACACAGGCTTTTCTTCTTTTTAAGTTCCTTCCAAAACGGTATTTTATAGCAGCTACCATTTTTTTTCTTATGCGCGAAAATTACGTAAATTAAATGTAAAAATTTAATATGAGACGAAATGTTTAAAAAACACAAAAAAAGACCGTATATCAACCCTTTTTCGTACTACAGGACACGAAGTATGTACAATGTATAATACATATATTTTTCTTTAGACATTATTAAAAATCCTATTTCAGTCTAAAAAAAAAACTTCACATAATTTTTAAAGAAAAAAATTAAACATAAATTTTCTATATTTTCATTATCCTTCTTCATTAAACATATTTTATTTTAAAAAATAAATAAAATCCTTTTATTGAATACATGAATGAGAAAAAAATAAAATTTATAAAATAATAAATTTTTAGTTAAAGATTTTAACAATGGATATATTTCATAAAGAATATGAGAAAATTTAATATATTTTTTTATTATTTTTACTTGTTTATTGTTCATTCTGATTTCTAGGAGGCAATGAAGAAAAAAATTAACAATTATTTGGAAAAAAAAAAAACCAAAATTTATTTTTATTATTTTATTAAAATTTACTGTTGTCTTAAATTATAAAATAAAGGAATTTTTTTTTTTTTTTAAATTTATTTATTTACACACATACAACAATCAATTCATAATAAACGAAATACACATCAAAAGGACGTTTTTTTTAAAGCGTTATATATTTTTTAAAAATCTGCGAATATGTACTACATTTGTGAAATTATAACCAATATTCAATACATAAACTTTATAGTACAATTTAAAATTCAGAAATAATAGATAATAAATAAATTATAAATATGAACTACACCCACTCATTCTGTTCACACTTAAAATCTTGTAGGTTATATACAAACTAAACTATTTTCTACTTCAATTTCAATCTGAACTTACTTTTCATTCACTTAAAACAATAAAAATTTATACAAAAGTTATTAAAATTTTATGACTTAAAATTATTATTAGGAAATTTATTTTTTTTTTATGCGAAATTATGTATTTGTCATAATACACTTAAATACAGTATAACAAAAATAAAATGCAAAATTATGTAAGAGATCAAATATTAAAATAAATATACCATATAAGATTTCAAAGATTTCCATAATACATAAATGAATTTTATTAGAATTTAAAAAGTTTATGACAATTTTTAATCCCTTAGGATGCGATGAAATATGTCTAGACAAGATTAATATAATTCAAATAAAGGAAACTTGATTATGTCTTTGTCATATATAGTAAATATATAATTTAATATGAAATAAAATTATTATAATTACTATTTTATTAACTTAAATACCAAGAATACAACAATAAAAAATTTATTGTTAATTTAATTCTCAATGATTTAGCTTTTTTTCACGAATATGCACAACGTTGAACTTTTTGAATAATGAACAAGCAAATAAAGCAATTATTGTCTGCAATTATTCAATAAAATCATTTAAAAAAAAACTTTAAAGTTACTTTGAAATTACAGGACAAGATCTTTACTTTCTATCTATTATTTTCAAAAAAACGACATGAATTTTATTATGTCGAAACAAAACATATTATCCATGATTTTCAAAAGTAAGAACTGAGAGACTTTATTCGACATAAACTTTGAAAAGCTGTATCTCGAAAGCTAAGAGTCGTACAGTAGAATCCTTTTAAGATTTGGATTCAGAAGATTCTAGGAATGAGTTTAATGGGTGTTTCCTTTATCCATGTATGATTTTAAAATTAAATGTAAGTTACAGCAATCGCAGAAAAAAGGGATATCTAAAAGATTAGGTTAGAAGGTGTCACAAGCAAGAAATCATTTATCGTAAAATAATTAATGTGAAAAAATTATTAAAAACTTAAATAGTGATTCGAAGGATGTTTATATGCAAAAAAACGGAATAGTTTTTTAACAATTGTAAACAGTTCCCTAAGGAACCATATAAACCATAAAAACTTCAAATCAATTTTTCTTAATCAAAAAAAAAAATATTTAGGAATTTTCTCCTCCAAGTTCGAAAAATGTGGACTTTCATATTACAAAAGTATTTCTTCACTCAACTAAAAAAAAAAAAAAACTTCAAATGATAGTCAATTCATTTTTACAAAAAGATAAACTTCTAAACAGAAAAGATATATCACAAACATTTATTTTCTTGACGCCGACAAAAACACAGTTTTTTTTTTCGCTTTTTAAATAAAATGAAAGTAATGAGAAAGCTTTTTTTTTTTCGTAATGAAAATTGTGTTATTTATTTTAAGGATGTGTTAACAAAAACGTGATATGAGTAAAAGTCGTATTATATTAACCATCCATATATTTAAAATGACATGGGTTATTTCCTTTTTGTCCTGACAGATGTGAATCAGTCATAGTCTTAACTGTGTTATTTATTTTAAAAAAAAAAAAAAAACTTATACATTTTCAATTTTTTTTGTTTTTGTTGTTGTTGTTGGAAATTTTCCTTTTATATTTCGATTTTTTTATGTTCTTCACGTTAATATTACATTATTCTTTTTTTTTTTTCGTTTTTCTTCATCATATTTCACCCTCTATAAAAAAAAAATAACGCAAAAATATTTTATAAAAAAAAAATAAAACAAAAAGGAAAATGAAAGAAAACTCATATTGTTTTTATTACCTTAAAAAAGAAATAAAATAAAAAATAAATAAAACAAAAGAAAAACATAACGTAACAAATAAAAGCAATTTACTGGTATACAAAAGATACATTTTAATTCTGAATTTGATTTTGTTTTATATACGTGATGAAATTTTGCACTAACATAAAATAAATTCTTATTACTCTCTTAGGAGAAATATACTTGTTTTTGCAAAATTTACTAAAATAAAATAAAATAAAAACAGAAGAAAAAAAAAATATTATTACAATAATGAAGTAAAAGACATTTTGATAATAATTCAAAAAGGTAGAAAAAAAAAATTGTTAAAAAGCATTACGAAAACCGTAATATGAAAATGGAAGTATATGCTATAAAATTAGAAATATGTATGTATAGGTAAAAATGTATGTGTGTATGCGGGAGTATTTTAAATTTAGAACTACATGTTGACGCATTTTTTATAATAAAAGTTTTTGCAGAAAAATTAAAATATCTTAGCAGTTTAGATTTCATTTTCTTAATCGTAATTCGTAATATTTCTTGTAATTTAATAAAAATTTATGAAAGAAGAACAGCACCAAAAAACGTAACTAAACGTATATAACTATACGTGATACAGCAACGTAGTGGAGGATAATAAAACTCATATTTTATTTTTGTAAGGATTAAAAATCAAAAATCTTTATAAAATTGAAATTCGACCTCTAATAGGTGTGGCTACCTTATGAAAAATATCTTAAAGGATTCAAATTAAATTTCTATAAGAATAAAACTTAATAAGTAAAGATTAATCTATCATTATGTTAAAAATTCAAGATTTTTAAATTGGGATTAAGAGACATTTGACAAAATACTATCTCATTAAATTCTACACAAAGATTCAAATTATTATTTTTTTTTTTTTCAATTGAATTATAGATGCACCTATAAACCCATTCACATATAATTTTTGACACGTTTTCAAATTAAAATCCACCCACAAAATATATTTTTTTTCTTCCTTTTAAATTCTTTCTCTAACATGTTTAATTACCATAAAAATTTGTCTTAACGTTCTAGAAATCTGCTTAATTAATGGAAAATTTTCTCTTATTCATAAATTGACATCATTACAAAAAAAAAAAAAATAAATAAATAAATAAATAAACAAACAATATAAATAATAATAAGTCAATTCATTTACTTAAAAGCTACACGAAAAGGTCATTTTCCTAGACATCAAAGAAACAAAGTTCAATTTGAATTGTATATATTCCATGTCGGTATAAACCAAATATTTGTAATTGCAAATAATCGCAATTCATAATCGTTTAATAAAAGTACTTAGAGGAACACAATTGCATCGTTCATAACAACAACAACAACAACAACAACAATAACAAAAAAACTCTGTATGGTATATGTTCATTCATACAACAAAAACTTTATTTTATTATCAGTTTAGCTTCTGAAATGCTTATTATACTCAAAAAACATCACCGTTACATTAAATCAGATTTCTCAATGGAGATACACGTATATCATACATCAGATACAATATATATTTGTATGTATATAAATCTCAAAACACCTCTATTATTATTATTTTCATATATTGTAATATAATGGTGTTGCATATTAAATATAATGTAACAGCAATTTAATAACTCTCCAAGGAAATTTTCAATAATAAACTATATATCTCTATTTACACAGTGCTGGCATGAGGTCCATTTTTTTTTTTTTTTTTTTGCAGACTTTTCATTTTTGATAACCCAAAAGATTATAACCCATGATTATAATATGCGGCTACCATTCAATTTCTATATGAATATGTATGTAGGTATATATATACATTATTGTAATTTTCATTTTATCTTTATATGTTATACGGTTTTAATCCCAATTTAGCTGTAAATGTGTATGGTTGTATGGTTGTAGTGATTTTTATGACTTATGTATATGACAATTTTCTCATTATTAAAATGAACTTTTGACTTTTTATCTACCATTGAAGGAGATATATATATGTATATATATTTTTTTTTTTTTAAATTGTGAAGATGAAAATCGTGATACATTCTAAATTAATATTCCTTTAGGTCAATTTCCTCACTATCAATCATCATTCTACAACTTTGTTTTTTGCATATACGAATATGTTATCTTGAACAGATTTTGAAATTTGAATACAAAAATATTCATCATACGTGTACATATTGCAAACTTGTACATATTAGTGTTTGTAATAATGATTTTTTATGAAAATTTAAATATTAAACAGAATATGTTTGCTTTTCAAAAAAGGAAACATTTTCAAATAATTTATTTGTAGTTTGTAATTTTAAAAATAAAGGAAAAAAAATTCCATAAACTTTATTGAACTTTGTCTTTATTGCCTTGTAGTAGAAGATTTTTTTTTTAATCGGTACAAAAATAAACTATGAACTATTTCTGTTTTTAATAGAAATAAATTTTTTTTTTTTTTTGATTTATAAAGTTGCTCTGCCTTTTAAATATATTTTTAAATTAAGTACCCAGGACCCCTTATATACTCAAGTACTCTTTAAACACACACAACAACCGGTGTTTTACTCCCCACATACACAACAAAAAAATTTAAATCTTTGTAATTTCGAATTTTCGTACAAAATGTTAATTTAGCAACAAAGTTAGAATCTAAAAGGATACCAACTATTTTGAAACCATCATTAAATTCTCTTCTCTTTTCTTTTCATTCACTACACCCATTGCCTTCTTACTTTCAGGAAAGGAGGAAGGTTCTTGGGTTATTACAAGTTTTACTTGAAAAACGGTGAATTTTTTTTTTCTTCTTATACTTTCAACTTCATAGAACACAAAATAAATACCCGGGCTTTATTTCATTAAAAAAAAAATATCTCTTTTATAGTAATTTCAAGAAAAATGATTTATGATGATTCTATTTTGTGATATACTCCTCCTTTTCTGATAAACAAAATTCTAGGAAAAATTACTTTTTTATTCATATGTGAAGTACATAATTCTCTTCTATTTTTTTTTTCTTTTCTGGAAGCAATACCACCATACATAAAAATTGAATTAACATACACTTTAACATATGAAAATTGAATTCCTTGTAATATGAATATGTACACTTTGATAAATGACAAGGATTTACATAGGTACATAAAATTTTTTTGTGAACTCTTGATATATGTATTTTAAATTGGTTTAAAATTTGCCATTAGATCCTTATTTCATTTTCTTTTTTTCCTAAAGAAAAAAATAAACTTTTTTGTAAAGAAAAAAAAAAAAACTATCAAGCTCACATTTTAATTTCTCATTTTTATTACTTTATTTTCATATGTTAATTTACGAGTAAAAATTACGTGAATGAACCGAAAAAGTTCAATCAACCGTAACAGTTTAAAATAAATTATTGTTTACCCTTTTTGAATATTTTTTTTTACTTATTGATTAATTACCAATGACGATGGATGTTATGGAAAACGTCTAAAATTTATTCAAAATACGTATGTTATCTTGATTTTGTATGAAAAAAATAATTAAAAAATAAATAAGTAAATAAATAAGACTATATATGACTATATATTGTGCGGTCAATATGATTTCATTGAATACACCTGCTTCATGGTTTCATGCACTATTTAGAATATTAAACCCTCTTTTTATGCTTTATTGTTCCACTTTTAATACCCAATTTAAAAGAATGATAAATATGACAATAACATGAAAATTTATAATTTAGTCTCAAAATAAGAAAAAACAGAAAAAAAAAGAAATCAATTAATGACACTTTTTACGGATTTTACTAAAATGAGCTTCAAAAATAAACAAAAAATGTACAATAAAACCTTAAAGCGAATGCATCGAGTAAGTAAAATGCAGAATTAGTATGGGAATTGAAGTGAAAATCCTTACAGAGCATGTAACAGCTATACGAATGGATATGGACATAAGCATATCAACATATATAGTAGTTAGGTCACATAAACAGAATGGAAGAATTAATGCATATTAAAATATCCTGTTTAGGAGTTTAGATTATGCAGATTAGAATGAATAAAGAACCTTCAGGGAAATTTTTTTTAACAGAATCCTTTTTAGAACAATTATTTTGAAAATCATTGCAATTCAACTTTGGTTTATTTATGCAAATTATAACTGCGTAGCATTTAAAGATTATTATCTCATGAAAGCATATCTTCTTTATATGTTTACAGGTCCTTAATTCCTTAAGTCATATTACTAAACCATCATAATTTACGATTAAACATGAATAAAACCGAACATTTAGTATCCAAAATAGATGAAAATTTATTTAGACATAACTTGTTACTACCTAAACTATCAACATTGTCCACTGAAATAGCCGCATGTTATCCAGGATGTTTTCAAGAGTATAAATAGTATGTATGTAGGTATATTCCATACAAAATGTGCAAAATATATATGTATGTATATATATGGTATATTGTTTTGTTAAAACCACAACATTAGTTGATCGGTATTATCATAAATTTCACTATAAAAGTTACTAAGCACATAATTTTTGGATAAAATGTGTAAAGATTTAATGTATTTATGAGAAACGTGTATATATGTGTATAATGTGTGCTATATGTATGTTTATTTTATATGCCTTGCATTCAAATTAGTAAATTTGACATGTTGATTATAGAAATTTTATTATAATTGCCAACGCCACATATATACAAGATAATAAATCTGAAGAACATAAGATGATTGTTATACATAATATACGTTATTTGTTTTGTAAACAATCATTTACAAATGTGAATCTAACCAAATATTAAATATATTTTACAATAATTTAGAATAATCATAATTTTTTGAAAATTATGTGTTGATTTTGCAAAAATTTATTGTAATTACTTAAATGTATCTCATAATTCTTTTGATAAATCGATACTTTATAAGGAAAATCTTATAATTTTACTAATAAATATAAAAATTGAATTAAGATTTATTTGTCTGGGTTTTTTTTTTTTTTTTTTTTTTTTTTTTTTTTTTAACAACATTAAAATTTATTACCCATATCATATGTCCTAATAAATTTAATAAAAATTTTCCCAAACAAATAATTTGTTCTTTGTTAAAATATTTTCTAAATAACATAGAAAAATTGCAAAAATTGAATGTAAAAATGAAGATAAGAATGTAAGAAAATTCTTGTATAATCAAAAATCATCTTGTAAAAGATATTCGTATGTAATAACATTCTTCTCGTAAATGATCCTTTTGTTTTAGAATAATAAAACTTTTTTTATTATACTATTAGAAAATTTCTGAAATGAATAAATCCTTTTTATCCTTAATTAGATTTGATCTTTTTAACCTTTTTGTTTTTTGTTTTTTTTTTGTAATTACATTTCATTAGCTATTCCCATTTTATAGATTATTGATTTTACTGTTTTGTTTAAGCACTTATTTCTTACTCGATACGGTAAAAAAAAAATGCATTAAAAGTATCTTTACTTTGTTTAAACACAAAAACGCGTTTAGTATATGCAAAAAA
The DNA here is from genome assembly GCA_939192795.1 of Bombylius discolor. Lineage (NCBI taxonomy): Eukaryota > Metazoa > Arthropoda > Insecta > Diptera > Bombyliidae > Bombylius > Bombylius discolor. The sequence continues at coordinate 39,285,481 of OW584240.1, forward strand.
AAAAAATTTCAAAATGATTATTTTCACGAAATTACAAAAAAGAATGAAGAAATGAAAATAAAATTTATGAATTAATTTTATATGTATCTTTCAAACCTCAAAGTAAATACCAATTCGATAATATCATAATCCATAAAACTCAAGGTGAAAGTATAAAACAAAAATAATCTTTTATCATGCAACGACCTTCAAAATAATGATATTATTTTTGCAATGAACATCAAATTCAAAATATTATTACTTTGTTATTTTAATAAAATTATATTAGAAAATTATGAAGGTTTTTTTTTATTCCAGGTTAAATAGTAACGATGTCTGTGAAAAATCTCTTAGATTCAAATATACATATGTACTTATGAACCAACTTATTTTCAATGAGGTAAAAAAAAACTACTCAATGTGCTTTCATAAATTAAAAATAATAATAATAAAGAAAAACGTTAACTTTAAAACTACTTTCTTTTCTAATGAAAATTATTATGCGAATAATCAGAGCAAGAAAAATATTTTTATGCTATAAATTTTTCCTATATTGGAAAATTTTCGAAATTTATAAGTTTTAATCCTTGAAGATTCACAGCAAATAAAACTTACTTACACGCATCTTCACTGAAATGCACAAGACAAATATCCTTTGTTTGAAGTGTGTTGTATTCAATTCAGGTTATTTGAATTTTTAGCTTCAAATTATAAATGAGACACCTACACATAAACAAAAGATTCAACAATAACTTGAGCTTAACTATGTATGTAAACTCTGCTAATGTGACTTCAACAAAAAACATACATTTCTAAATATTTCTGAATTAACTTTTTAACTAGAATTTAAATTACTTTTTGTCTTAGTAAAATTAAACTCCAATTCAAAATATTTCTAACAAAGCTTTAGCCACAGGAAACCAGGAAGGTCTTGAATAATAAATTCTGGTAATAGAGAATTTATAAAAAAAAAAAAAAAAAATTAATTATATAAAATATAATATTTTAAAATCTAAATTATTTTTAATATGAAAATTCCATCTTTAGCAACTTCTAATCATAGATTAATTGCTCAAATTGTTAAGAAGTCCATTGAACGATCATATATTCTTATTTTCTAAACGATTTATATCATAATTACCATATCAATTATATAAATAACCAAAAAAACTAACAAATTGAAATTAATTTTTTTTTTTTTTAAAAAAAAAAGGCAATAGAAACCACACGAGCGCCAAATATCTCATCTCACACCGAGTTAAGAAGTTTATATGATATATTCAAAAAAATTAATAACCCTTATTAATTTATATACATATGATCCTAATTTTTTTTCTAATGTATTTATTCTTTAATTACAATCATTAAAAAATAATATGAATTTTTTTTTAGAAATTTTTTTCAAAACAGGTGTTTCATTATACAAAACATACTCAAGAACATAGATTAAATTTAATGATAAAATTTTAAAAGAAAAAAAAAAATACTCCTACCATTTTTTTTTTAACAAAGTTTTTGTTTGTTTATATTCATTCTATTACTCCAAAATACTTAAAAACTTATTTTATCTAAGATTCGATTAGAACATAAATGTAATATAATCACAGCATGATCCTTAATAATAAAAAAAAATTTTTTTTCTTTCGTTTCTGTCTTTGTGAAAGATATTTACAACATTAATGTTTTTCTTGATATAATATTTTCAAATACATCAAATAAATGACACAGATTATAGATGTATAATGATCATTAAAAGACGTTAGTCTAATATTTACAAGAAGATTATCATTTTGTCTTTTTTCAAAAAAAAAAATAAAATAAAATAAAAATTATTGGGCTTAACGTAAATATCGTTTCATCAACATATTTATCATCAACTTAATATTTAATTCCTTCAAATCAATCTTTTATCATATGAACTTATTTTATATATTTTGTTTTTTTTTTTTTTTACTTCAATTTTTATCTTAATTCATTGAGAATGTAGTCAGATTCATTATTTTTTAACTAATTATTGTAATTTATTATTTAGAATTATATGTAAATCAATAAAATGTTTAATGGATGGTGATTATTATGTTTCTTTTTTTTAATTAACTAATTTTTTTTTTAGATTTAAATTGAAATACAAATAAAATTTTTAACAAGATGCACTTTAAAAGTAGAAGTTTTGTTTTTAATACTTTTGATAGTTTAAAAGTTAGATATTTATGATATTCTCTGTATTATTGGCAAACACTATCACTTGATTAGATACTTCTTAATGAATTGATATAAAATTTGCAATATAACTTAAATTATCTACGAGACCGAATTTTTAAATGAGAAAAAACAACAAAAACAATTGTCTTGAAATTATTTTCTTTGATTATTTTTAGTTGCTTTTTATTTGACAATTTGTATCTGATTTTATAAGAATCCTTGAAAAGGTAAAAGTAATTTTATGACTTATCCGTGAGTGATAAAATGGGAGTAATTTTATTTTTACCTTTACATTCATTATATGGAAACAACTATTGTTCAAATTTGACGTACATGAAACTTTTAAGAGGACATTTTGTTTGCTAATTCTATCTAAAAGTCATAAAAAACATGTTATCCTCATTACATTTTTTCACGTACTTCAAAGGGCATTAATTCATGCTTTGTGAATAAGTAAAATTCATCATAAGTTGTGTGTCCTTCTTGTATACATGAATACGAGAATATTTTTCCCCCAAAATTCGCGAACTCTAAAAATGCCAATGAACTTTTAAATAAGGAAACATTTCATTCTCCTATAACATCAGCAACATCTTAATGTGCTTGTATTCCATGTTTGAAGTTGATCTTTAACGGATAAAAATTTTATTCCTTTTGTATAAACTCTTTAAAAATAGCCAAAATGAAAAATTATACAGCAGAAATACTTTTGAAGCAAGAAGAAAACTTAATACATAAGATACATAAAAAAATATACTAAAATAATGTTTAAATTCTTTGTTGTTGCTGTTGTTTTCTTTTCATTTCTAAAAAACGTTGAACTCATAAGTTGGTCCTACCATCAAACAATTTTTCCTAATCTTCTGTCATCATTTTTATTCTCTTAAAAAAAAATATGATATTCATGTACTAAAAAATATTCTTTTCTTTGTAAATTTCAGAAGAAAGAAAAAACTCACCCCAAAACTTCATATCCCTAATGCAAATTATCTTAACTGATACTTGAGAAATAAAGAAAAAAGGACATTGCAGCTATTTTTTCAAAGGAACTCCAAAAATTTTGTAAGGTCAGTGACACTTTTATATACCTTGTATACTGCAGATATTACAGTGCACTCTAAAAACACTTGAATATTACTTTTTTTTTTTTTTGCTTTAACATTAATTTCAAAAGAAAAAAAAATAGTAATAATTTTTAATTACAATGTTTCTTCAACTTAAACTTTTTCAACAGTTTTAATGATAAATTTTCAAAATTTTCATATAAGATGAAATAATGACCAAACATTATGAGAATATACTAAACTTAATTGCAAAATGATACTTCATATAGTCATTTAAAAATGGCATTAACATCATAATTATTATTTTCAATGATTATAATCTTATGTAATGGCATCATAAAAGTCCATTTCGAATCGTGTACATCATTCTTATCTTAGTTTTTTTTTTTATTTTTTATTTCCTTTAGGATGTTGGTATGTTCATAAAATAAATTTTAAACAATAAACATTTGCACTTGAAATTGTATAATAAACACTATACAACATCATAAGAAATACACATGCTTTATATAGTTTTTTTTTCTGTATTGTCATCATTTTCGCATAAATTCATTGTGTCCTGTATATCTTGTGAATTAATAGTTTAAGTTATTTTTTTTTTTATAGTGTGAAAAAGTAAACGCCCCAGACTAATAATGTCGTCTTTATTGGACACTTTATTTAAAAAGAATACATTTAAACTTCATGCCTTTTGTGTTTTTTAGTGTTTATAAAAAATATAGTTGAATCTTTAGTTTAACAAAATTGTATAAATTTTAATGGAAAAATGATAAATTTTACGGAGAATTACTGTTATGAGTATTGTATATTCTTTCCGATACGCTTTTACAGTAAAAATTTATCAAATTTAACTACCTATTTCATTCTATTCCATAGTTTCTACTACGAAAGTAGTACATTATAGGCCATTTCTGTGAATTTAAAAAAGATGAACTAAAACTGTCGCTATAAACAAGCTAAATTATCCATCCGGGTTACTATACCAAAAAAATGGAACTCAAATTAAACAATATAATCTGATATGGAAAACTATAAGCACCGGTTTCAACCCATCTTAGCGTTAAAAACAAAGAAACCTTATGTTATGAAAAAAAAAATCGAGTTACAGTGGCGAAGAAAGTAGATTTCTAAGTTTTCAAAATTCGTGTAATATAAATTAAATTATATTCCAATAAAATTATAATCCTTCAAACAATTCAATTTTTCAATTTCCATTCAAGCTTTCGAATTTAATTTATTTGAAAATTTAATAACTATTAGCTGTTTACACCCGAAAATGTCCCTAATTTTTTAATTAAAAAAAAATAATAATAACATTAACAAACCCATTAAGTAACAAATTACTACAAAATCATTAAGAGAATCCCATAAATTTTAAGGTCAAATCGAATGTTTTTAAAAATTTTATGGTAAGTGACCATACCATCATCATTACCCATAATCATTTCCAACACTTTTTTTTTGTGTAAAAGTCAATAAAGAATACCGAAAATCTAAAAATATACAATTTTTTTTTGTTTTGCTTATCTTTTTTATTCATTTTTCTCCTTAAATCCATTAATTTTTGTTTTTTCTTAAATAATTTTTTAAATTAAATTTTTATTCAAATAAGAAATAAGATACATGACTGTCATTTAGTTTGAATGACTTTTTTTTTTTCCTTTTAAATCATAAAATTATTTCATTTACATAAAATGTATTTCTAGTAGAATGATTTTTTTCTATTTCTAAAAAGATCTTTAATTTATGTAACAAAAAAAAAAAAAATTTTATTAAGAGCACAAAAAAAAAAAATAAATAAAACAAAAAATAGTTAAGATAGACATTTGATGGACAACACTTTAGATTAAAAATCCATTCACAAATCATACCGTTGATTAATAAATTCAATGTTACGTTGAAAATTTCATTTCATTTTTTTTTTTTTTTAGCTACAACATTTTTTTTTTCTTTTTTTCATTCAGATTAATATTAAATACACATTTAATTTATATTTCTTTATTTTGTATTTTGTTTTTTTTTTTTTAGCTCTTAATAAGAAAAAAATAACGAAGGGCAGTAAGTAATATTAGTTGATAACATTTTAGATAGATTTTTTTTTTTTTTTAATCTCTTTTATGATGTGATAAATATAGAATTCAATTTTAAACGTAAAAATTTTGTCTGTGGAGAACAAGATAAGCTTTATTATTATTTTTTTTCTTTTTTTTTTTTCTTTGGTAAGAAAACCCATTTAAAAATCCACACAAGTTTTATGATTATTATTTATTCGCTTGAAAAAATAAATTCTTCATAATAAAAATAAATTTACTGAAACATTTAATATGGAATTTTTTTTTTTCTTTTTTTTTCATTATTGGTTGGGGTCAAGCATTAAATGAATTTTCTTCATCTTTTTTATATCACAATTTTATTTCTTAGATTTTTAATTATTGAATTTTGAAATTTTTTAAGAATTTTTATAATCAAAAAAAAAAAAAAAGTGCTTGACATTAAAACTTCAGCTACTTAAAATTTTGAGGAAAATTTTTTGTTTTATTACAGATGACAATTTTTATAAAATCATTTTTATTTATTTATTTTTTTTAAAAAAATATCTAAATTAAAATTCATGAAACCTGCTTTAGATACACCACACAAAATTAACAACACCACTAATCACTTCATTTTTTTTTTGTTCACTTCTAAATTTTAATTCTTTAAAAATTCTAACCAAACCAAATGGAAACAAAATTGCTTACACGTGTGCATTATCTAAAATTCTTAATCATAATTCTTTATTATTTTTTTTTTTTGTATTTATTATTATTTTTTTTTTTATCTTTTCAATTAATACTGTATATGATATCCGAATAATAAATTTCAGATGAAAATAAAAATTTCAGATGAAAAGAAAAAAAAATGAGAATAAGAAAAACAAAATTTTAAAGATCAGCAAAATACTTGAAAATATAAGAAATTTAAAAAGATATTATTTCCTATGATATAAGATATTACATTCAACAGATGCATCATAAATTATTCTGAGTTTAGTTCTCATTTTTAAAAATATTATTCCACATTATGAAATTCTAAAAGTGAAAAAAAAAAACAAAATGAAAAACTTTTAAAAAAAAAAAAAAGCCTAATTACGATTCAACTTCTTTAAATTCAATTAGTGTGGTTCTCCTGTTTTTTACTTTGAAAACAGCTTCTCATTTTTATATGATAATTGTCTGTAATTATACAGAGAATTTGTAAATTATATGTTTTTTTTTTTTTTTTTTTTTTTTGTATTCACCTTATGATTATAATCCGTTTTAAATTACAAATTTGTATAGTTGCAAAATTTAAAAAAAAAAAAAAAAAAACTGTAATAAATATTAATATGTAGGTATTTTTAACATATGCATAAATATTTTGTTTATCGAATTTTTTTATTATGAAAAAAAAAAAAAATAAAACATAATATATGTAGGTATAGCTAAACCCTTTCTCTTCAATTAAACAGGTCAATTTGAATTTATGTATGCATCATGCGTATGCGTTAAATTACCTACATATGTATAAACTGAATTCATAAATTTAATAAATTATTCATGAAAAAACAAAAAAAAAATCAGAAGATTCTTGTAATATATCTCACACATTTTTTTTTTTTTGTTTTTTTTTTTTCTTTTTCAATAAAAAAGTTTGTTTTAATTCATTTATTGTTTGGATGAAAAATATTACTTTTTCTTTTCTTTATACATAATCGACTATAAGAATATAAGATGACATATAATTACTACAAAAATTAATTAAAATACATTAAATAAAATGATTATGAATTGATTTTCATATTCATGTGAAAGTTAATTACTGTGTAATCAAAAATTTATGGAATAAAATATTTTTTGTTTTTCTTCTTCTTTTTATTTAATTGGAAGATGAGTAGAAAATGCAAGAGAAAGTAAAGTTGTTGTACAGGAGAAGGCGTGACAAAAAAAAATTAAAATTAAAACCGAACTTCCGTTGGCTAAAAAACATTTTTTTTTAAAATGAAAAAAGAAAAAATTCCTTTAGAAAAACTGATTGACAGCACAAACTCATTCACGAAATTTTTTTTTCCTGTAGTGAATTTTCATGCCTAATTTCCAAAAATTTTACTGGATTTCGATAAAAATACAACATGTTTCCACAAATGTTCTTTGCCTTTCTTTGTTACTGTCTCTTAAAATATTTTTTTTTTTTTTCAATTTTATATGCCTTGCCTTGTAGAATAATCAAATCAGGTCCTTCTTTCAAATTATTAGAATTATTAGAAAGAGTTTCTTTCTTTTTCTTCGGGATGTACAGGATTTTAATAAAGGATTCTGGTTCGGAAACAAATTTATTGTACCACTGTGTTTAATTGAAATCTTTTGTTATGTACATTGTATAACAACGATATTTACTTTCTGTTTTTTTTTTTTTTTTTTTTCAAAATAAATTATGAAAAATATTCCTGTTAGAAAGAAGTTATTTCATAACTTTTTTTTTCGTCATTTCAAGGAAAGGAGCGAGGCGAATAATATTATTGCGGAACAGTCAAGAAAAAGGGGAAAAAAATTGAAAAGTCAAATAGGAGATACATGAATAGGACATGTATCATGTAAATTTTCTGATTATTTTTTTTTCACATTTTTTGTGAAGTTTTCTTTTTTAACATTTTAAGACTTTGTAACATAGTATTTCATTACCTACTTCCCTTGGTTCTTATGATCCATCTAGGTTCATGAAAATAATATATGTATGTAGGTATTCTTTTTCTCACCTATTTGTCGTAGAATTTTCGTTTTCTTCAAAATTTCATTAAAGTCCTACTAATTCTTTTTATTTCTCAATTTCACTTTAATTTTTCATACAATAAAATAAAATCTAATTCAGTTTTTAAAATAAAATAGAACATTTTTTTCTCGTTATATTCTACTCCTAATTAATATTTACCATAAATATTATACCACCATTTCATAATTCCAATAAAAATAGAAATTTACAACTGATACCCATTTTTTTTTTTTCTTCTTTTTCTTTTAAAAAAATTTATTTTATACCAATTATTTTATTTATTTTTAATTCAAAAAACGTGACTTTATGATATAATCCAAACAATTGTCTACAAAATATTTTTTTCTTCTTCTTCTTATTTTTTTTTTTTTTTTGTCTATATGCAGAGAGTTACCTGTTATTTTACCTATAACTCTAATATTACATTATTCTGTTTTGTTGTCACGTAAACCTAGAATAGTATCTTACATGAAATAAACTACCCACTAACCACTTTTTCTTTGTACATTTAAAAAAAAAAAAAACATAACTACTGGAGTTTAATAACATGATGCATATACAAACTCATATACACAAAACAAACCATTTAATAAACAAATATACCTTCTCGTATGTGTACATACATATGATATTATGTAGGGTATATGCATACTCTTAGATAAGTAATCTAATTTTTTGAATGAAAAAAAAAAAAAAAAAAAACCAAATTATCATGAATTTAAATTATTATTGCACACAATTAAATTTATAATATGTACCCATTAGATTTAAGTTTGCTTTTATTGGATTATCATGCAAACTAACCAACTATACCATAATTTTTTTTTTTTTTTGTTAGTTTTTATTTTCTTTTAGAAGAAAAAAATTATTACAATGTCCTAGAGATTGGATCCTAAAAAAAAGAAATGTATCTTTTGTGATTTACTGGTTTTTGTGTGCTTTTTTTTTTTTATTATACGTGATAGAATTTTTATATTGTTGTATAATATTCTGCTGTTTTGTTTTTATACTTTTAACATTAAAATATTTCATTTTTTTGATCTTCTTTATATTTTGTTTCTGGGGTTCCACTGAAAAAAAAACAAAAGAAAAACACAAATAAATTTTGTAAAGTATGTAATTTATTTACTCGAGAATTTTTGAATAAGTAAAATCTGCAAGCATTTATGTATGTACTCGTAATATGAATACGAATATACATACTTGGCTTTGTTATTTTTTTTTTCGGTAGAATATTTTTAAAATTCTAAATTTTATCCAACTTATGAAATTGTATTTTTGTCTTAAAAATCTTAAAAATAAAATTTAATAATTTAGAAAATATTATTGTAATAAAACAAAAAGCCTACGTTTTATAGGTGTATTAAGAAAATATTTCTTAAGCTATACATTATATTTTGTCGTCTTTTTCTTCTTACGCTAGAACTAGGTCCTGTATTCATCAACATTTCTTAGTCTTGCGATGCAGATGTTAAGCTTTTGTCCAATCGTTGTGAGGGGTCGTTCCGGTAATCTGGAATTGTTAGGTTTTCCAATTTGTACAACTTTTGTCAGTCGGTCATTAGTCATTCTTTTGACATGATCTTTCCAGGCTCTTCTTCCTATTCTTGTCCATCTTAAAATATCTAGAATCTGACATGCTTCTCTTATATCTTCACTTCTTTTTCGATCTCGCAATGTGTGTCCTATAATCGATCTGAGTATTAGTATTTCGGTCGTCCTTGAAAAGCGTTTGGTCGACGTAATTTCTGCTCTATATGTTGTCTGTTTTCTATTATAAATTTTGTCCTAGTGAATGATATTTTATCAATACAGGATTGTTTTTCAGAAGATCCTTTAATGTTTATCCTATTAAAATTTAATTTCTAATTTTTATTGTAATTTTTCGATTTAAATAAATTGAATTACAAGAATCGAAAATATTTTTGACGACATTACTCAAATTTTTAAATTCCATGTTTCTCCAGCTAAGACAAAAAAAATCATATTTTTAAATTATCTATTACACGCATTCTCTCACAAGAATATCCCATTTAAGTGAAATAATTCTTTATTAGTGAAATAACTTGTTCATTGTGAAATTTTACTCAAGCATAGTTTTTCCATTAGCAAAATATTTTATATTTAATTAATAATCAAAAAATGTATTTTTCATTAACACATTAAGTGCCACGAGAAATAAAACCTATCTTTTTCATGAAATTCACAATTTCAAAGTTCATGAACACGTTTGAACTTAATTATTCAATAAAGCTAACAAATTTTTAACGAAAAAAAAAAAAATGCTGGCAAATTATGTAGAAAACACGTCTGTAAAATGTGGTACATAGTACATAACGTGTTAAAAATGTATGAAAACTATTATCTATTTGTTTCTTAAAAGTAATCATGTTTTAAAATTTAATTAAGAAACATAGGAATTTTTAAAAGATGTTAATAAAGGCTCACGGGAAAATTATAATAAAATCACGACGTTAATTTCTACAACAGAACAAAATCCTTCAATGGTACAGAATTTTTTTCTTTTTCTAACAAGAAATATCTTTTCAATCTAGAAACTAAAACTGATATAGTTAATAGATTCCCAGATGTCTCAAAAAATTTTATTTTTAAAATTAAATTTTTTTTTTTTATTTTCTTGAAAATCTTGAATATTATATGAATGACATCGTGTGGTGTATAATGTTCTTTTTACACATCAATGATTTTGTTCCAATTAATAAAGATGAAAAATTTTATGAACTAGATAAAATTTGATCGTACGATATAATCCGCGGTCGGTATTTTTTTCATGTTTATAATTTTTGTGTTTATTTAATGGTTGCACATTATTTATCTATAAATATACATACATATATATATTTTTTTATTTTCATTTTTATTGAAATTTTATCTGTTAATTTATAGGAAAAAAAAATAATATCTTTATATTTTTGGAATCGATTTCATAATCATTAAACACAAGCGGTAAATTGATATATGATCAAATAAAAATAAATAATAATAATCGTTATACAAGTGGCTTAATTTCAAAGAATTCCGAGTGAAATTTAATATGCAAAGTTTTTTATTTGAACTTCTATAATTTAAAAATAAAATAAGGATAAATTAAAAAATTTAACATGAAAGTTAAACGATGGTTTTTGATTTAGCGAATTTCCATTGAAAAATACCGTTTTAGAATTTAAAACAAAAAAAACCGAAAAAAAAACAAACATAAAATAAAAATAAATTTATGACATTTAAACGTATCTCCAAGGATTTTTCCACACGAACAATTTGGAATTTTTATTCGAAAAAAAAACATATCAAAATCAACAATCTAATTTGAAATGCCACCACTTTTTAAAGTAATTAATGCAGTTTTGTATCTTATCTAAAGTGCAATATTAAACATATTCTAAGTATATATGAGTACTGTATATTATATGGTTCAACTGAACACAGACACATATACATACTACGTATAAGCATCATACACAAAACACACTGTCAGTGATTAATTGTTATTAAATTTGTTATTAAAATTCTAAAATTTTAATATCCGTTTCATTCAAATTATATGTACACCATTCATATAGAATACAAAAAAAAAAAAACTAATTTGCATACATGCAACATGCATGCATACATTTTTAAACATATGGTTAAAATATGTATAAAACATTTTAATAATAATAATAATAATAATTTTGAAATCTTATAAGCTCACGAATTAATATCACAATTTAATTTATTTATTTTGATTTTATCAAATATAAAATTTATGATAAAATTGAAATTATTATCAAACAGATAATTTTGTACGAGTACAAAAAAAATGAAATCAACAGAAAAAGAAAAATTTATACATGAAAAATGTTTTAAAAGCTTAAAGCCATTTTTAAAAAAGAAGTACAAAAAAAAAAATTTAGATAAATAGCTAAATGAAAATTAATTTTCTATGGAGAATATTAAAGCCTGCATTTGGATACCACCATGTTTTCAATTTATGAATATTAAAGCATGAAAAATTGCCTTAATTCATTTACAGTTTGTTTTTTTTTTTTTTTTTTCAAAGTAACTGACAGTTGAAATTTTGTAAGAAATTTTCAATACACAACACAAATAAGCATTGGATGTGGGTGGTATCTTGTAAAACGTTCAAATTTTCTACTTTATTTCATGAAAAAATTCACTTAAACTGTAAAAATAATAAACAAGTTTCGGTTAATTTTAAATTGAAATTATTTAAACTTCAAGGTTTAACTGTCTAAAAAAAATACATATGTATTTTTCTGATAAACTTTTCCTTAGCAAATTTACACAAAAAAAAAAACTATTCAAAGAGCTCTAATAGAAAATAATCAAGTCATTCACCTTTTCTTATAAATAAAATTATCAATAAAACCCATAATACAAAATAATTGCGTGCAAAAAAGTCATTATATTATGTAAATAGGGCAAACAAAACCAAATCATACTTCTAATAGATTATTTTTCATTTCATACTTCATTCTTACACACTTTTGATTGAAATCATATAATAAGTTAAAAGTATATGATTTCTCAACCAACCAACACCGACTTTTACTGATATCCTTTTAAAAACACATTAAATTCACTTAACAAAACTTCTTGTTTTTTTTTTTTTTTTTTTTAGAAAAAGGTATTATGAAAACTTACATATTTTGGCAGCAGCAGGTGAAAACAAAAAAAAAAAAGTTAAATCCCTTACACAAAATCATTATCAATAGAAAAATTTCAAATTAATTTCGTGTTTGAACATAAAAAAAAAAAAAAAAAAAAAACAATTTGAAAAAAAAACTAAGGGGAAGGAAGTGGAATAAAACTTTTTATTTCTGATTGATATGCTTGATAATTATCAAAACTATGATAATAATAATGATGATGTTTTTTTTTTTTCTAATATAATTTTCTAAAGCATATGTACAACAGACACATATCCATGAGCAACACACCCACACAAAAGAGAAAAAAAAAAAACATCATTATCATGCCATATTATTAGCTTGTGTGATAATCACTATTTATCGCTTTCATAGTTTTCCTGTCATACAAACATTATAAAAATGTCAGTTACATAATAGCTTTTTCACAACACAAATAAAATAATGAAAAAAAAAAAGTAAAGAAAAAAAAGAGAAAATAAAAAACACAACACAACGAACAAAAGAAAATCTAATATCTTTTTGACCTTTTACCTTAGATATATATATTTTCTAAGAAACAGCAAATTAACAATTTCTTTTCTACCTTTAATAGTCGTTTATTTATTTTACTCTTTTTTTTTTTTTTTATTTTGTGTTATCATCATCGAAATAAAGAAGATATTTTTCGTGACTCTAAGGACTTAATTCATTTTATGAAAGGGTGGTAACTGAATACGTTAGTTGTTCTATTATATGTAAAGTCTGTCAAGGACTATAATCATAAGTGTGAGGTCATTTATAACTTTGTTATACCGTCAAACAAACACACACAAAAAAAAATTCTGTATGTTCGCTATAAATAGATAAAAATACAACATAATAAGAAAATGTGATTATATTTTGCCTTTTGGTTCAAAATAAAAAAAAATAATAATACATATATATTAAACACAATAGGACTATAAATATTGTATTTTAGCAATTTTTGCATGTAAATAATATGCGAAATTTTCTTTAATATTAGTGTAATTTTCATTATTATACTCATTTTCTAATATTTTCAAGGCAATTTTCAAAAAAGGATATATTTCACATTTTATATAAAAATAAAGGATGATAAGATATTAAATTTTAGTCTGAGTTCCTTTTATTGTTTTTTTTTTTATATTATTTTCTTTGTATACGTATATACTACATACACACAAACGTGTACACAATTTCAAGTTTTATAAATATTTTCATTTAAAAGGACAATTTACAAAATAACAAGAAAATAAAATCGCTGCACAACGCACAATAACATTAACTTAAAAGTTATTTGAATGTTAAAATGAAAATACGAAGGTCGCGTTTAAAGTGAAAATTACCAAGATTATTTAAAGAATTTATTTGTATTCGTAAAATGATTTTTGCTTTTAGGTATTTTTTTTTTTTTTCATTTCTATTTTATATATATTTTTTTTTTTGTAATATACTTGTTATTTATTTTAGTAAAATTTCCCAGAAGGCAACTACAAACACCAATGTTTTATTCTTAAAAATTTTTCAGTCTTATAAAGTAAAAGTAAAATACAATAAGAAAATACATCGCGTAAATAAAGACAAACAAAGATATGTATATTTTTCTCAAGAAATTAACAAGCTTTTTATACATACATAAATTTTTTGTAATTTTATTCGTTGTGTAAGTAAAAGAGTAAAATTACAATAATCAGGCAACAAGATACAATTGTCAAGTCACTTTCAGCATTTATTCTTGACTTCTTTAAACTTCAATTGAATTCTGTGTAGTCTCAAAAATTTAACTAAGTAGAAATTTAAAAAAAAAAAACATATTCATGAAGAACCGGCCTGAATCGATGAAAAATTCCATTGAACACGAACTTTTTACATCTGGTAAAAACTTAGGGACCCTAACCGGACAGAATAAGTCAAAATAAACACGAAAACTTTTTCAGTAAAAGGTTGTTTTATCGCCAATCTAAGTCAATGATCTAAATTAGAAGAAAAAACGAAAGATTAATTGCAAAAGTAAAATCTAGAAAAATTAGACATTTTTCAATTTTGTATTGTGGCCGCTTACTTGCTTATGTAGCTGAGAATTTTAAATCCTTTATTTTCCATTTTCGATCTTTTTATATTTGTAGAAAGACAAATTGTTAAAATGTTACATTAAAGAATTCTAAAACCTTGCTCATTAAGTAAGTTTGAAAATAAAAAGAAATGTTAAATGATACCTCTGTATCCTTTTGCTTGCTTGAGGGTTAAACATATATGAACATACAATAGATACATATGTATGTAGGTATATTGTGTTTAGCTATACAAATGAAACTTTTCTTATCTACACAAAATTTTCTTTATAAAATATTTTTGTTTACTTAAAATTAAAGAAAAATATAAAATAGAGATGAGTTTAATAAATTTTACTTTTACTTAAAATTTCGTGTGTAAACAATTGTAAAACAAAAAATGTAAATAAATTTTTTGATGTATAAAAATACACACACATATACATAATTAATTCTGTAAAATTAATATACATATTAAAATTTACTGTTTTTCCATTGTTTAATTTAAAAATTTTGTTTTTTTTTTTTTTTAATTTTTGAAAGTTACAAGAATTGAATTTTCACAAAATTCGTCTATAGTGATTTTACTGCTATTTAAAATCGCAATGATTAGTATAAAATTATTGAAAATTCACATTATCTCGTAATGAAAGAAAATATTGACTTCCTTGAAAACAATTCTCTGCATAACAATTTAAAAAAATGAAATGAACAAATTTCCTAATTAATCAAAACTTTATTTTAAGAAAATTCTTCAACTAAATTTTGTCTATACAAAAGCATAAGTGAAAATAATAAAAAATGAAATGTAAAAAATTTCAATGAAAATTTTGTATATCTTTTTATTTTTCTTTTATCTTTTAAAAGTTTTTTTTTTCAGTATTTTGATTTAAAAAAAAATGTACACGTTTTTCT
Organism: Bombylius discolor; assembly: GCA_939192795.1. Classification (NCBI taxonomy): domain Eukaryota; kingdom Metazoa; phylum Arthropoda; class Insecta; order Diptera; family Bombyliidae; genus Bombylius; species Bombylius discolor. The sequence continues at coordinate 39,301,153 of OW584240.1, forward strand.
TATGTATAATTTAATAAAATAAATCTACCCAGTGAATTATCTGATGTACTTAAACTCATTTGATATTTTTAACTTTTTAATCAGTAAAATTCACATTTCAAGAACACTTCAGCATAATCTTTTTGAAATATCTACTTACTATATATCTTAATAACTTATAATTACCGTTAGTTTTATTTAAAGTCTTAAAATAATTCAAATATACTTACATATCCGCAAATATTATATAAGTATCTATACTTTGTGAAAAGAAAAACATAAAATAATCAAACGATTTTACATATTAGATAACTTTTTAACTATTTTCAATTAATTAAACACATAAAACTGTTAATAACGCTTGATTATCTTAATTTAAGCAAAATAAGTAAATAAAAATATTGAAAAATTTATACATATGATTTTCGTTGTTGATAATTATAAATATGTAAATAAATTAACTGCCAGTGTTAGAGATATTTAACTTTCTAGCAGCAGTAATATTTTGTCAATTTATTTACACAAAGTGTCTGGAATTAGTGAAGTGAAAAAAGATTACATTTTGGTACAAAAAACAATAAAACAAAAATTGAAAGATGTGGTTAAGAGATATTTGACCTTTCCAAAATATTATGCATAACATACATATTTATTTCGTAACAGCCATACTGAAAAGATAGAATTTTCCTAAACCTATCTTTCCAATTTTTCCTTAAATTTAAAAAAAAAAAAACAAAACATTCTAAAATTAGGGTTTATATTTTTCTAATCCCACAAACTGAAAGTTCAATCGAATCCTTGTAGAGTTATCTTTTTATATTTTTACCGGAAGTTTCATGTTTCAAAATTATTGTGGGCTATTTAAAAAAAAAAAAAAAACGTAATTCTATATCACCGGCAATTATCAAACGCTGGCTTATATGAGTCACACTTAGCATGTTGAATAAATAAAACAACAAAAAATTTTATAGTGCCGACAATGTTTATATTTCCACAGAAGTTCCAAAAGATTCAAAGATAAGTAGAAGAAGTTTATATAGAATATTATTTCATGCATTGCAGAAAAACATGCATGCAAAAAGCATGCAAAAATGTGTGACAAAAAAAAAAAAAAACTTAGAAGAAATAAAAATTTATTGATAAAAATTAAAAAAGAAAAAAAAAAACACTTCATATTGATAAAATGATTACGTCGCCTAAAAATAGTAAAATAGTTTCTAATAAATTTTAACAGAATTTATTGAAGGTAAATCATTTTTTATGATACGAGATTTACTGAAAATTTACGTTCTTATTCATATTTTCCAATATATGACATTTGATTTAATGAAAATTTTCTAAAAACTGGGTCACAAGTGACATTAATCAAATCACTATTCATTCATATATGTATGTATGTAAAATTTACATATACGAGTATTCTAATCTCCATTGTTATTCTTCATATTCATCATAAAAATAAAAACATGAAAATTCAATATTTTTTTTTAGAGAGGAAAATATTTAATCTTTATTAACATTTTTAAATGGTTTAACAATTTTCACATTTCTTTCTCCTTTACAAAAAAAAAAAGGATCTAAACAAAAAAAAAAAAAGTTAAAATATACGAAATACTCGTACATATTCATAAAAAAGGAAAAAAATCCTATCAGTCTTATTTGACGTTAAACTGAAATGCAATATTTAAAATTAAAAAATCCTTTTTTTTTGTTTCTGATGCCAAATGTTTTCTCATACAGACATACAATTTTTAGTAGTTTATTGTACTTTTAGATACATATTTGAATTTTTCTCGTAAATTCAATTTAAAAAAAAAAAAACAAAAAACTATGCATATTTTAGTGAATGTTGTGAAGTATATTAAATACATCACACAAACAAAAAAGAAAAAATATTACGTTTTTTTTTTTTTTGTAAATTATTTATTTTTTAATAAAGAAAACTCAAATTTTAAACAAATTCAGCTACACAATTAGCCTTAAATGAAAGTTCAGCTTGAATAAGAATAAAGTCTGAAAAAAATAATTAAGACTTTTATGGGAATCTTTGAGCGAATTTCAATATTTTCAATAAATATGTTGATTACTAGGAAATCTATCACATTGAAAATCTATTATTTCTTCTTGGAAAAAACAAAATAATTTTTTTTAATGGCCTCAAGAACACAAGAACATAAAATACAGTATGTACTTTGCTTGTTTTAACTCTTTTTTATTTTATTTTTCTAATAACAAGAAAATTTCGTTTTTCCCACATATATTTCATCAAAAAAGTTTTAACAAGTACTTGTTATCAACTATTAACATTTTTTTTCTCTTCAATTTCTGCCTAAAGCAACTAACTCTTTTTTCTTCAAAGTGACAAGTGGTGTTGAAAACAAAACTTTTAAAATTATGTAAATTATAAATTTCCATCAGAGGAAGTTCTTCCGAAATGGTTATACGTTAGATTTATTCAACCATTACCTTAATCATAGCACATAGCTTTGTATTTTCGAAGATGAAAACTACAAATTCGAAAGTTCAAATCATAAGTTTTCAGAGAAAATTCGAGCTTAATGTTGACTACCAACGATTCAGGATACTAAGGTATTCATTGCCTCCATTCAGTGTCCTAATTTTTTTTTTCATATACTTTTGAAAGTTAATGGATATTTTTGAATATTTTACCACCACATAATTTTTTTTAAATGACCAACTGTCTTCCTTATGCCCAATAGTTTTTATAATATGGAACCTTTCTACACTATTGGTCTACACATGCATATTTTTCGACAGAATATCTCTTATTTAAAAGTTTTTTTTTAATGATAAACCTACAACATCATGAATCATGAAAATTGAAACATAAATTTTTTTTTTACATATATAGTTATGTAAATCAAGCATCATAATCATAGTGATGAAACAGCTATCACAGTTTTAATTTTTAATTCTCATAAACTGTCATCCTTAAGTCAAATTTTATTTTCCAACCTGACACAATTTAATATTTACAACCTGATGTATCTTTTGACAATTTAAAAATGGGTTTATAAAAATGTTTTGTGGTTTTATTATAAAACATCGAACAAAAAACGTTTCATAATAAAATTTTTAAATTATTTGTTTTATTATAAAATTACTATGAATCAGTTTTATTTTTACAAAGAATTACCATTAAAATTGTTTTTTATTTTTTATTTTTGTAATTTAAAAAAGAAAAAAATACCTTTAATTATATGTAGTATGTACGTAAGAATTTTATAGTATTAAATAATTATGATAAACCCAAATTTGTTTCAATACATATTATTAAATTTTCAATCATGAAATGAAATTTTATTATTATACGTAGGAATATACATTAAATCTGGTTTTTTTTTTAAATTTTATTTTTAATGAATCTTTAGGGCTTTTCAAATACAATATGTGTATAACAAGGCATCATCAATGTTTTATACGTGATGTAAAAACTAATCGAAGGGTAATCTTTTAGTTGTTTAGCTGGTTGTAACACAGATTTACGAATGATGAAGGTATATCTAATATATCTTGCATTTAATAACTAATACAGTAAATATTTAAATTTAATGTACATTTAGAAATTTTTAACTTGAATAAAATTCAAATAATTTCAAATACATTTATTTGTAAAAAGCTTAAATTTGAGAATAACAAAAAAAAAATAGTTAAATACTTGGAGAAGTACAAAAAAAAAACAGAATTATTTTCCTTTTAAGTGAAAAAAAAATTTCCTGTCACTCACGAAATTCCTTTTAAGTTTTTTTTTTTTTTTTTTCATTTTCTATTCCTTTTACTTTTTTTCTAAAAATAGTTTTTAATTTCTCACAATTTGACACTAATTCTGAAAAAATCGGTTTTTCCTGTACGGGGGGATAGAAAGTGTGCTGCATTTTGCTAAAGTGCTAAAACTTTCGAAAAACTATTTTGCGTTTTATTTAGCATTTCGGATCTATTCAAAAAACCTTTCAATTTGAGCTTTAAGTCAATTCTGGTAGTTTTAGCTATAAAAATTACACACAGACGAACAAACAGACGAACGGACATTTTTAATAGCTTTTATACACTTCGTATAATATATAGTATAAACTAAAATGAAAAAATTATAGAATTTCCACCAACTTTTTTATTTTACTGTAGATACATTTTATGCGTACATTTTAGATAGGATAAACATTAACAATATCCATGGAAAGGCATAGAACAACAGACACATTACTCAATTAATGTCACCCATTATACTTCTATAAAATAACAATAATAATGAAATTTTACTGTTGATGATACAGCAGAATAATAATAAAAGACAATATTCTCTCTTTTTATATATTATATAATATATACGAGTATAATATACATTTAAGGATCATCATAAATGCATTTAATAGGGGATCTATTTGCATTCTAAATATACTTCCATATAAATGTAAATGCATCGCATATATGCAATAATATGCACTTTATATTTTGATGCATTTTAGAATTTTCTAATTGCTGTTGATAACCCAATCTCTTTTATCAAAGACGATTATTGTCATTATATTATAAAAGGCCTAAATACATTTTGAAATTTTATCAAACAACAATAAATGAAATTATGATGATGACATCGGAGAAAATACATAAAATGCTCCTACATAAATTTTATTATTCTTTTTTTTTTTTTTTTAATTTAAGCTTATACTTGTGTTTGAATTCCAAAATAATTCAATCTTATGAGTTTCAAAGTAATCATGTCATAAACATATGAATATATCATACGATGACATTATTGCATAGTAAATTAAATTGCTTTATATTAATTGACTTATAATATCATACATTATGTGGTCAAAACGATTGCATTCCTTTTGTTATGAAGCTCAAGGCCTTAATAAAACACTGACTTTGATTATATGACCTTTGTATAATGAATAGTTTGTCAAGTACACCACAATCTAAGTACACAAAGTACGATATACAAAACTAAATTTAATTTATAGTACTTATTGGTTAAAACATACAAAATAATAAACAAAAACAAAAAAAAAAAAAAAACTTAATCATTTCTTATTGATTCGATATACATATACACCTAATCAGTCAATTAAATTTATCGATCTTTCATTCGTTCAATATATTAAACAAGTATAATCTATCTCTTCAAGCATGTACATTTTGACATTTTAAAATGTACAAAGAGATTAAAAAACAAAAACAAAAAAAAACAACAACAACAACACAAGAATTACATACAAAATGCAATATTCACAGGTACAAAAATTCATGTTACTGTCATGTTACCTTGACTATTTAACAAAATACTGTACATACCATCAATATATTAAAAACAACAAAAACAACAAAAACAACAAAAACAACAACAAACAGCATATTGATCTTTCTCTGCGTGATATTAGTGTATAGTATATTTAAAAAAAAAAAAAAAAAAAAGTTAATATGTTATCCTTTACCATTTTTAAATTTACGTTAAAGAAATAAAAAAATATATAAATCCATGACCAGCATGTGAATCATTATTATCATTATCATCATTTTAAAGGCGACAGACTCATCACTGATTCTAAATATCTTGCAGAGTAGATCAATGGTGGTCATACTCAGCAGCAGCAGCAGCAACAAATACATATATGTATCTTAAAGAAACTAAATATTCCTTTTTTTTTTTTTCACATTTATTGTAATGTAATTTCAATCTTCATCATCATCATCATCATCGCAATATGTATTTCATCTATAAAACAATACTTTTTGTTTTTTTTTTTTTTTCATTTTTTTTTATGAATCTGTATCTAATGAATGCGAAAAAGTGAAATGTGATTTTTTTGTTCATTTTTATTTCAGATTTTTAGTATTTTTTTTTTTCACATAAAAAAAAAAACAAATTTTTAGATAAAAATCCTTTGAAATGATCACAACAAATAACACTATCGACAAATTCACCTAACAGAATAAATAAACGACATATCACAATCATATCATCATCAATTCAACAAACATCACAACATTAATCAAAGAGTTTTAGTTTTTTCGTAGTTTTTTTTTTTTTTTTTATTATTCTATGATGGTATCGTATTGCGAACATCATACTTTTAGTGTTTATTTTATAATATATACTCCTATAATTTTTTTTTTTTTTTTTAGTTTTTATACATTAAAGGGTTTTGTGATTTATTTCCAAGGTATCGTGATGAATTGTACTGAAATCTGATGGCTTTTATTTTACACTATATTACTTTTTTTGTTTTTTTGTTTTTGATTTCATTTTTATTTTTAATTTAAAAAATAGCAACTATCATTTACCTGCTGATATTGATGCTGTTGTTACTGATACCGCTCTGTCTTTAAAAAGAGGACGAAATATTAAAGATATTTTTCAATGATTTCAGATTTTACAATAAAATAACATTTCATATAGATTTTATTGTATGATCATGGGTAGTTTCATCCGTTTATGGTTGACTTTAATAAATTATCAATTAACACAAAATGACGCCAATCCATCAGACAGTAATATTAAATTAACTTTAAAATAAAAAAAATTCCAAATGAAAAGAAAAATCTTATATTGAAAAACACTAGCTATATTTTTTTTTTTTTACTAAATTTCCATTTAATTTTTTGTTCATATGATTTTTTGATAAATATAGTCAATTCTATTGGGAATTAAAAAAACAGTTCTTCCATTAAGAATTTTTTTGAAATTAGATACCATTTAAGGTATAAAAATGTGAAATAGAAATTCAAGTTCAAGTTTAAGACATTCCAAAGAATTCTAAAGACCTTGATAAGTTTCACACAGTTTAATTGAGAAAAAAAATTTACCTAAATTAAAATTCTCTTATCCGGTGCTGTTTGCAGTTCTTCTATTGTCCCATAGCCTTAGAATATTTTACTTTTCAAGTATTTTAATGTGTTTAATTGTTAGTTGAACAGATTTGTGAACCAAAAAAAAAAAAAACGTGTGTAATTGAAGATCAATTGAAAATCTCTCTAAAAAGTCGAAAACACTCATAAATGCAAAAGAAATTTATTATAAAAATTAACACTATTGCATTGTAAAAAAAAAACAATCATGGAAGCCATCGGAAAAATCCTTTAACAAATATTAAAAACATTATCTTATCAGAAATAATCCTTTGTTCTTTTCTTTTATCCTTTATTTTTTTCAATCAAAATTGTTGGCTGTAAAACAAAGAAAACATATGAGGCGTTAAAATTTAAAAAAAAAATAAATAAAACGTCAACACAATTAATTGCATTCAAAGAAAATAAAAAGTGCATTATAAAACACTTCAAGTGAAAAAGCTTTTTTCAAATCATTTTCTATATTCACAAACACATATCACACATTTCACTTCATCCTGAAAGAAAAATCATTTAAAATGTGCATTTTCTAACGCATATAGAATGCACTTTATGTGAAAACACACATTTGAAAAGAAATTAAAATAAAAGAGACGGTTTATCTACACATAAACGCATTTTATTCAAATTACGCTGGAAAAGAAAAACAAAAGAAAAATAAAAAAAATGGGGTACGACAAAAAAAAAATGTAAAGAAAATGACTGCAAAAATCTGATTTAATATTTAATTGGGTTAAAAGGCTTTTGATTGAATTTAATTGAATTAATTAGAACATTTTTAAGAAGCCTTTAATTAGAAGTTGCTTGAAAATATTACTTTGTCTTAAGTCATTTTTAAAGCTACTTTAGAGGTGATTTTATGTACAAAAAAAATCGCTTTGAAATTTAGAAAAAGGATTGCTAAATGAATTTAATTGGTAGGGATAAATACAGTAAGATGAAAAGAACTGTTAGAATGATGGCTGAGGTTAGATGGAAGAGAAAAAAAAGGACTAAAAAGTACTGCTAAAAATAATGTTGTTACCTGTTCAGAAAAATTGTTTTTCTACGTTATTTTCATATTTTTCAACTTTAAGGCGTCCTGTAAATAAATGTTTTTTTTTTTTTTCAATTAATTTACTAACATTTCCTAACTAACGAAAAATAATACAAAAGCTCTTTACAATACGAGAAAATGTTAAAAATTTTGGAAAATTCAACTGGGCTGTTAGAGCATAAATTAAACAATTATATACAAAGTTGAATAAATTTTTGTTGCAGATATTTTATTTTCATGTTCGTTTTAACCAAACCCCCACCCCACCCTTTTGATATTCACAGCCTTAAAATGTCGTACACCGATTAAAAAAGAAAAAAACTTTACAAGTATCTTGTTTCATATTTCTTAAAAAAATAGTAACAAATTTAGTTTTAACTTTAAACCTTGAGTATTATATTTTTCTATTCTTTCACCATACAAAAGATATTGTTTTACACATATGTAGGATTCACTTGAATCTAAAAAAAAACAATAAATAAGTAAAAAAATCAAGTTTAAAAAAACATACCCAATTCCTTGATAATTTTTTTTCTCCTTATCCTTCTTTATTATTTTTTCTATTCCACATTTTATTTTATTTTTTTCACATAAATATGATACAAAAATTAAAAAATAAAATTCAAAAAGGAAAAAAAAAAAACAACTTTAAGATGTAAATCTCAGTCAGTGTATTCTCTATCCTCTAACATAAATCATTTATAAAACAAGTCTTCTAGGCAGAAAGTAATCTTGAATATTTTTTTTTCTTTCTTTATACATATATAAGTAGCATATATGTACATAGAACTAGATAATTGAATCTTCTATTTTAAAAGTCACATAAATTCAAGTACATATACCTATGTATATACTTTTATAATCTTTTCTAATGAACAGGACTCTAAGCAAAATATCTTAAAGAATAAATAAACTAATCAAGCATCAAAATATGTCCGGTCTACTTTAATACGTTTACCCATTAATTTTAATAAACGTGCAATTAAAATTACTTCATTTTGCATGATGGTTATAATCTTTAGTAATAAAATAGCATACATACATATATATATTCGTACATATATAAAATTTTGCATTAAACAAACAATCTGTGTAGCAGTAGCCAATTTATGTTTATAAGACATTTTGTAACTGTCATTTTATAAGTTCACCCATATCTTGTTTTTTTCTTAGAAAACATAAATTTTATTTAAACAAAAAAAAAAAAAAAATGAAAAGTATTTCATGACAAGATTTTAGTTAATAAAATTTAAAAAAAAAAAAATTGGAGATAAATAAAAAAGAAATTTTAGACAATGATAAATTTATATCTTTATTAAAAATGTAATTTTCAATTAATAAAATATAGAAGTGTTGATGTTGATGCATAAAAGGTGAAATAATTACTTTTTTTTTTAAATAACAGAAAAAAAGTATTTTATTTTTTTTAGCACTGATGAGTTTTTGTACAATTGTCTAAACAATTAAAAAATTTTTAGAATATGAATCAAATGTTCTACATATAAAATTACATCCCTTTACAACAGGGTACTTTTTTTTCAAAATATTAAAAATTAAAAATTTCGAAAAAAAAAAAAAAATCTACAAACGTAACCTGTTCGTTAGCTCAACCCAAGGTGAATGTTCTATCATGCGACCAATTATTCTATAGATAGAGAATATAATTATCTATTTTATTTATTGTATTTTATCTGTTAGTTGAAAAAAAAAAACAAAATAAGCCGAAATGTACCATAAACCAGAGATAAATCAATTCAAATCAGCCTCATCTGGAGCTTTCTTTAACCATATATGTGTATAAGTACGTACATGTTTACAAAATGTAAAATTTTCAAATCACCCTTTAAACAAAAAAACAATTAAACAAAAATATTTTGAAAAGTAAATTTTAGTTACACTAAAAATACACTATATTGTATAGATATCTAAAACACATACGAGTATATATACAACATATGTATGTATCTAATGTATGAACAGAAAAGCACATCCATTGCATACTTTATGAATTGTGAAATTATTTTCTTAGCCCTTAGGTGATTCAAAATGTTATTAAAACAATATTATTTAATTTTTAATTGTATCATATAACAATTTTGCTGAAAGCTATTCAAAATATTTAAAAAAAAAAAAAAAAAAAAAAAAAACAGTTTATAAAACATAGAAAATAACAAAAAAAAAACAATTTTTAAACGCACTGACATTCAAATAAATTGAAAAATATTTTTAAAAGATTGCTACAAAAAAAATTTAAGAAATACCTTTTTTTTTTTTTTTGAACATGTTATACACCCACCCAAAACTTATAAATTCATATTCTCACAATATGTCGTCGTTTGCATTTTATCCTAATTATAGATTCAAAATTAATTTTTTATTTTTTTCTTTTTAATTTTTCAAATATGCTTTTTAAAAGTCAATAATGTAAAATAAAATTACACATTCAAAAAGAAAAATTAAATAAAAAAAATATGAGAAAAAATTTTATATTTTATTTATTAAAAATTTTTTTGTACAAAATTTGTATCTTTTACTAGATTTTCATGTATTATAAATCATTATTTTCCTTATTTCAGAATATTTTAGTATACTAACTTTGACATTAAAGAAAACTTTCATTTATGTTCGTTATATTTTAAATGTTCATATATTAAAAACATATTACATACTTACTTTTTTACACATATATCGTAGAGTATATTTAAAATTTTAATAATGTGAAAATGTGGACATTTTACAGAATAAATTTGAAAGTAAAATGAATTAATTAAAATGCAAAAACTTATATTTAAATTTTCATAAGGAGCGAGTATCAAATTAAGTGTATGTAAAATATACATTTTTTTTTTTGTGTCAGTTGTATATATTATTTCAATGTTTTACAATTTTACTCTAAAATAAATAAAGTGAACGTTAAATCTTATAAAATCTTTTTCATACAATTTTTTATTATTTCTGCAAAGAGTTCATTAATTTTAAATTTATTAGTCATGAAAAATTTAAAAAAAAAAAAAAGGTAAAGAAAATGAAATAATGTCAGTAGTTTTCACTTTTCATGACTCAAATTTATATTACGCTAATTTACTTGTAGATATTTTCTTTTCAATATTTTTTTTTTTAAATTTTAATTATTTGCACTTACATATGTATTTACATTTTCTTCTGAATTTAAAATTTCTTCTAATAAACAAAATAAAAAAATTAGAATAGCCTTCAAAATTGTCAAAATTTATTTATTTATAAAACTATAAATTATCAAAAATTAAACCCTGCTCTATTTTCCTCGTTTTAGGAACAAAAGCTTGTAGATATCTCGAAAAAAGTTACCTGTTCGCCCCTGTTCCAAAATTCGCAAAAAAAAGTTAAAACGAAATCCGATTTCAATTTTGTACGATTTAAAAATTGGTCTTCCACATTTCGCACGAATTTATCAAATGTAATGTTTCTATTTCCGATTTTAATTCGCCTAACTTTTGCGAAATGTGAAATTTGGAACAGAAGCGAAGGTAACTTTTTTCGAAATATCTACAATCTTTTGTATAATTCTTGCATAATTCTTGCGAAAGTCAATTTTGGAACAAGGGTGATGTGATTACCATATTCCATTCTCGATGATTCAACCCTTACAAAATAACAAATTAATGAATTTATTACACGAGTAAACAAAATATTATATAAATTCAAATTTTATTAAACAATTACTTCTCTATAAACCTTTGTTGTCGTCATTATATTTGTTGAAAAACTAAAAGCATCTGTTGTTCATATGTGAGATAAGTACTAACGAACCTATGAAGTAGACATGAAAAATTGTATGAACACTTCAGACATAAAATTTTATTAAAAATCGAAATTAATTTGATTTTTTTTAGTAGTTAACTCACGTCAAAGAAACAGATAAACAATATCTAGAAACATAACACAAAGAGAATTGAAACATGTAATTAGATTCTATAAAAAAAAAATCCTGACAAACTAACGTTGATCATTGTACAATATCTTTAATTCTGATTAACAGATAAAATATACGAGTTATCATTTGAAAAAAAAAAATAATAATAATGAAGTAATTTGTCACCACAAAGCAACATTCGTTATTTTTTACTTAGTAAAATTCATAGAAATAAAAAGAAAATAATACTAATTACATAATCGATTAATTTTTGACAAAAATATATCTTCAAAGAATTTCTGCAAAAATTGCAAATGAATTTCAAAAACTCAAAATTGTACACAAACTAAAACAAATGTTTTTCTTATAATTGGTTTTTTCCTTCTTCTTCTTCTTTTTTTGTCTTTTTCAAATAACTAACGATAATTATTATCATTGTCATCATTTCAATTACATCTCAAACTTCATAAAGCAATATTACCTGTGAGAATATCTTATGTATATATTTCATTCATTTTCAACACACATGGAAGATCTTAAAGTATTAATCGATTTTAAAGTGGCTTCATTCATATAACATCAATAATAATCATTGTCATCGACATCATCATCAGAATGTATTATCTTTGATGCATATAAGCAAAAATTCTTTTTTTTTTGTTTTTTTTGTTTTTTTTTTGGTTTTTTCAAATATTGTGTAATTAAAAAGATACATACATACATATGTGCGCACATTATGCTTTATTGCACAAAATTCACAAGATGATAAAAATTTCATTGAATTTCAATTTATAATTGATATAAATTGACATATGAAATGTGTGTATGCCAATCAATTTACAAGTATTTCAAAGATATTTCAATTAATGATTATGATAAGATAAGAACATTCTTAAAATGCAGGTACAGTACATTACCTGTACTGTGTACATGTACATTCAAATTCTGATGATGGGAAACGTGCAAATTTAATATATTAAAATTTTTGAATACCGTTAGTATTTGAAAATTTCACTTTAAAAACCTGAAAGTACTATATATTATATTTTCTGGGCATATTTTGCAAATCATTTATTAATAACAAGATAAATCAATCATCTTCATATGTATCTTCTTTTTGCTTCATTTTAACATTTAATTGATTTGTTAAAATTACAAACTATTAACAAGTTTTTTTTTTTTTGCTCAAATTAAACAAAAATTGCTAAAAGGTATAACATTAGGAAGTTTGTTTGTTTGGAAAAGAAGACAACAAAACAAAATAAAAAAAAATAAAAAACAAATAAGAAAAAAAAAATAAAAGAAAATCTAAGAAAAGACGAACATTAAATGAGAATGCATTAATTTATCTTAACGTATACGTAAAGTGTGGGTTGTTGAAAATTCATGTCAAAATATTATATTTAAAAAAAAAAAAAAAAAAAAAAAAAACAAAAAAAGCAAAAACAAAACAATCTTAAAAAGTACAAGCTATTTTTTCTAAATGAACAATATTCATTTTGTCTATATATCATATATCTATATCTAAACAGAAATTTCATAATGACTTTTAACATGATAAATGATGTTTAGAAATTTTATAGGCACGTTTTTCAATTATACTAAAAAGTACAGAAACAAGTAACATTGAAATACCTACGGCCTTCATAAACTATATATGTATGTAAGTATTATATATAGTTTTCAATGTAACATAAATGCAATTTTACATTATTGAACAAATTTTAAAACAAACAAAATTCTATTCATATAACCTCAATCATCATCATCATCATCGTCATTCGATCTCACATATGACATATGTACGAGTATATACAATATTAACGAGTATATATGCAATTTTGCAATGAACATTATATTTCATCTCCTTAGGATATCATCACTATAACAAAAATATAAATGTGCGTTTTGAAAAGACAAACAAGTAAAAAAAAAAATTTTTTTTTTTTTTTGAAAACGTTTAAAATGTGGGAAGCATATCAGATCCTAAGAAAATATAAAATTATTCTGACAAATGACAAAGAATATAAATCCATACAATATAAAATCAAAATATCTATGTGAAAAGGAAATAAGGAGAAACGAAAATAAGAAAAAAAATCAATATTCGCTGTTTAAATTGTTCTTATCCACAGGGCGCATAAAATGATTTTTTGTGCATATGCATATCTAAGCATAGATATTCTACATAGCAAAAGTTAACAAGTTTTAGAATCTTCCATGGTACACAACATAAGGCTTAATTTTAGTGTTTTAACTAAAAAAGATTATAAACTATTTTTTTCTTTTTTTTTTAATAGTATCTAAATCTTTTTGTTTTTGTTTTTTGTATTTTAAAAGTAAATAATTAATATCTTTTCTAGTTTTCAGCTTTCTCCCCTTGAAGAAACAAACTCAGGTTAAATAGTCAGCAAATGCCAAATATGAATAATGATAGTATGCATTATATGTACCAAAAATCTAAAACAATGTTTATTCAAAAGAAGATTTTTTCAACCTGAAAAATGCAAAAATTAAGCTTATAGATACTATCACCTATAATAATCATGCATGTTTAATTTAAAGAACAAAATATTATGTATGATAATTTATTACCTATATACCAACTCATTATACGAAAAATTAAAACAAAAAAAAACTTACAAAAAGTCCCACATGCTCTTCTATCAGTTTTTCAACTTAGGATCATCACTGAATAAATTTTTATCAAAAATTTTACTTTTTTTTTTTTGTTTTTTTATCATTTTATGAACAAATGTGCATATTTTTGATTAAATTTTTATGGCTTTCAATAACAAATGAGAAAGATGTTGTACTCAATCAAGTTTCAATCATTTTCTTGTTTTCATCTTTTTTTTTTTTTTTTCTCTCTTCAAAGATAAAGTCAAAAAGAATCTTTTTCAAAATACAAATATTCAGATGAAAAAAAAAAAAAGATATAAAATAAAATAAGATAAGAATAACAAGCTGATTAAAGCATCAGCAAAACGGCTGTCATCTTGATGAATTATAACATTTTAAATATCTCAATATACTGGAAAATATTATTTTACTTGACATATTAATCAATTGATAAATCGACAATTATATTTTACTAAGCATCTGTGTAAATTTAAAATTAAGAAAGAAAAAAAAAATGCAAAACAAATTGTTATTGACAGTGTATCTCTTGTTTTGTTTTCTTTTTATGTTTTTCTTAAATTTTTTTCTTATTTTGATATGTCTGTAATAGTAAAAAAAAAAAAACAATTCAAATACGATAAGCAAATACTTACTCTTACATTTTTTTTTTTTTTTTTTTGAAGATTGTGTAAAGTATCGTAATTTGGTATTCAAGACCTAAACATTAAATATACATTATGTCTATGTATTTTTAGTATTTACAAGCCTCTTAAGATTATTTTATTAAAAAAAAAAAATTTAATAATACTAATTTTCGCTGAATTCCGATAACAATTTCATTTTTCAAATATATTTTGATGAATTTTAATATAAAACTTCACAAAATGTTTAGATTTATATTGACCATTTCTGCACTGTGGGTCTATATATGCCAAATTGTTCGACTTAGGGCCAACTTAATCAGATCATGTAACTAAAACATACTAATTTTCTTTAAATTAAGTGAAATAGCTTAATCATGATCAATAAATTGTCCGTTATTTAGAAAAATCTATAAAGGTTTTTTTTTTTTTTTTTTTTCAAAGTTTTGGTAACATTCAATGCCCGAAATGAATATGATCGTTGTAAATTTGCTGAAGATTTACGTGAATCAATAATGGAATGGAATCACTTCGTGTTGAAGTTGAATTGGAACGGCGAAAATCAGCACGTGGTAATCGTACAGCTTCTGGATCAGAGAATAGTGATAGTAAAAAGATGAATAATTAAAATATATTATAAATAATTGATTTCTAATTAAAATAAATTTAATTAATAATTTGATTTTCATATTTCATGTTTAAAAAAAAAAAAAAAGATTAATTATGTAAGATTTGTATTTTAGTAGCATTTAAGTTCTTATTCTTTGTTTTATATATTATTTTTATTAATATTATTATTTTTAGTTAAAAATTTACTAATTCTTTTTTTTTTTTTTTTTGTTTAAACAATTTTATATTTTTACTGTGTAAATAATTTTATTTTTATTATGTATTTTTTTTTTAATTGTAATTGAATTAATTATTAAAATTAACAGTAAATATCAAATTAACACAAAAAAAAACACAAATTGAAATAACATAAATAAAACATAAAAAATAAAAACATTTATGGATTTATCTCAAATAAATATGTAATTAGAAAAAAGAACAAAAACGATGAAAATCAAATAAAAAATAATTGTAGAAAATAATGAATAAATAAATATACGAATTGTTTTTGAGTAAAAAAATGTGTTTTATTTTATCCTTTTCTAAAATACAATTACCCAGAAATTTCAGAAATTGAAAATCTGAAGCTTTGGAAATTTAAAAAAATGTATTTTTTTCTCACTACATATATTTTTTCAAAAAAAAAAAAAAAAAAAAAAAAAATTGCTTGCTTCAACTTATGATTGCCTGGTATTTTTCAAAAATTTTTAATTTCATTTTCTTTAATTCAAATAAAAAAAAGTATATAAAACGGTAACACTGTGCCGAAAAATTTTGAAAAAATTTACTTGCTTCAACTTATGATTGCCTGGTATTTTTCAAAAATTTTCAATTCCATTTACTTTAATTCAAATAAAAAAAAGTATATAAAACGGTAACACTGTGCTGAAAAAATTTGAAAAAATTTACTTGCTTCAACTTATGATTGCCTGGTATTTTTCAAAAAATTTTAATGTTCATTAGTTTTAAAAAAAAAGTTTGAATTTACTAATTCTAGCGCCATCTATTGATAAAGACTGGTTGGTTGGTTGGGTTGAAGTATTTACTAATAACATTATTTTTAAATTTAAACGGAATTTATAAAACGGTAACACTGTACTGAAAAAATTTGAAAAAATTTACTTGCTTCAACTTATGATCGCCTGGTATTTTTCAAAAAATTTTAATGTTCATTAGTTTTAAAAAAAAGTTTGAATTTACTGATTTTAGCGCCATCTATTGATGAACACTGGTTGGTTGGTTGGGTTGAAGTATTTACTAGTAACATTATTTTTAAATTTAAACGGAAATTTTTCCGTTTTTTATGAATTTTAAATAGAAAAATTTTCCAAAATGAGAGAAATAAAAGAAAAATTGGAATGGAATTTTGCAATAAATAAAAAACACAGCTTTTTTTTTTATTTTTAAAATTTTTTATTCAGTTTTTATACATTTTTTTGTCGCTTAAACAATTTTTATTTTTTACATATAACTAAAACTTTTATTTAGATCAATGTATTTATTTTATTTTTTTTGAACAAAAATTACAATCGGAGAAAAAATGTCATGAATTATGATTAAATGTCATGAGATTTCAGTTTTTTGGTTAACATTTAACATTTCAAATATTAAATTAAAAATATTAAAGTAAAGTAATTAATAATAACATCAATTAAGGCATATTTTTAGTAATCAATTATGAAAAATATTTAGTTTTTCAAAATATTTGCAGGACAAATGAAATTGTTGACAAATAAAGATTTACTTTCACTTATATTCTATTTGAGCTATTTTTCTTACACAAAAATTAAATAAATTAAAATATACGCTTATAAATTAATATTCTTTTTAAAAATATCCTTTGGTATAGATTGCTTATAAAATATAAATGTACAATGGCAATTCGTTATACGATATAACGGCAGTCCATTTTTGTTCAATTTTAATAAGGATTGTGCTCATTTTCTCTTTATATGTATATTTAAAATTCATCCAAACCACGGTTTCCAATTGGTTTTGATAATATGTCTTGAAAAATCATTTTGATGATGATGATGTCTTTTTGTTTTATCGTAGTCTTCTGATGTATGTAAAAATGAATTAATATTTTGTGCACATATTTTATCTTTGAGCTCGTTCTTACTTTGTTTAATTTCAACATTAATTGGTGTTATTTGTGAATTTTCTGTATCTGATATATAAGCATCATCACCAGTATAATGAGTTAGATATAAAACTAATGGTGCTGCACTGGATGCATGTATCATTTGGATGAAGATTAAACATAATTGGTAAAAATTCATCAACTGGTGATATTATATCTAATGGTCGACTTTCTAATAATTTTTCAGCTATATATACAATGTTAAAACATATCCTAGAGTCCAATATGAATAATCGACATGAACTAAATTATTAGTACCATCAACTCATGGTTCTTCTTCGCCTTCTAAATGTTAACGACCAAAATAACTGAAATTAAAAAAAAAAATTAAATTAAATTAAAAATTTGAAATAAAAAACAACCAAAAATTATATTTCAAATATTACATTAAATCCCATCCATCAATTCTTCTTGCTTGTTCTCATAGACTTAATGCTTTCTCATAGAAATATGACTCAAAACGTATATCATCCTCTAAAATTAAAACTTCATTTTGTTGTTTTTCAATAATTTTATTCCAAATTTCATAATGTGACAAGAAACAGCCAATTTCTCCCATTTTCATTTGTCGATGATGATAAGGATCTTCATAACCAGGTAAAAATTGTAGCATTCAAATTTCTACAAAAAAAAAAAAACAAAATTATCAATTAAAATAAAATTAAACAATGCGATTTATATAATACCGTTCTGATGATATTACAAATTTTCAACACTCTTCTAAGCCCCTAAAAAAGTGAATTTCGAAAAATCACTTCTTAGTTACCGTTAACATTATAAAATGCATCTAATAATAAAATTTCATGTTTGTAGCTTCAGTAGACGTTAATAAATAATAAATTTCACAATTTCGCTCCATAAAAAGTTTCACTTCAGAAAAAAAAAGAAATTTTTTAAATTAAAAACAACAAAAAACTTACAAAAATAAAATCAGCCACTAATTGATTTGCTTTGCTCGAATTCTTGCTCTTTTAGGCTTATGAATGTTGAATATCTTTCAATTGATCAATTTGTTATTGATGTTTCATTTTTATATTTAACAGGATATTCATCATATTTCAAATGTTTTCGAACTTATCAAACTTACAAATGTTCAATTGTATAAGAAAATCCTAACATTCAGAATAAATTGATTAAAAACGGATATTTCAATAGTTTTATATTTTTTAATTATTTCAGACAGTACATTGTAATGTAATAGGGACTTTTGGTTTGGGCACTGGTTTATTAAAATTTCAGTGCTCAATTGAAAGTTCCTTTTATTTGCAATTTATTCATCGAAATATAGAACAACTTCACATTCAACCAATTTTTTTGAAAAAAAAAAACCTTCCAAAACATTTGATGTTTTTTTACTTACATTTCTTATGAATTACGATCTTCAATCCTTCTGTTAAAATAATCAATTAAAGAAAACGGATACATGGGTACCAGTTTCAGAAAAAATGTTATATAAATATTGTTGAAGACAAAAGTAATTATTTTTTTTTTTATTGAAAGAAAATCTTAAAGCTTCAAATTATATTGTCATAAGAACAATCCACTTACTTTAATCTTGAAGCTTAAAATATATTGTCATAGTAAAAATCTCATCAATTTTCAAATATAAACCACTTACCTAGGGCGATATTCATAAAAAAGGTTCATCTTAAATTTATTCACAATCTACATTTACATAGATCTAATTTTTTCACTTCACTACTCAATTTTTTTTTTTAACTGGAAAACTTATAAAAAAATCTTGTATTACAAAATTTTTAGAATAATTTTCAAAATAATAAAATTTCCTAACTTTCAAAGTTATTTTTGAACTTTCGAAATTATCATCGAAGTTTCGAAATTCCAAAATTATTATCGAAGTTTCGAGATCATTATCGAAGTTTCTAGATCATTATCGAAGTTTCGAAATTATCATCGAATTCCGAAATTATTTTCGAACTTATTAACGAACTTTCGAAATTATTGGCAAAAGCTTTACTCGAAGTATACCGCTTACCAAAGATGACCACACGAAGTTCTATCCTACTAAGAAGGGAAGACTACTTACGCCGACAGCTGACCGAAGTCAACTAACTAAAATTCAAAATTTTTCTCCTTTATATAGAAAATTTTACATCTCCCTTCGCAACGAAAAATATAACAATATCAAAATTTAGAGAAATCGTTAATTCGTATTTATAAAGCGATCTGGCCGAGATTTGTAACATAGGTTTTTTGGACAAAGCTTAAAACGTTTAGCTATAAAAGCTTTCAATAAAAGCTTTCTAAAAGCTTTTGCTAGTGTGAATATTTTTAAATTCAGAAAGTCGAATTCCCACCATTCAATTTTGTCAATATCTTCGTTATTTTCCGACAAACACTTATGAAGTTTAAGGCTTAACCATATTCGGCTTGAAGTAAAGCTTCGTTCACAACCTAACGTTTTAAATTTTACCTGTTTAAAATTCAGCGTAGAGTGAAGTTTATTAACTCCGAATTTCAAGTGTTTTCGAAATTATCAAACATATTTGTAAATTCAAATTCAAACTGACATATCTTTATATTCTTTGTTAAAAATATTTCGTTACAAATCTTCACTGTGCACATTGCGTGCTTTTATGAATATCATAATTCGATCGATCGAATTTCGATTTTCGAAAATGGTATTGTGTAAGTTTATGATGTTCGATTCTTCTCGATTTGATCAAATTAAATCCTGTTACCTTCAAAATCTGAAAATGAATTGAAGATTTTCAATTACACCAAACACCTTAAAAACTCATAAAAAAACAAATGTCTAGATAGTAGATACTATCATGTTTGTTTTTTCTATTGTTACACTTAAAATTTAATTTACGAAAATACAATAAAATTAAATTTAAAAAAAACATTTTTCTATATGTATCACTATTTCAACAGGGAATTGAAATATTATTAATTCAAACGAAACATACCAACTTTTCATTCAAATCCATTCCATTGAAATTAAACTTTCTCACTATATAAAATTTATTGTACTCCCTTTTTTTTTTTTTTCCTTTTTTATTTTATTTTCTTCTTGTAGATTGTGAAACAAGATGTTTTCGAATTTTCACTGTATATTCCATACTCTTGTGTTATATTATTAATCAATTTTTCATGAACATGTTATTTCTTCAGACTTTTAAAATAGAAAAATAGAAAAAAAAAAAAATTCAACGTAAAAGACAACAAATTCGAATTCATTTAAAATTTATTTCTACTTGTTTGTTTATACAAAGAAATGTTGCATTATTATTTTACAAAACAAAAAAAATAATAAAAATAATAAAAAAATAATTTATAAAACATGCAATAATCAAAAACAAATTTTCTGTATAGTTTTTTTTTTTTTTTCAAGGATAATAGGTGAAAGGATCATACTCCAGAACAAACAGAAAAATATTTTCATTACATTTTTCTAAAAAAAAAAAAATTATAGTACCTAGATGCATTCTGTAAGAGCAATCTAATAACAAACAATTTTTGTAGTGGACAAACATGAATTTTTTTTTTTTGTTTTTTTTTTCGATAAAAAAAAAGTTCTTTGAGAATTTTTTAAACCGTAAAAAATCTACAATAGAACAACAACAACAAAAAAAATAATGAAAATAAAAATTCTCATACTAGAAAAACAACGACACAATCAAAATCAAATTATATAAAACAAACTCTAAGATTGCATTTGATTCTTTTTTTTTTCACTCTATGTCTATGGTATTTGAAAAACAACAGAAAAAAAAATGAAATTTTATATTATATTGCTTCACACACAAACCTGTAAAGGAAAAAGACAAAAACAAAACAAACAAACAAACAAAAAAAAAGTGAATTACACACGATTATAATCTAATCAACACCATACTACTTTTTTCTCAGGTAATGTAATTGCATTAATCAACTCATGCTCATGATCAAAACTATTAAACTATTCCATATAAAAAAAAAAAAAAATAGAAAGAAAAAAACCAAAGAAGAAAAAAAAAACATTTGCGGTTATTTTCCCATTATTCAAGGGATGACGAAAAACAAAGTAGAAAAAACGTCTTCCGTCCTTCCCAGATATTACATAGATATTTTTTTCCTTTTATTGTATTACCATTATTGTCATTTTCCAGATCTCTTACTTTACCTTTGAGATGGTTATTTTGATGGCAATTAGTTACAAATATTCTCTTTTAAAGTTTGTTGTTTTTTTTTAAATTTTTTATAAAAATACCTTTATCATTATAAACAATTTGTAGATGTTGTTGATTTAAGAAAAGATAAAAGATAAAATTCTACTTTAATTTTTTTTCTTTCTTCTTTTCCTTGTCTTTTTTTTTTTTTGATTTTTGGAAAAGGGTTATTGTCTGTGAACATTCAAAACATTCACGAAAAGAAAAAAACAATTATCAATTTTTTTTTTTTTTTAAAAACTAATTTGTGTGCATCAAAGTCAAGTACCTAAAATTTATTTTATTTAACAGTTTTATTCACATGACTTCTGTGAATCAACTAAAAAAAAAAAAAAAATACAATTCATTGTATAAAAGTGTTAAAATTTAATTTCAATAATAAACTACAATATCAAAATATATAGATATGTATGTACATACATATGTATATGAATTTACACAGTCATGCTGCCATTACATCCGGCAGGTAAACAAACATAATATTTAACTTACAACAAAATTTAAAAAAAAAAATAATAATGGAACTAAATTTTCGGTTGATTGTTAGTGGAATAAGAAAATTAAGAGAAAAAAAAAACATACATATGTTCAATTTAATGGCAACAATTTATAAAAATCAAAAATGTACAGGGTATTTCTTTTCAAGAAAATCAATTGAATTTTTAAAGAAAGAAGAAGAATTTTTGTTTGAAAAATACTCATGCTTGTAATTCTCAATTTTTTTTTTTTTTTTTTCAAAACAATTTTTAAGGATCTTTAAAAATATCATACAACTGTAGGAGGTTTGAGTATTCTTCAATGATTAGGTAGTAACTGAGAATAGCAAGCGACATGGCATTCGGTAGCTCAATGGTTTGAGCATTACCCCGGAAAGGTAAAGGTCTGTGATTAGATTTCCGGCCGAGTCGAATGTCGTTTTTTATGTTTTTCAGCTACTACACAACTACTCTTTGATATTTTAGAGATAATTTAAGACTTTCAAGCTCTAAAAAAAGTTATTAAATTTTGATACGATATATTCATTTTTTTTCTAAATGAACCATCCTCTTTCTTTGAAAAAAACAAAAAAAAAAAAAAATACAATACAAGATAAAAGATAAATTGATAGGGAACTTATAACACCTTTCTCTGATCGGATAAGGTAAAAAAAAGTAAATTAATAGCACAATAAAAAATACCTGTTAATTCAATCATCATTTCATCTTTGAAGAAATATGAAAACATCAAATTTTAAAAAGGTCAAAATTGAAGTTCAAAATAGAAAATTTAAAAACTGAAAATTATTTTTCTATCTTCGATGATACCATCATCAGTTAAGTGATTTTCTAATTTGAAAAAAAAAAAAATTTTTTAATTGATGAATAAATGATTTCTTTAATATTTTTACTATCGATTTAGTTTAACGCTTTAAAAATCCACTAATTTGCAATAAACTGAAATCAATCCTTACAGTAAAACACAACTAACAGGACAGAGCGAAAAACCAAGGCAATTCATGGACCCTAGAATTTTCTTTTAAATATTTCAAGTCAACTTTTTTTCGTTTTTTTTTTTTCACAATTACATAAATTTGAAATTCTTAAAATCCCTAAAAATTCCTACAATTTTTTGTTCGCTCAGAACAATCTTTTGACCTTTGTAAGAAAATTTATATAATCAAACAACCTACAACAAAAGTTACCAAAATAAAACAAACAGCACACAAAAAAAAAAAATTGTTTACAACTCACTTTTTTGTTTATTGTTTGAAACTAGAAACTTTCATGTCCGATACATGTATGTATCTTATTTTTATAAAGTTTACAATGAGAAAAACTAAATAAATAAAATAAAAAAGATTTAAATTTTTTTTTTTTTTTTGTTGCTGTTATTTTATTTTTGTTTAGTCATGTTCTTTGAATGTCCAGACCTGATTTGTGCTAGTCGTGCGACAATAAACATTCTTAAAATCTCGAATTTCAGTGAACCTAAAATGTTGAACTTGAAACTAAAACATAAGCTTGTCTCCTATATAACTTTGATGTTAAATATCATTTTATTTTTTTTTTTGTATGTGCTTTACTTAGCAATTTCATTGTACATAGTACAAATAAAATTGATGACTTTAGAACCAGATTAGTATATAAATATAAAACATAGATACTTTTATAAAAACAAAGATTCGGTTTAAAAAAACACAGTAGACAAAACATATAGGAGTAGTAGTTTTTTTTTTTTTTTTTTCAGAACATTTTGCATGTGACAACACATATACACACATACAGAATTCATTTGATTCTGTGTTTTTTTTTTTTTACCTTTCATAGTTAATCGTGAGCATCGTATATCAGCTTTAATGTCAACTAAAGTAACACTATATGTGTTCAGTTTTCAATTTAATTTTCTTTCACTCTTATAAAATAGATACAAAGTTTTAAAGAAGCGCGGAACTTATCAACAACAACAACAACAAAAAATGAAAGCCAAATAAAAACAAAACTAAAAGAAAAAATTCTAAAATGAAAAAAAAAAAAAAAAAAAAAAAAACATTTGAAGAGGAAAATCATCTCAGGTTTCAATTTGCAGAGGTGTTTTTAATCAGCAAACATTTTTAACTACAAATCCTTTCTTCTTCTTCTTCTTTTTTTTTTTTTGTCTACTTTTTTTCCAACTGAAATAAAATGCATTGTGTGTTATATAAAATGTTAACACAAGTACTGTTTGTTTCAGAACTTACTATCATCGTCGTGATTCTGTCGTGTTCTTTTTTATTTGAAAAGAAAAAAAAAAAAAATTGCATGTCAGTTTAAAATATCTTAACATTGAGAATTGGATATCACATAAACATCAAATACTTACTTACTAAATTTTCTAGACATGTTTATAACTGGAATTTAAAAAAAAAAATAAAAAAAAATAAAATAAAAAATAATGTAAAATTGATTACTTCATCATCATTACATTTTTTAAAACAGAGTAAGAACATAGTACTCATGTTTTACCAGATTATTTGGTATTATTTTTCCTTTCTTGTTTGACCATATTGGTGTTTTTTTTTTTATATTTTTTTTTTATTACTTTTTTAGACCACCCTCTTAAATTTCCTTGTACGCTAATGTTAACATAAAATTAAAAAATGTTTTTCTCCTAACAATTTTCATTTAAATTAGTAAAATGAAAACAGTGATAATTTAAATTATTTGTACAATTTACTATTTACATGTGATAAATTTACAAACTTTTTATAATCGATGCATACGAGTGTGTTTCCTTTGTTATTTCGATTGCTTATTAAAAGATGCATTCGATAAAAAGTTTCAATTTTTAAATTTTAAAAAAAAATTAAAATTTACCTCTCAGACTTCACCGAACTTTCAAAGAATAAAATCTCTTTGTTTCATTTTTAATCATGCACAATTTTTTTTTTTTGTTTTTTAAATTTTAATTAGTACGCCACTCAAATAAGATTCAAGTCCGAAGCATTCAATTTAATTAACAAAAAACTAAAATAAAAAAATCCATCATGTACAAATAATTTATGGCATTGCTGTATATTTAATTATTTTATAATATTTAATATTTTGTTTTCTTTGTAAATTCACTTTTACTAATTGCATCGTAACTGGATATATATACTTCTTATTTGTTTATCGGACGTATCCCAAAAAGGATGTCTTCTATAAAAAAACAAAAAAAAACAAACAAACCAACCGCATTACCAATTTTATAATAATTCTAAAAAATTCTAAAAGCAAAAAAAAAAGCTTCAACAAAACAAATAAAATTAAAATTTAATTTTATCTGGACTCGATTTAGTTTTACAATGTTTATTATTAAGTTGTATTATTACAATCATGTATTATGTTACTAAGTAAAATCTTCTTTTGTTGTTTTATTTATAAAAAAAAAAACAAAACAAAAAAAATTGAATAAATACAATAAAGAAGCAAAAGAATGAAGAATCAATTTAAAGTTCTTTTTTCAGATATAAATTGTAAAAGTATCTTTATCCAGTTTCATTCAAAACGATAGATATAGAAAAAGGTCATTCTCTTTTTTTTTTCATCTTTTTCAAATGGAACCGCAATGTAATCATACAAACGAGAATATTTTTTTTTTATGTTTAAAATTATTTTTACTCTGTTTATTTCATTTTTTTTTTTTTTTTTGTTCAATTTAATCAAACGACTTTGTATTCTTTTTCTGTGAATAATACCACCTTCTCACTTTTAGAACAAAAATGGATAAAGATATTAGGAAACCAATTTTGGATATGGTATTAAAAAGTTCATCATTGCATAAAGAAGGATTTAAAATGTGAATACAATATGACAGATATTTTTTTTTACTAATTTAAAATTTTAATTTAAATAATAACATATAAAGTAGATCAACTCCAAACTTTTAAGGAATATTTTGGTATTCAATAAAACTGTATATTCAAAAATAGATAAAGACTAAAAAATTTTAAGAACATCTGGTAGACTATTTTATAACGAAAAAGTAGTAAAATTGAAAGAAAAAAAAATTGTAATTTTTCATTTGTAATTTGAAAATAAAAAATATAAAATTTTTATGAACATCAATTACACGTCGTTTCTAATATGTGCTAGGATAGTATCTACATATATATATGAGTTGAAATTGACTGGAAATTTAAAAACTAAAGTATGTATGAATTATGGAAAAATTGGTCCTTTTGACACCAAAACTAGAACAAATGATAGATACTTAAGGATATTTATTTAGTTCAAACAAATACACATATTTGGCATATTTTTAAATTTAAAAAAAAATATACTTTTAAAATCATTTTTAAAAAATTTCATTTCCGAAACAATTTAACTAAAATTCACGTCAATTTATCATATATCTTGCATAATACAATTATTTCCATTTTTTTGTCTCTTAAAATGCATTTTCCTTCTTTAGGAAAAAAATATATACATATATTCAGTGTAACATACTTTTTTACATACATATATGTTTTTTAAATGATATACAAGTAGATTTCACTATTCATCTTCAAGTTTTTCAATTTTTTTTTTTTACTTGTTAAATCAAATTAATACTTGAATATATGTAGTTGTAAATTTCAAATTAAAACTGTTCAATTCCATATTCTATTCACATTTTACCCTTTCTATAAAATAAAAATTCTTAATTTCTTTTCAAATATTAAATTTACATCGAAAATTAAACTAAAAAATAGACAAGTAAAACATTATCACAATTTGAAGATAAAAAAAATAAATTTTTATTTAAAAAAATTTTCTAGTGAACTATAATAAATGAAAAATTAAAAATCACAGGAAATTACTGATGTTTTCCCCCTATGAGATCGCATTTAAGAATCTTGTTATAAATCAGTTCCACATTCATCAATGTGAATTTATATATACAATTTGTATTTAAAGAAATTTATTCTTTTGTCCTTTGATAAATCCTCATATCGTTCTATCATATAAAATCGTATTATTTCATGATACAAACATTACACAAAAAAACTGTATATGAACATACATATCCCTTGAACTTTATTCTTCCTGGCTTCTTAAAATGTGATTTAAATTTATTTTATTTTCATTTTCAATTTGACACATCTTACAACGAAAAAACAAAAAAAAGTAACGAAATTCTTCAGTGAGAATGAAATTTAAAAAATAGAATAAAATACTTTTGTTGCAGTTATAAAATACAACACGAATATCACACCGTTTTTATTGTAATCCCATCTGACTTATATGCTTCATTCATTCATTCACTTTTTTTTTTTTTTTTCATCTTTTCACTAAAAATGTCTGTCAAGATATTTCACTAAACATTCATTCTTTTTTAAACTAATTTGTCACGGTTGTTCAACTGTTTTTATTTTTTTTCTTATATCAATTTTACATGTATGTATACACGTAAAAAATGAATAGATACAAAAAAGTAAAATAGCTACCTAAAAGAAATAGTAAAAACGAAAAAAAAAAAATAATAATTAAATTTCAAGAATTGAAAATTTTTTTATTACCAAGATTTTCAAATGTTACACATCTTATGAATTTTATGAAACTATAGATGCATCTTGGACAAAACAAAAAAAAAGAATTTTAAATAGATTTTTTTCTGAAGAATTGTAACAAAATAAACAACTGTTAGCAAAACAAAGTGATTGAATTAATTTATGAAGATTTTAAATTATAATAAAAAACGTTCTGTAACAATTTTCAATGAAAGTAAAGAGTTACATACATATATTGAAAAATGAGTTGAAAATGTGTGAATTTTGGTGTATCGACAATAAATTTAAAAAATACAAAATAAAGCACGGAAGCAAACTTATTATGAGATTAAAAATGTTTTTTTCGATGAAAATCATACAAAACAAATCCAATATGACCAAGATTCATTACAAAATGGTTCAAGTTAAAAAATGGAAAAAATACAAGTTAAAGAAAGATATTAAAAATTTACATTTTTCATTTGTTGCAATTTCTAAAAATTAAAATTGACTATGAGAATAAAAAAGTTCTTTTCTATTTTAGAAGTACTTGGTGGAAAAAAAATGCAATATTAAAATTTTGAAAAATGCAATTTCAGTTACAAACAACGAAAATAAATCGTATTCCAGAACTAGTTTGTCAATATCCTTAAAAAATTATCTGAAGAAATACGATTGAACTTTGTTACACACAACATACGCACCGTAATAAATAATTCAATTGTACTGTATTCTCTCCATTTATTTTTATTTTTAATTTATTTTTTTTTCTTAACCCTTTCAGTTTATTTTTATTCCCAAATTTATAACAACAAATGTTGTACATAAATTTTTCAAAAAAAAAATTTTTTTTTTTTTAAAAAAAAAAGCAAAAACCTCATATTTTTAATTTCTTACAGAAAAAATATCTTCATTCAAAAATTAATTTTCACTTGTAGATAAATTTATTACCATAAAAAGGTCTAGAAATAAATTTTCATTTCGAAACTTTTCTTTTCAATTCACCCTTACTCTAAAAATCATAAATTTAAAGGCCAAAAAAAAAAAAAAAAAAAAAAAAAAAAAAAAAAAAAAAACTATACAAATCAAAAAATTCATCACAACAATTTCATTATTGTTTTAAGCACTGTCATGTGCTGCTTCTTCTGTGCCATAATAATAATTTTCAAATTTCTCACTTGACATATAATCTTAGACGATTTTAATTTGTATCTCAAGGGAATGTGCTAGTTTATTAATTTAGAAAAAAAATAATAAACTCATACATACCATATTTATGTGAAATTTTTAAAATTAAACATTCTCTGAATTTTGTCATATGCTTTTGTACGCTCAATTTCTAATTTACTATATTCGAATGTCAACAAATTTGTTGGGTTTATGATCATTTCAAAATACCCATATAATAGAATCATGTATAAACCACTAGTATTTATGTTTGTATGAGGTTAACCAAATTTTTATGTGTTCACAATTTATGTATGTATATAATTTTATGTGACATAAATGTAGTTAGAAAACGAAAAAAAAAAAACAATTATAATAAAATATAGAAAACATAGAATTTAAATGAACTTTTTCTTCTCGAATTTTGTAAATTAAATTTCATGTTTGTTATTAAGGATTTATTTACCAAAGGTGTTTCTATTTAAAATGTTAATGTAATTAATTAGAAAAACTTTAGAGGTTGTGTTTTAATGAATTTCAAACAAAAAATTTGTATAAGTTTCCAATATATATGTATATATTTTTTTTGTGCTAAGCATAATTTCATTATAATAATAAATTAAGTCAAAAAAGTTAATTTTATTTCCATATTTATTGTTAATTTCAATTACGTCATTTTAAAACTTATTATAGATATAGTTTTGCAAAAAAAAAAGTATATATGGATTTACATCTTTACGAACATTATATACAAGATTTGAAAACTCTTGTTATTTGCATGTAGATTGAATAATCTAAGTTTTCAACAAAATGGGCTAATGCTAGTTTTGCATTAGAGTAGTTGTATACGCATTTTAAGCAGAGCTTTGAAATTTTAAAGAAACATTTTTCTAAGAATCTTCTAAACAACTTATTTTCAAAAATCTTTTTGGCATGACAGAAGTTATAGAAGTAGGAGAAAGTTTTTGGTGGGAAACCCTTTCTTAATTTGCAATAATTCAAATATTATTTTCCAAATTCCTGAATGAATAACAAAAACAAATTTTGTCAGAAAATCTATTACACTTACCTTGAAAATAACTCAAAATGTATGAACTGTAATGAACTTTTCAATAAAGAAATAAGTTTTTAAAAAATATTTCTTATACTCACAAAGCTAATCTATTAATACAATTGTAAGCCCACTGGTGAGGTTGAAACGCGCTATTTTTAATGTCTTGGGTTTTCAAAAAATTCTCCAGAAAAACTTTTTTTTTCTTTTTAAAATAAAAATATTTAACGTGTACATGAAAAAATAAAAATCAAAAAATTAAAAAAATCTTTACACCTCATTAATATTCAAAAACTTAACAATTATGTTAAAGTGAACTAATGGCTAACACAACTGAATTCGCAAAATTTTAGTAGAAAAAAAAAATGTACATATATTTTGCATGGAATTTTGTCTACGGTTGTGAATCTATCCTATAGTTTGATATTCCTTCAATTAAAACTTTATTTTCTTCTTATAATTTAAATAGGCTTTCTAACTAATAACTCTTTTAGAGTTCTTACAAAAAAAAAAAAAATCTTATCTAAAACAAATAAAATTCTTAATGTACGATGTCTTAATGAATCAGTGAATTATTTTAAATAGAATAATTACACTTTGAAGAAACAACATAATTTTCAATGTATCTTTTACTTTAAAATTAAGATATAGACAAATTGTATTGAGACTAAAAATGTATAATATTCTAGATATCATGAAACTAATTTGAAAAATTCTATTTTTATTTTTGAATATAGAGAAAAAAAAAATGAAATACATTCGTATACTACAATATAACATACAAGAAATAATAGCTTCCTCTTTTTCATCATAATCTTAATATTTCATGATACAGTAATTATTCTTAAATCACCTTTCATCAACAAAACTTTATAATGTTAATTTAATAAACTCACAAGATTCAAAACAAGTACATATACAAAAAGAAAAAAAAGAAAAAAAAAAAAAAAGAAGAAAAAAACTTGTCTGATGGAATATATTCTGTATTATTATATTTTATCCGACCTAGTACATGTTAATAGACCTCCATTAGATAACCTTAATGATTATATGAACAACCAACGTCATAACAAAAACAACAAAAGAAAACAACAAAAAAAGAAAAAGAAAAAAACAATGTAGAATTCTTGCAATCTAGATATTCTTATATTCAATGTGTGTGGTTTATAATTTGATGAAACCAATGATTTAATCTTCTAGTCTTCATCTTCAGAACAACAGATTAATCGTGATTTTTTTAAATTAGCGTAGAAATGAAAATTAACTCTGCAACGAAACCATTTTTTTATTTTTTTTTTTTTTAAATAAAACAAATAAATTATGTAATTTGTTTTTGTTTTTTCTTTTTCTTTGTTTTTTTTTTTTTTTTGAATTATTTCAAATTTAATATTTTACAAAAAAAAAAAAAATTGTATATCAACAAGCAATTATTTTTTTAAATACTTATATGTATATATTTTTTTGTCGTGTAACAATGAATTTCGTTGTCTCACAACAAACTTAAAGCTTTGAAAATCCATTAGGATTTTGGTGTTGCCATCTCCATGTATCCTCACACATTTCTTTAATATCACGTTTTGCTTTCCAACCTAATTCATTTTCAGCAAGTGAAGGATCTGCATAACAAGCTGCTATATCACCTGATCTTCTTGGTGCTATTTCATATTGTATTTTGCGTCCTGATGCTAATTCAAATGCTTTAACAACTTCTAATACAGAATAACCATATCCTGTACCAAGATTATATGTAATAAAACCATTTAAATTTACCGTATTCATTTTATCTAATGCTTTAACATGTCCTTCAGCTAAATCAACAATATGAATATAATCACGTACACCGGTACCATCTTTTGTTGGATAATCATTACCATAGATTTTTAATATAGATCTTTTACCAACAGCAACTTGTGATATATATGGCATTAAATTATTTGGTATACCATTAGGATCTTCACCAATTTTACCACTTGAATGTGCACCAACAGGATTAAAATATCTTAATGATATAACACACCATTTATCATTTGATTTACATAAATCTTTTAATATTTCTTCAGTAAAATATTTTGATTTACCATATGGATTTGTACAATTACCAGTTGGATGTTTTTCATTTAATGGTAATGATTTTGGTTCACCATAAACAGTCGCACTTGAACTATATAAAAATTTAAATATTCCAGCTTCACACATTATTTCTAATAATGCGCATGTACCATTAACATTATTTTCATAATATTGTAATGGTTTTTCACATGATTCTCCAACAGATTTTAATGCAGCAAAATGTGCAACATAATCAATTTTATGTTTATTAAAAATATTTCTTAATTCATTTTTATTACGTATATCAACATTATAAAATATTATTTTACATTTTGTTATTTCTTGTACACGTATTAATGATTCGGGTATATGATTATCATTATCTTTGTATGAATTACACAAATTATCTAAAGCAATCACATTATATCCAGCATTTAATAATTCTAAAATTGTATGTGAACCAACATATCCGGCACCACCAGTTACTAAAATTGTTTTCTGTGACATATTATATTTAAATTTTTTTTTGTGTTTTTCTGCTATTAAATTGTAATTTAAACTAATTAAAATAAGATACTTTTTATAAAAAGTTAAAAAGTATAAAAAAAAAAAAAAAACAATGTATAAAAATATAAAAATTGAACTATTTAAACTGTGAAAAACAAACAAACAATTTCTTTATTTCTTTTTTTTTCTCAGTTAAACTGAGAAAATATTTTATTAAAACTTTTATTCTAAATGTTATTAAAACGCCTACACAATCTTCAGACACAAACTGCTCTCAAAAATGAGAGGGTGAATTTATATTTTTAGAGTCGTCGCAGTAGTTGGTACTTATAATATTGTGTGTTTTGTTTTTTTTTTTAGGTTATGTACAATATGTGAAATAAATGAACACGACGACGATTTAAAAAGCAAACAAAAATAATGATTATTATTTGTATGTACATACATGTTATCATTAATTTTTTTATTATTTATTTTTTTTTCTTTTTCAATTTTATTAAAAGTTATTTCATATTTTCTTATCGCTTATCAGTACATAGAATTTCATTTATCATATGAACATTAAATTTTTATATTTTGCGATAATATTGTTCAATGTATGGAGTAAATATACAAAATTATTCATAAGTATATTGTATACACACATCTTTGTGTATATGAATCTGCTTTTGATTGTGTAATGTGTGTGTATAGATATAATATTTTGTCGTCATCTATTATATATTTTAGATACAGAACATACAATATAAAGTAAATATAGAAAATACTTAAATAATATTCATAAATAATAATTTTCAATTCGATCAATTGGTTGCCCATGAAAGTAATTAAAAGCTGTATTATACAATTATTTTTTTAAAAAAAAATTTTTTTTTTTTTTCTGAGTAGAGAATTACATATTTTGTTTAT
Source organism: Bombylius discolor (assembly GCA_939192795.1). Taxonomy (NCBI): domain Eukaryota; kingdom Metazoa; phylum Arthropoda; class Insecta; order Diptera; family Bombyliidae; genus Bombylius; species Bombylius discolor. The sequence goes on from OW584240.1 coordinate 39,334,771, forward strand.
TTAATATTGTTTGTTAAGCAAAATATTAATGTGAATCTAATGACTAAATAATAAGTAATTTTTATCGTCTAGCATAAATACCAGACATAATTTATACAGTATTATATTGGACTCATTTAAATTGAAAATTTAAACCCTCTAAATATTTTATATTTTTATCGTTTCAGTTTTCATGAATTTTTTTTTTTTTTTCAAAAATTCAAGTTTAATTTCTTACCTAAAAGAAAAGCTTCTCAAATGAAAAAAATAAAACTTTCTCATGAAATTAATTTTTTTTGTTTTTTAAAAAAAAAGCTTTCAAAACTCTAACATTTTATTATTGTATCGCTTGACACTATATTTAACCTTCAGACAAGAAAAATGATTTTCCAGTTGTCGGGGGTGAATATCCGATTGAACTTTTTATTCAAAAAAAAAAAAATTTTTTTTTCTCAAGTAATCTTTCAAAATATTGTAAAGTATCTTTTGAATATACAAATATTTCTTATATTTACCTTATTTTATAATAAATTTATGTTTTTCTTAAACAAAAATACTCAAAAATTTTAAATTAAAAAGTTTTAGAAAATTTTTCAATTTTCAACAAAAAAAAACAACTTAAAGCTAATATTCATATTATTTAAATTTTAATTTTACAAATTAAAATAAATTTGGGAAATTCCATCGATTTTTAAAAACAAAAGAACTCATGTTCACCGATACATTCTTTAAAGATGATCTAGTTTTCAAGAAGTTTCATTTAGTATATTATTTTTATTCTTTAATATCTTTTTAAAAAGGAAAATTGCTAATATCTATTGATTTTTTTTACTAAGAAAAGAAACAGAAAGATAATTTTAAAATAACTTTAATACTATTATACACGAAATACCCAAACTTTCGAACGTATAATTTCTACTTTAATTTTATTTTTTAAAGCACAAAAGAAAGTACGCAAAAAAAAAAAAAACTTTGAATACTGCATACTAAATTTAAAAATCATCCAAGAAAAAATTCTTTATTCCTAGTCCATCCTACAAACAGCACACACAAATTTCCATAATAATAATTTGAATATAATACTGTGGTATTTCATGGCATCCATCTAATTTACATGCTGCGACTATTCCAATTTTTCGTTAAGTACTAGTATTATTAACAATCCATAATTTTCCTTATTTTTTTTTTTTTTTATACTTTTCGACAAACGAAAAATTGTTATGAAAATCCCAGTCGTTTATCAACGAATATATACACACAGATATTCTTACACACATTCATAATATATGCACAGAAAAAATTTCAAATAGATACATACATACATATATTAGACTATATAAAGCCCTCGTGTGATTAAAGTCACTTTTTCATTTTCAAAAATACATCGAATGAACTATGAACGTTTTTCATTCTATAACTATTATACCTACAAAATAGATCCTCAATCTAAAACCAAAATTCTATTTCATGAATAATAAAATACATTTTTATTCTTCTCTTTATTATTTTTTTTCTTCTTCAATTTACTGATGCCACATATATAAAATAACAGCATTATTTGTATATACCTAAACTATATCATTATTTTTATTATCAAGTAGGATATTCTATCTTGACAGGATGGTCATAAATCACAATGTCAAAAAAAGAGGAATCGCATCGATTTCAAATTTTTCCGCTTCCAACCACATTATATCGTAATGAAAAATTCATCTTTATTTTCTTTCTTTTTTCAACTTGTCTTTCATCAAAAAAAAAAACAAAATTTTCTTTTTTTTTTCATTTCAGTTTGATTTTTCAAATCGCCTGTCGACTTTATTTCGTCTACCCTTAAAATTACTTTCCATTATAATTATAATAAGAATACTTTCTTTTTAACAATTTCTATGATCCAGTTAATATGATGATGCCTTTCATTGGATAAATGTATCAAAATAAATCTGCGAGAAAAGTAGACAAGCAAGAAAAAAAAACATTAAAAAAAAAAAAAAATAAAGAAAAAAAAATGAATTCACTTTCGAAAAGCTTAACATAATGAATCCAATTTAATCTTATGAATCATTTTTCATAATAAGTTCGTCATATCCAGTTAAAATGATTTTAAATCTTTACAGAAAAAACAAACAAAAAAAATAAGGACTTTATATAATATCTTTAACATTTCCGCAGATTTTTGTCGTCGTTGTTGTTGTATCTTTTCAATCTACTACACTTTTTGCAGAATTAAAAATGCAAGGATATCGAATTTGATTCCATTGAAGAATAAAAATAAATGCTAAAACAAGGAAAATTAAAGACGGATTGATGTAATGAATTTTCATGAAAGACAATGCAATATAAAAATTAAAATTAAAGATAAATTAAAATGCACTCATTTATAAAAAATTTAAAAAATCTTTGTTTTGTTGCACTATTTGTCTACATAAAAGTATTTGAACTATATGAATGGGTAGATAGTTTTATTCTGAGGAGTTTTAAGATTATTTAAGATTAAGAATGTAAATTTACAGAATTTATAGATATTTGAATTGTTTTCTTTGAATTTGTAGAACTATAGTAAGTTTTTTGACCAGGATGTTCTTTGAATAGGTTGCAAAACAAACGATAGAAATCCATCTCGTAGAACGAAAGTTTTTCTTCACCTCTTGTCACTTCCACAATCAATTGCGAATTTCAGTAAGAATTGTAGAAAATGACCATGAGAAGACAAGTTTCAACTGAATCGGATTACAATTTTTTTCTTCTGTTTATTGTTTAAACTCATACCATACCATACATCCATACCATACCATTGTATAATTAAACAGATTAAAAAAGAAGAAAAAAAAACACACACACACAATTCCTCAAAGTTGTTCCAAAATTCTTTGATATTTAAATTTATTAAATGACAAATTATCTTCTTTTTTTCAACAATTACAAAAAAAGATACAAAAACCCAATTTAACTTGAATGTGAAAACCAAAAAATTTATTTCAAACAGCGCAGCCAAATATATTTTTTTAATCAAAAAGACGATTAAAAGAAAAGAAAAAAGAGCATTAAACGCAATAATCTATTTTATCTAATAATAGCCTTTTTTCTTTATTATTTCCTACGTAACTCTTTTAATATTTATTATACAAATATCCAAAAAAAAAAAAATTATCATGCACTAAAAATATATACAAAATAAACTTAACTATGTATATATCAACAAAAAAAAAAAAAAAAACTCAAAAGGTTCTCAAATTATCTACTAAATGTGCTACCGCTATGCAACCAATCAACCATTACATAAGATAAATTATATAATTTTACCTTTTCTTATTTTTTTTTTTTCTATCTAAACTGATTAATGACCTAAAAATGCATGTTTCGGTACCTTTAAAGTTTATTTTATTTATGTCTCTTTTATTCTAGACCATAATATTGGAATTATAAAAAAAAAATAGATAACAACAACAAAATACAATTTAGGAAGTAAAAACCAAATGAGAAAAAAAATTTTAACAAAAATTTATTTTGTGTGGTCAAAAAACAATGTATAAACATTTTTACTGTTTCATAGTAAAAAGTTCAATTTAATACAATATACACCTGCTTCATGGTCCATTCCGCATACTCAACAGCTATATACACTTTATAAATATTTGAAAACAAACAAAAATACAAACAAACTTTCTTTTATTAGTGAACAAATAATGTACATACGGTATGGTATTACGTGAACTTTTATCGATAGAAAAATGAAGTAGACGAATAGATAAAAATAAATGTTCTCAATTTTTTTTTTTTCAGAAAATAGGTTTTTGGATATGAAAAAAAGTTTTAATTAAGTTCGAAGGATGTATGGAAATATTTTTAATTTTTTTTTTTTCACGATTTAAACCCTGTTTCATTCTGTTTAAAATATTCTTTAAAAATCACCCGTTTTCTTTTAATAATAACTTTTGAACATTCAAAACATTATGGTATATTAAATGTTTTTTTTCCAAAAATATCTATTTATTAAATAATCTAATTTAATATGATTGAGATATAACATTATCACACCCATATTGTCATTTCCACACAATTTTCATGATTAAAATGGACAACAATAGAACATCAGACCTTATAAAAAAAGAAAAAAAACATAATATTTGGATAACATTCATCTTTAATAGTGTCTAATAAGTGTATAAGAACAAATATTATTCACAATAATAACATGATAATGAACATCATTAAACACATAAATATATGGTACCATATGATGGTGAATATCCTTAAAACAGCAGGCGTTCACTTGTTAGTAGGTGTTACAAAAATTGACCATTATTTTTACAAAAAAAAAAAAAAATCACCAATAAAAATAAAACCTAAGCGTTCTTGTATACAAAAACTTGAGAATATTTATATAAATTACTTAGAAAACTTTGACATTTTGTGTTTTTTTTTTTTTTTTTAGATATCATCAATATAATATGATTTTGAATTGTTATAAAAGCCATTTGGTTTTGTTTAATGGTGGTAACAATTTTATTATTGGTGTTTTTTATGGCTTAATTGTAATAAAATCATATAAATTGAATAAATACTTGAATAACTCTGTCTTTGGGTTAAAGTTTTTGGAAAATAAAATAGATTTATCATATGGATAAACATTTGAGAATTCTAACTTTTAAAGATTGAATGTGAAAACAATAATAGAAATGAAGCAAGAAAAAAAAATAAAAATTATCAGGAGCCTAAAATTATGCAGAATGTATGCAATATATTTTTGTTTTAACATTTTAATGTTCTTTACTTCACTTTGAAAAATACCGTATGTGTGCAAGTAGATAATAGACTATAGAGGACCTACTTCGTACTTACTTACTTGGACTTACTTTCGAAAACTTAAAAAATAATTGAACTTACTACAATCAATCACTGTTTGCACATTAGGTGGTTAAACCAGTTATTTTGCGCTGGTTGTAACAATAATGGTATAATTTTTTCCAACTTGGTATAATAAGAATCATCAAAAATAATTTTAGCTTCACGGTTGTAATACACTCATACTCTCGTTACAACTGGTCGTGTCACCTTCAGGATGTAGTTTGAGCAGTTGTAAAAACAGGATTTATAACCGGTTTGCGTCGTTGTTACAACAACCTAATGTGTACAGGCTCAATGGACAGACTTCGAAAATTCTATTATGCAGTCTGTCGACCTATGGACGTATAACTTTTATCCATTATCGATCAGTTTATCTATTTAGTCTATAAATCTAAAGAGTTTAAAATTTATTGAAAACAAATAAAAAATTATAAAATAATTAAAATTTCAAATAACGAACTCATCACCTTTTTAACACTCACCTGGCAAAAGTTTTCTTCTGAGCCAACATAACCAGCTAAGTGTCTAATTTATTTTTCATTTTTTTTTTTAAATAATGATTAATTTTGACATGAAAAATATGAAAATTCAAGATTCACTTTTTTAATTTTTCCTATCATGTTTTTTTCTCTCTATAATTAATCATTTTCTAATCTATTAATTAAATTTCACGTTTAAAATATGCAAAACAAAAAAATTTTTTTCTTTCTTTTCATCACTTTCAAGAAAAAAATTTTACCACTTTGGCAACCAATTATTTAAAAAGAAAATTCGTTTTTTTTTTTTTTTTCTTACAAAAAGATCTCTAATTAAACTTTTAAAATGATTAAAAATAAAAATTAAACTTTAAAAAGAAAATAGGAAAACTTGTTAGAAAAAAAAATTTCCCTTATTAGAAAATAACATGAAAGGTCATTATCGTTCATATTCATCATCACCAAGCAAAATGTTAAATTTAGAGCTTGCTACTTAAGATAATGATTATTTTTATGGTAAAGTAAACTTAAATAAGATGAAGCAAAAAAAAAAAAAAAAAAATCATCGTTTAGAAAACCTTGACACCCTCAGAAACCTTTTTATTTTTTTTTATTTTTTTTTTTCATCCTTATACACATATACAAAATTATTACAAACACTTTAAATCTTAAATAAATATGTAGATGTCTAGAGAAATATTTTGTTTTTTATCACCACAGAAAATCTTTTTTAAGAAAAAAATCCCTTTTATCCTGTAATTGAATTTTCGTCCTTTAACCTCTTGGTTGGTTTGTTGTTGGTTCTTGTTAAAGATGATCTTCCATCACCATTTCGCCTTCAAAGATTATTGTATTTTCATTTTTCGTTAAACATAGTCATCGTAATTTTTCCTTTTTTTTTCCAGTTAGCAATAGTTTGTATTTATATACGTAGTCAATACCTGATGTTTAACGATAAAAAAAAAATGTTTTTTTTTTCTTTTTCCTTTGAAAAATTTTCTTCACTTGAATTCACAAAAAATTAAAGAAGCAAAATTGAAGAAAATAAAAAAAGGGTATCGTATACTACACACTTAAACTAAAAGTGATCTGATTTTATTTTTCCCTTTTTTTAAGAGAAAGTAGATATGTATACACGAGTACATATGTATATATTTTTTTTTATGCTTTCTAGTAGTATTTTATTTGATATGTGCGGTTTAAAGTTTTTGAAAGGTTGTCATTAAAGCAGATAGGGAAAATTGACGAAAAAAAAAATAAATTGAATATTGCTTTTGACCTGCAATATTTTTCAATAAAATAAAAAAAAAATTATATTCAAAGAAAATATCCTTACTGAATGAGTCTTCTAATCTAAATGTGATGATGTTGATGACGATGACGTTGATGATATCTAAGGAAATGTGTATATACTCGTATTTATTTATTCTTTTTTAAAGGGATCTCACTCTTATATCGCATACACAATTCTTGAACACACAAAAGTATCTCAAAAAAAAAAAAAAAAAAAAAAAAATCATCTTTAGTTTCTATTGAAAAATATTTCGAAGCTACTTGTTTTTTTTTTTTTTTTTTGTATTTATTTTTTCAAATTCATCCAATAATTTTTACTTTTGTTAATCTTATCCTTGATTTGCTTTATTAAAAAATTAAAAGTTCAATACAAAAACAAATTTCCTTATTTCTTTGTACATAAATTTTTCTTTCAGTTCATTGAATTTATAATGCAATAAAAATTAAAAATTTTATTACAAAAAAAGTAAAACAAATGAGAAAAAAAAAGTCTGTTTTCTTTTTCTAAAAGGAATTTAATTTAACTGAAATTCTTTCCAAACGAAAAAATAATAATAAAATAAAATAAACAAATTGGTTTTCTATATTTTTAATTAAAAGATAAAGGAGAAAGAAAAAATTGAATAGATATTATCATAAAGACAGTTCTAAAGAATATCGAAAATTCCCATCACTGACATTAATGCACTAAATCTCTGGAAAGGATACTCGCCCTCTGAAACTTTTATCTTCATTCTACTACATCCTTTGAAAGCTCCTTTCAATTATAGATTTTTATTCAATTTTGTATCGTTTACTATCACTTGCTTCTTGATCTTTCCCTTGGTCAGTTTGTATCTATGTTTAATGAAATTAATAGTTGCTCACATGATTTTAATTCTTTTTCATTTTATATACAAACATGTTCAATCTATTATATTTGAGCTTTCCGTTTTTAATAAAAAGAAAACGTATATTTTTCAAATTATATCTCTTCTGTGTTTATTTAATCCTGAATTTAATGCACTGTAAATTCGTGTATTATCTTACAAAATTTATGATTTTTATCTGGAAGAATTTTACAAACTTCATTTCTTAATTAATCACATCTTAAAATTCAGAAAAAAATTATCATTATCTCCTAGAACCATCGTCAACTCAACAATATTATTTATTGACAAAATCTTTTTTTTTTCACCATAAACTCTTTTTTTTAAGCTCCATCTCTTCAAGATTTTTCTAAATTAGATCCAAGTCTCTGATTTTCGACACAGTAAAAATTGAAAAAAAGAAAAAACGAATTAATTAAAATAAGTTAAAATATCTTTTATAATTTTCAAACAGCAATCATTATTTCTTTTCAACATATATTTTTTGCAATATATGAGATTACATCCTTATGGGTGGTCATAATAAAATATGAATAAATTATCTTTTCATACCAGTTAACCAATTATTTACAATTAATTAACAAAAAATATATATCGCATTTTATATATATAGATACATAGCTGAAAAATAATTAAACTTATACTAATTTTAATGAAAAATGTTAGTTGTCATCACTAGATAAAAATATGACAAACTATTATATGTGTAGTACAGTAGTTTTTTGTTGCAAATTATCCATAAATGTAGTGTTTAACAACATGATATTATTACAAGAAAAGATACAAGACCATACATATATATAGATATACTGAAATAATATTCATTAGTATTTTATACTTGATGTTGTTAGATAACAAAAAAGTATGTAGTAGTTCAATGTTATTGTTGTATATACAAGTTTTTAATCAGATGACTTGCTATATTATAAAAGAATATGGCAATAAATTAAAAAAAAAAAAAAAAGTTAATGCACTATAAGCATAAAATAAATGAATTAAAAATGAATGATAGACATAAAAAGTAAAATAAACATGAAACACATACAAGAAACACACAAAAAGATAGAATTTATGAACATATCACATCAATAAGAGATAAACATAATAATGAACTATACAATAACATTTGTAATTTCTCCTGTATCACTCAATCATCATAATTATCATCATTCATCAATAAAATATAAAAAAAAATAAATAAATAATAAAATAAAGAAATTCAATATTTTCCTTATTTGTGTATCTTGTTTAATTCTGTGCAAAAAATAAAAAAAAAAATAAATATAAAACAGAATAAAAGATTATGGTTGACAATTAATCTAAGTATGATGACATGAAATGAAAAGCATTGCAAAAATAAGAAAGGAAGAAGGAGGAGTCATGTACGATAAATTATGATAACCCTTCGTAAAGGAAAAAAAAAAATTGTTTTCCTTTGAAAGAACAAAATTATAGTCCTAAATTACTAGCAACTGAAGAAATAATGTTTTTTTTTTCTTTTTGTAGAATTTTTTTTTTGTTGTTGTTGAAATTAAGATAACATGATAATGAAAAGAATTTATTATTTTCAATATATCATAATAATTGCTACGTTAATTATATCTTTCACTAGAAAAAAAAAATAAATAACAAAGATAGGGAATACATATATTTTCTCAGGCTTGGCAAAAAATCAAATAAATTAATTTATGATTGTGTGTTGAAATGTAATTTATCTATTATCTTCTTTTTTATTTTTTAAATGAAATTAAATCCTGTGTCTTTTATAATTAATTAAATGATATAGTGTTACAAAAAACTAATTGTACATAGTAAAAATTAAAATTTATTCAATTAAAAAAAAAAAAAACAATTTTAAATCCAAAACACAAATTATGTGACTAAAAATACTTTTAACAAACAAATTTAGAATTACTTCAGTCGATAATACCAATAAAGTGTAGAAATAAAAATTTAATACTGTACAGTCTCTCTTCAGGTGATATACATATGTATGTATGTATATGTTATGTACGTTCCACCAATTTCAGAAAAAACAGCATTGAAAAATACATTTTTTAAAACCGAATAAACCCCTCGAAAACCAGAATTTGAATAAAATATGTACCGTATAACTTTAAAATAGAATAAAAAAGAAAACGACTTTAGTTCGAAAATGTCCTAAAAAATTATGCTCCTTTACAGTTACCCAACTTTTTCCCCCCTTTAAGAAACTAATCTGCAATTATATTCAAAAATTTTGCAAATAAATGAAAACATGTCGGTTATTCACTATAATTATGTTGGGAAAAAAATCCAAGTCAATTTTTATGGTATACTTGGTTTATAAGTCAAAGTCAGTACAGGCAACATAGCCATACTTTTCTATATTCTTTTACACTACTGTGTTTGTATAAATCTGTCTCTTGTATGGGGTGATCAGATCTCAATTTTAGTTTATAATTTATCAAAAACATTTACATACATATATTTTAAGTTATCAGAAACTAATTGGGTACTGCCTCCATAAGCACAATACTGACTTCGATTTATAAATATACATAGATAAGATTACTGAATAAGCTTATAAATACATAAAACATTTTAAAAATAACAATAAAAAAGAAAACTCACCTCAAAGGATGTTCAAATTTATGCACAATAAAATCAAGGTTAATTATATTATAAATTTCACAAAAATAAGACAATAATAATAAATTGTTAAAAAAAAAACATGCACATAAATCAAATTCATTAATTCTTACATTTTTTATGACAAATTTCAAAGAAAATTATCTTTAAAAATTTTGGTGTTTAGTCTCCATGACAAATCCATAAACTTTTTACACTTGAATTATGGCAGATTTGTTTTTTTTTTTCATTCTCTCTCTCTCTATCTCTCTCTCTCTCTCTTATACAAAACAAAGTTCCAAATTTTATTTTTATTTAATGTCGCGTTTAAAAAAAGTTATATGACAGTTTTAATACTGAAAAAAAAAACCTAATGCATTTTAAATTTAGTCATATACCACTTTAGCTGTGGTTTCATCTTAACTCATTAAGAACACACTTTTTATCTGCTTTCTTTAAAACTGTAAAAGTATAGTATATTATTCAGTGTTCTATCTAAAAAGGATTTTTTTTTATTTTTTTTTAAAAAAAAAGTGTGTTTAAATGCTTACAGGTCAGGTGGTATAATTTATTCTGACAGTACATTTAAGTTCTTAAAATTAAAAAAAAAAAATATGTACATTCATAAAAGCACTTTTGTTTTTATTATACACCGTAATAATTTTTTTCTTCTTTTAAAATTATGCTTAAAAATAGCACTTATTTCGCACTTAATACAACTCTTAATGTGTTCTAATAAATTATTCTTTGTAAAGACATTAAAAAAAAAAATTCTATCTCGCCATAAAAAAAATTTTAAATGAAAAAATAATTTTAAAATATTCTCTCAGAATGGATTTTCCTAAACCAAATTTGGGTGTGTGGAGTAGCGCAAAAAAAAAAAAAAAAAAAAAAACAATATTTTAAGTAGATATTACACGATACTACTTTTAAATTGAAATTGCGAAAAAAAAAAAACAATTTAAAAATAAAAAAGTAGATATTAGAAAAAATTCAATGATACAAAAGCCTCCCTCGATATTTTATTTACTATTCCTCTTCAAATTTTTTATTTTTTTTTTTCAATTTTTTTTTCATTCTATTCTTCTAGTTAAAATAGGAATGTCAACTTCAGCGTTCGAAAAAAAAAAATGTTGTGATAAGTTGATGTCAAACAAACGAAATTGATTAAAATTTTTGTGCGTTTTACCATGAAATTGATATCATTGTATAGTACTATCTAAATTTCTAGTGTCAGAACATAGGAAAAAAAAAAGTAATTTGACGTTATTAAATTAATTTTTTTTTTTTTTCAATTAGAAAAAAATTATTCAAATTTCAAGAATTAATATGTATGAAATAAAGTTGAAAGTCAATGAAATATAAATTTTTCAGGAATGAAAATCGAAGTTTATTAGAAAGTTTATCAAAATTAAGATAAAAAAAAACGAAGATGTTACATTTGTAACATCTAGCGAAGATAATTACTAATTGTATTGATTTTCGCTTTATTTCATTATAAATGATCTTCAGAACTTGGATAGTTAAAGCAAGTATCTAAAATTTTTTTTAGAAAAATTAGTAACTGAGGATGGTAGTTCTGTAGAATCCATTCGTTTTCGTATTCGTATGAGTAGCAATTCATTCAAATCCTCGGTATTGAAGTAATTGAGGTTATTGTTCATATACGCAAGTACAAAGACCATCTACAAAAAGACTAATGCTAAGCATGTCATCGAATAAATGCGTTCTATTCCAACAAATTTAGTGGTTCATACTCCACTTAAAACTGAAGGTTATCAAGTTAAGAATAATTTCAAGTTAACTTTGAAAAGTTAAAGTTCACATTCGACTACAACAACAAACAATTTTCTGAAATTTGATTGTCTAAACAAAAATTTCGAATCCAAATCTCTCACTTGTCTCATTAGTTTCAGTTTTTATCCTTTTTCTTTTACATAAATTCTATTGTGAAACATTCAGCATCAGAACAGATGTTCAAAAAGCCAACAAAACAAACAGTTCAAATTCATTTAAACGTATACATATTTCATTTGTTCCCTAAACAACTACAACGTATGTAATGTATCAAATATTCAATTTTTTTTTTTAAGATACTAGTATATGTACTCACTTCTTTATTAACATACACTCATGAACATGTCAAGAGTTAATCGATCAAGTGTGTCCTTTTTTTTTTTACTTCCAAATTGTTTGAAGTTGATTGATTTATTTATCTGTCAAATGTTGCTAATATTTTCTTTTTCTTTCAATTTTCTTTTTCTATAGTGCAATGTACACTTCATGATATATTCATATGTTATTTTTCACGTAATGATACTAAAACGATAGAAAAAATAAAAGAATTATATATTAAAGTCATTTATTTCTACAAAATAAGAAATAAACAACAACAACAACAACAACAAAAAACCCATTGCATGTCATGATAAGATAGATAGTTTCATGGAGCAGTATTTGAACTTTTCAAATTTCTCTTTTCTGTTAATTTAAATCCTTGGATGTATGTAGCCAGGATAAGTATCAGACAAAATAATTAGTAGGTGACATATGACATTGTAAGACCTTTGATATATCCTCAAACTTTAGACAAGGTGACATGTTATGTGAAGTCTCAAGTCATAGATGAAACTTGATTAATTTTTAGTACTTGCGGTGAGTAAATGTTCACACTTTTGGTTCATCACAAAGAGGAAAAAATAAAAGATTAAAAAAGCCAAGCAAAATATGTTTTTCTCATTTTTTTTTTTTCAAATATTTTTCGGTTATCTTTCGACAATTTAGTGTTCAACAAGCGGAAAAAATCTGCTTCATACATGAGAAGAAGAAGAAAAAAGAACAACAATAAATCAACTTAATAAATTTCAATTTTCATGTTGAGTGGGTAAAATGAACATTTATCAAAAACTATTCTTTAAATTGATTTTTTTTCGTCTGTTTTTTCAAATGTAAACCTGCTTTTGGTCACAAAATTTATTAAATTGTAAAAAAAAAAAACATCAATTTGAGTAAAATGAAAATAAAAGACTTACCCTTGAAAGATTTTTATTTAGAAAAATATTTTATTATCCGATGACTGTTTTTATTTTTATTTGTTTTTTTTTTTTCTATTTTTGTTAAAAATGTTGAATTTGAAAGCTTCTATTTTTATTACTAAATCTTTATCATTATTTTTTATTACACAAACAAATGTTTAGGCTTCAAATTTAAAAAAAAAAAAAAAAGAAAAAGGAAACAGGATAATAAAAACAAAATGTAATTTCTTATAATCAATGAATTTCAAATTTTTTCACTCAAAAAATTTTTAACCGATTTTAAAAAAGACTATACTAAAATTGTAGTTTTGAATCTTCTGCAAATATTCTGACACTAATTTTGTTCATTGCAAACATCAATAGAATTTTTAAGAAATCAAAAAATACGTTAAGAATCTAATCTAATCCTTTTGGAAAATTCAAAAAAATTATATACATACGAGTATTTTCAATATTTTGATTAAATTGTACTTTGGAAACAATTTTAAATAAAATATTCAATTTTCAATCTTATGTGTTTTTTATTTTTTTCAACTAAAATAAAATATATGTATTTTATTTTTTTTTTTCAATTAAATTAAAATGAAGTAAAAATTTTTAAAAAACTACACATAAATAATTTCGTATTTTGACTACAAAAAATGAAATTGAATAAAAGAAAAATACATTAAACTTTATTACATTATTTTGTAAAAACTATAAAATAAAAAAAAAACAAAAAAAAATAGAAAAACATTATTTTCAAAAAAAAGCAATGAAAATAAGATGCTTTATTCTCATTTGTTCCATTTGGTTAATATTTGATAAAGCTTTGATATAAAAAGATTCTATCTGCAGTCGTCAGTGATATTGCAAGAAAAAAAAAAAACCAAACAAGATAGTATTCTCATAAGGATATGTTGTAATTTCATTTACCATGTTTTCCATTTTAAATTCATGGAATTTGTATGTTTTTATTTTATTTTATATTTTTTTTTTTATACAAAAGCGTTCTCCATGATGATTATACATACAAACACATACATATGTATGTACATACATCATACATATATGTATATGAACGTTGTACATGAACACATATATGAAAGAAAATTGTTATAAATGACGCTCATGTTCCTTCATAATAGGAACTTTTGTTTGCCTACATGAAATAACAGCAAAAACAAAGTTAAAAAGTTTTTTCTTTATTTTAATTTTTAATTTTTTTTTCTTTCTTTTTTTTTTTTTTTCTTTAGAAAAAAGGAAAACAAATTTTACTTTTCTTTTGGCAAAGGCAGAAAAGAAACTTTAACAAGTTTTAAAGATGTCGAAAAATATATAACACAATTATGCGGATGTTTGCACGTATGTAATTGTACAAACCGTGTAATGTTTCATGTGAAAAAACAAGAAAAATAAAATAAAAAACAATTTTTTTTGTAAAAAATCCTTTGTTTTCTTTGAATGGATTTTGTATAAAAGCTTTTTGTAGGGTGGTGCTTAATGAATATCATAATTCGATCGATCGAATTTCCACAAAAATTTCGACGAAAAAATGTTTTGCTATTTCGTAAGACAATCGAAGTCGAACAATAATTGGTTATTGTGAACTAATTCTCATTTTGACGTCATTTTTTCAGTTAAATTTCAAATTTTTTTTTAAAATGAAAGGAAAGTTAATTAACAAAAGCTTTTTGTTTTTAAATAAAAGATACAGAAGAGTTTATAGTGTAAAGAAAATTAAAAAAATAAAAATTTTCTTTTAAAAAAATTAAAGTGGCTCATGTTTATAAAAAAAATTTTGCCATTATGAAAAATTATTTATATTAATTTTGTTTTATTAATTTTTTAAATTTTTTAATAATTTATAATAGAAAATTTTATCAATACTATGTAATATAATATTAAAACATACATTTTCACAAATAATCAGCAATCAACTATAAGCAATCAAACATTAATTAACCTTAATCTCAAAATTCGTACATATTAAAAGTACGATCAAATCGAAAAAAATCGAACTTCATAAATTAACATAATACCATTTTCGAAAATCGAAATTCGATCGAACATCCATAGTGTTTTCGTTAAAATAAGGCTTGAAATATTGAAATTGTTCAATTTTTAACTATTGAATTTTTAATTTTTATGATGAACAAATCTTGAATTAAGTTTGAAATTTTAACGAAAAGGAAAAAACATAAAAAATTTTCTTAAATATCTTTTCTCTTGGCTTTTTAAAAGCAATAAAATTTGGTTTCAAGATGATAGATGCAGCTCATTAAATTTGAAAACATGTAGGACTGACACTAATAAAGAGTGCAAATAACACTTCATCCCTTTTATTATTTTGAAATACAAACTTACATATCTTTAGGTACTTCTGTATATTTATAGGTTATCCTGAAATAATAACAAACAAGAGCTCCAATAATTCAAGGACTATTGTAGTGTAAATTACAAACCCTATCAATCGCGGTAGGCTAATTAACCTTAATTTTTTTAGGGTTCATTATGAGCTGGTATCATTTCCCTTTACTATATTTTATACAATTTATATTTCCCAGCATCTGTTTTAAATTTTTCTTTCACATGTTTATTGGTCATCATCATTATGTGTACAAGCCTTTAACAAATAAAAAAAAAAATACCATAATCATAAAGACCACACAGTGTTCACATCTCACCTCATGAGAAGAAAATTTAACTTTGATTGTGAAAGAAAAATTACATAGTTATGTCATTTTTTCAAGATGAAAGAGAAATTACAAAAATAAAACATAATAAAAAGAAAGAGAAATGAAACAACGCGTATAACATTTAGAAATTCCAATGTTAAGATCTAGTTAAGATGGGAAATTTTTATACTTTAAATAAAAGACAGGTGCATTAAAAGTCAGCTTCTTTTTAAGAAGTGTGAGATTATATTTTCTTAGGTAAATAAATTAATTCTATCAATATGTTTATTTGTTTGTTTTTTTCTTCTTCTTCACATTATTTGAACAGTGACGCCTGAAAACTGATTTTTTTTCGGGGTCAGAGACTCTTAGTCCTGGATTTTTTTCTAACAACTTTAATTAACACATTCGTACTTTTCCTAGTGTCTTATATTTACTTTTTATTTAAAAGATATTCTTATAACACATTCCATTAGCGTGGAATTATGCCATGGTATGCAATTATTCTTGATGTTTTCTGACCAATAATATTATGTCTATGACTTAAAGGCACGACTTTCGTTTTATGAAAGAAGTTTGACAAGTAATCTCCTAGCAGATGCTCGAGAATAGTTTACTCGTTTTTAAGTTTTTGTTTTAAAGAAGAAGAATACTCTAAAATGATAACAATTTCATAACGCATTTCCTGTAAGCGTATTTACCGACTCCTCATTTTTTTCCGGTAACATATATCTTCTTTTGTTCTTTGTTCTTTTTTATACGAACATTCACCCTAACAATTAAAACTATACGTACGCCTTTGTACTGAAAACATATTTTTTTTAATACCTGACCTTTCATCTTTTTTTTTTCTTTTTTGTCGTATATTTTTCAACTCCAAAGGATAATTGCCTCTACCAGACATACTCGTATCTAATTTGAATTTAAACTTAACAAAAAGTGAAAAAAAAAAAATTCTTAATTGAAATAATTTTTATAATTCAGTGAATTTTTCTAATTCTGATGAACAAATAATAATCATAAAAATGGAAGCCTATAAAAAGTGGAAGAAAAAAAGAAAGTAAAAAAAAAAACAACAAAAAATAAAAGTGTGATAAATAAACTAAAGTGCTACTTTTTATACATTCGGCTCATTAATGTCTGAATGTAGTTATTGTGTTTTTATTTTTTGTTTCTGTCTTTTTTTCGATGCCGACAATAATTTTCTCATATACAAAATATTCTAGACATTTTTTTTTTTTCGTTTAGGTGATTCTGTTAATATAATGATCATCATGATGACCATTATGATGATGATGCTACAAGAAAAAAAAAAAAAGAATTCAAATTTTAATAGAATTTAATGGTAATGCGTCCTTTGTTATATTAGCTTCCATCATAATATACTTAAAATTTAAGAAGAAGTAATTTTATTTAATTATATATAATTTCCTGGCAGTCAAAATAATGATAATGGGTTTGTCGCCACATTTTTTAATGAGTTTTTTTTTTTTTTAAATTTATTTGAAAAGAACAAAATTTGAAATTCCCAAAAATATTATGTTGAAAGGTGTAATGTGAATTACATGTTTAGTGTGCAATTATCATATGAAAAAAAAAGATAAAATTGAAAAAAAAAAAAATAGGTGTAGTGGCAATGTTCTAATGATCATTAATTAGAAAATTCTTGAATTTTTGTCTTACGAATCAAATGTGTATTTTTCTTCTTCTGTTTTCAAAAAATTCAGAATATAAATTAAACAGATTCCCTTTTTTTTTTTTTTTTTGTTAAAAACACACATTTAATGTTTTTACACAACAAATATTGCAATATAAATTGAAAAAAAAATAAAAACTCTTTTAATATCCTTTAGAAAATAACTTAAAAGAATTGGAATATTCATTATCCTTACGATTATAACTTAACGTTATTTTAAAAGTTAACATCCTTCATTGATAAGATTAATTATAGTTTTTGAACTAAATTTTTGTTTTTTGTACTTTAAAAGAAAAAGACACAGTGTTTTCAAAAATTATTGTGATAATGCAATGGAGATTAAATTAAATGTATTGATAGATAAATAGTAAAAAAAGAAGCCATAATAAACACAATTTGCCTTGCAAATCGAAATTTTGTTACCTTTATCTTGTAACGTATAGCTTCAACCGATATTAATATTTAAAAAGTACAGAAAAAATTTCCTCTGTACAAATAATTTTTGAAAGTACTGTACATATGTACTTATATATGTTTTTCGACAATAAATAGAATGCTTTTCATTTTAATTATTAACTTTTGTGTCAAATTAGAATATTCATTACAATTTTATACTCTGAATGACTGAATAACAATTTAGGTATATTCATGCCATGGTGCATTGTTAAAAATCCAAAATTTGCAATAAAGATTCAGCAGACCTAAAAAATTAAAATCTCAGTGCGCACAAGTTAGCCAAACTCATTCTAACGAACGCGAACGGTTTAAAAATTAAAATAGTGTAACAATTTTTAAAATTTTGAAATTTGTATTTATTTTTTGTTTAAATAATTAAAGTAATTAATAAATAAAAGTAAAAAATAATAGTAATTAAATAAATGAAAAAAATTACTAACTGATGGTATTGACTAGCTTTTCCTTAATGATTAATCTCTATTTTAGAAAATTACATATTGAAAGTGCATATATCATTCAACAGTTTGTAAAAAAAGGATCAAATCAAACTATAACAGAAAATTCTTTGTCTAATTTTTAATTAAAATTTTTTTTATTAATTTTCAAATATTTCCTTAACAAAATTTAATAATATTGAATGTATTTTTCTGTATTTGATTTTCCTTTTTCTACACATTGTACTACTAAAATAGAAAAAAAAAACAATAAAAAGCAAACACAATTTAAGTAATCAATAAAGTATTGTAATACAAAAATTTAGGTTAGGTAAATATCGAATATATAAAAATATTTTTCAGTGTATGAAAAGACATTTTCTGCTTATGCTCTGAGCTATAAAAAAAATTAATAAAAAGAAAAACTAAAGTAAATCATTTTTTCCTTTTTTTTTCCTTCTGATTTTTTTTTTGTACAATTTCTAATCAAAAACTAAGTCATAAAAAAAAAAATATGGAAAAAAATGGAAAATACATTTTCATAGAATTTTATTGAATTCAAAGCTTCCTTTTTTTTGGTAAAAAGAATACGACAACAACAAATTTTAATATCAATAAACCCATAAGATGCAAATATTTGATAATAAAATATCATATATTCATATGGTGCACATCATGCATAACTTTTTTTTTCCTTTTTTCATTTTTTTAAAAATATGATAAAAGCATATAAGGATAATAAGTAAGGATACATAAAATTTTGTGTATGTGTAGAAAATGAATTTTGAAAATAATATGTGATGTAAATTTTATTTATAGAAAAATTGAATTTTGCATTTCATTATTCAGATTATCCGAAAATTCGTAATCCTTTTAAAATTTCATAATAAAACGTATCTTCTGAAAAATAACTGAATCACATAGTCGAAATTGCTACTATTTTTGTAATTCAGTTTTTCAGTTTTTTTTTCCATTGACACGGATAATAATGGACAATAATTTGATTATTAATCAAGGTGTTGAAAATGAAAAAAATGCACGGTTTTACAACTGTTTTTTTTTTACCTACGTATATGTATCTGTATCTTATGTTGTATTTGAGCTTATAATTTCTTCTTTTTCTAATTTGATTCACCTTTCAATACTCTATATACATATCTACATGTAAGTATATCTATAGCAGAATATTTTTTTTTGTATTTTTCTGTTATAAGTTGTTTAACTTTAAAATCGTGACTCAATAGCCCTAACGTAACAATATATACATATATACATAGTGTACGGAAGAAAATTATTGGTTAGTAGCAACAACACCAATCAGTTTTTAAATTTATACAAGAAAGCACACTCTGTCACGTAACCTTACAAAGGTGCATACTTGTAATACGAACGAACAGCAGCCAGATACAGCAGCAGTTACTTATATACTCGTACATATTTTTACTACTGAAAAGAAGATTGATAAGCAATCTAAATTTCGATTTTATTGTTTTTTATTATTACAGTAAAATTAATTTTGTTTTTTTTTTTTGTTTTATTAGCTTTATTTTCGATTTGTTTTATTTTGTCTTTTTTTATTTTTGTTAATCTAAAGAAAAGACAAAAAAGACAATACAATATACAAAACAAGCAACAAAAAAAAGTAAATAAATAAACTCATGAAACGATGTAACATTGTGTAATTTTATACTTGAATGCAAAATTTCATTTGATAAAATTTAATTTAGAAAATATTTATTCATGAATAATAAATGGGACATCACGTTCTGAATTACATTGAATAATTAATCTTTGAAGGTTAAGGTTCTTCTTGATATTTTGTTTCCTAAAAGTAGCGTGTATATAGTAAGTTCAGTCAAATTAAGGTCAAATAACAAAACGGATTTTAAAAAAGATTTAAGTATTATTTAAGTGAAAATTACTAGAGGCAAAATATTGTAAAACAAAATACTAGATAAGAAGTGTTGAAACGTGTGTAAGCGTGGGTATTATCATTAAATATGTATTCCTTTTGAAAGGCGCATGCTTAAAAGAGATTTCAGATATTTCGCGAAAAAAATGTTTTATTTTTTTGAATGTCAATTAAAAATTGGAGCAATGTTATCTATACTTACTCTGTAGTAGAACCTCAGGAGAAATTTCAAAACACTTTATATTTGTTTAGAAATTGTTCTTTTGCTAGACGTCTCAGCAAGCCCCTCTATCTTCTTTTATCTTCCGGATACCATACTTTTTGTTCAGAAAACTATCCAGATCCTGTTTAACATCAAAGCATCAGGTCGAGAAGAGTTTCCAAAAGAATTTCTACAATACAAAATAGAAGCAACATCAATAGAACTCAACCCAATACTGGAATCAATATAGACTACTGATAAAAACCCATTGAGCTAGAAAAAAGGATTGATATAGATATTAAAACTACCCAAGAATACACTGGATACAAGAAATATAAAAATTTCTCCCACTCTTTATAATCACCAAAACTTCAAGTACTCCCATAACTTTCTCCAACTTTTTGTTTTTTTCATCTTCATGCACCAGCTCTTTGCTAACAAAAATGCAACAAAGAAATATTCCCATGTTTTAGGTCATCAATAAAAAAAATTAAAAAAACACAAACCTTTCTCTTCTCTATGTGTCAGCATTGCACTTGGCAAGTGGAGGCCTGTAAGACTTCAAAAAGCAAAAAAAAAAGTCGAAAACAACTTTAATGCACCCAAAAACACGCAAATTTTAAATGTATCTGTCACAAGTGTGTTCTCACTTTTGACTCTTTATTGCAAAAGTTCATTTCAAATATCAAATAAAATATTAAAATGTAATACATACTTCTTTTTTTTTTTTTTTTGACGTATGTACAACTTCTTATGAAATTCTAAACAACTGAAAAATTTTATTTTTTGAAGCATTAAAAAGAAAACAAAAACAAAACATAAAATACATACTTATCACTTATGATTATAATTGACGTTAACTTGTATGAACAACGATCATTTAAAACTTTTAATTAATCATTCACTATATAACTTTATAAGTACATTATTAAAAATGTACCATAGATACTTTACTAATACAGCACCGATTGTATAAAAATTATTCATTAAATTGCAATTAAATTCATTGCAATTTCATAATTTTAAACTGAAATCATGTTTAATACCGATTTTCTGATAAATAATAATTAAAACCAACTAAACATATAAATGTATATATTATGTGTATTATGTATGATCAATTAATGGACATATTTTAAAAATTGAAAGTAAAAATAAATAAGAAAATTCAACAACAACAACAACAACAAAAAGAAGAATTTTCCCTTCGAAAATATTGTGTAAGAAAACATGTTATTTGATTGCTTTTGACTGTTGCAGCGTTACAAAATGCAAAATATTTCCTTTTACTTTTATTTTTATTTATTTTTTTTTTTTTTGTCTAAGACGAATAAACATTTATTTTAAATTACAAACAAACAAACAAAATTAAAGAAAAAAAAAACAAAATATTTAAGAAATTTATCTCATTAAAATTGAGTATGTATGTGTTACAATAATAATGTTTCAGATACACACACAATATACGAGTATCTGGTCGAAAGTACAAAATTAATTTTATGAAAGAAAGAAAAAAAAAATAAAGTTGTTAATTTTTCTAGATGTCGTATCGTATTTTGCTACAATTGCAACACTTATAATATTTATTCATATTTCTGTATATTGATAACAAATTTATCAGCAAAATGAATTGAATGTATTTAATCATGAAATCGATATCATCATGAACTTAAGATTTTTCATTACAGGTTTTCACACTTTTCATATAATTTTTTTTTTTTTCTGTTTAAATATTATGTAAAAAATGTGAAATATTATACACATATATTCTATGATCATGTCTTGTTTTTAAATAGAAAAATACTTGAAATTATTTCTATCTACAAATACAATATTTTTTTTTTTTACTTTTACCTACATTCAATGAATGCGAAATTATTAAGGAATTTCAGTGTAATTTAAAATTCAGTTATTATTAAATCAGTTTTCATTTAATTTAAAATTCTCATGATGAAGTTATAATAAATATTCATAGGCTTATTATATATACAAAAGTACGATAAGGGAAAAAAATAATTTGTATTATTTATTTTTAATTACTTTTTCATAATATTCGTAGTACTTTTACTTATTATGATACTTGGGAAATATTAAAAATTCTTCTGGAAAACAAAAAACACCACACTTTTGCACCGGATTTTAAAAGTCCTCTATTTTTTAATTTTTTTGTTTCTTTGGAATAAAATCACTTTTTTTATTTGTAATTCGTGTATATTTTTTTATTTGTATTTGTTGAGAAAATTTTTTTGACACCCGTTTTATTTTTATAATTGCAAAATTAAATTAACATTGTCTTGTGGCATCTTTTTTACTTCAGTCAGGGCTTTAGTTTTTTTAATCATCTTGGATATTTTAGTTCGACTTTGTTACATATAGGTACATATAAAAAATTTTGGAACTTTTAAAAAAGAGAAAAATTTTTTGTACTCCGAAAACTAAAAAGAACAAATCATAACCCTTTGAAAAGAAAAAGCCTTTCCACGTTTATTTTTATAATTGTATAGCTACCAAACTATCATTACCTAACCGTTCTTTTTTTTTTTCTGTCAACTCTGACAAACTTTAATAAACTCAGCTGCCAAAGTGGAATAATGTGGAATGAATTCACCTAATTTGTCAAATAAATTGGAAGTGGAAAAAGAGCAGAATGGTTGAGTGGAATCAATATCTGAATGTCATAAACACAAACATAATCAACAGTATCCTTTTTATCCTCAAAAAAATACTATCGAATAGGTTTGTCTCGGTTGTCCTCGGTTTGAGTAAAAATAATCAGCTAAATTCTATTTAGAACCTCTTAATGACCGTAAAAATACATTAAAACCTAAATTAACTTTTATTAAATTAAATTAAATTGAAAATCCTTTTTGTTAAATTTAGAAAAAAAAAAAAAAAAAAAAAAAATATTTAAAACGATAGAATGAAAATTTAAACATTTCGATGTCCTTATGAACGTGTCCAATAAAATTTTGTTGTTATTATTATTTTCATCGTTGAGCTGCTTGATTGAAAAAATTATATTTAATATTTGAAGTTCAAAGGTAATTTAGTTGTTTTTTTTTTGTCTTTTTATACTGTGGACTGTTCAATTAAAAAAATTCATGACGTAGATACGCCTCAATAAAAATTTTTTAATAATCATGAACATCATTTGTCTTTCACCCTCCTCCAGCTTTTTTTATTGATAACAAAATTTTATGGGATATTCTTGAAATTTTAATTGGTTTTGAAAATTGAAAAACAAAAAAAAAAAAACATCGGCCATTCACAATCTTTTGTAACATGATATGTGAGTTCAATGTTACTAATAAAATTTTACTCTGTTTTCTTTTTTCTTTTCTAGATCAATTTCATTTTTCTTTTCAAATAGAAATTGCGTATAATTTATTTATTTTATTTTATTTATCCAATTATGTGGTATTGGATGACACAAAAATAATAATAATCATATGTATGTTGAGAAAACGATTCTCAGTATCTGAATAAAACAAAAAAAAAACCATGTATACTGTATATAATTTGTTTGTTTGATTATTATTATTATTGTTATTTGTATACACAATATATTAAGAACATAAATACATAAATAAATTTCAAATAAAATTTAATAAATTGATGTTTGATTGCCATTAATATTATTGAATATAAATTGTAAATCAATTGATATTCGAATCAAATCAATTATTTATTTGTGTATTATATAAAAAGTTTAAATTAATTTTTAGATTGATTTTTGAATAGATGAATAAAAAAAATTTTTAAAAAGAGGAAGAAAAAAACATGTATCGTTCATGTATGACAACTGATTGAATGACATATGAAAATTGTTATTATACGGATTGAGTGATTTGTAAATAATGTACATACATATGTATATGATATACGAGTATATAAAAACATAATAATAATATGTACTCACTTCTATTATAAATTTAGTAATTTAAACAATTTAAATTGCAATCAGACAATTAATTTAAAAGTATTCATTACATTTTTTGAATTATTCTACAAAATTTTTATCGTTTTAAGAATTCAATTTGATTTTTATTTTAAGAACCTTCATTAATATAAGTTGCATAAGAAAGAATCTAGAAAAATATCTGTGGTAGAAAATTATAAATGAATTTAGTTAATACCTGAGATATTCATTTTGAAAGTAGAACAAGTTAACTTTTCAGAAAAAATAAGTTAAAGTAATACGCAGATGTTGATGTGTTCTTACAAATAAGTGTGACAATGAACGGTTCACCCATAAGTATCCTTTTAAAAAAAAAGCAGAAATAGCTTTTACTAGATCGAAGCCTTTTTTAACAGTTGAGCAAGTTTTAAATAGATTTTTAATTTACTTTATTTTTTATTATGTGAATATGACCAATGTGGTTCTTATATGGTAACATTCAACTATACTATAGACATCACACTATCATTTTGCTTCCTTTCATCATTGGCAATAAGGATATTTTGCCTAATTCGTATACCAAATTTTTCAAGAATCAAAATTCTTTATAGAAGATGATCACTTCTAAAATAGAAATTGCTCTAGTCCTATTAGGCGTCAGGAAGGAAATAGACCACGTTGGAGGTGTTTTGGCTGAACATTACCTATATTTAAGGTAGGTATACACGGCAGGAGACTTTGGTCTCTAGAGATCGAAAAGTGGTGTCTAGAGACAGGAGACTTCGTGTATACATTCATGAGACCTGAAAATTTCCAGGAGACCACTGAGTTTTCATGCGAAGGGGTTGAAAATTCTCTTTTCCCGACTTCTATGGTATTCAGCTCTTGTCTGTTTCAAAAGTATCTAAAATTACGAAAAACTTTCGAAAGCTCAGGAATTCTGACGTATTAAATATTCCTGTTTGAAAAGGATACAGCTAAATATTTTTAATGAATCCTTTCTGCATAAAATTTCATTAATATCTAATTCGTTATATTGTTTTTTTGAAAAATTCCAAATTGGTATTTTATTTGTTTTATTAGCATAATCGTACTTACACTTTCAAAAACAAAAATTAGTATATCGATTTCAAATTTTGATTTCATAATTATAATATTGAAAATTAAATACTCTGATCACATTTCAAAAATGAAAAAATAAAAAGTATAATTATATATTTGTGTTATTACTTAAATAATATTATTTTAGTTGTTTGTGGTTTTTTATTCAATCTAATCTGATAATACATATAATACACATAATACTCACATACACATACACACACTATGCATAATATCAAATTATCTTAATGCAATTTTTTTTCCTATATTCATTTACATATAAATTTAAATACACATTTAATTGTATATACAATGTTGTATTTTGTATCTTTATCCTTTTATATATTTTTTCATTAACCACTTTTTTGAAATATACAAATAAATTAACATCGACAACAAAATAACACAATTAAATATCACATTTTAAAAGATATACAAACATATAACTATTTACATAAATATATACGCCCCACCAAACCTTCAATAATGCAAATTTTCTAATGAAATAAATACATATAATTTGAACAACTAGAAAAGATAAACTAAAATAATATAATATATGTATGTACGTACCTACATATATATTTTTTACATATTTAAATACAATAACGAAAAACCATTTTTATATCAATAAAGATACAGTGCCCGCAAAAAACAAAAGACCTCAATGTGCCTTTTCCCCCAACATATCAATATTTTGTTCAGTTTCCAAGGTTGTCTAAAATAGTTTTACATCTTCTGTCTTAATGATACTCCTCTAAAGGGAATTTTCAAAATTTCCTCTTTTCTCCTCATATTTTTTTCTTTGAGTTTGCGCTACAATTATGTTCATACGTTTTCAATCAGATTAGCATCTGGCGACTACGAATACCAAGCACATATGTATAAGCCATTTTTGCGTTTCAACTCATTGCACAAATGACTTCATTGTTATCTCTTTTGCAAAATCCGTTCAACATTTATGTTTCCGAAAAATTATCTACGGATGCCAATAAACATTTCTTGTATATTTCAATCATCTTTCCTTTAAAAACCTGTAAAACTGAAGCACCACCAAACATGGATTTTCTGCAGATGCACATAAGTGGTGTAAGTAATCAAGACGAAAATCAAGCAGGATATGAAATGTCTTTTACTTTTTGCGGGCACTGTATATCACATTATTTGTATATAGAATAGATTTGTTAGATGCATTTTTATTTTTGTTCATTGCATTTGCGGCTATACAACATACTCGTATATAGAAAATAAGTGAAGGTATTTATTTTGTAATTAAATTAGAATTAAATAACAAAATACTTATTTACAATGCATATTGGTGATTAAATAAAATAAGAAACAAAAACAAAAAACCCTTTACTATTACTGAGTAATATTATAATAAATGCGGATTCATTTTGTTTATTAAATTGTGTGTTCCTTCTCTGCAAACATAAATATATTAATAAAAATAGATTTCTATTTAGTTTGTATTTTACAATGTTTAAATATATGTATTTATTCTAATCAATATTAAAATAGAATATTACTTATATTGTTGTCAATTTATTGTATTTGAAATAGAACTATTGAATTAATTAGTTTTTAACTTTTATTTTTTTAAACAAATAGCTACATATATGGAACTGAATTAGAATTTAAAAAAAATAAAGAATGATTCAGATTGAATTAATATTTTGTAATTCCAGAAATCACAGATTATTTTGTGTTTTTCTAAAATAAGTTGGAATTAACTCTTTAGATTTGAAGTCATTTTTTCCTCAAAATAGTTTTCATTTTAAACAAAATGGTGTAGCATTAGAAATAATTACTCTATTCAAATATAGTATTTGGAATAAAACTTTTTGGTACCTATTTCATAAATCAAAAATAATATCTAGAGGAAATAAATCTTCCAACTAAGAAATTGTGCAGGTTCTTTAGTAGTCCTCTATGAAATATTTTTGTAAATTCTGAAGTGTCTGAGATTAGGGTACAAAGATGTTTAACTTGGAGCTTTCATGTTTAAAAAATTTTTGATAATTCATTTGTTAGGGAATTTCAAATATTTTAAAATATCTCTTGTTCTAAATTTCTAAGGTAACTAACATATGAAAACAAATTAATTATTTTAATGTGTGCTGAGTTAAATATCACAAAACATTTTTTGAAACATTCAACAAACCATAGAAATAAAAACTTTTTAAAAAGAAAATTTTAAAAACACATCCAACATTTTTATTACATTCGACAGAATAATATGTATACTCATACTACACTTCATCAAATTACAATACGTTTTCCATTCTATGTGCTATAACATTTCTGATATTTCAACCATTAACAAAATTTTCCTGTTTGTGTGTACACAACAAAAAAGTCATATGAAGAATTTTGAATTTTAAATTTTTCTTCTTTTCAACAACAACAATATAAAAAAAAACATTTCTTCAATAAATAGAAAATGAAAGAAAAACTTATTATCAATTCCGAATAAATACTAAAATATACTTTTCTGTGTACATTACATTCGATATTAGATCCTTTATTTTATTTTTATTTTATTTTACTTTTTTTCATCTGTGTCTGTGACAACTTTATATTCAAACTACAAAGTTTTCTCTCTTCTTATAGTTTGTATAATTCATGAAAAAAGAAAGAGAGAAAACAAAAAAAAACAACAAACTTTTCTACTTAATATGAATCCTTCGCATATGTTCATCATTTCCTTTCTTTTTAAAAACTTCAAATCAGTCACATACAAACAGATAGATCGAAAATTTTCAACATCATCATCATCATCATCATATGACTAAATAATATGTATTCAACACCCTTACTTGAATTTTATATGATAAACGAAACGGAACTAAAGTAAATACAAAATGGTCATCAATATTCCATCAGCATCATTGTAAGATTCATCAAAATCTTGATTCACAAGTTTATGTATACAAAATAGGAAAAAAAGTTTGAATGTTTTTTTTATATTTTTGTTTTTATTTTTGTTGAAAAGTTTTTCCTGAAAATCATTTTTTTTTTTAAACTTTTGTGAATGTATTAGTTACAGTAAATCATTAAAGTCATAAGTCATACAAAAAAAAAAGTTAAAGATATTTTTTTTTTAAAAATTTAGAAAAGTACATCCTTTTTTTCAAATTTTGACTAAAAAAAAAGTTTGCTTTAGGATTTAAAAAATTAAAGTTTTTTAACTTTCATTAAACTTTAAAAATTAAATGGAAAAAAAATAAATTATGAAAAGTTTTTTTTTTTAAGGATGAGGTCATCATTTAACAAATAATTTTCATTAAAAAAATTTTTTTATAAAAATTTTGAAAAGATGAAATTTGTATTTCAATTGAACAAAAGAGAAAAAAGTTTTGTATAAAAAAATAAATTTTATTAAAAAATAAAAAATAAAATAAGCATTAAAATTTTTTTTTAAATAATTTTAATTAAAAGCAAACAGAATATCCTAATAGTGACAAAAAAAATCATTAAAATAATATTTATGCACTCTATTGAAAATCTGAAATAATTTTTTTTTTTCAGATAAAGGAAAAAAAAAACAAGCGTGAAAATGATAAACATATTTTTTTTTCTTTTGAATTCTTTTAGAAAGCAAAATGTGTTTTTAAAATACATAAATTTATATTTCAAATATTAATATTTCATCAAACATAGAATTTTTTAGTATGTATGTATATGAAAAATAAAAATATCATTAATATCCTTGTTTAGTTTTATATTTCATCATTTCTCCGTTTTTGCTTTTTTTTTTTAAGTTTTATTTTTATTTTCAGTGACTTCATTCAAATTCATAAAAGCATGTAATTTTTCAACTAAACCAAAAAATATTATAAATTTTTATTTTAATCAGTTGAATGATTCTGGAAACCATTTTATAATTCATATGTATACTATATGCATGTGTGATGATGATTGAATAATAAAATATGTTTCGATAAAAGCAATACGAAAAAAAAAAAACAACACTCCAAAAAAAGAAAGTTTGAAAAAAATGTCGAAAAAGAAGAAAAAACAAATTATGAATAACATACAAATTTCAATTTTGTTTAGTAAAAAAAATAATTTTGAAATTTTTTTTTCCTATATTTGAAATATTTAATTTTTGTATATTTTTCATGTATTTATTTTGAAATTCCAATATTATGTACATTTTATAAAAACATAATATTTTTTGCTTTATTTTTATCGTTTTTTTTTTTCAAAAAAAAAAATTTGAAGAGCGACTAAAATCGATACAAGCTAAAATATTGTGACCGAACTTTCGCAAAAAAAATTTAAAAAAATATTATTTGAAAAAATAAAAGTTTGATGAAAAAAAAAAAATAAAATACAAAATATGGTTGACTGAATCTACTTCAAAATTTCAATATAAAATTTTTATTTTTTTTATTTTTTTTAAATTCACATGAAAATGGTAAATTAAATTCTTTGTAACATTCAAATACATTTTTTGGCAAAAAGTATTGATATTCGAATCTCTAAAAGTAAATTTTTCGTTGACTGATCATCACTAAAATTTCGAAGATGACCAGAAAATAACTTGAACAAATTTTAAATCACTTTGGAAATATAAATAAAAGTGATATCAACAAAAATCACTTTCACATCAAAAAATATATTTTTTTTTTTTTCGAAAAAAGGATTTTCGAAAATGTGACGATAGTCATGAATCACTGTCTATTGGCTGTAGTAAAATCAAATTTTTGTTACTTGATGAATCTCTGAAGAGGTTAAAAAATTGATTGTATTGTTGATAGAGAATTCCTTACGACTCTCAACAACTATTGTCTGTCAACCAGTCGGCAGATACATATCTATTCAAAGTCAAGTCAAGTCAAATGGTGATAGATTACTTCATATCTATTTTCGTACAAATTAATTTCCAGAATTTCATTTATGTACAGTTTCATTTCAATTTAATTCATAAAGTTAAAATCATGAAAAAATTATTATAAAACCAGTTTCCGAAAATTCGAAATTAGATCCAACATGCTTTGATCTTTTTTGTTTTTGTAATTGTTCAAAAAGTAAGCAAAATGTTTTTTAAATCAAAGTTTAATATAAATCCCTGTTTTTTTTTTTAATGTAGAATTTTTTCACTTAAGAAATGAACTTTATTTTTTCAACTTTTTTTAAACGTTTGTTATGAAATGAAGTTCTGTTTTTTTAAACAAAAGATTAATTCCTTTTCATTCTACTTTTAGTGGGATTTTTTTCAATTTTATTCTTCAAAAAAAAAAAAAAAACCAAAAAAATCGCATTTTCAAATTATATGCACATTTTTAATCTAAGGAAGTTAAAAATATTCACTCAAAAAACATTATAAAATACGTTAACTATTTTTGAAAAATTTTGTATTTGTCTTGCATGTTACATTTTACTATAAAATATTCAAAATTCACTATATTTCATATGAAAATATATTCCGTAGTCTTTTCCTCCTTATAAATTTTAAACATTCTGTATGTACATATTATTAGAATAAAAATACACACTTATGTTATGCACTTAAATGAAACGGAAACGAGAAAAGGAAGTTTTTCTATATTGACGAACAAAAGGAAAACATTTATAAAAGGACATCTTTGACTTGAATGCATTTTAAATGTATAGGTATTATGTTTTGTAACATAAAAGTTCCAATTTAAAATTCTAATGTTTGTAAAAATGGAAAAATTAAAAAACAAAAATGAAATTTTACATAAAAAGTAGGTGTTATTTTACACACATATAAAAATAATATTGCATACATATTCAATCTATTATTTATATATTTTTCACAATTATATGTAAGTATATTCATTAACTGCATATGTTTTCAAATAACAAAAAATTCTACATTATTACACACACACACAAAATCTTATATATTTTATATAAGTCATTTTTTGTAAGAGAAAAACTTTGTTTTAAAAAAAAAAAAAACTTGCAATTGAAATTAAGGTTTTATCCTTTTTTTTTTTTAAATTTCTTTAGTCAAGTTTTTCTTCTACAAATGAAAGAGTTAGTCAGAAAACATTTTGGGTGTGTCCAATACTTGATATTTGTTGAAAAGTTCTTTTTTTGTTAAGAAAAAAAAAATACTACATAATTAAATAAAATACTTCTTTCTAATTTTTACAATACTTTCTTTTTTAATCGAACACAAAAAAAAAATTTCTCATACATAAATTTAATCATCAAACTTATTTCGGTAATAAAACTTTTAACATACATAGATACAAATATGTATGATGTATACATATACATAACCCACACATCTACTTTCAATTATTCTATGAAAAACTTTGTTAATTTCTTGATTAAGAACAAATAAAAATAAATTTGATTATCTATAACGATACACATAAGCATTTAATTTATATATGTACATACATACAAAATTTATATAATAATTATCTAGATAGAAAGTGTACAATATACGATGTTATCATATAAAACACCTTAATATGCCTTTAGGGATTAAAAAGCAAATAACGTAATAAGCCTCATTAGCTTTTATATGTACGTGACATATAAACTAATTGGAAAAGGTTATATCTTTTTATAGTTTTAATAATATATACGTTCACATGTACAATACATATAAAAATAACAGAAAAAAAAAAATGAACATATGCATATACGCAACAAAATACACATTATAAAAATTGACAGAGCAGCAATTCTCAATTAATGTCATCCATTATATGAAATTGAAATAATGAAACTTTACTGCTTCTGATGCTGTTACTGCTGATACAACGAAAAATTTGTTGTTTTTTTTTTTTGTACATTCATGTATTTTTTTTTTTATATCTATTGAAAGATTCACATGATGAGCAAAACATCATCCATAAAATCCATATATTCTCATCACATCATGTAAACGTATCTCTAAACCTTAAATATACACACATGTATGAAAGTCTTGGATGGATGGATAAAAATCATGGATCTCAATTTTATATAACACAACAACAACAACTACAACAACAACAACAACAACAACAACAACAACAACAAAATTTCAAATCAAAGACCTTAATTGCCTTTGATGACCCCATCTTTCTGTGATGCAATTTTGTTTTTTATTTTTTTGTGCATTGCATCTAAAAACGTGATTGTTTCATACAAAAATACTCATACATATGTGTAAGTATAACGCATATATTCTTTTACTCACATGAATATTTCATTGATTTTAAAATTTTATCTGTCAAATAAAACAGTGACAGTTGCATCTCATCGTCTAAATGTATGTATCTCAACATCTAAAACAAAAGTTCAACGAATATAATGTCCAAATAGGGAATAGAAAGACGACTAACGAACATACATACTCATCTTTATTTTTATACAATTTTGTTGTTGTATACTAAACTATATAGTAAATCAAGGCATTTTAGGATATTATGTTTTTTTTTTTGTAGTTATATTGTTGCAACTATACATTGTTGCAATTTTAAAAACGAAAAAAAACTTCATCTAAAAATCTCATTTTGAAAAATATACCACCAAAAAGTCTGAAATATTACCGAATCCAGAAATTTAAAAGTACAAATCCGGGATCATTGTGTATTATTATATCCTTTATTCACGCATACATACATATCTGCACAAATACTCATACATGTACGAAGAACCTAAACATTAATCAATAAATCTTGAATCGAATCAACAAAAATTTATTACTTTGTTTTACTTTGTTTTTAAAGACGGCATTGCATTCTCTTTTTTTTTTTTTTCAAAGTAAACTAAATCTGACTTTTATCTGTTCCCTGTTGACGAGTTTTTTTTTTTTCAACTTAAACAGAACAACAATTACTTGATGACGGTAATGAGAATTGAATTCACGTCTTCAACACAATAATGTATTTTTTCATTTATTGTAAATAAGGACTTTGATAAATTATTATCAATTAAAAAATGTGAAATAATATCGATCGATACTAAAATTATACAAAAAACAAAAAAAAAAACGTGAAGGAACGATCAAAAAGATTTAAAAATTTACAAAAGAAAGAAAAATAAAGGAAACCATTTGAAATTTTTTTCATGTTTTGGAATTTCTCATAATCTCTTGAAATGGTAAATAAAATCCTTCAAATAAATCAAAAATTTTTATTCTCAAAAAAAAAAATAATTTACTTACATAATTAACTTGTTAAAAATGTTTTGTGTTGAAGATTAAAAAACTCATATCTCATAAGTGAACTTAACTATAAAAAACAAAAAAATTTACAAAGGATCCCATCACAAAAACGTAACATGTAACAAATTTCCACTATTTCCTTTTGAAACAATTTTTTCTCATAAAACTGTTTTAGTTAGACAAAATGCAAATACACACTATTTTTTTTTTCTTTTAAAACTTAAAACCATTAAAAGGATATATGAACTCATTTGATGGGATCTCATTAAATCAAATCTCATATTCCCTTCTTAAAATGAATATTTTATAAATTAGATGAATTTCCTTAATGCCAAAATTCTAATACGTTCATTAACTTTTGAGAATAAATAAATTAGAGATCATCAATTATTCAAATTCAATTTAGCCTTAGTTCCTGTGAACCCTTTCATTTTAAACAACATCCGGTAATAATGATGATATATACACACATAAACATAAATCTTGTTGTCATGAACCTTTCTTCTTGTAATAAATTTTTTTTCTTCTTTAATTTTCATTTCAATCAGAATTATTTTGTACTTGTTAATATATTTTGTTTTTTCTACTTTTTTTATGACCAAAATAATAAATTTTTGTAAGATATTTTTAAGATTTTATAATTCATGATTTCCTTGAGAAGAAAAAAAAAATTAGCGATGAAAATCAAAACTTTCTTTTTGGCTTCTTTGTACGAATACAGAACCTGAATAATAAACAAAAGGTTCAAGTACATAAAAAAAAACGGAAAGCATATTTTCATTAAGAAAAAGTTTTTCTAAAGGAATTTTAATGAAACTTTATATTCCCAAAAGAATAAATATGTATAGCATCAATTTAATATTTAATGAAGAAGTATCCTTTTCATTAGGAATTTTTAAATTCGAAGGAAATATAAAGAAAATTAACATTTTTAATTTTTTTTTTCTACAAAATACAAAACGTATTAACATGGAATCCTAAGAGGCAAGAGCTTAAATTAAAAATATGAGAAAGGATAGTGGTTTAAAAAGTTCCCGGTGGTTTTTGATAGCTTAGTTCTGCACTAGTTTTTAAGGCAGATTCTCAAATCATAATTTAACTTTAATTTACGATGTCCAAAAAAATTATAAACCAAAATTAGAATTATGTATCAGATGACATTAAAATTTCCAACGATGATATTTCTTTTAAAATTGCCTCTATGATGATCATGATGAAAAATAATTCTTTTGACTTTTCTTTTTGTTTTTCTATGAAATGGTTTCAAGTTTTTATAATTTCATTGGTAACCTCATCATTGGCTGACTTTTATTATGTAACAGTGACTGATACTTTTTTTTAGAATAAAAAAAAACTGTGGCCAGGACATTTCTAGTTGTTTTTTTTTTACTTTCTATATTGATAGTTGCTAACAAACCCTTCGACAACTTCTGTTCCGCATAACATATTTATAGACTGTGGATCAAAATCATATTTGTTCACTTTAAAAAACTGCTTTTATAGTAGACTAAGAACAAAAAAACGACATTCGATTCGACTAGGATTCGAACCCAAGACCTTTGCCTTGCCGGGGCACTGTTCTACCAATTAAACTATCAGATGCCGCATGTCGCTCGCTGTTCTTAGTTACTACTTTCAATCATTGATTTAAATATTTAAATCTTCTACACTTTCAATTTGTATTTTGTTTAGCTTTGGAAGTTTTTTTTTTCCAAATTGTAAAGCAAGGAATCCTAAAAAATATTTTATGGTATTTGAAAACTCTGATTTCCTCTAATTCAAAAAATGTTTTCTTATTTAATTTCTCATATGATTTATTTGACTTTTTTTTTTTTATTCAAAATCAAAATACGAAATTAAATCTAAAAATATCTTCTTCTTCTTTTTTTTCAATTTTGTAATTGATTTTATGATTTCAGTAAAGCAGATTTAGAAACCTCTTAACTGGTCAGAAAGAAAAAATAATTTATATATTTTTCAATCGAAAACTTTTTCTCATTTAATCCTTTCACATTGAAAATCAAAAATACACATAAGTAACTTAAGGATAAAAAATCTCATTCGTATAAATTTATTGGATTTCTATATCTGTTTCCTTTTTTTCTACATAAAATACAGATCAAAAATTATAAAAGCATAACAAAAAAAAAAAGGATACGTAAATTGTTGTAAAGGATAAGTAGAGTTCAGCCATTTAATTTACAATTTTGTGTAATATCTGACCTCATAAAATTTATCATGATGAGAACTTTTACCTGTAAAGTATATATTTCTACATAAATGTAAATGTAAGTAAGTAAGATAAAATTCAATTACTATTATGATTATCATATTGCAAAGTAAAAAGTCCTTTTTTTTTTTTGTTGAATTTTTTGTAAGCTTAACATCTTGCAGATATCTGAATTTTAAAAGACTGTTGTTTTTTTTTAATTCAGAAAATTATATGAGTTTTTAATAAAACATATTACATGTTATTGTCACACATTTAATACGATACGTGTGTTAAAAATTTTTCGTATTTAGTTAAATTTTCTACATACTGTAATGTTATGTAATATAAGATTATGAAGGTAACCATAATAATAATGATGATGATGATATCTTATAGATACAGATACATTACCAGATGTTGAAAGTTTACTGTAGCATAAATGCTGGTTTTTTTTTTTTCTTTCCACAAATAATTCATATTATGACCAGTATCATGTAGTTTTTATATAACAAAAGGTCGGTAACCACTTATTAAAAAAATGATAAGAACAAGAAAAAAAATTTTGGTTTATCGATATCGAAACTAAATGAGTAAACCTTAATTTTTTTATTTCAAGTAAAAGATTTTAAAAACTCATTGAACTGAATGGTATTAACGGAAGGTAAGCAAATAAGAAGAAAATTTAAAAAATTCATTATTTTATGTGATCGATATGAGCAGTTTATGTTCGAAATTAAGTAAATTGTACTTATTCGAAATTTTTTTTCTTTTCATAAGACAATTTCAACGAAGGCTTTGACTAGTTCGAAACAACGTGGCATTTCATAAATTTTGTACATTGTACAAGCAAATAAATTTTTTTGAACTTGTGACCTTTATTAGAAAACATAAATAGTCTATCAGTAGTCTTTTTGCTGGACAAAAAATTGATTCTGATCCTTGAAAAATATTTAAAAAAGAAAATACGTGAAAGAGGTCCTTTAGAGAGCTGAATCATTACAAAACAATCGATTTTCTGAAAATTATTTTACACAAATTGGACAAATTTTGAAACTAATCCTCTCATGCATTGGATAAATATTGCAAATGAAAAAATTGTTTTGTTTTTATTTTATATAGAAATCTGTGTATGTTATAATCTGGACATCATCAAGATAAAAAGCAAATATGTATAATAAAAAATATATTAAAAAGGAGTATTAAAAATTTGAGTTTATATAATGATGGTGTTATTTCACATATTATACGAATTTTCTTCTTCTTTTGTTTTCAACATACATCTTTTTCTGATGATGTGGTTGCTGATATTTCAAAAGAGAATCTTCTGATACAGCAGAAGTTCTAGATTAAAGAGTAATGAATAAAAACAAAAAATCAGAGTATGTATATTACATTCAGAAATTTACAAAAAAATATCACATATGGTTAATTCTGAATCTGAATATATGTACTTACATACGAGTAATAAATTAATATGTACATATGTAGATACATATATGGTTTATTATTTACTCAGGAAGTAATTTTGAACGGGTTCTAAATTTTTAATAATGCGCTTCGTTGCATCAATTGTTCTTACGTGCATGACTGCATGTGATAATATGAATAAACATCCGCCGGTAATTGGCTTTCTTTTTTTTTATAATACTCTCAAACTTCTTCTTACATTAAACATCATCAGAGATTAATTTCAATGCATTTTCAAAATAAAAAATAGCTATGTATAAAAAAAAAAAAACAGCAAGTAATATGGAATTTTTATGTTGATTAAAACATATGTTGTTGATGAATATCTGATACCACACGTACTTAGTTATTTTGGTGCAGATATTCAAGAATTTAAGTAATAACCATTTCGTTTTTTTTTTTTTTTTCAATTTTATTTTTTTTTTCTTTTCAAATTTAATTTAATTACAAAAACAATAAAATTAACTGTAATGATAATTAGTTTGAATTGTTCGTTGATTTTAATTTAAAATTATTTTTATTCGTTTTTGGTGAATAAACACAAAATCAGATTGTAACGGAGAAAAGGGAAAAATCTAAATAAAAAATATAAAAATTAAAAGTGAACGAAATATTTTCTACAAACACAAAATAAAAATTAAATTTAATTGTTGTAAAAAACTGTTTTTTTTTTCTAATTTGTAGAGAGAAAAAAAGGATTTACGTGCGGTATAATACACATTTTTTTGTACCTTAGAAAATTACATTTAATAATTTTCTTGTCATAAAAATATTAAGTATCTGAAATTTTAGAAGATCACGTAGTATTTACGCACGTCTTCAAATATAATTTTTATTTTCGAAATTTCGAAAGTGTGAAAATATGTAAACAAATAAAAATTTCAATGCGTAAAAAAATTTCTCGCCACCTTTTTCTTGTGATTTTATTATCTTTTAGGGATATTTTAGATTTTAATTATTATTATCCTTTTAATTTCTTTTTTTGCCACATTTATTTAGAAAAACAAATTTAAATTTTCTTCTTTCTCTAAGACGCCACAGTCCTGAAAAAATTTCTTGGCCTATAAATGAATTCTTTGTTGTTTAATTTTTTCAACTAAAATCGTATTCGAAGTTATCTTTGAAGACGCCGTTTGCCTTTAATTTCCTTCTTTATATTATCACTATGAACTATAAGTTGTTAGAAGCCATAGGTGATCCTAAACATATAAATTATTTCCTTACTTGGGAATTATTTAAACCTTTTTTGTAATTTTTACTCTTTTTAAAATCAATTGCAATAAAGCTTCAGTAAAATTTGAAAAAAAAAAATATGTTTTTCATAAAACTACTTACAATGGTTTTTTTCACTTATACACAAACATTGATATTCAAAAAAATTACACGAATGTAGGTTGTTACACCATCAAAGCAGTAAAAAAAAAAATACAAAGAAAAAATAACAAAATAAAATGAAACAACTATCATCTTGATTAACTTTTCAAAATCGATATCGAAAGATCTTTCTTGACATTTTAATTAATTGATTAATCGACAACGATTTATACTGAATAAACAAAACTGTAAGATGATAATAAAATATTCATGCTCTTCGACGTCATCATCCTTCATCATTTCCATCATATAATTTCACTTTTTCTTTTTGTTTTTATATATTTTCACAAAATTATTTTTATTTTTATATGTGATACGTTCTGCATCAGATTTTTTTTATCCCGTGTTTTAAATTAAATTTTTCACAATAAAAATAAGGAAAAATATGTTTTTGAAGAAAATAAAAATGGTAAAAAATCTGAAGAAAAAAATTTTGTTTATTTAGAACATGTTTTTTTTTTTATTTTGAATTCCAAAGCGTATAGTGCCGTTTTGATACGCGTGAACAAGATGAGCAAATACGGGAATCCTGAGTCATCCATTTTTTTTTTAATTTTTTTTTTTTTTTTTGTTAAATTATAGTTTATTCGAATTTGTACTTTTTTTCAAACAAATTTTATTTTCCAAATAATACTTTTTAATTTTAATTTTCAAATATTTCACATTAATAAAAAGAAAATTTTTTTTATTATTCGCAATGTGTGCAATATTTTGCTTCAATAGTTATTCCATCGATGTTTCAATTTGAATTAGCATAATTTAGCATCACTATGTCTGCATAATTTATCTTTACTACATAGATAAAATGATTTTAAAAAAAAAACAGTCATTTTGAAAAATATAATCAGACATAAATAAAAAATTTTAAAAATTGTCGACGAATACAAATAAGAGAGTTTTATAATAAAAGAAAAAAAAAACTACATATTTAATAAGAAAATGAAAGGGAAGAAAATTCAACTTTCAAATGTCTTTTAAGGATACAGACATCAAAGACAATATAATTTGAATTTCTTTCTATCATTTACAATTTCCCTTCATTTCTATTTGTCAAAATAAAGGAACTAAAGAGAATTATGCATTGTGAATTTTAAATAGTTCAAGATTATTTTTAACATTTTCTGCAATAGTTTATTGTAAGGATTCAAATGAGAGACTATATGAAAATTTATGAACAACTAAAGCAGAGTTTTTGTAGTGAAAAATTTTTCCTTGAAAATAATTTTTTTATCCTTTTTTATTTTACTTCAAGTCAAAAATTTGTGAAAAAGTTTCAAAACCCACGCTTTTGCGTGTTCTTGAATTAAATTACCAGCTTTTTTTAAATTTCAAATAAAGGATTAAATATTGTTGTTGTATTAAAAAATAATAACTGCCAGTTTTTCTGCTTTGAAATTTCCATTTTCTCATTTTTATAAAATTCCAAAGCATCCATCAACAATTTCCGTCCTCATCTCAATCTCTTTCCTCACGACTTCTCTCCTTTCCATTCATAAAGGAATATCCCTGAATAGTGGCTGATCGTGTAAAAAAAAATTATTCACAAATCATGAGGACGGAAAAAATACGAATTGTTGACATATGTAAAAAAAAAAATAAAAACGTTAAATCAAACGGTTACGGTCCAAATTCTCTTTTCCACCCATCTCTATTAAATTAAAAATTTTATTTAGTCCTCGCGAAGCATTTTTTTGATAGAATTAAATTAAAAATTAAAAACGAAATAAAAACAAAATAGTGTGTTATTCCTAAGCGACTATTGATCCTCACAGTTTGAATGAAAATTAAAAAAGACGAATATTTGCAAAAAAAATTTACGAACTTTCCTGCTGGGCAGTATCTTACCAAGAGCAATTAAAATACTTTTCAAATGTTCCTATATTGCTAATCACATAATTATCTATGTTGTTATCATATCATTAAATTTTTTATGTGAATCGAAAAAAACTAAAAAAAGACAAATTAAAATATCTGGTAAAACAATGTTTATCATTTTTAATCTAACATCCTTTTTCATGTTTAAATATTCATTTTATTATTTATCCTAAAGGTTTACAAATATTGTAATAATAATAAAACTTTAGAAAATTTTCTCATAAAATTAACTTTTATATAATTTGAACATTTCGTGCATGTTAAATAATATTTAATGAAGGATGATATACAAATCTACAATTTCTTATTTAATTTTTCTTTGTTTTTCCATTTTTGTTTGTTTTCCCATTTAACTCATAAAAAAATTAAATTTGTTCTTGCTTTTCAACATATTCCCAAACTACAAAAAACATTTCATACTACACACATATTCTTTTTTTCTTTTCTACTTCATTCATAAATAAATCTAAAATATCATCTTAAATTTAAAACATATATGAAAATTTTTTAAAAAATAAATAAAATTTTCTAGGATTTGTAATTGAAAACGTGTCTACAAATTTCTGACCATTTATCATATAAAAATCATTAGGATTTTATGCAAAATGATTTTTATAACTTTTTTCGTTTTTTTTTTTTTATATTTTTTTTTTTATCATACATATAGGATATGTGTTATACATGTGTATTTTGTACCTGTACAAATTCAATTATGTATAGAAAATTTTCTTATACAGTTTTATTTAACCATGTTCATTATTTAAAGATGTGAAATTGTTAAGTTTTTATGGTTAAGAATAAATAATGATTCTTAAAAGAAGTATCATAAATTTTAAAACAACCCACACTTTTACTAAACTTTAAACAAAATAATACAACAACAAAAATTAATTTAAACATATATAGGTACATATACATATAGAAAATATTATAAATATTTTCTGGTTTATATATATGGAACACTTTACATTGCATTGCAAAATGATATAAATTTAGTATATCTACTATATATACGTATATATGTACATATATACTTGTATATTTGTTATTTACGTAAAAAATT
Source organism: Bombylius discolor (assembly GCA_939192795.1). Classification (NCBI taxonomy): domain Eukaryota; kingdom Metazoa; phylum Arthropoda; class Insecta; order Diptera; family Bombyliidae; genus Bombylius; species Bombylius discolor. The sequence goes on from OW584240.1 coordinate 39,376,368, forward strand.
TTGTGTAGATTTTTGTGTGATACTTAATTCTTTTTTAGCCTTAAGCAATTCTTGATTTGATTTAAGAGACTTTTATTAATGGTTAACGCTTTTAACAAATCAATTAGATGAAAAGAAAAAAATTAATGTTGCATGTCTTTATTGAGACAAAAAAAAAAAAAAAATAAAAATAAAAAAACAAACACATAAACATTGTTAATGTATTGATCATAAAATTGAAATAAAAATATTTGAAATATTGTGTGTAATTGCTATTTTGTTCATAAAATTCAATTTTATTTAATAAAAATTTTATGGTTTATTGATTTTGAAAAATTACAACACAAAAAAAAAAAAAAATTGATATTTAATTTTTCATTTGGGAAAAAAAAAATTGAAATTAAATATAGTATGAGAATTTCAAAATATTTACAAATAAAGATTTTTATACTACAATTAATTTTCATGTAAAATAAAAAAAGGATAATCGAAAATGTTCTTTTGAAGATACTTTATAAAATAATTTTTTTTTTACTTCTTTTATAACTAGGAATTTGAATATCTTTAAAATGGTAGCTACAAAATAAGTTTTAAATTATTAAAATTTCTTTGCTAGGATCAAAATTGTAAGACGAAATTAAAATCAAAAGTATATATATTTTTTTTCTTTCCTTATTACTATCTCCCTCTTCTGTTCATCCATGAATTTCTATTAAAAATCTAAATTTTATAATTAAAACTGAAATAAAGTGAATTTTAAAAGATAAAATGTATGTATGTAAATTATACTGAATAATATCTTCAATATTATGATATTTTTAAAAATTTGGAAAACATTATCATTTTCCTAGTAAATACAAATTAATTGCATAATTTTACCATCACATTAAATTTTAATTCAATAAAACCCGTAAAAATTGAAAACTCAGAAATAAATCCAAAAAAAAATTTGTACATATCTACTATGCCATGAACACGCTATTAATTTTATTAATTAACATACAATGAATTTTTGTGAACTTTTAAACTAGCTTTTAAAATTGTGGTCAAAGTTGAATGAATTTCCACATTCATGGTTTTACTATTGATCTACTTTAAATTTTTTCAGGAAAATAAACAAAAAAATTACCAGAAAAAAAAACAATAAGAAATGATTATAAAAAAAAACCACAAAATTAACAAAAATATAATAGAAAATAGAAATCTCTTCAAAGCACAAAGTACATTTGATAAAACCCTCATTATTTTCTATTTATTCTTGCATTTCTTATATCAAAAGAAAACCACTACAGTTCACCACATTCAATAATTTTATAAAATGTGGTTTCTTATTTATTTAACTTGTTCTTTTTTTATATATACGAGTACATACATATATATTTTGTATACTCCTTCAATAGTATCTATTTATTATAAACAGTTTATTGGTTGGCGTGGTAAAAGTATTGTTACAATATTACTTATGTATCTATTTTGTTCTATAGAATTATCATTTAAGATATTTTCAAATACTTAAAGTTCATCATATTGCAGATACATATAAAAAAAATTGCTAGATAAATTTATTCATAAATGTCACTATAGTATACTTTAAAAAACAACTTGTACACAGGAATAAAATTTCATTTTTTTAAATTGCATAAAAAAAAGTATCTAAATTACAAAAAAAAAAAACCTTGATGACAACATAAATGTATTCAACACTTTAAAGTACCATAGTGTGCCAAGGGTGTTTTTTACTAAATTTTTTTTTTAGTTAAAAACTATAAAATATTATTATCATCACCTTGGGATTTTCTTTAAGATGTTTCACTATATCTTAAATGAAAACAAAAACAAAAAAGTAAAAAATAAAAAAAAAAATTAAAATAAAATGAAATACAAAGCAATCAAGGTAACGAAAGTAAAAAATAAAAAACACTTCCAGATAAAAAATTTAAATTGTAAAAATTATACAAGTTTTTTTTTTTGTTTTTTGTTTCAGTTTTCTTAATTTGAAATATAAGGAATAAAAGTTATTTTTCGCAAAATACACATGTATAACAATCCTCTTAAAAGCCACAAATTCAAACTTTTTGATGAACTGCAATGCGGAAAGTACTGTTTCTAGATTTATAGGATTTAAGATATTGAAAACATTTTATTAAGAAAGCGTAAATAAGGTTACAAAAACATACTTTAAGCCGAGAGTAGTAGTTTTAATTAATTAATATAATATGCAAAAAAATGTACTTTTACACGTCAAAATAACTAACAGTAAAAAGGACATTTTCAAAGTAATCTTAAACCAATGACAATGTATTCTATGTATCTGCTCTGTGCTTAAACTATATTGACAGATTTTTTAGTTTAATTACATTTTTCAAATTTCTTATTTTAAAACTAATTCATTTTAATACTTCATAGAAAATAAAAATTATCGCATATTGCGAATTAAAAATTCTTATTCTTCTTTTGTTATTGTGTATTTTTTTTTTTTTTTTTCAAATGAAATTTCCCATGCAATCAATTCAACTTTTAACTTCATCAAATATTTTTAGTCTTTAACGAGTAAATTCAATAAAAACTTCACTTAGTTAAAAAAAAAAAAAAAGTATCTTTTATTTGTTTCAAAACACAAAATCGTTGTACAATATACACATGTAGGAATGTAAAATATTTTTTACAATTTAGTTTACAAAAACCAAAAAAATATAGGTACATATCTAAAATGCATCATATTAGAATCCACTAGACAATAAACAATAAACTCCATCTAACAACAATTCTTTTGCATCTATTACAAATTTGAATTCCTCTTTTTTCCTATAATTCAACTTCATGTATCCTGCTATAAAAAAAGTATAAAAAATATTCTTTTTTTTTTCTGTTTTTTCATGTATTTTTGCATATACCTATATAAATTTTCATTTACCTACAAAATTTCAATAAAACATCAACCAATCTTTTTATATAGCTTTGACTATAGGATTTTAACATTCTCTTGTGGTGTATTATACGAATTTCAATTAAATCGAATAGATAAAGAAAAAAATACAAAAGCCAAAAACAAGGAAAAACAAAAAACAAAATTTGAAAAGAAAAAAAAACTAAAGATTTATTTCGAAAATACGAATTTAAATTTGTAACTTTTATGTGGTTTGTCGGTAACAAAAAAAAAAAAAAAAACAACACATCTAATTAACAGAGAAGACTTATCTTGTCAAAAATATTGATGTATGTATTTAAGTACAAATGTACATACATATAGTTTATACCGTGAATGTAATTTTTTTTTTAACAAATTTAACAGTTGGTAACCGACGTGAAATATCATAATATATGAAGTATATGAATCTGAAACACAAAATCCTTAAACAATAGAAAATCAGTGATTGAAGTTAAAATGAAAATTATACAAACATATACATATGTATGTCCGTACATAACATATGATATACTCTGTTTCTAATTAACAAAACTGAGGCTAGAAGTGGCCAAATATTCATTATACTACCATTGAAAATCTCAAGTTAAACTTCCACCGCGAGTCAATTTAAATTATTTTTTTTTTTTTAAATTTCAGTAAATTCTTGTTTTACAAATAAAATGAAATTTGTAGTTTACAATACACGCGTTAGTATATATATGACTGTTTTGGTCGCTTCAATTGATATACATAAATGATGTAGCTCCAAGTCTTTTACATCGCACTTAATTCAAATTTACCCTAAGTAAAATTCTTCGTATTATTAATACCTTTGGAATTTTTCTAACAATCATTAAAGAAGCATTACAAATAAAAATTATAAATTTTTTTTAACAATTCTTATCAACAGAAACAAGAAAATCTCTTTAATCGATAAAATTACCAAATTAAATTAAATTTCGACAAATAAACAAGATAATTGGATCAAATTTAAATTGTTAACTCTCGAAAAATATAATTAAATACCGGAAGAATTTTAATTTAATTAATATAAAAAGTTTTCTAAGAATAAAGATATATTTTTAATGTAGAAAATCTAATTGAATTACTTCTCAATTCATTTAATTCTTGTAATTCGATTACGTAAATTATTATTTTTTTACGTTTGCAATTTATTTTGAACTTTCACTTCATTGATGACAAATTACATTCAAAATTTATAAAATTAACAATTTCCCAGAAGGTAAAAATTCAAATACAAAAAGAAGAAAAAAAAATTAATTAAATTAAACGATAAATCGAAAAAAATTGATATTGAAAAATTATTCAATATATATAGGAATTCATTGTCTGTTTCTCTAGATTAATTATTTTCATAAAATTATTTTATAAAAATTTATTATCCTCCCTACAAAATAGCAATTACCTTGAATTTCAATTTTTCAATTTTCTTACGAAGAAACACACATACAAGAATGATAATAAATTTTATTGATAAAATTTTTATTTTCTTTATTTTTTTTTTTTAAATTGAAAAAATAAAAAAATCCCATATCAATAATTTTTTTTATTTTACCTTGTTTGTACACATTTTTTCTCATAAGTATTATGTGTTTTAAACACAAAATTTATTGCATTTCTTTTTTGTTTTCTTTGCAATAAAACAAATAAGAACAACAACAATTTGTATCATAATAAGAGATGGAAAAACAAAAAACATTTATTTTTAATAGGTATTTTTCTTTACAATCATAAGCGTAATATAATTCTTCCAAACTCATAAATTTGATAATTACCAGTATTCATCAACTTTTCAATCAAATAAAATAAAAAATCAATCTGATATTTATATTTTCTCTGTTTGTTTTTCCGAGATTGTTTTTTTCATTTAAAAGAAGAAAAAAAAAGGCCACATCGTCGAGAGCCTTGCCGCCACCGTTATATTACAACCTAATCCTCCTTATGATCGCGCGCATCATTTCAAGCTTCTCAATTTACAAAGCAATCAGCAATAATCACGCCATCATCTGTGTAATACCTGTATATCGTCATCATCAGCATCATCATTGTGTGTTACCTTTATAGATACTATACTGTTGTTCAGCTATTTCTTTTGGTGCTGCTGATGATGATGATGATGATGATGAGATACTGTTGTTTCAGCTATACCCACCGTGTTTGTAATTATTATTATATGAACATTGAGCCTATAGGTATCATGTCGTGATATAAAATCTCATAAAACTTAAACTAGCTACAATTTACAACTATCAGTGTACCAGATAAAAGTAATCGATAAAAAAGTTTTTTTTTTTACTCTTGCAAAAATGCAATTATACAATCATAGGTTTCAATAAAATATATTGAATAACTATATACACACGAAAATACTTCCTTAATTTAAAAATATCTAAATATTACAGGGTGTACCAACAAAATAGATATTACTCTCTTACAATAAAGTATTAAAATGTGTAGTTAATATGACAGAAGGATCGAAAGTTTACTGAAATAATAAACCGAAATTAATTAATTAATATAATTAAATTTCGACATTCTAACAAAGTTTGAAAGAAAACAGGAGATTTTGTCCTTCTTCAAGAAAAATTTACCGCATAATTTATATTTGACTCTCACTAAGCTCAAATAATTCCAAATGGAGCTGAAAGTCATTCAACCTCGTGTAAGCTTAAAGAAAGACAAAAACTATACAAAATCAAATAGGTGATTCCTTGAGCTGGTTTATTGAAGCAAAAAAAACATCTTCGCAATAAATATCCAATCTTTATTAAGATCATCCTATATGTGTGAAAAATACTGCTTAAGCCTTGCAGCCTTAAGGCAACGAAACTCAAGTACTTGACAATCAAAAATTACTCACAACTTTCACAATTAACGTATACATACAGTCAAGAAGTTATTTTTGTTTTCGTTTTTTTTTTATATGTATATTCAATTTTGTTCTATTAAAAATGTTTTTTATCAAGAAGTCTTTTTTTTTTCTTTAATTTAAAATGTAAATTGAAAAATTATAATCTTCTGTGAAAACTTGAACACACACTAGATCATTAAATATTTTAACAAATTTATTTTAGAATATATTTATTTTCATTAATGCTTAAGTAAAATTTATTTATACATATATGGATGTGTGTAATTTTTACGTTACTTTTGTTGTTTAAATAAATCTCTATATGTCATCACTTGATAAGTATTACATGTTTTCTCTTAAATAGAAAAACAAAAAACTATCTAAAAAAGAAGAAAAAAAAAGAGTAAAGAGGTATTGAATCTCATGAAAAACAAATAAAAAAAAAATTAAGAAAGAAAAAATTGTCATCATCACCAAAGGCGGTTTAGATAAAACGTTCACATATCGAGTATAATTAACAGAGAATCTCATGATCGGTTGTCATGTAATCCCCATTCCTGTATAAACGTTTTCATTTTGTTTTGTCGCATATTTAAAAGCGCAACATCAGTATTATCACATAAAAGATTAAAACCATTGAAGCTACTGTTATATCTATAAAATTTTCAGTAGATAAATTTAAAAAAGAAAAAAAATTGAAAAAATAAAAAAAAAAATAAAGTATTTAACCATTTAAAGATTTTAATTAAAAATTACAACAATTTTCTGGACTGTTTGTAACCTATGGTGCAAAAGCAACAGAATCATATACTTAAAATGAAAGTAAAAAAAAAATAAAAAAATAAAAATAACAACAATTATATAAAATAAACGTTTGTTGTAGATTATTAAAAATTAATTGATTGCCGCATTCAAGTTGCATGTTATAACAAATAAATTGAACATTATATTGTACAATTGAACGTGAAACACACGTCGTCATCAAAGCGGTAAATCTGTATATATGTGATAAAATTTAATTCTTGTCACATGCGTGTGATCAATATCAATAACTTCACCATGATCTATTAAAACCTAAATTAGAAATATTAATTTGAAATTAAAACCATATTTTTAAAGTACAAGGTTGAAAAGAAAATATAAGAACTGAAAGAGAAAAAAAAAGACAAAACAATATAAAAAGAAAAATGAAGATGATTTTCTGTTTTTTTTATTTTTTATACTCATTATTTTCAAATTAAACTTATTAATTATCCATTAATTTTTTCAAGTTTTGGAACCTACTGTTACCGACAAAAGGTCTTAGCTTGAAGATTCAAGCCGTGAGGAACTCATAAAACCTAGCAAAAAGTAATTTTTGCAACTATGTTACTCTAGAATGTTTTATTTTACTCCAAATTACACAAATTTCATACTATAGAAGTATCGATTTAAATTTTGAAATAATTACCTCTTAATTTTATTGAAAAAAAAAAAAATAGTAAATACCGTAATTTGTTTTTAAAATTAGGAACACCAGAACTTAGTGAAAACTATGTTAAATTTTAATCTAAAAATGTCAAATTCCGAACGACAAAATGTCAAAATAAATACAAAGTATTGCAGAAGTCCTTTGTATCTTTTTTTAAGTTTTCATATTCTTTCACATAGGGGAAACATGAAAAACAGATCATGTGAACCATTCATTTTCTTTTCAACTTGTAAGACCTTAGAAGATTTTCTTTAAATCTGGACAAGCGTAAATGAGAGAAACATTCTCACGTTTAGGCCTTCTTGGCATCAAAACGGCACTCTCAGTGCTAATTGAGTCTTCGAAAGATTTCGAAACCACCACGTCAACCAGGCCTTCTTGTGCAAAAAGAGCATGAACCACGTTATAAGCGTTTTGACAGGACATTTCCTGTTTGGTTTTCTTCTTGATAGTCTTCATCAGCTCAAAAATACAAATATTGTAAATATACTTCGCTTCATTAAAAGCTCCATGTGGTTCAATGAGTCTAACTTGGCTTAAATGGACTCCTTCTTACTGCAGAAGACGCTTTTTTACTGTAACCTAAAAATTATATATTCTTTATAGATAACTAACTATATAATTTTATGTTTTTATGTTTAGAATATCATCTACATTTTTAAAGGACATTCTGGGTAAATGTCGAATTATGAACATGTGAAAATGATAACCTAATGAATGATGATAAAAAAAAAATGAAATTCAATTTCTACATTTCTAAGTGTTATAATTTATTTATCAAAAAAAATATTCTATATCTGAGTATTTCAACATTTTTATTTAAATATAAATCTTATAAAAAATATATCGTTCATTAAAATGTTTTTTTTTTTATAAAAATAGATAAATTCTCATACTTCAGTTCTTGCTTTGTTTCCATATACAGCGAATTTCATTTAACATTTTTTTAAAACAAACTGGAAATCTAAGAAACTTGTCAAAATGTGTTATCTAACTCGAAGGTAAGTATGTCGTATAACAAATAAATAAAATTCACTCTCAAGAAAATTTTTTCGTAGAAAAATTCTGTAAATATGGCTTTTTTATATGTGTTGACATAACTGGAACAAGATGACAAAGTCCTAATAGATCATAAAAATTAACACCAACAACTAATGTCCACCATAAAATTGAATGTTTCTGGAACAATGAAACAAATTACAAAAAAAAAATTTAATTGTATGTATGATCAATAATAAAAAATAAGAAAAAACAATTTCATTGATTTCTCAATGACTTTACTTCTTAAATTTTTTAAAACATCATCAACAACTTTGAATCCTTTTCATTTTAAAAATCTTTCCACACAAAGGATCCATAATAAATTATTTATAAGTTTGATGATTGAAAAGTCAAGGAGTTAAATTAACTTTAATAAAAAAAAAGGATTCATCAAAAATGTATTGTATATTCGAATTTTTTTTTTTTCTAACCTGTTTTTTCATCGTCCTTTTATTTATCTTTTTGTGTACCAAGTCCTTTAAATCTTCTCAAAAAAAAAAAAAAAAAAACAAGAAATAAAAAATATCTATCCTCTTCAAATGTAAATTAATGATGCGAATGATTTTGTAAAACACATAAAATATGTACTCGTATATTCAAAAATTCAAATAAAAAAACTTCAATTTTAAAAAAAGAATTTTTTTTTTGTTATAAAATTAAAGAAAAAATATATTAATGTGAAAATAAAAGAAAATGATTGAATTGTAAAATTGAATATCTTTTCTTGGTTTATTTCACAATAACCAAAAATAAAAAATGTTTTTTATCGTCTTTAAAAGTATCTTTATCTCGTGGAACTTCAAGAAAGAAAAAAAAAACCAGAAAAGTACTGACTGACATTTCAAGTTAATTTTGATGTCTAGACATTAAATTCAATGTGTACTAGGAAAAATGAAATCTATTATAATAAATGAAAATTTTCTGTAAAGAAATTATTTGAAAAATCTACTTAACTCAAAAAGTGATTTGTGGTATTTTTAATTTTATTTTAAAATATGAAGGTTTTTTTTTTTTTTTTTTGTGTTTACAAGGGTTCAAGCATATACGTTTTTTTTGCAACTATTCAACGATTACAAATGGTTTGCCGAACTTGAATTTATTAAAACTTATTGTGGTTTTTTTTTAGTAAACAAATCAACTAAAAAGATATACATACATAAATGTAACGAAAACATTATTAAAAGGATCAAAAATAAATTAAAATTTATAAATAAAAAAAGGCCATTGTATAAAAAATTGAACCAATTTTCCAAAGTAAAATTTAAAAATTTCGGCTTGTAAATCATATTTTTTTGTTTTTGTTTTTGTTTTATGAAAAACATCTGCCTCATTTTATTTTTAAAATAATAATGTAATTTTTTTCTATTAAAATCAAATTTTATTTTATTGCAATAAATTTTTTTGTTATCAAATAAAACAGAACACAGAAAAAAAAACCATATCAAATTTAAAGTTACATATTATATCGAACCGTACGTATACACATATACACACATTAAGAATCATTCTATTACATTCAAATAAATCATATATAAAATCTCATTTGTCATTTTATTTCTTCCTTCTCATCTTATATACAATTTACTTATTTTGTTTTCTTCATTTTTGCGTAATAAGTTCATTCTCATCTCATACAAGATACAATATTCTCTATAAAACTTCTTGTATCTTTCGAAATGAAAAAACAAAAAAAATATATCAATACCAAAAAAAAGTTAAAAACCTATAAACTGAATCAAGAAAAATTTTTTCAATTCCTTCTTCTCTGTTTTTTTTTTTTCAATTTATTTTTCTTCAACTATATTCTTGGTGATTTTCTTATTTTTCTGTTTTCTTGTGTTATTGTGCTTTTTTTTTTTTTTCAATTTATTTACTTTTTTATGTTCGACATTATAAAAACGCCCCGTACTGTGGTTGTATCCGGTCATTTAAGCCGTTAAACAAATAAATCGAGATAATTGATCAATAATTCTTGCATATGATGGAGTCTCTTATTGGTATTTCAACGATGATAATTGAGTACTCATAAATAATCCGTTCTCTTTTTCATATATGTATAACTAATGTGTAGAATTCACATATTATATACACTATATACTAAAACTGATCTTCTGTGTTTTGTAAAGTATATACATATATATGTATACGAATATGTAACCTATATGGATATAAAATTATAAAATTGTAAAGCATATAACCTACAAATTGCAATTCAAACGCAAAACTTAAATTCATATAAAGCTAACGCATCTGCAAAATAAATAAAATGCAATGAATATGCATGTGAATATACACGTATGTATGTATATATGTTATGCAGATACATCGATATATTGAAAAAAGATGTAGATACAGATGACTTTAAAATCCTACAAGCAAAATTGAAACAAACGAACATAAGAAGAAAAAAAAACAAACAAAGAAATAATAATCAAGAAAAATAATGTACGCAATTAAATGAATGCAATTCATCAAACTGCAAGCTCACGAATTTCAAATAATTCCTTCTTTTTTTTTTTTCATTTTTTTTTATTTTTTTTTTTTTAATTTTTTAGTTTTTGATATAAACCAAATTTTTAAGGAGAAAAAAATATTCAATGAAACGAAATAATAAGTTAATATCAATCTTTTGAAAAATGCATTTGGTTTTTATACTTTGACGAAACATATTAATTAATTGAGGATCAAAAATTTTTTATGTTTTTTTTTCAAACCATCATTTAATTTGTATTAATGGAAAAAAATGAAGAAAAATTCGGTACAATAGCTGGTTAATGTTCAGGTATTTTGTTTTTTTAAAGTCTTTATTCTGCAACATTGTCTTTTACTTTTTGTTTTTTTTTTTTTCATTTTCTCAAAAAATTAATTTTTTAAATAATTCAAATATTCGTTTTTACCGAAATGAAATATGAGCTTAATGGTCTTTCCAGTTTTTTTTTTTTTAATACTTTTTATCTGTGAAAAAAGATGTAAATACGATAACATTGAAATGTGTATTCGATTAAAAGTATGGCTCCATTGAATCTTCTGTATTGATACGATTTTTTTTAGAATAGCTTTAAGTCTATGAAACCTTTCAACAGTTTTTTTTTTCCAATTTTTACAATAATAAAAGTTTTCTAAAGACATGCACAACATTTAAATCTAATTGGAATTTTTAGTTCAGGCAATGATTTAAAAAAAAAATGCAATTTCTTTTACTCAAAGGACAGATTTACTATTTTCTATCCATATACATACTACTTTAGGTACTGAGAATGTATGTCTCTTTTCATTTTTACTAGTTTTTGAAATACTAAATTTAATTTTTGAAATTTGCATGCTATGTTAGATCGTGTTCAAAATAGAGCTAAGAAACGATTAGAGATTAAAAAATAACGTCGAGTTCATCCTAAATTCAGTATCGTAGAAAATTTGTCTTCTTAGCTCTATTTTACGGATACTATTCAAAGTATCATCTCTCCAAAATATTTCTTTCCCATCAGGAATACAAGACATTCCAACAAAATTCATGAATATGATCAATCTTGTCACGACGAAAATACCTAATTTTTTGTAATTCTGCTCAACAGTCAGTTATTTTTTTGACACTTTAAAAGTATGCTAAGTATGCAATTTCATTCTATTCTTTTTAGTACCGACTAAAAAAAGTAACTTTCCAATTCCAATTCATTCAAATTTATCAAATATTCATAATCTTGAACGAAAAAACTTAACGAATAAAATAATCAATTATTTAAAAAATTAGAATTTTCAACCCATAAGCTTTTTTCATTTAATTAAAGACATATGTAGAACTAAAACTTTAACTAACTATTATTTAACTGATTATACTTCACATTACACCCTATTGAATATTGTCCAACATAGAATAGAACAATAGAATAAACTTCGTTTATAGGACTTAAAAAATAAATCTTTTAAACTAAAAAAAAAAGTCTTCAATAGAACTTATTATTTCTTCTAGGGTTTTAAATAAAAAAAAATTTAAAAAAAAAAAAAATCTTAGATTTATTTGTTTCAAAAATACGAGTACAATGCGACTTTTTTTCAACAAATTTTTTTTTTTATCGTAAAGATAATTTCAATACATTTCTTCTATATAATAATTTTTCACATACACATACATATATCATAAAGGATATAATAAGTGCAGACAGTATAATCCTAAATTAAAACAAAGTTGTGCAAAATAAGAGGAAAAAAAATAAAACAAAATATATAAAAAAAAAACTGTAATAAATCAATTGGAATTTTTTATTTGTTATAAGTTCTTTATTTTGCTGCACAGGGTATTTCAAATACTTCACATATTATATGATATGAAAATAGGTAAAATCGTGTTTTTTTTTTTTTGCTCGTATCACCTAGATTCACTGTAAAACGTAAAAATATCTAAAATGCATTTAAACATTTTTATTGTCCACACATACTATATTTTATCTATTTTTCATTTTCATTTTATGAAAAATCCCGTTCATTATTTTTTAATAATAGTCAGAATATTATCGTTTTTCAAAAAAAAAAAAAAAAACGTATAAATGCAACATGCTGACTATATTATATTATTATCCTTTTTATGATGTCCTTTTCTATTCCTTACATTTCATATACACAAATATATGTTTATATAGTAAGTAGGTATCTTGTGAAATGATGAACATATAAAAGTTTATCATACATTTTCTTTTTTCATTATTATAAAGGGGAAAAAAAAAAACGAAGAAAAAATTATCGAAATTTAAATTTTGCACATAATTTAATCCTCTTAAAAAATGCTATAAAACAGATAATATGAAAGGTATAAAATCCTGGAAAGAAGTCTTAGATAGAGTATTAAATCGACTTAAAGTAAAAATACAATTGCTACTGGACTCTATACTAACAATACATACATACTTTTAATACGTATAGCGAGTAATACTTTATTGTATACACTATATATAGTTAATTTTAAAAGCTTATATATGGTATATTCACATGAACGATAGGATACTTTTTATCTCCTTACATTATAGATATTGTACATACATATATAGCTAAATACTAAATAGAAAACTGTTATCAACTATACTATAAAATTACATTGGAAAATCATTGCCAACAATTTGAAGCTAAGAAAATGTAGGACAATAATACAACATATAATTTAAAAGGCATTTATGCCTTATCTATGTATATTGAAGAAAATGAAATTCATTTTGTGAAATTATTTTATTAAATCCTTCTTCTAGACTACAACACTATATACACTATTATTTATATATGAAACTTATACAAATATGTACATCCAAAGATGAAAATATACAAAATTAAATATAAATTAAAATCTTAATAGAATATTAAACAATATAATTTTATTAGAAATTAATGCAAGTGTGTATATATGAGATTTAATATACAGAAACATGAAAAATCTTAATATTGTATCTAGAAGATGTGAGATTATTTTAAATTGAATTTACTTAAGGAAAAAAAAAAATTGTTTTTAATAACAGAGATGAAAATAAAATTAAAAAAAATATGTTTTTTAGGAAAATGCATAAAAAATAATAGTTTAACAAAATTAATCGTGAAATTATAATTTTAATTTTATAAATTCAAAAATAAGATAAAATAAACAACAATAAAAAAATTTTAACTAATAAATGACCCAATTTTCTTCTAGGACCAATAGTTCAAAATAGTTCAATATAGTCTAGAATAAAAAACAAACGAAATAATTAAAAAATCTGTATAATGAATCTTCAACTGATTCTGTATAATTTAACTAAAGTGGCTTCAATCCGCAGAGGTGACATACAGCTTCAAGGATTCAAAAAGCAAAAAAATTAATCAAAAAAAAAAAATTGTGGTACACATTTTTAAAAATAAATAAAGTAAGACCGCAGAAAATTTTTGTTTTTTAAACTGAAGCGACAATCGAAAAAAGAACACTTTCTACAAATATTAGATTAATTTTCCCACACGCTACACTGAGAACTTTAGAAAAATATTTATCTAATACCGAGACCACCATTATCTTTAAGGACAATTAAATTAAAATAGAAAATAGTGGACTTTAAGGGAAAAATATAAAAAGACCAAAAACAAAATACGCTGAATTCACGACAAGGAGGTAAAGAAAATTTTTATTGCACGAGTGGAAGTTTTTGGACAAATGAAATAATGATTTTCTGATTTATGTTTTTTAGGTCCAACAGCCAGAATAAGATGTAAGCATTATGCATGAAAAGATTTCAAGAGAGACGCCCGCTGAGTACAATAGACTCTCCTGTCTGAGTGCTCATGGATGCCTGCAGCCTGCATCCTCTTCATCCACACAAACAACAACAAGCATCATGCAAGCAAAATTTACTTAACATACAATACCACCGCAATAATAGCGTGACTTGTGAAATTTTACAGAATAATAGCTGTGGTTGAAGGATTAAATGGAACACATTTATTTTTAAAAACTTTCAAAAATATCATTCTTTTCCATAATATTCAAATTTTTCCTATCTTCTATCAATCGATGATTTAATTTTAATTATGCATAAAATTTAAATTATACATTATTCAAAATTAATTATTGTATAAAACCAATACCAATGATTAATTAATAAGCCAAATTCACATAAATTATGAAAATGTTATTTTAACTAAATAAAAATAATATTAATACATTTTTTCAATATAAAAAATTTAATCAAAATTAACAAAAATTCAATTTTTGAAATATTTTTAACATGTTATACTCTCTTATTAAAATTGGATGTAATCGCTAAATTGAATTATTTTTTTATTGGTTTATCGGGTTTGTACAATAAAATTTTTATTTTTAAGTTCTTGTTAAACCATTCCCTATACTAACACTATCTATAGATACTCTATGAATAGAATATAAAAAAATATAATTATATTAGTAGCATAGTATAAAATACATTATATTGAATAGAATTAATTAGGTGGTTTCATTATGTGGTATACATAATATACATTGTTTGGTTAGAACTGCAGTTGAAGGTTTTCAATATAAATTAACCCTTCTCCAGATATAATATGTACATCCAATAAAACTAAACTACATGTGGCATACAATACGAGTATATGTATAGTATACAGTTTCATTGCATTTTGTTAAAACAGCATGAAAATTTTGCACATGTTGTTGCATAAAATGAGAAAATTAAAACAAAACAAAAAAACACATCAAGAAATTGCAAAAAAACAAACATGTACAAAAAAAAATGAGGTTCTATAATAAAACAAAATGGAGTTAATACCGCACCCTTCAATCTTGAAATATATTCAATTAGACAAAAGCAACAGCAGCTCCCCTTTAACCCATTAAAGAATAGAAGAAAAAAAAAATTAAATCATTAGAATCTAAAGAAAAAACGAAGAAGGACAATAAATTGTTTAAGGATATATTGAAGATACAATAGGATATAAATCACAAGAATAAGAAGAAAGATTCGATTATAAAATTATTGAGTAAATATGTTTGTGTGTGTGTGTGTCTGTTTATATACATTGAGTTCGTTGACTTTAAAAACTTATCCTTTTTTTATTGTGTATGAATTGCATACAAATTGCATTTTAAATTCTATAGTATTATGATGCAAAACTATAATGGCTGAATTACCATTAAAACAGCCACCATTTCACAAAGCAAAAAAATAAATAAGAGGCACAAAAGAAAAAAATCCCATAAGAAAAACACAAAAATAAAAAATGATAAACTTTCAACAAGCCCTGGGCTTCAGATAACCGATTACAAAAGAAAAAAAAAACGGAATAAATATAAAACAGGACTAAGCTAATTTTTATCAACATTCTCTATGGTTTCCGTTGTCGTTCCTATTTTACATTTTTTATCAGCGCATATTATTTTTATTTTACTATTTTTTAAGTTTTGATGGCAATGTCAACAACATAATAGAATGAATATTATCTATAGTTGACTTTTTTTTTTCTTTCCTCTTAAAAAAAAAGGATATCTTTTCCATGTTCACGTTAAAATAACAAGGAAATTAGTTTTGTCTTTGGTAAAGGATAAAACTTTACTAACTAACAAGAAATATAGTCTAAAAAATACTTTTAGATACTATACATAGATATAAAAATATCTTTCGCTATACACAACTGATATATAAAATTTAAAAGCAAACAAAAACACCAAAGAAGAAGAATAGAAAAAAAAAACATGAAAACATTTTTATTTGATATTTTGCATAAAATTTCGATTTTATGTTAATTTAATTAAAGAGAGTATACACACATATATAACCGAGTATTTTAAAAAGATATTTCCTTTATTTTTATAATATGAATAAATAAATTACTCATAAATTATATTTATTATTATTGTCGATATTATTTTTATTCCCAACTTAAACAACGCATACATGAAGTCCTTTTCTTTTTTTTTTTTTTTTTTCATTTATGAATAAATTTTTCTCCCTTTAAACCAGACATTTAAAATTTTGCAATTATGTTTAAAAGGACATTATTATTATACGACGATAATATAATCATTTACATATTTTTCCGACTTTTATCTTTTTCATATGTTTTCTTTTTTTTTTTTTCTTCTTTTTTTCTATTTTCCTGAAGCTTTTTAAAACATATTAAAACTCAAATTTCACAACTTCCTTAACAGTCAATCGCACATGATGTCAAAAACGTATACAAATAGTCTTCACTAGCAAACACTTTTTTTTCTATTCTAAAACGTGTATTTCACATCCATACATTTAAAATATATGTACTTATATAACTCTATATGTATTCTAAGTACATATATACTTATGTAAATATATATTTATATGCGTACATACAATTTTACCTGAAGATAAAACAGCTCGTTGAATGTCATTTTAAAAAGTTCACTATTATTATTATTATAGAAAGAAGTCAGCCCAAAGTCAGAAAATATACATAATTCTTTAACAATTTTTTTTTCTTTGTACGGATAACTTTCGAATAAATGTAATTTGCATGTAATTTTGCAATTTTGCATTAATATTTTCTCTACAGAAAAAAAAAACAGTTTTCTTTTTATTTTTCACAATTTTTCTCTTCTATTTAATATTTCTTTTTAATTTTTGTTTTTTTGTTTTATTTTCTTAATTTCTTATAAGAGTCCTGTTTTTGAATGAATTTTTTTCAACTTCCTTTTTTATGTAAAAAGAACAAAAAAATTATAATTTTATTTTATATTCTTTCATTTTGGCAATGCAATGTTGAAGTGGAACTCTTTGAAATATGTAGTATACATACATATGTATATTTTTCCCAAAAACTTATTTCTTATAAGTTGTTTTTTTCTACGTTACCGCACCGTGTAGGTTCTATAAAAATTCGAGTAAATACCAAATGTTGTACATGTATTTCATTGAAAGTCTCGCTAGTTTTGAATTTTTTCTTTCTTTCTTTTCTTCTTTTTCCCTTTTTTTTCAGTTTTTGTCGACACCTTTTTATAAATGCATAAAATGGAGCTCATTTGGGGTTTGCATTAAAACATAATGATGTACTCATTCATCCACAAGCCAAAGAATAAAACAAAACAAACAAAAAAAAAAGAATAAAAAGGAGCAGAAGCAAAAGAAGAAAAAACAAACGAAAGACGATTATGGGTTTCCTGAATCGTTATTACACTTGTAACTCATTTAGGCTACTATAAAATTGTATTATTATGATTATTATAAAAGCCATCATGGTTTTTCTTTGTTTTAAAATTTTTCTTCATTTTCTATTTTTTTTTTTTTTTCCTTTTTGAGGGAAGCAAAAAAGAAAAATTACTACTAACTTTTATGTAAAAAAAAAACTAAAATACATACAAAAAGTGTTGAAAATATATATATAATTTTATAGATACAAAAAAAAAAAAAAAAAAAAAATGTATATAATATACAATAATGGTTGAATATTTTATTTAAATAAATAAAGAGAAAAATTTGCATTTTTATTCAGTCTAATGAGCACACTACTTTTAAAATTATATGTTCATTGGCTACGAGAATACAGAAAAGAAATTACAAAAAAAAAGAAAAGAAAAAAGAATATATGTACATATTATGCATTTTTGAAGAAAAAAAAAATATAAGAATTAAAAATAATAGATACATTTTTTTTCTTCTTTTTTTTGAACTAATTACAGCTGTACTTGTACTTTTAATAATTGTTATTAAAACTCATCTTTTCAAATTTGTTCTCTATTTTATTTATTTTTTTTTTTTACATTAAATTCTAACTATTAGTTGAAATGTAAAAGTTTAATTAGTCAGAATTTTGTTTAAACAAAGAATTTAGTATTTTTTTAAGATAAATTCTCATTAATATTAAAAGATAATATCAGAACAACAGATAAAAGCTTGCAATTAGTAAAATTTTTTTTTTTTTTTCACAAAAATAAATTTAAATTTTAAATTCGTGTTATTTCAAATGAAATAATTATGAAAAATATTTGAAAAAAAAAATAGCTCTATTTTCACAAACTAACAAAAAAATCTTTGGCGAAATCTGTGGAGCCAGGTTGAATATTTGAATAATGCAAGTTTTTAAAAAAAAAAAAAAAAAATCAGCATTTCTATTTCGTGTAACAAAAAATTCTCATTTTTAGAAGAAAAATATTTTGAATAAAATCAAAATAAAAAATCTAAAACAACAAACATACGTGCTTCATTTTTCAGGATTTAATTCAGACAGAAATTTAATGATGCAAAAACTATCCTTTTATTTTATGAATTCTAAATAAAAAGAAAATCTCTAATGTACTCATATGTGACTAAAATTTTATTAAAAGGGTTTATTTTTTGTAAACCTTCTTTATAATTTATGAAAATTTATTTTAAAAAATCCTTATGTACACATTTTCTTTAAATTTTAAAATACATATTTTGATTGTCTTGTTTTTATGATAAAGAAAAATATCTAAAGTTAATCAAATATTTATTATCCTCTTTTTTTTTGTGAAACAAATGAGTGAGCACAGTAAGAGAAATCTTATCACTAAAACTGTTCTTCAGAAAAATCATAAAGAAATTGATATACTTGAAAAATACACAAGATAGATTCAAGTTTTTTTTCTCTTTTGCAAACTACAGTAAAAACCATAAAATTTCAATATGTTTTATAATAACTTTTAAATCATAGAGAGTTGAAAGGTTAATAGTTTGGATATCTTCAAAAATGCAGTGGTGTAACCATGATGCAAAATTCAGTGTATAAAGGTTTCAAACTAAACTCTGCATCAAGGTTTCAGCACAGGATACACAATATAGAAAAAAATGTAAGGTATTTTGCACGAATAAGACGAGAACACTTCAGCTCTCTGCCAAAAGCGGGGGGTTAATATTGCCCCTCATTAGCTCTTTTTTGGTTAGTTTTGTATAAAACTTTATTTTTTCTAATTGTAGGTGTTTTTTAAGGGAAATATAAAAAATAGGTACACCATTGTTAAAATTAACTGATTAATTTTAAAGAAAAAATATCGTTTACTTTTTTCACATTTTTGGCGCCCTAAATGGATAGTACATTTTTAGATCATACAATATTTTTTTTTTACTTTTTATTTTTCAAGAAAAATGCAACTAACTGTTCTCTTTTAAAACAAAATCCTTTTTTGTTTCAACTGTTAAAGAAATTAATTAATTACAATTAATATAGTTTATTGTAATTAAACTCTGACATAAAATTCCCGTAAAATTCAGAAGTCATTTAATGTCAATGACTTTGATAAGGATATTCGATAAAGCAAAACAATAAAAAAGAAATACATAGGTACATGTATAGGTGCTTTTATACATATATACAGCTATGTACACTCATTTTTTTTAAATGTTTTATCATAAAGAATCACTGATATTGATCTGTTGATATTTGAGCATTTATATCTTAAACATGATAATAAATTTTAAAATATCCATTTAAAAATAAATTTATCTTCTTTAAACTTTAAAATAACATTAAAATAAATCTATCTATAAATACACATATACATACTGACACTGAAATATATATAAAAGCTTAAATATGTACTAAAATTCACAGCAGGTAAAATTTGTTACTCACAATTTTTATGTTCCAAAATAAAATTTACAATAGCAACAACAAAAATGACATTTAAAAAAAAAAAACGAAAAACATCCAACCATTCGCACTTTATGATAAGATTAAGAACAAAAACTAAAATAACAACAAAAAGGAAACATAGGTAACATACATACATATACAAACATTATCTTGTTCTTTAAATGTTTTAACATTTATCTTTTTTCTTTTTTTTTTGTCTGCACTTCTTGTTTTTTGCTGTTCATTTTTTTTTTCCATTTCTTCGGATATTTTAATGTGCAAAAAAATTAATGATCTCGATTAATTTTTCAATTTTTTTTTCTTGTCTTTTTAAATAACATAAAAATTTTAAAACATAGCATACACCACACCATTCTATACCGCAAAATAGTAGTAAAAAAAAGCAAGAAAAAAAAAGATACTAAAATAAAAATGTATGCACATCATATCCAAACAAACAAACAAACAATCATCATCATTTTCTCATGCACCCAGCAACAATTCACAAAATTAAAATGCAAAATTACTTGCATTTATTTTATGAAGATAAAACTGAAAGATGCATACAGACAGAAAGAAAAATACATTTAAACATTTATTTAAAAAAAAAGTAATAATAAAATTAAATTTAAAAAAAAAATGAAAACAAAAAAGGATTTTTAATGACCAAATTATGCAACAACCCAATGTAATGGCTCTTCTCTAATGTTATTTTAAAGAAGATGTGCCATAAAAAAGAACTTTTATTCTTTTTTTTTTCTTACTATTTTCTTTTCCTTCCTTAAATACATTTAAACGGAAAAAAAAGAGTTTGTTACAAAAAGAGTTATAGATGGAAAATGAATTAAAATATAAAAAAAAGTTTAAAATTTTAAAAAATTAATTATCGAAATGTTGCTGAAGTTAAATAATAAATTTTATTTTTTAACTAACAAAAGAAGAAGGAAAAGTTGGTGGAAAAAAATAAAGACAGACAGAAAAACTAAAACAAATGTTTCAACATTAAAACATTTTAATAAAGAAAGCGAAAATAACAAAACGAAAAAACAACGAACTTAAAAAATAATCTTGTAAGTAATCATTAATCGAAAGTATTTTAATTTTCAAACAATATTTCTTTGTTTGTTTTTCTCTTCTTTTTTGTTTATTTAAATTTTCGCTATAAATATTCTTGCCCTTCTTTTAACACCTGCCGCACATTAATATTAATTCGTGATTCTTTAAGATATGTGTTAAACGATCGCCAAAAATTTTCATCTTTTGAACATTTCTCCCATAACTCCTGACGAAAATTATATTCAACAAATGAAGAAGAACTTAAATTTTCGTTACATTTAAGTTTTTTGGGATTTGGTGAATTATCATTGTCATTTTTTGAAAATGAATCGCTTAGGATATTTTCTGTTAAAAAAAAAAAAAAAAAAGAATTGATTAAAATAAAAATGTGATGTTGAATAAAAATTTGATTTTGCCCACCATAAGTTTCCTCATCGTTCCATGGTTCTTTAATTGATTTCATTACTTTAGGCACTGCATGATAACATAAACGGCTTTCTTTTGACATAACAACAATATCACCACTTTTAAGAAATATTGCTGTGGGTTTCTCTTCTTTTGTTTTACCACCAATTAAAAATATTGCAGTTTGTCCAAAACTAAAAAATTTAAATTTAACATTAAATTTAAGTACCATAAACATTCCTAGCCCAACTGACATCCAGATATAAAATCAAGAAATCCATTTTGTTCTCTTGAAAACGCGATTGTTGTAGGAATGATATGGATGGTGATGATGATATTTTCAAAATATGAAAAACTAAAGAGGGGACGAGCGTAAAGTCCAATAAAGAACAAGCTTTTAAAAGCTCAGAAGATCCTAGAATTTTTTATTGAATACCGTAGAATCAATCTCATAGCAAACTTAGGACTCGCTAAAATCGCTAAAAATAATTTTTTGTCACGGATAAGTGAGAAAATTTTCGACCGCTTCTACTTTCAATTCTTCTAATTAAATATTTTGAATATTAAAAAATTCTATCCATCTAACCATTTACTTAATGCTATCACGTACCTGAGAGAAAATAATGGAGCTTCTAAATCTGATTCTGAATGATCTGTATGTCCGGCTAATGTTGTACCAATTGGATAATAATTAACAATTGCTGCTTCAGCTGAATACTTTGAAAAACCTAAACTTTGTGCCAAAAATCTACATAATTTTGATAAATCATCTGGAAATTTATGTTTCATTTTTTCATTATAGATTTTTGTATTCCAATCATGATGATAGCCTAATGTTGTCCAACGCATTGCAATTTTTAATTTTTCACGAAATTTATTATCATTTTCTTGTTGTAATGAACTCCACCAATCATCAATTACACTTTGTTTGAATTGTTTTGTATTTAAATTAACAATATTTGGTGATTTTGGATAATCTTGAAGGCATCTAGCTATCCAATATCTTTGTCCTTTTAATGTAAATGGATTTTTTATAAAAATTAATCCTGGACGGTTTTTTAATTCATAACATTTCCATTTATCAATTGGAATAATACCTGGAGGTACACTATTCAAAAGATTTGGATGAATTTTAGATGCATCCTGTAAAATGTAAAGACAAATGTAAACAATAGGTTGTTATATCTCAATAAAAATGAAAGAAAAACTTACCTTAATTGGTTCATTTTCAAAATCTAATACATCACTAAAGTCTGGTTCTGGATATTTTGCTTTGTAATATTTAAAACTTTCTTTAAACATACTTTTTTCTAAACAAAAATAAATCAACTTTAAAATCGACAGTAAGTAGAAAAGAAACTAAAAACGACATTCTTAAAAGGTGTTATACAAAATCAGCTGATCTGATACACTGTGAAAAATACGGTTACGTTACCATATGTGTTATTAACATTTTTGAGAATTTAGCCGTTTTACATTACGTTACGAGACGCATGAACAAACGACAATACATTTTGAAATATGAACGTTAGTACAGAAACAATTGTGTCACAGAAACTAGAGAAAACTAGTCACAACTCACAATATTATTAAAATACAATTTTTTGTTTTTTCCTTTTTTACGCTTCAATAGGGAAATTTCCTAAGCCGCTCAGCCGAATCAGCTGTATATTACTTTTCTCGACTCTATTCGTCTTTCTGTATAACAGCTACAATTTGACATTTATTTGACATTTTATCATGTGCCAACTGCCAAGCTAATAAAACATTTCTACCGTGGGACGTGGGTGTATTGAGGATTCTCATATTTTGTAAACAAAAGAAAATGGATTTCGGTGAATTAAAAAGTGATATAAATTTCATAACAAAAGTTCAAAATATTAACAATGCTCTTGATAAAATTGAGAAAAGTTTTGAAATAGCTTTTAATTATGAAAATTACGATGAATTAACAATACAGGAAAAAGTTAAACTGGAACTCTTTTTATCATATTCAATTAATTCATTATATTGGATGTATATGAAATTACAAGGATCAGATCCAAATAATGTAAGTTAAATTAAATTTTGTATTTATCCTTGGAAATTTATTTATTTTATTATCCTTTTAGCATGATATAAAAAATGAATTATCACGTGTTAGACAAATTATGCTTAGAGAAAAGCAAATTCATGAAAAGAATACAATTCGTCCAGTTTTAGATAAAGCAGCTGCTGGTCGTTTTATTCGTCATGGATTACATGATCGAAGTGGAAGGAAAGACAAAGAAAAAGAGAACAATGACAAAAGTAATGATAATGAGGAAAAAAGTTATGAACCATGTAATAAAAAAATTAAATTTAATGATGATGATGATGATGATAATAATTAGTATTTAAGTGAATAAATAGTTACTAAGATTTCTAAATTAAATTTAAATAAATTTTTAATACGATAATTAAAATTTGTACTTATATTTCTTTTTTACTGGTGACTTAATGAGATCTAAGCTTAACATTACTAGTGTATGAATTTCAACATATTAATTTTTAAACACATCTTTGGTACATTCAACACAAGGATCTAAGAGAAAATCTGAATGTAAATACATTAACAAACATTTCCTTAATTTTAAAAATCTTTATTTTGTCAAAGTATGTTTACAATTAATTGCTTAAAATATAGAATAGTACATTAAAAGTTATTTGTAGATGTTGAAAACTAAATTCAATTCAAAAATGTATTATTTCCCTTTTTCTTTTTTATTCAAAAACAAACAACATTTTCAGAAACCTAATTCAACTCTATTCTTCTCAATCAAATCTGTAGCAATCTTTTTAAGTGCCTCCCTAAAAACTTTTCCTGTAAATGTCAATGGGAATTCTTCAACAAAATAAATTCCTCCAGAAGGATATTGATTAGATTCAATTTTAGATATTAAATAGTTTTCAATATCTTTTCTTAATGCTTTTTTATCATTAAAGTTTTCAAATTGTGGTGTCAATTTAACAAAAGCAACTGGCAATTGTCCTTTTTCATTAGATATTCCAACAATCATAGCTTTGCTTACTGCTTCATGATTTTCCAAAATATGTTCAATTAGATCTGGAAAAATCTGTAATACACATTATAAAAAAAATATATTCAATTAAAAATGAAAATAAAAAAAAACATGGAAATTACTAGAATTCCATCACATGAAATGATATCCTTGTATCTGTTAATAACATACAATAAATGATTTTCATCAAAATATCCAAAATCACCAGTTTTAAACCAACCATCTTCATCAAATGCTTCAATTGTTTGTCTATCACCCTTCCAATAACCAAGAAATATATGATCCCCTTTGAGACATATTTGTCCTTTTTCATTTGGTCCCAAATGTTTACCATCCGAATCAACAATTTTCAAATGTAAACCTTCCGTTATATAACCAACAGAATTTTTTGCATTCCCTTCTAAATATCTAATATGTTCATTTGAAGTTATCGCTCTTCCACATTCTGTCATTCCATAACATTTAATAATTTTACATGTTGGAGCAACTTCTTTACCAATTACCATAAGATAATCTGGTGAACTTTCACCACCAGTTAATGCAATTTGTAATGATTCAAAATTTAATTGATATTTTTTTGCATATTCAAATGTTTCAATCAGTAATGTTGGTAAACCAAATAAATGTGTAATCTTATATTTGTGTACAATTTCAGCTGTTGTCTTAGCCGATGGAGGTTTCGATGTAATTATTCGACAAAAATTATAATAAATACATTGAATCATCATAGCTGATTGACTAATCCAACGTAATAAACTGGAACAGAATATTACACTATTCTCATTTGGTTCCCTAAAAAAAAATTGTTAAAAAATCATAATCACGATAAAGGTAAAAATTGTTATTTTTAAATCCTTACCACCACACTAATGATCCATACAATAAAGTTGAATGAGATATTATTGAAACTTTTGGTCTACCAGTAGATCCCGATGAAGATAATAAAGCACAAACAAGTTTATCGGGATTACCTAAATCATTAGGAATTTCAAATTGTTCTAAAATCTTAGTTGATAAGGATTTTAAAAGAAAATTTTGTACACAATTTTCTTCCCCTCTTGATGAATCAAATGAAAAAATATATTTCAAATTTTTTGAATTCCCCTTTTTTGCAGCATTTTGAACTCTTTCATAAACATTATCATCACATATTACCATAACAGGATCAATGATACTTAACGAATATTCAAAATCATCTAGGATATTTATTACAAAATTAATTATAAAATTAATTTTAATATTTTATTTTTAGTATTTACCTTCGGTACAATTAACATCAACTGGATGAATTATAGCACCAATATAATAACAACCATAAACAGTTACAGTTACATATGAATTCAATGTACAAAAATATATAATAATATCACCTTTTTTAATTCCTAAATTTTTTAAATTAATTGCACATGTAATTGATAATTTTTTATAATCATCAATTGTCAATTTTTTTTCATTATCATAATTTATTTCAATAATTTTATTTGAATCTAATTCATTTAAACGTTTTAAAATATATTTTCCAACATTTGTATTAAATGTATCTGTACCAAAATCTTTTTTTTTAGCTGACAAAATTTTTGTTTTATCATCGTAATTTACAGGACACGGTGACGGATTCAGCCCATTCGTGACCTTGTCAGGACACGACATAATTATAAAAAAAATAAAAACAAAAAAAAAATTACTAAAACTCCTCTTTCGAACTTATTTCAAATTCAATTAGTCACTGTTTGAAAATAAATTTCACAACAGATATTTTATACTAATTTTTTTTTTCCATACAAACAATTTTTTTTTTTTGGTTTTATTCCCTACTTCTGAAAAAAAATATGCACTTATCGAAAATTTGATTCATTGCTAAATTACATGTAATAAACAAAGTGAAAAAGAGAAAAAAAATACTGAAACGTATTTTAAGTAAATTTATTATTTTTTCACCCCATAAGTGATGATATAACAAGAATTTATATATAGTAATACGAATTTGCTTAGACAAATGTAACATGTTCTTTTATAAATGCTTTAGAAGTACAAAAGATAAGCTTAAGATGTTTGCAAATTTTTTTTACATACGAGTATGCAAGTATCCAATTATTCTATTAAGAATAATTTACATACACATTATACATATGCCTTTAATAAATTTTAAAAAAATAAATGAATAAATACGTAATGTGTAAATACATATGTATGTATGTATATCAAAACAAATTTTTCGATAAGATATTCGATAGTTATATAGTCATGAACAATTTTATAATAGAATAATTCAATGAAAGCAAAAAATTACAGATACAATTTGAAAGATTATTTCACTTTATTATTTTATTAGAACTTCGGATGCATGAAAGCAACATATGTACATATATGAACGATTCTATGAAAATGTCAATTTGTGCACTCGTTTTTAAATTATTATTTAATATTTTGCTAATTTTTCTCTGTTTTATCATAAATCTTTTTCATCCAAAATACGATAACCGAACGTCCGTCATTGACGAAATTTTCGCATATTTTCTATATCCTAAAGCTCTTCTAGAAAATTATTTTATTTTAGTGTGTTACTTTTTAAAACTCTCAAATAACTCTCTTCGTAAGAATTTCCTTTAATTTAATTTAAAAATCTGAGCTGTTTTCAGTTTTAGTCAAAAATAAGTTCGAGTGTAACGCGTTAAATAACCATATAGAATCCTTATTTAAACAAAACAATTTCCATCAGATGATGACTCAAAAGTGAGCCAAAACTTCTTGGCAAAGAAAAATAGAGTATTTTTTAAAAATTATTTAATATTAAAAATCAAAATTAAAAAATAAAGTATCTAGACAATGTCATAAAAAAGATCCACAATCTTCTTTCACACAACCTTTCCTATATTTACTATTTAATTTAAATGCACCAGCGCTGTACCTAATAAAAGTGTAGTAAAATCATTTAAAAAAACAATGAAGACATTCATGAATCCATGAATTTTTATTTTCTTTTTTAATTCATCCATGTTTTTGCTGTTAAAATAAATAAGACCACTCAATAACGGATTTACAAATTTTCAAATAATAATGAATTGCAGATTTTCTACTTTCTTTAAAAAAAAAAGACTCTAAAATAAAATTTTTTGTAATAATAAAACTCTTACTTTTGTGAAAAATTTCATTTTTAAACTGATAACAGATAACATCACAAAAAGATCTAGTTAAAGTTAGAATAAAAATCTAAATAAGAAGTATAGTTTCAAAAGCAAAAAAAAAAAAAATCTTTAAATAATTTTTAAATCAACATATTATAAAAGTTTCATAACCTTTCATTAATGTTTTATTAACTTCAAAATTTCGAGAATATTTTTTTTTAATTTTAATTCAGGAATCTTACACGCGATAAATACGATTTTAATCTTTTAATTATTCATTTTTTTTTTTTTTGCTTTAAGTTAGATTAAATTCCAATTCACATTTTTATATAGATAATAAATAAATATAGTCAATCTCCGAAAAATTTTTAATTACCGCGCCTAAAATTATCTGCTTTTAATCTGAAAAAAAAAAAAACAATGAATTCTGAAACTACATTCCTCATTTATAAGCGTTACAAAATAAATGACGTGAAATTTTTAAAAATAAAATAAAAGAATAAGATAGATCATTGTTTTATACATTCAAGTATGATAAGTGAAAAATATAGAAGTAGATAATTTCCCATCCAAAAACACAGACGTATTATAATTTATTAAGATTTAATTTGTATTTATTTTTATCAATAATAAAATATAGTATTTCTATTAATTGAATGCAGATACAAATTGTATTTCTGTGGTTTGTATCTGTTCAAATTGATGAATCACATAATGTACATGCATATATCTAAATGATTTTTTACATTCGATATTTGATTTAAAAAATTTGTTTACTCTACTCATACAAAAAGACATATATTCTTTATGTAACATAAATCAATTTTTGAAAATATTATACAATATTTTTCATTATCACTTTTGTTTTTCTTATATTGATTATAAAAAAAATTAAATTTAAAAGTATATAAATAAATTAAAAAAATCTTTTTAAAGTACATATTCTCAAGTTAATCATCATCTTGAAGTTAACAAGAGAGTGTAAAAAAGTTTAAATTAATTAATTTCAAAAGATTGTTTTACATTATTTCAATTTAATTATTGTGATTTTTTATTTGTTTCTTTGTTGATTTTTTTTTTTGTTCTTTAAATTAAAAATTTATTTTCGCATAATGCCGATAAAATTTGAATCAAGAACACATTTTGATAATGTGAATAAAATTTGGTATGGTGATACAATTCAACCGTTATTTAATTCAAATGTATCTCTTGGACAAGTTGTTTTATCAATGCTGGAACATGCAGAAAATGATGTCGTACAAGTGAGTGAAAATTAAACAAAAATACTCGTATAATCGTAAATAAAAAATTAGAAATATTAGACTGCAGTGAATTTTAAATATATATGTACATACATTTTAGAAACTTTTAAGCAATGCAGCAGCAAAGGTAATACATATAAAGTCTAGAATAGTCTAGTTAAAATACTTGGTCGCATGCTATCAGATTAAAAAAAATTTGTATTTTTAATTTTTCTTGGATTAAAATTTATTCCAGTAAATATTAAATGTACTTTTATTTGTAAACATTAAACCCTCAATTACAATTTTTTTTTTTTCTTAAAAAGGGCCAAATGTGAGTTCTGTGACAATTTAAATTTCATGACGAACTTATTCCTTTTGATATCCTTGTAAACTGCAAAAATTCTCATTAATGATTACGTAGTAACTATAAGATCAGCAAGCGACATGACATCTGATAGTTTAATTGGTAGAACAGGGCCCCGGCAAGGCAAAGGTCTTGGTTTCGAATCCCAGTAGAATTGAATGTCATTTTTCTATTTTTAGCCTACTACAAGTTTTTTTGCCTTTTTTTCCGCTATTAAACCAATATTAACTTTTTAACTTAAAAAAAAAAAGTGAAACAATATTTGATTTCATTTTCAAAAAGCCTTAGAGAAAATAACAGAAAGTAGAAAAATTGCTTAAATTTATTTTTAATAAATTAAAAACTCAAAAAAAGAAAAGGTTTTCAACTTTGTAAAAAAAAAAGATTTTATAAAATTAAATTTCAAATGAATTTTGGTACTATTTTTTCAAATTATTTTTCATGTACCTGGCCCTTTTTTTTGTATCTAAAACGCTAAAGATGTTCAATAGCTGCAAAAGATGTAATATGTAGAAAAAAAATTTTCAACAATAAGTCACAGTATTTTTTTTTTTTTTCGCTTTTGAAAAAGCTTATGATTAATTCAAGAATATTATTAGCTCAAACACATTCACCCCTAAAAAGGTATAAAAGTTGAAAGATAAAATTTATAATTAAATAGATTAAAATTTACAAAATTTTAATTTACATTTTCTCAAAGAAATTTTAAATGAAAAAGACAATTGCATTAAAAGCTCCAAATAAAAAGTAAATGCTTATTTTTAATTTTTATAATCCTTAAAAAAATTAATTGGAATTTTTTTGATTAGAAAAAAAAAAAGTAAAAAGAAAAACGAATGTTTCTAGAGTAATTAAATTTTATGAGAAAATAAAAACAGCTAATTTTTTGTGTAAAGAAATTTATGAATTTATTTGTTTATTCACTTTCGTCTTCTGTTGTTGACATAAATAAAATGATATTGCAAAAAAATTATCTATTATCTATCTAGAAATGGATAAGATATATTTTTTTTAATAAAAATTATTCTCAAATAAAAAAAAATTACATGTCATGCTGTAACTATAAAATAACTAAGTGTGTATTATGAGAAAGTTTATGCAACTTTGTTTCCCCCTTACGGCAGTTAAAACGTCATGAATTATGTATCTACATATATGTATATACCTTATACCCCTTCCCTATATTTAAAACTATATCTTATTTGCAGTGTGAAAACCACATCAGTTTCATTAAAGAAAAAAAATTTTTTGGCTTCTAATTTATACATAATATATAAATTTATTGCAATTTTCAAAACCTACGAGATTTAAAAAATCTTAGCATTTTTTTTTTTTTCGCTTTCAAATAGCGAAATTTCGGAAAACGATACTTGATTTAAATACTTGGATTTTTAATGGAGTGAATGAAAATACAGAAAGTTCACGTGAAAGTGAAAGCTCCTCTAAGGTTGAGAATTTTCAATTTTGATTAAAATTTGATCGAAACCACCTCATTTGCATAACAATTTCGGTAAAGCTTTAATTGTAAGCACGCTAAAAGAAAAAGCAAAAATTAAATGAAAAATTTGTAATATGAAACTAATTTGATCAAGCGAATCAATTTTATAAGTTAATTATAAAAATTTCGTTCACTTTCTTTCATTATTTTCTTCTCTATTTTTTTTTTTTTTTTTTTTAATAAAAACCCATCATTCCAATTTTGTAACATCAAACATTTTATCAATTTTGAAAGTAAATAATATCCAAATAATTTATCGTTTGATAGCTTTTATATGATAATAATGATCAAACGTTACAGTATCTATCTAAATTTTAACTTCTTATCGTTCACATTTTTTTTTTTTTTTTGTTTAATTTTTTAGTATCAAATTTATAAAATTAGTTTTTATTTCATAACCGTAACACCTGAATATTCTACTACATTATCTATATTATTTAAGAAATAAAACAGTGTATGTATGTATGTAATCACAAAGCATATAAAAACATATACAGTTTACATTATCAAAGTATTTACATTGTATAATTTAACTGTCAAACCTAATCGGATTTTCTTTTCTTAAAGCTTACTATAGTTTTGTTGCTATCCTTGAAAAAAGCACACCGTATCTACGAAATTCTTAAAAACTTCTCCCTAATTGTATGTAAAACTAAAAATTCATAAAAATATCTCCAAAATTGATTTTCGTTATAATTAATTCTATATCCAAAACAAAAATTTTGATATTTTAAAATAAAAAAAAAAAGAAGATATTATCTTATCAGATAAATAAAGAGAAATAGTTACAAGCAATTTTATACCTGTTAAATAACATCTACGTGTTCAACAAATCATCTGTTTTCTTAGGCTTTGTTCCTTTGACATGAGCAAATTACTAAAAAAAAATTAAATTGGTTAAAAATTGAATCTTTAATAAAATAACATAGGAATGACAGATGCATTTTAGTTTTAAATTTTCCTACAGATAGATGAAACAAAGATTATGTTTTTTACATACATACGTACCTATAAAACAATTTAGCTGATTAATTTTGCCTTATTTAAGACTGTATTTTACTTGTTTGTGAAATATATTTACTTATTACTTTTCCTGTCAGAGTTGAAGTCATCTCTAAATCAAATATTAACAAATGCTTCGCTCATGTCAAAGGAACATATAGTAATTAGAAGCATTAACTCTTTGCCCTCGATATTTTTTTATATCGCATCTCAAGCAGCAAAGGGTTGAATGACAATACATAGTATTTTAATAAAAATTTCTCTGTTTTAAAACATTGTAAAATACACTGATAAGGTTTGACAGTTAAACAAAACAAACAATATAATTATTATCTATCATATTTGAAGATTGAATAACACATTTATCTCTATGTACAAAAATAATAAAATATGTAAAATAAAAACTAGAAGGTATATTTAATTAATAGGAGTAATTAGTAAATTAGACAGAACATATATGTATGCATGTATATTAAATGTTGTAGACAAATACGAAAGAAACAAAGAAAATATATCACAATATGGACATATATGTATATACAATATATGTATATACATAGTAGTTGCAAGTCATTGTTTATATAATACAGACATATACATACATACATATGTATAGAAGGTACACGTATAATAGTATGACAACAAAAAATCGTTTTATTTCAAAAAGACTCTGATCTCCGTTATATGAAATTGAAATAACTTGAATATGATATTGATATATAGGTACATAGTATGTTGTTTTCCATGAGATCTTGATTACATATAAAAACTTAGACATTACAACAATTTCAAATAGTATATAATTCATTGTCGTCTGTTTTATTAAAATTTATTTCTATTCATTTTAAATTGAAGAAAGTTTAGATAAATTATTAGAATCAAAAAAAAAAAAAAAAAATGGTTCAATCTAAAACACATTTTGATAAAAATAAAAAAATTTGGTATGGTGATATTGTTCAACCATTATTCAATCCTAATGTATCAATTGGACAAGTTATTTTATGTATGCTAGAACATCATAGTGATAATATAATACAGGTGTTAAAAATTACAAAATAAAAAAATATATACTCCTAATAATTATTTTGAATATCTTTATTTTATGTGAAGTTTCATTTTAATATTTAAAAAACAAAAAATATTTTTAATTCTGTGTATATTCTTTAGATAAGTGCCAACAATGGAGTACAATATACTGGACGTGAAATGTCTGATATGAGTGTAACAGTAGCTTTAAATTTAAAAAAAATAGGTTTACAACAAGAGGATATTATTGGAATAATTGCATCGAATAGTCAGTATTTGGCACCTCTTGTATTTGGTGCTCTATTAAATGGAATTCCAATTAATACTTTAGATCCATCTTTCGATAAAGGTAAGGAAACATTTTTTTTTTAAAATCAAAAAGTGTCAATGTTTTGTTCAAAATAGAAAGTTTTAATTTTGATCTTTAAAAAAAAAAAACTTCATATATCAAAAACGCAGTGGCAAATATTCAATTACTCCTAGCATACTGGAATATTTTCATTGAAAATAACTAAAAAATAAATGTGAAAATAAGCTAAAAATCTTATACTGAAAGTTAATTATGTTTTATTTTATTTTAAGTTTTAACCCTTTTACTAAATTTTTTCGCTAAAAACGTATACATAATACGATCTTTATCATCTTTTATGTCTACGGCATTGATCATTTTGTAATTGAAATTTAAAAAAACAATTCTTGTTCTGAAGGACAGTCAGTTTATAAGTAAAAAAACAGTGATTTTGCATTTTATGTATGTATGCATTTATTTATTTACATTTTTTTTTATACTTGAGAATGATTTCTATCCACCATGAAAAAATTACTAAAATGATGTTCGTTGCCAATAGCAAAAATTACCATAAAAAATTTTATTCTGAATAAAGCGCATTTTACTCAGCAAAATCCCATTTTTTTTGAAAAAGTAATTTTTTTTTTCCTCTAACATACGAGAAATTATGTCTTAAAAGCATCATTGTAGGTTTTGCATGTCATCATTATAAAATTATATATTTTTTCTAATTAATATATACTTTATCTTTAAAATTATTAATATAAAGAAAATTAGCTACGAAAACGTCGAAAAAACTAGCGAAAATTTTGAACATGAAAATTTTTATGTGCGTCATTTTTTGAAATATTTTTCTGTAAAACAACTCCAGAAACAATTGCTCGAATATTTTTTTTTTTTAAAAAAAAATTAATTATTCGAAATATTAATGATTTTTGTTGTTGTTGCTGTATAAAAACCCGTTATTGAAAAATTAGCTACTTAAACGTTTTAAAATTTACTATGGTATGGAGAAATTTCATTTATCTTCTTTTTTTTCATATATTTTTACAGGAGAAATAAAACATATGTTCGGTATAACAAAACCTAAAATAATATTTTGTGATGCTGAAATTTATCAAACAGTTGAAGAAGCTATTAAAGATATCTCATTAAAATGTCCTATTTACACAATTAAAGGTCAAGTAAATGGAATTAAATCAATAGAAGAATTACTTGTAAAAACAGGCAATGAAGATAATTACTTGTAAGTATTGTTTTTTTTTTTTTTTTCTTACTTTCTCTTAAATTTGCTCAATTGAAGTGTTTTAAATATATACCTACGTATACATATACATTTACAGACCTCCAAAATTGAAAAAAGGCGGTGATCAAATAGCAGCTATTCTTTGTTCTTCGGGTACAACTGGTCTTCCGAAAGGGGTTTGCGTGTCACATGCAATGTTCTTAAATCAAACTGTTTTGTAAGTTGCCCACTTAAAAATTATCTATGATTATTTTCAATGATTTGTGAAAAATTTAAAAATAAAATTATCTAATAAAATAAAATAATTGCGACATTTTCAGTCCGATAATGAACAATGTCACCGGATTTTGCTTCAGTACGCTGTATTGGTTATCTGGTATACAATCACTTATTATAGGAACAATATCAGGGGCAAAAAGAATTATCATTGATGAACCATTCTCTCCAGAGATGCTACTTAAAGTAGTTGAAAAATATCAAGTAACATTTATACTTACACCACCATCACAAATGGCATTAACACTTAATTGTCCTGACTTAAAAACACGTGATTTATCCAGTTTAAAATCATATTTATGTGGTGGAAGTGCTGTTCCAGTTAATGTTGCTAAAGAAATGCAAACATACTTACCAAATGGTGATATAATAGTCGGTTATGGTATGACTGAAGTTGCTGGTGTAATTTCACTTGAACATTCAATGAAAAGAAGAGGATCAGTTGGACAATTAGGATTTAATGTACAAGTTAGAATAGTTGATGAGAATGGAAAAAATTTAGATGCTGGACAAGATGGTGAAATTTATATTAAAACACTTTCAAAATGTGCAGGATATTATGGGAATCCACAAGCGACAAAAGACACAATTGATGATGATGGTTGGGTACATTCTGGTGATATTGGTCATTTTGATGAAGAAGGATTTTTATATATTACAGACAGGAAAAAAGAAATTCTCAAATATAAAAATTTCCATTTCTACCCAACGGAAATAGAAAATGTCATACAAGAAATGCCCGGTGTTATTAACGTTTGTGTTTGTGGAATACCTGATGTTGTAGCAACTGATCTTCCAGCAGCTGCAATTATAAAAAAGAACGATTCAGATTTAACAAGTGATAAAGTTTATGACTATGTTGCTAGTAGAATGGCACATTTTAAACATTTACGTGGTGGAGTGTATTTCTTTGATTCTTTACCAATGACACCATCTGGTAAAATTCAAAGAAGAAAAGTTAGAGATATTCTTGAAAAACTATATCAACAAACTAATTAAGATACGATTTTTTTTTTCCAAAAATTAAGAACTTTTTAGTTGTTAAAATGTTAATAAATAATAGAATAGAAATATTTTGAATATTATACTTTCTTTTTAATTGTTTGTAAATTGTACTTTTCATTTGAACATAAAATCAAATCCTGTTTTGAAAAATTAAATCAAAATAAAACTCACCAATTAGTCGTAATAAAGACAATTTATTATGATTGTAATACTAATCTCAACTTTACAAAAATTTTGAATTGCAGGAATTTTATTAAGTCTTTCAAAAGCATCGTAAAACATTTATTGTAGTTTTGTTAACTTGCTAATAGATATAAAAAAAAACTTAACAAACCATGAGAAATTTTCCAATCAAAATTAAATTTTTTATAAAATAAAGCCATAAGTAAATAAATATTTCAAGACTTTATTTTATTCGATTGCATGCACTAATAAATTTTTGGTACATCTAAGTAGTATTGCTGATAATGGAACTGCTACCTAAAATATTTATAGCTCTGTGTAAAAACTTGTGTCCTATACTCGTAGTTAAATTATATGAACACATCAATAATTAAAAATTAGAAATTATTTAAGTTTATTTAAAATATTTTTTATCAACGTACATATACTTTATGTAATTAAAGCTACTACGTTAATAATTAACAGTTACAGAAACTAAACATAGTCTTATTTACATCATTGGTGTTCTACGTGAGAAAACCCCGAGTTAAATATTGACTGTAAAACTCACACTCACGAAAAACAAAAACCATGAAAAAAGAGTTTTCACACCATCTCTATTGTATCTATTAAAAAAACAGAATAAACAAATTTAACAGCTCGCTATCTTAGAATCTTTTACAAATTTTTTCAATTTGGAACATCATCAAGCACTCACATTCTTAAACATAATTTACATCACACAGTAACTTTTTTACTTCACAAGATAAAATAAAACTTAATCTTATACAATTAATGATTATAATCATGCCTACAAGGAATATGTGGAAAAAGATATGAATTGTTAAAAGTTAAATATAACAGCATTTATAATGATAAATATCGTGAGAGGTTGAAGATTTTCCTTTACCTATATAGAAAGAAAAAAAAATCCAAAAATAGAATTAGCTTGCTTGTCAACTCAACACAAAACTTTACTCATTTTCTGGTGGTTAATTATGTAAATACATAATTAAAAATTTGAGCTTTATAAACAAAACAAACGTTATTGTGAATTAACTTAATCGTTTTAAAAATACATAAAAAGGCGACTTTTCAAAGAAAAAATATTTCTGAAATCAACTTTTTAACAAGTTATTCTTTAAAAATTTCCATTTTATGAATCTATCACCTAAATTATACGAAATTCTAGATCGAAAGTGATTATGATTTTCACACATAATACAGATTCATTTTTCACCTTTTAGCAAAAGCTCAACGTATCTTTTTCTTTTGAAAAGAAGTTACAACAAAACCTTGAAAATCAATTAGAAAATCTGAATTAGATAAACACAAGGTGCCAGGCCCCCGAAGTTTTAAACTATTTATGACAAGAAAATCACATAAGCAAAACACGATCTGTGCAAATGAAATGAGTTCAGTTAATAGACAAAAAACTTTTAGATCTTTCAAGCGTCCGAATAATTTGTCTAAAATCTAAATTTGTAATTTATCTACCCACAACAACATTACTTTCACTTTTTTATAACCATGAAATGCCGATTTATGTAAAATTTCATTAAAGATGAAATACACATAAAATTTGATTTTTAAATCTCGTATGTGACAGTAGTATAGTTTGTAACTCTAACGTTCATCCAGAATTTTGGATTTTTTAAAATTTCAAGATAATCTAATTTTCTAAAAAATAAATAATTTGTAAAATAAAAAAATAGCTAAATAATATGCCACAAAAAAATGGAATTAACATACATATATGTAATTAAAAAACAATGGGCATTGATCAACATCAAAACACATGATTTTTCAAATATTTTTCTTATGATATACCACACCACATGTATCAATTTCAAGATTATTCATCTTACTCGTGCAAGTTCTTCAAATAATAATATAGAAGATATTATTTTAATTTGAAAAGGTTAATAAACCTAATATGTATTTGGGAAAAAAAAAATAATAAACAAACAATTTTTTTTCTAATATGAGGATTTTTGTTGAATGATAGATAATATAGCTAGATGAAAATTATTTTTAGATTTTCCTAATGTGAAATTAAATTTTTAACAAAACAAAATAATAATAATACATTAAAAAAAGATAACAGATACAAATTAAGCATAACACAATATATACAATATATACAAATATAGTAATTAAAAAGTTATACTGGTTTACACATAGTGAAAGTCAGTTATAAGCTTAT
Organism: Bombylius discolor; assembly: GCA_939192795.1. Lineage (NCBI taxonomy): Eukaryota > Metazoa > Arthropoda > Insecta > Diptera > Bombyliidae > Bombylius > Bombylius discolor. Next base: position 39,414,644 of record OW584240.1, read on the forward strand.
AGCAAAAAGACATATGAGAGGCACATTTGGAAAAGCTTAACTATCTAAAACTATAAGGTCATATGATTTTTTTTTCATTTAATCAGTACCTAAGAAGTACATAGGTTATTTTAAAATAATTAATATATTGCTTATATCATGTATGATAGGCACATTTTTCTTGGTTTACAGCACTATAGTCTTGAAGAGTTCCTGACCGCTTTAAGAAGCTTACTCCATTTTTCTGTGGATCTCGTTTTACAGTCCTTTATTTTACTGAGCATGACAGATGCATACAAGTATATTAAGCTAATAATTATATATATAGTCAGTATACGAAAAAGTGTGTAAAACAATTAAAATTATAAAATATCTTTGCACACAAAAGCTCTTACGTTAAATTGCCTATATGCTTTTAAAAATTTGGCTTTCGTTTACTACTACTTCCTGAAATTAGGCTTTTGTTTTTCGAAATTGTATTCCTCATATTTTTATACCCAAATTTATTAGAATTTTAGAATAATTACGCATGAAAAAATAAAATTAATGAAAAACTATGTCGAACTTATGTGGAAAAAAATATTACATCGACTGAAAAAAATATTTATTTTGACACACTAACACGCTTCATAGATACGTAATAAATATCTTTCATAGAATTTTTAATGAATACATAATAGCTATTTATTTTTTTATTTCATTTTGTTATAAATTCTTTTCTCTCTAACTATTTATTATTTAAACATTATTTTTATTTTTTTGCCATTCCTCTAATTATAAGATAAAAACAAAAACATAAACAAAAAAAGCTTCAATTTGAATTGGCTCGTGTAACACTAATACTACTTTAGAAAAAAAAGCAATAATTTTGAATATAAAAAGCAAAGAATGTCTTAAATCAAGAGAATTCAGAATTCATACACCTTGAAGTTAAGACGATTAAAAAATAACAAAAAATTTAGCAAATTTGCAAGTTTTGTTTTATAGTAAAAAAATTTATAGTGTTTTTTTTTTGTTAACGTTTTGTTAAAATTTAATTATTGTGATTAATTAATACGAAAAAAATGATACAAACAAAAACAAATTTTGATCCTGAACAAAGGATTTGGTATGGTAATAAAACTCAACCAATATTTAGTGAAAATGTTTCTGTTGGACAAGTTATTTTATCAATGTTACAACGTGATTCTGATAAAGTGGTACAAGTAAGTGAAATTTGAAAAGATATATTTGAGAAGAAAAAAGTGAAAAAATACTAAGGAAAAAATCCGTCAATCTTTTGTAAATCGGTAAAACCAGAGTACGAAAAATTCAACCGTGAGCTGCTCATGTGCGTCTTATAAAACAGTATCATGACCATGAGCAAAAAGATAAACTAATGAGCCAATCGAATAAGCACATTTATCGTATAATGACACAGCACATGAGTGTGTGCAAAATAATCAAAAAAAACATACATTACAAAGACGTAATGCTAAATTTTATTTAATTGTTTATATGTATGTATGTGTTGAGTGTACCAAATTAATATGACAACTTAATGTTTTTAATCACTTATAATTAATTTGTAATTAAAATGACATGAAAATTACGTTCTAATGAAATGTATAGAAGATCCTAAACTTTATTTTCACCGAACATGTTAAATATCTATGAGCAACGTAAATCAAAGAGAAAACGTCATAAATATTAAGTAATATAAAACTGAGAATCAATTTTTCATGATATCTCCCAAAGTAATAAAAATATCAAATTATAATGTTCTACAAATTTTGTAGATTTTTATCAAATAAACATTATTATTATAACACATATTCATGAGCTGATGAATTGCTCATGTGTCGAATATGAGCAACTCACGAGTCTGTTTTTCCGTACTCTGGTGTGTTGACATAAATCAGATCATGATAGAATCAAAGTTACAAAAATAAAAGTTTTCTGTTTTTCCTCCGAAAATGTATCCTACATTTCGTATTTGTGTTTTTCGTATTTCAATGGGATCGAGTATTATGAAAAATTACGAAAAAAAATATCCTTTGTGATCTTCAAAGAATGTAATATATTTTAAAAATTTTTAAATTTAAATAAACAGTTAGTTTTTTTTAAATTTAAAATTTTAAAAAGCAACTTGAAAAAAAACTCTTTTAACTTATAAAAGAAAGTCTAGCTCTTAATTTTTCTCCTTTTTATTAAATTTTAAATAAGTAAATTTCATCGTATTTTTCAGATTAGTGCCAACAATGGTGTACAATTTACAGGTCGTGAATTAGCTGATTTGAGTATAAGAATGGCTCTAAATTTACAAAAGAAAGGATTACAACAAGAGGATAATATTGGAATAATTGCATCAAACACTCAATATTTAGGAACAATTGTTTTTGGAGCTCTCCTATGTGGAATGCCATTCAATACTCTGGATGTATCTTTTGATAAAGGTAAACCAGTTGAACAAAAAAAAAAATAAATATTGTGATACGAAAAGTAGTATTAATTTTAACCCCTATTCTTATATGTTCACTTCAGATGAAATAACACATATGTTCGGAATAACAAGACCTAAAATGATATTTTGTGATGCTGATATTTATCATAAAGTTCAAGAAGCACTTAAGGAAATATCCTTAGATTGTCTCATTTATACAGTCAAAGGAAAAATAAATGGAATTGGCACTATAGAAGAAGAATTTCTGAGAAAAACTGGAGAAGAAGATACTTTTTTGTAAGTTTTCAATAAATTTATCTTAATGCAGACGATATTGATTTAATTGTTTGTATAATAATTTCTACAGACCTCCAAATTTGAAAAAAGGCGGTGATCAAATAGCAGCTATTCTTTGTTCTTCAGGTACAACTGGTCTTCCGAAGGGTGTTTGCATTTCGCATAGGATACTGTTAAGTCAGACTGTTCGGTGAGTTTTATTAATTTGAATAGTATTAAAATAAATTTTGCTTTTATTTAATTAGAATTTTTTTTTTTTTTTTTTTGCAGTAAAATGTTTCATAATATGACTACATTCAGCTTTAGTCCATTGTATTGGTTGTCAGGAGTACAGACCTTAATTTTAGGAACAATTTCTGGATCAAAAAGAATTATAACAGATGAACCATTCACTCCAGAATTGTTATTAAAAATAATTGAATGGTATAAGGTAACATTTTTAATAACGCCACCATCCCAAATGGCATTAATGTTAAATAGTCCTGATATTAAAACACGTGATTTATCAAGTTTAAAATTGTATATATGTGCTGGAAGTGCTGTACCAATAACATTTGTAAAAGAGATGGAAACATATTTACCAAATGGTGATATAATAGTCGGTTATGGTATGACTGAACTATCTGGATTAGTATGTTATGGAAAATCAAGAAAAAGAATAGGATCAGTTGGACAATTTGAATTTAATATTCAAATGAAAATTATTGATGAAAATGGAAAAAAATTAAATGTAGGACAAAATGGTGAAATTTGTATTAAAACTGCAACAAAATGTTTAGGTTATCTTAATAATTTAGAAGCAACAAATAATGTAATTGATGATGAAGATTGGGTACATTCCGGTGATATTGGTCATTTTGATAATGATGGATATTTATTTATTACAGACAGGAAAAAAGAAATACTCAAATATAAAGGATATCAATTTTATCCTACAGAAATTGAAGAAGTCATAATTCAAATACCTGGTGTCATTGATGCTTGTGTTTGTGGAATACCTGATGTTGTAGCAACTGATCTTCCAGCAGCTGCAATTATAAAAAAGAACGATTCAGATTTAACAAGTGATAAAGTTTATGACTATGTTGCTAGTAGAATGGCAAATTTTAAACATTTACGTGGTGGAGTGTATTTCTTTGATTCTTTACCAATGACACCATCTGGGAAAATTCAAAGGAGAAAAGTTAGAGATATTCTTCAAAATTGGTGTAATGAAGTGAATTAAAAATTAAATAAAATAATTGTTGAATTAAGAAAGTAAGTTACTTAAAAATAATTATTTTTTTTTAAATAATGTTGAAATGTTGATTCAATAAAAAACAATAATAAAAGCAATTTAATTCTCTCAATTTTCTTTCCAAAGCCGAAGTTCTGAAGAAATTTCATTAGTTCGTTGTTAATTGTTGTCAAAAAATCAAAATTTCAACATTTAAATCAAATGAAATAATAAGGTTGGATTTGGCTTAAAATCAAGGGCTTCGACATGTGTTTCGCACAAAATATGTTCTTAGGTTTCCAATCCCTTCTTGCAATATAAGTATGTATACAAACAGTTGTGATTTTCTTCAATCCCTATACACCAAGTCGTATTTAAGAGGACTATGTATGTTCAGTAAAAAAAAAACCTTATCTTACTTATTTTGGCTTTAGGAAATTCAAGAGCTTCGCCTTTGTTGTGAGAAATAAACTTTTTCGCTTATGCAGTGCCTTGTACATACTTATTTCTTCCAAACAGATAATCCAGATTCAGAAAGCGAAATCAATTATTCGGATAAATGCCGCATTTTTACAAAAACTCTACAAAACTCAATACAGTTTAGTTAACATACAAAATAAAACACAAATTACAAGATACCACCAGCAAATTTTACAACAGAGTTGTTTTGCTTTGCTGTTTCCTTTTATACAATTATCACATCACAAACAAAAATTAATACGTTTTTTACAATTGATAAGAGATTATCTGTTATCAGTAGGTCGTCAAGAAAGTAAAAATAACAGCACATATGTACATATTTGTATGTCATAAGTATCTCTTATCAATTATTTGAATTTAGTTAATAGACACAAGTGAAATCATTTAGAAGTAGCAAAATTACAATTTTTAAAGAAAAAATATGTTAAAATTAATTAATAATTTTACAATTAAAAATCATAAAATTTTGACAAGAATTTCAATAAATTATTTTCATACAACATCATTTCGAAAAACACCATCATCATCAAATGACTATCTTATTGATTCTTCAGAATATTCATTTCTTAAAGATATCGGACTAGAAAAATCTAATAAAGGTGTTTACAGTGGCAAATGGTCTGGAAATGGTGAATTAATAAAATCAATTGATCCTGGTACTGGAAAAATTATTGCTGAAATTCAAATGGGTACACAGCAAGAAACTTTAGAATGTATAAAAAGTGGTGTAGAAGCATATAAAATATGGTGTGAAGTACCAGCACCAGTTAGGGGTGATGTGATTCGTCAAATTGGTGATGAATTAAGAAAATACAAAGAACCACTTGGAAAACTTGTAAGTCTTGAAGTTGGAAAAATTGCAAGTGAAGGACAAGGTGAAGTTCAAGAGTTCATTGATATTTGTGATTATGGAGTGGGACTTTCAAGAATATTTTCGGGACAAATTATTAATTCGGAACGTAAAAAGCATACAATTCTTGAAACATGGAAACCACTTGGTTTAGTCGGTGTGATTTCCGCCTATAATTTCCCTAATGCTGTTTTTGGATGGAATGCAGCCATTGCACTGGTAAGTGATTCTAAGGCAATGGAAGAAAGTAAAAACTAAGGAATTTCTTTTTAGACAGTAGGAAACAGCATTATTTGGAAAGGATCACCATCCACATCATTAGTATCTGTTGCCACAACAAAAATTGTCACTGAGGTTTTTAAAAGAAATAATCTACCGCCTGTTGTTACTTTATGCCAAGGTGGAGCAGATGTTGGTAAAATTATGGCATCGGATGAACGTGTAAAACTTTTATCTTTCACTGGAAGTTGTAAAACTGGTCGAGAAGTTGGAACAACTGTTCAAAATAGATTCGGAAAATTGATACTAGAACTTGGTGGAAATAATGCATTAATTGTTAACGAAGATGCAAAACTAGACATGGCTTTAGAGGCTGCACTTTTTGGATGTATCGGAACTTCTGGACAAAGATGTACGACAACACGAAGAATTATATTACATGAAAAAATCTACAATGAATTTTTGGAAGGCTTAAAAAGTCGATACAAATTAGTAAGTATAACAAAAAAAAGTTTGAATTCAATTCAATTCAAAGAAAAACTACCGCTTGTAGGTTATGAATAAAATTGGTCATCAACTAGACAGTAAAACACTTTTTGGTCCAGTACATTCTAAAGCAAATATTGAAGGATATTTACAGACGATTGAAGAAGCTAAAAAAGCTGGTGGTAAAATTGAATTTGGTGGAAATGTTATCAATCGATCAGGGTTTTTTGTTGAACCCACAATAATTTCGAATCTTCCACATGATTCAGCAATTGTTAAAAAAGAAACATTCGCTCCGATTGTTCATGTTTTAAAGGCAAAATCATTAGAAGAAGCAATAACTTGGAATAATGAAGTCGATCAGGGATTATCTTCTGCATTGTTCACACAAGATATTGTAAATGTATTCCAATGGCTTGGACCAAATGGTTCTGATTGTGGTATCGTTAATGTAAATACAACAACAAATGGAGCTGAAATTGGTGGTGCATTCGGTGGTGAAAAACATACTGGCGGTGGCCGAGAATCTGGATCTGATGCATGGAAACAATATTGTAGAAGAGCAACAGTAACTATTAATCATTCTGGTGAATTAGCTCGAGCACAAGGTGTTGAATTTGAATTATAAAAAAAAAAAAAAGTGAAATAAAATTATTATTGAAACACGAAAATTATAGAAATGAAAATTATCATTTATTCATAAATAATACAATTTTCATTTTATTTTTTATGTTGAGTCAATTCAACATAAAATCATCAAATTGTAGAAAAAAATGTGCATTGTATGTGTTTACTACTTCAATTTTACACAACTCATTTTATTATTCAACATTTCCTCCTTAATTACCTGTATAACTACTCATTCAATGTTCTTAATTTCTAAGCAAGCACCAAAAATTGCCATATTAGACTTTTTCGTTTCGATTTGATTACATCATTGTCTCTTATATTTAAAATTTTTCATGTAATGAAAATTGAGTAAAAGACGTGTTAAGCAAACGAAGTGCATTAAAAATTATATTTTTCACTTATTTCTTTTTTTCTTTTTCTTATTGTTATTTGAATGATTATATCACAATAATACAACAAATTAAAGTCAAATTAATAAATTTCTTAAAGAACAAAAATAAGAAGAATAATAAAATTAAAATAAAATGGAATTCATGAAACAAATGGCGTTAAATCTGTTGTTAAACCTAAAATAAGTGCAAGTTTTGGTGCTGCTCCAGCTGCTGTAACTGAATTTGCTGGTGACATGTATTTTTCTTTATTTTCATCAGGCATAATCTAAAAAAATAATAATAATTAAATGTAATATTTACAAAGAAAATAAATTATTAACAGAAATTGAAAACTGCAACAAACCTTATCTGCTACGTGTTTATATATTAAACCATCAGGACCTAAATAAAATACTGAAAATCCATCATACCATCTGTGAATGTGCAATATGAATGAGAGAAGTAAACCAATGATTTAAAATGTAAAAAAAGTCAAATACTTACGCTTCTTGTTCTTCAAAGACTTCTTTTAGATTCCATAATTTATATTTCCAAAATTTCAACATCACCTGTTGAAGATTTCAAAATAAATCACTTATTTTTTTTGATTTTTTGAAATTCAACTGACTTTTAAAATCGACTTTTTAGGGATCGTTTTGTTTTATACTGATAATACATTTCTAGGGGTACTCGCATTAGTGATTGAACTAATTTCAATTTCGACACAGTAGTATAATCAAATCTACAATTTTTATTTTGCTCTCACTTTGAAAATAAAACATTTCTCCTCTACCAAATATTCCGAGTAAAGGTCGATGTAGTACCTATTACATTTAAAACTATTTCAATAAGAGTGAGCAAATGATCTACTTTCACATTAATTGGTACCACACGTAAATTTTTTCGATGCATGTAAAAAATCATATAGCAATTGTTTTTCCGATGGAATGAATCAAACGATTTATGCATTATCAAATCAGAAAAAAAGCGTTTATCCTTTTAAGTTTTATCATCCTTAGATTATGGTTACAACAGTAAAAGATTTTCAATTTATTCGATCATGACGTACAAGACATTGAAATACATAGTTGAACATCCAGTAAACTACCATTGTTTTGTTTAAAAGACACAATGTTATATAATTATAGTTAATATCCGTCATTCATCTTAATATCCTTAACGGGCCGGACTGTTTATCTACTTTATATTTTATTTTACTACTTTTGACTAAACAAATAATTTCCACTTACCTTAAGACCTGATATTCCACGAACTCTCCATCGTATTTTAATTGTAAAATCATCTGGATGTTTTGTAATTTTTAATATTTCAAATTTAACATAAGCATATTTTAAATGTCCTATAGTTCTCAATAAGGCAATTGTTTTTATATAATGGTACAAGCCACTAAAAATGAAAACATTAAAAAACAAAACAATAAAACTCTTAAACATTTCAGTAAACTTACACTGTTCTTGTACCCCTTATATTATTTTCAAATATTAAATTTGGACTATAAATGGAATAATCTAATGGTTGAATAAATAATTTTGGTAAAGTATTCTGAAGTACATCATGAACACGTATTAAATCTTCTAATTTTGGTTGATTTGATTTTTTATTATCTCCAATCTGTTGATTAGATTTTTCTTGTTGTGGTATATGTTGTGCTGGTGTTTTCTGAAAATATTTTCTTATTTATTTAATTTGAAATAATTAATGTAATTTGAAAAACGATTAAGTTTTGAAAAGATGCTGAAATATTGATGAAAAAGTTTTAAGTAAATTGAAAAAATATTGATTTTTGAATGTATAATTCTCCAAAAATATTAACTTTCATTATTGAAATCAAAGTTTTAAAGTTTACAAATTTTTAAATCGACATTTTTTTTTAAATATCGGTCTGAAAATTTTTTTTTTTTACATACTTGAAATGAGTTTGTTTCATCGCTATTATCTTTTTCTGCTGGTTTGGTATTGATTTTTTGTAATGGGGAAAATTTATTCAAATTAAAATTGTCAGCTAATAATGATGATGATGACACCGTATACAACGAATTTACTTTATCCAATTTTGATGGTGATACACAATCTGATAATGAAGTTAAAGAAGCTTTTATATTACTTTTTCGATCTTTGTGAATATCAGATAGTGACACATTGGAAATCTGAAAATATAAACAAAACATTATTATTCTTAATTAAAATGAATTACTTTAATTTATTTTTAAAAGTTAAATTAGAATTTCTAAAAATTTATTTTTATTAAAGTTTCAAAAGCACGATGCATATAAACATAATATCCAACCTCCTACTTTTTCTAGGTTATGTTCTTACTTATAGTTTGGAAAAAGAAAAGTTATGTAATAAATTGCAACTAAATGCAGTTTTAAATAAAAATTTCTATTAAAAATACCAAAAAATTCTTAATTCTTACATCAATAATTGGTAGAAATTTTTTACTTTCGCCAGTTTGAATAAATCCATGCAATGAAGTTATATTTTTACCAAGAACATTTGAACATCCCAGCGTATTTAAACGTGTATAAATTGTTCTTAGATAAATTGTCATTTTATTTTTATCAATTCTTAAAAAAAAATTAAACAAATTTAAAATGAGAATTATTTTCAAATTTTTAAAAATTAATTAAAAAATTACTATTCTTGCTGGAAAAAACACGGCTAATTGACAGTTGAGTTGAGTCAATCAAAATTCAAAAACAAGAAGGAAAAGAAAATACAGTTTGTTCAATGATCAGCTGACGTGTGAGTCTCGAATGGTCCTACTTACAAAATAAAGGCTTGTACTAAGGAATTTATTTTGAGTGTGACGCCTACAATAATTAATCAAATTTTCCTTTATTTTTTGCTGCTTTTGATAACCTGATAATCTATTTAAGGACTGTTATACACTTATACATCTTCATTTAAGAAAAAATTTCTTCTGTACGATGTAACTTGCCCTAGTTCTCAAGCGAAAAAGAGAAGCCAATCTCGTACAGTTCTGGCTGTTTTGTACTAAAACACTCAATCAAAACTAATGCTGGCAGCCCTCTTCAGTTGCCAATTAAATATTTTATTTTAATTTTTAATTACAAATGTCAGCTAATGGACGGGTTTCTATTATTTTTTCCCTAACATTTTATTAATTCCAAAATAATAAATTTAATTTCGTTTTTAATTTAATGGCTTTTCCAACGCTAAATGCACAACAAGGTAAAAATCCATTTTTCCATAATATCAAAACCGTGATTTTATTCTATGCATTATTTAATTTTGTTTTTGTTTATTTATTTATTTTTTTTTTTTGTCACATTTTTAGAACTTAACAATCGTAAAATTCTAGAGGATTTACAATTAAAAAAACAACTTCTTCAAAAAGGTGTTTCAGCACCTTTACCAAATCTAACAGTAGCAGCAAACTCACAAGTAAGTTATTTATTTTTGTGCTACTTTATGAGTGTTAAATGTTGACTGACTTTATTCATTGTATGTAACTCATTTACAGTTCATGCCTGTTAATCAAATAAATCAAACAAACGAAATTATAAATCCTACAGCACGTACAGCTTGGAATCAAGCAAATAATCAATCATTTGGTTATTTTGTATTACAACAGGATTCAATATTTGGAAATAGTATACTACCCTGTTTACCGAGATTTGATAATGCACAACAAAAGTGAAAAATAAGAATTTTTAAAAATTCATTCATTGATTGACAATATTATTTATTTAAAAAAAAAAAAAAAAAAAAAAAAATTGTAATTATAATGGCTAAACTTAAATTGAAAAAACTTGAAGAATATTTACAAAGTGTTGATCAATTTGAAAATCCGAAAATTTTATTAGAACAATATCCGACACCACCACATATTGCCAGTTGTATGTTGTATAATATTCAGGTAATTTTTATTGGAAAAAGAAAAAGTAGAAAAAAATAATTAAATAGAATTTTCTTTAGACACAATTTGACGATATCGAAAATAAATTTGTTGCTGATTTAGGATGTGGATGTGGTATGCTGAGTATTGGTTCATTTCTTCTTGGTGCAAATTTTACAATAGGCTTTGAAATTGATGAAGATGCAATTGGTGTAAGATACTTTTTTTCTATATTATTTTATATGTTTTCTATTATCAATTTATCCTTTAGATTTTTCGCAATAATTTTAATGAAATGGAAATTGCTAATATTGATGCAATTCAAACAGATGTTTTACAATTAAAATTAAATAAAAATTTTGAAAATATTTTTGATACTGTAATTATGAATCCACCATTTGGTACAAAAAAGAATGCTGGAATGGACATGAAATTTTTGGAAATTGCATTGTATTTATCGAATAAATCAGTATATTCTCTTCATAAATCTTCTACAAGGTATTTTAATGGTTTTTATTTTGTATTTAATTAAATAACTTTTAAAAATTTTCTTATTTTAGGGACTTTATTAAGAAAAAATGCAAAGAATGGAATATAAATGGTGAAGTTGTTGCCGAATTACGTTATAATATTGATTCAATGTATAAATTTCATAAGAAATCATCAGTTGATATTGAAGTGGATTTTTGGAAATTTAATGTGCGTAATTAATAAACATGTAGATACAGTGAAAAAATAAATACCGAGTTTTTCTCAGTTTAAAATTTCAAAAAAAGTTATTCGATAGATTTAACTTAAATTATTGGGAAGTCTTATTAGCTGTTTTGTAAAAAGTAGGTAATTTGAAATTTTAGAGGTAAAATGTAGGTGGTTCTAGGAATGCTATTGTACCATAACTTTTTTATGAAATTTCTTTGGTAGTACTACCTGATCAAAAGTTTCAAAATAGTGTCCTTCGCAAAATAATGCTTAAGTTACATATATGATATGAAATGTGTGAAGTAGGGTTGACATAAAAATTTAAAATTAACTGTAAATTACCTCAACTTTGTGTATTCTCTCCGTTTGATGAAAATTTAAAAAATAATTCAATCACTTATGTAAATTTGAAAATAATTTACATATTACACCAAACAAAAACTTCTATTTTTTCAAAACTGGATTGGATTGTGAAAATTACCTCAAGCAACTATATAAAATGTAGATAAAATGTAGTTTCCGCCAAAATTCACGTATTTGACATTCTAAATTTGCCAAGAAATAAAAATACGCGCAAAGTGGGTTGCAAATTTCGCATTTTGTCATTGTTTCATTTTTACTTTTTCATATAATTTCAAATTAGTGATGGTAGATAAATTTATTTAAATGTAGAACAAAAATTTTCATAATTTCCCCATAACACCTGCTTGAAAAAAATATTTACCATTTTGAAAATTAATTGAAATGAAAAAAAAATAGCATAAAAAAGCCTTTTAAAATATATCAAATATTTTAAATGGTTAGAATAACAAACGTATAACTCACATTTAAATCTTTAAAATCTGCTTAAGTTTGCACAAAGCAAAATTCAAATACTCCGCCATCACTACTATCACAGACGAAGCCAGCCAACAGCCAGTCAGAGAATATTACTTCGATTTATTTTATTTAATTTATTTTCGTTGTGCTGTGTACATTTAAAATACTATTTTATTTAAAAATCCTAAAAAATTAAGCAAAAAAAAACTATTCGTGAAAAATTTGATAACTTTGTGATTAAATTAAAATTTCAATTTATATTGTTTAAGAGTGAAAAGTGAATAAAAAAATTCTTGAAATTTTTTTTTTCCTCATGTCCGTTTTAGCAAAATGAACCCGGCCAAAAGTTCTTAATTTTTTTTACAATAATTTAAATTCAGTGATAATTTTTTAATAAAAGTAGCCACGTAAATTAGTGCTTTAAAATATAAGAATTTTATACTTAGAATTTTTTTTTTATAAATAAATTGCGTTCCTGAAAAAGTTCGAAAGGTGGTGGTGAAAAAAAAAGTAAAAAGAAAGGAAAAAAAATCATCATATCTCGATAGCTCGTACATTTGTGTAGCTCTTTTGCTTTTTTTGGGCTTTTATTTCTATATATGTATTATAATAATGATCAAGATCATTCACAAAAAGTATGATGATGTAAATATATACATATATTAATGAGGTAAGCCTGATATATACATAAATAAATATTATGTTCTTTTTGAAAATATATTAATCATGAATGTAGTTGTGTTATAAAACAAGAAGTGCGATAAAAAGTAAAAAAAAAATGATAAAAGTTCGTTTTTAAAATAAATTCTACTTCCGTTCTATAATAAAGTGTGTTCTTTAATTAATTTATTTTTTTTAAATTTGAGATTTTAATTTTTATAAAAAATCATTAACTTTTATTCTAAACTTTTTTTTTTTTCAATTTGAAATCTAGAATTTGATTCTTAACTGCTTCTTCCTTAATGTTCTGAATTTATTTCTGTAAATAAATTTATCAGTTAAAAAAGAAATTAAACAAGAATAATATTCTCTACTGAGAATGTAAATTTTTAAAATAAATTAATTACCTTTTTCACAAAATCTAAATAATTTAAAAGGCATACAGAATCTAGAAATTCAGAACCTGTAGTATCAGCTGATAAACAAAATAAACGTCAAAAGTAGTGCAAAAATAAAATAGAAATAAAACACGTTTCATTTTTCGTAATAAATTATTGTTTCATTTCGTCAATTTCATAGAAACGTGGTAATTTTTTTAAAAATCATATGTGTAATATGAAACACAGCAAGTGCCAAATTAGTTTTGACATTTAGTCCACAGTAGACCGACTAGTATCAAATTGAAGTCTCACGTATACATTTGCAATGAGTAAGTGATCAGGGGGGCTGTCTGAAAAGATTACCAAATAACACACACAAACATTTTAAATTTTTTTTTCTTTTTGAAATTAGTTTTGAAAGAAAAGAACTCTAATAAGTCAACTAGTCAGTCTGGGGTCTCTGACTGAAAAAATTATTAATTAGTTTTTTTTTTTTTGCCTAATTTATTTTATTGTGTATAAAATGAAAATAAAATTATGAGGTGTTATTTCGAAATATCAATTTTATAATAAAATTTAAAAAAAAAAGTTCTCGGTGTTTTACAAAAGAGAAAAAAAATTTATGATTATTTCAAATTCAAAAATTTTATTATTGTTTGACGGAAAAAGAAACAAAAAAAAGAAAAATTCAATTCAAATGTGATTAAATTTTATGAATTGTTTTATAATAAATTTAACAATAAAATAAAATTAAAAAATTAAAAATAAGAAATTTTTATAAACGTTTTAAATACTAATTGAAAAAGAAAAAAACAATGTATCAAATTTTATATTTATTATTTTGCCTAATAGCATCCAAACCAGGATGCTATGTGTATGGTGGTGCTTCTGGTGATAGTGTTGTGATAAATAGTGCAAATTTAGGTGTTAATAGCATTACAGGTGGAATAGGTGGAGGAGGAGGAGGTGTTGGTAGCGGAAGCATAAGATATTCATCACATAATCAACAAAGTGGTTCTTTATCACCTTCAGTTGGTAGTGGCCATTTAGAACAACGAAGCTCATATGCAATGTTAAGTGAGGCAATGTCACAAGCCGTTAGCCATGAATTCAGTAAGTCGTTTTAAATAAGTAAACAAAAATACATATAGGTATATATTTTTTTTAAATATTTACAATGCACATGAATCATAAATAAATACTAGTAAGCTCATTTCCTTAAACTATAATAAGTCTTCCTATTTTTCTAAAATTACTTTTAGATCCAAGTAAAAATTCAAAGTCACGATTAGACTTTTTTTTCTTAAAAGTACATATTATATTCCATTGGCCTACAAAACTCATATAACTTAACTGTAAAAACTGAACTAAATTAAAAAAAGCCTAAAATTATTTGAATAGAATTAAGCCTATGGAACTTATCTAATTGAAATCTTTATTGAGTTATAAGTAACAAGTTCATGTACTTTTAATATTTTTTATTCAAAATTTATGCGGGTAAAAATATTAAGTAACTACTTATACTTAATTCATATAGTACTTAAGTAACTGTACTTTTTTGTTGAAAATTTTTTCTTCTTCTATTTATGCATTGCTGTTGACAGAGATGTAAAAAGTATTAACTCTTATGAGAATTCAATTCATTTGAATTTATAAAAAGAAAAAGATTTTTAATTTGTGATTTCCTTTTGGTAATTTCTAGACTTTGAAAAGATTACATCATTATTCATTTGGAAATCACAAATGCATTTGCTTCATCTAAATGCTAATCTTCTTAATTTTTGCTTGTTCTGTAAACTTACCTTAAACGAACATTCGTTCTTGGATTTAACTGATTCTTTAAGTTAAGATTTAACAGAATATTAATATAAAGAATATGATGCTTTATATGTAAGCATCACTTCAACAATTTCCTCAGAAGTTCAAGATTGTTTACTCACCTTACTTTATAAAATATCTGTGGTGTACAGTGACATTGGTACTGACTTTTCCTTTCAAATTCAAGCTGATATCAAATTCCATAGTTAAAAGCTACATGGAAATACGTCTGAACATATAAATCACAATTGTATAATCAGATCAGATTGATGAAAAAATCATACAGTGTCGTAAATTTTTTTGTTGTTGTAAAATGTTTTTCGAGGATATATCCACTTTGAAAACGACAAGATACGTTGTGCATTTCTTCTGTTTTTTAAAATTTGAATTTAACTAGTAATTGGGTATAAATAACATTCTTAGATGAAATTCACAAAAAAAAAAAAAATCCTAATCAATACATTGAAGCCCTTCGTTATCTTATACAATAAGATCACGATAGGCAGTTTTAAAGTGGATTATTGTACTATATTTCACGCACGATAAAAGTCATCAAAAGACGACTGAACATATACGATATCAAACGATACATGTCATTTGATGAAAAATCGTTTCGCGATCGTATCGTGTCAGTGTAAAAGTTCTAAAAAAAAAAAAAAAACACGTGCTCACGATACAAACGATGCCGGACGATATAAAATCGTTATCGTATCTTAATAATTTTGTGCAAGTATTCGAAATGCCAAAATGTTTTTTCAACTAAAATAAAACATTTGTTTTTTTTTACAGATAAATAAGCTCGCAATTAAATAATATCGATTTTTGAATTTTATTATTGAATAATTTTTGCTAATTCCAAAAACTTAATAAACGAAAACAAAAAAGTTTGATAACAGGGAGATAATTCAAAGTTCATTGTGTAAACAAGGCGACAACGAAAAAAAATATACATATTATGTATATATGTATGTATACATAAAAGCAAAGTATGAGTCGGATTTTTTATTATTATTATTATTTATTTTTTTTTTTTTTTCAATAAAAACTAATCAGAAAGTTCAATTAAAGTCAAATGAGAATGTTGTTGATTTTGTCGTCTCTATTTTATCTACACACTAAAAAATTGTTTTATATTGAAAAGTTTTTATATTACATACGATTACATATACATAACTACATATATACATATTGTTATTATTTAAATATTGTTTGTTTGTTTTTCTCCATCGAAAAACTATCTTCATACTATTTATATTTTATTATTCTTCATTATTATTTAAGCTTATATAAATTACATACAAGCTAAATCGCTAAATAATAAGTTTTTAAATTGACGTGATGAGACTATAAATTTTATATAGAAATTTTATTATTATTTTCAATTATTTATTGTATTTGATGTTGGATACATTATCATCATATAGTTAGATACTTTTTTATTGAGCATTTGTTTACTTGTTTGCTTTTTTTTTTTCTGTAGAAACGATTTTCAATAAATCTGATAAAATGGCATTAATTAATATATTGCATAGTTACTATTTTATTGACTAAGTTAAATATTTGTCACAAATTAATTGAAGTACTTTAGTTTTTGAATTCAAAATGTATCTACGTACATAGCGTATAGTAGTTAAGTAGTTATAGAATCTATTTTACATACATATTTTTAAATAATGCCATTTATTTGTCAATTTCTTTTTTAAACAAAAAAAAAAAAAAAAAAAATTTGCTTCAGATTTGAGCATTTAATTTTATGAGTTATGAGAAAGTCAACACCATTAGGATCAACATTTTAAATAAATATTTATACATACAGTACGTACATATACTTAATTTATAAACAAAAATCTAGATCAAATAAATTTGAATACTCATCCAATTTATTTAATATTTCTTAATTTTTCGAACTGTGTGAATGAGGAAATAAGAAAAAAATAATAATAATACATAATAAAATAAAATTTTATTGCACATTCAAAAAAATTTCTACGCATTGTCACTAACTATAATTTATAAAATTTATGCAATCAAAGTTTCTTTATAACATTTAAAAAAAAAATTAATTTTTAAAAATAAATATGTATGTACATGAATGCATAAATAATAATATGTGGGGAAGTACATTGAAATTTTAATAAAATTCAATCAATTGTTATTGGAGATACTCCTATTTTTTTTTTTTTTTTTTTTTTTTTGAATTTATTTATTTCAACTTTGTTTTAATTAATATTTGTTTATTTATGTTTTCATTTTTTCTTATAGTTAAATTTCTATTTGATATTCCATATACATAATATGTTTTTGTAATATCTTTCAGAATTCTTGGAATTTATTGAAAATTAAATTATATATCTGTTCATAGTTATTGTGATCTTTATATTTAATTCTGTTATGTTACTTTTTTATTTTTTTTTAAATTTTAAATAATATTATTAAGTTCGTATACATCTGAAAACTTTTCACAATAAAAATGAAGGTAAACACGATCATGTTCAAGTTCAACAAGATTTGTACATCATTTGCTATTTAAAAAATAAAAAAGAGGAGAGTCACTAATCGAAATTTATAAAGTAGCGTACATTCAGTCTTTTTGTGCTCTACTGTACAGGAAATAAATTCTAATAAAATATCTATAAAATTATATTTCTTATAACTCATTGCTCAATGCTTAAAGTAAAGCAACAAAATATTTGTACTTTCAGACATAACGTGTACGTTAATGCATTTATATTTTGTACTCAAACTAATGTATTTATGTATATATACGTCTAAGTATAATAAATTCGTACACTTTATTTTCAACTTGTATCTAAATAATCTATATACATAGTTATAGGGTGTCTAAATTCAAAGTCATTACAAAATTTTTAATTTAAAAAAAAAAATTCCAATGAATAAAATCCTCAAAGAAAAAAATTTCTAAAAATAATCCATCTAAATATGTCAGTGCTATGGTCAATAACAGTGCAGTAAAGGGTTACCCTTACGTTATGTCCTCTTTAAAAAAAGAAAAAACATTCATTAATTGGCTATGTTTAGTATTTTGTTCACTTTCATTTAATTAAAACCGAATCCTATAAGTATTTTCAATCTTAATAACACAAAATCTGAAGAAAAAATAAAGCAAAATAAATATGTACATATACATATTATGTAAATGAAAAAGTGTAGCCCAATAACACATTTCGGCAAAGTTCCAAATTTTTACGTGCTGTAGAAAATTCTTTATAATAGAGATTCATGAGGAGTGAGTTTGTCTGCAAATAATAATTTGTTTTATTTTGCGATTTTTGCAATACTAAATTTTTTTTTTTTAATTTATCTTCAAGAAACTAATTTTTTTGGCTATTATTATTTTTTCTATAATGGAAAATTAAACTACATATCGTTAATTAAGTTCGTGAACTTTGAAAATAATCTCGTTATTTTGTCTGACACCCTGTATCAGAATCTGAATATTGTCCTTTAAAATATTTAAATATTTCATTTAGAAAATAATTATTGTATCACCTAATTTTTGTATTACTTAAATGAATTATGTATTTAAAACAATAACCTTTATTTTATTTTGAGTATAAATAATATTGAAATTTTATTCATCATGCTTAATTTTATTTTTGCAATAATATGCAAATTATATATTTTAATTACATAAAAAACAATTAAACAAGCACGTGTATAGTCCAGCTAGTTATAGTTGATTTATTTATTCATATTTTCTTAAAACAAAAATTTAATAAAAATAAAATCTCATTAATAATAGTTTTCTTTTTATTATTTTTTTTTTGTTGCTTTAAAATGAAAAAAACTTTCAGATTAAGAAAAATATAGTTAAATTTTCATTAACTAATTCTTTTACTTTGTAAAATAAATAAATAAATATTTTCTAATTAACACAATTAAAAATTTAAATATTCCATTCGTTATTGTTTTTGTTCGATCGATTAAAAATTTTTATTATTATTAGTTATTACTTTTTTAATTATTTTCAAATAATACCTTGGGAATGAAAAAAAACTAGATATTATAGTTACTACCTACCTATTTAAAAAAAAAAAACATTTTCTTAATGTAAATAATTACAAGATTATTTCATTATTTCATTAGATAAAATGTTTAAATAACTACTTAACAAGTTAAAATCAATAAAATAAGTTCAAAATCTTGAACTTGTAGAATATTAAGAAACAAGGAAATAAAATAAAACAAAGTAAAATTTCTTTTCAATAAATACTCTTGTTGAGGCACATCCATAAATTAGTAAATTAAACATTCATAATTTAGATAATTTAGTTTTTTTTGAAAAATTGTATTAATATTTAATAATATATTTAAAATTAGCACATATAATAATAAATAATAATTTTTAAATATAACAAAATAGCTAGCATAAATTCACTACACAGGAAACATAATTGCAACATAAGCAGTATATAATAAGTAAAATGTAATTAGTCTAGACAGGTAAAATACTTGTTAGAACATGTAATAACTTTAGGTTCAAGGCCATATATGAATAAAAGAATTAACAATAGATTCAATATACTCAATTATTGTAATAATCAAATAATCGAATGTAAAATTAATTACTGATAAATCAGCATGTTTTTTAGTATAAATACGGGTAATTTATTAATAAAAATTATTGTTTGTTGAAAAGCAAGCAAGTGTTTTTATTCGTTACTCCAGTACAAGAATTAGGAAACCTAATTCTTTCATTACCATAATAATTCAGTGAAGTCCTGAATTATCAAATCCTATAATTCCTTAACTCAATAGCTCTTGGATTTAGGTAACCTATTTCTGAAGCTATTGAGCCATTACATTTTGGTGACCCCGTATATTGAATATTACGCAGATAAAGAGTAAAAATTATTACAGTGTTGTTGTTGTTTTATACAAAATATTGGATTAAAAAGCAAAAAAAAAAAAATTTTTCTTTTTCTTTTTTTTTTTTTTGATTATTGGTGAATTCTTTCAATTTTTTTGGATTTTTTTTGGTGAAGTCCTTCAATTTTTTTTTTTTTTTTTTTTAATTTTTTGGTGAATATCCTAAATAATGGAGTCGTTAGCAATGCATCAGATACAATTAGGAAAAGAAATCGAAAGGATTTCAAAGGCATATTACGATGAGTCACCTGACAAAAAAACATTATCGTATTTAAAAGATAAATTAGCGCAAATTGAGGACATTTGGAGAAAATTTCATGAAGGAGACATGGAATTCAAAAAGAAATGTGGAACATCGCGCGAGCATCAATATTTCACCACAAATTACTACATGTTAGTAAAAAATGGATACGAATTATTGAAAGAAGAATTAGAAAAGTTGATAAAAATTGTAGATCAGCACAAGAAAAGACAAGAATTTATCCCATCAAGTGATAATTTGAATTTTGAAAATACAATAGATAAAGGTGAGCCATTAAAAAACGTTGAGGTTAATGAAATAAAAGTAATTAGATGCCAAAAAAAAGCTATTATGACACTAGAAAATTTGTTGAAAGTAATTAAAGCGACAAATCAAGTACAAGCAAAGGAGTATTATGATGTTAAAAGACAATCACTTGAGAGATATTGGGATGAAATAAAAAAGAATCATAAAACGATTTATGAAAGTATAGAGGAACCAGAAAGATTTGAATACAATGTAGAACAGTACATTAAAATTCAAGAGATGTATGACGAAGTAATGATTAAATTTGCTCAAGAAGAAAAACAAATTACAAATCAAAATCAAAATAATTATAGTATTCAATACAATAACAATAATATTAACGAACGAGTAAATCAACCAACATTGAAGTTACCTAAAATACAATTACCTAAATTTGACGGCAACTATTTAAAATGGCAACAATTTTATGATTTATTTAATCAAATGGTACATTGCCAACCTATGGGTAATGCACAAAAAATGTTTTATTTAAAGTCAAATTTGGTGGGGGAGGCTGAAAGATTGATTAGGCATATTCCTGTTACAGATGAAAATTATGTATCTGCTTGGAAGTTATTAACCAACAGATACGCAAATAAACGATTACTGGTTGCAGCATTACTAGATAAAATGTTATCACAACCTTCAAGTAATGTTGAATCAGCTTCAGTAATCAAAACGTTGCACGATACTACAAAAGAATGTATTGTTGGACTAGAAAATTTGGGATTGAACATTTTTGAAGCATGGGATCCAATGATTTTGCATATTTTAACAAGAAAACTAGATCGCACTACACATACGTTATATGAGCAAACTCTCAAGGCTCCTCGAGAATTACAATCGCTACAACATTTTCTTGAATTTTTAGAACTACGGTTCCAATCGCTAGAGGCACTTGGGCAAAAGAAAGTTAATAATGAAAAAAACAATCAAAATAGAAGTACTGTTCATACAGCTGTAGCAAAAAACTCATTAAAATGTTATTTTTGCAGTAACTCACACCAAATATATAATTGTGAAAAATTTTTGAAGCTTTCACCTCCAGAAAGACAAACTGCAGCAAAAAAATTGAATTTATGTCTGAATTGTTTAAGACAAAATCATCATACAAGTAAGTGTGTATTAAAAGGTTGTTTGAAATGTAGTCAACGTCATAATACCCTCTTACATAGCTTGACTACAATAAAATCAGATTCTAAAATTAATAATACACAAGAAAAAGATGAAAAAAGGGCATCAGTGAATCTGGGTTCAACAGCAGTTAATTTAGAAGAGGAATCTTCATATGTATTTTTAGGAACAGCAACAGCATTTGTACTAGACAGTCAAGGCAAGCCAGTAAAATGTAGAATATTGTTGGATTCAGGTTCACAAGTTAATTTCATAACTGAAAGATTAAAAAAGAAATTGAAAATTCCTGGTACACAAGATGAGATTAAAATTAGTGGCATTGGCAATGCTAAGGTAGCATCTCAAGACAAAATTAATTTGAATGTTAATTCTCGAGTCTCAAAATGCAGTATGAATATCGAGGCATATGTCATGAAGGAAATTACTGCATACCAGCCACAACAATTTATAAATATAAGTACATGGAATATACCACAAGATATTACACTAGCAGATCCTGAATTCAATAAACCAAACAAAATTGATATATTGATTGGAGCAGCACTATATGGTGAAATTATGCTAAACGGACAAATAAAACTTAATAATCACCTTCCAGTGCTTCAAAATACGACTCTTGGGTGGATAGTTTTAGGAAAATTTTCGAATGCAGGATGTACAGAACCATTTTCAGGACTTACGAATGCTGAGCTAGACAGTGAATTGAAAAAATTTTGGGAATTAGAAGAATGTGAGCAAGAAGTAGTAGCTAGCCAATTAGATATACGGTGTGAAGAGTTTTTTGCAAACACATTTATGAGAAATGAACAAGGAAGATATGTAGTCAATTTACCAATATTTACGGATCCAGCCCTACTAGGCAATTCAAAAGCTATGGCATACAAAAGATTGATAAACATGGAGAAAAAATTAGAAAAACAACCTGCATTATATAATCAATATAAGGAATTTTTGGCAGAATACTTGAATTTAGGACATATGAAGGAAATTTTGGCTGAAGAGATTCCTCCTGTACATTATTTTTTACCCCATCATTTCGTTCTAAAACCAACAAGTAGCACAACGAAGTTACGAGTTGTATTTGATGCTTCTGCAAAGACGTCCACGAATTTATCATTGAATGATCTAATGATAGCAGGACCAAGAATTCAGGATGAATTATTCGAAATAATATTACGATTTAGGATGCATAAATACGTTTTTACAGCTGACATAGCGCAAATGTATCGCCAAATACTGATAAACGAGGAAGATAGAGCATTACAGTTAATTATGTGGAGAAATTCACCCAAAGAACCAGTACGATATTTTCAATTATGCACAGTCACTTATGGTACGAAGGCAGCTCCATATTTAGCCACTAGATGCTTGAAACAGCTCGCAGAAGATGAAAATGTACGATATCCTCGTGGGGCTCAAGTCATAAACGATTTCTATGTAGATGACATTATTTCTGGACATGATAGCCTTTCTGAAGCTGTGAAGATAAAAAATGAATTAGATGAAATGCTGAAAACTGCAGGATTGAAACTTAGAAAGTGGTGTGCCAATCATCCATTGCTGATTGAAGGAATTCACCCAGAAGATCTAGAAGTACAAATTAATTTCGCTAACAATGGAGAAGAGCATATTAAGACATTAGGGTTATCATGGGAACCACGAAGAGATTATTTCATATTTACATCGATGTGGCCTGAAATACAAAAAGTGACAAAGAGAACAATTGTTGCCGATATGGCACATTTATTCGATCCGCTTGGATTAGTTAATCCTGTCATCGTAAGTGGCAAAATTTTTATACAACAGTTGTGGAGGATGAAACTCGATTGGGATGACGAATTACCACAGGAATTGAGAGAAAAATGGATAACATTCAGGGAAGGTTTAAGCGCACTGCACAATTTAAAAATTGAAAGATATGTGGTAATAGATTCAATGCCAGAAAGAGTAGAACTGCATGTATTTACAGATGCAAGTGAAAAGGCTTATGGAGCAGTGGCATATTTAAGATCAATTAATAAGGAAAAAATACGAACAAAAATACTATGCGCAAAGTCACGAGTAGCACCACTAAAAATAATCACACTCCCTAGGCTTGAATTGTGTGCTGCTCAATTAGGTTGCCAGCTGGTTCGTCGAATTGTTAAAACATTGGGAGCTAAAATCGAGACTGTTTACTACTGGTCAGATTCACAGATAGTGCTATCATGGATCCACTCAGATCCTGCAGCTTTAAAAACATTTGTAGCAAACAGAGTACAGAGAATTCAAGAACGTTCACAACCGTCACAATGGAGATATATACACACTAAATTGAATCCTGCTGATTTAGTGTCGAGAGGAGTAGCTGCACATCACCTAGTCAACTCAGAATTATGGTTTTTAGGACCTCCATTTCTCCACAAAAAGGAAGCAGAATGGCCAAAATCACACTTCGAGATAGTGAGGGTACCAGACGAGGAGAAACAAATGAAAATAGCCCTAAATTGTGCTGTTACACAAACAAACACTGAACATTTTATACACCGAATAGATCATAAAAATTCATTCTGGAAATTACAAAAAATAGTAGCATATGTTCTCCGTGGTATCAAATTGTTTAAAAGAAGTCTACGTAAGGAAAATGTAGCAGAATTTTTACAAGTGAATGAACTTGACGAGGCTCTTCATGTGATAGTAAAAGAGGTGCAAAGGAATAGCTTCCAGATGGATATTGAGAATTTGAAGAAAGAAGGGGTTGTAAAAAACTCAAGTAAGCTAGCGTCATTATCTCCCTTCCTCGATAAAGAAGGATTGTTACGAGTAGGAGGACGTTTAGAGGCAGCTAACATTCCATTTGAAACGAAACATCCACTACTACTGTCAGGAGACCACGTCATTGCAAAATTAATTATGAATTATCTTCATGTGCACCATTTACATGCAGGTCCACAGGCGCTTTTAGCATTTTCTAGACAGCGTTTTTGGATCACGCAAGGTAGAAATTTGGCAAGATCAGTGATCAACAATTGTGTTCAATGTGTTCGAGCTAAACCACAGTTATTACAGCAGCTGATGGGTAATTTACCATCAAGTCGAGTTTTACCAGGACGCCCGTTTGTAACAACTGGAGTTGATTTTTGTGGTCCTGTATACACACACTTCAAGATCAGAGGTAAAAGGCCACAAAAAGCGTATATAGCAGTTTTTTGCTGTTTCGTAACCAAGGCATTACACCTAGAGGTAGTGTCAGATTTAACAACAGATGCATTTATAGGTGCACTAAAGAGAATGATCGCACGGCGAGGCCACTGCAAGGATATCTACTGTGACAATGCAACAAACTTTGTCGGGGCGAAAAACCAATTGAACGAATTGTATGAGTTGCTGCAAAATAAGGAAGCCAAGGAAGAGATTACGAGTGTATGTGCTGAGCGACGTATTCAATTTCACTTTATTCCACCTCGCTCGCCACATTTCGGAGGTCTGTGGGAAGCCGCAGTGAAGTCATTTAAAAATCTATTTACAAAAGTAGTAGCATCGGCATCTTTAACGTACGAAGAATTGAGCACTGTGGTCACAGAGATAGAGGCAATTTTAAACTCACGACCTCTGACTCCGCTCTCATCAAGTCCAGATGACTTCACTGCTTTAACTCCAGCACATTTTCTCATTGGGGAACCGCTCACGGCAATAACAGGTTCAACAGATAGTGGAGCGATGTCACTACAATCTAGATGGCAATTAGTGAGTAGTATCAAACAAGAATTCTGGAAAAGGTGGATGACAGATTATCTCAGTGAGCTGCAAAAGAGAACTAAGTGGACAAAAAAATTACCAAATATCGAGATAGGCAGGCTAGTTGTCGTTAAGGATGACAATTCACCACCACTAAAGTGGCCGCTGGGACGTGTCGTAGGAATAAAAACTGGACCAGATGGACTAATAAGAGTGGTAGATGTCAAGACGGCTGCAGGTGTTTTTAGAAGAGCTATACACAAGTTATGTCCACTACCTATAGAACCTGAGGACAGTCAAGAAGAAGCAGTAAGCAGCACTACAGAAATCGTTCAAATACCCTCCAAAGAACCAGCGGTTGAAATCAAGGCAAAAAGAGTGCGAGGAGATGATTCAGAAAAACAGAGCGATAAAAAACGTAGACGAAACAGAGCGAATCTACTAACGACACTATTAATAATATGTCTAGCATTACCAGTTGTCATGTCAACACCTACAGAAAAATATATTCAACTTAAACCTCTTTCGCATCAAGCAGGAGTATATTATGAAGGTTTAGGATCATCCAAACTGACGTCGCACGACTGGAAGTGGTACATTTATTACGATATGGCAAGATACTGGAGTCTGCAAAAAACTATTCAAAAAGGCATTCACAAACTAGAAATATTATCAAGAATGTCTGATTCAGAATATGTCAAGGCTATTATGGCACAATACCAGCATACGGAATCAGAGTTTGATAAAGTCAACGAGTTTCTTTTGGCTAATCAAGGATCACAATCAATAAAAAGAAATAAAAGAGGTCTTGTGAATGGAATAGGTACAGCAGCGAGGTATTTATTCGGAGTATTAGATGAAGAATATGCTACTCAAGTATCAGAAACCATACGAAAGGTACAGGATAATGAGGAACATTTATATTCACTCATGCGTAATCAAACATCAGTGCTTGAAGCAACAGAAGAAATTATGAAAAGGTCAGAAACAGAGATAGGTCAACAAATGAAGGCTGTAGAATCTGCGTTCCAAGATACTCTCGATAAAATGAAAAATATGACAACAGAAGTAAGAAATCAAAAGGTATATCAAACAATTTTAACGTTAGCGATACTGGTGACACTCATGACCACAGAATATCAGAAAATTCAGACTACATTAATAAATAACGTCATGGATGCTCATCATGGAAGAATGAACCCCCGTATTATGTCAACAGATAAATTACGAGCTCAAATTTCAATGATATCTGAACATCTCCCACAGTCACTAGATATACCCAGTAGAGACACAACACAGCTATACCGACTAATGAGCGTTAAATGCATTGTAAACAAGGATTACACAATATTTGTCGTACGTGTACCTTTAGTACTAAGAACAGAATTTGAGTTATACAGGATTATTCCCTTGCCAAGTTTAGTTAATAATACCTACGTTGCTATTATGCCATCAACAGAGCTTCTTATGATTGACTTACAAAAAGACTTATTCTATGCATTAACGAAAGCAGAATTGGCATCATGTGCGATAATGGAAAATGAAATACACATATGTCCACAGTTACATCCAATATATAACCGAAATTCAGTTAGGTTTAAATGTGAAGCAGAAATGATCAATCAGCAAGGAATCTCAGATGATTGTATACTAGGCATAACTACACCGCGAAAGGTTTGGATCCAGTTATCCAAGGCCAATCATTGGTTATATTCACTTGATAAGGAATATGTCTATAACATAGTTTGTGGAGACTTTGCATTTCAGCGAGTATTATCAGGCAGTGGATTACTAACATTCAAAAAAAGATGTACTATGAAGGATGAGGATACGATTATAAACTCGCATAATTCATTTCAAACCAATTTAAACGTTACATTCACACCAAGATTTAATTTAACAACTGAAGTATCGCTACCTCAAAATTTACAACTGAACAACAGTGTCCAATGGATGGCATCATATCAAGATCACACTCAAGAACTTAATAAATTACAAGAACGATTATATAACATTCGACAAAAAGAAGAGTCAGTAACAAGTTTATTCACACATGATATCCATCAATATACAGTGGGTTATTCAGCTCTTGGGATTACCATCATTATCGCAATTATTGTTGGATACATCTATTATAAGCTCAAGATCATCATGCTTGGAACACGAGAGCAAGGACCAGCAATAAGCCTAGTGGAATTCAAACCTACACCAGCACCCAGGAGTTCTAAGATATTATCAGAAGAAGATTTTAGAATTGAAGTAGGAAACTTCAAGAGGGGGGAAAATGTTGAGGCACATCCATAAATTAGTAAATTAAACATTCATAATTTAGATAATTTAGTTTTTTTTGAAAAATTGTATTAATATTTAATAATATATTTAAAATTAGCACATATAATAATAAATAATAATTTTTAAATATAACAAAATAGCTAGCATAAATTCACTACACAGGAAACATAATTGCAACATAAGCAGTATATAATAAGTAAAATGTAATTAGTCTAGACAGGTAAAATACTTGTTAGAACATGTAATAACTTTAGGTTCAAGGCCATATATGAATAAAAGAATTAACAATAGATTCAATATACTCAATTATTGTAATAATCAAATAATCGAATGTAAAATTAATTACTGATAAATCAGCATGTTTTTTAGTATAAATACGGGTAATTTATTAATAAAAATTATTGTTTGTTGAAAAGCAAGCAAGTGTTTTTATTCGTTACTCCAGTACAAGAATTAGGAAACCTAATTCTTTCATTACCATAATAATTCAGTGAAGTCCTGAATTATCAAATCCTATAATTCCTTAACTCAATAGCTCTTGGATTTAGGTAACCTATTTCTGAAGCTATTGAGCCATTACAACTCTCATGAAAATTTAAAATATTTAAAAAAAAAAAAAAAAAACAAAACGAACAAACATATTGTTTTTTATTGCAAATAATTATTACCTCGAATTGGGAATAATTTTGTTAATTTTTTTGTTGTTTTTTTTTCACTTTGTTTTACACGTTTTAATAAAAAAATTGAATAGTTACATATTTACTTTATTTTTCTTTTGACTATAAATTTACTTAAATGTGGAAAAAAAATATATGTACATACATACAATATGTATATATGTACATATATATAGTATACATATGTACATATACGGTATGTATGTACATATGTATATAATAATCATTGTATATAATATTTATCGTAGTTGTGGTTTTTTTATAATTTTTATTTGAAAAGAAAAAAAAAAAATCTATTGTTTAAAATAAAAAAAAATAAAAAATGTAATATTTTAAATTTAATTTTAATATTTTTTAATAAATTATTTTTGCGGTATCTTTTTGTCATCATAGAAATGAGTTTTTTAACATGTGATCAATTTAATTTTTTTTTTTTTTAAATATTTTTATATTAAAAATATTGTTTTTATGTGAGATGATGATGTATATTCACTTAATTTTTATTTTTTTTAATTATTATTTATCGATTGTATAATTTTTTCTTTAGATAACTAATACAAGTATTTATTTTTCATTTATTAATTTTTTTTTTTTTTTTTTTGGCTTTACAATTTGTTTTTTATCGTTTTACACAATGCAATAAAAATTTTATCCATAAATAGTATATCGTTAATTACCACATATATGGTACATCATACTTTATTTAAAATGCTTTACTTAAAAAATAAATGTATTTTAGTTAAATAATCAAAAGATACATATACATGTAGATATAAGATATAAGCTTATATATGTATATAGAAATTATACTGTATCTATACGTATACATATGAAAATTTTATAACAATTTATATGCTTCATCATTCACAATCAACATGAAATCACGTGGATTTAAAATAATCATGAAATTTGAAAATGTTAAATAATCTAAGTATTTAATTCTTTGGTTAGGTATATGCTATAAGAATTATGACACGTATTTGTTTAATGTTAATTTCACCTTTAATTTTGTAGAATAAACAAAATTTGTTTCAGACAAACATGTGTATCTACATACACATCGTGTGGTTACGAAATGAATTGATTGGTTTCTTTGTACTTTGAAATGAGAAAAAAAATTTTTTTTTGAATCTCTAAGACTTTGCGGCTATATTGTGTCGAACCATGTCTGAGCCATACAAATAAGTTCATTCTCTACCAAATTATATGCCGTTCACAATTCACATAAAACTGTAAGCCGCTTTCATATGACATTATGAAAAATATCTAAAAAAATGAATTAACTTTTTTGGGATCCCGTTCCATTTTTTTTATTAATAAGAAAAATAAACGTATGTAACTAAATCTAAGACGAAATTTTGTATACAATTTCTGCTAAAAATATAAATTATGGATTGTATTTTTCAATAATTAACAAAAATGATTATATTGAACAGTTATTTTTTTTTTTTAGTTGATGTCTGTTCATAAATACAAAAAAAAAAAATCTTGAATGGAAAAAATAAGTGTATATTTATGATTCAGATTTAATTTAAAAAGTCTCACTTATTTAATAAACGATACTTATACTTTATATCATAAAAATACACTTTCGAAATTCGAGGGTGAACATTTTAATACAAATTTTATTAATTATACGGTGAGTTAGTCATAACAAAGTCATACAATAATTTGACCTAAAATGAAAACAGATGACTTGTATTCTAATGTTTAATTAAACTTAAGAAGAAAAATAATGATAATAAAAAAAAAATGTTTAAATTGAATTCATCCCAGCAAATCAGGTGATTCGCATTGAAATTGCTGAATTCAATTTTGTAACTGAAGAAATCATAATGAAATTAAAAATTAAAAATTTAATCTAAATTGATCATTGACCATAAAGCTTTCAATTCTATAAACCGATTTAGCTTATTTTACTAACTGAAATTATAAATCAGGTAAAGGTAATTCCGCTAACAAGGTGATATAGGGATAATTAATTAATAATGATGAATTTTTTCACATTTATTTTTGTGACTTTTCTGAGATAAAATTAAGAAAAACTTCTGATTTTCTTTCAAATATATTTTCCTTTAGTGGTTTGCTGGGATATTTGAAAAAAAAGAATTTTTTTATTATTTTTTTTTTAGTATTTATTTATTTTGTTTAAGAAATTTCAATGAATGATATCATAAACTGATAAAATTTTCTCTGAATAGTTTACTAACATTTAATTCAAATAATATATGAAACATGTTTAACAAACTCATCATAAATTCATAAAAATTAATAAAATGCTATTAAACATGAATTTTAAGTTCAAAAGAATATTTCAAGGGAAAAATAAACTAATAAATCTGAAAATATATTTTTTTTTAAACTTTTTTTATGTGTGATAGATATTTCAACAAACCGAAATACAAATGTTTCCAAAGAAATTAGTGATAAAATAATTAACAATAAATCATATAATATTTTCTCTTTTAAAATAACATACCTAACATATACATACATATGTATGTATGTACATATACATATATACTATAGAGGTACATCTGTAGTTT
Organism: Bombylius discolor; assembly: GCA_939192795.1. NCBI lineage: Eukaryota > Metazoa > Arthropoda > Insecta > Diptera > Bombyliidae > Bombylius > Bombylius discolor. The sequence goes on from OW584240.1 coordinate 39,445,656, forward strand.
TTTTTTTTTTTTTTTTTTTTGTAAATAAAACACATTTTTGAAATTTATGTACACCTCTTATTTCTCAATAAAAAAAAAACTACTACATAATTTCAAATTTTTTGTATTATTTATTTATTTTCTATTTCCGTAGCACACGCTTTTCTTTTTAAAAAAAGGTGGTATTATTAAATAGACAATTTATGTGCTTAAGTAATTATAATTATGTGATGAAATTGGGTCACGGTGATTGAAAATGTTTAGGTCAAAAATCTAATAATCTTTTATCATCTGTAAAAAATGAAAAATTTTGTTGAGAAAAAGATTATTAAAGAATCTCTTCTAGGTATATTTTTTTAATTTTTTTGCTAATAACCATCCTTGTTCTCGAAACCGAGGTCATTGTGCAAATTTTCACACACTAATATTTTTTTTTTTCCAATTTTTTAAAATTAAAATCGGTACCTTAGTTCAGTGACTTTTAAAAAAATGTGTTACAGATTAAATTGACTCAAGTTCAAATAAAGTTTAGCATTGAGGGAAAAAATAAATGAAAATACACGCGTATTTTTCAAATTTTAAGTTAAATATAAAAGGGGTTAAATCGAGAATTTTTTTCAAGTATTTTCGTGCCAGACGTCTTTTACTATTGGTGAACGAATGTTTTAGCAACTTAGTTTTCAAGAGCTTATTTTTTTAAATTAAATTGTTGAAATTATCAGTATTCATTCTCATAGTTACAGAGTACTTTCAGTGAAACTATTTACTAACCCTTTGACTTCTTGGTGGAATAATAAATGTACTACAAAATTTTATTTTACCAAATTTGAATATCAATGAGACAATATTTTTCATTTATAAACGAATGTCTATGACGAAAAATAAATATGAAAACTTAATCGCTTTTGCGAAATTACAACGGTTCACATAGATTAACATTTTATGCATTAATTTTCATTGTATCACAATATCTTTTCATGCTTCTATTGAATTATTCACTTTATTTATTTTATGTTTTAATAAAAAAAAAATTTTCCGATTCATATACTTAAAAAGGTATGTGATTCATGAAAAATCGAGAGACATTTCAAGTTCAAGCAACGTCCTTAAAAAGATTTTTATCATTCATACCTAATTATACAGCATATATGTATATGTTTTTTTATTAAATATAAATTTTTATTCATCTATTTGAGAATAATGTTATTAAAAAAAAAATAAATAAATAAAAAAAAATATATTTTTGTCGCATTCATTCCAAAATACAGTGCAATATGAATTGGGTATGACTATGTACTCGTACATATGTATATGTTTTATTTTTTCATACATAATTATTTTCAAAAAAATAATCATATACCCGTATGTAATATAAACAGGTGAAAAAATTCATTATATATATACAATTGTACTTACATACATATATATAAAAAAAAATTTAGTTGATATACTAAAAATGTCTGCCAAAAAATTTTAATAAAAATCTAGGAAAAAGAACAAAAAAAAGAGTAAAATTCACACTTAACCACACGATTGAATATCAAAAATTATAATAATATTTTTCGTTTTGTGTACTTAATATTATAATGTTGCTGATGATATTATTTGTATCTATATTCATATATGCATAATATACGTATACTTAGCGTGTTCGTTAAATAACAAAACAAAAACAAAAAAAACAAAAATTAAATGTACTTTATATTTGTTGGGTCTTGGGTGGGAATATATATAGACAGTTGACAACTTAAGTACGTTTTAACATATCTTATTATACATAAACATTTTATTTTCGAAATTATTTTCTTCTGATGAATTTAAAAAAAAAAAAGAAAAATTCGAATATGTACATATCTTCAATACAAAGCAAAATCAAAAAAGAAAAATAAAAAACTTAAAAAACAAACTACCTATGTATCTAAAAATAAAATTAAAATTATAAAATCTGTAAAAATTTCACATATGTTTGACAATAAAGATTTTTTTTTTCTACAAAACAAAAATCTGTTTTCACGATTATATGTATTGTGTACCATATATGTAGATACTACAATTTGATTTTGATCATGAATGGTTGAAAAGATACTCTCTCATTTCGATGGCAAACACAATATATAGGATTAACCAGAAAATTACCAATGCATTTGCTAGTTGATTAATTTTATTATTAATTAAATTGTAATTTTTAGTAAATTGTATCATCACTACCGGTTGTCATTTCTCTACAACACAAACGTGTTTAAATATTTATAAATTTAACAAAATGAAGAAGGCGAAGAAAAAGATGCAAAAACTTACACTTAAATGTAGATTGAATGTATGTATGTATATTTTCTCATAGTAATTTCAAGAGTACCCTGAAAAATGTTGGCATTGATTCTGTCATGCTTTTTTGGCAAAACTATTGGTAGCTATATGTACATAGCAAAAAGAAAACAAAAAAAATAAACAAAGTGAGCATTAGAAAGATAAAGTACGGAAAAACTGTAGAAAAACTTTTATTAATTTACTTTTCTATTGCGAAATTTTTTTTTTTTTTTTTTTTTTTTTCAAAGTTTTATGGGTACGGCGCCATTTGACTGTGACTAAAGAGTATCACAAAAATTTTCATAAATTTTTTTAGTATGCATAAAATACCTGAGAATACCTGAATATATTTTACACCTGAATAGATATGTACATAAGTATAAAATACTAATAGAGATATGCTAAAAGATGATGAAAAACATAAAACAGTACTTCCGGCGAAATTAACATTTTTTTTTTTTTTTTGTTTCTATTTATTTGAACTTTTGTAATTTTCCACACTGGGAAAAACAAAGTATGGAGATTTAAAAAATCAGAAATAATTTATTGTACTTATTTTTTTTTAAATATATTTTTTAAGTATAGCCAATTATATACATACATATGTGAAATTATATTGTTTTCAATAAAAAGTATTAATGTGACGAAATACAATACAAAGTATAACTAGGTATTTAGAAAAATATATATTTTTAAATTTGCAAATTATCTTGAATAAATTTATAATATTTAATGTTTGTTCAAAAAAATATTTGTGAATGTATAATTAGAAATTATATTTATTTATTTATTTTATTCTTCAATGTGCATATAATAATTAAAAAGAAAATTTATTTATATATTTTGTTATTATTATTTTTTTTTTATTCATTTTCTCAACATAATAGATTTTTGTAGGAAAAAAAAAAAGCAAAATTAAAATGAAATAAAATGATACTTTTTGGTTCTGTCGATCAATTTTACAATTAATTTTTTTTTTTCAAATGATGATTTACAATTCAATTAAATTGATTTTTATTAATCACAATAAATTATTTTAAACTGAAAAAAAAAAAAAAAAAAAAAAAATTTAAGAGACATTTTATAGAGATAATAAAATTAAAGATCAAATAACTTCTCTTAAAATTTGTTTAAGTTGAAAACAGTGTAAAAATCGAATCTTTAAAGATTCAAGAAAAATAAAATAAAACTGTAATATAGAAACAAGAAACCCCATAATTCAAATCAGTGAATTCAGTCTGTCTACCATGGAACGTAGTGGTTCGCATTCCACTTAAAACTGTGAATACATGTATGGAAGAAACATGGTCTAGAAATAGAAAGACTTGAATTAACTTGAATAAACCCTTGCTCAATATGGGCTGTAGCGTTATTGGAAATAAAATTAAAGTTTCGAAATTAATCAACTCTAAACGAACTTTGAAGAAAAAAGTATTTGAATTTAAAAAATATATATAAGTACTTAAGGTGAATAATTTCCTGTTTAATCGGAAAAAAAGGAAATGTTTAAAAAAATAAAATTACTCGCAGATATCTTTAAATTGATGAACATTATAATGAACACATAGATTAGATAAAAATAATATTCAAACACAATATTATTTTTCAAAAAATTTAAATAATCTCACGAATTATTTAGACGTGTGTTAAATTGGTTAGATAGACTTTATATTTTTTTCTTTTTTATTAATAAGACAGAATTTTATTAAATTATTTTAGACCCCATCAAACAATTTCTCGAATTGTAAGCGGTTTATTTTGATAGTGTGGTAAGTCCATTTTTGGTAAAAATAAGATAAAGTAATTTTTAGATAAAGATCAATATTTTTTAATTATTATTTGATTCAATTCTGGAAAATAATGTTTTGATTATAAATTTCAATTATTACATAATTACACAAGTATTTCACATTTACGCAAAAATTACAAATGAACATCTGCTGTTATTACGTTAGCATCATTTCAATTTATGAATGACTGATAATGTGATAATGCTAGTATTAACTAAACATTTTTTTACGATTATGTATAAACTGACTAATTATTTTTTTTACGATTATGTGTAAACTTTTAGAGAACGAATTCGAAGCCAAAAAATAAACTAAAAATATCGACCATCGATTGGTTTATGGTTCGCTGTTGATTCTTAATGTTTGGTGGGTAAAAAAAAAACACACTAATTACATAAAAGAATAGTTATGCAGTCAATATAATTAAATATACATACATACATGTATGTATCTTCAATTACACGTGTCAAAATTATAGTTTATTAAACTAACTCAATTATCTGTTACATAGATTAAACGAAATTATATTTTATAAATAATTCAGGAAATTTGAATATTATCAGATACATTCGACATAAGTATCTTCGCCAATATATATTGTAGAATTTTTTTTTTTTCCTTTTTTTTTAATAAACATTCACCTCCTACATTGATGTTCTTTTTTTTTTATAGAATCTGATTAATAAATACTAGCGTATATTCAGATATTTAGTGATATGATACTAATTGATTTTCATTTTATTGTTTTTTTTTTTTCCTTTGACGTTATTCAAAAATTCATATAACACTTCATGAATAATATATAGAAAATATATATGTATATGTACATAAATATTCACTGTATTAATATCATATAACTAATTGAATATAACCATATATAACTCTGTGTATAATATAAACCTTACGTTCATTAATTATTTAAATAAATAGGAAAAAAAAAATTGTTTTTCGTCTGAAAAAAAATTTTATAAGTGACATTATCAATAAATGTGTTAACATAACATTTTGTTTGCATGTCTGAAGAATGTTTGAATAACGAATGCATTTTTATAGTTAAGAATATAAAAAAAAAAAATAATAATAAAGAAACGTTTAAATGTAGAATAAAAAAAATATTTTCAACCAAAACACAGGTTATTTTTTTTTAAATAAATAATACGAAGAAAATAAGCCTATTATTTTTTTTATTCATTTTATTTTTTAGCCATTTTTCATATTTTGTTTTAAAAAATTTTTGAAAATACATATTTTTAAAAACAATAAAATGGCAACGACTGATTGAGTAAAATTATTGAAAACTACAGTGTAAAATATTAAAAACTTAAATTTTAGTAAGATTTTTAACAATCCAAAAAAAACAAAAATTAGAATTTTAGTAAAGATTAGATAGATACGCTAGTGTATCTGTGTTCATTGCAATTTCTCATTTTTGTTTTAGCCAAGTTTGTTCTAAAAAAAAACTCTTTCGCAAGATGCGTTTGAATGAGGATATGAAAAAAATATTTTTCGAAAATTCAAAGAAAAAAAAATTTCGATTAATTCTAGAGAAATTTTTTTTTTTTTAATTTTTGAAACTGTCTTTTTTAGAAAAAGTTCAAAAGAAACTTCAAATCCAAAAATAGAAATCAAAACGTAACGTTACCTACATCATGATAATTTAATCTTTTTATGTGGTTTTTTCTTTTACTTTTAAACAATTGTTTCATACATAATTTGTACACAAAAAAAGACAAACCTAATCTAATTTTTATTTTATTTTTTGAAATCTTCACATACACAATATAAATTCCAATTAGATCCAGAAAAGAATTTTAAAAATTTCCAACTTTTATTTCCATAATCGATTTTCAATAGAGAAAATTTTTCTGATCAATCAATTAAATCACAATAAATTCTTTTTTGTTCTGTGGAATAACCATTTACCACATTTTACATTGAAATATTACATCATTATAGGCTTCATTTTTATTTTTTATTAGTTTTTTTTTTTTTTAAATACACAATTGTAAGCTTATAAATGCAGAAATTATGCAAATATATTGCTGACTTTATCAAATTTTATTCATATTGTTGTGGAATTGTGATAAAAATATGCTTTGTACATGATTTGTCATATTTGAAACCACAAAGTATATTTATGTATTTAAAAAAAGTGCATTTTTTTTTTAATTTTAAATAAAAATCGGATTTTATTCGCAAATTCAACTGAAACTTATGTGTGTAGTCGATTAACAAAAAGTACTTCTACGAGATTTCCGATAAAATCAAGTAATGTTTATATTTTTGGAATCGCAACTGACATTGACCTTTTTTTTTTTTTTCTCTTTTAAAAAATGTTTTACTTGAGAAAAAAGTTAAAAGTCCGTAAATAAACGAGAGCAATTTTGAATATTAAGCAGTTATATGAAATTTTAATTTCAAATCTGCACGCTTTGAATACTTTTACATAATAGTGTTATTGTTGTTGAAGTAAATAAAAATGGATAACATTTTTTTTTTTTTAATGAAATTCTATGAATAGAAAAATTTAAAATTAGTATTCTCCATTCATAGCTTCTAATTGTATACATTATAAATTACAATCTTTAACAACAAAATGTAATTCACTTTTTTTTTTGTTGTGTGTTCAAAGTTACGAATGTCTAAGAGTAGAGATTTGTTTTAAAAAAAATATGTACGAATTTGAATGCAAAAATAACTTATACACTTCCAATATTTCGAAATATTCATACACAAATATATTTGGATGGTCGAACATATTGAATATTGAACACGTGACAAAAAATTTTAACCTAATTAAAGTGCAGATAATATTTCATTCATCACCTGACGACTCACGAGAATTTTACCAATAATAAAACTAAACAAAAATCAAAGAAAAAAAAAATGTAAATAAAAACACTTTTAAAAATTGAAAATTCATATTTCACCAATTAATAAATTATTCTAAAATTCCACTTTCAATCGATAATAAATTTGTCAAAAAACACATGTTCATGACGTAAACAATATTCAAATTATCTTAAAATTAAGTATTTTATGATCTTTTTCATATTTTAAAAATTTATTTAATTTTTTGTTTAAGTACACTCATCACGTAGAAAAAAAAATTTGTTTTTTTTTTTAATTGAAAAATAATAAAATAGCTACATATGTGATTTTATTTAATTTTTTTCTTTTTAGGTGCACTTGGAAGTGGATCGGCTGACGGTGCATGTCATGCTGATGATTTAGATTGTTATACTGGTAATATACAAGATCGTCTTGGTATGGAGGCTATAAGATCTCTTCATAGACAACTTGATGATGATGACAATGGAAACATTGACCTCAGTGAATCAGATGACGTAAGTTTTATTAAAGTTTTTTTTTTTTTTCTCTTACCATATTCTTTTCTGTATTTAAAATTTTCAATACATAATATTGTGAATTATGTATTTTATCGAACTTTGAACAAAATTTTTTATGATTCGTCATAGTTTAAACACAAATGTAAATTATGACTACGTGGTGTTTTTTTTTTAAAATTTTTTAAAGACATCTTTTAAGAAAAATATTATTTTTGAATTGGAATCATTATGGTTTTTTTTTAAATAATCTTAAAAATATTTTAGATATGTACCCCAATTAAAAAATATTTTTCGCACACTCATACACAGTGTCTACAGTGTTCAAAATATGCATGTATTTTTTTCTATATCAATGTAATTTCATTCAGTTTTTTTTTTAATTATAGAAAAAGAATTTAGTTAATAAAATTTACATCAAACAATTAAACATAATGTAAGTCTTGTCGTTATCATTTGAATAACTGAATTAATCCTTTATCATGAATTTGTAGTTCACATTTCATGTGAAAATCTTGAACCTCAAGCTAGTTTAATAAAACCTTGGCTCATATAGAATTATAATACATACCATGAAAAATCTGTGTACTTCTATGTATTTCTATGCTAATATAATTTTTGCATTAAAATATTGTTAGATATATATATATATATATTTTTTTTTCGAAAATAATCTAAATATTTATTGTTATTGTACTCGTATATTTTTTTTATAATTTATTTTTATCTGATAACCTCATCTTGTTAACTATGTCATAACAATATAAGCTCATAATCTGTTTGTGTTTTTGTTGATAACAATTTCAATAACTATAAAATGAAACAACATTGTATAATATATGATAACCTTAACAATTTCATTTAAAAATAATAAGATAATAATAATAATACATATTAATAAAATTGTATCTAATCAAATAATCGAAAGGAATCGCTAAGTAATATGTAATTTTTATCTTTAATTTATTTTTTTTTTTTTAATTTTATTATTTATTGTGGTCTCATTAAATCTGAAAAATATCTTTTCAAAATTGCTTTTAGATTGCTTATAAAATTGGTTATGATATTTTATTATGCATTTCGAAGAGTAAAGATATAAAAAAATTAATCAATTTCAAGTTTTTTTTTTGCTTGGATTTTTAAAATTTAAAAATAAACGTTTTTGAAATATTTTCACAATACGTTATCTTATAATCGAGTGAATTAAATGTGATGAATCCGGGCTTTAATAAGGCGGGGTGTCCCAGATTCCAAAGATTTTGATTTATTTATGTAGGTATTTTAATTTTAAGGATGTTGATTTTATTCTATAAAATTACAGGATATTCAAATTATATGTAATTTAATATCCATTAGAAAGATATGGACTTCCAAAACACAATAAAGACTAAAGTATTCGGGTGAGCATTTGGGATCCAACTTCACTACTTTTATTACATTTTTCCACGTTCTTCAAGCTTTTCTTTCTTTTTTAAAATGAAATAGATGAAAACTGGGAAGACAATTCGAAATTTATAAATACTGTTAGGAAAATTATAGACTAGATAATTTATCATTGATTGAAATTTTGTCAAAGTATTTGTTAGAAGTATAGTAGCCAGAACTTCAAGTTTTACAATTATCCAATTTAAATTTATTCGATTTCAGAAATAACGATTATTTTCTATAGACATTATCTAAAAAAATAAAATTCAATTTTTATTATTGTTTGTACAATACTTGTGTGAAAAAATGAATTGTTCCTTAAAAAATAAAAATTTAAGCCATAAAAATACATTCAGAAACATTTCAATACACGAAATATATACTCACATATACATATTTCTAAAATTAAAAAATTGTTGAAAGATAGCCAAAATTTTCGCGTGGGAATTATTATTAACTACTCTTTCTTTTTTTTTTTTATCTCTTATCGTGCAAAACGTTTTTAAAATGAAAGTCCAAAAGTCAAATTGATGATCCAACTCCAACATAATAATCTTATATAAGTAAATAATTATAGTTGTTATTTCCTCTAATTTTTTATAAAACATTTTTAATATTTGTTTTTTTATTTTGAATTAAATTTTAAATTTTTATTCTCATACTAATTAATCTTATTTTACTCATTCATTCAAAATATGAAATTTAATATAACAATAAAATTTATTGTTATTCTAAAATCTAAATCAACAATCTATTTTTTGTCTTGTTCAAGCAGGTATACATTATGAATTTTGTAACTAAAAATAGTATTTGAAAATTCAATTAAATAAAATAAGAAAAATTCTAGGTGAATGGTGATAGTATTTTTAATTTATAAATTGTCATCGATATAATGAGAAATTTTAATTACAAAAAAAAGCATCCACACACACGCACCGCACCCACCGCAAAATGCAATAAGCCAGAGTAAGAATAGAAATTGTATGATATACATTTTTTTGTTTTTTGATAATCTAACGCAGATAATTCGCATAATTTTGTATCTGTTGAGTAATTACAATAACACGTGATATGCGGAAGATACTTATTACATGTCGTCTATGAATTTAAAAATTCTTTATTATTATTTTTTTTTCTAAATAATTTTTAGAGCCAAAAAATAAAATTTGTCTATGAGTATGACAAATGAAAAATGTATCTTTAATGTCCATGAAATCCGTTGAAATTTAAAATTTTTGAATTCGGTTTTAAATATTCAGGATTATACATATTCGTATTTTGTCGTTTTTAAAATAAATTATTTTAAATATAAAACATAAAATTACGTAATTTTGATTTCTAATGATTTTTTGTGAATTGTATGATATTTGTAATAAAATTTAATTTTGTTCTTCAAATTAACCACTCATCAGTGACTAAGCCCTGAATATTTATGTAGTAATTGTATTATAAATAAAATGATTGTATTTGCTGAAATGTGTTTTTGTTTAAAATAAAATTTATTATGCATAAATTTGTTCAATAATTAAATTTTCATCTTTGGAAAAAATTGAAGAATTATTTCTTGAATTTCGTGAAGGTTTATACTTTATAGATTCTCGGATTACAGATTAATTCATTGGAAAATATTGATTACATATGAACGGCGTTTTATTTTGAACTTCGAAATTTGTCAATTTTTCGAAAACTAGAAAATTTTATTCGAAACAAAAATGTTCTACTGCAGCTTCTGTCGTAGATGACCATTCTTTTGTCATGACTTTCATTTTAATTTATGTAACTCAGCGTCGAGTGTTTTTTTTTGAGGTCATCGATTAGACCTTTACAAAGTGCGAAAGAAGGAATTGTTTTGGCCTAACACATTATTTGGTCCAAAAATAATTCGAAGTTTATAAATTTCTAAAAGATTTATCTATAAGTTTTTAACGTTTCCACTTGTTGAAAACTTCCTGAATAAAGTATAGGTTTCCAAATTATAAACGCTAAAACTATAAAAGCTATATCATTAGAAAAATGATTTGATTTAAAATTTCCAGGTTCAAAATATGACGCCCATGACCACGTTTTAATCAAATAAATTTTAAAAAAATAATTACAATTTTTTTTTTATATCCAGTATAAAGATTGTTTATTCATTATGTTTCATCATTATTTTTTTTCTCTCTTATTTTCTTTAGGCTTATGATCGATTGTACAATCTCCTACGTTCGGGAAATGCTCCTAAAAAAAAATACAAAATTGATTCAACAATTTGTTTAACGAAAGCTTGTATTACTAAAGGTGGACGCAATTTGTACAAGGCAAATTATAATGATCCTCCTGTGTTAAAATATTTGCAAAAAAAAAAAACGTAGAATAATCTTAAAAATTTAGAAGAAAAAAAAACAAAACGAAAGTATTTCATCATAAAAGTCATTTTTTCATCACTTCATTATTGTGAATAATTAATTTTTACTTGTTTTTAGAAATAGAAATTTTTTTTTTTTTGCTCAATCAGCACTAAAAAAAAACTTGGTCATTGTTGTTACAAATTGTGTCTTTCTTTTGCACTTGATCAATTGATCAATAATAAGACTACCTTTTTTTTTTTTTCTTCTTCTTTTTTTAAAAGAAAGAATTTCAATTATAAAGTCATTTATAAAGTATCTCAAATATTCAATAAATATTAATTGTTTTACTTGTGTATTTTCTTATGAAAAAAAAAAATCATGAATAAAAAAAAAATTTTTTTTGTTCAAAAATGGAATTTAGGCGCAGTAAAACGTGAAAAACCTGTTGGTTTGTTTTATTGTTAGTTTTTTTTTTTATATTGTTTTTGTTTTAGTTGAAACGATAAATGAATAAATCATTAAATTATTTTATTTAGGTACTTTACAATTTTGAAGACCACAAATTCATAGAAAAATTATGTCTAAATTTTAACAAATTTAGAAAAAAAGATAAAAAAATTAAAATATTAAATAAGCGTAGCTAAACTTTTTAACTTATGACATTTTTATGATACATTTTTATGGGTCACGTGTTCAAAAAACCAATAAAAAAAACCAACTTAAAAAAAACTTTTTTTCTTTACAAAAAAAAAAAAAAAATTAAAAAATACAAATAAAAACAATAAATTTTGAATGTTAATTTTACAGGTAGCACTATAAATTACACTCATTTATCATAGATACTTTATTTTTCAATTAGATACTCTTGAAAAAAGCTTATGATTTCTATTTCTCGTATTTATTCAATTTCTTTTCTCTATTTTAGCTATACTTTGAACTACATATCTCACGTACATCATTTCTCTTTAATTTATCGGAACATTTATGCGCGTACAAAAAACGCAACAAAAATTATTTTTCAAATTACAATTTACACGTTTTTAGAATTTTAATTTAAAAAAAAAATTTTAAGCCCTTTTTTCGAACTTTCAGTGTATACACCGTTATTACTTGAAACAATTTTATTATCTAATTTGAAATTTCGTAAATAATGAAAATAAAAGTGTTTTATTTCTATTTTATTTTTTGTTTATATTTTTATTTAAATTCGAAAAACGTTTAGAAAATTTTCGTTTAAATAATTTATTTTATTTTTTTTTTTTATTAAGATCGAATATGTAATTTTTTTTTGTTTGTGGTTTGTCTTATAATTAATTACACCATATTAGAAGTCACTCAATTTTAAATATGTAATTTTTATTTTTTTTTATGTTATAACTGCGTTTGTTTCACAATAAAATAAAACTTGAATGACAATTTTTATTTAATATTTTATTATCAAGTGTACTACCTAAAACAACTTTTGTTTGAAAAAAAATCAAACTGAACTGAAATTTTAATTTTATAATTTCAATTTTATATTAGCAGTATGACATCAGTCAAAATCCATTAAATAAATAAAACAGAAGCTATTTTTTAGAGTTTATTTATACTGAGGTAGGACTTTAAGTTAGTCTAGCGCATATGTTTTATATATTTTTTTTTAAATATACATAGTATCAAAGTTTAAAAAAAAACAAACAATTTATAATTTCTATATCAGTGAAGCTGATCGCTCTTCTAGTGCTTTTTTTTTTTTTTTCTATAAAACTTTAACTTCAAAAATGTAAATTTCCGTAAATGTTTTTAGTCAATCAACGAACGATCAACCGGTAAAAATCTTCTGTTGATTATTGTATCTTGTTTAGAATAGATTGGTGAATTTTTTTAATTTCAAGTGAATGAGGTGATAGATAAAAATTACATTTTTTTTTTTTTTTTTTGTATTTAAATTTGTTTAATTGGTTTTTTTTTATTTTTTTTATAAATAAATGATCATCCTAAACTACCTGTTATTTATACCGAAATTATGTTTGAAAAATATATATGTCGCCATGTGCATTCATGTGTTTCTCTTTGTAAGAATTTTGTTGTTGTTTTTTTTTTACTTATTTTGTTTGTGTAGTTTTTATTTTTATCCAATTTGTTAATTTAAATAATTTAAGAAAATCAAATTATGTATATGAATTTGTTTTTGTTTTGTTTTTAATGAATTATTTTTAATCTATATGTTTTTTTTTTTTTTGTATGTCTTTTAAAATATAGTTTTTACGTGAGGAATTGAAATATGATTCCGGATATGAAAAAAGGCAGAAAGCATTTCATTACAATGATGATATGCATATTTCTGTTAAAGAATTATGGGAAGCATGGCTAAGATCAGAGGTAAATGATAATTTAAAAATTTAACATTTTGAAAAAAAATTAATTTTTATTTTTACTTTTAAGGTTCATAATTGGACAATAGAACAAACAACAGATTGGCTGGCACAATCTGTTCAATTACCACAATACGTAGAAATTTTTAAACAACATAAAGTTACTGGCGCTACATTACCAAGGTTAGTACATATGTATGTATGTAAAAAAAAAAAAAATAATAAATTTTTTTACAAAGATTTTCTTCAATTATCGATTACAAATCAAAAACAAAAATACAACACAGTACTTTCTCTAAATAAAAAAAAAATCAAACAGAAAAATAAAACTAATAATTAATCACGACATCGGAATGTTTATTTTAAATTAAATTTAATTATATTTGTGTATCTTAAATAAATTACGTTTTAAAATTTAAATACTATTATTAATGTAATTTCATGTTGATTTGATAAAATTTCCAAGAATAAATATTTTTAAAGTCTACGTTAGATAAATTGTCTATTTTTCGATTTTTCAACAGTCAAAGTTTGATTTTTCTATGATAATTATGGTGAATGATGAAATCAAAAAATTTTTATTCTTCCAAATAATAAGACTACATACATATAGAACATGGTATGAAATCAACGTGAAATAAATTGAAAACAAAATAATTTCTTTTATAATTGCTAAACACGCATTGAACTTTATTAATCCTTTTTCATGAATTATCTCACAAAAGAATTTTATTCTGATTAATTTGAGAATAAATTATAATTTTTGTAATCTTTATTATTTTTTTTCCTTTTGAAACGAATTCAAGTTTATCTTCCTCTAAAACAAGCTTTAGAATAAAAAAATATTTTACCATATATTTTTATTACATAACATAAAAGTTCGATAAGATATCTTTAAAAAATAAATAAATAAATAAGTTATAAAATCCAATGTTTGCATTCCGCATAAAATTGCACACAAAAAAATAATTTTATAAATTTGTTTTTTTTTTTTTTTTTTTTGAATTTTTCTACTGATTAAATTCAGTATTTAAATTCATATGGTTGGTTTATTGGTTATTGAACCCACCACCTTCATATTTTATGCACAAAAAAGCTAAAGTAAAACATTTTTTCATTGTTTCGAAAAAAAAAGAAAAAACATTCACACCTGGTTACACGAAAGTTTTATATTGATAAATGTTTACCTATCTAAAAATTTTTTATTCAATATATGATTCATGTGTGGAAATAAAATAAATTTTTCTAAATTTTTTTTTTCTTTTTTTTGTCAAACAATTCGATCACTTCCTTATATCGTGTCTGTTGCGTTTTATATTAATATGGTGTCTATAATATCATTAAGCATTTTTAAAAAAATAATTTTTATTTTGTGATAGAAAAAAAAAATAGTTATTTATCGTAGCATGTTGACAGTTAACCTTGAAAAATTAATAGATGTTTTTTTAATGCGTTTTTTTTTTTTCGATGATACAAGGATTTATTTTTGACAAGAAAAAAAAAAAAGAACCACCTACAAAGATTTTAAATACATTTTATAAAATGTAATGATGCTATTCGTATGTTTTCGTAAGAATTTAATTTGAATGATTCTAAAATGTTACCGTCTGGTTGAATTTTTTGTAACGTAAAACTGACAAAATTGATTTTAGAATGATTTGAGACATACATATGTATGTATGTATGTAAATAAAGATTATAATTTTTTTTTTCAATTTTAAAATTTTAGTCAAAATTAAAAGAAAAAACAATAAGTCTGTAAAAAGTACAAAATCAAAGCATTTAAACCGTACGATTAATAACAACAACAAAAATATTGAAAGTTACTGAAAATTCGAAAACTCCTGCTTTTTTCGTTCTAATTTTTTCGAAACAAAAACACAAAAGCGTGTAAAAATTGTATTTATCATTATTATATTGTTATAAAAGCGAAAACACACTGTTTATGATGTAATAAATTTATGATTTATTATTTTAAAAAATTACTCTTTTTTATTGTTGTTATGATTTCCATAACATTTTTTTGAGTCTTCCAGTATAATTACGAGTAAGATACCTGTGTTTATGGAAATAAACTATGTATATACCTAGATAGTCTATCGTTTTTTTGTGCGGTATAATTCCCGCCTAATCAATTTTCAAAAAATAAATTTATTCTAAATTAAACATTGATTTGATTTAAACCAAATGTAGGAAACAATATTATTCAATAATTTTCAATTAAAAAAATTTAAAAGAAAAAATTATATTTTGTCTCATCTCTCTTAATTTTTCAACAACAACAAAAAAAGTAATTTCCATATAATTGATGAGTAAAATATTCTATAGTATATATACATAAATGCGCCACAAACCTCCATATTAAATTATATAGTACTTTTTTTCCCATACAGAATAATTGTTGAATTATAGAACTTTTCTATTGTACAGGGTGTTTTTCTAATTTCTAAATCAGCCTTACTAAATTACAATTAATCTTTGACATTCTATCAGAACATACAAGTGAATTTTTCTCCAAAGACGATTTTTAGATGTGTTTAGAATATCTGGTACTAGATTTCTTCTGTAGTTTGGCAAATATTGCTATAAATTATGCCAATATTGATCATAACTGTGTCTTTCAAGTAAGTCTAAAGCCTGGTTCAGTTCAAATTAACATTCAGGTCTATAAGAATAAAGAATGTGAGATTATTTCCATAATATAATTTTTTCTAATATATCAAAAATCTTTTGAAAATTTAAAATTTGAAAAAAAAATTCCGAAATTATGTTAAAAACTTTTGAGGAATTTTCCTTAAAAAAAACACAAATGTTTTTCCAATTAAAATAATAAAATAGAGATTTTTCATTAAAAAAAAAAAAGTAATAAAATGAATAAAATTAAAAAAACAAAAAAAAATGACATCTCAGAATTTCTATTTTAATATTTATTCTATAAAAAGTCCCCAAAGCGAAAAATTGGAAAAAACATCTCTCGATTATACTTCACATGTGAGATTATATTAATATTACAATGTTTTTGGTGAATCACCCTTTTAATTTTATCTATTAATCTCAATTGTGATGAAAATAATTGTGAACAAAAAAAAAAATAAATAAATCTGTAATTTATATTTAAAAAAAAAAAGTGTAATCATAAAAAAAACAAACACATGCTCAAATAAAAATACGAATTTTCTTACAACAACAAACTTAATTGTATTTTTATATAAAATTTGTTTTTTTTTTTTTTAATTTTATTCAATGTTGGTTCTTTTTTAATTCATTTTAATTTTTTTTTTTATTTTCATTCATCAGATTGGCAGTTAATAATATGCACTACGTAAGTAATGTTCTGGGTATTAAAGATCCAATTCATAAACAGAAGATTGCTTTAAAAGCGATGGATGTAGTTCTATTTGGTCCTCCAAGAGGTAAGTTATTAATCTGTAACTAATTATTGTTTTCATTAATGCGTTACTGAATACTTTTTTTTTTTATATATTTTTTTTACTTTTTTTTTATGTTCTGTCATTTATACATTGAAAATACAAATTATATTTAAGTTAAACGAATTTTTTTTTTCTTCTTCTTTCAATTTAAAATTATGTGTAATTTTTTTTTTTTTTTTTGAAATTTTTTAGTATATCATAAACATTTGTTGTGTTAATTTGATAGAAAATACGAACGTTCTTTGTTTTTTGTTTTTTGATTTTTTTTTTTTGTTTCGGTTGTTTTGCGTATCGAAATTCAAAAATTTAAAAACACAAAATAATAATTATAATAATTAATTATGTTATCATATATTATAGAAACAGGAACACGTTGGAAGGATTATATATTAGTTACATTATTATTAAGTGCAATTATTGGATGTTGGTATGCATATCAACAAAATAAAAATGCAAAAAGACATTTAAGACGTATGGCACAAGATATGGAAGGATTACAAAAAGCTGAACAAGCATTACAAGAAATGCAAAAGGTAAAAACATATGTGAGAATGTTTCTTTTATATTTTTATTTTTATTTTTTTATTTCTTGTTACTGTGCATTAAATTTATTTAAATTTATTTATTTTTATGTAACTGTAAATTTAATTCAATTTATTTATTTTTTTTTTTTTTTTTCAAATAACGATCAATATGTGTGTGTTTCTTTCCTGGGAATTATTTTTTCTTTGTAATTTGTGCAAAATGCACTTTTATTTATTTTTTTTTTCACTGTTTGTGAATTTATATTTATATACAAATAATGGAAGCTCAACAATAACCTTAGTTGTATTTGTAATGCACTCGATGCTTTTTTCATACACTTTTGCTTTTTTACATAATTTCAATGACTATTTACAATAATTAAACTTAGATACTATGCAATTTGTAGAAAAAAAAAAGCAAATCAAAACAAAATGAGAATTCATCAAAAGTTACTTTTAAAACTGTACACACACACATATATATATTATCTAATTAATTACTTCTCTGATATGATATCATAAAATTTCATATTTTATTTATAGATTTCCTAGATAAACAAAAAATCTGATGACAACATTTTCTGAGACTTAGATAATTAATTTTCTCTTTTTTTATTATTATGATTAATATTACTGATTATCGAAGCATTAAAATTCACTTACATGTGTTTTCAATGTACTCAAAGTGGTGATTTATTGAAAAATTTCAAGACTATTACTTAATAGTAGATTATTATTTAATGAAAAATAAATAAATAAATAAATAATTTAAACAAATTTTGATTAATTATCATTGATTTTTCACTGGAAAACAAAAAAGGGAACTTTTATTTTTTTCAATTTAATAAGAATTCGATCCTCCTTGAAAAACATTATTTAATCAAAAAACCTTTTTGTGTCTGTAATTTATTCAAATCATGTTTTGTGTCCTCAATAAATCACGATGTACATAAATTAAGTACTTGGGAATTTTGTAAGAATATTTTTAGGAAAAAAAATCTTAACGTTGTGATTAAATTCTAAGGAATAAAACGTATTTTGCAGAATTTTTCAAATTAGAAGTTTCTGGATTGACATTCTTTGAATAGAATTATAAAGATTTTAACATTATTTTTTTAGTTTTTATTAAGAAATAAAAAATCGACTTAGTTTTGTCATAAACATTCTTACACGTGTAAAAGTTCAATAAAATATCTTTAGGTTTAGGAGCTTATTTTCAGCAAACCAAAACACAAACTCGATTTAAAAAAAAAAGGAATACAAAAAGAAGAAGATAGAAATTTTGAAAAATCAGATTAATATTTCTTTTTCGACTTTGTTTAATCAAAGAAATGGGAAGTTTCAAATTTTTTAAAAATTAAAAGAAAAAAAATCCATTCAAAATGTATCACAATCTTAATTTTTAGAAATTCTTTTTGTTGGTATTTCGCTTATAGCTTCAATAGAACATCGTCAAAATAGTACAATAGACTTAAAGACTGAACCAGTGAAAGTCCAGTGGGCTACTTTGAATACCAGTGCTTTTCCTAAACATTATCTAGTGGCTTGACTACTCCTTTTGAAGAATGTCCTTATAACGAATTTAATAAATTTTAATTGAACTCTTCACGTAAAAGTTCAAGCACACCTTCATCTAAATTATATAGCTTAAATTTGTTAACAACCACCAATCAAATAAATTCTCATTAATCATTTTAATTTTTTCTTTTTTTAAACAAAATTATCATAATTTAACCACAAAATGCACATTAACACCACACCCACTTATTTAATTATACCTTTATTTTATTAAAACACCTTTGGTTCAGCTAATCAATTAATTTATTTTAAAAAAAAAAAAAAAATGAATATTTCCGTTGTCTGTCATTAAATTTGAGAAAATTACGGAAACAATTTTATAATCCAATTAATTAATTAAAAAATAATTTTTAAAATAAAACAAGCGAAACTAAAAACCAATCATAAATTTAGTTTTTTAAACAATTGTTTATTTTTTTCTTTTTTTTCTTTCAGGAATTAGAACGTGCTAGAATGGAACAAGAAAATGTTGCTACAGAAAAGCTTGATTTAGAAAGGCGTCTTAAAGAAGCACCATCATTATCATCAAGTAGTTCTGATTTAGAATTACAACAATTAAAACAAGAAATTGAAATGTTACGTTCAGAATTATCACGTGCTGAAGTTGAATTAGTTGATCATTGTTGGTCACCACCACCACAATTACAATCATGGTTACAATATACATATGAATTAGAAAATAAAAATCATTTAAAAAAACGTGTACAAGCTGAAAAACAATTACAACAAGCACGTGAAGCATGTGAAAAATTAAGACGTAAACGTTCTAGTTTTATTGGTGCATTTGCATCAACACATGGTAAAAGTATTGATGATGTTGATAGATCAATTGTTGAAGCTAGAAATTCATTAAGTGAAGTAACAAATGAATTACAAGAACGTTTACATAGATGGAAACAAATTGAAATGCTTCTTGGTTTTAGTATAGTTAATAATAATGGTTTAGCATATTTAGAAAATGTTTTATATAGTCGTAATGGATCTGGTAAAAGTTCTAGAGGTGAGTTTGATAATTATTATTTTGATTATTTTTAAAATATTTAATATCTATAAAAAAAATTAAATTATGTTAATATTGAAAATTCAAATTTCTAAAATTAAAAATAAACTTGATTTTATAATTTTGAAAAAAAAAAAAAAAAAAACAAAACACAAATGGAAAAACCAGTTGTATGGTTTTTTGTTAATTATGAATCTTTTTTTTTTCTTTATTTAATTATTAAGAGTATTAATTTTTTGATTAGCTATTTGAAATTTTATTAAATTTTAAGTATAATAATTTTTTATTGTTAATGAAATAAAAAATGTTATTTAGATGTGTTATTTTTGTTTGTATTTCTCAGTTAAATTAATTTTTTTTATTTTTTATTTTTTTTGTATTGTAAATTTTTGAGCTATCAAGTATGTTTTTTTTATAATTTAAGATAAAATAAAGTCATAATTCTGAGAAAACATTAACAATAAGAAGCCTTTATAATAAATAAGGACTTTTTTCGGAACAAATATCCGAAAGACTATCTATCACACAATGAAAGTGATTAACAACCTACTAATTCCCACCTACAATCTGCACGTCTGCTTACTCAAAATAACAAAGAAAACCCGTAGCATTTGACCTACTAAATTTAAAAAAAAAAGAAAGTTATATAAAAAGTCTAACAATTTTTCAACAAATACTAAACTGGTCTTAAAACCACTAAAAGTGGACCTAATACCATTTTAGTGAATAAATCATGAATTTATGTGTATTTAAATTTGTCAATGCACTTTACAAAATGACTAGAAATTTTCTTTTCTTCTTTTTTTTTTTTGACACAAAAAATCACGCGAATTAATTATTATTAAAGCATATTTAAACCCTTGAACTCTACAAGACAATTCAGACAAAATTTTTATGTAATTCTAATTTTCTTTTTATGAATTTGTTATTAAATAATAGAGAAAAAAATCAAGGAGATTTTATTATAATATCAAAACTCTTCAAAATGAGAACAAAACGGTTTTTTTTTTTTTTTTTTTTTTTGTGTATGTTCATCAAAAAAATTTTATTGAATCAAACACAAATATTTTGTTCATATCTTTTGTTATTTTAGGCGCTAGTCAATTAAAATAAAAATTTTCCCTGAATTTCACTTTACGACATGTTTATTTATTTTTTTTTTTTTAATAAAACGTGCATAGATAAAAATTTTAGAAAAAATACAACACCTCATAGATATTTCACATTTTCTTTTTTTTTTTTCTTCAGTTATAAATTCTTTTATTTTTTTGTCTATAAATGTACACAAACTCTGATTTAATGTGTTTATTTAATTTATTTAAAAAAAAAAAAAAATTTATATTACAATTTTTTCCTGTTAAATAATTACATTTAGGTTTTATTTTTTTTTTAAAATCTTAATTGGCAAATATTTAAGAAAAGACAAAACATTTTTAATCTAAACAATATAATACAAAAATTATCAAAAAATAACAATGATAATATTTTAAAATGTAATTAAAATTCTATTGTTTTATTATAAAAATGAATTTTTTTATTGGGGAAAAAACAAAAAAAAAAACCTTTTTTTTTTTTAAAAAAAAAACGTAAAAGTACATAATTTCTCTTATTATGGAAAAATACCTGAAAATTAAAATTATTTTTTTTAAAAAAAAAATTTTATTTCACATATATTTTGTAAGATTTTCAACAATGCAACATTTTATTATTCATAATTTTTTTTTTATTGAAAACTATATTCAATTCAAGAATATTATGTAATTTGAAATTATGAATATTAAATATAAAAATAAGAATAAAATTAACATAATTTGATATATGATGAAAAAAAATTTTATCATTATAATAATATTAGAAATTAAATAAATCTCGTGAAATAATACCGGCAATTATAATTTAGAGTTTATTATTTTTTTTTTCTTTTCCTTTTTTAAATACAAAATAAACTAAAATTGAAGAATAAATATCATGCAAATCAAGAAAAAAAAACATTCAAGTATTTTTAAAAACTTGCACAATAAAATCACGATACAATGACAATTTGATTCTAATCATCTTTCTGACATCCTTCGTATCGTGAGCACGTGTTTTCTTTCAAATATGCAAAGAACGTAAAATAGAAAAAACACACGATACTGACGCAAAAAATTTCAAAATTAACAGAAATAGCTAAATTAGATCAATACTTGAAATTCCTGCAACAGAATAAATTTTTGAAAGCATTTTGTAGCTAATAACAGACCCTAAAAGGTCTGGTATGCTACGCTTTTAATTTATCAGCGACATAACTGTTCATTTTCACAAATACAAATCGTTTTTCAAAATTTATTTATTTTTTAAAAGAATAATTCATTTTACTTTTGAAAACAAATTTTAAAATAAAAATTCTTCAGTGTCATTTTTTAAAATTTAAATGAAACAAATCTTACTTAATCCGGCATTATTTCACGATACCAAATTTTTATAAACAAAATTTGTTGTTTCTTTTTTTAATGTGTTAAGATTACATTATATAATTTATTTATTTATTATTGTTACTTATTTGTACTTTTCCATTTTAGGCCGTTTAACAAATAGTACTGATGATCTTGACGATGATTCAGTTCAAGGTAAGCATCTATCATTTGATAATTTTTCAATGGTTGCTTCCGAGTAAAATTAAAATTGAAAATACATAAAATATATAAAAAAAACAAATTATTAAATTAAAAATTAGTTTAATTAAAATTTTTAAAATAATTTAAAAAAAAAACATTTAGATACATTTTTTTTTTCTATTTAAATTGCATTTGTTTGGTTATTTTTATTTTTTCTTATTTTGATTTTATTATTTTTTTTTTTTGTTTTTTGTTTTTTTCTCTTAGGTTATTAAATTTGTTTATTTTACAAGAAGAAAAAAATAAATATGTAGTTTGTAATCTAATTATTAAAATAATTATTTAAAATATTTTTACGTATCACATTTTTTTTTTTTTTTTTGCACATTTTAAGTAGGAGTATTTTTTTTTTAATGAATTAAGTTTAGAATGTACCTATAATTTTTTGTTTTTTTATTGAACACTATTTTCTATTATTGTTTCAAGAAAAACACTTTTTCTATCCTTTTTTTTTCTGTTGTTTTTAATTAATATTGTAAATGATTTACTTAATTTAATTAATTTGGTTTTTCTTTTCCTTTTTTTTTTATTTACCTTTATTTTTCTTGTATTTTTTTTTGTTTTGTGTGTTCGTGTGTTTTTTTTTTCCTTTTTAAATTATTTAAATTTTTTTACTGTTTTGAAGGGTGAAGATATTCAAGGATTTACAAAAATCAAATATACTTGTTTCTACCCTATTCAAAACGACAGTGTTAATACTTAGTGATTTTTTTATTGGGTATAAGTTTTTTTTTAAAATTACTTTCTTACTTTGTGTTTTTTTTTCTTATCAAATAAATTTTTTTTTTCATGGCTTTATTTTACTAATTATTTAGTTTATAATTTTTTTTTTTCAATTAGAAAAAAAAACTATACAATTTTAAGTTTGTAATTTACTGAATTTGTTTTTTTTTTTTGTTCGTTTAACACGTTAAGTACCAGCATATATTTAATTTGTAACTAGTCGTTAATGTACTTTAAAAGAAAATTTTTTCTTCTTTTGTGATAAAAATTCAAGTTCAATTTATTTACGTATGGAGTGGGAGACAGTAGTTGTTTCATGAGATCATCTGTACTGAGAATCTACGATCAAATCAAATTGTGAAACAACAAATTTTACGTAGAAATTTAGCCCATATTTGATATAAGATCATACTGGTGCCATATGACACTTAACGTGTTAAACATTGAATACCCAAACCTTTTTTCATGGTTGAATTCATTGGAAAATATAGTTATACACACATAAAATTGTGAAATTGTGAAAATTGAAGAACAACAAAATTATTCATATGCCACAATTTGATATAGCTAATAGCCTTTTTTTTCTACTACACATTGATAACAACTGAATCGAATTGAACAATAAACAATAAATAAATAAAATAAAACTGAGGAAAAACATATTAAAGTCAATTTATTGCAAGAAAGTAAATGAAACTTTGTCTCATATTTTTTCCACAGTTTTTATTGTTCCTTATTCGTAAAATAGGAAAATGTACAATCGATTGTTTAATATTTTAAAATTTAAGGAATTTTCGTTGTCATCATCATTGTTGGCAGCGCAACTTGTACCTAGAGTTTCAACTGAAATGCAAACCACTAAATTCGTTGATAGATTCTCATGACTAGGCTTAGGAATATTCCTTTGATGTACTTGTTAGCACAGCCCTGGAGATGGAAAAAATGGATTGAGAGTTAATTAAGAAAGAAAAATGTTGATGGATGTAGGCTGGCTTTAGATTTAATTGTTCCTTGTGGTACTTGCTTATATTTATTAAACAGAGCGTAATTTAGACAGGATGACAAAAAGTTAAACGAAGCCTGTTTGCGTCGGTAGTAAAGTGTCCTTATGTAATTACGTTGAAACAGACCCATTCAGTTTTTCACTTACATAATTCATCTTCATAATTTTCAAGATGTTTCACATCTTTGACGTAGGATTTTCTCGAAAGTCAAACATTCGATATATTTTTTTTTTTAATTTAAAATGTTATCTACAATTTTGCATGTTACTTAAACATTTAAGCTTTAATTAATTTAATACTTAATACTTATTTTCAAAAAATTATACATCGTCCCCATTCGGAAAAGTGACCGAAAACAAAAATGAAGTTCTCGAATTTTCAAAATTTGTTTTTTTACAAGTGAAACAAAAATGTCTTTTACATTTGAAAAATCAATTACTCGAAATTAATTTATTTTCACATTTTCGGGTCATGTTTTACCGAATGCGAACGATGTACATATTTTTTCTTTTAAAGGGCCTAAATCACTAAGTAAAAACACTGTTTGAAAAAAAAAAAAAAAGTAGCTACACAAGTAGATTAGTTTTTATTTTCATTTATTATTATTTATAGCTACTTATTACTATTATTATTAAAATTTAGTTAGGTTTCATATAGAATTTTTTTCTAAATAATATCAAATATTTAAAAATAAAAATAAAAAAAGACGCACTAACACCCATTTAAACATCTATTTCGGGATAAGTAAATAAAACAAAAAAAAAAAGATACTTAAATAAATTAACTGAAAACTTAATGTCATATTTATAAAATAAGCAATAATAATTAATTTATACGATACACATTTATATACTTAATATGTACATGTTAAGGATATTTTTATTATTCTGTTTTATATATATATTTTTTTTATTATCCTTTCACATTTATACATATGTATCTTTATGGTTTATACGCATATATGATTTGTAATTATATTTATTTAAAAATTATATGATAATAATTTTGGAACTGTATGTAAATACTATAATTATAATTCCTATTTTTATTTATAACTTTATATCTATATTTTTTTGTTTTGGGTTTTTTAATTTTTATTTTTTTTTTCCTAATCCGTTCCGGTGTGGATATTTAAAAAAAAATTATTTTTGTTGTTTTTTTTTTTTTTTTTAAATTCTTTAAAAATAAGGAAAATAAAAATATATACGACAATGTTCAGCTGTTGAAATGACATTGTTTAGGTAATTGTGTGGTGGTATTGAAAATTTATACAATACATATATCTTTTGGTTTTGTGTTTTGCTTTTTAAAGAGCCCCCTTTTCTTTTTCTTTTTTTTTCAAAAGCAAAGCTTAGTTTTGAAAAATTTATGTCGGGTTTTTTAAGCTTAAATTTTATTGCTTCACAAATCTATCACTTTTTGTTTATTTGCACTTTATTTGCTTTAAAGGGAGCTTACTGAATAAATTCTTTTTGTAGCTCAAATTCATTTCATTTAAGTTTATTTAATCTTAGAAATTACCTATGATTTTTGTTCAAAATGTGACATATTGTATACATTTGTATGCAGTGCATTGTATAGAAAAGGCCCTTTTACCAGCATATAAGTAGTGAAAAGAAATACCTGCAATACATTTTACTTGATCATAAAAAAAAAAAACAGAAATCGAATTGATATTTGGTCTTTGTTACAAAATTCATTTTTATAAAAATTTCCTAAATTAAGATAAATTATTAAGCTGTTTCAAATAAGAAAAAACCAGAAATTATTTTAATAAAAATTTTCAAAATCAACATTCACATACCTGCTGATAAAAAGAACACTCAATCATCATCCTTGATGTCACAATCAATTTACAATATTGGCCTACTCAAATTATCTTGAATTCTCCAGAACTATTTCTCTGTTATACATGTACCTAAAGTTTTAAGTGAAATGCGAACCACTAAATTTGTATGACAGAGCTGGTACTGATATTTGTGTAACTGTGTTTCTTACTTATGATCAAGTAAGCAGAGCCACTAACTACCGTAGTATCCAGCACTTATACCCAATTCAACTGAAAGTGGTATTCATTCAAAGCTGAGTGAACTTAAGCGTATTCGAAGTTCGAGCCCGAGATTTTCATCTTGAGAAACTAACACTCTACCACTTTCCATAAATTGGGTGATGTAGGCCTTTTTTTTTTACAATGAAAAATCACAAAATTACATTTAAAAACACCAAACTCATGATGTAATTGTTTTTTAGAGCTTTCTTTGAAACATAAAATCAAAAACTAAACACAAAATCCTTCATTAAACAAAAAAATACTTCAAATAAAATTGTGACTAAAAAAAAATTAAATAAACATACATATTGCACTTGTTTTTATGTTTGCAAATAATATCTCGTGTGTTTTTTTTTTATGTTTGCAAATAATATCTCGTGTGTTTTTTCTATAAAATTTTTATTTTTTTTTTATTTTTGAAAAAACTAATTGAAAAAATAAAACAATTCTTTATTTTAAAAGACAGCTATTCAATATCATAAAATATCTGTAAAATAAATTTAAAAAAAAAAATGAAAAAAAAAAGTATATTTTCTTACATAAAACACCGGAACTGATTACTCGAATTAAAAAATAAAAATAAAAAAAGAAACACTTTTCAATTAAATGAAAAGTTTTTTTTTTGTTTTTAAGAAAAAAAAAAAAGTCCACTGTAATTGTTAAGTCCTTTCTTTTTTCTTTTTTGTAAATACTATATTTTTACATTATTTAAGATATAAATGAAATTTTATAAAATATAATTATACATAAATAAATAATTAATTGTTTTTATTTAAGAAAAAAATATATATAAACAATCTTAATTTTCTTGTTTTTGTTCTTTTTTTTTCTTAAAATATTTTTTTCTTATTTACATTTTTTTTTCATTTAACGCTGCCATTTTTATGAAAACAAAAAAAAAAAGTCCATATTTGGAAATTTAAAATTGAAAATTTGATTTTGATTTTGAAAGTGAATTGGATATGGAAATTTATATACATAATTTATTTTTATTTTTTAATGGGGATTAATTCGAAAAAATTAAAAATAAAAATAAATTAGAAAATTAATTGAATTTGAAATCGTTTTATTGTTAAATGCAGATATTTTAAGGTAAGCTTGTCTTTTTAATTAAATGAATTATTTATTTTTTTGTATTCTTCTTTTTTCAAAGCACAATTTTAAATAATCAATATTCACAAATATAGTGAAATTTAACTAAGTTCAAATCACATAACTGACTTATTCGTAAAAAAAGCAAAGTAAGAAGACTAGAGAAATATAAGTTTTGCCTAGCTATTCCTTCACATTTAATCCCTTTTTTACCAAGAAAATTGATATTTTTAATTTAAATTTTTTTTTTCAAATTATTGCACAATCACAAACAAAAAGCTCAAATTTAAAATTTTTGAACTGTTAAAACAATTCAAAAATAAATATTTAAGTCTTTTTATTCTAAATTTTAAAACATTGAATTTTTATCATTTTTAAAAAACTCAGAAAAAAATGCGTTTTGTTTTTGTTTTTTAAACAATTTAAGAGCTTCTCATTGAAAATAGTCAACTTTTTGAACAATAATTATATATCTCGTGTATGTGCAATTTACAATTCATTGTGCACTATCTCTAGGTAATTCCAAGAAATAAATTAAATAAAAGTATTTCCAAGCATAACGAAATTTTTTTCTCATTTATTTATGCTTTTACCTTATAAGGAATGAAAAACTGTGACAGTTTTTAGCTGAAATTTTTGCATGGGGCATGAATTAGAAAAATAAAAGAAAAATTGCGTTAGTATATTTCATTTAAAAAAATAAATAAATAAAATAAAAAGTACGATGGAAGTTTTTTTCTTTTTTTGTTGTAAATAAAAAAAAAAAACAACAACAGAAAAAAGACAAAAAAGAAAAAAAAATGGTCCATATCGTCAGGAAAGAATTTTTTATATATTTGTTTAGGTATGGTGGATACATTCAGCCGTAACAATATATCTAGCAGTGGAGGTGGTCGTGATGATTCATCTGGTAGTGATGATGGTGATAATCAATCTGTACAATTTTTTGTTGGTGGTTCACCAGCACCATCATTATCACCACAATATTCGAATCATTCAGCACCACATTATGCAAATATGAATTCAACAATATCCTCATCTTCATTGAATGCAACAACAATTGCATCATCAATGACTTTGTCCTCAACACAAGGACATAATTCATATCCAGTATTTAATAGTATACATGACAATAGGTACGAAATGTGATAAATTTTTAATTAATTTTTAATTTTATTTTTCTTTGTTTTTTTTAATTTTATTCATTTTTTTTTTTAATTTTTGGTTTTGTTTTTTTTTTTAGTTTACATAATTTTAATGATGAAAATCGAAATAGTCCGTCCATATCGTCCGAAAGATCGGAAAGATCTGAACGATCAGAACGTTCAGTTCAAGTACCACCAAGGGCTAAAAAGCCATCATCAGTTCTTTCAGGACCTGCACCGTCTGGTCCCTTTGGTAGGGCACCACTTCCACCACCGAGACGATCAAATTCACATCAAAGGTTTGATTTTTTTGGAGTAAATTTTGAAAAACTGAACATCTTTTTTTTTTTTTGGAATGCCATTTAAAAATTTTTTAATTACAAAAAATTGACAAAATCGATTTTATTTGCTTATAAAAAATATGTAACTAATAATTTTCTTATGGGTGTTGAATGCGTCTTAACATTAATTTTAACACAATATTTTCTAGTTGCTTAATAGTCCTGTAGTAAAATTGCTTTTTTTAAATTTCATCAAAGAAAATACTTATGCTAAGTTGTACGCTTTTATTACTTTTATCATCATAATTTTGTTTAACTGTAAATTTTCAATACAAACATAGTTTTGCATGCAATATAAAAATTAACATTTTTATTTATTATTGAAAAATTAATATTTTAAAAATTTCTAAAATATAAAAATCAAAAATTATTAAGAATTATGAAGAAAAAATATTACAAAAGATTTAATTTTGTCCAAAAATTATAATGAAAACGGAAACGTTTATAGTTTTTGGACAAATGTATTTTTAGTCAAAATTAAAAAGATTATAAATTACTATTGATGCCAAATGATTTGAAAAATTACAAAAGTATACCGTATTTCGAAAACTAAACTAAAAACACCACTTTATTCGAACCAACATCATTTCATTTGCATAAATGTTTAATAATTTCCCCTTAAATTTTCCAAATTAATTAAATTCATCTGTGAATTTTTTTTCTCGGAACCAACTTTCAGTCGAACAGACACTTTCTTTTTGAAGGTTGATTTTTGGAAAATTCATAATCCATTTGAAAATCTAACACAAAATGGAATGAAAATTATTTTAATTTGAAAGTTCTTGTTTTTCACAACCTTCCAAAATTGTTGCACGAATATTTTTGTAGCTAGCATCTTGTGCCCAAAATTTACAATTACGATCCCGAATATTTAACATTTTTGATGTGACCCCTTCATATAGTTTCACAATTATGTAAATGTGGTTTTCATTTTATCCTTTTTTAAGGAATTCTCCAGCTTTTTTTTTTTTCTCCTTTTTTCCCCCTTAAAATTTGTGTTAATAATTATTGTTTTTAAATTTTAATTTATATATGTTGAAAATATTAATTTTCTAATTTCAGACAACATAACAAACAACCAAAAACTCCGTCCTAGGAGGGAGTTATGTATTTACTACTTCGTAAAATTACATTTACTTATATTTTGTATTATTTAATTTATGTATAAAAAAAAAATTAGTGATAAAGAAAAGAAAGAAAAAACTTTATGTGCTAAAAATTAAATTATAAAATGACAAATTCCTAGTCTGAAACAAAAAAAAAAAAAACGTAAGAACATTTTTCTTTCATAAAATGTTTTCTAATTTTTTTTTCAATGTGACTTTTAAAGTAAACTCATTAGTTTTTCCAAATTCAAGTCATTTTTTAACAGTAAACTGTAATTAATCATTTTGTAATTAATTTAAATACATTTTCATTATCACTAAATGCTCTAAAACATCTCAATTACTTTCTTAATTTTGAAAAAAATGTACATTTACTGCCGCCGTATTCACCAACACATCATTTCTTATGATTCTTAGTTCAGTTAGGTTTTTCAATTTCTGTTTATTACAGTAAAGCTAAAGTCAGGATCAAGAAAATAATTTAGATCTTTTAAGAACATTCGAAGTATGTCAATTACGTAACGGTACTTTGGAATTCGTTAAGAGTATCATAAGTCACATGTTGGTGAATACGACAGATAACATTTCATTGAAAATTTATCTTAACTTGAACATTTTCTTTATTTGTAAACATTTCCTAGTAGTTTCATAAATATTTTTTTAGAGAATTAGTAATTTTCTGTTATTTAACTTTTTTATTATTTTTTTTTTTAAATTTTATGTTCTGTAAAAGTATCTTATTGATTTGATTTTTCGTTAACAATTGAAAATTCTAAGGTTCTGTAAATTGAGAAATTTTCGAATTAAAAAAAAAATCACTCTTTTTTACTTGTTTTTATTAAAAATATGTAAAAGTCAATCTAATCAATTGATAAAAAATTTATTTCTCACTTTATAAGACTTGCCAAATGGTAAAATTTTCTGGAATTATAATTAAATTTTAATTTTAATAATTAAATTTTTTTTGTTTTTATTATAGCCACATCGTCCGATCCCAAAGTACGGACATGGTGCCAATTGAATTTCTCTCCTACTATCCAATCACATCACATTTCCAATCGGCAACAGCAATTATGCCAGCATCAATTGCAACAGCAACGAATCCTTCAATATCGGCTTTTACAGCGGGTCTCACAGCATCGCAAACAACAACAACAGCAACAGGAAATTCTTCAACAACGACACCATTATCTGTTTCAACAACAGCAACAACAGCAATATCTTCAACCACATCAACTGCAGTTACACTGCCAACACAATTTGGATTATCCGGGTCAATTACAATACCGTCCACCACCACCACCACATCAACGGGTATTACTACGTCGACACACAGTGATACCCAAATGGAAGATACCAATTCAACAGATTCATCTAGCTTCGATGATGAATTCAAAAAGAGACGACGGAAATTACATTTTCCATTCGGAAAGAAATCTCACAAAAGTAAGCTTGCATAATTCTCATAGTGCTGGCTGTTTACAATCTTCAATAAAAACTTCTAATAGCTTATGTGATGTTCTTAATTTTGAAAATATTGTTGATAATGCTGATAATGTTAGCAGTAATAACAGTAATAATAAGGAAATATTTTAATTTATAAAAAAGATAGAAAAAAAATACATATACACAATAATTGTTTAGTTGGTAAAATTTTAGTAAAAATTATATTTTTTTTTCTAATTTTTAGTTTTGTAATTGATTTAGCAGGAGAAAAACAAAAGGAAAATCTAAAACGTATGTTTTTTTTTTTTTTTAAATGTAATCAAACTTGAAAAATAATTAGAAAAAGAAATCAACTAAAATTAATCGTTGTATTAAAGTTTTACTTATTTTGTATGACAAAAAAAGTGATAATAAGGATCAGGATATAAAATAAATGTCGTAGAATAGGAATTTAATAAATTTTTTATATTTAAAAAAAAGAAGAAGAAAAATAATTATACACTAAAATATGAAAAAAAAAAAGTCAAATCTAGATAAAAAATTTTAAAATTTTAAATTCTTAATTATTTAAATAAATAAAAAAAAAGGTAAAATTAAATTACGATGAATAATTAATTAATTATGAAACTGTAGAAAATTCTTACAGAAATTAAAAAACAAAAATAGTTATCATTTGAAAAATTATTCTATTTATTTACAGTATTTGAGCAAAAATCAAAATAAATTTGAAAAGAAAAATAATAAATGGAATTAAAAATGAGAGGCAATTTTAATTTTAAAATCTCTCGATGTCATTTAAGTGGCTGAATTTTTCTAATTCAGCTATTGATATCAAATAGTTTTCAGCATTGTCCTAAATTGAATAAAAATTGAAGTGATGCCGTATAACGTGATAACGTTATAAATATCGAAATGAATGTTTTAATTTAGAAAAAAAGACTTGAATTAAAATAAAAACCCTAATTTTCGAAAATCAATTATAACGTTATTTCGTTATGCATCCTTAATTTCTATTAAAATTATTTTATAAAAGTCATTTAATTTGAATGCCTAAATTCTGTTAACAGTTATTCAAAATTAGATAATATTTCTAAAAAAAAAATGAAACCAAAAAGGCGATAGAGTATTTTTAAGAATTTAAATTAATTCAAATTAAAATAAAAAAACAGTAAATTTATTTTTTATTACTTTAATGACAATGATTTCAAATATTTCTCAAAAAAAAAATCATTCTTAAAGCTCTCAGTTTGTGGAATAAAATTTTATTATTCAAATTCGGTGTCGAAAATCTAAAATAAAAAAAAAATGAACTATATGGATAATTTTGATATACGCACAATTTTCTGTATTTTAACAGTTAAAATACAGAAACTTATTAGCAAAACTTAATTACGGTTACTTAAAAACAAAAAGCTTTAGAATCGAAACATAAATATATTTGTAATGTCTTCCAAAGCAATAACATTATTATTTTTATTGAGAGATCTCATTTTACGACTCAATAAATTTTATAGAAATAAAATCTTACGGTAAGCTTACACAACAGGAAATTTTGGTTTTCAGATAGACAAAAAAAAACAAATGGTTTCTGCAGACCACCAGGAGATCTTGTGTAAACACTCAAGAGACCTAAAAATATGTATAAAGCCGATGGTCTCCATGGTCTCCAAATATCATTTTTTAGTATCTGGAAACCAAAGTCTCCTATCGTGAAAACTTACCATTAACATTTAACGACATTCAGCTCCTCTTTCTACAGTAAATTTCGAGTATGTATATTGAAAAATGTTGTGATACAATTACGATGCGATAAATTCAGTTTTGAATTTTTTGTAGACTTAAATTGTGTGCATCATAATTTTAATCCTGAATTTTTGTAAATACATATTTTTCGCATGAATAAATTTAATATTTCGAATAAAATGATGAAAAGAAAATATTTTCAATGAAATTAAGTTAAAAATTTTAAAAACAAATTCTTTTTTTTTTTTTTTGTACGAATAATTAATTTTTAATTTGAAATAGTTTAAACTTTTTTTTTTCTCGTAATTAAAAAGTAACATTTTTCCGAAATCGAGTAATATTATAATTTTATTTTTATTGTAACGCAAAAACGATACATGTTTTTTTTAATTTTTTTTTTGGCAATAATTCATTTAATAAGCAGAAAAAAAAACTTAATTTGACTTATTTATTTTTTTTTTTTTTTACAATTAAATCACATGCTTATTATATTGTTTTAGCGAAAGAAAAAATAAATTAAATAGCTGGCTTGTTTGTATATTTTAAATAAAATAAAATAAAGTAAACAAAAAATAAAACTAAATGTGAAACAAACAAAAAAATACAATAACATAACTGTTTTATAATTACTTATTTATTATTATAATTATTTAAATTAAAAGAAAATGAGAAAAAAAAAAAAAGATTCTAATTTATTTATAAGACCTCTTAATTATTTTTTAAAAATTTTTAAGTTTTTCTATTTAGACAAAAAAAAAAATTATTAATAACAAATAAACAATAATAAAAAAAAAGTAAATAAATTAATAAAAATAGACAATATCATAGCGTTAACAATTAAAATAAATTAAAAAAATTTGTAATTTAGTAAGATGTACTTATATTATTCTTATTATTATTATTATTATTATTTTGTTTTTTGTTTTAACATAATTCGTTTTTTTTTTTTTTTTTTGGTTCTAATTGAAATGATATAAATTGTGTGTACATACATAATTTTTATTATTATTATTTTTTTAATTATTATATGATAAAGTTCCGATTATGTGATCTTATACCTCTTCCATGAAAGTATTGATGTGTAAAAATGTAATTTTTTTTTTTTTTTGTTATAGAAATTATAAGAAATTGTAAAATAAAAAAGAAAGAAAAAAAAAAGAAAGAAAACATAAATACAGAATACTTTTTTCGGGACCATATAGTATTTTTATTTTAGAAAATTTTACAAATTAAATATTTTAGTTCTTAACAGGATATTCAAAATTCCTTATTTTATTTGAACGGAATTTCGAAAATTTCAATTTTTTTAACTTATGTTGTAGCGTATTATTCCGACGTAGTTCTATGGAAGTTAACAGATTTTTTTGAAGTTGAATGAAAACAGTTTGTCTGTAAGTAAGTCGGTAGACTCATTTCGACTGGTCCTAGTAAAATCACAATTTTTTTTGATTTTTAAGAGATTGATTTCAATTTTGCTTACAAACATAATTGAACCTGTGATAGAGGTAAAAAATATAGAGAATTTTCTACAACTAGTTGCAGCTTCGAAAACGTCAAATGATCGTCCAATTAATAAAATTCAGCAGCTTCAATGTTTTAGGTTGAATTTTATCAACTGACATTTATTTAACGTCCATAACTATTGCATTTATAATCAAATATTAGTTATTAGCACTTAGTTTACATACAACAAAAAATTTCAAAAATAATAAAAAGTAAACAATGTATGCGGCAGCACTGATTTCATGTAAAAATTTGGAAAATGGCGAAAAGGCTTCATAAATGCAAGTAATATTGCTCCTAAATTTGGTTTGTATGCTTTCTAGTTTTATATGCATTCATGTAAGGTAGCGCAAGCAAGCTTGAATTTTCGAAAATGGCCTTTATCTCATTGATAAAGTCAAGATATAATTTTCGAAAAAGGCAACTGACAAACAATCGTCAAATATGGTATGTATTATAAATAGTAAGTTAATAGGCGTCTAATGATCAGGACTTCCACAGCTATCGCAAAACATTATTTCAGTGTACTTTATATTTTGAAGAGTAAGAAGCTTGAAGAAACATTTTTTTAAAGTAATCGATTTTCTTAATATTGAACATCCTGGAAAGCAAATATCTTAAAAATAGTAAACAAAGAAGATTTTTGGATTTGGCTTTAAAGACTTGAATAAAACCTTATTACTTTGATTTTTCTAAGATAGAGTAAGATTCTAAGTGATTTTAAAATATACAACAAATTTTTAAAGGAAATAAGTTTTGAGTTGAAATTTTGAATGGAATTTAATGAAATTTGTAAAATAGAAAAAATAGCAAGTCATAATAAATTCAATTGAAAAATCAAAATATTTTTAGTTACCCTTGAAAATAAAGCAAAAATTAGGTACCACAAAATTAAAAAAAAAAATAATAATAATTTCACGCCTGAATCGTTTCAATTGAAGATATTGTATTATTTCTGAAATTAGATACATTTAAAAAAAGATTCTTACCATAATATCATCAACTAATACAACAAAAATCATATTTAACCGCATTTCGCATTATCTACCCTATCACAATCCAGGCATTCTTAAATTTCAATCACTTCAAATAAAATTTTTTTTTTTTGTTGTTCATAAAACCCTTTATTTGTAGTTACTTTCTGTATTAAAATTTACTTCAGGTTACTGTTCAAAAAAATACAATTGATCAGAAAAAAAAATATGTATACAAATTGAGTATGTATGAGATACATTAAATCCTCCCCTTTTTTTTTTGCTTTGAATTCAACTTCCGGTTTAAAATCAATTCATGAAAAAAAAACAATTGAAAATCATCTGTATGGGAAAGAATTTTATTCTTTGTACATATATGTATGTATGTATACAATGTACCTGTAATGAAATTGAATAAATACAATATGATGAGTATAACGAGCAAAAATAAAATGTAATAAACAAAAATCAAGGTAACGCGTGGTGGTTACATCACTTTTGATTATACACGATTTTTTTTTTTCAGTGGAGAAAATATTTTGACAAATTACAGAGCATATGATAGAAAATTAATGAAATTTTGTATTTAAAAAAAAAAAAACTATTAAACTAGATTTGTTGAAACGATCAACATTATTATTATCGTTTTATTTATCATCAAACCGTCGTTCATCAATATCTTGAAACCTAGAGCACCGAATGGTGTAATCAGTATCTTTATCATTTATCATTGATTTTGATTACGGACATCAAATCCAATATTATCGACATAATCGGTTTGTATTACCACACACACACACAAAACAAAAATTTATTAAAAGTTTTCATGGTTTTTTATTTTCTAACTTTTTTTTTTTCATCTTGTAATTTCTTTTAGGGCTCATTTTTATTTTCTTTTTTTTTTCCTAAAACCCATTTGTGGTTGTTGATTGGATTTTTCTGTTTTGAATTTACGAGCTTCAACTTGGTAACATAAAGCTTTTGCTAAAATCTCTGCGCACAGGTAAATAATTTCAACTTTTATAAATTTAACAATAAAATGGTATTATAATATGATAAGTTGATGATTCATGCGCATTAGACCATGATTCCCAAAAGATTTTTGTACTTATAGTATGTGATGTGGTTTTTGAAATACTCGTAAATTTTTTTGTATTTTCTTTTTTATTTTATATTCAATTCATGTTTTTTTTTTCTTCTAATATATGTAGGTACCACCAATAATAAGCAAAGTAAAAGTCGAGTTTTTTATAAAAAAATAGCCACTACTTGATGGAGCCAAATAAAATTAACCGATCATAATTATTTTGTCTGAGATACTGTTGTGTGATTAGCAACAACAGCAGCAGGTGAAGTTTTAAATTTGTTGAAGTTGTTAAGTGAATTGATTTAAGTTTTCGTGTCCAGTAAAACGAGAACTAAAGATACAAAAAAAAAAAAAAAGATGCATTTTTTTTATTTTGAAAAAAAAAATGATATTAGTATTTTTATTCAGAACGAATGGTCAATAAATTGAGAGAAATAGAGAGATTCGCGTGATAATTATATTCAAATTTTTCTTTCTATTGTTATACATAAACAAAAACTTACCATATTCGTGTGTACAGGTGTACTTATACGATAAAGTTATGAAAGGTTAAAAATTACTCATAAAAAAAAAAAACAAAAAAACAAAAAACAATCTCATTCATCTAAAATATCTCTTCATAATAAAATATAAAAACAGAACAACATTTACTAACATCAGGTTCAGGTAACAAGTAGTTCAGTGTGTTTTTTTTTTCTTTATTTTTTTCTCCATTCAAACTCTTGTTAAATATGCGGGTGGAGTGTTATACGGGTTTTTGTTTAAAAAACTAAATATTTTAAAATATCTCTGTTGTATCTTTTGTAATTTATTTATAATAAAAATGTCAAAGATTATTATTGTGATCTAAATAACTTATTTAGCGTAACTCCCGCTGGAAAAAAAAAGGATTAAAAAATCAGTGGTAAAAAGGATATTAGTTGTGTAAAAAATTTAAATTTATAGTTATTTCTGTTTTGTAATTACAACAAAAAAAAATGTATTACAATTTTGGCACCCTATGAATACATATTTTTTTTAATTAAAAATAAATACATTTTTTTTTTTCGTGTCATAAAAAAATTACTTGGGAGTGTTTTATTCAATATTAAATTTACTTGTAGTACGCAATATAACGTGTGTAACATATATTTCAGTGAAAAAAAAAATTGATTATAAATCACAGTCGTGTTGAATTTATTACATTTTTTTTTTTTGTTTTTTTTCAAAAAAATTAAAAAGTAAAAAAAGAAAAACTAATAAAAATTCAATTAACAAATATTAAAATATTGTAATAATCTTTTTTTTTTGTTTGTATCTATTTTCAAATTTTTATTATACTTTAATAAAAATTTCAATGCAGTTGTTTTTGTTTTTTGTTTTTGTTTTCTAATGGCACAATAAAAATAACAAAAATAATAATAGAAGCATGAAAAACGTGAAAGTGATCAACAAAAAAATATAATCAATAGGAAAAATAATTAAGAAAAAGAAAAATAAATAAATAAATAAAAATACATAGTTACCTCCTATGTGTGAATAAATTTTTTAATCGCAATTAAAAGTGAATTTAAATTTTCGTTTCGGTTATATAGGTTTTTTCAATATGTACTCCTATTTTTTTTTTTTTTTTTTTTTTTTGTTGAGTTCATTGATCTGAAAATCTGAAAAGTTTTGAAAAAAAAAGAATAGAAAAAAAAATTGTATTTGAAAATAAAAAAACGAATCAAATGTAAAGTCACCTTTTTTTTCTAATAATTTTTAAGAAAAATTTTTTGGTGAAAAAAAGTGTATTATGTATATTATTCTTTTCAAGTGAGTCGTGCGACTAAGAAGAAAAATCCAAATTGAGGAAATAATAATTTTTAAAAAAAAAAATTTTTATCGTTTATTAAAAGGTAATTATCATCAAATTAAGAATTTTATAAGCTTTTTTTTTCGTTATTTTTCTTTAAAGAAAGATTTTTTTCTTATTTCTAACTTTTTGGTTATTTATGTAGAATAATCCAAGAAAATTGTTTAAGATTTTAATGTTCGTGACATAATATGAATTTTTGGTTTGTAATAAACTGAAAAAGAAACAGATTTTTTCCTTCAAAGTATATTTTAAAAAGTCCTTACGGTTCAGAAGCTGATTCTTTTGAAAATTCAATTTTTTGTTTGTTTAGAATTTCATTTTGGATTCCAAAAACAGACATTGAAAGTCGTGAAAGTTATTTCCACACTCTTTTTAACGCGACCTAGAAGGATCTGTTGTCAGTTTGAAAATTTAAATGTCTTAGTTAGTCCTTAGACTTTTTGAAAAAGCTCAGGTGTGCTCTAGAAGCTTAAAACTTGAGTCTAGCAGAAGAAGTTAAATCTTTGCTTTGGTATTTTATAAACTTGCTTCACTGTAGCACAGAATGTCTTTAACAAATCTAAAAAACTTATTTAGGAAATTGTCGTTTGGACAATTTTCATTGAACCCACCACATACTTTTTTTTTCTTTTTCAATTTAAAAATATTGTTGAGCACCACTTAAGAATGGTATTGTACTTAGTGATGAATTTGCTATATTTTACGCCAAATTATTATTATTAATCAGAAGCAACAAAAAAAAGACTATGTATAAAAAAGATATCTTTTTTTTATTGTTTAATTACATCATGACGTCATTAACACTTTTTTATTTAATTCAAACTAATGTAATCCTTAGTGAAGCTATGAGTATTCTGATGTCAACGTATCTTTGTTTTTCATATTTATTTTTTTTACCATTGTTTTTAATCATTGAAAGCGTGAAATTTTATGCAAAAATGTTGATAAAATCTACAAACAATTCAAATAATGTCTCTACGAATATGGTATTTTGTAATGTTCTACACGAAAATGACCTAAATTTAAACTAATCTTGATTTTAAATGTATCACATATACTTACACATATGAACCTACATACATATGTTCATACATTAATATACTATGGTATATAAAAGTTATTATAATAAGATTTTATAATTTTTAATCCCTATAATTTTGTTTTTATTCTAATATTCAATTTAAAAAAAAGAATGGATTATAAAATTTTTCATATACATATCAATAAAATTTATTTTTCTGTATCTTTTCTTTAACAAAAAAAAAAAAGAGAAAAAATAAAAACCTTTTAAGATAAAAAAAAAAATTTAGTAATTAGATATTACAAATATTTCACAATAAATTTTTTTTTTTTTTTAAATTTTGAATAATGATTTCCGGCAGTTGCAAAACGTACAATTCGGTTCAGTCATTTTGTACAAAAAATTTTTTTGTAAACCTGACTTCTTATTTTCTGACTTTTGGTTTTTTTTTTTATTTTTATTTTTTCTTTGAAGATTTATGCGGTTTAATCTTGAATAATTTTTTTTATCTTTCATTATCTTTTATTAATTCGGTATAATTTAGAAAATTTAAAAGTTTACAATGAACTTGAAGATATTTTTATGGTAATTTTAAGTTAAAAAACAGTGCTTCATTGCATTTAAATTTGAAATTTAATAATAGTAATTAATTATTAAATAATTTTTAGGGGTTTTATTATGAAAATTTTATCAGATAGTTGCGTAGTTTTTCCTGTTATATTCTTCTTTCTATTATATTTGATATTTCTACTGAATGTTACATCATTTGCAGTAAAAAGTTAAAGCTATTAAAAATTCATGAAATAAAGATAAAATCCTTTCAAAAATTTACAACACTTACTATTATTCAGGATAACAAAATTTTTAGAATAAAAGTAGAAGATAGTCTGTTGGTGCGACTGGTAAGTAAGAGAAATCTTCTTAACCCAATTCAAACAGTTTCTGCTTAATCGTAAGTTCAGTATGGGGTTCAGAATTTGCTGTATTCAATTAGCCAAATCTGATCGTTTTTCTTATTATGATAATTTATCATCGAAGCCTCTGTATCTACTAGATGCTTGAGCTATAAGAAAGTTAAAAGATTTCTCATA
This sequence comes from Bombylius discolor, assembly GCA_939192795.1. Classification (NCBI taxonomy): domain Eukaryota; kingdom Metazoa; phylum Arthropoda; class Insecta; order Diptera; family Bombyliidae; genus Bombylius; species Bombylius discolor. The sequence continues at coordinate 39,486,544 of OW584240.1, forward strand.
GTTCAAACATAGTTTGTTATTGAACTGAATTATAAAACGTTAATTTTTTGTTGCAAACCAATTGAAGCCATAGTAACCGGTCCAAAAAAGTCTTAAAATTTTATCATACCAATAACGAAGTGGCAAGATTAAGTAAGTTGGTTTCACTTTTGTCATAACTATTATTCCAAAACGTTGCTGTATGGAAATAAATTTTCACGAAATATGTTTTCAACATATGATTGGAGAAAAGTGCATAAAATACACCAGAAATTATGTAACACTCCATACCTGGCTCTTGCAAAATATTACATTTTTTCTGATAAATAATTATTTTATCACAAAATTCATCACAAAAATCAATTGTGTGAGAAACTCCAAATGTTTTATCTAAAAAGTGATGTTTTCTCAAAAGAATAAAGAAGAATTTTAATGATTTTTCAGGGTTAAATAAAATTTTTATTCAAAAGAATTGTAAATAACAATTAAAGCACTCTCCTATCAAAGCCTTTTCTCAGCGATTTCAATAGGTTTTTTGTGTTTTATCAATTTAAATTTACTTATAATCGATTTTTAGTTTTGCATTATATACTTTAACTAACATTTTTTCTCATTTATTTATTTTTTTTTTTTTCGTTCAATAATGACGACTCCATTGATGCAAACTACATTATAATCATTAACTTGCATAATTCGTTCCGATGCAGTTATGTGGAACAACAAGAAAATTGAAGGCATTGAGGCAATTTATTTTACAATCAACATTCACTCTTTATTACAACTTTTTTGTATTAAAATTTCCTTTTTATTCATTTTTTTTTTTTGTATCTTGTATAATTGCCAAGATTGTTCATTGAAAATGCATTCAATTTTATAAACTTTTTATGAATTATTTTTTTTTTACATGACATAAAAAAAAGTTGAAATATGTTATTTATATTTTCAAAAAAAAAAATATATATTCATATAAATATTATAATTTCTCAAAATTTATTAAATATGACAAAATTCAATCTCTTTTTTTTCCTTCAGTGCCTAACCCTTTCTATTTGATTTAAAAAAAAAACAAAACGAAATCGTTTAATTAAAATATTTATGTCATAATAACATACAAAGTATATTTAACAATCAAATTGAGATACTTGTATATCTCTTATGTAATCAATATCGACTAAAAAAAAAAAATGAAAATCTGAATAGCCTTCACATGAAAAATATTTAACTATTACTTGCATTTTCCTGTATATGTATTTTATAACTTACAAACAACCTATATTTAACAGGTGTGCTGTGTATCTATATAATAATTGCTACTATGTATTTAATTCTTCTTTTTCTTCTTAATTTTCTTCCTGGTTGGACAAAAAACAAAACTTTTGTATTGTACCTATGTGATCTCACCTTCAATGTGAGACCGTTAAGTTAAGAACAATAAGTAAGGGCTTTAATCTTGAGAATCATAGATAATGATTTTTTTTTTCTATAAAATTACTTTTAATGATGATGCTATTGTTGCTGTGGTAAAAAAAAAATTAAATGATGTTTTTTTTTATATAATAATGACGATGATGATGAATATTCGTTATACAAAGCGTCAAGTTAAATTACAAGAAGGAAAAGAAAAGGTAGAGGTTCTGAGCAAATGGTAGAGAACGTATGAAAACTTGACTTATATTTCCTTCTTCATGCAAAAACAAAGCTCCGAAAGAACTTAACCTGAAAAATTTTATAAATAATAAAATATCCAACATACATACCTTTATTTGTTTCTTTTTTTTGTTCTTCTATTGTATCTCACGTAAACAATCTGTAAAAGATTTAGTAAATTTTGTAACGTGCAAAGAATAAAGGTGGAATTTTTTCATGAATGTTTTTTTTTTTTGCCTTCAAGCTTGTAATATAAATGGCGAAAAAAAAAGTGAATTAAACCATGTGTTACATGTTGTGTCTCAGTTAATAGATTAGATTAGTTTATAAGAGAAATATTAAAGTGATGGTGTGGTTAAATTTAAGATCGTGATTTTATCTTAAATACAATAAGGTAAAACCGTGAAATAGAACCCAAAAATTTACACAAAGTCAAATTTTTTCTTTCACATCGAAAATGTTAGATATCGTATGGAACTTTAACTTTTGATCACATGCTATCATTCAAAGGACCAAATTTTTTTCCTGAATAATACTCTTACAAGGGACATAACATGAAAAATTCTTAACAATTTAAAGACTATTCGCTAAAATAAGAATTTTTACCTTATAGAAGCACTTATCTCATTCTCGAACACTTGACTTTTCGAACAATATAATATGACTTTAACTTAGTTTCAGTTGATTTCCAAAATAATTTCCCTTTGATAAAAAATACTAACAAACACTTGAAAGTGAAACAAAAGGTTTTCCCTAATAGGCGTTATTTTGCTGGACCCTATTTTATGGTAACATGAAAAACTAAGTCTAGGGCATTCATAAAATATAAGCTAACCTATACCTAAGTATTTTATAAACACAGAAATAAAATTATACGAGTATTTTATTTTTATTTTTTTGTTGTTATTTTTAACTTTTATCTTTTTATTATCTAAGATGTAATGTTACAATCATGGGAATATATTATCCACTTTAATTCACATATGTAGGTATGTATAATGATACAAAAAATACGAATACAAGAAGAAAAAAAATTAAGATGGTATATGATGATGCTGATGCTGGTAGATATCAAAAGAAGAATAATTGTAATGAATAAAGTGAATTAGATTTAGTCTAGTGACTTTTGCCGTTAAAATTTCGTAACGGTGACATGAAAATTTAAAATTATATCTTTAAAAAAAAAAGATAAAATAAAATTATTATTGAAATACAAATGCCACAAAAATTTTTCTTATGTTATATGAAAGAATCACAAAAAAAAAAAGTATATTTAGGTAATGTGGTATATGTGTCTTTTGTAAAAAATATTTTTGGAGAAAAAAATGTAGTTTTAAGGTATTTGATGACAAAAATTGTAACTATTTTTTTGTTTAAGAGAAAATACATAAAAAATAATTTTGTACGTGCGGTCATTAAATAAAAAAGTGGTAGAAAACAAAATGTTAAATAAAATAAATTTTTCTTTTTTGAATTGTTCTTCTAATTTTTTTTTTTTCTGAAAAGATAATCTGTATTTTTCATGTCAGTAAATTATAAACTTGTCATCACGACTATGACAAGTTTTCAGATTTTATATTATAGATAATGTTGATTTAGAGATCAAATTAAAACGAAATGGACACAGAAAAACAAAAAACAAAGAAAATATGATTTTTAACTATGACCACTTCAATTATCTCATGATTGTTAAAATATTTTGTTGAATTTTTAGAAGTTGTTAGCCTTCAAATATTATCTTCATATTAATTCGTCATTAATTATTTGCCTGACAATTTGAAAAGAAGTCGAAATCAAGGTGTACATAGTCTATACAATATTACTGACTTTAACATTCTAACCTCGTTCAAATTTTTCGCACATAATTCTTCTTGTTCTTTTCTAAATAATTTAAAAATATGGTAAGCTGTGTTTCCAATACAATTATATTTGATCAGTGAATTTTCTAATAAAATCTCCTACTATACTCCTACTTCTTCTGGAGACCTATTTTAATTTTTCATACAATTTTATCCCAGTTTCATCAAACTTGATTCATGCTTACTAGCACTTTTTTTTTCACCATCGCTTTTCTTCCCTGCTGAAGAGACTGCGAGCTAATGTTTGATTTTCTACTCAATGAACCTTTCATTTTGAGCTATGTACCACACATATACATCGTATACCTATTCATGAACTATCTACCTATGGTAGTTTTGGATGTCAAAAAACTAACGGACAGTTTTTGTAATATGCAGTTTCCTCATACTACTTATGTATAGTGTAGATGCTGAAACAGGAAACCATAACCGACATGTTTACCCTACAAAAAGTTTTAATTTTTAGTTGACAATTTTGACTTTATTTTTATTAAAAAAATTAACTCAATTTCAGTTTTTATTTATTTTATACTTTATTAAACTGTAAATTAGCCAATTATATATCACACCAACCGTAAATTTTTATAATAATTTGTTAAATTAATTAAATATTTTTTATTGCCACAAAATTGTCAATGTTCAAGCGTAATTATTATCAATTAAATTTGTTGTTATTCAGATTTTTTTTTTAAATTTTTCATTAACTTTTTTTAAAACTTTCTTATGATATTAAATAATAATCAACCTCCATAACTCAAACTTTATTCACATGAATGTACTTCCATATATAAAAAAAATTATCAGAAAAAATTACATAATAATCCTTTTCTTAAACTAATTTGTTTTTTTTTTTTTTTCTTTTTTTTTGTCATATAATGGACTTTTTCATTATTCTTTCACGAGTAGTTTAATTTGAAAATTGGATATAATATATATTTTGAAAAAAAAAAAAGATAATTTTTTTAATAAAATGATAATATAAAAAACTAACTGTCTTGACTGGTTAGTAAGTACTCACTTATCCGTAACTTTATAATATTCTTTTAGATAAAAACATGCAAAATATCTTGTAATTTTATTTACAAATATAAAAAAAAAGTAAAATATAAAATTATTATTTTACCTAAAACAATTCCTTCATCATTAAGTTTGATGTAAATCTGTTCAAAGTACACATAAACAGAACATTATTTTTTTTTCTTGAAGAACAAAAGAAATTTTTTCTCACATAACTAAGTGTTTGATTGCTTCAAGATACAATTTAGAAATAAAAAAATAGTTCTTAGATGAAATGAACTATAAATGGTAAGAATAATGTTAAGATTACATTTTCTATAATGTGTGTGCATGAACACGTTCAAATTATGAAATTATAAGTATCGAATTTATAATAATGAGAAACTATGTAGTTAAATGATGAATTTTAAAATTGCAAAAATGTATCTTTTTTTTTTTTTTATAATGAACTCATTAAAGTATTACAATATGAAAAGTCATCTTTTGTGAGATGTAAAGATCAAACATGAAAAAAAAATTAATAAATAAAATAAAAATAATTTAAAAATATTTGAATTTTTATACATACAAAAAATAATATGAAAGTCGTTTGTAAATTTGAATTATTTATTATAAATAACCAGAAGTTCAACAATGAATTAAAATAAAAATCATGGTTTTAACAAATAAAGAACATTGCAAAATTTCAAGATTCCATTTACAGTAAGTTTAAATGTCATTATCATGTATGTTTTATTAATCATGAATTTTTTAACTTTTTAACACGATTTTTTGAACTTCTGTGTGCAACTTACTGTATATATAGATTCTATTAAATTGAAAATTTGTAATTATAAAATAATAAAAAAAATTACAGCCTTTCTAAATTATAAATAAAAACATATTCTAAGTATGTACCTATTTTTAATTAATTAATGACTAAACAAAATTTTTCTATAAAGATATATTTTTCTACAGCACAAAAGATACAATATTATATTGTAATAGTAACAGAAATAAATTGAAAAAAAAAAATTGTTTTTTTCACTACAAAGTTCAAAATAATTATGAGAAGATACAAGCTTTTTGAAATATTTTATAGAATATTAAATTTTTTAAATTCTAAATTTCAATAACTTTGACATTTTAAAGAAAAATCCCACACACACAAAAATATATAAAAATTGAATCTTGGGTCAAAGTTGATAAAACTTTTTAAATATATACTTTATTTGATACTGCTGTATGAGCTTAATATGCTTGACCCCGGAGAATGGACAAAATTACAGAATTGGATGTTTGTTTTGAACAAAATTAAAACTATACAATTAGAATTGTGAGAACAATTCAAAATAAATTCCGATCTTCGAAGTTTTTTACTTTAGTAGGGTTAAAATTTCATGATTTTAAAATCTTTTCAAAGTGAAAAATCGAATTTTCAGTCAAAAAAGAGTATTTCGTCATGTCATCAAGACAAATTAAGAGCCTGTTGCCGGAACAGTATTAGCATGACAATTCATGCTCCTTAACCCATTCGAGACGATTACTTTTTTAAAAGACGGACCCCAGGAACTAACAATTTTTAAACAGAGAATCATCATTGTTCACTTTTTTGCAGTTCTTATGATTATTGGCTATGTGAATTTCAATTTTCACACACTTTTAATTTGAACTTTACTTTGAACGGTTACACTGGTAACTGGGAACAAGTCATTACACACTCGGTATGTGATTGATCTTTTTGGCTAGGTACTGTATTACACACCTGATGTGTAATTGGTCTCGAATGGGTTAAATGATTACCCTAGGGTAAGAATAACGTCTTACCAAATTTTTAAATCATAGAATACTTTAAATAGAAGTCCTTATATAAAAAATTCAATATTTTATTATTCTGTAGATTATATTTTTATCCTATATTGAATTTATATTGCAACCTGGCTGAAATGATATTTTAATCTCCGTTCGAATAAAAATTAATTTTTTTTCTAAGTAATTTTCAACAAAAAATATTAATTCTTTCAACTCTTTATCTCATGATCTATATTTATTGGTCTAATACATTTATAAAACAATTTATACATAAATTACATAATTCGAAAATTTTTTAAATAAATAATTTATGTTTATTAAATATAAGTAATTTCACATATGCATGTTAAACATATGTACATACTCTATCAATCAAAAATTTTTTAAACCATAAAAACAAAACCATTATCATTATTTTAAATTTAAGATTTCGAAATAAAAAATTAATAAACCAAAAAAATCATTGTAACATTTTTATTTCAATTTGAAAAAAAAAATTTTTTGTTTCCAACTTCTTTTTTCTTGGAGAAGAATTTTTTTTTTTTTTTTCAAGCAAAAAAATTTATTTCAATGAATTTCATAGAAACTAAAAATCATATCACGCATTCTTCAACATAATAGGTATACCAACAAAAAATTTTTGCACACCTTTTTCTCTATATAAATAGTATGTACTCGTATATACATTTAGCTGTACTCTATTTAAAACTGTCAGTTTTATTCACCTGTACATTATGTGATTTGAATTTTTTGAAAAAAAGTGAAAACTTACATTACAAATTTGAATAAAAGTTTTAAAGTAAAATAAAAAAAAAAAAATTCGTCATGACTTTTTAAACAGCAAAAAAGAAAAAAAAAAAACAAATAAGTACAAATTTTATACCAGCATACCAAATATATATATGTATATAATTGCAAAAAAAAAAAAAAAAAAATCAAAAAAAAGTTCAGGTGAAAACGAAAGATATGACAAACTACCTTTAAACAGGTAATTCACTTTTCAAATAATACTAATAAGTTTTGCAAAAAAAAAAAAAAAATAAATAAATAAATTATAATGAGACGATTTTTATAACTTCATTTTTTTGTTTGTTTTGTACTTTGGAAATTTCTTTTGCTATACACCATAAAATTATGATCATAAGATATTATAATAAAAAGATTTAAGATGCAAAAACCATAACATGCAAAATACGAGAGAAATTTTCGTTTTAAATAAACTAAACACATATTGTTTGAATATCATTAAAATTAACTGACTTATATTCGTCACAAAGATACAATTAGTTTGCATAAAAAGTAGGAGTAAGTATCTAATAAAATTTTAAATTGTATACTTTTTTTTTTGCTTTTCAATTTCTATTTAGGGTTTTTTAAATTAACATGAGTGCAAAACTTTTTGTTTTTTTTTTTTTTTTTTTTTTGAAATTTCACAAATTCAAATTTTATTGTGCATTTTAATTTTTTTTTTTGTCTCATTGTTTTGTTTTTTGTTTGTTTTTCTAGTTGGAAATTAGTCAAAAATGCAGAAATTTGTTGTGGTAAAAAAATCAAATGAGATGCAACAAGAAAAATCAACACAAAATCAAGCTAAAGTTGAAATGAGCGGATATTTAAAAAAGAAAAGAAATGTAAGTTTACCATAAATGTTTTTTTTTTCTATTTTTCAATCATCAGAAATTGGATTTCATTTTTTTTGTTTTTTTTTTTTTTAAATTTTATAGAAAGTTGGTGGATGGAGGAAAATGTGGTTTGTTTTACAAAATCAGCTATTACTGTCGTATAATTCCAAAGAGGAATATGATAAGAAATTAGTTTGTTTTAAAGATGTAATTAATTTAGTACCAGGAACTGTTGTACGTCCTTTAGGTGGTTTCCGTTTTACAATTGAAACAACTACAGATACAATTTTTACTTTTGTAAGTATATCACTTTATCTTAATTTTCAATGAAAACAAATAAGGTCCTTTTCGGGATTGTCCAGTCGAAAAAGAAGAATAAGACAAAAAAGTAGTTCAAAAATAACGATTATATTATGTAGGTACTACTTTGAACGTTGAATTCTAATATTTTTTTATCAATGATCCTTAAGAGCTAATTGGCATTTTCAAATGACCAAATTGTCTAGAATAAGTGAACGTATGAAAAAATCTGAATGGCCTTTATATTTTATTAAATTCCAGAATACGAATAATTTGTTTTTTTAAATTTTTAAGACTTTCCAAATCAAGTCATCATTCTTTTCGAAATAATAAAAAAAACGTTCATCAATATCTAAATTATTTGAAGCACTCCTTTGAAGTCGTTTACAATTTACAAACACCAACGTTTCTCACACGATATGTTTTCTCTTTTTAAAGTTAAAAAAAAAGCTAAAGCATACAACAACTATAATAAGTATTATTTCTAAACTCAATAACAGACAAAATGAAAAGTCCTTTTATCAGACTACTCCCCCTTCCCTCTAATCCTTCGACGTAATCTAATTTGTACTAATTTTATAATTTCATGAAAAAATTTTAGCGTTGTGATGACAGTAAATCCTGTACAAATTGGATAACAGCATTAATTGAAAGCTTATCAATGCAAGGACAATGTGCTAAAGAAAATGGATTAAGGTATGTATATGTGAAATTCAAATGAAAATTTAATTTATATAATTTTTACACTTTAAAAATTAAAAAATTAAATTTTAATTTAATTCCTATTTTATTTAATTTTAGAATAAAACCAAAATTAAATGCATCTCTAGAAAATATTCGTCGTCCAAAACGTATAGTACGTACAAGTTACAGTTGGGATTCAATATGTCAATCTAGTAAAAATGTTGCTAATAAATTACCAAAAATACCAATTGCACAAAATACAGCAAAAATTTTGAAACGTACCGGTGTTGATATAAATAAACCAGCACAGCATCATCATCAAAATCAAATGGAAGTTTGTCAACAAAGGTAAATTTTTCTTTTTCAAATTCACACTCATTCAAAAGCATTTTTTCCGTTCACTTTTTATTTTCCTTTTATAAAATATTTCTTCCACTAGATTATCGCGTAATGAATAATTCTGAAAATTTTCAGCATTTAAAAAAAAAACTCTTCGAGTCATTGTCCTAGTCCCTATATAACAGTTATAAGATAGACGGAAAATTATATCGCACATTACATTTTAATCCAATTAATATAGAAACAGATATCACAATATCAAATTCATAAATTTAAATCGATTTTTTTTTTACTTTAAATTTCTACAATGCAAAACTAAAAGGTGTACATAGTGAGTGTACAGAAAAGCAACATGGGAAAAAAAATTTAAAATACCTACATACATAGAAAGAATAGATGTATAGATAGATCCTTCTCATTTTCTGTTGTTTGTGTGGAACTTTTTCATTAATTTCTAATTAATTCCAACTGCTTTTGTTTGGAAAAAAAAAGAATGTAGAAGAAGAAATTCTCAATTGAAACATCAGTCAGAATGAATGAATCCATCATTATCAAGTGAATTCATTTTGTATATGTATTCAGTTTCGTCTACGTTTTAATTCATTTTATAGTTAGTTAGCTAATTTACAGAAGTTTTTTTATTTTTTTTAGTTTTTTTTTTTAATTTGAATAAATGTAACGTATTGTTATTTTATATTCAAAAAGATATTTTTATATGAACAGTTTATACAAAAAGCCTTCCGTATAAAGAATATCTTTCACAAAAAAAAAAAACCATGAATGAAGTTTTGCTCTTTATGATAAAGTCTTTTTTTTTTTTTTTTTGACTAACGTATAGAAATACGAATGTGTTAGAATAAAATTTAACGTTTAAGGACTACGAATTTATCTATTTAATAAAAATTTTATAACTTTTGCAATATTTTTTTTTGAGATGCGCCTTGAAAATTGTTGTACACAAATAGAAAGAAAACTTTTCAATGACCTACCATGGGGACTTTTTCTTTTTATTACAAATGAAAAGAAAACTTATCGAAAAATCTTTAAGAAAAACAAGATCTATATTTTTCTCGCAGATGATTGTTATAGAACCTGTAGAAGATTTTCAACTACGAAGCCATCCTTTAAAACACTGAAGACATTATTCACAATTTTCAAACTAAAATCAAGAATTTTCTATAAGTCGTACAAAACCAGTCAGTTTAATTCGAAAAATTAGCTTGAAGAGTCCTAAGCTAAGACATTTCCATTTCATCAAATTTTTGAGAAAATCTTCTGAAATTGATCCTTGAACTTAAAATCTTTAGTAACCCTTTTAGCAAAAAAAAGCTTCCTCATGCTCAAAAAATCATTTTAGCTCAAAATTTTCGCACTAAATTTCAAGATAAATCAAGTTCTTAAAAATAAAATTACTTCAGAACCATCCTGTGAATAAAATTTTTACTCTATTATAATACAAACGTAAAAACTTCATTCTGACATCCTTGAACGTTTTTTCTTCCAAGTTGTCCATTTAATAATCCGGAAATTCAGAAAACAAATAAAAATTCAAAAATTAAAACGGAAAAACCTATATGCTACCATCATTAACCAGTTCGATTTATTGTGTGTAAACTCAACTTCCAGTCAGTCATTACAATTTTATCATATGGTTTCATGGAGTACTCCAAAATACTATAAAACTATATTTTGTGTATTTTATTCATTTTGTTTTGTCATATGTACAAACATATACTCGTATATTATCGTATATTTTATATGTATATCATGCATGTCGTATACGTAAAATCATAAATACATATCGTACGTATATTATAAAAATACAACAACCGTGAATACAATTTTTCATCTAATTACACACAACGTTCGTAAGATACATATTCTTGACTTTTTCCTTTTTTTTTTATTTTATGGTTCTTTATCCATCAGAAAAATTAAAAAATAGAACAAAACACGAAAAAAAGAAAAGGGAAAATAGGGAAAAAAACTTCATTTTCACATGGCATCACTTTGCATTTTATATTATAATAACTTACACATCTGTATCTGTATCTATATATCTTTAGAAATTTATAGATACATTTTAAGATACATTTAAAAATGTACATTTTAATTCTATTTCTCATTCATTATGATGTGAATGATGACGTGAATAACGGGACGAGGAGGTGCAATTGCATCAGAACAGAGAGAAAAAGAAATTAAGAAATCTTTGTACCTCTATGGTGGTGCAAGCATATAGTAGATATGTATATCTAGATTTAGATGTATTTTTTATGTACTGTGTAAAAACTCTTCACTTTGACTGTCGACAACTATGATATATATTTATTAAAAGTTCATTGAATAGATCCAGCATCAGCATCAACACCAACAGAAGTTAACCGATAAAGGGGAGGTGGAAAAACGACAAGAGGTGCCCTAGAGATGCTATACAGAAAATGCATACAAAATGCATTTTTAATACATACGAAAAAAAAACAATGAATATATACGTATTCACTCATCCATATATAGACAAGTAGAAGTATATACCTACATTATACATACACGTATTTAAAACAATTTTTTTTTTAATAATCACTATGATGATGATGATGAGATGAACTTATGTTGAACTTGGTGGAAATCCAAACATCCAAACAAATATAGCTGAACGAATGCATGGTAAAGGGTGGTGATGATGGTAGGCATGTAACATTGAAAGGTAAGAAGATGAAAACGGAAAGAAAAATGAGTGAGAGAGGATATAATGAGGGACCAAAAGGGAAACACATCACCATCATCGAATATATAAAAATACATTTTTTTCTATATTTTCCACAGTTTTTCTGGTACAGTATTTTTTGCCTTTAAGTATCTAAAAAAAAATTTTTTTTTTTTTTCATTTACATTCACTCTAGTCTGCATTTCATTTTTATTTATTTTATTCTGACTGGAACGTGGCAATAAACTTTTAAATAGTTTGTTCGTTGTTTTTTTAAATATTTTTTCTCATGTTCTCTTGTAATTTCAAAACAAAAGCCTATATGAAAAAAATACCATGTTGTTTTTTTTTATTTTATTTATAGTTTTAGGCATATAAAAAAGTCATTCGTTTTGTATATGTTTGTCGTTGTTTTTCTTTTTTTTTTTAAATTTTATTTTTATTTTCATTTTCATTTCCTTTTCATCTGTTTTTTCCTCATTTTTATTATATTTTATTTTTATTTTTTTTTTTTATTTATAACATTTTTTAGAGTACGGAATTTTCGTCTCCATGATAAACATTTTCTTCAGTCACAGGAACAATCCATCGAGGTTAGCCGCATTAACCAAATGTTTTTTATACAAAATCATCATCAACATCAGAATCAGAATCAGAATTATGAACAAAGAAATAGTAAAAATCATAATAATAATCAGAAATTGTTGAGTAGTAGTACTTGTAGTACTACGAATAATATCGCTTTCAATCCTTTAGCAATAGTAACATATACGACAACAGTGTGTACGTTAACAACAACAACAACAACAACAACAGCAACATCAAATAATAAAAACAGTAGTTGTATTGCGTCTGCGGCTTTAAAAACGACAAACTGTTGTAGTACAACTTCATCAGGAATAACAAATCATTCTGATATAGTTGCAACAAAAACGTCAACAGCAATACAACAAGCTAAAATTTGTAATATAAAAAATATCAATAATTTTAGTAATGGTCCTGTTATCGGTGTAAAGGATAAATTTTATAATTATCATCATTTTAAACAGCATCAACAACAGAATCAATTATTGTGTTCGAACGTGAATTCACAAAAATCATTATTAATTGCTAAAACGGAAATTGTTGATAATAAACGGAAGTGCAAGGATAACGAATCTTTTAAAAATTTTAATCGTAACGAAATGAATGAAATGTGTGAAAAGTAAGTACATATGTGTAATTAATTTGAAAATTTTTGAAGAGAAAAAAAAACATTGGAATGTTAGAACAAAAAAAAAAATAGTATCTTTTTTAATTAAATTATGAAATTTCTGATTGTAATTTATTACAAAACATATGTTTCGAATTTTTTTTCTTTCTATTGTTGAACCATACACAATATGTTAGTTTCTATGTGTGTGATATTTTTAGAAAATTGTGTTTCTGTTATGTGAAAGTGATTTAAACATTTTTAAATTGAATTTAGAGCATGTTTAATGATTTCTTTTTTTTATATTTTTTTGAATTTTTGAAAAATCTTTAAATTAACTTGAAGAACAATTTTTCTGTTATTAAAAATTTTGAAAAAAACAAAGTCGTGAAATTAAAATAACAAGGTTCTAACAAATATTTTTTTTTTTAAAGTCCTTATTGGTAGTTTTAATCAATTTTACCTATAATCAATTTAAAAATTTAAAAAGTATGGAATAATAAAAATATGTATGTGAAAAACATAACATTTTTTTTCAAATGATCCTTGTATTATCTGTTAGAACCTTGCAATTCTAAAACTTAAAAAAATAGTTGAATCTCTTTATCATCTTAATAAACTTTCAGATGTATCTTTATCTTTTAAACATATTTTTAAAAATAACATTTACAAAATTATATTGTAAATTTAATTTTATTTTAACAAAAAATTAAATAAATCGGTTAGCAAAACAAGAAGAAGTTATTGAAAAACACTATTCAAATAAAAGTCAAAAATATCAGTCATTTTTAAACAGTAAATAAATAAGATGTTTTAAAAATAATAATTAAAAAAATTAATGTAAGTAAATAATCTAAAGGCTTGTGGTAATCTTGGTATCTATAATTATTATTCATTAATATTATTATTATAAATTTTATTCTATGTGTTTACTTTGCTTTAATAAAAAATTGTTGTTATTAATTTTCTTTTATTAATTTTATTTAACAAAGAAAATAAGTAAAAGATACAATAAAATAGATTTTTAATCCTTTTAAGATTTAACTTTTATTAACAAAAAAAGTACACTATCATTAAAAAATTACAAACCAATATTTTAGTTTTCTAACAATAAAAATAGAGTATAAAAGAAAATACAACTAAAAAAATTTTAATATCCTGTTTCGGCTTTTTCGAATACTTCAAAAATGTAACCGACAATATTAAATCCATTATACCGCCCAAATACATTGTTTTCACAAGAATAAAAGTTCTTTCAAAATTCACGATTTTTGCTTAAAGCAATCTTTTGAAAATGCTGTTTTTTCCTCGATAGTCGCTAACTCCATAGATTGGGTCGAGCCAGGACCTCTCTTTAAAACAATTATGTTTAATTGATGCTTTTTTGAATAAACTTTGAAAAACATTCAGAAAAATTAAATTTAAATGTGGTAAATAAAACTTATCCTTTAATGTAATCATAAAATTTTTGCAGAAAATTGTGAGTGTAGAAAATAAAAGTTTAACAGTTTGAAAAAGTAGCAGTAGAAAGGTTGAATTCAGTAAATGAACTTTAAGTTCCGAAATTAAAAAATCCCAAAATAAAAAATTTTGAAAAATATAATCCTAGACCATCCCGGAAAACATAGTTCTAAAACTAAAAATCAAATAGTACGTTTTTTATCCCTTTTACATTATTAGTTTTAAGACATATGTTTTCCAAAATTTTCTAAGCTTATAATTTTGGAATTTCAAGTTTCAGGATAATATTATTCAAATATGAATATGTTTCCGGAAATTGTACATACATATAAAATAAAATTAATTTTCTTCAAATTTAATTAAAACTTTAAAAATGAGAAAAATGACATTATAATAAATTCTTTTAAACTTCAACTTTTTCAATTTCCTGTATATTGTTATCCGCTTTTACATTTACTTTGTTTTTTTTTTTTCTTTTTTTCTTTCATTCAAAACAGCGTTTAATGTTCATTATTCCATATATGCACTTATGAAGAAACTTTTTATCAGTTTTAATATTTATATTATGCTCATAAAATTTATTATTATTATTATTCAGCATCTTTACGTATTATCAACAAACAAAAAATACTTTGCGAAAAATTTTAATTAAAAAAAAAAAAAAAGAGGGCAAAAAAAAAATATGAGAATAAAAATCTTAATAAAATTTTCCTTAAGTAGCACTTTATGTACTATATAACTAGTTTCGTTCTGGGAAAAGGTTTGTTTTCTTTCTGTATTCTTCTTCTTATTTAATCCATTTTTTTATACTAGATTATTTCATAATATAAACGTAATTTTTATTTTTTTTACAATTTCTATTAAAATTAATGAAGTTTTCGTATGAAAACGGCGACAGTGTTATGTAGTTGCATCGACTTATATATTTATTTTTTTGTACGTGTGATTGTATTTGTGTGATAAAGTTTATTATAGAAGGTACCTGTTATATAATAAAAATGTTTTAAACATCTCTTTTTGTATTCAACAAAAAAAGCAACAACAACAACAACAAATTCATCATGAATTACAATTTCAAGAAAATTGTAAAAATATGCAAAACAACATACATATTTAGACTTTTAAAGTACCCATACTGCTTAGAAATGCCTTTTTAGTTTTTTTTTTTTTTTTGCATGATATAAAACTTCTTTTTTTCTTCTTCTTATAATGTTCATTTCTAGTGCATTGTCTTGTATGTGACATAAAATAATGATCCGACACAAAAAATCCAAGAAAAACAAAAAAGGAAAAGACGTTTACATATTATGCAAAACTGGAAAAAATTTCTTTTGTTTCCTTGAACATTAGGAAAATGATTTTGTACAAAAGCAAAAAAAGAATATTTAATTTTCTGTTGTTTTCTAAAAATTCATATACACAATAAATAACCTTCTGATTTTGAAATTTGTTCTTAATATAGTTTTATTTATCGTGAACTAGAACAAATATAAACTGAATTTAGATCCTTTTACTTAAGTTCACTTTTCAAAAAGAAAATTTTAAACAAAAATTGAATAACACATTTTGAATATTCCTTCTGAATAGAATCTAGAATAAAGTGTGCCTTAGTTTTAATATTTTATATCTTTCAAAATCATCTTTTATCTGGACGAAGCTTTTAAAAACAATTTTTTTTTTTTTTTTGAATTTCTCACACCCTCAACCAATTTTATTATTATTATTTTTTTTTTTTTGAAAGAGTGCAATACCGGTAAATTTTTTTATTAAAAATTCATAATTTTATTTTAAAAAAGAGAAGTTTTTTAAAAGCACAAAAAACTTCTCTGTATACAACGCCTTCTTTTTTTCCCAAAATATATAAAAGAAAAAGCAAAAATATTTTTTTTTCCATCTTTATCCATTCACAGTTCTCTTGAGGATCAAATACAACGACTTACACTTAAGGATTCAAGTACTTTGATGATAGATTCAACTTTTCTTCAAAATAACAGCAGCAATATTAATAATAATAATAATAACAACAACAACATACAGATAAAGTCAAATGAAGAAGCATATGCACAACATCATCATCAATATCAGAAAAAGCAAATATACAATGCTTCAGATATTAACATAGGCGTAGAAGAATATGTTTATCATGATAATGTTAATGATAAACATAAAATTGATGGTGATGATAGCCCAATGAATGATACTGTTATTATTCCACATTTTTCATTTAACCCTACACAAGATATACATAATACCATAACAAAAAATACCAATGAAATGAAATTATTTCAATCGGCTAAATTATCATCATCAGCATCTTCAGATAATGTTAATAATGCGATGATGTCAATAATGATGATGAATGGAGAACATAATATTGAACAAGTTGAACCGATTTATGCAGTTGTTGACCTTAAAAATAAATATGCTCGACGAGCAAAATTAAGGGAATTAGAAGGTAGTTGTGACAGTGGTAGTGAAATTACGACAGCTTCTATGTTGCATGATGGTGTTAATGTTATGCAATTGGAAGAAACGATTGAACAAAAAACAGGAAATGAAAAAGGAGAAAATGATGAAATTGAACAACAAGGAAAAAGAGAAAGACCAAAGAGTATTCATGTAGTTTCAAGTGATTATGAAGAGGTTAAATATTTATGAAATTCATTTTCTGGCATCAGACGCCCTTGTTTTATTTTATTTATTTAATTTTTTATTATCCTTTTTTTCTTTTTTTTAATTCTTGAAAACAAAAATGTGATTCAACTTGTATTAAATTTTAATCCTTTTTCACTTTTATATTTTTCAGGTTCTGAATTTTTCAAATGACTGCCTCGATAAGGATGATGAAGAAAATGAGAATATTTATGAACCAGTAAGTGTGTAAATAAAATCATCATTTGTATATGTATACGAACGTATAGTAAAATTTCCTTTCTGTATACATAAAAGATATGTGTATACATTGTATAATTTTTTAATGATAGGCATAAACCCACAAGCTACCTACATATTTTTCCTTTTATTTTATTTAAAGTACAAATTTTCATTATACTTAAAAATGTTAAGTACTTAAAAAAGTCATTATCCTTCTTCTTCATGTATTTACTTTTTTCTTCTTCTTCTTTTTTTTTTCTCATTTCTTTCTCTTTATGCTATCAGATAAATATACCAGAAGGATCACATCATCATCATAACCATCATAATAATCGTCATCATCGTCATCATCATAGTAGAAATGCCATGTGGAGATACTTTCCACGTATTAACATCGAAGCATTAATTGAAATGACAAGAAATCGTCATAAGAAAGATCCAAAATTAGTTATGGAACAGCAATCACCATTTTCAGATATACGACGAAAATTTGGTAATCATAGGAAATCAATTAAAATCAAAATGAAAAAATTCTATTCAAAAGAATCACCAGTAAGTGGTGGTAGTTGTAGTGGAAACGGTGGTATCACATTTAAAGAACGTAATGCATTTAGTGATGATGAACTAGATAGTCAAGGTGCTACCGGTTCAAATTCTGGTACATCAGATAATAGTATAAAATCATCATGTGGTAATATTGAAAAATCATCAGCATCATCATATGTTTTCAGTGAAATTGAAAAATATCGTCGTGGTGAAAAACAAATTTTTGGTAGTTTATCACGTTTAAAGAAAACAACTCGAAAATCATTATGCTTAGAGGATGATGATGATGATGGTGTTGATAATGAAATTACTTGTAATGGACATAATGGAGAAACTGTTGGAGAACAAAAATTCATGGTTACACCGAAAAGTGCCTGTTTTCAACATGAATTAAGAAGAGATGTTTCAAAAAGGACAGGAACAAAGGTACATTTTTAAATTTCACACTTTTTTTTAACATTTTTGTGAACTAAAGTTTTTCTTTTCTCTTGTTTTTGTTGTAGAAAACCGTGTGCCATAGTAAATTTTATGATTGATCAAGGTTTTAAAAATTGAAGAACAAAAAATTAAACACAGCATAATCTTCGTCAAATTATTTATTATAAGTGATTTTGTACCAAAAAATAAAAAAAAAAAGGATAATTCTAATAAACTTTAAATTTTATTAATCAAATAAAAAAATACAAATAATTTTATGATCTTGATTCTTGTTAGATGTGTCCTGCAATTTTCGTTTACTTAAGATACACGTAGTTGAAATTTATTTTCCTATTTCTAACCACGGGTTCAAAAGAAAAAAAGCTCAAAAACTTAAAAGAATTCTATTCATTTTCATAAGAATTTTGTGTAAAATTCAAATCTTGTAAAATTGATTCATTATCGCTACTTAATGAAAAAAGTTCATTACTTAAGAAAATGTCTTCAAATTCATCTTTGTTTCTTCTTGATGGCTTATTTTTTTCGAAGAAATAAGGATTAAAACGATTATTTTGTAATTGTTTATTCTCTCGACTTTGTTTCTTGAAATCTGATTTACTTAGTGAAAAATTGCTTTCCAAAGAATCTATTCTTTCTGATAGCTTTCCATCAGAGCTGTATAAATCATAAACGTAACTTTTTTGAAAATCTGATGAATTTTTCTTTTGCGGTTTACTTCGTGTGTAGTTCATTTGAAGTCCTTTTATTTCATTATAACTACGAAAATTATCTTCAGAATTAATTGAAAATTCATTACTTTCAAAATTCACGATCGCCTGTTGTACTTTTTCATCAGAAGAAGGTCGTGGCGTTTTTTCCTTTATTTCAAAGGGTGTACAAAGATCGTAAATGTATTCCATTAAAGAATTTTCTTCATGTGATTGTGTTTCATCAAAAAGTTGTGTTTTGTTCAATACAGGATCATTTTCTAATAAACTCGTTTCATATTCGTCCTCTTCTTCCTCAACTGAAATAATAGAATTAGAATCATTTTCTTTAAAAGAACGCAATGTTACAATACTTTTTGCTCCTGCTTTATTGAACATTTGTATCTCATTTGCAAAATATTCACTTCTTGGGAAATTCGTTTTATTCACTGATCCTTTAAAAGGAGAAGATAATGTTTGTGTCTGGTTCAATAGATTCTGATTTGATGAAATTTCATTTGTTGTAAAATGTTTTTCTAACGCTGGAAAACTTCTGTCATCAAATTGTGTATTAACTGAAAAAGGACTAATTGTATTCTGTGTTAGAAAATTATTTTCATCGTATGTGTTTTTATCAGGAATCAATTCTGAAACACATGATTTATTATTGATACTTTTTTCCTTCACAGATTCATCATGGTTTGCATTAATTTTAAAAGTTGCTTTGGAAGCTTTGTCGACATCATCGTAATTTTTACTCAAATTCTCATCATTTTCAGTGAACCAATATTGTTTGAAACTATTCGTGTCTGCTAGTAAGCAAGTAGCAACATCCTTAAAATATGACTCTTGATCGTATGTCAAATCATGATTGTATTTTATTTTTACATTTTCTAAAGCCACATTTCGTTTAACTTTATCTAGCTGTAACTTTCCAGCCATTATTGTTGCTGTTGTTGAAGGTCTTGCAATTTTGAAACATTTTTTCCTTTGGTGTAATTGTAATCCATAAGGATTAAATTTTTTATCATTTTTCAAACTGTCATCATAATCCAACAAATCTAAAGAATATTTATTCTGTGGAATTTTAAAATAATTTTCATTTCCTTTTTTTGTAGTTTCTTCATCAAATGACATTGGTTTCTGTGGAAGAAAGGCTTTAAAATCATTTTCAATTGAAACTTGAGGACCATCATCGTTATCTGGAATACGAACAATTTGTAAAGGATTTCGTACTTTTGATGTTTCTTGTATGAAAGTTTCTAATGTTTTATCCTCAATACTTTCTTCTAAAAACTTAGTGCTTTTTGGATTTTCCATTGTGGGTGGGTCGAAGTCGTCTGACATTTCCATAACAAAATTTTGTAAATTGCATCTTTTATGATTTTCTGATAAATTTTTATCACATAAAGATACCAAAATGTGAATTAAATTTACTTCTGAGTGATTAAATTTTTGTATTGTTGCATAAAGAAATGGTACTGAGAATGAATCCGACTCATTTTGTAATAATTCTAATGTTTTGTCATCTTGAAAGCCTTTGTTGAATATATTTTCAACGTTAGAGTTCGAAATATCAAGTGAATTTGTAATTTTTGGGTCTTCAACGAATTTTGCGATTTGAATGTTATGAGATTCCGTACAGAAATCATTGGAATCAATTACTTGATTAGTTTTTTCAATTGCAATTTCAATCTCTTTATCTGAGCTACCAGCATCGTTCGAATTAAATCTGCTTCCTGTCGATTCATTCGACTGAATTTGGAATGTTTCAGATGAAATAATTTGCAAATTTCCTTCATTATTTTGAAAATTCAAGTCACTAGAGCTCGATTTTAAGTGATTTCGTTCTATTAAATTCATTGGTTCAATAGATACTTCTTTATCCTTATCGTCTAAATGGAAAAACGTATTAGAAGTATTAAAAATGTTTCCACTTCTCGGAACGCTATCTTTTTCCATCACAGGATTATCTAAAGGTTTCATATTTGAAATTGATGATTCCTTTTTATCAAATTTCCTCTGACAATTTTGTTTTAAGTTGTATACTGTTTTCGCTGTTACAAAATTTCCACAAAAGTCCATAATTTTACTTTGATTTGTTTCAAATGGTTGGAATATCATTTTAACGTCTTTATTTATTTTCGACGACCCACGTATTCCTAATCGTTTCGATTTCATAGAAACGCTTTTTGAGTTATCAAAAAATGGATTGGAAGTATTTCTGTAGGAATTATATTTTGCCTGTCTGATTTCAGAAGCTTTAGGATGATCTAAATTTGTAATTTTTTGTGAAATTGAATTCGTAACTTTAAAATCATTTTTTGTTCCAAAAGTACCGGAACATCCTGCAAAATTGTGGATTTCCATATCAAAAAATTTATCAATCATTTTGGAATTTGTAATTTGTGTAACTGTTTTTAAATTTTCAAATTCACTTTCGTTCTCCAGAAATTTCTTTGAGAAATTATTTCCGTTATCAATTTTACTATTTAACTGATTTAAAAGAGTTGAAGTTTTGGTTTCAGAATTGAATGTTCTTAGAGGTTCTTTTGGAAAATTTCTATTTATTTCAATTTCCAAAAAATTGCTAGTTTCTACACAATTTTTCGTACCTTTCGACAAATCTAAAACACTCTTTTTAGTTGACATTTGTTCTTTTCTTTCTGTCATATTTCGATTTCTTATTTGATTACAATATTTTTCTGGGTTGGTTAAATCGATAACAATTTCTTGATTTTCAAAAACGTTTAATGAGCTTGAAGATTTTAAGAACTTTGTGCTTAAATTTAAAGGTTCATTTTGAATTTCTTCCAAATTTTTTATTTTCTGATTTTGAACTGTTTTTCGATAATCTGAAGATTTTTCACTTACATCTAAAGATACTTGAAAATTTGAATCACTACGTTTCGAACTTTTTGTTAGATCAGTTATGGATTCTTCTTGTTTTTCACAGGTAAATCTATTCAAATTTCTATTTTGTGACAAATCAATTATTTGGCTTTGATCTTCAGTTTTAGTTAAATCAAAAATTATGTCGCTTAAATCTTCAACGTTTTTTCTTTTGAGTAAATTTGAATTTCCACTGAAATCCTTGCTTGATGGTATCGGTGTTAAAATTATTTTTGTGTTTGCCCCCTCCTGTTGGATTTGTTCATTTTTATTTAAATTTTTGCAACATTGGGTAAATTCGTACAAATTATCAAAAATTGAATTTAAATCGTTCGAATTAGGCAATTGATTTTGAATAACACTTGAATTTTTTAAATTTGAATTTGAATCTAAGTTTTCGGAGTTCTTATTTTTTTGCGGATCGAATTGAATTAAATTTTGTTTGTTCTTAATAAAATTCACATTAGATTTTAAATTTGTTGATGATTGATAGTTTTGATTTGAAACGTTAATTTCATTTCTATTGAAGGGTGCCAATTTTACTGAGTCATCTTGAATTTTAAAATTTTTAATTGGTTTAAAATATTGACTTAACGTTTTTGGCGTTCTTATTGAGTTATTTTTTTCCACAACATTTTTAACATTTTGTTGATTTTCATTAAAATTTTCTTTATCGTTTTCATTTATTAAAATTATTTCATCTTCAAATTCATCATTAATCCAATCATCTGTCATTGTAATGAATTTTTCTTCTTCAACAAAAATTTTATTGATTTTTGATTTTTCTGTATATTCAAAATTTTCTAGTTTACGTTTAATTCCAGATTTTTCTGATACAAATTGTGATTTTACATTGAAAGTTTCATTATTTGTAACAATATTACTTTCACAATTTTTATTCATGTTAGAATGTTCATCAATCAAAAGAATCGAATCATCCAATCCATTTAAATCTTCATCATCATCAAGTAAAAGAGATGAATAATCAACATTAGAATTATTTGAATTTGATGTTTTTTGCTTTAATTCAGAAATAGATTCCAATGATGATGATGGCTTTAATGTTGATAACTTTTTATGAGTGGTTTTTGTGACTTGCGATTTTGTTTCATTTTTCTTTTTTGTTTTCTTTTGATTTTTTTTATTTGTTGCAATTTCATCAATTGGATTTAGAATAATTGATGCGATTCTGTCTACTCCAACTTTACAAAAAAAAAAAATAAAAAAAATAAAAGTTAGAATCAAATACTCAAGCAAAATAAATCAAATTAATGTAATGAGTGAATTTATGTATTTACCCAAAGTTGAATGAATTAAATGAACATGAATTGCATGAGTTTTTGAATTTGGTATGCTCAAAATCCTATGAAAAATTCCTGATTCTGATATTTCATAATCTCTGTAAGTATTTTTTAAATTGAATTAAAAAGGAAATTAAAGCAAAAAATAAAAAAATAAAAAATTTTAAAAATTCAAACCATACAATTTATCATTAAACAAAATTGTATTATTTTCTGTATCACCAACAAGAATTGTACAATTATTTCCATTTGTGAATTGATATTGATTACTATTCTGTTGTATTTCAATTTCAATTTTATTTGAATTTTTTGGTTTAACATCTAAAATATAATCTGGAAAATAATTTAATGTTTCAAGAATTTCATTACCGAATGGTGCTGTTTTTCCTAGAATCTAAAACAATAAAAATTTTAAATGAATATCATGCATATTTTTTTGGTGTAGAATAAATTAGTATATAATTAGTTAGTTGTTATGATACTAATTACTTTGATAATTATGTAAAAAATTGAAATTAGAAATTCAATTTTTTATCGTTATAGAAAATTAGTTCTCATAATTAAAAAAAAAAAGTAATAATAATAATAAACTAATAACTCACCATTTCTAATGTTCTTGGATCTGTATTACGTATTGTTTGTAAATTTGTTTTACCAGCATTTACTAATAAATTTGAATATACTGGTCCAATTTTTTTCAATTGTTTACAAATATATTCAGAATTTTCCCATAATTTTGATTTAAAACATTTCGATAAAATTAATGAATTCAATAATGCCTTATAAATACCATTAGTTGATTGTTTTTCATATAATCGAATAAATTCTGAAAGACCTGATACAACAATAAAATGAAAATAAATAATAGAAATTATACTTTTAATTAATTAAATTTTCAATATTATTCTCATACATTTCGATACACGTTCACCAATTCTTATCATACGAAATGCCTCCTGCATCAATGATACTTCTGTTATTGTAATATTTCCAAAAACTGCTTGAATTAAACTATAATATTGAAAATTAAATCAATAAAATGATTCACTTTACAAAAAATTATAAAGTTACATGGAAAATATAAATACAAAATTCATACCAAGATATTTTATTTTCTTTATTCTTTACTTTTCCTCTAATAGGAAAACGTATTGGTTTATTGTTGAGTTCATTGAGAACTTTCTTATCATTTACACGTATTGCAAATTCTGAAAATTCTTTACAACGAATTATTAAATTTAACATTTCTAATAATGATTCATTACCACGAATCTGAAATTTTTTATTAAAAAAAGAATTTTTTGGTTTTTTTTTTGGCAATTTAATTGAAAAAAAAATATATATTACCTACCGTTCGAAATATTTTTATTGTTTCAAAGGATATATAATATCTTGCCATTAGACGACCAAATTGTGTTGCTCCTAAAGAAAGTCCGAAAGATTGATCTTTTACAATGAGTCCATTACTTTCTAAAGCATTTATTTGAATTAAGCACATTTCTAGAATTTAAAAAAAGAAGAAAAAAATCGTTCAAGAGTTATCCTTCTGTGTCATTTATGTATTTCTAGAACCTAAAGAAATATCTTAAATCAGTTTTCCTAAAATTTTGAAGCTTAAAAACAAGCCAAACACAGTACAATTGCATAATAAAAAATCTACAATTCTTATGGGCATTTTTTAAATTTTTACCCAGAAGTCTGATAAAGGTTATAAGATTTGTTACAAAATGTAAGATTAGTGTTACAGGGTTATTAATTTAAATTCATGCGACCTTACTCATAAACATTTTTTTTAAGTTTTAAAACTAAAATAGTTTCGACTTGAAAATCAGAGAATGCTTAAAAATTCTTTACAAAATATGTTAAATATTATTACTTCATTTTATAAAGAATTTGAAAGCATACTCTGATTTTAGAATCGAAACTATTTTAGTTTTAAAACTAAAAAAAAGTTTATGAATAAAGCCCATGAACTTTAGATTAACTCTGATGATTTGCTTGGTGGAATTACATTTTTTAACAAAGTAAAAAAAAAAAACATACTTAAAATTATAATTTATCACTTATTCGACATGTGTGAACAATTTAAAATATATTTCAAACTAAATAAAATTACTTATAATGCATATTTCTTCCTTCAATTAACATGACCTTCACATTAGCCCAATTATAAAATAAAATTCATTAATTTCGAAAAAAAAACTAATTTATTCTATAAAAGCAAATTATGTAAAAAAAAAAAAATTGAAGATCATCCTTTAAGATATTTTTTAAAAATTAAAAAAAAAAAACCTATATACAAGTATTCATCCCATAATGAAAAAAAATTAATCTCCCATGACCTTTGTCTAATAAGAAAAATAAAAACTACATTTATCAGATATATCTACACAATCTACTCAAATTATTCATATTTTTCTCATCTAAATCTGATTTCTTGATTACTTCATAGCAAATTTTTTTCAATTTTAATTTCAATCATCATCATCATCATCAACACAGTATTTCACACAGTCAGTGTCTGTCTGTATACTATATGCTTGCATATATGTACATACATACATTATATTATTTTACAAGATCATCTGAAAATCGCACAAGTAAGTAATTACTTACCTGTACAACATTATCATTAATATACTTTTACAATTGCAGTAATTTTTTTTTTCAGATTTTTTTTTCTCTCTCTGACTTTTCTGATTAATTTCATGATTTTCACAGGGAAAAAAACACACAAAAATAAAAAAATTAAAAAAATGTAAGAACAATATATATAAAAAAAAAAAAAGATATTTTCATCGTAAAATTGAATAAATATGGGAAAATATTGATTACTGTTTAAATGACCTTGACAACTGCAATGGCTAATTTCACACTTATAAAATGAACATAAATAATTTTATCCGCTGAATTTTATTATTTAAATATAAAAAAAACCTTTTTTAAACTAAATTGAAATTTTTTTTTTTTTTTACACGCATAAAATTTTAAAAATCCAATAGATTTCTTATTTAAATGACAGACAGATATTTTACTTAAAAATTACCATCTTTTAGTCTCACACACTTTATTTTGATTTTTTTTTAAATTTTATTATGGAGTTTTAAATTATATTATGGAGCATTTTACAATAATACGACTGTTCCAGTGTTCAATTGAAATAAAATGTTAAATTTTGCTTTTATTCGAGTACAAAAAAAAAAATCAGCTCTTAAACGTTATGCCGCATTGAATGTAAAAAAAAAAAATATCTTTTCAATTCTTTATAAAATTGCGACTAATAAGATTAACGATTCACATTTCACACATCTTTTATATGTCAGTGATCATCACAATTGTTCAAATGACAACAATTAACAATTTTAATGAATTTTTTTAATTTCAATAGGTTAAAAATAACAGAGAATATTCCTATTCAAAATGAAAAAAAAAAAAAAAAACACACACACACACACATATGTATCGTATATCGAAGTATAAATGAATTATAATGCGCTTTGTTCGAAAGTAACACTTTAAAATTTTTTTTTACAAGTTTCCCTTTAGAACAAAGCAAAAAATGAAGAATGAGTTCGTAGGTGAAAACAAATAAAAGAAAAATTCAAAATTTCTTTCGTTTATACTATTTTTTGACACAAAATTAATTAATTTTCATTTGTGGAAAGTTCTGCCCCAGTTTACTTTATTTCATCAATTTTTGTCACGATGATAATGACCTACTGATGAATACTTTCATTAAAACATTTTAAACATTATTGCCTTTACTTATACAATTTCATTAAAGCAATAAATTGAATTTGAACCTTAAATTGAAAAAGTTGCTTTGAATACATAAATGCACCTACAATTTTACGTGAATTGCAAACTACAGCAATCAATAGAGATCTGATGTCAATTAATATGGTGGCTAATTTATGATACTAATCTTGCGTGATCCTTTCTTTTCTTCCTTTTTACTCATTTTTATTTTTTAGTTCTAAAAAGCTTGATTAAGTTTAACAAAAGTTTGGAGAAATACTTCTTCCTCTCCTCTTGTTCGCAAACCAAGTTCTACACTTTGTACACACAATTTAACTTGGTTGTACAGCCTTTGCCACGTCTCCAAAAAATCAAAATTTCTTAATTTAATCCAACCGTTCGACAATCTTGAAAAATGGTCTGCCTACCGAACAGGTTGTACAATTAAGTTGGACCGTGTATACTAAGCATTACAGTAAAAACTCTAAGGAAAGTTTAGCTATTTGGAAAATAATTTCATTATCTACTTATATTCCTACTGAATAATCATGCTATAAATCCCTTTCATTTCAAATATTATTTTTTTAATTTAAAAAAAAATTATAAAACAAAAAAATTAATTTAAAATTAAACTTGAATTATTTAAAACGACCAAATCATTTTAATTGAAAAACATCAATCAATTTAGACTGTTCTATGGAAATAAATTTGAAATCGTTCTAAATCAAAAAAAAATTCCAAATTCGTAACCAAAAAAAAAAAATTATCACATTAAAACAAGCGAAACTACATTTTATTCACTTCAGTCAATACATAAATTATCTCTAATTAATATTCTGAATATTTTTCACTAAAAATCAATAATTTTAATAATAATAATACACCTTCGAAAAAAAAAAAACAAAACAATTACTATGTTGCAAAAATTTCAAATTACCAGATAACATTTAAAATCCAATAAAAAATTTTCAATAGCAAAAAATTACAAATTATCAAATTGATTTTTATGGAAACAAATCAATAAATGTTTTTAAAATTAAAAAAAAAAAAATTTTAAAAAAATTCTTTATGGTGATATTTTGAACATATGTACATAATTTAAATTTCGATTTAAGAACTTGTCTCTAAAAGGTATTTAATGAATTGGAAAAACTTCATTCAATAAACCTACTTGAATCCTTAATAAAATTTTTAATAATTTTTATAAATATTTTCAAGACAACATAATCAATAAAATAATTCAATTGGGTCAATGTTACATTGATTTAAACACATTTATGGTCATTTTTCTTATAAGTGTCAATAATTAAAAAATCAAAATAGCATTTTTATTAATTTCGCAAAATGAAATATTAATGTTTTTTTTTTTCTTCTTCATTTATCAGAAAAAAAAATAATAAGAATCCAATAATCATAATCCTTATAGTTAGTTAATATAGCATATATGTATGCAATATTATGCAATCATCATCAATTTCATTTATGGATAAAATATCAAAGACGATGTCAAAAGAGCACCTTCTTCATTTCATCAGTCATCCTCATCTTCATCATCATCATTTTAGTCATCATTTTTTTTCTTTTTTGAAGAAAATCTAAAAGTACAATGCGCATCTTCACCTCAATTTTTCAAGCAGATGCCATCATCATACATACATAGATATTTATAGAAGAAACGTGTTTCTATAAAATTTTCTGGTATTTTTTTTTTTTCTTTTTTTTTAATACACCATCAAGTCGTTTACATGAATCAAAAAAATAAACAAAATAAAACAACAACAAAAAAAAATACACATATTGACGATGATGATGATGATGAAGATGACCTGCTCCTATGGAAGATTTAAAGAATTTTGTAGTACTTGTTGGTTGAACTTTTCATTTTGGGTATTTTTTCACAGAATATCATATTTACAATGCAATGCAATAATGATGATAATATGGTTCCACTTTTTTTCTTCTACTTTTTTTTATTTCTGGTGACTCTTATATGAAAAGATACATATACGTATATGCGACAAAATCATATATAAATATTACAAAGTTGTAAAAGAAGTCACGTAAAATTAATACCAAATAGTAAGTAAATGCACAATGTACATGTAAAAAAAAATGAAGATTCACCGAAAGTTAAGTACATACATAGTTGTTAAGATACATTTTTGAAAAGAAAAATATAGCCCTCTTTCGACAACAAATATTATTGGGTATCTATGCTGAAAATGAAACTTAAAAGCAAAACAAAAAAAAAACCGCAATGATGGCAAACCTTTTATTTTACGGTTGTGGTCGCTTCTTTTTCTTTTTTGGTTTTTTTTGAAAAATTTTACCTATATTTTTCACTATACTACCTATGTACATATATAGATATTCTACTAAAGTTACATTCCGTCATCACTGCCGCCGTTATTTTAAATTTAAGTACATGTAGTTAGTTATATATTACATACAAAAGCTCTTTTTTTTTTTAGCTCTGATTTGATAATGTTACCCATCTTTATTTTGTACATTAACTGTCTTCCAGTTAAAAAGAAAAATATTGTATTTTTTTTTCTAAAGAAACAAAAAAAAAAATGTGTACTTAAAAGATAAAGATAGTGTCTTTCTTCAATTTATTTTAGCTTTAACCTTCTAACCTACAACAGTAAGCGAAAATTGCATAATGCATATAATCAGTTCAAACCAGAAGAAGTATACGATTATATGTAATACACGTTTGTTATATATACACAAACAACAGTTATAAATAATATATCATAGTTATAAATAATTCGATATATAATGTGAATTCATTTTCAACATGTAGTATATTACAAATTATCATAAGATATTTCTAAACATATTTTATTTGTTTATCTTTTTTTTTTTTTTTGTTTTTTGTTTTTTTTTTTTTTTTGCCAGTATTCATAATGTAAATATATATTTTATTTAACTGATTTCCATAACAAACAAACAAACAAAATGAATTAAAAAAAAAAAAAAAAAAAACATACAATGAAAAAGGGTTCATATTCACTGATTTATACATGAATGCATTCACATAACACAGCTACCTATCTGCAAAATTGTTAAAATTCTTGTGTATTTCCTGAAGCTATAAATAACAAAACAAAACAAAAAAAGAGAGAAAAATAAAAACATTAACTCAATTATTCGGCTTTAAATCTAATTATATTATTGTTGAATTTTTAATACTTAATTTTATTATTTGTATAAAATGCTATATTAAATTTTTTTCAGAAAAAGATATAGCTAAAATAACTTTACACTAAATTTATTTTCGAATTTTTTTTTTTTTTTGTTCCTATAAATTTTTTTTTTGTTGATAAAATTGTTGTAATGTTGTAAAGCATGTGATGCTATATTTGCAGAAATTAAAAAAAAAAAACATATTTTCGCTAAATTTATGGCATGAGAAGGAAATTATTAATATTAAAAACTTGTGAAAAGGAAATAAAATAGATTTTTCTAATTTTTCAGCAATTTTTAGAACAGTTCATTTATCTTTTATGAAAAGAACTTTAAATAGAGCAGATTCTTTTTTTTTTTTTTGCAGACAAAAGACAAGCTTTGAAGTTTATATTTTAGCAAAAATTATTTACTCTAGTGAAAATTAATTGGTTTTTTTTTTTTGGAAGTCTTTTACCGACTAAAAAACGTAAATTGCAAACATTGTTGCTCTTTTTTACCGACAAATTCGGAATCATTGTAATTTAAAAAAAATTTCACAAAATTATTATGCGATACTACTTATGTACGATCAAAAGAAAAACATCAAACATACAAAACCATGATTTTTATTTTAATTCAGTGCAGGCCTAGGTTACCGTATGTAAGAAATTAATTCCATAGAAGATATAGAGTTCGACATCAGTTCAAAAAACCCTGAATTCGTTTATTTTTTTCAAAAATCTCCCAAATTCCAAAATGATATACTAAGGTATTCTTCAGAAACTAATTTGAACGACATATGAATAATAATATATTTAAGACCTCAAAAAAATATGTAAGTATGTATCTTTGGTCTGTAGAAAACTTTAATCCTTGACTGCTGCTGTTACACATATAGGACATGGCCTTCTCTTAAAAAATGCACAGGATAATACAATTTTTTTCGAAATTCAGTGTTTTTTTTTTAAATCTTAGTATCTTAGTTTTAACTCGTCATTTTTTTTACAGCTCATTTAGACATACAGTATCATTTTCGAAAGAAAAGCACTGCGTACAAAAAATTCATATATAATCCTCTTTTTTCACTTTTTCAATTTTTTTTAATGAAAAGTATATATTTTTTCCTAAAGAAAGTGAAAGTTTAAGACTCTGTGTAGGCCATACATGTATCTTGTATATCTTTTTATTTCAATAAATCTTTACAAAAAAGTTTGTAATTTTAAAGTTTACTCATTTATTTTTTTTTTTTTTTTAAATAAATTTTACACTTTAAACTTTATGTTATTTATGTATGTTAATGTTATGCAATGTAATTTTTTTTCTTCTTCTCTGTTTATTTAATAATAAAATACTCATTGTATAATATTCAATATAATACTCACACTGCATAGAATAAAAACAAAACAAAAATATAAAAACAAAACATTACTTACCTTCAAGTTTTTTCTCAACATTTTCTTTTGTCATACCATATGTAAAACCATAATTCAATGGACTCTTGACAGCCCTAACATAAAGGAATGTTGACCTTATCCATTCCATTGCCAATTCTAGATCATTAATTGTTTGTAGAACAATTTCAGAATTAAGGTGTTCAGCAAGATGTTTATGAAGATGTGATTCAACTGGTTCACAACCATTAACAAGATTTTGATATTTTTTCTGTTTGAAAAAAAAAAAAATTTTAATAAAGAATAATTTAAAAAAATAAATAAACATAACATTGTAAAATAGATCCGCAATATAATAACAATAAACAACAAACTAAAACAAGTATTGAAACAACATCAGTAAAAAAGAATATATGTTAACAATTAAAAGCATTTTATTTTTGCAATGATATATTTTGCATTCATTTTTTTTTCGTATAATGGAATTGCATCTAAATCAGCTCAAAATAAACACGGATTTCTCTTTCTTATATTTTTTATTTTATTTATTTATTGAAACATATTCTATGTGTTAAATCATTTAATATAATGAATCTTCTTTAGTTGACTTGACATTTTACTTGAAGTGTGCAAAACAAAAAAATTTTTAAATCAAATATCATTGCAATAAATCAATAGAGAATCTTGATTTTATCATACGATCAATCCATGTGTGAGGCTTTTTTTTTCTAATAAAATTCAGTATTATAAAATAATTTTTTTTTATATAAGTACTGGATTCTCTATGATGTTGTTGTTTTTTCGAAAGTAAATTTTATATATGAAAATGATTTTCTTTTAAAAGTTACTTGGGCAAAAAATTTTAAAAACTTAGAAAGATTATTTTTTTCAAATATATAATTTAGTTTGAATTGTTAAACAAGGATATGATTTGAATTTAGAAAGGATTTTTTGTATTGAAATTTTAATTGTACAAAATTAAGGAAAATTCTCTGCTGAATTAGAGTTTTAAAGAAATATTTATTCAGTAGGATTCGTAAAAAAAACAATTATTAATAACTTTCTGCTCTTTTTAATCTTTTAATGCAAGATCTCTTAATTTTACTGTTCTCTAGGTCGTTCCATCATTGAAGCTACATAGAAGTTTTTCTGTATATAGTCTAATATGTATTTTTCATATTGTTTCGAGACATCTATTATAAATATGTGTATCTTAATTCCACTATATGCTTAATTTATTTTTCATCTGTAAAGAGATATTCCTACGTTCCATGTTGTTTCCAATAATTTAAAAAAAGTAGTACTTCTATGTACTTTCTTAAGGATCCAATACTCTCATCCATAAATAAACATTTTGCATATTATGGTCTGAAAAACTTTTAAGTAAAAATTTTGAACGGAAGGTTACTATTTAGAATTTTAACTATCCTAATTCTTGAAACGTGCCACCGTTGCGCATAATAAAAAGCTAAAAAAAAGTACAGTAAGAAGATATCTCTACGTTAAGACTCACAAAATTGAAAAAAAAAATAGCTTAAAACAGTCACTTTTGGTTAAAAAGAAAAAAAGAAGATTACTTTGTGGCTTTAATCTGAAAGAAAAACACAAATTTATAAATTATGTGTGAACAACAACAAAACAAAATTAAATGTATCTACTATATGGAAAGCTAAAATTTCATAATATGTATTAAAATGCATAGTCATTTTGAAGAACAAAAGACTACAACAATAAAAAATATCCTTTTCATATTAATACTTTTGAAACTTTTTAACAAATTAAACAAATTTTTGAATAATTCGCTCATAAAACGATATACTCATTCGTATTCATATCTAAATTGACAAGACAAGACACATTTTAATTCTTTTTATTAATTATAATGCATTTGTTAATTTATTTTACCTTTTATAAAAATCTTATGTACAAATGCATGTAAATGCAATAGGTTTTCGAGTTGCATTATAATTTGAGGAAGAAAAAAAAAAAGAACTAACAAATTATTACTCAAGAAATTTTGTATCTTATTTGTCTTGTAGAAAGAAAAAAAATTACATTACATATTGCATTAGAAATTTAAGAAAAAAAAATATCGTGCATATGAAAAAAACTACCAAAAGTTTACCAAAGACCACAAATTTTTCAAAAGATCAACACTCTTTTATTTTTTTTTTGTTGTACACATTTAAAAATCGCTCATCATCTAAAAGCATTATAAATGAAAAAGGAGTTCGAGTTCAAACATTAAGAAATTATATTTTTTTGTTATTTACAATAAAGTTTACATACGAGTATACATATATGATATACACCTCTATATTTTGTCATGTGTACTCCTTCACTCAAATTAAAATAATAATGTAACTGTACATAGAAACGAATAAATTCATTGTGTATACTTAAATTAAAATAATCATCAAGGCAGTATTATATTCACAATCACAATGCGAACACCTAAAATTTTTGTTAAATTTTATTAGATAATATGAATTGGTAGCGTATATATATAAATATATGTATGTATAACAAAGGTAAATCTTAGTTCGAGGTGATTAAAGCAATTTATGTAAATTACCTGAAAGCAACAATTCTGTTTACTCACACCTTCAAATTACCGAAATAATAATAAACAAAATTTTATTATTATAGTATCTACAAGTATGTATACATTATGTACTTGGTTAAAATAACAGCAAGTACCTTTACTTATTCATTCTTTTTTTTTTTTTTGTTGCTATTATGTTTCTTAAGGGAAAAATCTAAGTAAGTTCTTCAGAAAAGATATTATTTGTTCATTTCCATTTCAAGTACTCGTATACTTGCAGGAGTCCAATAAGACTCCAAAAAAAAAAAAACACAAAAAATATCTTGTTCTTTTATTTTTGATTTGAATTTTTTTTTTTCTATAAAATATTTTGTTTTTGTTTTATCTGATTTTGTCTTTATAAGTGTAAATTGTGGGAATTTAAATGAATTATCCAATTTGAAATAAAATAGTTTTACTAAATATGTATATTACCATGATGCGATTACCATGGAATTATAATGCGACCTGCTACTGAATTGCTACCATACCACATTATTATCACAAAAAAAAATTTTAAAAAAAATAAAAAAAAATAAAACAAAATTTACTATGTAATGTCAAAGAATTTATTATTTTTCTATGAAAAAATTATCTCATGAGATTTCATTTTATATTTTTTTTTATTTTAAAAATATTTGTAATGTGGTTTTATGTGACATTATTTGATTATGTATTTTCAATATGAAAATAATGTGTTAATTAAAAAAATGACAAATATTAGAGTTTCATCAACTTATTAGGTTAGAAAAAATGTAAAAATAAATAATTTGATTTTAATTAAAATCTAATGAATAATTTTTAGAAAATAAAAAATCAAGTTTTAAAAAAAAAAAAAAATATTGAAATGCATGTAAAATTTTTGGCATGAGAGAAATAAAATTTTCAATATTATTTTGTTTCTTAATTTAGTTTCCTAATTATTTCCAAAGATTTGAATAGTGGTTTAGAATCAAAACTCAGTAAATATTCAAATTAAGATTTAAAATCAAATTTCTATAACAGCAAGTCTAACATATCACAAATGAAGATTATGGTTATAATTTTGATCTGGATTTCTTCCAAAAGAATTTTTTGTGGAATGATAACAATTTATTTATTATTATTTTTTTTTTTTTAATTTTTAATTTTAGTTTTTTCTAGTCAAAGATACATCAGACTAAGGATTCACTTATGTTGGTGCCTGTAGTTTTGTATCTGTATCTGTATATGGTCTAATTTACACCCAGAAAGGAAGGAAAGTATCTTAATTTGTTTTTTATTGAGTTTGAGATTTACAGTACTTAATTACAAAGTGAATAGCTTCTACTTTCATTACTATTTCAATTTTCATGATTAGTCACAGTTTATATTTATAGAATTTTCCTAACAAAAGAAATTAAATATTATTCTCTGTACTTTTTTGCTCAAAAATACAGCAACCAGAAAAATTAACAAGAGATATTAAATATGCTGGGTTATACAAAAATCACATGTAATTTCCACTTCCTTCAGCTATCCTTCCAGTTCGGCGATTTAACTTTAACTTTAAAAAATATTTTAATTTTTAAAGAAAATGGAATAATTATTTTTTCTTAACGTTTTTTTAGAAAAAAAAAAACAGATCGTTTTAGTTGTTCAACTTAACTCAATTATGGAGAAAGCGTAAAAACTAAACATAAATGGACTTTTTGGATATAACGGTGAAATTTGAAATCAATATAAAAATGATTTATTTGAAAACATTCTTCTAGTTTTCCACACATTATTTTTCAACATTGATTAAATGTATTTCTAAATTTCTGCAGCAGTTCATGTAAAATTGATTCCAGTGTATTTTTAAAATTTAAATTTATTACTCAAAAAAGAAAAATTGAAATCTAGGACAATAATTGAAGTACATTTTTCAAATAGCTTTTAAAAAAAAAAAAAAACGAATATTTATTCCATTCTAATTTATTTTTCCAATTATCTATGACATTTTATCTAAAATAGAATTTTACAAGTACTTCCCATTGTATTCAATTTCAAGATTTTAATTACGAAAATCTACAAGTACAAGAAAAAAAAAATTATTTCATCATTTGATCCATTATCTTCTTATTTTTTAGAATTCACATTTTCTTAATTCAAAGACAAAGAGAAAAAATATTAAGAAGCTAAAAAAAAAGATGCTCATACCATCCTTTATACATTTTTATTTTTTATTTTTTTAATGGAACACAAGAACTTTGTTAAATCACGGAATAGTTTGTGTGTGTATTTGCTCAAAAACACTTGACATTTAATCAATCACGTTTACTTAGTCAGTAAGTGTAATAAAATAGTGAAAAAAAAAAAAATAGATAAAAAAAAACCAAACTACATCATAAAAAAAAAAAGATAATAAAATTGTGTTATGGTTGCTCAATTTGAAAAAATTTTTTTCAAAAACAAACTCATCACAATTCACATACATAATAAATTTTTTCAATTATTTCAAAATCCAATTAGATAATTTCTTACATACATATTTACATAAAAAGTAATAAAATAATGTATATGAATATTTTTATGATTTATTTTTAATTAACTTAAATTAATCGTATTAATTATGATCATAGCACATGTCAACTTGAAGCATTTGTCATCAACATCATTAATTAATAATTAAATAATTATAGATACAGATAAATTCCATAAAATGTAGTTTTGTAAAAAAACAAAACATGTTATAATATGGATACTAACGGTGCAAAAAAAAAAAATAATATGAATTAATTTTTTTTTTTTTAATTTGTGTCATTTAATACGAAAAAGGTTAATTTCATCGATCAAGTATGTTTTTTTATTTATTTTTTTTATTTTTTTTATTTTCAAATTGATAAAAATCAGCAATAAAGTAATATAATATTTTTATTATTTTTAATTTTCCAATCTCATGTATAGAAGATACATATGTATTATGTAAATCGAACAGAAGCGTGTAGACAAAGGTGAAAATATTTTTTTTTTTTTTGCAAAGCGAATTTCTATGTAAAAATAAGCAAGAAGGTTTGGCTTTTAAATTAAGAAGCTTTCAATTTTTTTTCATCTTTTGATTGATTTGTAATAAATAATAATTGATCTGATAACATTTCGATCAAATAAAAATCTGAATGTCATTACATCAAAGCAATTTTGTTTTTTTTTTTTTTTTTTGAATGAAATTCAAAAAGACAACAACAACAAAAAAATTGCTTTAAATATCGATAAGAAATTTTGAACCGGAATTTAAAAATGTAGGTCATTTTTTTTCCAGCTTGCTAAAATATTTCCGAATTTTATTAACTAATCACAATGAAAATTTTTATCTATATTTTAAATCTTTTTTAATCGCATTTCATATAACAAAAATCATTGCTATTTCTATTTTTTTCTTTTCTTTTTTTTTTTCTATTTCAAATATGTTCTCACCTTTTTGACAAAATTTCTATACTATGTATGTATGTTTCACCTATGGCTCTCACCTCACCTCAATAATAATGATTTTTAATTAGAAAATGGATTTTCTCTGTTATAATTTTAAAAGACCTTTGTCATTCAATTGATTTAAAAAACTTACTGTATATTTATATATCATGAATATGGTAATATGTCATTCATTTTACCAAAATGGAAAATAATTTCATGACAAAATAATATTTGCAAATGAGTTTTTCATGCAATCAAAAATAATACATGAAATTTTTTTTTGGTTTTTTTTTTTTTTTTAAATAATAATTGAACAGTCAGGCTCTCACTTTATCTATAAGTTGCAATCACATTTTAAGTTTAAAAAAAAAAAAAAAAAAAAATTTAACTATGATCCTCATTTTGTTTAATTTGAAACCAAAAAAAAAAAATTTTTGTTAACTGGATTTATTGTAATTCATGCGCTATTTATTGAAAAATAAAATCTGAAAATCTAAAATAGACGATGATGTTTGTAATAATTCCTGTATTATTATTATTATTATTTTTTTTTTTCGTTTCGTTATATTTTATCGCGTGTGATTTTATTTTAATTCCCATTGTCAATTGAATTTCATCTCTGAAGAAATTGAAATTCGTTATCAAATAAAATAAAAGAAATCAAAGAAAAAACCAAGGAATCTATAGCATAAAAAAAAACATGTATAGAGAAGATTTTGTATACATGGAAGATTGTGTACAAATTAGGGAAAAATAACATAAAATTTTATGCAATCCAATGAATTACAGTACAAAAATTCATCTATTTTATTTTAGATGATTTATAAGAGTATGATCATCATTTTTTTATGATTAGGAAATGAATTCTGATCATCGATGACAATCGTTATAATATTCAATAAATTTTATTATGTAGTTAAAAAAAAAAACATTAGTTGTATTGAAAAATTTTTGTTATACAAAAAAAATATATATATGTACATATTGAGGATAGTACACTCCTTAAAAATGACATATACGACGGATATGATTGTTTTTATTTCTAAATTTTTCTGTTTGTTTTAAAGATACACCATCGATAACAGATTCACCATATTAAAAAAAATATATGAAGTAAATATAATACAATTATTTTATTTATAAAAGAAGTATTATGAGAAATTTTTTTTGTGATTTTGTAAAATTTCAGAAAAAAACAAAAAACAAAACAAAAAAATTATTAAGAAATTATAAATTCGCATAATTGATTTTCAATAAACTGAAGGAAAAAAAAAATAGGGTTTATTTTTGTATTGCTTAACAAAAGTCCTTTCTCTTTATCTTATTATAACGACATGAAAAAATAATAATAATAATTTTACATAATATATCTAATGCACAATAATAATATAATTGTATTAACAAAAAAAGACCTTCAGAATATCATATATAAAATGAAATATCTTATATGCATATACGAATACACCATATGTAAGAAGATACTTCAAATATATACAATATATGTACTATTAAATTATGCGATTATATGATTAACAAAAAAAAAAAAAATTAAGCATGCTATGAAGAAATGAAGAAGATAAAAAAACATTTATTAAATATTCTCATATATTTAAGTGATATTTTACATTTAACTTAAATAGGTTAAAATATGTGTAAGTATTAAGTCTTACTTAACTAAAACGAAGCAACCTTCAAAATCGTGCCTAGGTGAGGCTTTCACGATGATGCTTCCATAATTTATTGATAAAAAAAAATATCAAAAGACAAAAAAAAAATACAACCTCTTCTGTCTTTACTTACGTGCAAATATATTTTCATAAAAATCGTGTAATATATCATGTAGCATCCACGCGAATTTGAAATTTAAGAATAATAAGAAGATTTTATTTTATTAGTTTTTTTTTATCTAAATAATTTTTCTGTTTTTGATATTATATTCATTTGTTTAAGTTTGAAGATTTATTTTTTAATTTTTTTTATTTTTCATAAGCATATAGAACTTTCTAATTCTATTCTTTTAGCTGCTATACTAGTATTGAGATCATTGGATGTCCATGGAAAAACAAGGACTGTGCTATATTAGTAACTAATACGTATAGCGTTGTTACCTATAGGTCTAAAGCATGGACAATTACTCAAAAGATAAAGAAGACCCTAAACACCTTTAACAAAAACTACTAAAGAATATATGATCCAGTTCAGGAAAATAAGAAGTAGATAATACAGTACAATGATGAATTGTATGATCAAAATCATGATATTACTGGCCAAGTGCACGCTTGGAAGGTAAACGAGCTTTACAAAAGACAATAGACTAATAGAAAGACCAGGAGCAAGGGGGATAGACAAGGTAGAAGATGCAAATGACCTGCTGAATATAAGTAACAGGAAACAGTTGGTGAATGACCAAAATTTCTGAGGAGACAAACTAAGGGAAGTCCTGATTCGACTTGAACTACAAATTTAGAAAACCAGTAGAAAAAAAGAAGAAGAATTTCCTAAAGATTTTATTTTATAAAGCCAAGTAGATTTTGGAATATTTTTTTAGATGATTTAAGAGTATTTTAGGCTCACGTTTTTAAGAAACAGTTTTCAAATTTTGACTTTAAGAAAAACAATGGCGTAACTCATATAAAAAAAGGTTAAGAATCGTCTTCATTAAAGAACTTCAAAACTATATCTTTTAAAAAACAGAGATACTAACTAAATATTGAAGCATGTTTCTTGATAGTTTCCAAATCAAAATAAAATTTAAATAAGTAAAAAAATGTACTAAAATATAATCTTGAACCAAATCCGAATACAACTTTCTTAGTTTCCCTTAGAAGATTTATGGCTATATCTACGAAAGGGAGAAAATATTGATTAGAAAATCTGAGAACCTAAGAGTAGCTGTTCGAATTAAGAGAACTATATATTATTCCTTATAATTTTAATTAATTATCATTTATACTGACTCAATATTTTTTTGATTTTCCAAAAAATCTAAATTTAATTATTTTTTTTTCAATCATTTATTTCACTTTAATTAAAACTAAATTAATTTTATTTAAAATATTTAAATTGAAAAGAACAAAAATATTTTTAACTCATCTGAAAAATTTTTTTTACATTAATTTAAAATTAATTATGTGTGAAAATTTTACACATATGTACAACTGTAATTTCATAAAATTTACATACTTATCATGTAATTGAAATTTGAGTATTTATTAAATTTAAATTGTACATTGAAATTCAATATGTACAAGTATATTATATTTTAATTATTTTGTTTTTTTTTTTTTTTGTTTCAGAGAATTCACCAACGAATTTAATTTAAAGAAAAAAAAATACATACTCACAAACAAGTTTAAATTGAATTTTCAACAATTAATTTTATACACAATATAAAA
This sequence comes from Bombylius discolor, assembly GCA_939192795.1. NCBI lineage: Eukaryota > Metazoa > Arthropoda > Insecta > Diptera > Bombyliidae > Bombylius > Bombylius discolor. The sequence continues at coordinate 39,527,569 of OW584240.1, forward strand.
AAAAAATTATGTACAATATATTTTTAACATCCTCTATATCACCATTATTTACCACCCACTACCTACTACCCCAATATTTTCATACATGTGTATATGTAATATTCCTACTCATAATCATATATTCTCCTGTTTTACTTTTTAATTATATTATATACTAATGATATGGAATAAAGTATAAACTTATAGTTGAGACTGATGATGGTGGTGGATTTTTGTTTTTTACGCCAATACTGCTTCAATGTTATGCATACTAAACAGTTAGAGATACTCGCAAATTTTTGAGATTTATGTACATCTCCTATGAGTAATCTATCACCTTACAACAAACAGACGAAGAATAATTTACTCAGGTATAATCTCAAGAAAATAAACAAGAAAAAAAAAATAAATCTCTATCATTCACCAACAATCACAACTGTGGTACATTATATATACATACATATGTAAGGTAGAAGAAGACTGTTGAGAAGTAAAAAGTACTTACGATTTACAACAAATAAAAAAAAAACTCCTCTACCTTTGACCTATGCATTTTACGAATAAGTGTGCAGAACATTATAAAGACATCTTTAAATTTTAAAACACCAGTAACTAAACTCCGTAAGTTAGTGTACTATTGAAAATAGAATAAATTGGAGTCGAATTTTACTAGTGAATTCATTCAATATTAGGATTTCATTTGAAAATAACCTCGTTGTGATATTACGGGAATTGAAAAAATAAATTCGACATATTTTTTTCTTTCACAAGGATCCGAATATAGAAAAATTTTAACAAAAAAAAAATAAAAATAAAATAAAAAAAGGAAAATTTTAACAGTATATAATAATTAATTCGTGGTTAAGTGTTTTTTGAGTGTGGGTGATTGAACAGGAATAAAGTGCCAAAATTAAAATTTTTAGTAAAATTTATAAGCAAAAAAAAATAAATAAATAAATAAAAATGTGGAAAATATTACTTGTAGTCACATCACTTGTATGTTTGGTATTATCAAGACCACAAAATGAACAACCTGAACCGGTAAAAGGATTAAAATTTATTTTTATTTTATTTTTAACAAAATATTAACTATTTAAAATATTTATTTTATTTTTTTTTTTATTTATTGTGACATAAAAACAAATCTATATATCCTGCATCTAATTGAATATTTTCAAATTTTTCATACAGCAAAATATGTGAAAAATATGTGAAATATCTTTAATTAGAACGAAATTTCATTTTTTTAATTCAAATACTTGAAATTAGGATTATCAATTTAAAAAAACAAATTATCAAAAAAGTTTTCATAAAACTATACATATTATTAAATTTATGACAAAATTAAAAAGAAGATTTTTTCACTCAATTTTCTGGAAAAACAATCTTTTAAAAAAAAATTTTCTCCAAAATAAATTCCATGTCATTTTTCAGAAATTAAATAAAAAATTTGAATTTCATCATTTGAAAAATTCTTCGAGAATCAGAAATTTTAAAACTTTTATTCGAATTTTACTTGAAAAGATCTGACAGCCTAAAAATCTTCAAAAAGGAAAAACGAACACTGTATTTAAAAAAATATTCATATGGAATATACTATATACGTATATATTATACATATGTACTTATGTACATTTTTTTTTGTTATTTAAACAATCACATTTAATTACTTTTTCTCACAATGTTCATAGCAAAAAAAAAAAAACCAAATACCAATTAAAATGGGTAATAAATGACCCGAATGCAACAAAAAAAACAAAATTAAATATATTTTTAGAATTTTTATTGCTAATAAAATTAAATAAATAAATTAATAAAAAACATATAAAATATTAGCAATAACAATAAAAATTAAAAAGTATTCAGAATGTAATTTTGAATTATAAGTACTCTTTTTTATTTGAAAAAAAGAAACAATAAAATTACGTTATTTAAGATTCGCTTCAAATTTACATATATTGCCTTGTAACCGTTTATATTTTAATTTTTAAAGAATAGATTTAAATTTGAAATTAATTAAAATATTGAAGAAAAAAAAATACTATACATAAGTATGTAGATCTATCTAATCATAAATGTATCACCGATTCGATTTTATCATTGAACAGATCAAAATTTTGAAAATTTTCTAGTAAAACTACCGTTCAAGGTAAGACCAATGACAATATAAGTTCTTATAACTTATAGATAGATGCTCTGTGGTAAGACCAAGAAAAAAATATACAAAGAAATCAATAGTCTATAATTTCAGTATTTGAAAGAAAAACATGTTTTTTTTTTTTTAACTGAAATTTAAAACAAATTTATTTGAAAAATCACAAGAAATATTTTATTTCTTTAATACTCGTACGTATATGAAATTTAAAAAATAATAATTATAAAATGATGTTCGTGTATAATTAATGTACAATATAATATACAATATGCAATTTGTTTAATATTTTATCATTAAATCTCAAACTATAACTTACTTAGTTAGTATGTATTTCATTAAATTGAAAGTGTATCTGTTTTTTTTTTTTTTTTTTTCTTCATCTTCTTCAATTATTTTTTTTTTTCTAATTACGAAATATTTTTTAGAGATTTTTAAAACAAATATCTTATATCTAAATCTCATCGTATTAAATGCATTCATTAAGTAATCAAAATAAGTATCTAAAACAAACAAACAAAAGAAGAAAAAAAAAAATTGTAAAAGAAAAAAATTACATTCTTCCTTTTGACATTGTTATACTCGAGTAGTATATAGTATATGTAAATAAAAAATCTGTGTATATAAACATTCATCGTGTCATTAATAATAAATAAATATATTCTATTGCACGAGTTATGCAAATTTTTTATTTACAAAATTTTTCTTTTTTTTTTTTATCTATTCAATTACTATAATTGTATTTCATTATTTTACTTTACAAAGACCAAAATGAAATTTGTTTTAAACGAAAAATCGATAATTAAAAATAAAAAAAAAATTGATAAAATAAATACAAAAATTATCATCATAATTTTCAATTAATTAATGAATTACAAATACCATAAGGTGCCATATAAGATAGTGATTGTATAATAAAAATTATAATTAATGTGCATTTAATTGAATGCTAATTTTTACATATGTATAATACATACTCGTATGTTATGATATGGGGAACGGTTAAAAAATCATGTATGATATTTAAAAAAATGTTATCATGATATTATCGATAGTTGTAAATCAAGTGTCAAGTTTCAAAAAAAAGAAGAAAAAAACAACAATTATTCATCGAAAATTTTTTCCATTTTGAATTAATAAAAAATTCATGGCATAGGAAAAATATGGAAAAAATTTTTAATTTCCATCTTAAATTTAAAAAAAAAAAAAAAACGATGACATTTTCTGATTAAATCGAAATTATTAAAACAATTGAATTTTTGTCTTTGACTTTTCTTGCGATTAAAAAATTCTGATAAAATACCGATTCAAAATTTCACACTGAAAATTGTCTTAATTTCCGAAAAAAATAATATTTAAATAATATTTAATATTTTTTTTTAAGTACATTGGAAAATTTTTTATTTTATTCTCAGAAAAGTTTGTACTTTCACTCAATTACGAAATAATGAGTAAATTAAAAATTTAAATTTCTTTTCCGGAGGAAGTAGTAAGCACTAATGGTTATAAAATATGCTTTATTTGTTTAAAAAGAAATTTAAAAACAAAAATTTTTAAAAAATTTTTAATATGAAAAAAAAAAACTTTTATCTAAAATGAAACTGTAATTTTTTTTTAGAAATTTTATAAAATATTCATGCTTCGAAATATAACAGTTCTAAAGTCACACTAAAAGGATAAATTGCATAGAAAATAAATTTCCGGGAGTGTTTTTTTTTTGTGTTTTTTAACTAGAATTAAGACCATAAACTAAAAATCAGAAACAATTACCTTGAAGATTCTTGAATTTTATTTGAAATATCTTTTTTTTTTTTTGGTAAAATTAATTTAAAAAGCTTTCAAAATTACTAATGGAATCGTTTCCATAATTATTTTGATATTTTTAAATGTCATTTCGTATAAAAAATATTTTTATAGTTTATTTTGCAATTCGATTTTGAATTTTTAATGTATTTTCTTTGTGAATTTTAAGTCATTGAAGTCTGAGAAAAAAGATTTATTATGAATTTTTATAACATCGACTTTTAAGCATCACGAATAGCAATCAGGATATTGCTTCAGCATGGACATAACGTGAATCTACTTTTAACAAGTTTTCATATTCGGAAAAAAAAAAGATAAAAAAAAAAAATTTTAAAAAAAAATTTTAATTTTTCGAATTTAAGTTTTTCGTTAAAATTAGAAATTATTAAAATTCATTAAAAAAGGATTGTTTTATTGTCTATTTCAGTATGAATATCAATATGAAGTAAAAGATCCAGAAAAGCAACTTTTCTTTGACAAAAATGAAGTTGGTGATGCCACAGGAAAAGTATGTCTCTTCTTAATTCTACAAAAAAAAAATTTTTGATTTATTCTAATTTAGAATTTTACTGAAATATTTTCTGTTCTTTTTTTTTTTGTTTTTCTTCAAGGTAACAGGCAGATATTCAGTTTGGTTACCAGATGGACGACTCATGACCGTAGATTATAGCATTGATGGAGAAAGTGGATTCGTTCCAAAAGTTTCATTTGAAGACAATGCCAATCCTTTAGGTTAAACAAAATATCACATATATTATACAAAACTATATAAAATTATTATAAATATCTAAAAAAAACAAAAAATTATACTTAGTAATAAAAAAACAATAAAATTTTGAAAAAAAAAATCAAAAAAAAAAAAAGTTGAAGGAAAAAGAAATTAAAAAAAAGTGGAAATATTTTGAACGCTTTTATCCTTAAAATTTTTCATGTATGTACGTAAAGAAAAAAAATATTATAATATGTATGTAATATAATTTGAATAAACAAAAATTATATTAAATCATTTGTATTTTAATTTACATTTTTTGTATAAATTTTAAAAACACGTTAAATCTTCAATAATTTGATCACACTTGGTTTTTTTTTTTTGAGTTGTTTTCATGTGATTGATGAAAAGATATTTTTTTATGATCAATATTTTTTTTTTAAATTTCATTGGGATATTTTAAAACAGTTAATAAAAAATGCTGATGATATTTTACATGCAATTAATTACACCGTTATTAAAATTAAAATAAATGTGTTAAGAAGAGAAAATATTAAAAGCAAAACAAAAAACAAGACTGCATTGAGAACATGTTGTTTAAAATAAAATTTAAAATCTATACTCAAAATTAAAAAATAAAATATCTGAAAAAAAAAAAAAAGAAATAAATAAAATATACATACAACATTTCTTTGATGTGTCATAATCACAGCGACACCATTCTCATCATATTGTGGTCTACCTGCACGTCCAATCATTTGCAATAGTGAACTTTCTGAATATTCAACATACGAATTTCGACTATAAATCTGTGAATATGAAGGGAAATATTGCAAAATTAGTTTTGTTTTGTTTGGTGTTTTTTTTTTTTTAAATTCCATACTCATGTCAAAAGCATATAATTAAGTATGTGATCACATTTGTTTGCATTTCATATTAAAATTATGTTTTTTTTTTTTCCTTTTATGGTATACATATGTACTTACTTCAGTTGATTTAATAATAACTAAATGAGCTGGTAAATTGACACCCATTGCTAATGTGTTCGTACTAACAAGTACCATAATTAATGATCTTCGGAATGCTGCTTCAATATTACCTCTATCATCAATACTTAATCCAGCATGATGATATGCAATACCTTTTTGAATATAATCTCGAAGTTTTGAATCCTGAAAGCTGTAAGAAAATAATAAAATAAAAAAAATAAGAATTTTAAGAAATAACGAATGTTTTAATAACCAAGATTTGTTATATTTTTTTTTAATTTTTTTTTTTTTTTTTGTGTGTCTTTTAGTTGTTTTCCACTAAACCCGACAAGTTTATCCCAATATAAACTCAATATAATGAAAACAGTTGGAAACTATGTATGGAAATTGGAAACTATGAAAACATCGTCAGCGGGAAAACGACTAGGAGAATAACCACACAAAAATATCATGTGCTAAATATTTACCCTCTTATTGACACCTTTGTTCTTAAGACATTTATCTTTTAAATTTATCATGCTATTATAAAATCAACAAGAAACACACCATAATTTTAGCAAGAAATTTGTCTGAAAACTAAATTTCAAAGAAATATAATAATTTCACAATTTAAAATTTGTTTCCAACAGAACCTTTCTATGGTTCTGAGCAAAAATGAAATTTTTAAAAATGATCTAAGAAACAGTAGAAAAATTAATTATTAATTTGTTTTCGTTATTTAATTATTTGAACTATTATTTTCGGGTGTGTGTAAAGTAAATAATTATATCTTTAAAAAACATGTTTAACTTAAAAGAACAAATAAATGCTTTTAGTATAAAAAGAGAAAGCGAAAAATTTTTAAATTCATTCAGATACTTAAAAAAATTTGCGGTTTTTTTCTTTTCAAGTTCTAAGGCAAAAAAAAAAAATGGGAGGTAAGCTACTCTAAATTAATTTTTTTTTTAAATAATAATTAACTTCAATTAATTTACTATTGTTTTCTTTATTTTGAAAGATCTCAAATACACGTGGTACTTATTGATTGTGATTTTATTTTCTTCAGTTTTGAGTGTGACTAATGCAAAAAATCTAGAAAAAAATGAAAAAGATCAAATTACTATTGAAGATTTAGAAAATAATGTGAAAGTATTCATTAGTGAAATATTTGAATTTTTTACACCAAATACAACAGAATATACAAATGAAATTTTCAAATTATTTTTAGAATTAACGAATATTCATATGAAATTAGAAGTTTTTGAATATTTAATACCAGAAGATCAACAAAATAATGAAGAACATGTTATAACTAGATTTGTGGATTATCTTAAATATATACAAGAAAATTATCATCAAGAATCTGTAGTAAATTCAGTTTTAATTAAAAATACATTAGAATATAATACCAATAAAGTAATTGAAAATATCAGATCAACTATTAAAAAATATTGTTTAGAAAATTTACTTAAAACTGAATCATTCAATTCATCATGGTTTATAGATCTTATTAATAGACAAAAAGATATTGCTGATAATGTTACAGAAGAAATAATTTCGGAACGATATAAAAATGAATCTTTAAGTTTTTTATTTGATGAAATTATTTTCAAATTACCACAAGACTATAATACTTTATTAAAATTACAACATTTATATAATATTATACATAAAAAGGATTCTTTTGATAGTTTCAATACAGAAAAAGTATTTGAATATACAGCACAATATAAACGTTTTTATGATCGTTACATATACAATAATACATATAAAAATTATAATAGTATATTGAATAATATAAAACCAGCATTATGCGCAACAAATGTTGTTCTAGGATCAGATAAATTATGTTTCGATAATGGAAAATATATTATTTCATCATATTCTAATTTATTTTATCCGAATACTCAATATTATTTATATCCAGGTAATTGTCGTCAACCAAATTATTATTATTATCCTAGCTATTTTTGGACAACAAAAAAAGTTATAAATTTTAATTTTCGAGATATTATATCACTTGATCAATCTACAGAACTTGAAAATGTTAATTTTGAATTAGCACCACCAAATGGTGACAAATGTTATATAAAAATTGGTAATGAATACTTGAGTAGAGATGGTGACACAGAATACTTAACATTGAAAAATAATAAAACTTTAGCTGATATTTGGTTCGTTATATCTACTGAGAAAAAAATTTACAACATAAAAACAAAACTTGTATTTGAATGAATGATAAATACAAATTGAATATAGAACTAAAAAAACTTTTGTGATTTTATTTGGTTCAATAAAAACATTTATCAATTATTTTAAAAAGTGTTTTTAAAGAAAAAACTACAGCGGAAGCTCAATAAAATAATGTTCATTTAGTTTCAGATTCATCAGAAAAACATAAGTAAATAAATAAGTAAATAAAATTTAACAATACATATGTTCTATACATTTCGAAGACCCTGTATAGTAGTTATTTCTACATTTGTTTGTTCGATTATTTTGTCTATGAAACGATTGATTTAAGATATTTGTTTTCTTTCGTTTTTTCTCCAATTATTTAAAAAAAAATACGAAACGAACGGCAGACAACAAATATTTACATTAAAAAATATTTTTGAAATTTGGAATTTTTCTTTTATAAATTTCTCGAATTTGTGTTGTATTTAGAACCGATGTATGGTAGCATAGAAGCAATGGCACAACTTAGCAACTACTAACTAGTTTACAGTGAACCTTTCAAAAATTATTGCACTTATACCATAATCGTGAGTATCCTAACTATACCGGTCGTGGACAAACGAGAAAATCTTAATCATTATTAATTAGTTACACGTGTTAAAATGATTTTTTTAATAAAAGAGACATTATTTTGGCACTTTAATCATCTTAACACTGCTTAAAAGAGTTAAATAACCTTGAAAGAAGATAAATTACTATAAAAAAAAATCAAAGATAAAATTATTCAATGTTTAACACTACTTTTTTTTTTTTTTAAATGAAACTGATTTATTCAAACTTCAAAGGGACCCCGTCATAAGTGAAGAGCTGATATGAGGTCTTATAGCCTCTGTTATGTAAAATTTTAAAGCAATACAATTTCAAGGTTTTTAAAACCAAAAATTAATTTAAAAAGAATAAATAAAAATATTTTTACCGTCTTGCTAATTTTTTAAGAACTGTCTTATGATTGTCACTCATTGAAGTATTTGAAAAATTTTCAACTAAAACAGCTGTTGCCATTTCTGCTGATTTTCTACTGTTACAAAATACCTGAAAAAAGATAAAAATAAATTATGAAGTTCCAGATTCGAATTATTTATAATTTAAAAATAAAACGAAAAAATTAGATTTAGTTTACCAATGTTGGTTTTCCATTAGAATATTTACGAATTACTCCTGGCAATTTATAATTTAAACTTATATCAAATCGAAATCCTGTTAAATTTCCTATAAAACCTAAAACATATTTTTGTAATTTAACTGGTCTTTGATCATCAGAAATCCTAATTCAAATAGATACAAACAAAGAAAAAAAATTCGTTAAAAATGTATCATTTTCAAAAAAAAAAAAAAAAAACAACAAAAATAAAATCTTACTTGTAAAAAATTGCTAGATCATTTTTTTCACCTAACCAATCAGCTAAATCTTCAATATTTGGAATTGTTGCTGAAACAGCAATAAATCTTAAATTAAAATCATTATGATTATTATTTATAATCCTTTTGTTATTATTTTTAATTCCTAATGAAAATTGAACAGTTTTCATTCGTGAAACAATCGTTTCTAATATTGGACCTCTATTATCTTCATTTAATAAATGTACTTCATCAATCATAAATAATTTTATTGATGTTATAAAATTAATATTATCTTTCCATTTTCTTGTTATTGAATCCCATTTTTCTGGTGTTGTTATTATAAAATTAATTGTAGATTTTATATTTTGTATATCAATTGTATCATTACAATCACCAGTCATTTCAAAACAATTAATACCGTATGATTTAAATTTTTGATACCATTCTGTAAATTTTTCCGAACATAATGATTTTATTGGTGCAATATAAATTATTTTAAAATTTTTATTATTTAAATTTAATGTTTTTTGTTGTTGTTGTTGTTGTTGTTGTTGTTGATAATCATATTTCATTAAAAGACGTATAATTGCCAATTCAAAAATAACTGTTTTACCAGAACCAGTTGGTGCACTAACAACAATCGATTTATCTGAATATAAAACATCTTTTATAACTTTTGATTGAACTGAATTAAAATTTATATATTCATTGAATAAATTTCGATATGGTAGAGCTAAATAAAAATGTAAGGAAATTTACAAAAAAAATTTTTAAGTGAAAGCAAACCACACATATTACAAAAACAAAAATATACATATATGAATTTTTTGTTGTTTTTGAAAAAAGGATACGAATTTCTTGTATTGATCGTAAATTATCATTTGAATTATTTTGTATTAATTTACTTTGATATCCATGTATAATATTTTGTGACATTATTTTCAGAGAAAAAAAAAAGAAATGAATTTTAAAATGAATACACTTAACAAAATCTCTAAATTCAATAAAGCAAAATTACGTTTAATACACAAAACTGAAACAGTAAATTGAAGAATTAAAAAATTTACAGTTACATTTTTCGATATATCTAATTTTAATAATTTATTCACCTTTTCACCTATTTACAATCGTAAACTGCATTATCTCATTATATTTCTTTCATATAGAGATGGCACTACATATGTACTTCTTTTTTTTTTTTAATCCGTTAAAATTTATTTAAATAAATTGAAAATTTTTAACGAGCTAATTTCAAAATTTTAACGAGCTAATTTCAAAATTTTAATTCATCTTAGAAAAAGAATAAAAACAAGAAGATAATATTGTGCTCTCTGATGTCTACGTTCAACTGCCCAGAAAATATGGCTCCTAAAATGTGATATTTTACTACTCGCAAAATTTTCTTCATTCGCTTTAATCGAGATTATTTAACCCTCATAAGCACACCTTCAGAAACATAAACTTTGTACATCTGGGATCACTATGATCCCATTTATTTATAAGACAGTAATAATAAATTTAAAGAACAAATTGAAATACATAGTTAATTTATAAATTGTATTTCTGGAGTATATATTTCACATACATATTTAATTTAATTAAAAATTTTCTTCATTGTCTCCTATAATACAATTTTCACACGAGACAATCATATGATTTTTTTCTTTTAGGAGCTGTAACCGTTGATTCATTACCATTTGTTGTTTAAACTCTATAATCCAACATGGACATTTAATTGTTTGAACGTATGTAGAACATTGCTAAAGCAGTGTTCGACTACAACTCGCAAAGACAACGCAGTAGGGGACGTCCTAAAAACACCTGGCGGTGAACAGGAGTCAGAAGAACTAAATATTCATGAAAGGAAATAAAAGCGATGGCAGCGGTGCTTCATTACTCCCTGTCTTATCTTTTTTTATATGAGCCGTACTAGTGAAATAAAATTCTGATTTCCGAATTGTTAAAATAAATTTTCATGTTAGTGGTATTGGTAGCTCGAATGTAAACTGGGAAAAGTTAGAATTTTCAAAAAAGTAAGAAATTTACAAGACAGTTTATGGTTTGAACAAAAAATGTTCCACCCTTTGAAAAAACTAAAATTTTAATGAAATAAATAAACAATAAAAAAAAAACTCTTGAATTGTTTTTGTTTTATTTTGTGTATAATTATTATTTATCTCCAGAATAAAATGGAAATTTTATTTATTTTTTCTTTTCTTGACATACTGTTTTCTTTTTTTTTTTTTTATTTTCTTTAAATTTTTAAATAATTTATTAGTATTATTATTTTTTTTTATGAAATTTAAATTTAATTTTCTTGTTCTTTACTTTGTCAAAAATGCAATTATTCGTAAATTTTTTTTATTAATTTGTTTTCTAAAAGAAATTGATATCTGTGTTAAATGTATATTTTTTGTTTTGTTTTTTTTTTTAAGTTTTGGTTTATTTTTTCATTTAAATAAAATTTCAATGGTGCATCTATCTATTGTGAGTTTTTTTTTATATATATTCGTTATATTTGAAACGTTTTTAATATTTTTTTTTCCCATTTTTTTATCTTTTCTTTTTTAATGTAATTATTAATAAATATAAGAATAATTTATAAATTTTTTTTTTTTTTAATTATTTTTATGTTTTTCTCGAGCACTATATAATTTTCTTGTATTTTTTATTTTATAATTATTTTTATTTTTTATTTTTTCAAATTTTTATTTTTTATTTTTAATTTATACAATAATTATGCATAAATATATAATTTTATCATTAAGCAAATATAATTTATTGTTTTTTTTTTTTTTAAATTTAATTTTATTTATTTAAATTTTTTTTGTTTTTTTCTTTTCAAATTTTTTAAGCATTTAATTTTTTTTTTGTTTCTTTATTTATTTTTTCACATTGTAAAAAGGCCAAAAAAAAAATTACAAGTATATTATGTACTTATATTAATTTTTTACTTGATTTTGTTTTTTTTTTTTCTTACCCTTATCTTTTTTTCCTTTTTATTTTTTATTCGCAAAAAGCTCATTTATAAATTATTTATTTAATTTTTTTTCACATACTACACAATGATTGTAAAATATAAATAGCTATAATAATTTATTATTATCAAATCTTTAATTTTTTAAATGTACAAACAGAATCATTGTATTTTTTTTTTTTCTTATCGAATTTTTTTGTAGAAATTTTATATTTTTTATTAATTTAAAATTTAGAAATAAAAACAAAAATTATTAAAATTGTATGATTGTATGATGGATGTGAAAGGTTTGTTTTTATGTGTCAATTTTAATTATTATGGAATTTAAAAAAAACCAACAAAAAAAAATCAATAATTACGATTTAATTACAATAACAATATTAAATTATACAAAAGTGCAGTGTGTACCCAATTTTTATTTATTTATTTTTTTTTGTTTTTGTTGTTTCTTTGTTTCCAATAACTTAAAATATTTATATTATACAATTTTTGATTAAATTATTAATTTAATTTTTTTTTTTCTGTTTAAATAAAAAAGCATTGCTAATATAAATTCTTATAATTTTTATAATTTTCTATAATTTTTCTATGATGGTGTGTAATTTAAAAATGCCTATTTCGGAATAAATAAAAATTTTTTGTAATTGCTTTTGATAAACATATAAATTTTATTGCTTGAAAAAATTTGATATTTAATATTTGAATTGTTTGAATTTTTTACAAGTTTATTCTTGTTCTGTCTTATGTTTTCGACTCTTTTCATTTTATTTATGATTTTTCTAAGAAATATGATTTCTTGGGGTGTTATTTTTTTTTTTTTTTTGAAAATCTCAGTTCTATGGAATTAAAAAATTGTATTAAACGAAATAATTGAACTTTGAATTTATTTTCATAGTCATAGTTTTATAGTCAGTGAAAAAATTTATTTAAAATTAGACAATTTCCTGTACTTTTTTAATTCTATAGGATTTTTCCTATTTATTTGTTTTAAGTATTTAATGGACGAATAATTTAATATTTTGTTTATTAACAGATTTTCATTCTTTTTTGTATTTTTCTACAGCTTTTTTTAAAGTATTTTAAGCAGTAACGTTGATTTGAAGAGATATATTGAAATAATCTCAATCACAATTTTCAATTTTTTACTTAAAAAAAATGCAATTTTTGAAAGATTTTTTATTTCTTTTTCAATTCTGTCCAATGAAAAATTCTGAAAATACTAAAGGAAAAAATCTTTCGAAATTGTTACAAGTCCTTTCTGTTAACGGCTCAGTTCAATTGCACTCATTGCAAATTTAAATGAATAAAATCTCAAGCACCTTATAAATCATTTGGTTTAATAAACTTGTAGAAAATGCATTGAAAATTATTTTAGCTTTTGAAATTTTATTCTCCACGCAACCGATCGTTATTGTAAAGGTCTTTTTTTTTTTTTTCCAAAAAAAATCCAAGGCAGTGAAGTTTTCGAAGACTATTAAAAAATATTATTTTTATTAGACCAATTAGAAAACTCAAAAATTCTGTTCCTTAAACATTGAACAGAATTCAGAATTTTCATTTATATAAAGCAAAACGATTTATCATTAATGAAATTTATTACCAATTATTATAATTGGAAGAGCACTTTAGCTTCAAAAATCTCCTTATTGTCTAAGCATTTCCATTTTCACTTATCTTCTTTTCTTGTAAACTCAAAAACAATATGGAAATTACAAAACTTGTCTTTATGGAAATATTTTTTACTTTTAAATGGAAAAAGTTGTCAAATTACAAAATAAATTCTATATAAATTTTTTTTATACTCATATTAACTTGGATTTTTTTATTATTATTATTACTAAATCAAACAATTATCATTTATTTGTGTTAAACTCCTTGTTGTATTAGGTATAAATGTATGTGTTATAGATGTGTGAAATGAAAGAATTTTATTTATTTTTTGTATATTTTAACAATCAAAAGCAATATATTATTATATGTATGTGAAAAATAAAGCACACTACTAATTTTATTTTATTTTTCATATTTTTGTTTTTTTCATTGTTTTTATCGTCTTAAAAGTACCATTCGAATGAATTTTTAAATTTTTTTAAAAAAAAATTTCTTTAATTTGTTTTACAATAATTCATTTTTTTTTTTTACTTTGTTTTTTGTTTAATTAATTGCAATTTATTTTAATTTTTTTGGCTTTTTATTTATTTTATTTTTTTTCCATTTTTTCATTTAAAAAAAAAAATATATATAATACTAGAAAAAATCACATTACTTTTATAATAAAAAAATAAAAATAAAAAAATGTAATAAGTAAGAGATTTCTTGAAATAAAAAATAAGTAGTAAAAGAATAAATAAAATTTGCACATTTTATGAAATTTAAAAAACAAAAAATCTATAATAAATTTAAAAAAATGAAGACTACGGTAAACTGCAAAGAAAGCATGTCATTAAGAATTTTTTTTTTGAAACTAAAATTCCGAAAATAATGAAATTTCGTCAAATCTACGAAACAATTTTTATTTGTCTGACATAGCTTCCATTAAAAATTAATGCGTTATATAGAAAAAAATTTTGTAAAAATTTATTTTGATTTTTGTCTTCCATAATTCAGCTAAATTTTGAATTTCGTACAGAATCAACTAGTTACCTTTCTCATTTTATTTGCTTAATCAAAATGAAATGCAAAAGCAAATCATTTTTATCTGTGGAAATTGATTCGGACTTTAATTGAAAATAAGGCTGAAGAACACCTGAGACAATTTATAAAAAAAAAATTGTCTTCTGTATTATTTTTCTATTTTTCTATTTTTTTTTTTCTTTTTATTTTGATTTTTCAGTATACAAAGTAAAATATATGTAAAAAGTATATTTTTTTTTATCTATTAAATGATCAATTGCAATTATTACAATAATTAATTAATTAATTAAAATTTAATAAAATAATTATAATATTTAAAAAAAAAATTTTACTATTTGAAAAGAGTCAAAAACTTTTACAATAATAATTATAATGCTTAAATTTAAAAAAATAAAAATTGTTTTATGTATAAAAAAAATCAAATAGCAATAATTAATTATTAATGTTTTTTTTGTTTTATTTCTTAAATATTTAAAAAATTTAAAACTTGTCTACTTTTTTTTTATTCACCATTTTTTTTTTTTTTTTTTCATTTTTAATCTTTTTTTTTTTTTTTGTTTTAATTTCATTCACTTTAAGCTTAGAAACAGTAATAATCATTTTGAATTTTAATTTTCATTATTTTTTTCTTGTGTTTTCCTCTTTTTTTTTCTTATATTTCCTTGCATTAAAAATATTTTTAAAAAATAATAAATAACAAAGCGAGATATTTTTTTTTTAAATATGGAATATTATCAAGTAGTTTTTTTGTTGTATTTTTTAAAAATTGATTTTAAATATTTTTAACTTTATTTTTTTGTTACTCTTTTTATTTTTTTTTCAAATATTTCAAATAATTTCCATTTTTTCTTCCTTCGTTTAAATTTTAAAAACCGTTTTTCTCTATTTATTTTCCTTTTTTAAAGGAATTCATCTAATTTTGTGTGTTTTCTTGCTAGTTTTAATTAAATATTTTTATTATTATGTTTTATTTTATTATTATTTTTTTTTTTTTTTATAAAATTTAATTTTGTGACATCACAGGATTAACACCCGGTACTTGACCACCACGTACACTAACAATGTGCCCTTGTCCGGCACGAATAGGTTTTGCTAAATTAGAAAAAAAATAAATTTATAAATTGTTTTTTTTTTTAAAGGAAATAATTTTGTAAATAATCATTTTTATTTTTTACCTATTTGTGCTTGTGGACCACGACGTGCTAAATTCTTTTGTCTAACTGCTTCTTTAATACGATCAACTTCATATTGATAACGTTTTCGATCACGCATTGCACCTTCTTTAGCCTCTTTTAAGGCTGTTTCTAAAGCTTTAACACGTTCCATTGTTGAACGTAAACGTTTTTCTAATTTTGGTAATTCGCACCTTAAATCTGCATTATCTCTTACCAATTGCTTATGCACTTTTGTTAATTGTTCTAAATTATTTTCAAGGAATGAAATTTTTTGTTTCTGTGCTAATGATCCACCATCATCTTCATTATCTTCAGCAACAATTGATTTTTTAATACGTGCCTTTTTTAAAATAAATTTAAGAATAAAAAAACAAAGGGAGATTCAATTAACGAAGATTAAAAAACAACAAAAAAACTATGTTTTTCTATTGTAAAAGGATTTTAATTATGTAAATAAGATTCTTAATTTATATTTTCGAAGAATTAAGAAACTCAATAGGAACTTTATATCCATTAAAATAATTACTAAATTGAGATCACTTGAATTTAATTTAATCAAATTTGTCGTAAATTCATTTTTTGTTGACTGAAAATTAGAATAAATTTCCCCATCTGTACAACAAAAAAGGATATTCAAATTCAAATGAAATCTTAACGAAATAAACACAGATTTGTTTCAAAATTTGATATTTAGAAAATAGTATTTTTCACTCTTTTCAAAATTCTCAATTCGGCATATTTCATCCTTTCAACAAAATTTGTTCTTCTAACATTATTTAAAATACTAACCTGTAAATCTTGCACGAATAATTTACGCAAATTATGTAATGTTTGAAGTTCCTTTGAAACTGTATCTTCCAAACCTTTAAGATCTTTTCTTGCTTGTTCACGACGTTCATTTGTCATTCTGTGCATAAAAAAAAAATAAATAAAATAAAATAAAAAAAAATTTCAAAATTATACGTGAAAAAAAAAACAACCAAAAACATTAAATTAAAAATCATAAAAATTACTCAGTAATTTTTTTTTTTTTTAAAATTATTAAAAAATAATTTCTCTTTTAAAATTAAAAAGTTAGAAGAAAAACGTAACATTTTTTTCAATTTAAACAACGAAAATTCCACACAAAAAAAAAAAAAACGAAAAAGAATAACAGAAATTTTTAATAGAAGAAAAAATAAAAATATAAAAAATTAATAACAAAAAAAAAATTATTATATTTTGTTGGTGTTAATTTGGTAAATTTGTAAAGAGAAATAAAATGAGAACATGTGTTTGAATTTTATCACAAAAATATTTATTGAGAGCTTTTTCAAATTGCGTGTTTTTATTTTTACAATAAATTATTGTTATTTTAAAAATATATAAATAATTTCTTTTTTTTTTCTTTTCTTTTTTATTTTATTTATCAATAATTTAAAATTTCAAAAAAAAAAAAATAAAATTTTTTTTACTTGAATTCAAAAAATAAAATTTTTGCTGCTCTTTTTATTTCACAACGAATTTTAAAGCAAAAAGCAATAAATTGTTGTTTCTCTTGTTTTTCTTTTCCTTTTTTTAAACGTTCCACAATAATTTAAAAAAAAAAAAAATAATAATTTCAAAAATAAACGATTTATTTTTTTGTCATGCTTTAATCTCTATATCAAAAAGTGATATGGAGCTAAGCATTAATCGGTTGTTTTTTTTTTTTAAAAAAAAAATCTTTCTTTCATGAAAATTGTAAATTATTGAAAATTTCTAAAAGTAAAATATGATCACGATTTTCCTTTTTTTTGTTCTTCTAGGAAGGAAATACAGTGAAATTAAAAATTCAACTAAACCGAAATATTTTAGCTAATTTTTTTTTTGTGAATTTTTCCTAAACTAATTTAAAAAGTGTGTGCATTTTCTACTCACATTTTTGTTTTCTACAACATCAAGAAATTAACATAATTTGCAATTTTCTTCTATTTTCAAATACGTTTTTAATTTATTTCTGATATTTTCTTTTTTTTCTTTCTTGAATAACGAACAAAAAATAAATTTGAAAAAAACGAAAATAAAAGCTCTTCAATTTCTATAATTTCACGCTAAACTATAATTTTCATTAAATTCTTTTTTTTTTTCTACTTTTTTCAAAATATTGTGGAACATTCTATATTTTAATTTTCATATGATTTAGTGATTTTTACTATTTTACTTTTTTTTTATAATTTACATCGAAATCATATTGAATTTATATACATATAGAACATTTTAAATAATTCATTGATTATCTGCTTGACGGTCCATTGTTTTTTTTTTTTTTTTTTTTTGTTGTAAAAGAAAATTAAAATACTTTTCCTTTCTCATTTTCTACAATATCATTTTTAAAAATTCAATCAACACATGTTCCCACTAATATTTACATGAGAAAATTATTTTTTAATTTAAATTTTTTTGTTGTTGTTAAATATTAGTTTATCCCTTTTTTTTTCTTTTGCTTCAAAATTGTTGTTAAATATTAATTATTACTTAATTTTTAATACTTGATTTTAATTTTTTTCTTTTTTTTTTTTTGTTTAATTGATAAATTCCATAGAAAACTTCATTTTATTTTGAATTCGTTTAAATACTTTTTCTATTTTTTTTTTTTGTTTTTTGCTTTTAATTAATTCAAAATTTTCTATGGAATTAATTTAAATATTTTTAATACATAATTACAATTATTATTTTTCAGCAATATATTTTAATATAATACTTTTTTAAATTAAAACTAGAGAAAATTAAATTTAAAAACAAAAAAAAAAAAAGACTAGAATATAGAAGAAGACGACTAAAAAAAAATTAAGCGAGGAAAATGAAGTTTAGTAACCGGAAAAAAAAATTCGGCACTTTTTTGATCATTCAACATAAAAAATTTCAATTTTAAATTTAAAAAGAAAAAAAAAATCGTAATGAAAATGCGTTTAGGTTGTTCGAGGTATCATACAACAGAAATTTAAGTAAAATCTTAGGACAATTAAAGTGAATAACATTCAAAAAATTCTCTCTTTTAAGCTTGAGAAAAAAAAGTGAAAAAGAAAATAATACAACACGTCCTTTAAATTCAATGATATACAATATTTTCACATAATTTTGTTTAAATAATGTCATAAAGCATTCACATACGAACATCTACTATGAACACGAGAAAAAATTCTTCTAATAAATTTAACTAATTTTCAATTTAGAGAAAAATCATGAAATATAAAAGAAATGCAGAAAGATCACATAAGAGCAGCTTTTATATTGTCCTTTTTTATGCAAATTTCGTTGCTTATTATTTGTAGTAGTTGAAGCAACAGCGGTATTAAATTTTTATCGACCAAACGAAAACGAAAAAGCTAAAATATTATTCCCATTTTTTGAGAATAAGAATTTAATAGTGCTTTTTTATAGTCATATAACTCTTAAAAAGGTAGCACCAAAATTATTCTTATTTTCAATTTTTTAAATTACAATTAAATATTGAGGACATTGATGTGTTAAAAGTACCATTGCCAAAGAAATAAGTAAATGCAATTGAAGTGTTGGTAATGCTTGTAAAAATGCTGATAATATTCGACCTTTACGATTATTATTATTATTCACATTATCAATTGCTGTTAAACATTGTGTTTTTGTATTAACAAAATCTTTTTTTATTTTATTTATATCATAACGATGATCAAAAAAGTGTTTTTGTAATTCGAAATAATCCATTTTTGGTAATAGTGTAAATTCACCGCCCGTAACACTACCACTATTATTTAATGGTTCAAATAATTGAACATCACCATTTGTTAAACATTTAGTAGACATTGTTTTAGTACAATTATCATCATATTTTAATACTGACATGATTTCTTGTAATTTTGTTGATTTATCGGCTTCTTCTTGTTTCAATTTCTCATAATCAGCTGTCATTTGTTGGTGGGCTAATGTTAATTTTTGATTGATACTGAAAAAAAATAAAAACAAAGAAAAATGAAAAAATGTTTTTTAAAAAAAAAATAATTTCAAAATGAAAAAAATAAATTTTTATAAATCTCACTCTTTAAGTTCATTCATAGCCTCTTGTTTAGCTGAAATTTCATCTCTTAATTCAGCAAGTTGTTTTGTGTGTGCATCACGTAATTCATCCATTTGACTATCAAACATAGCACGCAATTGTTCAGCTTTTTGTTTTTCTTCAGCATTTACAGCAGACACATGTTCAGCTGCTTTCAATTTTGCACATTCCTCACGTAATGAATCAATTTGCTCCTCAAGTGTTCGTTTCTTATTTTCTGACTCTCGCATCGATTCCTTAATTAGAAAATAAAAAAAGAAGTTGAAATACACAAAATTTTCTTTAAAGACCATAGGCAATTTTAAACTTACCTGTAACGATTTCATTCTTGCTTCATGTTGAGAAATTAATAAACGACATTCACCCAAATCTTTTTCATATTCAGTTAATTTTTTATTTGAATCCATTTGTTGTGATTCTAAATTATGACATCTTTGGGCAATATTCTTTGCTTCTGATTTCATTTTACTGATATATAATCTAGCAACAGTAAATTCTTCTTCAACTTTACCAGCTGAATCTGGAGTATTCATTTTCATATCACTGGTACTGTCTGTACATAATGCTTGTCCAACTTCAGATAGATCACGTAATAAATTTGATAACATCTCATTAATACGTTTCTTTTGATGTGCTGACATATCTTTAAGTTGTTGTAATTCAGATGATGTTGAATTGAATAAAACTTGTTTTTGTTGTAATTCATCATTAAGTGAATCAATTTCTTTATTTTTCGTATCAATTTCTTGTGATTTTTGGTCATAATTTACAGCTAATTCTTCTAATGCTTGTAAAACCTCTTTAACTTCTTCTTTAGCACTTTCATTCTCTTGTTGAATTCTTGTCATTTCAGATTGTAATGCTTCATATTCACGACGTGCATTTGCAATTAATTCTTCTTGATCCATAATCTGTTCCTTCAATTTCTCAACATATTGACTTTGTTGATTAATTTCTTCATCTTTATCATCTAATTGTTGATAGAGTCGTTCACGTTCTGATTCGAATCTAGCACGTTCATCAGCACTAATTGAACCAACCATTGCAGACAAACCACTTGGTGTTGCTGGTACTGGTGCTTCTGGAACAATTTCAATTTCAACATTCGGTGTACTAGCTTCCATGATATCTTGTAGATTAATCTACAAAAAAATATATTGCAAATAGAAGTGATAAATATTTTAACTAATATATTAATAAATTTCACTCACTGCACTTACCTGTTCTTCCAAATTAACAGTTTCACCAGAACGCCATCTAGCAAGTTCTGTTTCCAATTTTTCAACTTTACCCTTAAGTCTGGCATTCTTTTCTTTTTCTTTTTCATAACGTCTTTTCCATTCTTCAGCAGTAAGTTCTTCATTAACACATACAACATTCTTAACAGTTTTAGCACGTCGTCCAAATTCTAATGTTGATTTTGTTTCAGCCTCATTGAAACTTGCTGGTGAACAGCAAATAACAATTGTTGTTCGTGCATTACCACCAAGTGATTCTTGTAAGATTCTTGTTAATTTTGAATCTCGATAAGGAATATGTGTTTTATTGCCATCAGCTAATGCTGATATAACATTACCAAGAGCTGATAATGATTTATTTATATTTTTTGCTTCATCTAATACAGTTCCTTCTGCTCCAGTTTTTGATACTTTCTCCGATCCAGCCAAATCAACAAGATATAATTTACCAGATAATTTCTTTTGATTTTCTAAATTTTCTTGCTTAACGTTAATAAGAAATACTGAATGGGAACGTGATGAATGCTCATTCATGTCTAAAATAATTCATAATTATAAGTAAATACAATAGATAATTATCTAAGTAAAAAATTTGATATTTATCACCACAAATATAAAAAAAACAATTAAAATAAAAACCACTTACTTGTAACTGCTATATGTCGGTTAGCTTTTCCTTCTTCAATTACTTCAAATACATCTTCTGGACTTGATACAAAACGTTCTGTAGCTCCTTTAACATATGGTACACGATTTTTATCTTCATGTACGCTTAAATTAACTTTTGATACATCAAGTAAATCACGTATTTTATCCATATAAATTTCATAATATGATACTTTTATATGAAATTCTAAATTCATTTCCATTGCATAAATATGATTAAATATATCATTAACAATACGTGGAATTATTCCTTGTTTACTTGGATCACCAATAACACCTTCCATTGTATGAGTTTTACCAGATGATGTTTGACCATATGCAAATATTGTACCATTATATCCAGCCAATACATCAGATACAATTGATTTTGCTGCCTCATTATAAACTTTCTCTTGTGATGCATTTGGTTTAAATACTTTATCAAATAAATATACTTTGCCCTAATTTAATAAAAAAAAAAGAAAGAAAGAAAACAAATAATTGTGAAACAATGAAAATTTAAATATTAAATTAATTTTAAATTTTAAAATAAACATTTCATTACATTTGTTTTTTTTTCCTTTTTTAAATCAGGAAAAAAGCATACACAAATTGATTACTTTAGAAAATGCAATCAAAAATGCAAAAAAAAAAATATATATACATATGTATGTATCTTTTTTCCAAGAGTTTCAATTCAATTTAATTTTTTTTTTCTTTTGTGTCATCATTTTTCTAATAAAATATCATCAGTAGTTTTTCAAGAGCTCTTCAATTTTTCTTCTCTCGGTAATATTTTGTACATACACACATATCCGTATGAATTAAAAATTAGAAAGAAAAAAAATAAATAAAACATTGTCATTTATAAAATAGATTTTATTTTTGAATCAGATTTTCTATACTCAATTCCTCATTTTAATCATTCAAAAGCAAAATTCTTTGTAGAAACTTTTTTTTTTTAATAAAGTTTTGATAAAATAAACGTGATTGTGTTGAAAAATGAATTCTACAATGGATCTCATAAAATACAATTTCATACTGACTTTGAAAAGCTTTCATTGGTTTTTTTTTGTTTTAATTTTTTCATAATTTGAATAAATTCCAACCCAATTACCCGGAAACTCGAATAACCAATATGATCATCAGTTGTTTTAATTTAATTTTTCACTTCACACTTTCATTTAGAATTTATTTTTAAAAAATGAGTCATTTTGGCATTGTTTAAACTGAACTATGTAAAGTTAGATGTGAAATTTAAGCTACATATATTCATTTGATGAGTAAATATTAGAAATTGTCTAAAAGTTTGAAAATGTGACTTAAGTAATTTTTTTTTTAAATAAAAAACAATCTATTCCTCTTGAATATTATTATTTACAATACAAACAGCATACATATAAGTAGGTAATTGAAGTTTTTCTTTTCAGACGATCTTCTTTTAATTAAATTTAAACCCTTTTATCAAATACTAATAATGTTTTTCACAATATCTTGTTTATTTTATTTTTATTTTTTCTCTGTTATTATTATCGAAATGCAAATAAAATAAAACAAGTTTTAAAACTTTTAAAATGTTATTATTTGAATAAGTAATTATAAATGTAAACAAATTCTAATAAAATTATAAACTTAGTTTTCTTGAAAAAATAAATAATAAATAACAAAATAAATACATTTCCAGATGCATTAAAATTGACATGTGTCTTTCTCTTGTTGAATACAATACAAGTATTTTCATCTTTTTTACAATTACGTCTACAAAATAATCGAAAATTTCAATTACAGAAAATAAATAATAGGATAATATCAATATGTTAAATATTTTTACTTTTTTTTTTTTTCATTTTCTTAAAAAAATTAATATTTTTTTTAATAGGAAAAAAAAATTAGAATTAATAAAAAATTAGAACGCTGACCATAAGAAGTATATGTATGTACCTAAAACCAACTACACAAAATATCATGTCAGTCCGGTCATATGAATAAAAATTCGTTCTTTACCAACGAATTTAATGGTTCGCATTCCACTTTAAACTTCAGTTGCATGTATTACAGAAAAACGGTCTAGAAAACTCAAGGTAAATTGAGTAGGCTCCTGACCTACGAAAAAAAAACACAATGATTGAATTTTAAATGATTTCTTTGTAGAAATGGGATACTAATGTCTTTTTGTTTTCTTCCTCAAAAGCAGCTTCAATAGAAAGTACAAAACTCAAACAAACTTTCCAACACATTTTTCTTTGCAATTTTATAAGCAATCTTCTCGAAGAATTCACACTTTCTTTAATTAATTCAACTGTTTTTCTTTTTTTTTTATTTGAAAAAATTATAACGATAGCCGGTTTAAAAATTTTTATATTTCCAAGCAGCCAAAAAAAAAAAAATTAAAGACCAGTAAGACAATTATTACCAACGAAAATGGTTATTGAATAACATTTTCAATACAAAAAAAAAATTTTAAGAAAAACATCAACAGACAACAATGAAAACATGATTTAACTATTAAATCGACAATTAACAACAGACTCGATAGTTTTTCACATTAAAAACCACCATTCTTTATTTTTTTTTTCCAATTATTTTTTTTTTCTGTGAAATTCTCTTGAAAATCATAACTTTATGTTTAAGCATAAAATTCTTTTATATATTTTTCAACATTTTAACGATGTTAACTGCATTGTTTTAGTAATAATTAAAATGGTTAGTAAATAAAATGAATAAAAGTAGAAATTTATAAGACCAAAAATAATAAAAATTACTGTTAATAATTATAGAACTGGAACGTGTATGATATTGGCGCATTTTAAAAGCAAAAAAAAAAAAAAAATCAACAGTCAATGAAGATTTTTAGCTTTTATAGCTTATCTTTTTTATTTATTTAATATAGGTATGTATGTTCAGTTTGTAATATAATATGCTGTTGTGTTGTGGTGATTAAATGAAACAGAGATTAAATTAATAAGTAATTAAAACGACACAAAATGATGATTATTATTTTTAAAAAATTCATTTGGTCATGTAATAATAATTTCATTTCTTCTTTCTTTACTTTTCTTTTTTTAATTAAATAAAAAAAAAACCGTTTTTAAATCTGTAGTTCATTTAAATAGCAATAAAGGTGTAGATATTAATTTGTATTATGGATACATAAAAAATGTAAGAATTTACGCAAATGAGAATGATAATTTGCATTAAGATATCAAACGTACCTAAAAATACAAAACAAACAAAAATAAAATCTGTAATTATGTGTATTATATTTAGAAAAAGGAAAAGTATCGAGAAATTATACAAAAAATACAAGAATCCTTATATAAACAAAATGAAAATTAACAATTCGTTCTCCTTTTAAATATTGAAAAACAACTCCCACCACCCCCTCCTCACATTACAGTGACAACCTTTAATCATACTTTCAATTTATAAATTCTTTTCTGATCTAGTGGTTTCTTATTTGACTCAAATTTTTTTTACAAAAATATATGGCAAACTACTTTTTGTGTATTTTAACCCTATAACTTTTGTCTTAGTAAACGTATTTAAATCATTCAAAATTTATTAAGTAGGAAACCTTTGAAAGATAATACATACTAGCAAAATTTCAACTTCCTAGTCCCACGGGAACATACTTTTTTTTACATTTTTACATTTATAGCATTAAAATTGATGAGCGTGACTTTTTTGTTTTGGGCCCTGTTATTCACGCCCTATTTGCAGGTATCTTTTTCGTGTCAAAAGAAGTTTTGTAGTAAATGACGAGAAGATTACCGTACAGAAATTTCAAGTCAATCACAGGATCACAGGATCCAGAAATATTTGAATTTGAAAACGAATTTTTGACGAAAATTTCTTAAAATAGAATCAACTGTTTAATAAAATCAATAATCAACAAAACAAAAATATATCCTTCTAATTTGTCAAAATGTTACCTATTTATACCATGGTCAATATGTACATACATACATACATATATACATAATATTCAATGTAAACAGTAAAATGGTCAAACCAAACAAACAAAAACCATCCTTTTGAAAATAAATGAAAATGAAAAAAATAAAAGTTAAGAAATTCACCATTAAGAATTTCAAGTTGAATTTCATCCCCCCTCAGTATTCTAATACAATATTCCTGGCATACCTATCCTACCTTTGTATAAATGTTACCTATAACTGGAAATGTTTATGGGCTTTGCACATGTCACCAAAGGTAAAGTTTATTATTATTTTGTATGTGTGTTATTTTTTTTTTCATTTAAATATAAAATGAATAATGGGATAATTGCATTTTATCGATCGCATTTATTATTTATATGTACGAATATAAGTAATTTTCTTTTATTGTTTTCATTTCTTTTTCTCTATTTTGTTACCTTTTTTTTTTGTGCAAACATAAGACATATGAATGTAAGGAAATAAACAATAAATATAATGTATAGTACATAATATATAGTACAAATCATATAGGTATCTATGTATGTATGTATGAATATCTTATAAGAATTTATAGTTTATTCGATAAAACTATAATCTAAAAACATAAATTTTTCCGCTATATAGTATATGTATTCACAAGTTATGTACAAAAGTATACCTAATATTTGCACTTAAATTATGACAAAAGAAAATTTCATATTTTTTTTATTATTATTATTATTTCTCTTTGATCGTTTATTCCTTTATATTATAATCTGTTATTTTTATTTTTTTGCTTAGTATGAGACCCAAATAAAAATAGCTAGACTAACATACATATATTTTTCTTGACCTCTTTGCATTATTATCATTTCATTTTATATAACTACTATACTAACATTTTAGAACATCTAATCACAAACTGGCATTATTGTATATATATTTTCTGTATTACACACACATAACATGAAACAGATACGTATGTATATTTTCTTAAAATTTATTAGATTTTTGTTTATTTTAATAAATTTTCATAAGAAAATGAAATTGCATTTTGCAAATGGCAAAAAAAAGATATTTTCTTAATTGTACACAAAGGTTGTACTTAATTTTATTTGAAAAGTAAAAAACTTAAATGAAATTTTAAAAGGGTATAGGTATGTTGATTAAATACAATATGTACATATACATACATATATACGTACATTCGATGTGCATGTATCCATGTACACAGGGTAATAAAAAATGATCTCATACTTCATAACTTTTTCTGTAATTTCAAAATTATTTAGTCATTATTTATGAAAGATTTTCACTTCATTTTTTTTTTTTTTTAATTTCTTAAAAAGTAAATTCAAATAAAATTGCATTATCATGTATTTTAAATTACATTTAACCAACATTAATATATCTACTAAAAAAATTCCATATATATAAAAAAATATATATGTATGTATATAATTATAAATCTATAAGAATAATAATTAAATCCTCAAATTCACCTCTTTTTCTTTTTCTACATATTTCTTTTCTTCTTTATTATTTTTCAGTTATTAAACTATGCCAGCTTATAGCATTGTTAAAGGTTTATGTACTCTATTGCATTGAATGGTTACAATTTTTTTTTATATTTCATTTTATTTTTTATTTTTAAATTTTGCTTGAACGATTTTTAATATTAACTTTACGAAGCAGATACATGTTCAGTTTCTTTAACTATTATTATTTAGTTTGCAACAGAAACTATAATAAAATATTTTTTTATATATACAGTCATGTGCAAAAACATAGCAATGCTAGAGTTTATTTTTTTTAACCATTTTATGGAATTTTATTAGACTGTAATTTCAAACATAAAATCTAATTCGAAGATCAGATGCCCAAGGTAAATGTCATTATTAAATTTGTAAAAGAGCATGAAAACTAACCGTAGCGATAAATTCTAAGTAGCGATGAATTGAAAATGGTCCAATTTTTTTGGAGGCTTTCTGATATGCTTATTGCTTAGTGACAACATGAGAGCGTCTGAGTTTCAAGTTAGCTTTGATGAGAAGTCTTTTTATAGTAGATGAGTCCACACTTCGGATCGCATTTTATTTGACTTAAAGACTGAAACAGATCTCTTTTTTCAGCAATAATAATAATGTTTCTGTCATCTAGCCATGTTGTTTTTCTTCCTCTGTCTCTTTTTCTGGTAAAGATTCCTGGTTTTTGCATTTACAATTATTTTAGCGGAATATCCTAGAGTGCCCTGTATGAAATTATAAATTCTGTCTTCTTGAAATAGCTTTTTTTTTAACAATCGATTTTCCATGCAGTGTTTTCTAGAATCCATTTCTTCAATGAAGTAAGTAATTAATGTGAGCTATAACTTGTTCTACATAGATAATTATGGATGTAAAGGCTTCACTTTAAATAAAAATGTTTAGATAGTTTTGTTCAGTACTCTCTACTAATACTATCAAAATATATTCTTTCTACTTTTGAAATAAATATTCAAAAAACTACAGCACTGTTATTTTTTTGCACATGACTGTAGTAGATATATTCACAAATTTTTGATTTCAATGATCTTTTTTTCTCTTGTTTTATTTATTTAAGTATAACCCGAAACTTATAATGAAAATTGAAGAAAAACTGAATATTAAAAAAAATAATAAATAAATAAATAAATTGCTTTTGTTTTCGTTGTTGTATTTGTGGGAGAGTTTTAACATCTTTTAGGTCAATTGATATTTTTCCAAAAAAAGAGTAGATAAATAATCGTATATATATTCCATAAACGAATTTGTATTTTATTAATTTATGATAATCAAGAAAAATTCTTTTCTGATGATTTATTTTTTTATTTTTATTTTTTAACAATCTAAAAACGCAACCTCATTTATAAAAAATAACTGTAATAAAATGCATCTACATAGGTATTTCCTTGAAATTTTTCATTATTTTATTTCTTTAATTTCCCATTAATTGACAAAAGGTACGTAAAAATTGCATTTTTTACATTCTTTAATTAATTTAATTGTAGAAAAATGATCAAAGATTAAGATCATAATAAAAATAACATGTTACTTCTACTTCAATTTATTTAAAAATATTTACATAAAAAATTTCCAAAATATTCCAAATAGAAAAAAAAACTGTTATATATTATATACCTACTGGAGTTAAACTATGATGTTACATTGAAAACAAGGTCATATAATAAACAAAATGTAAAAAATAAATAATTCGTTCCTAATGCCCACCAGATAGATTTTTATTTTTGAGTCTGCGTAAAATAAATTTATTGTTCGCAATATTATTTCACAATAATTGAAAAATATTTAAATAAAAAAAAAATACTGATTTTTTTCTACATTTTTTTTTTTTTTTTTGAATCATCAAGATAGGTAGAACAAATAAAAAATAGTTTTTCATTTAAAATATTCTTAGCACCTTGATAGTTACAACAAAATTAAGTACCTAATTTTGTCATTGTAAATTAACATTTTGATTAAAATAAAAAGATATTCCATCATCATCGTCATTTATACCAATAGTTGAAAATCTAACTTTTTTAATAAGTACAATATACATACATATGTATAAACATTATCTTTAATTAAAAATTATATTGCATGTAAACTAGCAAGATTAAGTTGATGTTAACCAAAACGTGATATACATAAGTACAAGAGAGTAGATAGTAAAAATAAATAATTACTAAAAACACAACAATGGTTTGTTAATATGCCTATCCCATCATGTAAAACAATTTACCTACACAATAATTTCTATTTTACGTGTGTTTTAATCATAACTACCAAGGTATGTAATTTTTGTTTGATATCTAAAACAAAACAATAACAGCAACAACAACAAAAATCCATCAATATTTTTCTATTATTATTTATGTTTCTTCATTCATTTTCATATGAACTCTCTACAACGTTTTCATGTTTCGAATACAACGCTTTTCCATTCCATATATCATTTCTGTATTTACAAAAACATTAATAAAAAATAACTTAGTTAATATATTTTGTAAAAAAGTATAAAAGTATTCAAATTTGAATATTCAACTCCCACCGTGAAATAAGGAAATAAAAAAATAAAAAAAGCAAAAATATGAATGTATGAATTTCTATGTATCATATTATGTACATAATCATATATTGTGTTGTAAAAACTCTACTCAATTTAATAGCTAGTACAGAATGAGTCATATTCCATCTATAGATAGATAGATATATAGCTTTCATCAGACTTCAGTCTTTCGTACTTGCTATATCATATTAATGCCACTACTAACTTCTAGAGAAGGCAAGCTCTACTGGATGAGATATTGGTTGACTTTTAGAGTTTTGACTGAATTGTGAATTTATTTTAATTTAATTCTTTTGCTTGTTTTACTCAAAAAACACAATAAGTCATTCTATAAATGTTGGAAAAATAAAATAGAATATAAATAAAATAATGAACATGTTCGTCGTCGTCATCACGGGGTCGGCAAACATCTAATTTCGTATAAAAATAATTATGAAAAGAAAATGTAAATTATGATCTCTTAAGAAAGCACACTTTTTTAAGACAAAAAAAAAAAATAAAAACTTGGAAAAAAATGTGCCAAGTGATTGCTCTTTCTCAAATGAAACAAAAGTAGCACCAGAAGAAATCATGTTTTATTTCTTCTTAATAAGTCGTCTTCAAAAAAAAAAAAAAGAAAATCTTTTGTACCTATAGTTATTCTTTCTTCTATTTGCATTTTGTATGACTTTTTTGTCACTATTATTATTATTATTGTCCCTTCAAGCTTTGCAGGTGTACATACTCAAAATACTTATGTATATGCATACAAAAGTACATTATTTTTTTTACTTTATAAAGAATTTAATCGATTTTTTTCATGCCTTCGAGGAGTCATATTCTCTCTATAGCTATTGCATATGTATTTGCGTACTTCTTAATGTATATATATATAAAAAAAGAGTAAAATTAAAACAAAAATTAATTAAAAATTAAGTAAAATTTTAATTTAGAAAAAAAAAAAAGCATAAATCACTTACCGCTATTGAAATACAATTTTCTTCTGTGCTATTTGGAAATTTAACAATAAATTTAGAACCAGCTTTTTCTTCGCTATCATTAAGTGGTCTGAAACGACAGACAACTTTGATACTATCCTCTGCAGGTATTTCACGTTCCACCGACATTTTTACTTTATTTATTGGAAATTCTTCTCTCCTTCTGATGTATGTAATTTATTCGTTTTAAAATTAATGGCAAGATTTTATAATTTAATTTTCTACTTTCTTTCTTTTATTTTCAATTTTTTTTTTTAATTATATTAACACCAAATTAATAATTGAATTTTTTTAACACGACACGCACAGTTGAACTTTTAATAAGTTATGTAAAAAATAAAATAAAATAATAAAATAAAAGTGAGAAAAAATGAAATGGAAAAATAAGAACTATTTTATTTAAAAAAAAAAAAATGTTTAAATTATTGAATGCACACTTTAAAAATTATTATATTCCAAATAATATTGGAAATTTAAAAAAAATTTTATGATTTTTACTAAAATTTTCACAATGCATTTGTCAAATCAAAAAAACTTTTGGCTGAACCCGAATTCTCATAATCACTTACTATTCGGCCATATTGAATGAACGTACAACATCGCATTCAAGAAGTCCAAAGAAAAAAAAAGTTTTAAAAATCGATAATGTTCGAAAATTACGAGACTCGATGTATGACAAGTTAAATCAAAAAAATGAAATGAGTGTCGAAGTTTGGCTGAAAAGTGTCGAATTTTACCAGCTTGCCAGATACGACAAACAAAATACGCCTTTTTGAGAAAAATTTTAATTAAAATAAATTTAAAATTATTTCAAAAAGGTTTAATTTTCCTAGTTTTTTTTTAGAAGAGCTTATTGATCCCTTTACTCTTTAATTTACAACAGTTGAATTTGAAATGAAGTATGTTCCAAAGAATGGTTTAATTACGATGGAATTACCTAAATGTCAAAAAGGATAACCCGCCAAAAAAAAAAAAGTACTGAAACCAAATCTATTGAATTTGTAAACAAAACATCATGGCTCAAGAAAGTGAAATAAATTCTCGTTTACCATGGTAAATTAGTTAAATCTATTTAAATTATAGTTTTATTATAATTTTTTTATTATTTCAGGGTTGAAAAATATAGACCAAGTACATTGAATGATTTAATTTCACATGAAGAAATCATTGCAACAAGTAAGAAATACTCCTGAGATGACTCCTTTTGTTTTTATTCAACTAAAAGATTTTTTTTTCTTTTTTTTTTTTGTGAATTTAAGTAAATAGATTCATAGCAGAAAAACAATTACCGCATCTTTTGTTTTATGGTCCACCAGGAACTGGTAAAACAAGTACAATATTAGCATGTGCAAAACAATTATATTCTCCAACACAATTTAAATCCATGGTATTAGAATTGAATGCATCTGATGATCGTGGTATTGGTATTGTTCGAGGGCAAATATTAAATTTTGCATCAACAAGAACAATTTTCAGTGGAAATTATAAATTAATTATTTTGGATGAAGCTGATGCAATGACAAATGATGCACAGAATGCTTTAAGGCGAAGTAAGTTTTATTAAATTACAATTTTTATTCGATTAAAGAAAAAAACAAAAACATTGATTTACAATTTTTTACCACAGTTATCGAGAAATATACTGAAAATGTTAGATTCTGCATTATTTGTAATTATTTAAGTAAAATAATTCCTGCATTACAATCACGTTGTACACGTTTTCGTTTTGCACCATTATCACCAAAACAAATTTTACCACGTCTAGAGATAATAATTAAAGCCGAAAAGTAAGTTGAGTAACTATAAATTTGTTTAATTAAATTGATCAACCTTTAAATTTACAAAAAAAAATCTTGAACATCCTTTTTTCCAAGATACTAAAAGTGAATTTATATTTCCATTTTCTTTGTATTCCTCAGTAATTTCTATAAATTTTTAATTAGAGTTTAATAATTGTATTTTGTCAACAAAAAAAAGTAATTAAATTTCATATTATGTAAATTTTTTTGTTAGTGTTGAAGTAACTGAAGATGGGAAAGAGGCTTTAATGACACTAGCAAAGGGTGATATGCGTAAAGTATTGAATGTTTTACAAAGTACTTCACTAGCCTTTAGAATTGTTAATGAGGATAATGTGTACACTTGTGTTGGCCATCCATTACGAAAGGATATAGAACGAATTCTACAGCTTTTAATGTCTGCAACAGATTTCTGTGAATGTTATAATGGTAATTTCTCTAAAACACATTCAATTTTCTTTTATTGTACTTAATAATTTTCATTTCAGAAATTCAAAAAATTAAATCATTGAAAGGTCTTGCTTTAGAAGATATCATTACAGAATTACATATTTTTGTCATGAGAAGTAAGTAAATTCATTTTAAGATTTCAAACTAAAAGAAAACGTTTTTCAAATTTATTTTTTTTTCAAAACAGTTGAATTACCAATGAGCATTCTTAATAAATTAATAATTAAAATGGCAAATATTGAGGAGAGATTAGCAAAAGGCTGTACGGAAGCTCCACAATTAAGTGCTTTAATAGCAGCATTCTTCATATGTCGCGACATGGTAACATTGGATACATAAGAAAAAAGTGGAAATATGATATTTATATTTTCTCATAATTCGATTAAATAAGAAATTAATAAAAACGTCTTAAAAACACATTTTTTTAAAAAAAAAATTGCATTAATGTATAATTGAATATGATAAAAAAAAATGTTGTATGAAACAAACACCAAACAGTTATTTCCCTTAATATGAAATATTATTTTATAATTTTGCCTTAGCTGGATTTTTTCCAATGATTTTATATACAATTTTATGAGCTTCATCATAATGTGGATTAGTTGCACTTTTTACAGCTTCGAGCCATTGTTTCATTTTTGGTCGGTTTTTTAAAGGATCATAATTTGCCATTCCTATAGAAAAAGAAATTTATTAAGTGGTTAGAAATCAAATGTAAAAGAGGAAATTCTGTTTTACTTGGTTGTTCAATTTCACATGCAGCAAATATATCAGCAGCTGTTACAGAATCTGATCCAATGAATTTGGAATCTTTCAACCATATATTCTCTATAATATTCAGGACACTTTCCATATTTTTTTCCAAATTAGCGATTGTTTTTGGATTTGCTTCTTGTCCAAGGAGAATTGGTTCTAACCATTTTTTCCTAAAATACATTGCACACTGAGCTCTTGTGTTATTATGTTGCCATTCAAGATATTCATCAACTTGAGCCCTTTGATGTAGATCAGCTGGATACCATTGATTTGAAATTAACTTTTTACCATCAAGATAACTGTTTAAAAATTTAAATATACCTTCTATTCTACCTTAATATTATTTTGTAAAGTAAAATGTTTTTACCGAAGGATTGCAATACTCTCCGATAATTTAAATCCATTATCATTGATACATGGAACTTTTTGGAAACGACTGACATTCTTCTTGAACTCTTCACTTAGATGTTCGGCTAATATATAAAATAATAAATTCATCTAGAAATATAAAATCCATAGTAGGTATAAATCTTACAAACCTTTTCTTAATGCCACTGGTACTGATTCGAAGGGGATTTCATTCAATTTTAGAAGAATGTATATCGCCCTCGATGGTTGCGACAGTAGATCAAAGTAATATTTCATTTTCTCTGGATTTAATTAGTAATGATTAAAGAAAAAAGGAAATAAGTAAAAAATCAGACTTGGTAAAAATGAAAACTCAACAAGATCAAAGTACACAAAACGAATATATTACAAGGTATACACATATGTATGCAAGTATAATAAACAACTGTCGTCATGTCATTGCTTAATTACAAATTTAACGTTCCAATCAAACTTACCGCCCTTGCCGGTCCGATGGACCGCTTAAAAACAAGAGAATTCCTAGTGCTATAAGATTCCACCACTAATCCTCTCTGAAAGAAATTTTGAAATTCTTCATTAAAAAATAATGAAAAATCATTTTTAATATTTTGATACAGTTTTCGTGTTATAATCATCAAATTTTCACGAGAATCGAGAATATTTATTTTAAAAAAAAAGATTAGGTATCTAAATTCGTTTCATAGGAAAGCAGGACGTTAAATGCACCGTTCGCGAACTGAACCTAGATTTGTAAAATAATAAACGATTTTACAACAACAATTCATGTTGGCATGGGGTATTATCATTTGCTGTCAGAAGGACCAAAACTTTTACTTAACTAAAGGAGACGTTTTTTGGGGATTTTTTTTTTAATTTTAAAAACTTGTTACAAAAATTGTAGTAGATAGTAGATCCATGTTATGTCATGTTTGTCGAAAAACAATAAAAACACATACTTCGTATCATACTGTTATACTGTTTATTTTGTAGAGTTTGGTGCCGAAACTGTATTACAATACGTTATACATACATGCTACATAGTACAGTATAGTGTAGTGGACTAGTGGAGCTGTCAAAGTTAATAAATTATTTTGTATTGTTAATTTCTCAATTCATATACACCACGATTTCCTTAAATTAATTGAATTTATGTCCCAAAGATTTTCAACTGGGACGACTGGAGCAGCAGTTCAATCTTCTGTATCGCAACCTAGGTATCAAGCACCACCACAAACACCAGCAGGAACAGGAATGCGACCGTATACAACTGGAGCAAATTTTGGAGTAAGGGTTTGATCGATTTGCAGTTTTTACAATTTTTGAAATGAAATAATTACATATATGTATATTTCTTTTTATTTTGTTAGCAGAGAGGCTTTGCTCCTCCACAACAAGTTGGTAGTTCACCTTCACCCGGAACACCTAATATTCATCAACGTGCCAGTCAACCAGGTTTTCAAAGTGGCTTACGAGCTAACAGTGCTGGCGGTGGTAGTAAACGTTCTCAGGAATCACGTAATATTAATAATCAACAAGGTAAAGGTGATTATAATCCAATTAAAAAAAAGAAGAAGCTTGCCGATAAAATTTTACCTCAAAAAGTTCGTGATCTTGTCCCTGAATCACAAGCCTATATGGACTTATTGACATTTGAAAGAAAATTAGATGCAACAATTATGCGAAAGCGTCTTGATATTCAAGAAGCACTTAAAAGACCAATGAAACAGAAACGAAAACTAAGGATTTTCATATCGAATACAATTTACCCAGCCAAGGAACCATCAAAAGATCGACGTGATGGTGGTGAAGGTAGTGAAGGTTCTGTAGCATCATGGGAATTACGTGTCGAAGGACGTCTTTTAGAAGATAATAAAGGAGATCCAAATAAAATAAAACGAAAATTTTCTAGTTTCTTTAAATCGCTTGTAATTGAATTAGACAAAGATCTTTACGGTCCCGATAATCATTTAGTTGAATGGCATAGGACACATACAACTCAGGAAACTGATGGTTTTCAGGTGAAAAGACCTGGCGACCGAAATGTTCGTTGTACAATACTTTTACTTTTGGATTATCAACCATTACAATTTAAATTAGATCCACGATTAGCTCGTCTATTAGGTGTTCACACTCAGACACGTCCGGTTATAATCAGTGCACTTTGGCAATATATTAAAACGCATAAATTACAAGACGCTCATGAAAGGGAGTTCATAAATTGTGACAAATACTTAGAGCAAATATTCGGTTGCCCAAGAATGAAATTTGCTGAAATACCTCAACGTTTAAATCCCCTCCTGCATCCACCAGATCCAATTGTAATAAATCACTTCATCGAAAGTGGAGCTGAAAATAAACAGACTGCGTGCTATGATATTGATGTTGAAGTTGATGATACATTAAAAAATCAAATGAATAATTTCTTAATGAGTACAGCGAGTCAACAAGAAATTCAAGGACTTGATGCAAAGATCCATGATACTGTTGATACAATAAATCAATTAAAAACGAATCGTGAATTTTTCTTGAGTTTTGCTAAAGATCCTCAAACGTTTATTCATCGTTGGATTGTTAGTCAAACAAGAGATTTGAAGGTCTGAACGCATTTTTAAAACTTTTTTTTTGTGTCTCTTTTCAATAAAAGCTTCAATTTTTGTTTTGTATTTTACAGACAATGACTGACGTTGTTGGTAATCCCGAAGAGGAACGAAGATCAGAGTTTTATTATCAACCATGGGCACAAGAAGCAGTATCACGGTACTTTTTCACAAAAGTCAATCAGAAACGTGCTGAATTAGAACAAGCTTTAGGCATTCGTAATTCTTAAGTTAACTTTTTTTTTATCAATTATTGTTCTCTGTCTTTCTTGGTTTTTTAAAGATTTATTTAAAAAAAAAAAATTGAAATAGACTTAAATTTAATTATAAAATAATTTTTAATCTCAACAAAATATTTCTTATACATAGACATTTATATTTAATAATAAAAAAAGATTAAATTTTAAAACAAACAAAACTATTGAGTGTCATTGAACTAAAAATGGAAAGGCAGCTTGTAATTCAGATTTAGTTGTACAATTTGATATCTCTGGTAAAACAGCTAAAAGATGTCTTAAGTAGATTTGTAAGCGTTGACGTCTTTCTTCAACAAAAGCAATATCCTGGAAAATTGTTGAAAAAATAACACACAATCAAAAGAAATTACTATATACGTGGGTGTTTCAAGAATGTATGTATTGAAGCTATATCAGTGTATACTAACCATATTTCCAATCTTTTTCTTTGGTGGAAAATCTAAAGCTTTGATTAAAGCATTATTTTTCTTAACTTTTTGGTGTAATTTATAAAATTCACTATATCTTCGTAAAACAACCCATGTATCTGAACTATTTGTAAAATTTATATAAATTTCATATGCATAATAGGGTTTTGTTCCCGATTTAATGAGATTCGCACGTGGAATGCTTACAAGAAATTGCCAATTTTCATTGCCTGATGAATGGTTCATTAGACGATGTAATCGACGATTTTCTCTAAAATAAAAATATATTATTTTCATTAAAAATGGAACTACATATTGATATGTATCAATTTTTTAAATGTATATTTACAAACTTAGTTCAGCAACTCTAGCCTCTAAAAAAACACACTTCTCTGTCACTTCTTTTAACTTTTGTTCCATTTGATTCAGATTCATTTTACTTGATGCTGAACAAATTGAGCTACGTAGAGAACTTTGCCGACTAAAATACGATGAAGATTCACTTGATATATCTGAAGTTATAGAAATATTATTTACAGATGGTGATAGAACTTTTAGAATATTCTCTTCATCCAATAAATGTGTATTAGTACTACTATTTGCTTCACTATTTCGCCTTTGTGTAATATCAAAGTGTTCTAAAACATCAACAGCTGAATCTTCTGATCCGGCAGTTAGACTATGTCCTATAGCAGCAATATCATCATTATCACCATTAATGTTGCATATTTCTTCTTCAATTGCCGTATCAAGTGTTTCTATATAATTTCTATTTTGTTCTTTGGCATCATCTAACGACACAATTTGTCTTTTTACAGCCGTTTTCTTTTTTGATGGACCAACAGGTGCTGGTGCAAAAATAATTGGCTCAGTCTTTTTAACACCAGTTCTTGTTACATTTATATCTGGTGTATCAACTGCAACTGCAAATAATATTGAACTTAATCCTGCTGCCATCGATGGTAGAAGGTTACTTGATTCTTTATTCAACATCAATGACCATGGTTCAAAAATTGATGATAAAGTTGGATCACTAAGCCACATTAAAACGTATCTTTCCAAAGAACGTTCATTGAATGCTGCTCTTATTAAAGCTTTTGTTTTTCCACGAGGCGTCCAAACCTGAAATAATAACAAAGAAAATTGTTTTTACTTGTTGAACTTTAATGACTCAAGGTCAAGGGTAGTAGAAATTTAATAGCATTACATTTCGTAAACCTTCAAAACGTTCTTTCTCGTGATTTGTTAAATGCTTTTGACAAAATTCCCAAAAATTTGGTTGACTGACATTATGTCCAGATACCATTTCTTGGACATTTTTCAAAACAGAAAATTGTGGTGCTTTAATACCATATGAAACCGCTTCTTCCCATGCATCGCAAAGTTTCACAATTAAATCATCCTCTTCCGTAGCTAATTTCGTTGTACCACCGTATTTTTGTTGACACTGTTTCACTGTTGTTATCAAGTTATTAAAAACTGATTTATATTTCCCCCCTTTATCAATAGCAGTTGAATCATCGTGCGATGATAATTCTTCATTCATTTTTTCCAAATAAAAAGGATGATATTTTTTCGCCAGGTGATACATCTGCTTATTAAATCATTGTTTAATATTGACCTAAAATTTATGTAAAACTTCCTTTACTTTTAACTTCTGGAAATATAAATGTCAACAATGAAAATTATTTAAATAAACAATAATTTTGAACATTTACTTACCTTTGTGATTGGGAAGTAAACAATCTCTCAGCTATCATGTGTTCAAGGCAATTTGTCATTCGACATTCACTCATTATACGAGTTTATACGGTAAAAAATAATTCGAATTAAATACGAATAATGAATTTAATTGGGAGTACGGTATAAACGGGTAAAATTTGGAATTGGGATTAACATAATACATGAAGACGTTGATACACGTATAGTATACATGTTTTCCTTCTTCCTTCTTCACTCTACAATTCTCACCATAAAAATTAGAATCCGCCATATTGCATTTTACGCTACACATACATACACAAAAATTTGGATTAAACCAAAATAAATTGGGTTTAAACCAAAATCCAAATTAACGTGTTTATACAAAATGAAATATAGAGTAGAACAAAAACCGAATTAAAATTGGATTACGTACAAACCTTTACAATGATCATTGACAACAAAATAGCTGAGACATCATTTTTCTTTCCTGAAACCAATCACAAAGGTAAGTAAATGTTCAAAATTATTGTTTATTTAAATAATTTTCATTGTTGACATTTATATTTCCAGAAGTTAAAAGTAAAGGAAGTTTTACATAAATTTTAGGTCAATATTAAACAATGATTTAATAAGCAGATGTATCACCTGGCGAAAAAATATCATCCTTTTTATTTGGAAAAAATGAATGAAGAATTATCATCGCACGATGATTCAACTGCTATTGATAAAGGGGGGAAATATAAATCAGTTTTTAATAACTTGATAACAACAGTGAAACAGTGTCAACAAAAATACGGTGGTACAACGAAATTAGCTACGGAAGAGGATGATTTAATTGTGAAACTTTGCGATGCATGGGAAGAAGCGGTTTCATATGGTATTAAAGCACCACAATTTTCTGTTTTGAAAAATGTCCAAGAAATGGTATCTGGACATAATGTCAGTCAACCAAATTTTTGGGAATTTTGTCAAAAGCATTTAACAAATCACGAGAAAGAACGTTTTGAAGGTTTACGAAATGTAATGCTATTAAATTTCTACTACCCTTGACCTTGAGTCATTAAAGTTCAACAAGTAAAAACAATTTTCTTTGTTATTATTTCAGGTTTGGACGCCTCGTGGAAAAACAAAAGCTTTAATAAGAGCAGCATTCAATGAACGTTCTTTGGAAAGATACGTTTTAATGTGGCTTAGTGATCCAACTTTATCATCAATTTTTGAACCATGGTCATTGATGTTGAATAAAGAATCAAGTAACCTTCTACCATCGATGGCAGCAGGATTAAGTTCAATATTATTTGCAGTTGCAGTTGATACACCAGATATAAATGTAACAAGAACTGGTGTTAAAAAGACTGAGCCAATTATTTTTGCACCAGCACCTGTTGGTCCATCAAAAAAGAAAACGGCTGTAAAAAGACAAATTGTGTCGTTAGATGATGCCAAAGAACAAAATAGAAATTATATAGAAACACTTGATACGGCAATTGAAGAAGAAATATGCAACATTAATGGTGATAATGATGATATTGCTGCTATAGGACATAGTCTAACTGCCGGATCAGAAGATTCAGCTGTTGATGTTTTAGAACACTTTGATATTACACAAAGGCGAAATAGTGAAGCAAATAGTAGTACTAATACACATTTATTGGATGAAGAGAATATTCTAAAAGTTCTATCACCATCTGTAAATAATATTTCTATAACTTCAGATATATCAAGTGAATCTTCATCGTATTTTAGTCGGCAAAGTTCTCTACGTAGCTCAATTTGTTCAGCATCAAGTAAAATGAATCTGAATCAAATGGAACAAAAGTTAAAAGAAGTGACAGAGAAGTGTGTTTTTTTAGAGGCTAGAGTTGCTGAACTAAGTTTGTAAATATACATTTAAAAAATTGATACATATCAATATGTAGTTCCATTTTTAATGAAAATAATATATTTTTATTTTAGAGAAAATCGTCGATTACATCGTCTAATGAACCATTCATCAGGCAATGAAAATTGGCAATTTCTTGTAAGCATTCCACGTGCGAATCTCATTAAATCGGGAACAAAACCCTATTATGCATATGAAATTTATATAAATTTTACAAATAGTTCAGATACATGGGTTGTTTTACGAAGATATAGTGAATTTTATAAATTACACCAAAAAGTTAAGAAAAATAATGCTTTAATCAAAGCTTTAGATTTTCCACCAAAGAAAAAGATTGGAAATATGGTTAGTATACACTGATATAGCTTCAATACATACATTCTTGAAACACCCACGTATATAGTAATTTCTTTTGATTGTGTGTTATTTTTTCAACAATTTTCCAGGATATTGCTTTTGTTGAAGAAAGACGTCAACGCTTACAAATCTACTTAAGACATCTTTTAGCTGTTTTACCAGAGATATCAAATTGTACAACTAAATCTGAATTACAAGCTGCCTTTCCATTTTTAGTTCAATGACACTCAATAGTTTTGTTTGTTTTAAAATTTAATCTTTTTTTATTATTAAATATAAATGTCTATGTATAAGAAATATTTTGTTGAGATTAAAAATTATTTTATAATTAAATTTAAGTCTATTTCAATTTTTTTTTTTTAAATAAATCTTTAAAAAACCAAGAAAGACAGAGAACAATAATTGATAAAAAAAAAGTTAACTTAAGAATTACGAATGCCTAAAGCTTGTTCTAATTCAGCACGTTTCTGATTGACTTTTGTGAAAAAGTACCGTGATACTGCTTCTTGTGCCCATGGTTGATAATAAAACTCTGATCTTCGTTCCTCTTCGGGATTACCAACAACGTCAGTCATTGTCTGTAAAATACAAAACAAAAATTGAAGCTTTTATTGAAAAGAGACACAAAAAAAAAGTTTTAAAAATGCGTTCAGACCTTCAAATCTCTTGTTTGACTAACAATCCAACGATGAATAAACGTTTGAGGATCTTTAGCAAAACTCAAGAAAAATTCACGATTCGTTTTTAATTGATTTATTGTATCAACAGTATCATGGATCTTTGCATCAAGTCCTTGAATTTCTTGTTGACTCGCTGTACTCATTAAGAAATTATTCATTTGATTTTTTAATGTATCATCAACTTCAACATCAATATCATAGCACGCAGTCTGTTTATTTTCAGCTCCACTTTCGATGAAGTGATTTATTACAATTGGATCTGGTGGATGCAGGAGGGGATTTAAACGTTGAGGTATTTCAGCAAATTTCATTCTTGGGCAACCGAATATTTGCTCTAAGTATTTGTCACAATTTATGAACTCCCTTTCATGAGCGTCTTGTAATTTATGCGTTTTAATATATTGCCAAAGTGCACTGATTATAACCGGACGTGTCTGAGTGTGAACACCTAATAGACGAGCTAATCGTGGATCTAATTTAAATTGTAATGGTTGATAATCCAAAAGTAAAAGTATTGTACAACGAACATTTCGGTCGCCAGGTCTTTTCACCTGAAAACCATCAGTTTCCTGAGTTGTATGTGTCCTATGCCATTCAACTAAATGATTATCGGGACCGTAAAGATCTTTGTCTAATTCAATTACAAGCGATTTAAAGAAACTAGAAAATTTTCGTTTTATTTTATTTGGATCTCCTTTATTATCTTCTAAAAGACGTCCTTCGACACGTAATTCCCATGATGCTACAGAACCTTCACTACCTTCACCACCATCACGTCGATCTTTTGATGGTTCCTTGGCTGGGTAAATTGTATTCGATATGAAAATCCTTAGTTTTCGTTTCTGTTTCATTGGTCTTTTAAGTGCTTCTTGAATATCAAGACGCTTTCGCATAATTGTTGCATCTAATTTTCTTTCAAATGTCAATAAGTCCATATAGGCTTGTGATTCAGGGACAAGATCACGAACTTTTTGAGGTAAAATTTTATCGGCAAGCTTCTTCTTTTTTTTAATTGGATTATAATCACCTTTACCTTGTTGATTATTAATATTACGTGATTCCTGAGAACGTTTACTACCACCGCCAGCACTGTTAGCTCGTAAGCCACTTTGAAAACCTGGTTGACTGGCACGTTGATGAATATTAGGTGTTCCGGGTGAAGGTGAACTACCAACTTGTTGTGGAGGAGCAAAGCCTCTCTGCTAACAAAATAAAAAGAAATATACATATATGTAATTATTTCATTTCAAAAATTGTAAAAACTGCAAATCGATCAAACCCTTACTCCAAAATTTGCTCCAGTTGTATACGGTCGCATTCCTGTTCCTGCTGGTGTTTGTGGTGGTGCTTGATACCTAGGTTGCGATACAGAAGATTGAACTGCTGCTCCAGTCGTCCCAGTTGAAAATCTTTGGGACATAAATTCAATTAATTTAAGGAAATCGTGGTGTATATGAATTGAGAAATTAACAATACAAAATAATTTATTAACTTTGACAGCTCCACTAGTCCACTACACTATACTGTACTATGTAGCATGTATGTATAACGTATTGTAATACAGTTTCGGCACCAAACTCTACAAAATAAACAGTATAACAGTATGATACGAAGTATGTGTTTTTATTGTTTTTCGACAAACATGACATAACATGGATCTACTATCTACTACAATTTTTGTAACAAGTTTTTAAAATTAAAAAAAAAATCCCCAAAAAACGTCTCCTTTAGTTAAGTAAAAGTTTTGGTCCTTCTGACAGCAAATGATAATACCCCATGCCAACATGAATTGTTGTTGTAAAATCGTTTATTATTTTACAAATCTAGGTTCAGTTCGCGAACGGTGCATTTAACGTCCTGCTTTCCTATGAAACGAATTTAGATACCTAATCTTTTTTTTTAAATAAATATTCTCGATTCTCGTGAAAATTTGATGATTATAACACGAAAACTGTATCAAAATATTAAAAATGATTTTTCATTATTTTTTAATGAAGAATTTCAAAATTTCTTTCAGAGAGGATTAGTGGTGGAATCTTATAGCACTAGGAATTCTCTTGTTTTTAAGCGGTCCATCGGACCGGCAAGGGCGGTAAGTTTGATTGGAACGTTAAATTTGTAATTAAGCAATGACATGACGACAGTTGTTTATTATACTTGCATACATATGTGTATACCTTGTAATATATTCGTTTTGTGTACTTTGATCTTGTTGAGTTTTCATTTTTACCAAGTCTGATTTTTTACTTATTTCCTTTTTTCTTTAATCATTACTAATTAAATCCAGAGAAAATGAAATATTACTTTGATCTACTGTCGCAACCATCGAGGGCGATATACATTCTTCTAAAATTGAATGAAATCCCCTTCGAATCAGTACCAGTGGCATTAAGAAAAGGTTTGTAAGATTTATACCTACTATGGATTTTATATTTCTAGATGAATTTATTATTTTATGAATATCTTGAATGGCATCATAATAACACAAGATATGTATTTTATAAAGAAATGGATAGAACCAACTCTTATAGTTAAACAAGCAAAGGCTGATATAATTGCTGAATTGAATAAAAACATGGAAAATAGAAAATAAATATTTGGTTGAAAGATTCCAAATTAATTTGGATCGAATTCAGTAACTGTTGCCGATTTAATTGCTGCTTGTGAAATAGAAGAGCTAAGTAAAAAATTAATAAATTTTGTATTTTAATTTTTTTAATAAATTTTTAATAAACTTTATTTTTGTTTTTA
Source organism: Bombylius discolor (assembly GCA_939192795.1). Taxonomy (NCBI): domain Eukaryota; kingdom Metazoa; phylum Arthropoda; class Insecta; order Diptera; family Bombyliidae; genus Bombylius; species Bombylius discolor. Next base: position 39,572,474 of record OW584240.1, read on the forward strand.
CAGAAATAACAAATTATGATTCTTTTCAAAATAGACCGATAATGTAACAATGGCTGGAAGATGTAAAAAGTGCAACGAATTCACATTATGATGAAGCTGATAAATTGGTTTAAAAATCATTGAAAAAAATTCAGCTAAGACTGCAAAACTATTATTACCCTAAATAGGTTTTCAAATTGTTGAAGGTTTAAAAAAAATTATTTTCTGTGAAATTTAAATGTCGATCAGAAAAAATAAATCTTAGAAATTTTTTTCTTCTTTCATACTAAATTTTTATTTGTAATAATATTCAAATTATAAAAATTTTATAGTTATTATGAAACTAGTAATAGCTACGCCATACATTTTTCTTTTTTATTTTTTTTTAATATGTTCTAGTGTATTGTACAAAAATTTTGATTTCTTTTTTATATATTTTATTTTTTTTTATTTTTTTTTTTACAGTTATGATTTGTTTTTAAACTTTATTATTTTTTTTAAGTATAAAAATATTTTATTTAATTTTTTTGTTTTTCTTCAAAATTATACACAATTTCCGTTTTCGTTTTACTTTTTTTTTTCCTTATCTGTTAAATTTCCACTAAATATTTTTTTTTTATTTTCTTAATTATAAATGTATAATTTAATCAACGTCCTTTTCGATTGGCAGCTTTTTATTTTCATTTACATTTCTAAATTAAATTATTGTTTATTTTTTTGTTTTCCTGCTCTTATCCTTTTTTAAAAATAAAATGTGTAAAAAATTAAATTTTAAATTACTTTTCTTCCTTGAATTGCGAAAATAAAAAATTAAAAAGATAGAAGAAAAAAAAACAGTTTTTTTTTTTTGCTTTAAAATTTTAAAATTATGGTTGTTATTTTTTTCTAGCACGAAATGTTTTTGTTTTTTAAAACTCTTAAATGCACTTAGTGTTGGACAATAGTATGAAAATGAAAAACAGAAGAAAAAAAAATGAAAACAACAGCTTCAAAGATATGTATGATTTTTAAATTGCGTGTTAAAGTTATTTTGAATAAAAAAAAAAGCCAATAAAATGTAGGAACTTGACTTTTTAATATTTGTATAAATATTTGAAAAAATATTTTTCTCAACTCTAATTTTTTGTTTGTTTGAGAATGGAAGAAATTCAAAATAAATCACTTAAAATTTGAAATATTAATTGGAATTGATTTTATTGTGATTTTAATGAAATTGTATTTCATAATTGACTCTAATTGAAAAATTTAATGTATTTTTTTGATGATTAAAGTAAAAAATGCCTTAAGAATTTACCAAATTTATTTATTAATATTCTCACGAATAACAAACAGAAGAAGAAAAAACACAAGGAAAAAAAAAAGAAACAGTAAACATAAATAAAATTAAAATATAAAACATAAAATAAAATAAAAATATCTGATTAATGTAAACATCCATTTTATTGAAATTTTATTAAGACAAAAAAAAAAAGTATTTTTCCAAGATTTATTATTTTTTTTTTAACGCTTAAAACTATAAAAAAATATATTAATTTGTTGTTTTTGATGGCGTTGAAAAATTGTGTCTTTTACTTTTTTAATTTGTATACTGAATGAGAAAATTAAAAGATTTATAAACAAATTTTACTTAAAAAAAAAAAGAAAAGAAATCAAAAACTTTATTCTTTTAAAAATTTTCCATTATTTCCTTATTTTTTTATTTTCTGTTCTAAGTATTTTGTTTTTTATTATATTTTTGATTTTTACAAAAGTGTAAAAAAATAAAGGCCACTTTTTCTTTCATTAATATTTTATATATATTTTTTAAAGTCTGCATAATTCCTTGTAATATTTGTTTTTTTTTTTTTTTAAATACTTCTTGAATATTTTTTTTTTTTTTCGTTTAATAAAAATTTATATTAACAATTCTTATTTTTTTTTTTCACTTTTTGTATTTCTTGTAATATATTTCCGTTATTTAATTAATTAATTTTATTTAATAGTTTTTTTTTTTAAATTACGATAATTCAAAATGTATTTGGACGTTTTATTTTTCTAGGAAAAAAAAAATACATATATAGTGAAAGTAAATAATATGCAATAGAAATGCTTAAAACTTAAAAAAAAAAAAAGAAAAAATTAATTTAACGAAAAAAAAAATTAGGTAAGTAAATAAAAGCAAGAAAAATACTTTAAGTTTCATTTATATTCCTTTTCTTATTTTTTTTTTAAATTTAATAAAATAGTTTACTTTATTTTTCTTTTGTAGAAATAAAAGAAAAATATAAGGAAAAAAAAAACTTGTGATAAAATTCAACATGGCCAAATTTTGTTTGTTTTGTTGTATAATAATAATAATTAATTAATTATTATAATAATAATAATAATAAAAAAATATATATTTCTTATAAATTATAGCTATTTTTTTTTATATATATATTTATTATATATAAAGTTAACTACAATACAAAATAAGCTGAATTAAAAGAACGTAAGGATTTTTAGTTTTTTTTTTCTTTATTTTACAAAAATTAAACAGAAACATTTGAAAAGAAAAAATAAAACAAACAAATTAAAAAAAAACATTTTACTTTTTCCAGAAACGTTGTCTATAGAAAAAAAAAATTATATAAAATAATAACTTAAATGCAGAAATTAATAAACAGTTTTAAGGTCGATTTATACATATCCGATCTGGTTCCGGTCACAAATCATATACAAACATTTCAAAATGCGTGAACTTGATTGAAATGGACACCGCAAGACGAATAGAATGTGTGTGATAGGATTGACCTTAAGTATTTTTATTTGTTTTTGTTTTTCTTCAATTGTTTTTATTTTATGTAGCCGGTTGTGTTCTGTTAAATTACCAATTTTCTATTTAATAAATTTAAATTTTCAATTTTATTTGTAAACAAATGCAATGTAAAATAAAAGACAATTCAAATGCTTTAATTAACAATAAACAAACGTCTCTGAAAAAGCATAAAAAAATTTTTTTCCATAGATTTTTGTAATTCTTTTAATTCAACTTTTACATATATTTTTTTTTTTTTTTTTTTTTTACTTTTTTACTTTTTTTTTTTTTTTAAATACATTCTCCATAATAATAATAAATTTTATATTTTCACTTTATTTTTATTTAATTTTCAAGAAAATCCCATCTTAAAGAACGCAAAAAAATAAAAATAAAAAAAAATTAGAAACTGATCAATAAATCATAATAAAACCATAATTGTTATTTTCATTTTATGTTCTAAATACAATTTCTAAGAATAATTAAATTTGAATTGTAATAATAATAATTATAATTGGTAAATAAAAATAATAATAAAAAATAAAATAAAAAATGTATGTGTGTATTTATTGTTTTTTTTTTTTTTTCTAAATAATTTTTCATAATATAAATTAAGGAAAATAAAAATTCACATTTTATTTTTAAATGTAGGTATTATTCTTCTTGTTAAGATTTATTATTTTCTTAAAATCGTAATTACTTTTTTTTCTTCTATTTTTTATTTATGAAATGCAATTAATTCATTAATTTACTAAGAGGGGCTTCTATAAAATAAAATTGAATAAAAAAAGAAATTATATATTCATCAATGCGGTCCCAAAACAAAATGAAAAACAAAAAAAAAAAAATATAAACAACCCTCTGCCGACAAAAAAAAAATATTAAAAAAATAAAATAAAAATAAAGTTTACAATAATAATTAATATTCAAAAAAAAAAAAAATTATAATAATAATTAATATTTTTTCCTTAAAGTAATAAGGAAAACTGACATAGTTAATGTAACAAAAAAAAAAAAATAATAAGCTCTTTTCTTCTTTCTTTTTTTTTTTTTTGACTTTCTGAAAACACTTGAAAAATAATAAAGAAAATAAAATAATAAACTTATAAATTATTGTTACCAAAAACTTAATTTTTTTTCTCATATACATATACCTATAGTATATTTTTTTTTTCTTCATTTCCGTCTTTTGTTTTTTAATTTTAATTTTTATTCATACTTTTTTTTTTGTTTCAAATAATTAATACCATATTTTTTTTTCATACTTTCCTTTTTTTTTAAATTGTTTAAATTCCCTTTAATTAATTATTGTTTATTAATTCATTTTTTTGTTATTTAAATTTAAGCGACAATTTTTGTTTTTTTTTTAATGCAATAACATTTTTTTTTTAAATTTTCTTTTGTATTTTTCGTTTACATATTTTCAAATTGATCTACACGACGTTTTGTATTACCCTTTCGGATTTCTCGTAATGTTTTATATTTATCACGTCCTTGACGTACATTCTCACGATGTATTTTATCATTGACAGTTTCCTTAGTTTCATCACGTGATTGTGCCAAATCTTGTTTTAATGCCTTTATTTTATTTTTTTTTTTTAAATGAAACAATGAGAAAATTGAAAATAATATTAATGTAAAAATAAACAAAAGAAATTATTGTAAAAATTAAAATATTTTTTTCTTCTAAAATTTACGTACCTTCAATTGATCATGAAGACGTTCATTTCTTTCGGCTAATGTACGTCTCTCTTCAATTGGATCTTTGATATGTTCATCTGTAACTAAATCTTTTGATACATCAACATTAGCATCACCATTTGTTAATTCTTCATCTTGTTCATCTTCAGCAACATGATGATGTTGTGGTGTTGCTGTTACAGCCATTAATGCAGCTGCAGCTTCACTCTTTTATGAAAATTTAAAAAAATGATTAGTATTTTGTTTTAAATTTTCGGTCACTAAAAATATTAAAATTTTACCTGTTTACGTTTGGCTTCTTCAACTTCCGCTTGTAATCTTTTCGTTTCACTATCTTTAACACTAACTTCTTCCTGAATTCTCTGTACTTCAGCTTGTTTTGCTTGAATTTCTTCTTCAAGTTTAGCTCTTTCTGTTGCTTCCATATTTTTAGCTTCTTCTAAACGTGTCAATATTGCTTGTAATTCACTCTGTCTCAATTCTAATTCATCTTTAGATGATTGAACTTGATTAAGTTGATCTTCTAAACGTCTAATCATATCCTGTGCTTCCATCAAACTTAACTGTAAAAAAAAAAAAAATTATTTATTTTTTTTATTGCATTTGGTGTCCAGTAGTTTTTATCAACTTACTTTGGACCTTTCAACTTCTTCTTGCATCTGTTTAAGACGATCTTCATATTCTTGTTGTTTCTTTTCTGCTCTTTCACGAGCTGCCAATGCCATTTGAAGTTTTTCACTGAAATTTAAATAATAAATTACGGTAATTTTTTTTCATAATTAAAATAATTTTATATATTTATTATTTTAATTTAATAATTCATTAAAAAAAAAAATCATTTTACCGTTCTTGTTGTTTAATATTTTTCTCTTCTCTAGCTTGTGCTTTCATTTGTTGCACATCAATTGTATCTGGTTTACGTCTTCTCATATATAATTCATGATTACCCATACATAATGCAAGTATACGTTTATTAATTCTAACACGAGCAGCAAAAAATACAAAATCTGGTGCTTTTTTATCAATCGGTTTTATTATAAATTTTTTATCAGAAAATGATATATTACGAATTTCTGACCATGGAAAACCAATTTTTGGTGTTAATTTATCATCTTTTTCATAAATATTAAGTCCCAATGCATCAACACCTAACCATAATTCAGTACCTTTTTTATTTTTTATTTCAAAATAATTAACCCCATACATTTCTAAATCTTGGGCAATTTTTAAATATTCCATCATAGCATCTTCACGTAACATACCACGATGTTCTTGCCACCATGTCATTATTGATTGTTCCCATTCTTCTTTTGACATTTTATGTTGATCAATAACACGTTGTGGTAATAAACGGTCATTTGCTAAAAATCCTGGTGTATGTGTACTTTTATTATAATCACCATGACGTGCTTGTACAGCATATGATGCTAATAATACAGATGTTTCTGGTGGACAATATATTTCATCAGATAATATTGCATTTTTAACTTGTAAATAAAATAATCTAAGTGTTATATCTTGTATTAATTCTTCAGCAACATCTTCTGGATAAAATTTTGCACGAAAACGAAATTGTAATGGATTCTCTTTTTTAACATCTTGATTCATCACCTAAGAAAATTTTAAATTATTTTTTTTTTAATTCATGAAATACAAACAGTTAATAATAATAATAAAAAAATTAAATTAGAACTGAAAATACATTTGTTGTTTTTTTGTAAAATTTTTTTAAAAAATATTTATATAAATAATTTTGTTACCCATGTAGAAAAAGGCATTGATCCTGTCTACAGGTAATAGGGCAGCAGTGAGAAAAAAAAATTATAGAACAAATTTTCAAGTTATAGTTAATATTATTTAAACAATATTTATAAATAAATTATTTCAAAAATTTAAATATTTTTTGAAAAAAAAAATCATTAATCCTCTGAGTGTCATTGGAAAAGTAGAAAATCTTATAATCCTTTAAAATTTAGTTTTCTATTGCCAACAACTTAAAAACTACGCTCCGACTGAATCTGAATACAACAATCAACTACAAATTTTGGCAAATCCTTATATCCTTAATTCCTAAAAATCTGTCATGTGAGAAATTATCAATTAATACTGAATTATTGAAATAAAAAAATTTCGAATCTTCTTCAAATTGAGACTATTGTCCCACTCAAATTATTTTAAGCTTTTAAAGTCCATCTTGTCATACATGCACCTGAAATTTTAGATATGTGATGTGAGAATAAACTTATTTGTATAGCAGGACTCAGATTGGGGTTAAAATGATAACGGAACGAGAAACTTTATTAATTTTTTCTTGTAATTTTAAAACAAAAACAAGGACGTTGAATTTTCAAATAAGTGAATAAATAAACCTTATGGCGCCAAGGATATCATAGCTCTTCACATAGAAGCACAAAATCCAACATCAAGGATGCATTTCAGAATTCAATATTGTTGAGCATCACATCATATGGTGAATCCATTTTGGTTATAAAGTTGTATTTATTTGGTGTTTTGTTTTGGTGATTTTTGAAACACATCGAAATGAGGTTTTGGTGAAAAAGATGTGCAACATGTTGAATATTGAAATGCAACCCAATTCTAATATTTATTAAGAGATTTTTTCTTAGGTTTATCAAAAATTTTTATAAAACGTAATTAAATTCAGCACTCAAAGGATCATTTTATCATCATATTTAACAAATCATATATAACTTTAATCTTCTTACCATATCATCTGAATCATCTGAATCATTAATATCACTATCTGTTGTTAATTCACCAGTTTTTTTCTTATCAACATATTTTTTTATTCGTTTTAAATATTTTATTGTACGTAATACAGGACTTTCTGACTGTGTGAAGATTAAATACCATCAAAACAACATAAGACGATTTTATTTTTTCAAAGAAAAGAAGAAACAGAAATAAATATTCAAATTCTTAATTTTATTTTCCATTTTCAATTCTACTGTTTTCTAGCATTTACCCCAACTTAATTGAGTCATCAATAGCTTTATAAGAAAAAAACAAATAAACATAAAAAATTCAAGGGAAAACCATTCTAGCGATGATCAAATAATTGTATTAGGAAATGACGGAATATGTACAGCAGCATGTATTTTATTTATTTTTTTTTTTACTAAGAACTTTGTTTTTTTTTTTATCTTTAGCTTTGCATAATAAAAAAAAAAATCCCTTAGAACACATGATTAAATAAACTTTTAATTTAATGTTCTATTCAGGAGAAAATAAAAAAACATATGTATGTACATGTTATTTCTTAATAATTTATTGTCAATGAAAAATAATTGTAATGATGATTCATTAACGATATCAATGACAAATTATTTCTATATTAAGTTAAGTTAATGAGAATTGTAATTATTGATTATTGTACTTTTATTTTTTTTTTCTATATTGAAAATATTTTTTTTTTATTTTTTATTAAAGATTAAATTTTTCATTATCAAAAGAAACAATCGAATAAGTAATAAATTATTAAGAAATTTCCAATAAAAAAAATTTTTTTTTTTTTAATTGAAAAGATAAATGTTGACCGGTTTACGAAAATAATAATTTAATAAAAAAAGATAAATGAAATTTTTAATTGGTACCCATTCAAGGAATTCTATTTTTTTTTTCTTTGGAAATTTTTCCAAAATTTAAGAAATAAAAATAAATTTACAAATATTTTTATTATTTTTTTGTTTTTGTTATCATCTTTTGTACAAAATGTTATAAAACTGAAAATTAAATTTAAAAGATAAGAAAAAATAAATAAGATTTGTATTTGAGATCAAAGTATTTTTTTTCTTTAAAATACAATGTGAAATATCTTAAAAAATCTGTTTTTTTTTTTTTAATTTGTAGAAAAAATGAATAGTGAATTATTGAATAAGAAAAAGAATAGCTGCATTAAAATGTAAAAAAGAAAACAGTATTTTGAGGTTTTGTTCGATGGAGAGCTCTCAGAGATATCAAGGAGGAAGAAAAAGCATATGTTCAATAAAAACATACTAGACTACTTCGAATTTTTTTTGTATCTTTTTATACGGATTTTCAAACGTATAAAATGAGATTACAATGTCCAATAGTTGTTAAGCTTATTTGATTTTCTGCTAGAAATGTAATTAAAATTTCTAAATATGCTACATCATCATGCTACTACATCCAAAAATATGGTCAAAATGATAAATGGATGAAATTACTAAAAACATTTTTTTTTTTTACATTTCAATCTTTTTGTCTAGCGATTCTTTACTTATATTTGAAAGCTCTATCGCCTAAAGAAAAAAAAAACCAATTTGTTTTTTTTTTTTCGTTATTTTCTTTTTCATCGAAATTTACAAACCTTTTTGTATAGCTTAATCCATGTAAGATCTCCTCTTGAATCAGTATACTGAAGTCCAAAGAACCATACTTCTCGTAGACCAATAGTTTTAACAACTTGATCGAAAAGTTGTTTACCGGTTGTCGTTTGCTGAATAGCAAACTCCAACTCGGCATCCATTGTTGTAACACGAACATTTAACTGTGTGAAAAAAAAAAAAAATAATAATAATAATAATAAAAATAAAAATATGTAATTGTGTTAAATAAATATCTCATATTTCAGTTAGAAAAACAAAAAAATTAAAAAAGAAAAAAAATATATAATAATAATAATAATGATAAAGGAAAACTACAACAAAAACAAAAAATACATTATTTAAATTAAAAATATAGTACATATATATTATAAATATGTGTGTTACATTATCATTATTATTCGGTCACTAGCATTAAAAAAAAAAAAAACACACACACACGTTCAAATTCATATTTTCAGTTCAAAGTATATATCACATTTCACATTTTGTTAGAAAGATACAACATAATAGCAAGTAACTTTTTTCTTGTATGATACAATATAGGTGTATATGAAAAATCATGCAAAAAAAAAAAAAAACAAATGTATATATAAATTCAACATTAATGTTCTGTTTTTTTTTATTTTTTTATTATTATAATGCACCAGTGAAAAATAAATAAAGCATTTTGCTTCTTTACTGGCTTTTTTTTATATTATTTTATTTCAAAACTTATCATTTACATTCTATAGAATAATTTTTTTTCACGTGTATAATACAACATATTCTGTACTTTTACTTTTCTTTAACAAAAAAAAAAAAAAAAAAAAGTAGGTACATGTATATAGAATAGCCAAACAATAAATCCAATTAGCTTTTCAGGTTAATGATTGTTACAATAATATAAATTTAAAAAATAAAAAATAAAGGGAAAAATTTAAATTTAAATAAAAATGAAGCCACACAATTAAAAAGATATACGTTTTTCAGTCTTATATTACTTGTAATTAAAAAATTTAACTGTATGTAATTGTTTTCTGTAATTTTTTTAATTAATTTAGAAAAAAATAAATAATTTATTTAAAAAAAAAAAAAATTCAAATAAAATTTTGGGAGGTGTAAAATTTAAAACTCGTTTATTGCACTTTTTTTTTTTTTGGTAAACATGGGTTATGGAGGGGAAATTATTCTTTAAAAACTTTTCAATGTTTTTAAATTGAGAATGCATTCTGAGTTTCACTTTTATTTAATAGACAAAAAACTGGGTTATTTCGATAACAAATACGCAATAACATTTGCAAAAACTAAGAAGCCCATTACGAGGTCATTCTATGTAATGCGGTGTTCTTAAACTTAAACTATGTAAAAAAAAAAAAAAAGGGGGGGGGGGGGGGTGAAATATTTTTTGAGTCAGAAATCTCTGTAGAGAGTCCTTCAATTATTTTTTAAATATAAAATTGAATTAAAACATATTGAATTTTTTCCGGTTCGTGTTAAATAGGCAAAAATGTAATAAATTAGTTTTAATTTTACATCCCACACAAATTAAAATAAAAGAATAACTAAAAATAAAATTATGTACTTAAAAACAAAAAAACAAAATCAAAATTGACAGTAAATTTCTAAAAATAATGCAAATTAAATTTTAAAAAAATAATAATAAAATTATTATCAAAACTAACCAAACGTTTGTCGGCAACCATTTTTCTGTTTATTTATTTACTTTTTTTTTTGTTTTTTAAATTAGTAGTTTATGTTAAAGATGCTTAATTTGTAAACTTTAAAAAAAAAACAAATATTTATGCTTTTCTTAAAAAAAAAAAAATAATAATACTTCTGTGTTGCACTTTAAAAATGTTACTTGTCTAATTTGCTCATTTCAAAACTGTTTTTGTTTTTTTAAACAAGCATAAAAAAAAATAAAATTCATGAAAATTCTTTATTTTCTCATTTTTTTTTTTTTTTCAAAACAATTGTGTTAATATTTTTGTTTAATTGTTTGTTTTATTTTTTTTTTAACAGCAAACTTAAACACAAATATGCAATTAAAAAAATTGCAACCAAAAAAAACAGAACAGAACAGAAAATAAAAAAAAATAAAAAATAAACACAAGAAATTTCTTATTTAAAGTACAAAAAAAAATAATTTGTTTTTTTATTTTTTTATTATTATTTTTTGTTTTTTTTACAAAACTTAACCTTTTGCTCGAATAGCTTTCCCGAAATGCAGTGTAGAATCTGAAAAATTTATCAGTATTTTTTTTTTAATTACAAAATTATTTTATTTACATAATTTTATAAGTATTGCGCTTGCTCACATACGATTCATAACGAAATATCTTTGTAATGTAACTTATACGTATGTAAGTATGTAATTATGCATTTATATGTATAAAAAAAAAAGTAACAAATATTTATTTTTAAAACTATATATTTTTATTAATTTTTCTTTATTTTCTATTTTTTTCAGTTTCACTTTAAAATAATCAGTTATTATTTAAAACGACATTTTCATAATCGGTCATACTACTACCCACATTCTTTAAAATTACCTAAGTATTAATTTTCAATTTATCGCAAAAAAATTTTCCTACCATACGTTTATTATTTTTACACATATTTTATTTTATAAATAATCTTTATTTAAAATTAGAAGAAAAAAAAAAACACAGGTGTTGCTCGTACTAAAAAAAAAAATTATAGTTTTTAAATTTAATTGATTTTGATATTTTATCGACAAAAATAAAACAATGCAGGTATGTTGATTATTATTATTATTTTTTTTTTTTCAAATTATTTTTAAATCTACAATTCATTTAGAAAAAAAAAATGCAAATATGTTTATTATTTCATTTTTGCACAGAAACTGTATTTTAATTATTTAATCAATTAAAAATAAGAACAATAGAAAAACTTCGTTACATTTCTAGAAATTATTTTAAAACAGTGAAAAAGATTAAAGATATGAATTTTAATTAAAAAGTTAAAAAAAAAAACTGTCACGTGTTTGAAAAAAAATTTTTTTTATCTTCAAATAAGTTAATTTTAATAAAATAAGATATTATGATGATGTAATTCTTAATTCTGACTAATTATTTTGAATGACTGAATTCCATTGAAAAAATTTTTTAAATATAAGATTCTATTTGTTGTCTCTTCTGTATAGTTAATAAAATTGATATCAAGGGTCAAACAAGTTTTTTTTTTTTGCTTTCTTGTTTTTTTTTTTTTACCGGGGACCGGATTTTTAAAAACCGCAACCACTTCTGTCAGGGTCAGTATGTTTTTTCTCGTTTCAACAATATTGTTTATTATTTATATTCTATTAGCGTCAATTAACTCTGATTTAAGATTTTAAAAATTACATATGTGTAAGATACATATGTGAATGTTTAAAAAATTTTCTTAATCGACCAGGTATACAATACTTATAAATGAAAAAAAAAAAAATAAATAAATAAAATTATATTAAATAAATTTATAAAAATCAAGTTTTCTTTAAAAAAATTTCAATTTTGTGTAATTAGGTATTTTTTCAATGTAGTAGATACTCGTATCTTATAAGAAGTATGAAAAGTTGTACGATTTTGTATAAAATTTTTATTTTGTATCTTTTTGTTTTCGAACGAATTTTTTGGAAAAAATTTGTTTTTAGGTCTTAATTTTTATAATTTAAAAAAATTTATTAGCAAATTTCTTCAATTAAGAAAAAAAACAATATCTGTATTTTATTTTTCTATATTTCACGAAAAATTATTTTACTGAATTAGAAACCAAATTTTTTTCTGAACAGCTATGCAGAATTTCTAATTTGGAAAAATAATAATCCACGAAAAAAATATTTTTCTCTTTGGGCCTTTTAAAATAAATGACAACATTTTCTGACCTCTCCTTAATGTGTGATCCAATTTATTTTAAAATTCAGTATTCTCCTCATCATTCTCTACAACTTTTCTTTGTAAGACAAAAAAAAATTTCTTCAAAAATATTAGAAATACAGAACCTCGAAGGAAAAAGTCTCAAGGGCTCATGAATATGTCTACATTTGCAAACAAAATTGAAAAAAAAAAAAACGTTTCCGTGAAGTACACAAGTTAAAATTTTAAGGGTTTAAACTTTTGGTCAAATTTAACTTCCTTAACCGACTGGAAAATACTAAATTATATTTTTTCGATAATAAAAAATTGAGGCTAAAAATGTAGACATTCATTCGACCATGGATTTTTTTTTTTTTTTCAAGAATTAACTTTAATGTGATTAATTTGAATAGGAACCTGTTTTAAATCAAAATCTTTCATTAAAATTTAATTTTAAATTAAAATATATTGGCAATGAATGCAAACAAAAACCATATTTTTTGTATAATTATTGCAATATAATGCTTGAAAAAATTATAAATTTAAAAAAAAAAAAAAAAAAAAAAACACTATCGGATTTTAATTGTTGAATGAGAATAAATTAAATCACCTTATTCATAATAATTTTTAAGATGAAATAAAAAAATTAAAATAATAAATAACAAAAAAAAAAGAGCAATTAATTACAAATTTTATTTCGTTTTTGAAATTCCACGAAATACAAAGAAAATATTCTAGAAAATAAAAGCTAATCATGGTAAAAAAAAAAAAAAAAAAAAAAAAATTTTCAAAATAAAATTGAATACGCGCAATTCAGCTAAAATATAAATAATTTAATTTTCTGTTTGTAAACAAATGAAAATAAACTGAATTATTTCATTCAAAATATTAATTATTATATACTTATATTTGTATACGTATGTGTATGTATTTTATTTATATTTTATTTTTCTTTAAATTTCAATTTTAAAAATATCAATTAATGTTACTCCACCTAATTGACTAAATTACATCTTTTTTTTTTTTTTCTCCACAAAAATTACAATTTATACAATTTTCCTTTCATTTTCATTTTTAATAAACGATTATGAACAAAAATAAAATATAAACATAATTTCTTAATTACTACATTTTACAAAGGTAAAAGAAATTAATTTCACTTTCTAAACTACTTAGTAATTTTCGTTTTTTTTTTGTTTCCTTCTTAAATAAAAAATAAGAATAAGATTATGACGAAAAAGAGAAATAATAAGAAGAAGATAATTCATGAATATTAACTTACCGGTTTAGGCATTTTGATATCACTTTTTTAATAATTGATTAATTGATTACGATTCAAAAATATCTGAAAAAAAAAAATAAAAAATAAATAAGAAAATCATTTTTAATAAAAAAATTAAAAAAATTTTGTAAAAAAAAAGAATATATATCTTTAGAATAGATTACTGTAATTTTATGTATTTAAAATAAATTGTTTTTTATGTTTTACATTGAAAATGAATAAAAAAACCAAATTGGAAAAACCTTAGAAAATTAAAAAAAAAAAAAATGAAGTAATTGAAAATTATCAAGCACAAACAATAGAAAAATTAAATAAAATCGTTTTTTCTTTTTTAAAAATCTTTTCAAAACATTTTGTGAAATAATAATCCACACAAAATTGTTTTCTTGTTCATTATAAGCACGTGCCGAATAAATCCTAAAAAAAAGTAAAATGTACAAAGTATAAAGAATAATGTGGTTTACGCAAAATAGTTATAATGAAATTCAAATTATAAAAAAAAACGACATTATAATTTAAAGGTTTTTGTTAAGAGTTTTACTCATTAAAAAAAAAAAAAATCAGACAGAAAAAAATTTATCTATCACGAAAAGTAAGTAAACAAACACACATAATTAAGATAGAAAACTATCTTACATATTTTATCAATTAAATATCACTTAAAAGTATTTTTATGGAATATATCGAACATACATAAATATTTTTGATAAGAAAAAATGAAAAATATTGAAAAAAAAAATAATAATAATAATGATGAGTACTCAACAATGATTATGTTCACTTCAATAATATTAATAGTATGACGCCAAGTTTAAATAATGTTAGTAAATTCCTTGTATACCCCGCTAATACCAGGAAAATTTCGTGTGTTTCAATACCATAGGTTAATATGTACTAGATTTTCAGCTAGTATGAAACTATAGACATGAGTGACAGACATGTGGTATATTCGAATACCATGGTATGAATATCACATGTCTGACTAGGCCTTAATGAACAAATTGAAAAGCTGCTGTGACAAGTTTTATGTTCTCGAGAACTCAATGTGCTTTACCAATTTTTTAATGGATTATCTGAAAGATACTTTTTTATTATTTAAAAGTACATTTTCGTAAACAACTCTCAATTTAATTACACATAACCTTTCAAACCAACCCGACCCTTCACACTCAGGCAATAAATAAATTATTAAAATATCAAAAATAACAAATTTTTTGCCTACAAAAATGAAATTTATTCTTTTAAAACTGAAAATACCTTTAATAAAATTTATTTCTATCTTTTTTTTAACTGTTTTTTAATTTTTATTTTAATCGAAAACACACAACACTGACAAATGTTTTTCAGAAAAACTAAAAATGATACTATTTAACGTTCCATATGATTTATTTCCGTTCAATAAATCAAAATATGAGAATAAAATAGACAATGTACATATGTATAAAATTTAAATCTTTTGCGTCATTTCATATTACAGATGTTTTTTTTTGTTTTGTTAGCAAAATAATTGCCAAAAAACTATCACAAAAAAAAACAAATTATTTAAAGGAAAACGTTATTCAAAAGTACAGGAAAATAATTTCCAAATTATTCCGGCGAACAGTGATCGTTAATTTATTTTTACATTTATATCGAAAAAAATAAATAAAAATAATATACGTAATATTCACAAAATAAAATTTGCAATTGCGGTAAATTGTGTGGGAGGGATGGAAAAAATAATGTTAGATAATTTAATTCATCTTCTCATTATAAATTTTTTTTTTTAAAAAAGCTGTTAAAAATTCTATGAAATTTTTTTTAATGACTTTTGTACATGCTTGTTCTAAAAGGGTGGCACAGGCAAATGATAAAATTTCAGTTTTTTTTTTTTTTTTTTCTGTTTTTTAATACATTATTTGTTTAAAAATTTGTACATATATTGTGTACTTATGTTTGTATATCAAGAAACCTTGTGATATTTGTAATTTCCGGTGTTATTTCTTTTTCTTCTTCATGTATTTGAAATAGTTATAGTTATTTCACGAAAAAAAAAATTATTATTAAGTAGAAAAAGAACAGAAATTTACATATAATATATCTAATTACAGAATTAGTAGAAGTACATGTTAAAAATTCTTTTTTAAAAATAAAATGATATCGCAATTCTTCGGAAAATTTATTTGATTTGTTAGAATCAATAAGAAATATGTATCACAAAAATTTAATGTTATTTAGCTATTAGTTTATAACGATTTTATAGGATTTTGAATTTCCGGTTTCACAAACTGAAAAAAACGTGAAAACGGAAATCAAATAGGAAATTCACATTTATTGGAATTAGTTTAATACTGTTTTCTTACTACATTTTTTTTTCCTTTAAAAAAAAAAATTGTACAACACCAGATTTGCGTTTACCACTATTGACTATTGCACACTTTCAAATGAATTTTCTTTAAAACTTTACTTTTTCTTACATTTTATATATACAACAAATCAATCTGATTGCATTAACACGTCTACATAATTACAGATCTTGATACTTAAATCTTAAAAATGACTTTCAAATGAATTTTTAAATACATACATTTTATTTATAAAACAAGATATGTTTAGAAATTCTCACATAGCACATTGCTTTTGTTTTTCTAAACTCCCTACAACAACAAAAAATTATTTTCTTTGACTACACCACCTGAATTATGAATAATAAACAAAAGGTGTTTTTTTTTTTTTTTTAAAGATAAGAAATTTTAAAATTAAATTTCTTAAGAAATATTTCTTATAAACATTTTTTTTTTCAACTTAAATCATTTTTTTTCAAAGTAATTTTATTTATAACAATCTGAAATAATAAATGTGAAAATTTCATTCATATTTACTTCAATGAGATCAACATTTTTTGTTATATAAGCTTACAAAAATTTTTTTACTTGAATTCATTTAAATACATGTGTTAAGAAAGAATATTTAAATGAATTTTTATTTAATTTTATCATTTTAAATTATCTTTAAATTCTCATTTTTTTTTTTTTTTCTATTCTTCAAAATTAATTTAAATTTAACTTAAAATTCGATTGATTAATTATTTATTTAGACTTGAACTTAAACATGAATTTTAGAAAAAAAAAATTCAATTAATATACACAACTGTTTTTTTTTATTTAAAAAAAAAAAAAAACAATGCAAAAGCCATAAAAAATATATAATTTATTAAAAATTTATTTTAAAAAAAAAAAAAAAAAAAAGATAAATTTAATATTCACGACAACGAAAAAGTATTCAACCTTATTGAAGGTTTATTTTATAAAATTATTTTCTAATCATACCTCGTTTAGACGAAAATACACGCTTCAATTATTTTTATGAATATTTTTCAATTGAATAATTTTTTTTTTTTTTTTCAAATTCAAGTACATATATTGAATTAAATTGGTATTGTACACGATGTTATATACAAAATGTACATAAATGTGAAATACAGGTTTATCGTTATCTAATAATGCGCTAAGAATGAGACACCCTATATATCTGTTTATTCAATTTTTAAGATGAAATTAAGATGAGTAATACAATCGTTAATTAGATTTTCTAGATATCACCTACATTATATACTTTTTCAGGTATTTATTTTTCTAGTTTTATTTACTTTTAAATAAAAAAAAAAGAGATTATATACCTGTTATCTTTGTACAAGACTATTGTAAAACTATATTAGATTTTTTTTTTCTTCAAATATACTTCTATTTTCTATAATTACACTTCTTATGCTTAGAAACGTTTTGTTTGATAACCAAGTAAATACTGTATTGTTTTCAATTAAAAAAAAAAAAACCTTACATTAAGCATTAGATATGAGATACTTACATATGAGGGGTTCAGATACTAAATAAATCAATTTTAACATATTATGATTATGATATATTTCAAGTTAGCAGCAAAGTAACGTAGAATTTGTTTTGTTAATTTAACAGTATTAGACTTAATTAAATATTTGAACAATTCCTTATCTTTTGGCAAAAAGATTATATGAGTGTCTCAGAAGCCAATTCTCTTCTTTTAAATACTTCTTTTTTTATGTCATATAAAAAAAAGGACTTTCTAACTCAGAAAAAAAAAAAAAACAAATAATTATTTTAATAATTAATAAAAAGATTTTTTTTTGTTTGATTTAAATTTACAAATACCAAAAAAATGGACATAAGCACATTGGCTTCTGAGACTTCTCATAAATTTGAAAATAATAAAAATTAAAAATTCAAATGAAATTCATTCAGTATCTAAGCCCCTCATAATATGTACGTATATATTTATGTGTGTATGTGAAATTTTATATTAGAAATAATACTTATTCATTAAGAAAATATTTCAAATATTTTTTAACTTTTTTTCTCTAAAGATTTTTACTATTATTAAAGTTGTTTTAATCGCGATTTTTTTTATCACATTATTTTTTTCTTTTCTTCTAATTTTTAAAAATAAACATTTATAATAATAAAAATAAATAGAAAAGTATATATTATGTAAGTATGTATGTGAATTTAAGAAATTCACTCTGTAATAAATCGATAGGAAAATATTAGTCGATCATTTTTTTTTTTTACACAGTTCAGGTGTACATGAATGTAGAGATATGTATGTACATATAATATTATTATGTGTGTTATCTTAAGATATTAAATCAAAGGTAAAAAGAAAGAGAACAAAAAAATATTAAACAAATGATGTCATTCATTATTTTATAGTTTTCTATTATATTGCAACAGTGTGTTATTGAATTATTTAATTTTCTTATCTCAAAATATCTATGTACTTAAAATTTTTTTATTTTTTTAAGGAAACAGACAATTTCTACTGTATTTCTTGTGTACTTAATTCAAATAAGATTTTTTTATAAATCTTAAATTGATACGACATCCGTACTTATTTTTCTAGTTATTGAAAAAACATGATAAAAATTATGTAACATGTGTAAAATTCATAAAAACAATATTGTTTTATTCTATTTTTATTAATTATTCTTAGATGAAAATGGATAAATAGATTGAAAAATAATTTTTTGGATGTGAGTTATCATCAATTAAGAAATGTGAAAACTGAAATTAAATCATTTCTGAAGTTAGGCTAGAATATACAAGGTCCACTATCTTAGAAAAGTGGACTTGAAGAAACTCCCAAACTATCACAAACAAAACATCAATTAATCTTTAATTAATCTTGTAATATTTTTTAGTGCATTTTCATGTTATTATTTTTTATATTTTTCCTTTTCGAAATTGCAATTCATATAAAATAAATCTTAAATTCATAACAAAACTGAATATAAATTCATCTTACAACAGATTTTCATGAATGTGTTTTATTTCACAAATAAATAATAAAAAATATATATACATAGGTACATATATATAAAAATTATGCACATATCCATAAAATATTTATAATAAGTTTCTTTTTTTAGAAGTGACATGTTTCTCAAAATTTAAAACTAGAATATAAAAAATAAAAATATAAATAAATAATAAATTGATTATCTCATTATACAATATCATTCTGTGTATCTGACAATGTATTACAAATAAAATTCAGACAATTCTCTTTTTAAAATGAAACGGAGATTTTCAATTTTCACACAATATATGTACATACATATATACTTTTTTTTATTATTATTATTTTCATCGTGTTAATGACTAAAGCGAATATATTTTCCTTTAGCTAAAGTTTTTTTTTTTTTCACAATTTTAATTTTTTTTATTATTATCTTTTTTTTTTTTATTTACCGCTTAATTTATTTTTATTATTTATTTTTAAACTTATTTATTTTTTTTTTTTTTTTGCTCTTCATATATTATTCATATTATCTACAATTTTCTATTTTGAAAAAAAAAAAAAAATTTTTTTTCAATGGACGAATACTAAACTGTTGCTATAACAATTTAAATTCAATGATAATCATGATGTTGATGATGATGATGTTGTTGATATTGTACAGATGAATTAATTCCATTTTAAATAAATATACAATGAAATGAGTAATAATAAAAATGAAATAAACATTGTAATATGAAGTTAATTTTAAGTGAATTGTCAATTATTTTTTTTTAACGGAAAAAATCTGTAAAAAAATACACATAGCTACGCTCAACTAAATAGAAACGCCTCAATAGAAAAATTTTATGTTAGTTAGTTGGTATATGTCCAAGAGAAATTTCGGATAAAATCAATCAATTTATAAATTTCACAGAGAGCCGTTTTCTAGAGTGCTTTGGATTTAGATGCCAACAAATGTTAAGGGACATAAAAAGCCTTTGTAGAAAAAAAATCATCAATCAACCATAATTAGATTCCTATTTCTTTGTATTTTTTTGGATTTGATAACGCTGTTTGCGATATTTTGAAGCACTTGGCACAATTTATTTTCAATTTTTTTCACTTATGCTTCTTAATCAGAGTTCGGCCCATTGTGTCATTATGTGACCAGCTCCTTCAAATTCAGTTCCAGACAAATTTTCATCTAATAGGCCAAGCTGCTAATACCGGCTCTGAGGTGCAGGTCGTGAATATTATTTTATGACTGGTATTTGAAAACAATAACATAAAGTATTCCCAATTCCTATACCAAGTTTTAAAAAGGATCGGAATACTTTAAAAGTTGAAAACACCAATATAACATTTTTTCTATTCAGGTGTTTCTATTTAGTTGAGCGTACCTGTACGAAACTAGATCTACATATAAATGATATATACATATATAACATGCATGCGTATCTATATACCTTCAAATATTATTATTATATTATCATTATTATTATATTTTTTAATAACTGTTTTTTTTCTATTTCACCTGGTATGACTATTCAATCATTTATAAATTGGACCATGGACCTTTAAACTTGTTTTTTTTTTTAAATCTTTTTTTTTACGTAATATCCGGAGTGTTTTTTTATTAAAATATTAAACTTTAAATCTTTTATCATTTTTTGTTTAGTTTCGTCCATTTCTTCTTTTTAATTTTTTGTTCGTTTATATTAACGTCAAGGTTCACGGCTGCTGGATATTATACATACTTTATTATTTTTTTTTTTTTTTGTGTAAATATGTACCTATGTAATATATAATAAGAAATTATGAGAAAATTTTAAGTTTCATATATATGTATATATTACACAAGACACAAAAAAAACTTTATGGATGGAAAGAGTCGACCATGACCTTAGTTACTTTTATGTTTCACATGCATATGTGCATATACATACAATTAAATAAATATTATAGGTACATATACGTACATAAAATATGAGGACTTTAAAAAGAAATAAAAAAAAAAGTATGTAAGAGCTTATTAGATATTTTTTAAAAACTTTTCTTATTAGTTTTTCTTCTGTGACTTTTTTTTTTCTCTCATATTTTACTTGATATTTTTTTTACATTTTTTACTTATTAACTGTTAAACTAACTTTATACTATTGAATAAGTAGGTATAACATGAAACTTTCAATATACATATATGTATGTACATACAAATTTTTATAGTCGCTATATAACAATAATATAATAATAATAATAATTTTTCTACATATTTCAAATGCACGATGAAGTAGAAAAGTCAAGTTAGAGATAAAAAGAAAAATAAAATGGAAAAATACATAGTAATAAAAATTCATTCTATACAGGTATGTTATAAGAGCATATGGCCTGTGTATAATATAAGTACATATGTACACCTATTAAAATATTATCAACATAATTAAAAAAATTCCTAATTGAAACCAAAAAAAGAAAAAAAAAAAGTACAAAATATAATTTAATTTTTTCCTTTTATTATTATTTTTTTTTGTAAATGGCAATTAAGAAAAAAAAAAAGTGATATAAAATTTAAAAAAAAAAAAAAAAAAAAAAAAAAAAAAACTTGTCCTCAAAATAGCTGGAATTGTAATTTTTCTTTTCTTCAACATTTTTCAAAGAAAATGAAAAAAACAGAAACAATAATCAGACTATACAGCAAAAGCAATCACAAAAAATTATTGAATTGAAAAAGCTCACATTTTTTATGCATTTTTTGCCCTCTTTCTACTCAAGATGTGATTTTATTTATGCATTTTTTTTTTGTTTGTTTTTTCTTGAAATATTTCTCTTCTGTTTTTTTATTTTTCACTTTAATTAAGGTAGTGTGACTAAAAATGAGAATGACAAGGTAATTTGAATATGATGTAAGACAAAAAAAAAAGTGTTAAAAAAGACAACACCCGAGTTATGACAAATAACATTTTATGTATCTATAAGCTCTGTTCGTTGCTTACGTAGATTCTTTTCAAAGAAAACTTTAAAAAAAAAACAAGAAATGATAAAATTCAAATCTTAACCAACAGAAAAATAAATAAAATTTGTGAGTTATAAAGTAAATATGTATAATATTTTGTGTTTTAAAAATCATACAAGTCTAAATATGAGAATTTCTTATATTCAGCAAGCAACCATAGACTAGAGTATTTTATTTAATTTAACAAGCAATCTTATAATGATGATGATGATGACGATGATGTGTGGATTAAAAAAGTGATAAGGAAAGGTTAATGCGTTTTTATACTAAAGTTGTCTTATCGTATTTTATCTCACTCTATACACCGACCGGTTACTTTTTTAACTTCATATATAAATACTTCATAATATAAGTATGTACATATATATTTACTCACATTCTATTAATTCATCGGTTTTTTTTTTTTTTTAAATTTTTCCAATACAGTCTGCAATAAATGGACAAATGGAGCCCTATATTATTTTTCTTTTGCTGTATTTGTTTAAACAGTAACAGTGCAACAGCAACCAACTATAAAGTCACCTTTTTTACCGTTCTATTCAACTGTTACTATTTCATTACTAATTGATACTTTTCTTGTTTTGATTTGTTTCTTCGTTTTTTTTTTTCTTATTTAAATTCCGTTTTAATTTAGAAATCAAAATAAAAAAATAGTGCTGATGATGTTGATGGTTATAAATAATGAATGGTGATGAAAGTCTAGTCTAGAAAATAAAGTAGATTTTTTTTTTATATTTCCTTTTTGTTACACAGCCAGATAAAAAAAGAAAATTATGTCAATTGATATTATAATAAAGCAATTGTTAAATAGTAGAGAGAGAGAGAGTATCAATTGAAGAAAAAAAAAATTAATTAAATTAGTTTTAATACTGCACTTTTCTTTTTTAAATTTTAATATGACAGTCACAAAATAAAAAATTGTGCAAATATTTTAAAGTGAAATGACGCTAGTAAAGATATACATACATATGTACCTACATACGTTTTTTTTTATATACTGATTTTTTTTATTGTACCTACACTTTTGAAATATCAAAAAAAAAAAACATGTGAGAATACGTACTGAGAATGACTTAATATAGAAGGATGATAGACGTCCAATGTAATGTACATAATGATGAGTAGGTACATCGTTTTTTTTTTCATAAAAAAATAATACAGGTATACCTATAATTTTTTTTTTCGTTATTTTCAAAAAAATGTTTCTAGGTTAAAATAAGCGGTAAGCGCATCACTAGATCAGATAAGTCTCGACATTTTAAGTTGTATTTTTAATTTTTTTAAATTTTTTATCTGTATCTGTATAATATTATAATAAATATAAAAATACGCGATATATTAATTGTGTGAGACAAACACATCATCATGTATCATATATTATCATATAAGGTAACCAACTAACCAGTCAGCCACCCATTTAATGATATACAGAGACAAAATCGCACAATATAATATATTATAACTGCTATACAACTTTTAACTTATAGAGGAATTGGTAGCTGGTAATAGCTAGTAACTATACATATGATACACCATCATGTACCGGAATTTTTGCATGTGATCTGTACAAATAATATACATACATTTTTTTTCAACATCTCATATTCAATATCATCATTAATATTATATATATAGTTACAAATTACAAATTATACCTATTAGAGATCTATCTATATATTTTTTTTTATTTTAAAATTATTGCATTTTGAATTTATTATATTTTTTTATCTAATAAGAAATTTTTGTCTCACATTTTATAGGTACGCTTGCCCTTGCGTTTAACAAATACCCACATTTTTACACAAAAAAAAAGAAGCTAAAATAAAATTTACAAAAAATTTATTATAAAAAAAATATTCATTGTGAAATTTTCTCACATTCCTTTGTAAAAACAAAAAAAAAACTCAATTATTAAAAAAATTAGAAATATTCAAAAAAAGAGAAAAATTTCTGTTAAAACAAGAAAAGAAATTTTTTTTTTAAATTGCCACTTTTTACTTCTTACCTCTATATTAGTGATTTTCTTGGGCGGCGGATAAGATGATGAAGCAATTGTAATACTTCTAAAGTAAAATTCCACTTTTTTTTTTATATAATAAACAAAATTTTTTTTTAAATATATTTTCAAAAAATAGATTTCTTTTTTTTTTAAATTTTATAAATATGAAAAGAAAAGATAAATTTTGTTAACACAAAACTTTATTCAATTTTAATTTATTTTACTACTTTCCTCTTAAAAAAAAAACTTTTTAAAAAAATTTTTTATAAAGAATTGAATCAAAATCAAATGACACCTCATTCATCGGAAGAGTAAAACCAAAAATTGAATTGAAACAAAAACGGAAAATGAATAAAAATGGAGTTTCATTGCACAGCAATGCCAGATAAATGATTTAAAAAACTGTATTATTTTTGGTACGTTAAAACTAAAAATAAAAAGTAATACAACTTTTATTCTAAATAAAAGTCGAGCTCATTAAAAATCTTAGTATCGAATTGAAATATGACAAACTGAAACGTGAAACGAATCCTCTAAATCTATTGAAAAAACTTATTGTATTTGAAGTTGAAGATCTATTAAAGAAGAAAGCCAAAAATACCTGTACACTTGGTAATACTTAGTAAAGTGGAATAAATGGTAATTTTGAACTGGTACATTTCGTTTCAACGAAAATTATTATGCTTCGCCATACCAGAAAATTATTGGTTTTTAATTCTAATTGGCACGCTTATTTAATAATTAAAAACAATTAATTATTCATAAGAAATTTCTGAAATATATCAAGGAATTTTTTAAACCAATAATTTTATTTTTATTTATTAAATACAAATTTAATTTTTACAGTTTAAATGGAGAATTAAAAGTTTATAAAATCAAATTTTCAACGGTTTTCATGTACGAAAATGCTGGAAATTGTACCACACTGATTAAAACCAACCAACATATTTTTTAGTCTCCTTTTGCACTATGAATTTTTTAATTACTATTATTAAAAATAAATTCAATATGCAAAAATAATTAGAAATAATTGAACAATACAATTTTAATACTTTTATCTACAAATTTTCATAAAAATACCGTTTTCTTGTATTCATTGCGTATTTTATCTATCATTATGACTAAAATTACAAAATAAATTTTCTTATAATGAACGCGAAAAAATTTTCTCATTAAAAAAATGTGAGAATTATATTTTAATTGTCGAGTCTTTTAAGGAGCTATAAGCTAAGTGAACCACAAAGTGTTCATGAAATTGCAAAAATAATTTTTTTAAAAATCTTTCAACTGAAACGAGCTTAAAAATTTAACTTACGAATTCGAACTCTGATTGGAATCCATCATTGTATCTCATGTATACGTCATAGTTCTTGTTTTTATTTCAACTTTGAGTTTTGTAGACCACGAGCACGAACTACAAAGGAATCAAATTGGACCAAATGGGCTCTATAAGGGTGTTGAGGAGTTTTATTCATTCATTTATTAAAATAGATACTTTTTTCCCAATCCGAAGTAAGTATCTGTCCATGTTTTTATTTAATTTTCATTATGAACATTTTGATTTTGAATTTTTTCTAATTTTTAGATAATATTCGGTTTTCTAAATACAGTACGATTAATTACATTGATTTGGATAGTGTAACGTATGAAAAAATTTGTTCAGAAACTTTAGAATCATTATCTGATTATTTTGAAGAAATTATTGAAAAGGATTCTCATCTTATATCCTCTGATGTTTCTTATGGGGTTATTATTATATAAACTTTCTAGTTTTCTTATAAGACAATTTAAAATTTTCATTTTATGTTTTAGGATGGTGTATTGACGGTTAAATTCGGTGATAAATATGGAACTTATGTTATAAATCGGCAAAGTCCAAATAAACAAATTTGGTTAAGTTCACCAACAAGTGGTCCAAAACGTTATGATTTTGCTGGTAATAGTATTGATAAAGGTTATTGGATTTATAAACATACTGGTGAAATAATGCATCAATTGTTACAAAATGAAATTAAAAATATCATTAAAGTAGATGTAAATTTTTTACAATTACCCTATAGTGGAAGTTGAAAGTGATAGAACAGAAAATGTTGTTATTTAAATAAATTACATAGAAAATAAGTAAATACATACACATATTTTTTTGAAATTTAAAAAAATGTACATATTTTTATCCACTCTACTCCGGTTTCCTAGGTCTAATTGTGATTTGTGAATATCTTTCGATTTGGCAGTGAGAGTAAATTTAGCCTTAAAACCATCTCGTTTTTTTGAATAAATCTGTTAAGATCTTTAGTGCTATACCGTCTGTGTCGTTCAGACCATCAAAGAACCTTGCTTCCATGTCGGAAATTTTGAGTAGAAATTTAATAAATAAAAATCAGTTTTCTTCCAAAATTGTACACTTCAAATTTTTATTGATGACATTACAATATATATATGTATATATAATATATAAAGGTAAAAGGCATATAACATTTTTTTGCTTGGTTTTTTTTTTTCTTTTTTTTTTTTTGTTCTTCATCTATAATAATTATTACAATACAATAAAATAATTAATAAATGTATATAATATGAATACATTATGTATATAATATGTATAATTAAAAATTTAAAAAATACTTCATCAAATATATCTTCTTTTTTGTTTGTTTTTTTTTTTGCTACTTTTTTTTTGTTTTTTAAATTCTATTCAATAATTATTCTTAATAATTTTCTTAATTCATATTCTTTCTTCTATTTAAATTTTTTATTCTAATACCAACTTCTAAAACATGATCATTATCTGTACGTCGTGTGATTGTCGCTGAATAATCTGATGGTCCACCAACAGTATGACGTCTTTTTATTGAACGATTTTGTTTATTTTGTATTTGTCGTTTTTTTGTATAATTCATATCAGTCTTTTCATCTTTAGTTAAATTTGATGATATTGTTGATGTTATTGGAATTTGATTTGTTGTTGTTGCTGCTGTTGTTGCTGTTGTTGTTGTTGATGTATTATTACCATATTTATTAGTTGCTGAATAATTACGACAATTAAATGATGCTGAACGAAATAATTTATTATAATTACCATTTGTACCACCACTACTACTACTAGCATTACCATTATTTTTATTATTATTACGTTTTTTATAACGTTGTTCAAATATTAAAGGTGATATTAATATTGATTCTTTTGGATCACTTGTTGTTGAAACTTCTGAATCAGAATCATCATGATCACTATCATCTGAAGAACATGAAATTCCACCACCTTGTCCGCTACCAATAAATTTATTTGAATAATGATGAAGATTTGATGATGATGATAATTTTGATATTGTGCTTGAATGATGATTATGATGATGATGATGATGAGAGGAATGATTTTTAGATAATATAATATCTCGATTTGATGAATTATTATAATTATTTGTATGTAAATTTGATGATGTTGTACGTACAAATAAATTATCATTTGTACCAATACTAGTACTACATTTTACGTTTTTTGTATTTGATATGCTACTACAATTATTATCAGAAATTATTGATGTAGATGGTATTTCTGGAGAATCATCAACAAATGGAATATTTTCATGTAAAATAAGTGGTTGTGGTTGTTGCTGTGATTGCTGTTGTGTATTAGAAGTATCACGACGTGGTGTGTTACTTTTTTGAATCTGCTGCTGCTGTTGTTGTTGTTGTTGCGGTTGCTGTTGTTGTTGTTGTTGTTGTTGTTGTTTATTTGGACTATCATTCTCATCTGATTGTGATTCGGATGTACTACGAAGATTTCGTAGTTTACTATCCAATGTATCGGTAATTGTTGTTAAAGACATTGAGCCTATTATAATGAAAAATTGATTATTTTTTTGCTTCAAGAAATTTAAAAAATAAGATTAATCAAATTACTCTTACCACTGTCACTTATTCGGCTATTGCTTGATTCTTCATCAGTTAAAGAAATTGATATTTCCAAACTACCACCTTCTTCTTTACTTCCATGTTCAGAATTTTCACATTGATCGTTGTTTGATTTTTTACATTCAAGAGACTGAAATGAAATTTAAAAAAATAATTATTATTTTTTTTTATAATTGAACATTGAAGAAATATTTTCTAGTGTTTAACTTACTAATATACTTTCTCCTGAATATGTATCTGAATTAATTGTACTACGTTTACTCTGTGAACGTCTTCTTAAATGCGGTATAAATCTAGATGCAACAGATTCCTTATCCTTATCTGTATTGTATTTTCTTTCAATTTTTTGTACATTGCCCAGCAATAATGTTTGTTGTTCTTGTTGTTGTTGTGTTGTAATTGAAGTTGCAATTGATGATGAATTATTTTCTAATGTAGGAAAGGCACCACTTTCAAAAAAATACTCGTACTATAAAAAATAAAAAATAAAAAAAATAATTGAAACACCAGAAAACAGAAATTTAATATTCTTTAATACTTACTTGTGAAACAAGAAGTTCAACAATACAACATTGATGTTTCATATCTTTAACAGCAATTTCTAATGTTTCATTTGGTGTACGTATTATTGATGGACCAAATATTATAGCTAAATTTTTTGGTTCCATTAAATTAACATCACAATTTTTACTAATTCTATGTAAATGTTGTATTATATGTTTTAATGTTTCATATGAATAAACTGGTAATTGATTTAATAAATATTTAATCTCTTTTAATTTTTTTTCACCTTTATTACATTTATCTGATTCAATAAAATTTATATAAAATGTACTTGGTAATAAACCATCTGGTAAACTTCTTATAAATAATTTTAATAAACTTGATACAACATTTACATCATCCCATCTAATATCATCATTAATTTGATCCCATTGAAAATCAATACGATTAACTTGATCTTTTAATTCTGATATTGCTGCTTTATTTCCTGGTATACGATAAATACCAACAACATTTAAACCTTTTGATTCAACAATTTTTGTGCATACATCAACAATACATGGTACATATTCGTTGTCTTTTGACTATTTCAATAAAAAAAAAAATTAAAAATTTTAAAATTAAAAAAAAAAGTCAATAAGAATTATTATGAATAATTTTACCATTGGACATGATTTAAGTGGAAATCCAATTGAACCACCAGTTCGGCAAGCACCACCCATTTGTAAGCTGCTTCCACTACTGCTACCACTACCACTACTTCCACCACCACCACCTTTACGAAATAATAAATCTCTCCAATTTTTTGATTTTGGTGATCCTAAATCTTTATCAGATTTTTCAGATTTACGAGTTTTTATCACAGGTGAACAAACTGAATTCGATGTATCTGTTTCGTTATCTTTACTTTCTGTTGTCGTTGTTACTGTATTTGTCGTTGTAGAACAAATTGATATTGGTGAAATTGTTAATGATTTTTTAAATTCATTACTCGTATCATCCGGATATTCAGATGTTGATACACTTGATATAGCTGCGGTTTTTTGAGGTTCAGCAAGTTGTTTTCCCTTTTTTATATTTATTTTAACGAATATGGAAAAGAAATAAACAAAAAAAAATATAGAAAATTATAACCAAAGAAATATGAAAAATTGAATGTGAAATTAATTATAATTTCATTTATTTTTACAAAATAAGGAAAACATATTTTTTTTTTTGTTTAGCTTTTAAAAATTTTATGACGCCTATTATTATTTAAAAAATATTTGTTAAAAAAAAAAACAAAAATAAAGTATATATTATGTATAAATAATCTTACATTATTTTCAGATGATGATTGTGATGATGTAGTATTATCTTTTTTCGATGTAATTCGAGATTTTATTAATTCTATCCATTTTTTCATTTCATTTAAATTTTCTACTTTAAAATATATTTCAGTAAATTGAATACTATTAGCTGTACTATTACTACTGCTACAATCACTTTTTATTTGTTGCTGCTGTTGTATATCATTTGTATTTGTTTTAATATTCATTTTTTGTGCGTTTATTATTGATTGTAATTTAAATACATATTTTCGACGGCTTGATATATCTTCAGATATTTCATAATTTTTTAAATTTAATTCAATTATCTTGAATTTAAGAAGAAGAAAAAAATAGAAACATAAACAAATTAATATATAATTTTTTTTTTAAAATATCCCATTCAAGAGAAAAAAAAAACTTACATTTGTATCAGATTTATTACGCCCTGTGATTATTTTTAATGTTTCTCCTTTTAATTCAATTTTAACATGCTTCCAAGATCGATATTCAGTTAGCCTCTGAAAATATGTTTGATTTTATGTTAATTAAAAGCACAGAAGGCTTGGTTTTTTTTTTTTTTAAATTATTTTTTTTTATTATACCTTTCCAAAAATTGATGATGATTTTATTTCCATTTCACTTGTTATTGGTTCAGTAACATTATCTGATTTTGTTGATGTTATTGCATTTGATTGTAAATCGTTTATTGCTTTGCTAAAGTTTTATAACATAAAAAAATATTGTTTTAAAATGTTTAAAAATTTTGTCATTTATATTATTTTACCATTCATTTTCTTTATCACAAATTTCTAATTTTTCTTCAAAATTCATCAATTCTGGATGATTAGTTTCTATATGAAAACCATCTTCATTATTAGTTGCACGTAAATATGATATCCTTCTCATTAATTTATTATCATCATTTAATGTTGATGCTCTACATCTTCTTAACACTTGTGAAGGATCTTAAAAAAATTATTTTCAATAGAGAATTAAAAATACTATTTAAATAAAATCTTAGTAAACTTACTTTGAAGTGAAGTAATGCAATCTTCAGATTTCATAGAATCTAAATCATTTTCTTTATATTCTAAATTATTGCTTTTTTCAGAAATTTCTAAAGTTCCAACTAAAATTTAAAAAAATAAAAAAAAATAAAAAATATTCAAGAGATAACGGAAAATTAATGGTATATAATTTTTAACACAACCTTTAACGATACTTTTATTTTTCATATTTGTTGTTTTCATTTCTATTTTCCTTTCATATTTATCAAACAATGATGTTGGAACTTTACATAATGATATTGATTCATTTGGCGGAATTCCTAAAGTTATTGGAGATACAGGCTTAAATCTATCAATTCTAGAAATATACAAAAATTTTGGGCTTTTCATAAACAAATTAGTAAAATGGAACTAAAATTTTTTTATTCTTACACTTTATTTAATTTTCCGTCTTTTTTAATCCCACCATATAAACTTTGTTCATCATAGTGAACGTCTTTAATGGTTGTTGAAGCTGTTACTTTTGGTGATGGTAAAGGTAGTGCTACTGCTCCTATTTCACTTTTTTCTATACTTCCTCCTCCCCCTCCAACTAACTGAAACCTTTTGTCATTGTCTTCACCATCTTCACCTTTTGGATTTTGTGAAAAACCCATTGAAGTAAGCGCATAAATATTATTAACCTTATCACCAGATGATATCACCCTTTTAGGATTATCACTTGATTTGAATGTCTTAAAAAATGAACCTTAAACAAAAAGTTTCAAGTTAACTAAATGTTTTTTTTTTCTCCTTTAAAAAAAATGTAGGTATGTAAATATATTTACTTGTATAATTTTGGGGCGCTGATACTTTATTTAAAAATTCTTCTTTTTGTTCAATACTCTTACGTAGTCGAGCCATAAAATCACAGCTATTACTATTACTATTATTACTACCACTAAATGTTGTTGTTGTTGTGCTAGGCATTGTTGAAAAATTAAAATTTGATGGCCTACAGAAAAAATGAAGAAAAAAAATTACCAATTATTTGCAAATTTATTAATAAAAAAAAAAAAAAAGAATAATATAATAATATCTAACCCTAAAGCTGAAAATTTTTCACTGAATTTAAGTTTAGCTCTTGTTTCTGGGAAAAAATTTGTATTCGATGAAAGTTTTGTTAATTGATTATGTTGCTGTTGTTGTTGTTGCTGCTGCTGTTGTTGTATCATTGTTGATTGCTGTTGAAGATTTGCATTATTAAATGCGGTCGCTGATGGTGTTGTGGTGGTAGGGAATGATAAAGTTTTCCTATTGATAGCATTTAAATTACTACTACCACTACTATTACTACTACTAGGTACATAATTTAAAAGCGCAAGTTTATTTTTATCTCGAAACCTATTACTCTCTGGGTTATGAGCAATATCTGTATAATACTGAAATTTCAAATAAGAAAAAAAAAGTTTACCTTTAATAATTTAACTTATATTCATTAATTACCATTTGAAGTACATCACATTCTTTTGAAACAACTTCCAATTTAAGAATATATGGAGTTTGTTTAATACGAGATACAATCACACTATATGGAACACCAGCAATTGGTTCATCATTTACAGTTAATAAACGATCACCAGTTTGTAATCCAGCTAAATATGCTGGACCATTTAAATGCACTTCTTTTATAAATATTGTTTCCATTGCTTTTATTTGGGGCATATCCGGTGAATTCTTAAATTAAGAAAAAAAAACATACAAGTAGTCACCTTGATTTAAAAAATAAAAAGTTTCAAAAAAAAAAAGAAAGTACTAACCCATATTTCTGGAGGATAAGCAATAAAATGCCTTAATGTAAATCCAAAACCTTGATTTGATTTCCTTTTTATGAATACAACTTTTGGTTGAAAATTGTGTAACGACGTTGATGCCATTTCATTAAAATAAGTAACATAACAACTGATAAGAAAAAATACACACTACCAATTAAAATGCAATGCAATTTTACAATACTTTTATTTTTTTTTTCAAAATGATTTATGAAGAAATTTGTTTTGTAATACAGGTAGTAAGATTCAAGATACTAGTATTTTTTTTTTTTTGAATTTCCTTATTTGTTGATAAGATATATTTGGGGCTATATAATTAGTTAATAAAAATGAGTACACTTTTCGTTGTTTAATTTTGCAATTTATAATGTGCTATAGATACATACATATAATATGTATTTTTGATATCAATAATTTATATGCCAGCTTTTTTTTTTTTTTCCTACTTCTTTTTCACACAATATATACAAAAATTGCACACATCAGAAAATAAATTTCATTTACAATTATTTTTAAAACATGCAAAAAATATTTTTTATTAGATTAATTATATTAAAATAAAGAAAATAATAAAATCCTCTATTCACTACATTATGGAAAGATAAAAAATTAAATAAAACTTCTTATTAATTAAAAATGATGGAAAAAAAGCAATTTTAATTTATTTGACAATCTATTAATAAAAACAGATTTAAAAACTGGAAGCAAATCGTTGTTTGCTGTCGTTGACAACAACAAAACAAAATCTAATATTTAAAAAAAGTTGAAGTTTGCAGCAACAGCATTTTTCAAATCGAAATTTAAATTTGCTTTCGCTGCTTTCAGTTCCAAGATGACAACATTAAAAAAAAAACATTTTTGTTGCGTATGCGTAGCGTATAACATACGTAAACGTAATAATACGTGAAGTCGAACCTGATAGTGGGGATTAGCGAACCATTCATACTTTTTTTTCTTTTAGCGACTAGCGAGAGGTGTTATTTTAAAAAAGTTTTCTTCCGTGAAAAAAACAATTGTTAAATTTAAATAACTTTAAAATAAAATTACTTGCAACGAGTGACTAAAAAGTAACTAAAGAGTGTATTTTGGCAACAGTAACTACTGACTAGTTAGATTAGTTACTGGTTTTGGTCCAACAAATGTCAGTGCCTTGAGTGTCTTCATTTTATTTAATATTTTTGAATATATTTAATTTTAATAATTTATAATTGAAAAAAAAGAAGAATAGCAAAAAATTTAAAAAAGTGAGTTATTAAAAATTGATTAGTTTTTATATTTTTAAAAGAATTTTCCTACAGTTTGGTGTGGTCTATGATCTCATTTTGTGAATTTTAAGTGGGAGAAAAATTAGTTTTTTTTTTCATTAGATTTTAATATTGTGTCATTTATAATTATTCTTCCGGAATTTATTTTTTTTTTTAAAGGTATTACAAGAAACTTTTTACGTAATAATAGTGGTGAAAGTTTCAACTTTAATCCTAAAATTTCTAATTTTTGATGACCCTCAAAGAAACTCCTACGCATGAACTTAGTCGAAGAAAACATGATGAGATTTGGTCTTTGAATGGAAGAGTCAAAAGGGGAAAAAAACCAACAAAAATTTTATTAATTTAAAATCTATCACTTTCTTACACATTGGTGTGCCTTTCTTTCCACAATAATAAACAAAAATTGATAAGGCGTTATAGGGTATCAATCGGGTTTATGTTCATATTAACTTTTTTCACATCACGAATCTATATAATTAATTTTATTTTTATCGAATTTAAAAAGTAAACAAAATCAATCGCGATGAGTAAAGTTTGATGCCGTCATTCGGCTTCCTGAGAATTGGGATTGCCGTCTGATTTTACTATACTGAATTGAATTACTGAATGATGATGATTTTTTTCTCTATTCAATGATACATTTTAGAAAAATTTTATTTATGGATCTGATGAGTCAGATTTTGAATTATCTATTATGTGATCAAGTTTTATGAACACTTTGAAAAAAATAGAAAAAAAAGTAAAACACGAAAATTAGTAATACTTTTTTTCTCTTATTTTTTCCGTGTAAGATTTATTTTAATCATTAAGGTACAATTTTCTTTTTTTAATTTCTATATCAAAATAGCGTAAACGAGACAATTATTGGCACCCCTATTTTTCGGTGTATTTATTGGCACCATGTTTTTCTTAGAAATTTACTCAATAGTTGTTGTTAAATATATAATCGTTATTGTGTTATAGAAAAATATGGAATGTTCTCAGTTTGTTTTTATATTGTTTTATCAGTTTCAACTTCTATTGTCGTCTTAACTGTGAAGTGAAAAAGACGTGTCAGTGTTAATTGGTATTTGAGCTGTTTTCTTTCTAAAACCTTAAGAGACACAGAAAGTTAAGTAGCACTTTTTAACGTTAAATAATTATCTTATCTTTATATGATTTTTTTAATATTTTTATGGAAATGTTTTATTTTTCAATTAAATAAAAGAATTTTATAAAATATTTGTATAATTTAAGAAGTAATGGGTGCCAACAATTGTGCTAAAAATAAGCGTAATAACTATTATTGGCACCCCGGTGCCAATAACTATGTTATATGAAAGTACATTTATTGGCATAGGACAATAACTGTACTTTTGAGGATGCCAATAATTGTACTTACTATAAGTAGCGTTAATTTTGCAGATTGATAGCTAGCTATCTATTGTATTAAGATATTTTTTTATCAATAGTTACCGAAAACGCGTAGCACAAACACCGAAAGTGATTTGCAAAATGCACTTTCCAACATAAAAACGAAAAAAATGTCAAGAAAAATGGCTTCGAAGCATTACAATATTCCGCGTTCTACTTGACAATTTCGTTTAGGAAATAAATTTACAAAAATAAGACCTGGTCCATCAACAGTACTTACAGAAGAGAAGGAAAATATTATTTTTAAATGGATAACTTCTTCTTTCCAACTAGGAAAAAACTCCTGGAAATCAACAAGCGAAGGAGTTTATTAAACTTGCTGCTAACATCTCCAAAAAACTACTCAACCTCAGTAGGAATGAGTTAAGAACCATCACAGGTCTTCTCACCGGGCACTGTCCACTTAATTACCATTAAAGTAGGATTGGGCTACAAGAGGATGACAAATGAAATTCGGCAAGGAGACCAAGGAGACCTCAAAACACATTCTACGTGAATGTGAGGCGTTGGCCTCTAAAAGAGTGCGACACATGGAACAGTTTTTCCTCAAACCGGAAGAAATTTTGTGTGCACCTTCTCATAGAGTTTTAGGATTTATTAAAAGCCTAAATCTTTGAGAAGCAAGGGCGGCAGAAAAGGTCTTGGTAGGTCGAGATGCAACAAAAAGCCCAGATAAACTATCTATCTTTCTATTTATCTCAAAATTTATCTATCCTTTTTAATTTTCATACTTTTTTATTTCTATATTTAAATAATTTTAGGAGAATAGTTTTATACTTTTTTACTTTTATTTTTAACTAATTTTAATGGAATAATTAGTTTTATACATTTTTATTTTTATATTCAACTAATTTTAAGAGAATAGAAAAGACTGGAATAAAACAATTAACTACCAAAAATTAAAGTGTACTTTGTTTGTTTTAAATGCCAATAATTATACTTTATATGGCATTGAATAATTGGCACTAGTGCCAGTAACTATATATTTTAAAAGGGCCAATAGTTATACTGCTGTGCCAATAGTTGTACTTTTGGGAGTTATTTTATATTTATTAAAATATTTAAAACAAATTATAATCTTGAGGTAATTTTTTTGACATTTTTCTTTACAAAAGGCTTCAAGGAAGCGTCTGATGAAATATCATTCAAAAAAATTAAATAATGTATCTAAGCGAACAGATTTCGCTTATGGGTGCCAATAATTGTACGGTTTACGCTAATTAAATTTTTTTTCATTGTATAGTAAATTATAAAAAAGGGTTAAGAAGTTATTTAATAACATACCAAAATTTACACCTACACAATGTGTTATTTTCAGAATATTTTGTACATACATATGTACATATTTCTAAATTACCTACCTACTTCATTTGTTTCTTTTTTTAAAATATATTTTATTCTTTTAGATTATTAAATTACAAGAAAATTCAAAATGGTATTTACAAAATCTACTATACTACAGACAATAACATCTATAACAATATTATTTTTAATATTATCAATAATAAAAGCAGCTATTATTCAAGATATAAATCCATGTTTGGGTAAATTAACATGCAGAGAATGTATTCAAACAAGAGGTTGTGCATTTTGTGCAGAAAATACAACAGAATTTGGTGATAGACCACGTTGTTTTAAACCAGAATTACATTTAAATACTGAAAGTAAATGTCGTGAAGAATATACTGTAAATCCTGATACAGAAATAAAAATAATAAGTAATATAGATTTAACAAGACATCGTGTTAGTGGTGGAGGTGGAGGTGGTGGTTATATATCTGGTGGAAGTATTGAAAGTGGAGGATATTCAAGTAGCAGTGGTTTTAGTAGTGGTTATGAAGCATCATATGGTGGTTCATATGGAGGATCTGCTGGATCATTTTCAGGACAAGGTCAAGTTGTACAAGTTAGTCCACAACGTATGCATATGAAATTACGTTTAAGTAAGTTAATTTCTTTTTTGCTCTCTCTTCTTTAATTTATTATTTATTTTTTCTTTTCACAAAAAAATGTTTTTTTCAGATCAAGAAGCCCGTTTTACAATACGATATGCACAAGCAGTTGATTATCCAGTGGATTTATATTATCTTATGGATTTATCAAAATCAATGGAAGATGATAAAGAAAAATTATCAGCATTAGGTGATTTATTATCACAAACAATGAAAAATATTACATCAAATTTTAAACTTGGTTTTGGATCATTTGTTGATAAAGTATTAATGCCTTATGTATCGACAGTTCCTAAAAAGTAAGTCATTTTTGTTTTATTACAAAAAAATATATCTAATTATCTACTGTGAGACCGATAGATCTCTTTATAATAATAGCATTGTTAGTAATTTTTACTCCTTCAAAAAATAAAAAAAAAAGGATAAAAAATGGTAAAATAAAAGTTATAACAAAATATATATTTTCTTTTTCGATTTCAATTTGAAATGAACTTTAAAAATTCCTAAATTTTTAATTTGTTTTATTTCAAATTGAAATTAGTAAAAAAAAAAAAAAAAAAAATTTCAGATTAAATCATGATTTGTATCCAATTTTGAATAATCGAATGTGATTGTTGATTGTTTTAAATATAGGTTGAAACATCCATGTGATGGCTGTGAAGCACCTTATGGTTTTCATAATCATATGCCACTTAATACGAATACAGAAAAATTTTCAGTAAGAATTTTGGAATATTCTTTTTTTTAAAAAAAAAAAAAATTTTTTAAATTATATACACACACATACAACATCTATTGAAAACATTTTATTTATTGAAACGATTAAAAAATAAGCATTTTTCATTTGCAATATATGGAATGATTTCTCTTTCTACTGTTTTTTTTTTTAAATTATTTTTCAATTACATTTTCACATAAATGCAAATGCAATTTGATGGAGGCTTTTATTTATTCTATTATGCTATATATCATGTATCTTATACATAATATAAATTACATTTTCATATATTCTTAAATGCCTGATTATATTTTTTAATACATTTAATTAATTTGTTGTTATTGTTGTAATTATTATATATCTGTTATCTTTTTGTTTGTTAATATGTATAAATGGTAAATCAGAGAGAAATTTTGCAGCACCATCAAATTATTATTACATTTTTTTTTATTGTTGTTTTTCTTCAGTATTCCATTAAATGAAATGCGAATGAAAATATTTACAAAAACTTTACTTTTTTTTTTGGGTTTTTCTTTTTTGCAAATTTCATCACCATTGCATCTTTTTGTATAAAAAAAATTATAAGTATATATACATTTTATATGTATATTTTTTGTGTCTTTTCTTATATGTGTATATTTCATTATTATAAATATCTGTGTTGGTATTTGGTGCATTTTATTGTCATATAAAAATTTTGTTATGATAGAAAAATGTAATGTAATTTTGTATTCAATGCATTGTATTCTCGTTATATTATATATTGTGAATTTGTATTTATTATTATTATTATTATTATTATTATTATTACATAAATGTCATGCTTTTATGTTATTTGTAATTTGGATATGTATTTATTTTTTTTTTTTTAATTTATGTTTTTAGTTTTAAACAAAATTCTCATTCAGATAATGAAAAATAAAAGTCAAGTTAGAATTCTGAAATGTTGATTATTTTGAAAATGATTTTCATTAATGTTTTTTTTTCCGGAGTTAAAATCTTTTAATATTTCAAAATGTATTTTTACACAAATTTTTGAAATAGAAGTTGATTGGTTGACGTGGTGGTTCTCGGAATCTTTCGAAGACCCAATTAGCACTTAAAGTTCCGTTTTGATACCACAATAAATAGAGACACTACTTTTTTATTTTCAAAAAGACTATTTTAACATATTCACATACTTTTTTGAATGTTTAAAAAAAAATTAGCATTTCAGAATTTAAAAGTTTGGTTTTTTGAATTTATTTGAATATTTTTATTTGAAAGAAAGAAAAGAATGGGGATCTTTTTTTTTTTTTAATTTTTATTTTTTCTTTTATTTGTTATTATTGTATTCAAAATTTTATTTCACATAAAATTTCATTATGTATGTTATATATATATAAAACAGCTTACGTGAACCATGTTCAGGTTGTGCTGCACCTTATGGCTTCCATAATGTCATGCCTTTAAACACGAATACAAATAAATTTTCTGTAAGTTTAAAAACTCTCTGGAATGATTTTTATTTAATAATTTTCTTTCTATCTGTTTTTTTTTTTTTTTCTAATTAAACATTTTCAAAATTTTTTACTTTTATTATTTAAAAAAAATTATTTTCTTTTCTTTTTTTATACTTTTACTAATAAAACATTTAAATTGAAGGAACATTCATTGCATTCATCAATCAAAAATTAATTTTGTTTTTTGAAAAAGATAAAGAATGATGTGTAACTAACTCTAGATTGTATGTGTTTTTTTTTAATGCATTTTTTTTTTTTTCAAATATGTGTGCTTATATGTGTTTGGTTTATGATATCATGCTCATGCAATAACAGTTTTTGAAAAAAATGTATTTTTGGAATGCATAAGATTTTGTTCATTTAATTTGTATTTATTCTTTCTTTTTTAATTGATTTTTGATGATTTTTTCTACAAAAAAAAAAAAAAAGCACTCATTTCATTTTAATAACATTCATTTTCTGCATGATGGTTTAAGTTTTGCTTTAATAAAATTTATCTTGAGATTAAAAATAAAAATTAAAATAAATTTTTAATGTACAAAAAAATAGGAAGAAGTTAAAAAAGCAGCTGTATCAGGAAATTTAGATGCTCCAGAAGGTGGTTTTGATGCAATTATGCAAGCAATTGTTTGTAGAGATATTGGTTGGCGTGAACAAGCTCGTCATTTACTTGTATTTTCAACTGATGCTGGTTTTCATTATGCTGGAGATGGAAAGGTATTCCATTAATACATTATATTTTCCCATATGAGAGGAGACTTAAATACGAAGAAGACAAACAATTTAAAATTAGAAAACATTTTTTTTTTAATTTTCATACACTTTACTGTGTATTTTTTCCATTTTTGTTAAATAATGTCTTTGGGCAACACGAAATAACAATTTCTAATTTTAAGCCTCTTTCTCCTTTCGTTCGTATTAATTTTGGAATACTTTTCATCTCTTAAAATAATTTGCTTCATTTTTTCTTTTTCTTTATGACTTTGTAGTTAGGTGGTGTCATAACACCAAATGATGGTGAATGTCATCTTGATGGTAGAGGTTATTATACACATTCAACAATTCAAGATTATCCAAGTATATCACAAATAAATCAAAAAGTTAAGAATAATTCAATTAATGTAATATTTGCTGTAACACAACAACAAATCGGAATTTATAAAAAACTTGTTGAACATATTGAAGGATCATCAAGTGCAGTACTTTCAAGTGATTCATCAAATGTTGTTGATATTGTACGAGAAGAATATAGTGTATGTAGAATATAATTATAAATTATACAAAATATAAATTTCTTTATATGAAAAATTAAAAAAATGAAATTATTTTTTTTATAGAAAATCTCATCTTCAGTTGAAATGAAAACAAATATTGCATCAGATCATTTAAAAGCAACATTTTATTCTTCATGTTTATCTGGTGGATCACAAATTCAAACAAATAAATGTGATGGTTTAAAAGTTGGTGATGTTGTTAATTTTACTGTTGAATTGGTAGCAACATCATGTGAAGAAAATACAACAAAAGAATTTAAAATTTATCCAGTTGGTTTAACAGATGGAACAGTTGTAACAATTGAATTAGTATGCGGTTGTAATTGTGAACAAGAAGGTCATCCATTATACATACAACATGCACCACAATGTAATTATAATGGAACATTAAAATGTGGTATTTGTGAATGTGATAAAGATCATTTTGGTGAAAATTGTCAATGTTCAGCGTAAGTTTAAAATTGAATTTTTGTTGAAAAAGTTGTCTTTTTTACTTTTTTTTTATATATTACAATTTGTTTTCTTTATAGAGATCATGCAGATGAAATTGATCATAATAAAGGATGTCGTCCAGAAAATACAACTTTAGAATGTTCTGGACGTGGTAATTGCGTTTGTGGTAAATGTGAATGCGCAAAAAGAGAAAATCCAAAAGAATTGATAACAGGAAGATATTGTGAATGTGATAATTTCTCATGTGAACGAAGAAATAATGCATTATGTTCTTCAAATGGACAATGTATCTGTGGGCAATGTGTATGTAGTAGTGGTTGGTCTGGATCAGATTGTAGTTGCAGAGATAGTAATCAAACTTGTATAGCACCAGGTGATACTGTTGCATGTTCAGGACATGGTCATTGTGTTTGTGGTAAATGCATGTAAGTATTGAAAAATATTTAAGTTAAAATTAGATTTAAAAGTCAAAAATTTCGAAAATTTGTTATTTATTTATTTATTATTTATTTTTAAATTGAAGATGTGATGCAACTGAAGAATCTCGTTATTCTGGAAAATTTTGTGAAAGATGTCCAACATGCGGTAATAATTGTTTCGAATATAAACATTGTGTTGAATGTAAAGTTTTTGGATCTGGTGAATATAAGGATGAAGTTAAATGCAATGAAAAATGTGGTACAGAATATATTGTTATAGAAACAAATGATACACTTGAATATGATGAAGAAAAAGAAGAATATTATTGTGTTTTATATGATGAAGATGATTGTAGATATCATTTTGTTTATTTTGAAAATAGAACTGATATATATAATGAACAACAACAAAAGAAATCAGTAACTATTATAACAGTACAAAAAGAAAGAGAATGTCCACCAAAAGTTTTCATGTTAGGTATTGTATTGGGTGTTATTGCAGCAATTGTATTAATTGGTTTAGCAGTTTTACTATTATGGAAATTATTAACAACAATACATGATCGAAGAGAATTTGCAAGATTTGAAAAAGAAAGAATGATGGCTAAATGGGATACGGTAAATATTAATAAATAATTTTGAAATTTTGTTTTTCTTGTTTAGAAAAAAAAAAACTATTTATTTTTCATTTTTTTTTCTTTTCTTTTCTTCTTTTCATATAGGGTGAAAATCCTATTTACAAACAAGCAACATCGACATTTAAAAATCCCACCTATGGAAAATAAAAATTTATAACAATAAATAATTTTTGATAAAATTTTTAAAAAATCTCATATTATTTGAGATTAAATAATATGTAATTGTCAATTTATAATGTTTTTATTTTTTTTTAAATTTTAATTTTATGTATTGTTTTATTATTATTTTTTTATTTTTGTAGTAAAAATTTAATTTGAATTAAATTAATTATTTTACCACGAAATGCCTGATACTTACAAAATTTATAAAATTTTCTAATTCTTTTTTATATTAAAAAAAAAAAAATAAAACAAAAAGATTACGTGTGTGTTTTTTTTTCTATTGATAATTTTTAATAATCGAAAATAAAAATAAAAAAACAAAACGAAAAAAATAAATAATTACAAAAATAAAAAAAAAAATCATTTGTAATTTAAAAACGAAGTGCCTCTTCTGTGCTTTTTCTTAAAAAAAAAAAAAATATACATAAAATTGAAAATTAATAAAAATTAAACTATAGTTAAATAGTTTTTAAGATTTTTATGTTATGCCATAATTTAACTGAACAAAAAACTAAAATATAAGAAAAAAGAATATTTTATTTTTTGACTGCAATTCTTTTAATATATATTTTTTTTTTTAAAATAAAAGATTTTAAACAAAGTTTAAAGAATTTTTCGTTTTTATGCGCACAAGTTATTATTTTTTTTTTATCTTTTAAACTAGTAAAATTTGAGTTAATAAGTTTATTTTTATTAATTAAGAAGAAGAAGAAGGAAAAAATAATTTTCTAAGTATAATTATTTCGAATAATAGAAACGAATTTAATTGAAATTATTTTTTATTTTTTATAATTACTTAATGGAAACGAACCCAGAACAGATAACAATTGTATGAAAAATATATTTTTCTTTTTGTGTTTTTTTTTTGTATTTACTTTAATTTGATAAAAAACAAAATTAATTTCTCTTGATTTATAAAATAATAATTTATATGTATAACAGTTAATATAATTGTAATAATAAATGCAATAAAAATAAATAAAGTTATTATTAGTAGACTGCCATTTAACATTATAAAATTTTTGTTTTCATTTAATTTCAAGTTTTTTAGCAATTTTTAATTAAACAAGAAAATCTTATGATCTATCCCAGTCTTCTATTTAATTTAATGTAAACTTGTTCTGATTAAAAGATGGTTTTTCCGATAACTAGCCAACCAGCGGTATAGTTCTCAACAATGTAGAATTTTGAAACGAGCGCTAATATAGAAGTAGTAAGAGAATGTGTATCTTGTCTTTCTGATAGCGTAGAAGATGTAATCCAAAGAAGAATCCTGATGACAAACCGATATTATTTCAGTCTAAGTTGCTTAGTTCACGATTGTTTTCACAAACGTATAAACTCCTGTTGTATAAAATACTAATACGCCCTGTTCTTATATAAACATCCAAAACCTGGAGGAAGGCCAGATAGGTGGTGTGATGCAGTAAACGTAGACACGGCGTTATTCGGACTTACCAACTTAAAAATCATGGCACTTGATAGAAAACTATGGCGAAGCAAGTTGAAGTAAGCTAGGATCCGGTCCTTGATTGTGATAGGGTGTATTTCTAAACGTCTATTTGCTTTGCATCGTGATTAAAATATGACAGTTATGGTACATTGCTGAAAAAATTTATGTTGAGTAGTAGCATCATAATTATTCATAATGCGCTAGTTACTTGATTTTGTCGTTCACACTTGAGTTTTGAAGCGGGATGTTTTGTGAAGGTTAACGTTTTGAAACTTTTGACATTGTAAATAGACGGCTGTAAGACGTTTAAGAATTCAGCCATAGCCAATGATGATGAGTTGTAAAAAGTTCAATAAAACGAAAATTTTAAAAACTATTCTTTTAACACCTTTATAGAATTCTTTCAGCACAGGAAAAGGTATTTGTATGTACAATGTACATCCTTAAGTATTACACATTTTTTTAATTAAATTAAAATACCACACTTTTTTTTATTACTTTAATATAATTTTTAATAAATTCATTACAAATAATATAATATTTTTTACAATCCATTTTCCGTTAAACTTTAAATCTTAACAAATTATTTTCTAAAAAATAAAAAAAACGTTACAAAAATTAATTTAGAAACAAAAGCTAACTAATAAAATACAAAAAAAAAATAAAAAATCAAACTAGAAATAATACGCCTTTTAAAAAATGTATGAAATATTAAAAAAAAAAAGTTTTATACAAAAGTATGGCATTTAATAATTACTGTACTAATATAATTTGGCAGGTTCAAATCTTAAACCACTAAATTTT
This sequence comes from Bombylius discolor, assembly GCA_939192795.1. Classification (NCBI taxonomy): domain Eukaryota; kingdom Metazoa; phylum Arthropoda; class Insecta; order Diptera; family Bombyliidae; genus Bombylius; species Bombylius discolor. The sequence continues at coordinate 39,617,319 of OW584240.1, forward strand.
ACGTAAGTTATCCTTAAAAATAAAAAATTCATTATAATTGTTATTATAGTTTATAACTTAAAAAGCTTAATAATTAATAGCAGTTTTTTTTTCTTTTTACTTAATTAAAAATTACAATTTTGTTTAAACTTTTTAAACAATATTAAACTATTTTATAGCTTACATTTTGAGTCCAGAAAAGAAAACAAACAAGAAAAACAAAACTTATAAACATAATTCAACCAAAAAAAAAATACATTAAAATTATTAATTCACAGTTATTTTTCCATATTTTAACAATTTTTTTCCCTCTATCAAAATTAAAGGTCGATTCACACACATCCGAACCGATTTTCATCCGTCCGATCAAGCTCAGAAATTTTTACATATTTGTGTATGTGATTTGAATGTATCTATTCGCACACATTCTGTCCGGTTCCGGTCACAAATTAGAAATCACATACAAACATGGACACGGAGATAAACCGGATCGAATATGTGTGAATCGATCTTAAAAGAGGGACAAAAGAAAACTATTTTATTATTATTTTTTTTAATTAATTAATTTTCTAATATTTTTGAAGATTGTTGTCCATCTTTTTTCCAATTAGTATCATCTTCAATAGATGATAAATTTTTATTCATTATATTTAAATCAAATGGATCAATTTTATTACTATTATTTTCTGTAATTTTAGTTTGTTCGAGATAAACATTTGTTAATTCTTTTTCACTTTCTATATTACGTTTTGAAAACGATAAGAAAGGTGAGTCTTTGAATGTTGATTTATTATAATTGTTGGCAGTGTTAAAATTTTGTTGATTTTTACTTAATGAATCCCATAAAAATGATTTTTGTGGTATATTATTATTAAATATTATTTTTGAATTATGATTAAATGATGGTGATGATGATATTGGATAATTTAATTCCGAAACACTTGATGGAAAAGGGCTAATAGCACATCTATCATCATTTAAATTATTACCAACACCACCAATACCGATTAAACCTGGAGGACTACTATTCTCAAGGTATGAATTCTCTCGTGAAACATTATTATTAGTATTGAAATTATTATTTTTATTTTCGATGCAATTTAAGGCAGTTATAGAGCTTGTTTGTGATTCAAAACCTGATGATTGAGATGAACCACGTGACCAATTATCTTTATTTACAATATTTGTTGAATCAGTTATATTGAAAATATTACGTTTTTTAATTGTTGAAAATTGATTAATATCATTTGAACGATTAAAATAACCACCAGATATCCATGATAATTGTGATGGTGCAAGAGTATATTCTGATTTTCCATTATCAGTTAAATTTGATGGTGATAATAGATTAACATGTTGAACAATAAATGATGATGATGATGATGATGATGGATTAGGAACATTATTTGTATGAAATTTTGATAATAATGAACTATTATTATTATTACTACTGAATATTGATTTATTACAACATGATTTATAATCTGAATTAATTGAAAAATTCAATAATGAAGGTTGTTGTTCTTGTGATGATTGTTGAAATAAATTTAATTGACGTGATCTTGGAGATGAAGGAGATGAAAAAACTGATAATTTATCAAAATTTGATATTGAATTTGGAAATTTATCATGAATTTTATGATTATTAGTATTAAGTGGTAAAGATAATATAGATGCAGAAGATGATGATGAAAATGGTAAATTATTATTGATATTGAAATTATTAAAAGTATTTTGATTATGTTTTGAATAAGTTTTAAATGCTGATGTTGGTGAAAGATTTATATCAGGAAATGATGATGATGTTGATTTTATTGTTGAATTTAATGAATTAGCAAATGATTTTATTGATCTTTGATCAAATGATAAATTTGATATATTTTTACTTTCATTGCTATTGCTACTTTTTGAAAAATTACTTGTATCAAGATCATTTGTTATCATATAATTTTCAGAATAAATACGATGAAAACTATTATTATTTTGTGATAAAAGATATTTTGTTGTATTTTTTCGTCTAGGAATTGATAATATAAGTATTAGAGTTGATAAAATAACCTATAAAATAAAAACAAAAAAATATTAATAATGTTAATCTGTTATTATTGTTTGGGGATGGTACTTACTTTTGAAATAGCTAATGGAATATCTCCAATTATGATAATTTTTGATACCGATGATGATATTACAGCATAAATACTCCATATTGTTAAAAGTAATGTATATTTATTTATTTTAAATCCATTTAATATATTATTAAAAAATGCTAATAATATACATAAAAATGGTATTCCATTTATAAAATATGATAAAAAATTTATGAATTTTTGAAAACGTAAACCGGCAGTATAAAACATAAGAATACTTATTGTTTTTATATATAAAAATATTTTATATATAATATGAATTTGTAATAATTGTTCAATATAAATATTAAAAATTTTTATAATTGTTATTATATGAGAAACAAATATTGTTGTTATATACCATATAAAATTCATTGAATCTAAATTTTTACAATTTAATTCATTAAATTCATTTAATGATGTATAAAAATTTATTAAAGCAAATATTATTAAAAATCCACAATTGATATTTTTTAATAATGGTATAAATATAATTGATTTTTTTATATTTTTTTGATATTTTATTGATTTTCTTTTATAATTTTTTGAATTTTTCATAAAATAATTTAATTTTGCACCTAATATCATTTTTTTCTTTTCACGTAAAGTTTTCTCAACATGTTTTTCACATTGAACACATAATCTATATAAATTTTCAAGATTATCCCTGAAATGTAGGAAAAAAACATAAGTTAATAATGAAATTTTAAACAGTAAAATTTATTATCATGATTTTTATAAATCGGAATCTATAATCAATGTTACATATGCTTGTAAATTTTGATTATACTAAAAAAAAAAAATTGTTCTAAATTCTACGTTAGGAGTTTATGGTTGAATGGAAACCACTTACTTAACTCGATGTAATTCAAGTAGAAAAATGAAATTAGCAGAGCATAAAATAAATAAATAAATTTTCGAAAGCATATTTTATTGTGGTGGGTTAACACTACTAACATAGTTTTGCATAGCGTTGGTCCAAAATGAACGCGATTTTAATGTACATTTTATTTTTGGCTAATTTTTAAAGAATTACTATTATCAAAAATATATTAAATACTAAATAAAGTGAAAGAATATAATATCTTATATTACAAAAAATTTTCTTAATATTCCTATATATAGTTTACCTGTATATTTTCAATTCATAATCAAATGTATCTTCAGAGTCTGGTTCGAATTGTGATATTTTTTCAATTTTAATTCTTTGATTTTCATTACATGTATTACATAAACCATTTTTTGGTGTTTCATTTAAAATGTATTGTTGTTTATTTTTTGTATTAATTGTCTTACAATAATTTATTGTATTATTTTCATAATGTTGTGATATTTCCTTATTATAATCACCATCTTTATTAAATCCATTATATTGTCCACAATATAAACAATTCCATTTATTATATTGTTTATATGGTATTTTTGAATTTATATTACAAAACCAGCAGTTAACTTTTATACTGAATTTCGATCTAAAATATAAAAAAAAAATTATAAAAATATTATTAAAATAATAAATTATTAATATAGCATGTAGCCTAGTTAAAATTCAAGTATTACGTGAACATTACACAGCATTATTTCATTATACTTACCTTATGCTTATGTAAATTTTACAAATAATTAATATTCCAACAAATGTTATTGCTGCAGTTGGTATTAAATTAAGTAAATTAAAATTGATATCCATTTTTTGCGAATTATTTCAGAAATGCATAACCCAAAAACCCGCGCTACGATAGGCGCTTACAAAATATAAACCGACAGAAGTTTCTTTAATGGCAAAAACTGTCATTGGGAAATTTGAAAAAAAAAAAAAAATTTTGCAATGCAGACAGCGTATACATGGTATAGGAAGAAAATGGTGGAAGGAAAACGAATTGAATTTGACTCGACTTGAAAATTTTTAATAAAACTTGTTTAGAAAATTGGCTTAAAAGTGAATTGTGCTATGGATTATTTTTATCTAACACACTAAATTCACTTTAATATTAAATCGAAAATAAAATTAAATTTAAAATTAGCAATCGTTTTGAAAATTGAAAATTGAAAATCGTTTTTAACACACTCATTGAAATATGATGTCATTTCATCCAAAGTTTGAGCCAGAATTTTATTCTTTCCTTAGGGTTGGTGTGCTTTTCCATTTCCAATATGTTTCCAATGGAAGGAAGTATTGAAAATGTCACAATTGTTTGTCTTCTTCTTCAGCACGTGTTTATTTGTCTGTTCGGTTGGATTTTGGTGTAGTTTATTTAGAATTCACATTCTTGTTTCTTATTTAGCGGTTTTTTTTTTTTAAATAAAAAGACACCAAAATGCAACACGATGATGTAAGTAATCTAAAATTAAATTAATTTTTCAAAATCAAATTTTCTAATAGTTTTCATTGTTGATAAATATTAGGTTGTGTGGAGCATTATAAATCGCTCATTTTGTTCCCATAAAGTCAAGTAAGTATCCACATTTTTACATCGTACACCAAAAAACGTAATAAATGCTTAACAAAATTTTTATTTATCTTTTAAATTTACAGAACAGATACACGTACATTTTGTCGACATGAATATAATTTAACTGGTTTATGTACACGTAATGCATGTCCTCTAGCAAATAGTCAATATGCAACAGTTAGAGAAGAAAATGGTATAATATATTTATTTGTGAAAACTGTAGAAAGATCACATTATCCATCAAAATTATGGGAACGTATTAAATTATCACGTAATTTTGAAAAAGCAATACAACAAATTAATGAAAATTTAGTTTTTTGGCCAAAATGGATAATAGCAAAATGTAAACAACGTTTTGTTAAAATAACACAATATTTAATACGTATGCGTAAATTAAAATTACGTAGACAAAAATTATTAATACCATTATCAACAAAAGTTGAAAGACGTGAAGCTAGACGTGAAAAGAAAGCATTAATAGCAGCAAAAATTGATAATGCTATTGAAAAACAATTATTAGAACGTTTAAAAAAAGGTACATATCAAGATATTTACAATTTCCCACAGACAGCATTTAAAAAAGCATTAGAAGCTGAAGAAATTGAAGGTGAATCTGATATTGAAGATGAAGAAGAAATAGAAACAGAAAAAGAAATTGAACAAGAAATGGAAATCGATGAAGAATTACAAAAAGAATTAGAAATAAATGATGATGAGTATATTGAAGGTGATTCTGAAAGTGAAGAAAATGATGAAGATCAAGATAATATTGTGGATGATGATGATGATGAAGATGTGGAGGTAAAATAAAAATATCAATTAAAAAATTTATGAAAAAATTATAACAATTTTTTTTTTTAAATTTTCTTTTCAGGATGAGGAGAGTGATTCCGGAGAAAAAGAAGAAATTGAAGTGGATAGTGATTTTGAATCATCTGAAGAATCTGACATTGAGGTAAGACCATTTGAAGAATTTAATTTATTTTTTATTGAAAAATTTAAAACATTTAAAATTGACATTCTTCAAATATTTTTTTCTAGATTTTTAGATTTTCTACATTCTTAAATGTTTTAACCTTGAAATTATTAAATATAATTTTTATGTTTTCAATAAACACCTTCATTTTAATTACATCGTAAATTTTTTATTTGCAATTTTTTCAATCAGTTTTTTCGTTGGTTACCGACCACTTTTGTAAATTACTGACCGTTAAGATGCTAAAGGTTATGCATTGTTATAAAATTATTACAGTTTACGAATTTTCCAATCAAATGGAAAAAATGGTTGTTTTGTACTTTGCGTATAATTTTTAATCAGTTCATTTTTTTTTTTGCCTTAATTTTCTTAGTTTTAAAAATCATGAAATTACGATACAGCGTCTTAAAGCATTTTTAAAGAAAGTCAATTTTACTGTTTACAGATTGAAATTATTGCTTAGATTTTTTTTTAATTTTAACACGTTGACGTTATTTTTTTAATCAGTCATAGACGATACATTTTTTTCTTTCAAAATTTGTTAGTTTTTAGGGAATTCGATCAAGATTTCATATTTAAGCATTAGATTATTCTATTTTTTTAAACTAATTTTTCCAAGTATGATGAACGACTATAGCCCTAATTTACTTCTATGCGACCGAACATTAGACGGTAGCGACATACGGTCTAAAGCGCAAAATGCGCAGAGTACACCCTGAAAGATTGTCAGAATTAATTTCCAGAATTTAATAATTAAATTTTTTTAAATTTACTATATTCTTATACATATAAAAGAAATCAAAATCTAATAGACGGTTATAGCAATAATTTGCGTCATCGTGTTAAATAAGTTAAATAAGCTTAAATAAGTCTAAATCGGAAAATAATTTATGTACAGCTTGGTCCAGACATAATAATTTTCATAAAATCTTAAAGCTATTTAGCTTTTTTAGGTCAAGGATAAATATATAAATTGATTCAATGAAATTCCTCAACACTAGCACATATTACCTTATTTGTTCAATTTTATCTTTAAAATGAATTGGTTAGAAAAATTTAAACATTAATCGGTTTTATTTTTAAATTATGAAATTATTTATTTATTAAGTATTTAGTATTTTTTTTTTCTACAAAGTTTAAATTGGATTTTAAAAAATTATTTCTATTGAAGAAAAAAAAAAAATCTTGATTTATAAATCTCGCTTATTTACATGCGGTAAAGAAAAATCAATTAAAAAAGTTGTATAACTTTTTATGTGAATTTTATAAAGTAATAAATAATTTTAAAAACACTTTTACTGCATTGTATAACGACAATAATACTACGTCTATACTTCACAAAATATAAGTACATACATATATAAATAAATGAAAATACCTGTTTTACCTTTATCGACAATATATTCTCATTCTCAACTTATATATTCATCTTTTGTTTGTTATATTTTTAACTTAACTTGCTATGAACGTAAAAGAAAAGTAAGAATAAAATAACAATAATTCTTGTTTTTATTAATATGGCTTTACATATAGTACATACATATGTATATATGTATGTATGTATATACAATCGAAAGATTTGAATACAATTCCATTTGACTACGTTCTTGACTTGTTACAAAATCTTTACTCTATACGATGATGATGATGATGATGATGATATTTCTGATAACATCAGCTATCCCATAAACATACCACACATTAAATTACTTACTCACTATATATTCGTTTTTTTTTTTATATCGTCATCTTTTTTAAATATGTACACATCAAACTGTTGTGCTACGTGTAGAGAATTCTATGTTGTTATTAGTAGCCAGAGATATTTTATACCTATTCTGAATCAATGCAGATCATAATTCAAACAGTTCATATATATTCGTGAAACAGGTAAATTCATATTAACCTGTGTAATTTGAATATTGATTAAATTATTGGCGCAAATATAAAAATCTTAATTCAAGGTTATTGTCATTGTTGTTGTTTTTATTATTATTTTTTTTCGTTATGAATAATTTTTAACGTTTAAAATCTAATTAATTTGTTATTTGATTGATAATTAATTTATGTGCTTGTGTTAAGGGTCAATTCTTGTGAATTAAAGAATGATTCTTATTCATGATCTATTTTTTGAAAAATTCTTTTATGATTTAAGAATATTATTAATTAGTTTTTTGATTTTTTTTTATGATTAGCATCTCATTAGATATTTGTATTGTTTGTTGTTCAAAGTGATAAAAAATTTGGTATTTTTTCTCAAAAAAAAAAAAAAAAAAAAAAAAAAAAAAAAAAAAAAAAAAAAAATATATATATATATAAAACAAAATTATTTTTTTTTAGGAAACTGGTAAAGGTGTTAAAATTGATAAAAAGAAGAAAACAACAAGTGATAGTGTTAAAACTAAAATTGTTAAAACAGCTGCTAAAAATAAATATCGTAAAACAACAACAAAATCAAATAAAAAGATTCGAAAACCAAAAGTTGAAATTGAATATGAAGTGGAAACTGAAACCAATTCAACGAGGCAAAGGTTACATAACTGAGGTATTAGAATTATTCAAATTTATAATAATTAAAGTTAAAATTTTAAGAATAATTTTAATTTTATTAAATTCATGTCATTTTTTTTTTGTAAATAAATGTTTTTACAAAATGCTGTTAATTTACAACGTGTTGCTGATTCAACAACTAAAATTTTTTTTACTTTTTTTTTTTTTTTTGGTTAATGGTAAATAATTTAATTATAACTACGGTTATTTGAATTAAAAATTAATTCTAAATTTTACACAGATAACGTTTAAATTTACGTTTTAAAATGAGTAAAATTTATTCGATAGGTAAACTTTTTTTTTTTGTAAGAAAAATTTAAAACAAGGCTTTTGAGTAGTTTGAATTTAAATTTCTTTCTAAATTTGCACTTTTAATTGAAATTGCATTAAATAATTAAGATTTATTTTTATTTACAATTTATATAAGATAAAAAATATCGTAAGTAAATATAAATTGTGCAATCATGATAAAAGTATTTTGTACCTACGCTTTTTTCTTTAATTTTTTTTTTTTTTCAATCACTTAAAAGCAAACATTGTTTTTTGTTGTTTTAATTAAAAATTCGTTCAGCTGAAAAACCTTTTTGTTACTTTGAAAATAATTTTATTGCGTAATTCATTTGGTCAGAACTTATTCAACTGGTTAATTCATTTTTTTTTTTTTGGTAAAATATTCCCGGTAAAAAAATAAAAATATTTATGAAAGTGAAATTTATGTAAATTTACATTGTATGAATACATATTTATTTTTTTCTTTCCATTTCATCATTATAGATTATTGATTTATTTCACAAAGTAAGATGTGTAAAAATTTAGAAGAACTTACTTTAGGGATATTTTTTTTTATCTGAAGCTAAATTTGTCACGAAGTTGTTTTTAAAAAAAAAAGGTTAACAATAATAATAAATTTTTTCTCAATGTCATTTCATTTATGTATGTTATCGATTGTTTTAAAAAAAAGTAAAATAAATGCAAAAACTGAGGTGATAAAGTAAATTTAAAAATAATTACAAAATTTTCTAGAATAATGTAAAAAATGGTAATAAAATGACGCAAATCATGAAAATTGGTTGATCTATCACAAATAATTACATATTATTACAAAATAATATTTTAATAATTACATAAGTGTTAATAGTTTCTCATGCTTGAAAAAACAACAAATTTTCTATTTCATTGCACATTTAACTATTAATTTATCTTTTATTGTGGATGTAGGTAGATAGAGATAGAGATAGAGAGATTGACCTTTGTAGTAAATGAATTGTTAAATTAATTGCGTTAACCTTCATTATTGAACTTTATTGAAGGAAAAAAATAAAAGACATTTTTATCTTTCATTTCGCATGCTTCCAAGTAAATAAAAAAATACTACAAGATCTGCAATAATTGCAATTACGTACTTTATTTTAGTCAAGCAAAGCAGGTGTTTTAAAGGTCATCATCGTAATAAAATAAAAAGTTGTTCATACATGTTAGCTAGACAAATAAATTTAATTTTTTTTTGGTTTCTATAGAAATTACTTAAGAGCATCATCGTGTCTACTGTATAATATTGCAAACTTATCTTGTTAATATTTTATGTAAAAAGGAAAGAAAAATTAGCGATAATTATTAATTACACACGTTTTATAAATAATTCTAATAAAAGTTGTTCTACAAGTACTGGAAAAGAGAAGCAAAACATTCTTACTTCAACTGAATTTTATTAATAAAATAGCAACTTTTAAAATAGTTTTTGTTTTTATGAAGAAAAATATATATAGGGTGTTTCACAAAGCTGAGCAGGGTGGTAGATCTCGACGAGAAATGAAAAACAAGGTCAAAGAATTTTTTTTTTTTAAATTGACCAGTTCTACTTTTTTAAACATCATAGGTACTTATTTAAAGGCTTACGCAACGTAGAGGGCCAAACAAAAATAAGTGTGAAAGAGAACCTTCAGACCTTTTTTTAAAAATGTCTCTTATTGAGTTGTGTGTCAATTAGTTCAGAATATATTGCAACTTAAATTTAGAAAATTTGGAAAAAGAATGCACATTCTTATGTTCAGTTCAATGTCGAATATCTTGAAAATTTTTTTTTGCTTAAATTAAAGTCTATTTTGTCTATATCAAGCTGACCATTATTTTATTGCTTTATCTTCATCTTTCAAAAGTTATGAACCAAGAGCAGTTCCTTTAAAATCAGGTAAACTTATACTTTTCGACTTTTGATTATTATTTTATTAATAAAACATGCCAAAGCGCGTGTACGCATATATTATCATTTTAATTAATAATCAACTAAGTTAGTGCAGAAAAGCTTTTATCGCATAGTAAGGTATTTTTCATCCCACATGAAGTTTAAAAAAAAATTGACTTTTCAAGACTCGATAAAAAGCTGAATGGATAAAAGTGGATTAAGTTATCTGTTATAGTTCATTTTGAATGCATAATTCTGTGTAGATACTTAATATTGTATTGAAAAGTTAAATAGACGTGTTTGTATTTTATAATTAATTTTATTTATCAAATTAAATAAAAAATCATATACAATGTTTATTATTATTTTTTTTTTTACTTTAAACTTAAATTTTTCATTAATACATTGATTTTTATATTACATATTATATGAAAATTATAAATTTCTTAAAAAAAAATGAACTAATCAAATTCATAGAATGTATGTATGTATTTTTACATGAGACGAGAAAAATGAATTTTAAGGAAAAAAAAGAATCTTATTTCTATTCATAAAAGCTGCGTGTTTATGTAAAATAAAACACTGCAATTCTTGTTGTTGTTGTTCTGCTTTATTGTTTTGTTATCATTTTCATATTTTAATCAGTACTACCAGCTGCTTGCCGTAATAGCACATAAATTTTCTCTTTAATCCATTCTTTATTGTATGGTGCATAAGTATTTGTCGATTTCTGATATACCAAACAACTTATATCAGCTAATTGATCAAGAAAATCAAATAATTGACTGATATCGTATGTTATTGTTGGTGTATTCGGATTACGTCTTTTTAAATGTTCTTCATAGATTTTACAAACACCTTCCATACATTCATTGACACTTTCATAATCACTGTATGTTCTTGTTTCTGGACGTACTCCCGGTTGAACAAGTAAAATTGTATGAGACATTCTTTATGACTTTTTGTCTTTTTTTAAAAAAATTATTTTTTAACAATTGACGATAATATCTGTATTACTTTTTTAATTAATAGTAAAATAGAATGTTTCTTTAAACAATTTGAAAGGCAACTTTCTTTCCAATATGCCGCTTTTACTTTATAAGAAAAACAAAATTTAACAATTACTTCTATGAATTTTTTTTATAATAATGAATAATAAAATAAATAGCTTACATTAATTCGAATTAGATATTTCATCTGAACTGCAATTTCTTTAATTTTCACTAATTTTTTAATTTTTATTTCTTAAAAATAAAATAAGAAAACTTCACTTGACTTCCAATCCAATTCCAATGACAAATAATTTCCAGAATATAATCATATTGATTATTCAATTGAAGTTGCTGCTTGTGTTTGACATTTTTGAAATCTGAGGTGAGTAGTTTTAATCGTGGTGAAATGGAAATCTGGTGGAAAAAAAGTGAACGGAAAATACGTTTTCTGTTTTTAATAATTTTTTTGGAAGTTTTTTAATTGATTTTCATCGGTAATGATTTTTGATTATAAATTCTTAATTTTTTTAAAATTGAAATGAAAATTTCGAAAGAAAATAATGTAAATATGTTTAAAAAAAACTATCCGTTATAATAGTTATAGTATTTGACTGTAGGTGGTGCAAGTGACGTGTTTTAAAAATTCGTTAAACATTTATGCTAAATTAACATTGTTAAGATTTTGAAAGTAAAAAATAGACTAACTTTTTAATTACAAAAATTGAATAAAAAACACATCTTACAACAAATTTATTTCTTCTATTTTTTTAAATTTTCATTTATCATCTAATAAATCTCATAATTATCATCAATTCTATTTGTATGCGTTATTTTTATATCTTATGAATTCGGATAAAAAAACGACACAATGTGAATTACCCCATTAATTGGATAATTCTAATTGTCAGAATTTTTGTTTTTGTTTGTTCTGCGCAAGATAAATTTATTTATTTTGTTTTAATTTGTATATTTTCAAAGAATAGATAAATATTTACCTAAAATTTAATTGATCAATTTATGAGATCTCAAGTATCGAATTAAAACCAAATTAAAAAATTCATAAAAGGCCTTGAATTACCGGCATTATTTGGTAGTAAATCAAAAATCATTTTTTTTCTATAGTTCTGCTTACGTTCAATATTTCATAAATTTTTGTAATTTTAACAATTAATTTTATTTTAGTGTTCAATAGAATTTATCGTTGAAATTTTATATATTGAATACCGTTAAAATTATTCAAAACACTGTTTTTAAGATGATAAGAATATGTAAACAATGAAATCACACTTCATTATCAGTTCCAGTACACGCAAGCGTAAAAGGTTTTTGTTTTTATTTTATTAATTGATATTTTATTGATTATACATAATTGATTACGTATATGAATAACGTCATTAATTTTCAATTTAAAATAGAATACACTAATTATGTAGTAATTTATTATTTCCTGTTCTTTTTTAAATTTATTTTCAGATGCCAATTGAGCATGTAACTTTACGTTGCCTTTTGCATACACCATTTAAAGATTTACATCGTTTGGATCGTGTAGCATCATCAGATTCAGTATTTTTAAATGATAATGATGTTAATGTAACTCCTCTCATCTATAGACCAGTAAATCAATTATCGGAGTAAGTATATTTCATTCTTTTTTCCAATTAAGGAAGACTTTAATTTGAAAGCTAATGTGATGCTCTTAATATTTTGATAGATAAAAAAAGGATATGAAAATACTGTTAATATTTATGTGGCAACAAATCCTGAAAATATGAGTTTTCTGAAAACATTCAGATTTGAAATTTAGACCATATTGTTGACTAAAATGTTGATATTTTCTCAAATGTCCTTAATATTTGTTTTTTCTTTTTTCACTTTGAATAATTAATTCCCTTTGAAATGAAAATTACTATGTAAGATATTGAACATTATAGAAAAGTAGTAGCTTTTATGGTCTATGGATTTTAGAATTAGTCAGATAATTTCACAATATATTATAAATAACATCATTTGTTTAATTAAAGTCTTCAAATAATGATAATTCATTGATTTTATATGTATAATTTCTAAAAATACAATTTGTAAAAATTTCATTAAACGATTTGGGTGTAAATAATTACAAAAACAAATCCATTATTCAATTTCTAGTCTGTATTTCAAAAACATTTATCGTTGTAAATTCATTTTATTTGTTGTGTTAATGGATAAGACAATGAACTTTTTTTTTTTACAAAATTTAATTTCAAATTTCCTCAGGACAAAGATTAAAATTAATGTAAAACTTTTAATTTATTTTACTTATCAATTATCAGTTTTTGTAATGTTCCACATGTCATGGATATTTGAAGAAAACAAACAAACTAAATTTTAACAAAATAAAAATTTTTAACCATTGTTATAGGAAGAAAATTATTTTCTTCTTACTAAAAAAGAAAATTATAAAAAAAAAAATAAAAATAAAACAAAACTAATTTGTAATAGATTTGTGGTCATTTTTTTTTTTATAAATTTCTATTTTACAGGCAATTATATTTGTAGTATTGCATCAAGCATGAAAATATATATATGTACATACATAATACGGAACATAAACAATTTGTGTATATGGAAAGCATATTAAAAAGTTATTTTAAAATGTAAACATATTCGAACTGGAAAATAATTTCAATATTCAATGATTTTATTGCTTTTTTTATTTTTCACATAAAATGCAATTGTACAATAATGAATTTAGGTCAGAAATTTTATCTTTTTTGCATTATATGAATTTAGTTTTTTGTTTAAAGTGTTCTATTAATTTTTTTATTTCAACGATTTACCTATATCTGAAAAACAAAAATTCATATGTATATCTAAAAGTATAAAATTTAAAAAAAAAAAAAAATAAAAATAAAAAAAATAAACTATACTCCTTTTAATTTACAATAAACACACGTGCATTAAACGTGTGATTATAATATTTTTAACGTGAATTTACATTTGTTTTTATTTTTTTTGAAAAAAAAAAACCTAGAATAAGGCTTTAAGCTCTCAATAACAAGTTAATGGAATAATTTTATAAGATAAATATTACCTATGTTCACACAGTAGTATATGTGTGATAAATAATTAGTAAATAAATAAATAAAACTATATAAAGAAGCCCTTCTTTAACACATAATTATTACAATATTTGTGTTTGAATATAAAAATAATAAATACATATAGTTGAACATGAAATTTTTGGAGTATGTTTTGTCTTCTTTTATGAGAATGAAGAGGGAAGTAAGAACTAAAAAAAAAATATAATAGATATAATGCATAAATATTTTTCCAACATTCATATGTATTTTCTTAATTTTTATATTTTTCCAGTTATTTTTCCTGAAGGCTATGCCATTCTAGTTTTTTTTTTTTTTGTATGAATTTAAGTTTCAAAGAAAATTTTAGTATTATTATTTTCCATGAATTTCTAATATTTTTTTATTATTTTATTACTTGAAAGAAATTACTTACCGTTTGATATTATTTTGTTAATATGTCATTTTCAGATTGTTTTTTTTTAGCTTTATTTTTATAAAGGTAAAATTTGAATGTATATTGAATACTCTAAGGAAATTTGTACTGAAACAGAATGAAGAGAAAAGGAATTTATGAAATTTTTTCTGATAATTAATTTTTTATTTTTATTGTAATTTTTGAAATGTTGAAATATTTAAAATTATTTAAATATTTTATTGTAATTTGGTTTTATTTAGTCTGTCTCACATTTATTATGACTATGAAGATAGAAATTCTTTTATAATGACTCTGTTCTATTTTATATCCTATTCGATATTTTTTTTATTTTTATTATTTCAGTGCTTTTATTTCTTGTGGAAATTTAGCGTCTCAAGTTAAAGTGAAATTTTCTTGACTTGATGACCTATCGTGTGTGGCATTGGTCTCAAAAAGACTGTACTACATTTATCAACTTTTTCTCAAACCTCAAGAAATTTGGTGTGCAACACCTTTTAAAAGAATCTTAGGATTCATCAAAAGCCTAAATCTATAAAAAGCACGGGTGGCACAAAAGATCTCCACAGGTCGAAGTGCAACGATAGCTCCTATCTATTTATCTATCTACCTAGTTCCTAGTTCGGTTCGTTGTAAGTGATTTTTAAGTTTAAGATTAAAGTTGGAAAGAAATAATAATTTTTTCTTGAAAAAGAATTCTTCAAAAGTCATTTCATTATCCACCGTGAAATGATCTAAATTATTTATTTTTTAATCTACTTGTTTATAAATATTGCATAATTCATTTCAATTGATAGAATAATAAACAGTTCAAGTATACGAGAAAAAAAATTAATTAATTTATATAAATATTAAATGAAATAATGAAATTTATTTGGTTTTCTAATCAATTTTATATTTGCATATAAATTTTTTATCGTATTTTTCTTTTTATTTTTCAATTTATCATTAATCATTATGTTTTTGTTTCGTAATACTTAGAAGAAATTTCCTAACATGACGTAAATAGACAAGTACATAATGTATATATATATGTACATATTTTATTAGCTAATCATTAGACGATGTATTTTTCTTTTTTCAAATAATATCAAATCATTAAATCGATTTTATTACCTTAGCCTTAGAGTTTAAGGTTTTTTATATTAAAAAAATTTTAAGCAAACAAAGAAATTTTTTCCAAACACTTCCGATAGTGTCAGCTTAAATCATACTTATTATATATAAAAATAAAAAAACCATGAAAAAAAAAGAAGAATAAAACGAACTATAGAAATAAAAAAAATCAGCAAATAAATTGAACTTGGTCATGACTGCCATCTCCTTATGTTGTTTTCTTATCTTTCTATTTTTTTTTTTTTTTTTTAAATATTGTTATTGGTTTTAAATGAACACGAATAATGAAAAATGTCTTTTCAATGAAAAAAAAGTGTTAGAAAAAAAAAAATAAATGAAAAATTCACTTTTTTACCGGAATATAAGAATTTAATAGAATATTTTCTTTAATGTATGAAATTTATATTTATTCCAAATTACATGAAAATAAAAGAAAACGAAAATTATGTATTTCCTTGATTTTTGATCATACATTTTTTTTTTTGTAATGAATGTGATTTTTTTTTGAATTTATTACATATTCTATAGGAAAAAAAATTATAGATTTATGCAGTTTTATTTTTTGTTAAATAAAAAAAGAAACGTAGAAAGTAAGAGAAAACACGTGTATATATGTATGTACCTACGAGTATATGTTTTTTACAAGAACAAAAAGAAAAAATTTTATAGTTTTTTTTTTTTTAGAGTATAATAGCACTAATCAAATTTAGCGAAATTGAATCCGTAGAAATGTTTTCTATATGGTATATGGTATCAAAACCGAGGTATTCTAGACATTCATTATTCTATTGAAATTCATTATTTCATTTTTTGCATTATAAGTCACCTGTATGTTTACTGTTTTATTTATTTTTTCATCATTGAATATTTTTGAATATTTTTTTTCGGAAAAAAAAAATATATATTTTAATTATAAAAAAGTCCTTTTAAAAAAAAGGAAAAAAGTGGTGAATTAGTTTATGAAAAGTGATTGTTGAAAATAACAAAATTGTTTTATTTTTGTGGCAAAAAATTTGCGTTTTTTAATTAATAATAATTATTTTGAATAAAAACTATTTTATTTAAAAATAATTTATTCTAACGTAAATTGAAAATAAGTGCATACAGTTTGAAATTGATTAGAAAAAATGGCTGATTTTGATATAGATGATGAGGCAATTGATAATAATCAAGCGAACAAAGATGAATTGGAATTTATTGAGGAGGAACAGTAATAACTATTTTATTATTATTTTGAAATATTATACAAAATATGTATTATTAAAAGTTCTAAATATTAAAATAAAATGTTAGAATTGTTGTAGATACCTTTTCGGATATATTCACACATAAACTGTTGTTTTTAAAAATGGTTTCTTACCAATTTTTTTAAATTTTTTTTGAAATAAAAATAAAAATACTACTTTTTCGAGAAATTAGTTCTTAAAATTATCTTTGAAAATAATGTGATTACTACAATAATTCGAATTTGAAATTTTATAATTTTTGAATAGCCAATATGTACTAAAAAAATTCAGTTGATACTTGAAACTGATATTTATTTTTCCAAAGAACTATTTATTAAATTCTTATGTAATCCCAGATTTTTCAAGTATATATACCTATTTTTTCTTGGAACTGTAAATTTTGATTTTGTATTTTCTACTACAGTACTCCTTACTACAGTTTTATGTAGTGCATTTTTATTGTTGTAATGATTTGAAATTTCATTAGAACTGAAACGTATTTGTTTTTAAATGAATATTTTTCACAAGAAAATGGTATTATTTATTGTAAAGAAAATTTCGAATTTTTCTTTAGCAAAAAAAGGAATTAAAAAAAAGCTAAAATACAATATATTTTTCTTTAGATTTTAGATTAAATATTATCGATATGTACGAGTATATAATTTTCTATCGCTTTTTCTTTGAAAATTTTCAAACATTAAATGTTTTGTAATCAGAAAGAAAACTAAAACAAATTTTTATCAAGTACATTTGAAAAACTTATGTACATATGTACATATGTATTTATAATTTCTTAAAATTGTGAACTCTTGCTTCATAAATTTATAATAACATATAAAGTTTGTATTAAAAATAGAGAAAAACAAATGAAAACTTATTTGGAAAAAAAGTTTTCATTCTTGTCCTTTTTTAGATGACCTTTTAAAAAAAGATAAAATGTACAAATGTCAAAGTTCTTCAATCTTAATAGTCTTTAAGTTTCACTACGTATAAAATTTGAAAATTTATTTTTATTTTTATTATTGTGGCTTTTCATTTTGAGTATAATTTTACTAATTTAGCATTTTTATTTTTTTTTTATTTTTCAGACCTGAGTAAGTACAAATAAATAAAAACAAAATAACAACAATGCAGAAACATCCTTGAAAAGTGAGTAGAAAGTTTAGTTATCTATTTAATTTTTTTTTTTTTTTTGCGGGTAGATACCTAATAAAAAATTGATAATTTGCGAAGTAATCTTACACACAATTTCTTCAGAAACAGAATAATTCAACGAAATTAAGAAAATCGTGATTACATTTTTTATGAATATCATTTATAAAATTTATCATAAAATTTTCTTCTACTACGAAAAGGATTTTCATAAAAATCAATTTTGTTTCCAAATTAATTGGTTTTTCTCTTAAACCACAAATCTTCTTTGAACAAGAAACAAGAGATATTACTATGAATTATAAGCATATTTTTATATGTATTGTGAATGAATGAAAAATTTTCTAAAAAGAAGATAGAATGAATATAATATTTTATCTTATATTTATGATGAATATTTACTACATATAAAATTCAAGTACAGCTACATATATATCATCATCTGTAGCTTATATTGTATTAATTTTTTTATCAATTGAAAATAAATTTTTTTTAAAGAAGTATTACTTAAAAGGCAAAGAAGGAAATTACAATAAATAAAGTGTAATTGTATAATGAAAAATAACAGCCTATAGTATAGATGGAATTATTTTTTACTTGAGAAAAAGTTTAATTTTTTTTCAAAGATTACAAAGAAATTTTTTTCCATCTGCAAATAGCTTTCTGTGTGTTATTAGTATACTTCATTTGAATAATGCAATTTATTAAAAAGGATAATTCTGAATAATTTAAATAAGATTTGTTGGAATCGTATCTGTAGCAATATATATATATTTTTTTTAAATTTTAATCAGCAAAATTGATGAGAATTGCATAAATATTGTAACGTTAAAGAAAATAGAATAAAAATTCTATCTAAAGATTAAAAATAACTTTAAACCTAAATAGATATTATTTTATGTGTTATATTGAATTTTATTTTTATATTTAAAAAAAAAAAAAACAAATTCTTAACTAATTCTTAACTATGTATATTAAATTTTTCATTTCATTCTTGAGTTGTCTGTTATCATGATTTGTATTAAGCTTGCTATGCTTTTATGTTTATGCAACCTGTGAAATCAATATAATACTCTGTAAGTTATGTGGGAGCAGATTGGAAATGTAAAATGGAAAATATATTTTCATGAAATTTACTATTTATACATGTATGTACATACATGTATATATACATATGAAGAATTAAAGAATAGAATGATATGGACGGGACGGATGGTAAAATAGTTTGCGTGGCTAGTCGTTTTTATTTTACCATCATCATATACATATTTTGTTATTTATCGATTTTTACATTTAAGACAATGGCCTTTCTAATAATTTTACAATAGGTTGTTCAGTAAGTTTTTTTTTTCTTAAGATAAATAGAATTTATATGGTACAGTAAATGCTTGAGTAAATATTTTCTTATTTTACTTACGTTATGTGTGTACATTTTGTGTAAATTTCAGATGAAAATTGATATATACATATGTATCTATGTACATATGTTCTTTTAACTATTTATAAAATAATATTGAGCCCTAGAACTTTTCAGCAGAAATTAGGCTATTGCTTAGAAATTGAAATAGAAAATCTTAAATATCTTAAAACAAAATCGAATGGACATAGGCCACTATCAGAACGATTCTTATTTTTCAAATGGACTGAGATAATAGAACCTATAATTCTATCAAAACTAAAATTTCAATACAATTTTAAAATGTTTTAATTTATTTTAGGCTAAATTTTAAAAAAACTACTTTTCTTTTTCATTATTATTTTTCGATTTTTTATAATTCGTATTGTTCAAAAAAGAGTTTAATTTTATACAGAATAAAGGGTGTATTTTATGTGCTCGATGTTGTCTTTCAGAAATCCTATTGAACCTTAATTAAACAAAGTTAATATTTTTTTTTTTTTGCTTTTAATTAAATTAAAGAACTTATTTTTTTTCCGAATTTTTAAAATTGACTGTTATTTATTGTTCTTTTTATTTATTAAATATTTTCTAAAAGTTTAAAACTTTAAAGCAACTTATAAAAGTTAGTTGAATTTGAGAATGAAATCTTCATTAATCTATATATTATATCTATAGCACATTATTTATACTTCATTATTGAAAAATCAAATTAAAACTAAAATTAATTTTAATTAACTATGTTTGGTAAATGTTTTGAGACTTTTTAGTTTTTAATGTGAAAAACTTTTATAAGTTTTTATTTTACTTTAGAAAAATAATTTGTAATAATCACCCTATCAAATTCATTGTATATATTTCGATAAATGTAAATATGCACTACGATATTAATAAAGTTATACAAATGCCGGTAGCTATTATTAAATTTTCTATAAAATTATATACATATATATGTATATACATTCATTTAAATCACTATATAAATATGTATGTATGTAACCTACAAAATGTAGTTTTATACATTCATATGTGTACATATTATTTATATGTTTGAACTCTTAGCTTTCAATTAAATTTGTTTATGAATTATTATTGAAAAAGAAAAAAACATTTACCTTTTTATTTATTTTTTTGTCCTTAATGTATGTACATATGTATGCATGTGTATGTTTTTTTATCGATAATGATATGAATATGATGTGAAACACCTTTCTTTGTCATATCAATAAAATTCTTTTTATGAATAAATTTTTATGTATAAAAAAAAAATATAGTTTTTTTTTTTTTTTAAATGTATGTGATATTATTTTCATAATATAAATACATATTTAAACATTGTCAAAATATACTTTATTTAAACATGTAATATATTTTTTTGAAATATTTGGAATTTGAAAAAAACAAACAAAAAAAAAATACAAACCAGGATTAAGAGTCATTAAAATTAAAAACAAAAAACAAAAAGTTTCAAATTTAAAAACTTCCCACACAAAAATTAAAAAAAGTTATAAATTACGATATAAAATTTCATTCAGAGTAAAAAAGAACTTTATTTCAGTATTATTGTTTTGTGTTAGTAAAGGTACATGCATACATACATACATATTACATACTTATGTATGTCCTTATGCTCCAGTATAAAATTATCATATAATTAATTTAATGTTTTCTCCGATTTTTGCTTCCTTTTTTTTTGTTTTGTTTTTTTTTTTTGTTAAGAAAACGCATGCGTTAAATTTTCATTGAGAGAAAAATTGTTATACTAATGTAAACTATTTTCATAATCAGCCGGTTTTTTAAAAAAAAAAGAAAAAAAATTTAAAAATATAAATTAAATTATGATGGTTTTGTGTATCTTTATCTCATACTGTTTTATTTCAACATGAATATGCTATTTTATTATTATTGTTATTTTTTTTTTTCAATCTTTCTTTATTATTATAAATATTTCGTTTTAAATATATTAAATAGATAGATATATAGATATTCATATAAGTATTATTTTTTTTATTATGTATTTTTTTTTTCTTATTATGCATTTATATGCTTTTAAGATATTCTAAATGTATAAGGTACTTTATTCAAGAATCATCAAAATTGTAGATATTGTGTAGTATGGTGCTGATGATGATTTCTAAATAATGTACAATATGAATGCAGAAAGTACATTTTCAAATGGGGGTGGTTTTTGGTAAAATAATTTCTTTAAAAACAGAGAAATATTGTATAAAGTAATATTTGAAAAGTTTTAAAAGAGTAAACATGAAATAAAATGTTTAAAGTTTTTCTCTTATATATATATGTATGTATTTTTTGTATTTAATACTCATATACATTTATACCTTGAAATATATTATTATTACTTTTTTTTTTTATTGTATCTTTTAAGTGTATATTTATTTATTTATTCATTAAAAAAAATACAAGAGTTTGACTGACATGACCTATAGCACTTTTCTTCTAGAATTTTACTTTTAAAAAATTATTAATGAAAAACTTTTTCTTTTTTGTTGAATATTTTTGTATACAATCTCAAAAAAAAAAAAAAAAAGTAAAAGAAGTTTCACAAATTTTGTAAATTTGCATTTATATATTATTTCATTTTATTTTACTGTCTTTTATTTTATGAATTGTATAAAATATTTAAAGTAATAGTACATTTTCATCATAAAATTTTCCACGAATTTTTTTTTCTCCAAAAAACAAAAATAAAAATAAAAAAATATGTTTTAAAATTCTTTCTGTAGTTGAAGGAAAGATAGTTGGTTTTTCAAAGAATTCAAATTTATTATATTCCCATAGAAACTGATAATAAATTTTTAATATTTTTTTTTTTTATATTTGAATTATATATTTAAGAATATTTTTCAACAATAAACAAAAACCTTCGTGAGTTAATAATAATAAACTTTCTTTATACACATCAGTTTCTTTAATGTCAGTTTTAATATTTTTGAACTTTTCAATTATATTTTTAATTTTAAATGAATTATTACAATTAAATTGTAATATTCCTTTTTGACGTACACGTTCATTAAAATTTATATCCTTAAATAATTGTCAAATTGAATCCATTAAATTGTAATTTAAATCTATCATAATACTCTAATAATTTAATGTACATATACATATTACATACATATACTCGTATGTACATGTATGTATCATATATGGGAAAAATTATTATATTAAAGAACAATTTTCTAAAGCTTTTCATGTCAAATAAAACAATAAATACTTAAAATTTATTGTCGTATTTGATAAATGCATATAAGTAACATTTCTTTTGAAAAATAAAAAAAGGAAAAAGAAAAACAATAAATATGAAATTTACATTTTTACATCTGATGCCTTTTGCTTTTAATAAAGAGCATTAATCTTTTTCATATTTCTATTTTATTTTCTAAAGGATTTTCTTTATTCGTTTGTTTAATCATATCACAACAAAAAAAAATTCAATGAATTCTCATGTGTTGAAGATAATAAATTCAAGGTATTAGAATAGTGAATTTATGACTTTTTTTTTTTATACATACTTTTAATACATTTTTGAACGATTTATATCATTTTTAATGTTTTCTATTATTCATAAATGAATAAACCCATTTTTTATAAACTATTTTTTTACCTACAAATCCCATAAGGATTATATTTTTATTGTATTTACTTAATAAAATTCATTTTGACTATTTTGTTTTCTCAAATAAAGCAATATTGAAAGAATAATAATAAAAATATGGTATGATTTGATATAGATAAATAACGGTTCAAAGATCATCCTTATTTATATTATATATACATATGTATGTACTTTTATTGAAAAAAAAAAGTTTTTTTCGAGGGTCCCTTGCTACTATTTTATCAAACTATTGTTCTATATTATCGTGTTTATCTTTTCAATTTTTAATGTTCATTTATTCTCTTAGGAATTATATTTGATTATACATACATATGTTCATAAATGTCTAAATAACCGAATAAAAAAAGAAGAAAAAAAATAAATAAATGATTATCACCTTATCTATACATTGTATCTAAATGATATAAAACATAAAACAACTATTTCAATATTTCATAATAACAAAAGCTAATTTTTAGTTTATTATTTGTTATAGTATCGTCATATATGTATGTAAGCCATATTGGTTATGTACACACGTATATATACATTTAATAATTACAAAAATTCATTTTTTATTTACTGACAGACAGGTGAGCTCTACTTTTGTATACATACAATTTGTTTGTTTTTTTTTTTTTCATAAAAATTTAATTTTCGATCCTTATAACCCCATAATTTTTATTTCGTCAATAGGAGAAATTTTTCTCATACCATAAACCATAAAATACGTTAATAGTGATTTTTATTGCTTGTAATAAATCAAAATTAGAAAGTTTAGAAATGTTGTCCTTAATCGTAAAAAAAAAAAAATATAATATTGATAGTATGTTAAAATTAAAAGCTCTTTTAGAAAAAAAAAAAAAAGAAATGCTCTCTTTTAAAGTTTCGTTTGATATGATTACCGTTATTGAGGAAATAAACAAATGTGTTTTTTCATTTTTTTTTTAAACTTAATATAGTATAACAAAAAACCATATACATTTTGGATAGGTTGAATTAATTTTTCCCCGCAACAAGTGTCTAATATCCTTGTGATAAGGATAATTTTACTATATATGAGATAGATACTGTGAAAATAAATGTTTTTGTTATCTCTCTGTATTTTTTTTTTTTTATTGTAGCTCCCCTTATTTTTCTCTCTTAAAATTACTCTTATAAAAAGTTTTTCGTATAACTGTGATAAAATATTTGTTATACATATACTCTCTTTTTCAAATTGGCTAAATTATTTTCAGGATATCCGTTTTATAAATGGTTCATCAAATACATATATGTATATATAGACCTAATTTATCGCTTTTTTTTATTCAACAGGATAACCAGTATATTTTATGTAGTTGATTCAATATAATATGTACGTCAGTGTCCGTAATATTGAGTGTCTAATAAAATTTATCCTCTGAAAGAATAAAAAAAAAAAATAAATATACAAGAATAATGAAATCCTCAAAATAATAAAAGCTTCTTTTGTTAGAAAATTGTAATTTTATAACAAATTTACAATACAGAATATATTTTGATTGAGAATTTAGAACAGTCAGTTTAGTCTCGAATTGTATATCAAACTGTGTGCTTTATATTTTAAGAAATAATTAAATAAAAATAATACTTTTAAATTTATATTTAAAAAAAGATAAAAAAAAAAAAAAATTCAGAAATTTCGAAGACATGTTAAATTTTTTTTCTATTTAATAATTTTTTTTTTTTGTTTAAAAAAAAATGTGTTTTTCTAACGAATTTTTATTGTGCATTTAATATCTTTTTATTCACTTTAAATTAAAATACAATAAAGTAAAAATATAATACATATATACGTCTTCAAGTACATATATGTATATCCGAAAAAATTTTCATCATCACTATACAATAAATTCATCATTATCATCGTATTACCAAACAAAATAGTTGGCAAATGTTTTTTTGAGTACTTTTATTTTAAAATTGAATTTAGTTCGCGCTTTTCTCTCGTCGGATTTTGTTGTTTATTATTTTATTATTGTTATAAAATACTTAAAAGAAAGCATACATTTTCATGAAATGAAAAAAAAAAATAATAAAATAATCTACTTTAAAAATAAGCCAGGTGTATTTTTTTTATTTTTTTATTTTCTTTTCGATTGTGTAAACATGTTTTTTTCTTAAAGTGCATATTTAAAATTTTTTTGATGTTCAATCAATTACACTTTGTTTTTTTTTTTTTTTTAAATAAATGTAATATATAATTTTATTGATTCTGATTGCTGTGCTATATTTCAAAATAAAAAAGTATCTTAAAAGAGAAAAAAAAAATAAACTAACGTGAAAATATACAAAAAAAAAAAAAAAAATTATTTGATGAAAAAAAAAAATCATAAATAATTAATTGAATGTTAAAAATAGAAAATTTGATTATTTATTCATAATTTATTATAACAAAAGGGAAAAATTAAAAAAAAAAAATAAACTAAAAATTTTAATTGAATTTAAAAAAAAAAAATTCAGGTAAAAATAACAAAAAATAAAAAGTATCAAAAATCAACCCAATTTGTTTTTGTTGTTCCGTTTTTGTAATATACATACATACGAGTATAGCAAAAAAAAAAAAAAACAAAAAAGGGGGTTAGATTGACTGAGTGTGTTTGATTTTCATTAAATTGAAATGTTGAAAATGACGTAAATTCAATTCATTGTATATTTTTAAGGTATGTATATAAAGAGAACAAAAACATTATGTATTTTTAAATATTTTTTTTTTAGGTCGTTTAAATTTTTTCCGGTTTTATTTCGAATTTTCAGAATGAGAATATTTAAAAAAAGAGGATGTTTTTTCCTGTTTTTTTTTGTAATCTTTTATTTTATTTGATCTTAAGGTACAAGTGATTTTTTGAATGATCTATGCAAAAACTTTAGAAATAAATAAAAATCTATCTGAATTGTTGTTTTTTTTCCAAAATTTAAATTTTAATTTTTAAAAAGATTCATTATAAGTTTATTAGAAAATTTTTTTTTAATCCTTATTCTGCGAAAAATAAAAAGCAAAAAAAATGGGTCAGTATTTTTTTGAACTCTTGATTGTATTTAAAAAAAAATTTTTCAAGAATATTTCAATTTGAAATTTAATAAAGTTCAAAATTTGAAAAAAAAACAATACATCGAGAACATAAATTCCATGGGATTCAAAAACGTTGAAAGAAAAAAATCTAAAATATTATTTCAATACGTAAAAAAAATATTTTTATTGATATGCTGTATGTTAAACACAAGAAAAATATTATATGTATTATATTTGAATATTAAGTTTTCTTATACAAGTATATTTATTTTCATAATAAAAAGACAATATAAGAAAAAAAAAATTTTTTTTTCATAAGATTGTGTATTTTCTGAAAAAAGTGATTTTTTGTTGTTGTTGCTGTTGTATATGTCGTCCATGAAAATAATTTTTAATGATAATATCATGCATATTTAAAATTCTATACAAAAACCATTATCGATTTCTAATTTCTATTCAAATTATATTATTGTTTCCATGAAAAACGTTTTCTAAAGACAAAAAGAAGGAAACATTCTAAATATCTCAAATATGTACATACTAATTTTTTTTTTGTATTTCTTCATGATAGACTTCTCTGGTATTCTTAAATATTTAAATAGAATTAAATATTGAATGTTTTTATTGGAATAGAATTCATACATGCCAACAAAAAAAAATTTTTTCTTTTCCTATTTCCATTAATTTTATTTATTTTTTGAAATATTCGTAGAGAAAATTTCCCTTGAAATTTCTATGTCAGAATAATATTAGTGGTCTAGAATTAAAATTTTATTAAATGGTATTTGATTATGGTTTTGAAATCAATCAATTTTTTCTATTTTGAACATTCATGGGTTTCGAATTGATAACTGAATTACGATTTCAGGATTCATTTTGTATTTGGAAAAGACAAGCTTCTCTTATAACTTAAATATTTTTAGTATTTGAATCTAGATCACTTAATTTTTGAATTTATATTTTGTGTGAACATATGTATGTATGTAAAATTTTTTTAATGAACAATAAATTTTTAAAGGTTTTTCATTGTGAAGTTATTAAAAATAAATTTCATACTTTGTGTATTAAATTTGGATTTGTTTTTTTACTTTATTAAAGTAACTAAAAAAATCAATTTATTAAATAGAAGCTTTGAAAGCTTAAATTTAAAAAATCAGATTTTTAAAAATAAAATAATTAAATTTTTTATTTGTAAAATTTTCATTTTCTACTAAAAACTATAATTTTTCTTTACCTAAACAAGCAAACGAGTGAAATTCGTAAATTTTAAAAAATTTAAAAACTTTACTTTTAAAAGTCAAATTAGTCTTTTGTTTCGAGAAGAACACAAAAAAGACAAAAAATAAAATAAATTTTTTCTATTAAAAATTTTTATTTTAAAGATTTTTTTGTTGTTGTTGAATAGCTTTTGTTATATGTAGTAACAAAAATTCTTTGTTGTTCGTAACAATTCCTGTGCTACGGGACACATTTAAAAAGGAAAAAAAAAAATTCTATAAAATTCTTTAAAACTTTAATGTTTTATATTTTGTGAAAAGTTTTCCGAAAAAAAAAACGTTTAATCGATTTTTTTTTCTTTTTAAAGTGAATAAACAAAAAAAAATTGAAAAGTTTATCTGTAGGAAAAATGTTTTTTTTTTTTTTTTTTTTTTTTTTTTTAGAACCGTAAAATTCACATCTTTTACGTCAAATAACAAATCCAATTAATAAAAACTAGTACATATATACGAGTACATAGGTGTATGTATAGATAGCCTAGGTACGTTTACTGAATTAAATAAAATTTTTATTAAAATGGGCTTCATTCACCCATAGGTGGTACTTTTGAAAAATTCTTTAATAGTTTATCAATTTCACAAAGTGTTCATAAAATTGTTCATAATGATAAACTAATTGAGAAACAATTAAAAAGAAAATACAAAACAAAATTAAAATACTAAAAAAGGATTCTTAATTACTTTTTATGTAATTAAAGTTTTCCTTTTTTGTTAAAACAAAAGAAAAAGAGAAAATTAAAACGATTTTTTATCACATACTCATACATACATACGGTATATATATGTATACTCACTGAATTGAAAATTTTCAACTTCTATCATAATAAATTCGATTTTAGCTTATTTTTTCGTCGTAATTTTTCTTTATTCAAGATGTATATTTTCTCATGCAAAGTTTTAATAAGAGTTTCAAACAATTCTTTTTATTTTTTTTTTTACTATTTTTATTTCTGTTGTTATTTTAATTTTTCTTTTTTATAATTTTTATAATTTTTTTTGTTGGTTGTTCAACTTTTTAAATATCAGCAAAAAGTGCAATTAAGAATGAAATACATGTTACGTCGTTTACGTGTTTCAGAAGTTTTACATATATGCTGGTTTTTTTTTTCCAAACTAGAAGATCAATTTATTTTTATTATCATATTCAAAAGTTCGATAAACTTTTTATTTTTATTTGTATTTAATGTGTGTATTTATAGGGGAACGGTACCAGTAATGAGTCGAAACTGAGTTCCAGAACTTGAAAATTTGTCTATAAATTACATATATATGTATCGAATTTTATTATTTTTCTTTTTACGTGAAAGTACAAATATCGATATTCTTTGTTTTTACTTCAATAACAGGTAACCTAGCATTAAATTGAACTTTAAAATTATAATTTAAATTGACTTGTAATAAATGAAGTGAAAAATTAGTAATTGTGATGAAGAAGTTCTTTTTATTAGAATTTTAGAATAAACGGGTTAATATAATTATATACATACATATAATATATTTTATATGGACATTATTTTGGGATCTTTAAACTGTCAGATTATTAAGTAGTCTTTTATGCTAAAATTTAAGAACCAAAAAATATTGAAAATATTACTTTAATAAGTAGACTCTCTCTCTCTCTCTACTGAGTGTATTTATGACAATTTATTTACTAGAGAAAAGAACTTGAACTTGATATAAATTATTTCGAAAGTTTCAATTTAATTTTAAATCGATAGAATGGAAGTTCATGAGGTACATACATACATATATATGTATGTATATCGAAGGCCTCGCTTGTTCTTGGACCACTTGACTTTAGAGATATTTTTGGATTGGTAAGGATCGAAATAATTCGTAAAAATCTTCTGGGAAAGGCACATTTTTGGTATCATTCCCTTATAACAATTTAAAACACACACATAAACTAGAAAATTTAAGAAACAATTGCAAATAATGAAAATTGTTTGTTAAAAAATAAAAGTTAAAAATACATACATAAATATCAATTGTAAATAGTTGATTATGAAAACTTTTATTTTTCTATTTCTTTTTTTTTAACTGTAGCAAATTTTAAAGTAGAAATAATAAATATTTAATAATCTTTCTACGTGAAAAATAAAATTTTTGTTCCAGTTTTTTTTTTTTTTCAAATTCAATAAAATAAAAATAAAATAGGTGGTATACAATTGATAAATACATTCCATTACATTATTTTGATATTGGAATTTTTTATTGCGAAGAATTTAAACTTTCTTTTATTTCTTTTCTTCGACAACAACATAGTTTTTTTTTTTATATCTTTATTATACGAACTTAAGTAATAAATATTATTTTTTCTTTTTAACTTATAAAAAAAAAGTTATTTTACTGCACAATTCACTATACTGCAACTTTCAATTTAATAAGGTTTTCATGTTTATTTTCTTGCCTTTTTATCCTTTTATTTTGTTCTTTTCATTTAATCAATTTAGCTTTGGTCATAATAATGTTTTTGTTGTTGTTTTTATAATACTTTTATTTTTTTCGTTAGATTTTTTTATATTTTTTATTGAAAAGTTACCCTATTCATTCTTATTCAATATAGAATTTTTTAAATATCTATTTTAATAGATACTATATACATGAATAAGATATAAAATTTTACAAATTTTCTAATCAATATTCTGTTAAATTGTTTATCTGTTTCCTATCGTATATCAAATTTATCGTTTTTTTTTTTTTTTTGTATTTATACGCGTAGTAAATTTACAAAAGGAAAATATTTTATGCATAATTTTCTTATGTGTAAAATTTTTTTTGTGAATGAAATTTATTGGAAAATTTCTAATGAAAAATAGTGGTTTTTTTTTTGTTGTTTTGTTTATGATTTTCATTTTCCTTTTTTTTAAGTACAGGAAATGGAGTATAACAGTGATTTTTCATATAAGGTCAATTCTCCCTACAGTTTCAGTGAAAAAAGTGTGTATTTTTGTAAATCACACGTGTGAGAAAAAAAAAAAAAAAAGGAAACATGTCATTATTAATTTTATTTTTTTTTCGTGTTGTCTGTAATTGTAATATAATTTTCCTTTATTTTTTCTTCACTATCCTTTTTTCAAAAATTTTTTTTAAGTACAGGAAATGGACAAGTGATACAATTGATTCATCATACATGAATAAATTGTATGTATGTATGTATGTACTTTCTGGAAATTAGTACTATGTTAATACATAGATGATTGTATGTACTATCTGTGTATCTATTCATGTATACATAATTTGGGAATCGTTTTTATAAATATACATACATATGTACATACATAATATGTAAAGACTTTTGTGTACATGTAAAAAAGCTTTTAAAATAATTTAATTATTTATAAAGCAAATTTTTGTTTTCCTTTTAAAAAATACTTTTTTTTTTTGTTTTTCTTTTTTTTATATGTGTTATAAATTTTTATTATTCACATACACACGTAAGTTTGCTTTTTTTTTTTTTTAAATTTTATATTTTCTTGATAGATTCACAGAAAAATTAATTTTAAAAGAGATTTTATTTTATAAAGTATATATTCTATGGAAAAGGATTTGTTTTTCTATGTATACAAATTTTACAATAATTTATTTACATGTTTCTTTTTTGGCTTAATTTCACATTATTAATATAAAAAAAAAAACTTCAAACCATTAATCCGTCATTTTGTTTATTTTTTTTTTCTTTTTAATTTTACGTTTGTCAACGCTAAAGAGAAATAGATTTTTTCTTTTTATCCTTTATTTTATTTATTTTCTAAAAGTAAATAAAATTATACCACAAATTATTTATTTTTCATTCAATAAAAATATACTATACACTAGTATATGTATACATATATACATACTTGTATTATTGATGAGGAAATTAACAAATTATTAATGAAGTGTTAATTGATTTCATTAAGTCAGACAATTCGACTAAATTTAAATATTTTATTATTTTGTGAAATTAATGAGAATAAATTATCGTACGTGTTCTATATAATAACGAAATTACATACATACATATATTTATATATACATATATACGATGAATATATGCATATTTATATAATGATATGCGATGAGATTGTTCATTAAATATAATATATATATGCAAACATTAAATATATGTATGTACATACATTTTACTCGCATTATTTGTATATTTTATTTAATTTTTCTTCTTTTTTTTTATTTTTTTTTTTCAAATTTCCTTTCAATTAAATTTTTCTCAACCATTAAAATCGATATATCAATTTAAGTGTACTGTATAGACATCCCTCAAATAATAATAATAATAATAATAATTCATCTACACTGAACAATCATATTTAATGTATTTTTACATATTTACATACATACATGCTTGTATCCTGTGTACACACACTTTATTTTATTGTCTACAAAGTAACGAAAAAAGTATATCATCAAATATAAAAGCATTTTTACTTTGCTTACATCCCTGAAAATTTATTAAACTATGGAAATTTGTAAATTTTTCTTTAATAAAAAAAAAAAAATAAACTCTTCAAAATATTCAAATTATATTTTATTTCTTTATTGTACAATTATCAAAGTACTAAAAAAAGAAGACGTGGTGAAGAAGTGTTAATCGAAAATTTCATAATAAAATTATAACACTAATGATGAGAAATTATTCTTATGATGACGATGTTAAAAATATTAAGAAGAGGAGTGAATCTTAAAATAAACAATGAGATTTTATAGATAAATTTTAGTTTGTTTTTGTTCTATGATTTTTTTTTTTTTTTGCATCTAAAAATTGTTTAAAAGTAAAATGCTTTTTTTTTATTGTCAGTATATATGATTTCATTAGTTAGAATATTTTTTTCTATAAATTTTTATTTTCATTGATTTATTAAATATTCAATATAACAAAAAAAAAAAAAAAAAAAAAAAAATTAAATAGGGCAACATCATAGAAGATAATTTTAATAAAATTTTATGATAAATGCATTCAGTATAGATAAATGTTGAATACTTTTAAATGTAGGAATATTTTTTAATTTAAAAATCATCAAAGTTTATTGGGTGTAATTTTAGTTCTTTTCAAAAAATTTAATTGAACTATAAAATGAATCCTATTCTATTACTCCTATTATTTAAAATAAAAATATCCTTATGATGTGTTATACTTACACCGGTTAGTACGTATTTCAAATATAAAAAAAAAACTATAATTGGTTTATAGTATGTATGTAAACATTTTTATTTGTAGTGAACTTTTTAAAATCTTTTATTTCTCAAAATATAAGTTTTGTTTGCGTTCTATTTGTTAACAAATTTATTTATAGACATGATTAAAATCGATTTATTTTTAAGTCAATTTAAGTAATTTTTAGAAAATTGATAAACATGTTTGAAATTTTGAGTAAAATGTTTTCAAAAGTATATTGAAAGTTGGAAAAATACTAAAATTAAAGTTTTTCTGAAAATTAAATAAGATTACAATTTTACACAATATAATAAATTTTTGTTAGAAAATTCTTGAAAATTTATTTTAAACTTGAATGAAAGAAGAAATGAAATTACAGAAAAAAAACATTGGTTTTTAAGGGTCGAGAAACTTAATACAGAATGTTTCAGGCAACCTACATACTTGTTGAAATATGAATCTTTTTTCAATCTGCTTTGGTCATTTCATTCTATCATTTTGTGGTGGGTGATAAAGAATAAGGACATGCAATGCATATGTATTTGTTAGTGAACAATTTAAAATGTTTAGAAAATCATTATGTGAAGTATACTTATATATTCTCATAAGATTGGAAATAACGTACACAAGTCAAGGAGCAAATCATATGAGCTTCCTCTTTTTTTTTTTTTAATTAGTACTGTCAATGATGAGCTCTAGATTACTTCTTAGAATTCTTTGAGTTTTCTTCGAACAAAAAGGTTCGAGTTTTTTGAAAATAATTTTAATTTTTCAATTAACTATTCAGTATTTTTTCTAAATCTAAATTCATCTATCTATTGTTTTAAATGCAGTTTTTTTTTCTAATATTCTCATTCTGAACTTATAAAATATATTTCTTAAAACTATTTCGAAAATTTAATTAAGAAAAAACGTTTTAAAAATTTAATATTTTTTGTATTTTTTCATTTTAGATAAAATTACATTTCAATTAAAAAAAAAAAAAAGTTTTGTAAATATTGTAAAATAAAAGTGAACTAGTAAATTAAGAAACAAGAAAGAAAAAAAAAAACAAACAAAAACTTTTAATAAAAAATTGTATCTAATTTAAAAAAATTAAATAAATATACTGTATATATCTAAATACTAAATAAGTTAATACAAAAAATTACTATTTGTGTAATAAAATATTATCCTTTTTGATTAATTTAAAAAGATTTTTATCAATAATAAAACTTTAAATTAAAAAAAAAAAAAATGTGAAAGTAAAATGTAGTAAATTTATTCTTATTAATAAAAACTAAAAAAATATATATAAAATCTATCCAGTTAGAATGAAATAAAAGTTTATTAAATTGTCAAAATTGTTAATTTTATAAATTACACTTTTTAAATTTAACAAAGAAAGTAAAAAGTGTCATAAAATAAAATTTCTAACAACATAGTTTGTTCAAGACAAAAGTCAATAAGTCAAGTATAATACTCATGTTTCAATGTCTGGAATGTTTACAAAAAGGAAACTCTTGCTAAAGGTGAGATAAAAAAAAAATATTTATATACATATATACTATATGATAATGATTTATATACTATCTAGGTACATACTATAACATACTAAATACATAAAATAAATATCCGTACAATATAAAAAATGAACAAGAAATTACACTTTTACATATATCACATATTCTATAAGTATATTCATTTCATTAATTTTACTCATATACATAATGACAGTTTTCTTCATATAACAACTTCATTTATTTACTTAGATAAAGAAAAATAAGTATATGTATGTATTATGTACGTTAGATGGTAGCTCATATTTATTATTTTGTTTTCTGTGTTTTTTCATTATATTCCTTTGGGAAGTGAATGTTCTAATTACAATTATCGTATAAAAGAAATTACATGTGGGAATCAAACAGAAAAAAAAAAAACAACAAAAAAAAACATATATGAAGATAAAATATACTCTTAAGTAACTAAAAATATCTGACATACTATAGGTAATCTAATTCAATGAATAACTTTTTATGTACGAGTATTGTGTAAATAAAATTGAGAAAAAAGCAAAAAAAAAAAAAAAATACTATACAATTTTTTAGTTTGTAGTAAATAAGTATGTTGTATAGAATAAATAGAATCTAAAGAATCTCATATAATTACAATGACATTAATGAAATCAGATAATATGTATAGTTTGTGAGAAAAAATACGACATTAATAAATAAATAATTTTTTTTTCTCAATGTACATTTCATATATGTACATATATACGAAAAAATGTGTAGAAAATTAGTAAAAATGTTGTGATAACATCAAATTTACTAAAATAATAATGGTTCTTATTTACTGAGGCTGTTAATTAAAAGAAAGGATCAATTTTCGTTGTATGAGCAAGC
Organism: Bombylius discolor; assembly: GCA_939192795.1. NCBI lineage: Eukaryota > Metazoa > Arthropoda > Insecta > Diptera > Bombyliidae > Bombylius > Bombylius discolor. The sequence continues at coordinate 39,652,428 of OW584240.1, forward strand.
TTTAAAAAATTGAAAAAGGATCAATTCATGTAATTTAAAGTTGACAGTTTAATTCAAAAATAATTAAGAAATTTTTGACTTTAAATTACAATTACAATAGATTCTTTATTGGATTCTTTGTGGATAATATAACCCACCAAAGTAACCCAAGAAGATTTTGGTTCAATTTGAACTGTAGCGCCATCGGAAACGAAGTAATTCACCAGTATCTTCCCCACTACTTTTTCGATTTTTCGTTATTTTTATTAAGGTCTACCTCAAGTTTTCATATATATATATATATTTTTTTTTTGCAATTTAGTAAAGACCACCCTATTTTGTATTACATACTCTAAAAATTAATCTTGAAATATGTTTGTAATTTAAAGGATCTTCATAAGTAAAAACAATGCCTTCATAAATGTGATACAACATAGAAAGTTGTATAATAATTTTAATAGAAAAAAAAAACATTTTCATCTTATATATTGTTATAACATAATGAAGTGTCCAGGACATTATCAATGAATCTATTTTTAGCATTTACATCATTTTTTTTTTTTCTATACATAGTACACATAAAATATGTATACGCATTCTTATAATCACATGTTATAGGTAAAATGAAACTATATGTAGGTGTATTAGGTAAATTATAAAAATACAATTTTGTGAATTTCACAAAAGTAAAAGTGAAATTGAGATTATTATTTTCTGGAAAGAAAAAAAAAAACAGAATAATTGTGAATTTTTCATTTATATTTATATTTATTGTATTTTTATCATCAAAAAACAAAGAAAAAATAATTTATTATTTCATTTAAGAAAATAGAAAAAAATTTAGATAGAATAAAATTTACACAGATTTCTATATAAACATACATTTTATCATAAATATATATTTTAACAATATATAAATATTTACGTAATGTTTATGAGTGTATTGTTGAAGATGAAATTTTGTTTGCGTCAATTATTAGGAAAAAAAAAAGGTTGATATAATAATTCATAAATTTTGTATTTTATATAAATTGTCTTGAATATGTTTTAAACAATAATTTGATAAATTTATGTAATTTCTATTTAAATAATTTCTATCAATTTATTTTTATGGGTATTATTATTTGTTTTAAGGATTCAAATGAAAACTTGTGCGTTGTAAATATTTCTTTGAATTTAAAGTATACATTTCTGAAATTCACTAATTTTGAATAATTTTCATAGTACAAAGGATCTTTCTTGAGTGCTGTATAAAATTACTATCTAATTTTAAAAATTTTTAATACCTTATACTGTGGCGTATTTTTTTTTTTTTTTTTGCGTTATCCACTACTGTGGGTCCGGTCTCTTAGTTTTCAATATCTGGACATTTATTATAGAGGTAAACTAGATTATTTTAAATTGTTTTTCGATTAACAATAAAAATAAATTTAAAAAAAATAAATTAAAATGAACTAAAAATTTAAATTGAAAAAATTGAAGGCAAAAAGTTAGATAGAAAAAAAGAATCAATTTTAATCATAAATGTCAAGATTACGAGTACTTAACTGACTTTTTGAACACAGTTAACCAAGTTTCAAAAGTTATTGATCACGAAAAATAACCAAAAAAAAAAATCGAGTAGGTAAACCAAGCTTTCTAATGTGTCACAAAATATTCTTCAGACTGGGTTTACACGTAACGTCTTTTTCTATGTGTGAAACAATAACTCATTGGAGAGAAGTAAGGAAGTATGTATAGGATTGTCACTCAAAAGTTAATCAATCCTTTTTCACAGGGCACGTTATTCTTTTTTGTGCTATATTCGTACATTTTTGAGGTTATGTTCGGAAATTTTGTTTTTTATTACGGGTATGTCTTTTGTTTTAGAGTTTTAACAAGTTTTTGATTAAATTTTTAATAAATTATAAATAAATAACATAATTAATAAAAAATATAAATAAATAAATAGGTTACAAAAATAATTAAATAGTTCAGTAAAAAATAAATACATAAATTAATTAAATAATATAACATAACCTACATATATTATCAATTTACCATATACCAAGCAAAAAAACAAAACAGTATAAAGGAGAATGAAGAGAATTTGAGTTAGGACAAAAAAGTGAGAATATAAACGCCCGTACGTCTTTTTCGTGATTTAACAAAGCTTAACGCATGATACTGTATGGCAAATAAAGTGTGATGTATTTCGGGGCTTAAACGAATTTAAGTAGAATTCTTTTTGGGTATATGTGCTTTTTTTTTTATTTATAGAAGTTTTTTTTTTTAAATTGTCATCAAATTTCCAAGAAACGGTTTAGGTAATCTGAATTTTCAAAATAAACAAATAAGAAAAAAACAAGCCCAAATTGAACTAAAAAATATGAAGTATATTATAAATATAACTGATGTTTAGAGTATAAAAACTTGAGAAAGGTTCTTTTAAAAAAATTAAATAGATCAAAAGCCTTATTAATTTCGAAGTTGTTTTTTGTACATGAGATCATGAGATGAAAATATATTTTTCTTTTGAAAAATCTTTTTTATATATTAATGTTTACATATTTTTCCAAATCCATTCTTTTATTAAAAAAAATATTATTTTGAAAAACCAAAACAAAAACAAGGTTTATCTAAATTGAAAAAAAAAAAAAAACCTTTTAAGACTATTCAGGATAATTTTATGAGTCATTTTTTTTTTTCCGTATTTTTAAAATATTTCTAAAATGTTCTAATATGAAAAATTAAAAAGTATTTACTTTATCATTTTTATCTTTTATTTTACTTCTTATGTATTAGGAGTTTTTTGATGTACATATTTTTATAATTCGACAAGTTTTGTTTTTACCATTCTTTTTTTTTTTTTTTTAATAATTTCAATTTGGTAGCGAACAGTTATTAAATAACTCCCAGAATGAAATAAAATAAAAAAAAAAAAAACAAAAAAAAAAAGTTCGCTACATTAATTTCATCCAATTATCTACCCCACTTAATTTTATTATTATACTTTAGGTTTGATGTACAAATTAAGAAGATATAACAACGTGAAAAAGGAAAAAATTAAAACCCAGAAATGAAAAAAAAGAAAACAAAAAAGTAATACATTTACAATGAAAGGAAATTTTTGTTTTGTTCTAGTTTGTTTTTCATAATCTTTTTGTTAAACAAGGTAAGAACAAAATAAAATAAAAAAAAAAGTAAAAACCTCAAATAATAAAGGATATTCATAAGTTCATTTTGAAAATATGCCAGATAAAATAACATCTCGTTAGTTCCTTTTTTGTTTTTGTTTTTGTTTTTCTTTTATTTTTTATGTTTTTTGCTTTTATTTTTTTTTATTTTAATAATGTTTTGTTATGGTTCTAATTATAGAAAAAAAAAATTTCGGTTGTGTTTTACTTTTTTCTTGTAAAAATTTGAGGAAGATGGAATAATCAAAAACATCATCAAAATCTGTATTAAGAAGAAAAAAAAAATCTGTCGTTATATAACTAGATATGTATTCTCAAAAGATATGAAGTTTTCTAAATTGAAATCACAACGCGAATAAATGAATGAATAAAATGATAATGAACTTAAAAAAAAAATACAGCAGGATATTTTTACTTAATTTTGTTTGTTTGTTTTTTTTTATTTTGTTTTTTTTTTTTTCTTGATTCTAATAACTTTTTTTTCCTGGAAATTAGCAAATTTCATTTATAGAAAAAGTTTAAAAGTTGTGAGAAAATTAGAATATCATTTAAAAGATAATGGTGAATATTTGCCTCTTATATTAAGGATATTTTGTTCTACTGTGTGTACTTGAATATTAAATTAGGATATTATAGCTAGAACTAATTCAAATTCAACTTATTTGACTTGATAAATAGATAAATTAATAATTCTTAATTAAAAAATGAGATTTTTGATTATCTTTTTTGAAATTATTTTTTCTTCTCTAACTTTTAAAATTATTTACGCAATTTTATTAAATATATCTCGTTAAATTTGTGTTTTATTAAATAAATAATTTTAGAAAAGAATATTAAATTATAACAATGGACACTGTTTTAAATTGTTTTATTTTGTTGACGTGAATTTTTTTTTTTTTTAAACTGGATAACGACAAATATATTAAAATTATTTGCTTATTTAAAATTTTATATACAAAAATATATTTTTATGTAGCTTATAATGTTTTATATATTTTTTTTTGTTTTTGTTTTTTTCTGTGTTCCTTTTTAACGAAAAAAAAAAAACTGAAGATAAATTTTAATAATTAATTAAATTTATTATGTAAATCTTGTTTTATTATTATTTTTGATCGATATTTTTACTTATCTTTTTCTATTTTATTCTGTTTTTTTTTCTTTCTCAAAATATTATAAGTATTAACTGGAAAAATACTTATGTAGGTGGAGATAAAATTTAAATGAAAAATTTATACATAGATATAAAAATAGAACGAATTAAGTTACCACAAATATATATAAGTTTAGTACAAACGAATAAATGAAAATAAAAAAAAAAAAAAATGAGAATTAGAAAATTGAGAAATATTAAAATGGAATTAATAGAAGAAAAAAACCATTATTATCGACGTTATCAAATTATGAAAAAAAAAGAAAAAAGAAAAAAGGATATTAAGAGAAGATAAAAATGATATTTATTTTAAACATATTTCATTTCTCTTACAGATTAGCTATGTATTTAGGTATACAATTTTATTATTCATTATGGAAACATATAGGGTGTTCCAATCACATATGATTTTAACAATTTTTTTTCTTCGTATATCTACCATATTTAAAGTTTGGTGCTCGATCTTTTTAGTTTTTAAAATTTTCATAAAAGTTGATTATTTTATTCTATTTTCTCTAATTGAAAAATTATCTACAAATAAACACTGTCTGTACTATAAAAAAAAAAAAACAATTAAATATTAGTTGAACAAAATACTTGCTTGCGATGTTCTCAAACGCAAGATATAGATTATTCTTTTAAATATTCATAGAACACTTCTATACTGTCTATTGAAAACAGTACATATATTTTTTTCTAACAGTTTCATTACAAACATTCTTTGTAATTACTTTGCTAGGTTAGTCACATTACAAAAGTGGTGAGAAAGTGAGTTCAAAATTATTCTTAAAGAAAAAAAGGATCAAAGCAATTTTAAAATTAGTTTTGTGGTTTAAATGTAAAACTTAAAAAATAAATTTTGTTTAATGCAAAAGAAAACTAAATTTAGAATGTTTAAAGTTAATTTGATCAATTAAAAGTAATTATACCTTAAAAATAAGGCTAAATATATTTTTTTTCAAGCCATTACAAATGCCTTTTAATTATTAGTAAAGTAAAATTTATTTCCTATTAATCGAATTTTCTTGAAACTTTCTGTTCTTCGATAACCACATCATGGTAAAAATATCTATAACTATAGGTATATATACGTACGTATTTATATACTTTACCGCTAATCGTAGTTGTCAACAATTTAAGAAATTATACTTAGATGATAAAATTTAATATATGTATACCTATACTGCTGTTAATCTCTTTTTTTTTTAATATAATTTTTTTTTTGATTATACTGAAACTACCCTGTAAGTTGTAAATGTACGTAAATTAAAGGATTGAAAGAAATGTAATTATACAGAAAAATGTGCTTAGTGTGATATATTAAATTTAAATCACATTGTTTCTTGTTCATTTCATATTCTGTTTATTTTCATTTAAAATTTTTTACAAATGTGACAAATACATGTTATTTTCATTGACGAATATACCTATAAAAGAAAAATTTTTACCTATCCATATATGAATATATTAATGTCTGTTTTGTATACGTCAGTCTGTTTTTGAAAAGTTTGAAAAAAAAAAATAAAAAAAATAAAAAATAAAACTAATTTCTCGATACTAAACTTTTGAAAAGGGTTCAAATTCTAAAATAAACTTTTAAAATTGTAGGTGGAATAATTTCTCTTAATTATTCATGTATGTCATATATAAAATATTTATATATTCATTTTTAAAAGAAAAAAAGATATATATTTTTTTTTTCTGTAAAATTATTATAATAAAGTTTGTTATGAAATTTCAAATTTAAATTTATGAACAATGGATTTCCATTGATTAGAAGAAAAAAAAAAAAAACAAAAAAAAAAAAACATTGCAATAATAATTTTAGAAAATCTAAAAATAAAACTTTTTTTTTTCCCCCAATTCTTTTGTATAAACAATACAATAGGTAAATTTATAGTATGTAATGTATTCAATTTTATTTCGAATCAATTTTATACACAAAACAAAAGTATTGTTTATTGTGAAGTAGGAAATTTTTTAAATTTAATAAAAATAATATTGAAATAAATTTATCAAAAATTTCAAAGCACAAAAGAAAGTTTATATATTTATTTATTTATTTATTTTTTTTTGCTTTGTAATTTTCCGTTTTTTTATTTTTATTTTTATTTTTTTTTTCAATAAAAACGTGACTTCTCAGTTGGAAAATTTCTTAACAATAAAGAAAACAGAAAACCTTTCAAACAAATTTATTAGAATAATAATATTTTTTGAATGAAAACTGTAAAAATTATTAGTTTACAAAAATAAATTATATTTGATAGGAGTGCAATATATAGTAGTTTATGAAATTTTTTTTTTTTTTCAAAGAGATCACGTTTATTGTGTATTTTTATTTTATTTTATTTGAACTCTATATATGTACATACATATAGGAGAAAGTTAAGGATACTGAAATATAAATTATATACCTTTTCATACATATTGATGAGGAACTATAATACTTTAATAAATAAATTTATTACATCAGGAAAAGTGTTCTTTATCAGAATTTTGATAACTATACATACATATGTAGTATATATTAGGTATAGAGAATAAAATGAAAAGGAAAATTATTTGGTAATGTGTGTTCTTTTGAATGTAAGTACATGTATGGAAATTTTATAGCATATGTAAGTATAAGTTACTTTTATAAAAACAAACATAGAGTTTTTGAGAAAAATACAAAAATAAAGGAAAAAGGAAATTGAAATCAATGTTTTTGTAGAAATGTTAACCCTTTGGTTCATAAAACAAAATATTTATGAATAAAAAATCATGTGAAAAATTCTTATACGTTTTATGCATAAGAAAAGTTGAAAACAAACTTTAAATGTAAATATGAAAAGTTTTATTTTAACTTGTAAACCACAAAAGGGGGTTTGTGAAACGTGAAATTTTGTATAAAAAAAGCATTAAAATTGTTTTGGCAAACATTTGTGGCAAGTTTCCTAAAATTTTGAATTGGAAGTGGTATATTTTTGAAATGGTTTCAGGTAGAAAATTATGAAGGACAATTTTAGAAAAGACATGAGGATCTCAATAATCTTTAAGAAAATGTGGAGCAAAGTGATTAATCAGAAAAAAGCTACAGAAGTTTATTACAAAAACATGAAATAATAAAAAAAAAAGTTCTTTAGCGGAAAATTAAGACCTTCAATTGTGAACTTTACTTTTATCAACTTAACTCGAAATTTCCTTTAATCTGATGACTGTCATATGCTCGTGAAATTCGAGCCACTAAATTCTTATAGAGATAGAGATAGAGAACGAATTTATTTGTATAACAATTTTTAGTAGTCAGTATGATCCAGACGGGGTTAACAGAAATATTCTTATTACTTTCTGAATATTATGTGTAAAAACTCATACTCGTACAATTAATAAATATAAGACGTGATATGGTGAATAGTAAAATGAATTTGAACAGGAATATAAAATATTACAGATGTTGGAAATGTATAACTAAAATGACCTTTTGGATCTACATAGAATTTAATAAAATATATAATATATGTAGTTTATGACGATTATGAACTTAAAAGATACTAAATACTCCCTTTTTTGAATTACAAATGTTTCTATGATTAATTGGTTTTCCAACTAAATGCGTACGAATTACATTATAAGAATTCTGTATGTATGTCTTATAAGAAAATTTTATACGAAGAAAAACAAAAAACAAATAGAATTTGGGTTTTTAGTTTTATTAAATGCTTCATATTTGTTAACAAACAGTTAAATTAAATTTAAAATAAATATTTTTTTCTCCATAATAATGTAATTGAATCAAAAATATACATAAAATAAGTGAAATATATTTTCTTATGGATATTTTTAGAATTTTAGATTTAGATTATAATTTATGTAATTTTTTTACGGTATTTTATGGCAAAATTTTCACAATTTCACTAAGGCACGTACTTTTTTTTAAAAGACCACACATTTTCTTATTTAGAATTTTTCAAATAAAAGTGTAACACACGTCATTAATTTTTAAGAATTCATAAAATGTTAATTATGAACCGGGTGTTCGTGACTATAATGTTTACAAAATAAATTTTAAAACTGTTCTATTATAAGATAAAATTTCAATATCGTATGGGTAATTCAGTAATATAGGACAACTTTCGGACGTTTTAAACACATACATATGAGATTTTACATTTTTTTTTTTTTTGACAGGGTCTACTATAATTATTTGTGATTTCATTGTTTAAACTTTAGTTTTGAACACCCTATAAGGTAGTTTAAGTAAATTGATTTATTTGAATTTTTGTTTTTAGAGCGTAAAAATTTAAATTATGAAAAATTGAATGGGGAAGAGGGTGGATTGTAATGATTGCTGAGATGAAAATTATACTAACTTATATGTATACGTACATATATTGTTTTCACATATTCAAATTCAATTAAAAATTAATATGATGTTCTAGATCGTATATTTCCATCTGCACAAGTGTTTACAATTCGACATTTAAATCTCAGATGAAATGGATATGAAATAGTACTAAAAAATAAAAATATAGCATGAAATATTGAATAATCAGAAAGAAAAAAAATATTAAAAAATAAAAAAAAAAAGAAGAAAAACTCATTTGAGCGAGAATAAATAAACATTGTGGGTGGTTCCAAGTGAATTGTACAATAAAATAATCAGAGAATGACGTTCTTGAAAATTTATTTATGAAAAGATATAAAAAAAAAACGAAACTTTATACTTAATGTTAAAAAATAGAGAAAATTTCTTATATTCGGAATGAAATTTTACAACGATTTTTTTTTTTCAATCGTCCTAATATTGTGACTGTGACATATGTAGCAGTATATACATATCTTTAATAATTTCAAAATTTTATGTACTTATTAAAATTTTTAATTGTTTTCAAACACATAAGATACAAATAACCCACTCGTTTATGGCACATATCAATCGATAACCTAAGTTATTTTGAATAATACGTTTTAATAACCAGGAGTTTGAGTAGCTGAAGCAATATTCAAAACAATCCTTAAATGTACCTAAAAAATATCTAACTTATTATAAATTTTTCTTTCCGAAAAAAATGTCATTATTTCACTAGAACATATTTTTAAACACTCCAACTTGTCATATTTCGAATAATTTGGTCATGCTAAAGTTGCAAAACTGTGGTTATTTAAACAAATGTAAATGAGAAAAATCTTTTGTTTACACAACTTCAAATGACTTTTTATATTTCTGACTTTTTTTTCTCTTGAATTTTTCATGTGGTTTTCTTGTTTTTTTTTTATCGTTTACTGAAAAACGAAAAAACAAAAATGCATTTTATTACATACTACCTAACTCTTGTTGTTATAGCTTTTTGAAAAAGAAATGTTTAAGTACACAACAGAATTTTTGCTGTAGGCGTTCATTCATTATTTATACTTCGTAGAATTGTATTATTTATTAAAATTGTGCTTGATAGGTCAGAATCATAATATTTAGATAAAACAATTCATGTCCATTCAATATTATGAAAATTTACCTTTTTAAAACACTTTAATAATTATTTGATGATGTAATGAACCTTCATTATTGAAACATATGTACGTCAAATGCATTACAAAGAAAAGCATCAGAAATAATAATTTTATAGAAAAAAATAATCTAAAAATAATTATTTGTCATTGTATATTTGTTTTTATTAAAAATTTTCAAGAATTTTCTTGTAAAAGTATAAAGGAAGTATGTAATTATTTTATTTTATTTTTCAAAACCAAAACCCTTTTTTTTTTAAAAATAATTTTAACATTAATGAGTTAAGCTTATTCACACATTTTTAAACTTTTTTGATTTCTGTTACTGTGATTTATACTTAAATAATGTGGGAGTAATTAAAAAAAAAAAATTTTCTTTTCTAATTATAACAAATTTCCTTTCATAAGTAATATGATTGAAAATCTAAAAGTGTCAAATTTAAAATAGAATCTTGTAAAAAAAAAAGGATCTTATGAATTTCCCATAATGAATGGGAAAACATTTAAAATTTCCTATAATTAAAAAACATTTTGTTTTTTCATGCAAAATGTAATAATTAATAAAATTCGAAGTGTTTTATATAAAAAAAAAACTATGGAAGAAAACTTTTGAAAAAAGAAATAGCCTAAAAAGAATGTACTTAAAAAAAAAAAATTATTTAATGTCGAAAAATGTATAAAGGCTTTCAAAGTATGGGTATATATGTATAACTTTTGATGTATTCAATGTATTTAATGACTCAAGTAATTATAATAAATGTGAATAGGTTCCACATGAATGACTTCAAAATATTTTTGTTAAATAAGAAAAAAGTCCTTCAAAAATAATTTGTTTTTATGTATAAAAAAAAAACTACCTTATACATAGCCAAATACATTAACCTTAATTATAGAACCCACTTTTTTAAGTAAATAATTAATCTTAAAATGTTTTTTTTTTTCTTTGTGAGAATTTCAATTTAATTGCTACAAATTGTAAAGCTTAATTTTGTGAAAATTGACATTAAAATGTTGTTTACATTGACAACTTTATTTTTATTTTTTTCAATAAGTTTTTCTTGTAAAGGTAAAATATATAAACATATCTATAATCTGTATATATGTATATGTATGTATGTTGCTTATGAAAATGTCAAGGAATCCAGAAAAATCTCAAATTTTTATTTTTTTTTCGTATTTTTTTTCTCTTGTGTATAAATTATTTCAAGAATGAATTAAGAAACACCAATAACAATTATGGTTGAACGAACTTTTATAGAAATCCTTAAGAGGGTTAATCATAGATTTACCGTAAAAATCTAAACCAATGAATAATGTGATATATAGTATAATATTATTGAAAGAAAGGACATAAAAGAATGATAACAAGTTAAAATCTATCTAATGTACTACCATGTATGCGTAGTTATAATAAAATGAGGACATGTATCGAAGATATCAATGATACAGAATCCTTCACTCTAGAAAAAGGTTAAGTTTATGTGAATTTTTTTTTATATTTTTTTATTTAACAAATCATGTTAAAATTTAAGATTTTATTTTTATATTTTCAATTTTCTACATAGTGAAAATTATATCAGAGAATTCATGAAAAAATTTCTTTAGAATTCCTATGGTGAATAAAAGAGAATTTTTTGTTTAAATGAAGTGAAAATAGAAAGTATATAGTATCTAGAAGATAGTTTTTGATTAATTCTTGGAGTATTTTTTTATGAATACTAATAGGAAATTACAAAAATTTATAACTTATATAAATTCGACTTTTTATTTTTTTTTACTGTGTACACTCAACTAGATGTCCATCATAATCTTTAAAAAGGTCAAGTGAAGGATTCTATCTATCTTATCATTATTCAAGAACCAATTTATAAATTTTCTCTTGTTCATTTTTCATACGTTAAGCTTGTTATATGTAGGTGAGAAATTTATTTTTTGATGTTTTGACTAAATAATTTTGGGTTAATTTTTAATGAAAAATTGTATTAAAAAAAAAAGAAAAAAGAAAGGATAATGTGTTGAAATTTAGTACTTTTTTATGTTTAATATTTGAAAATTTGAATTTTTATACATATTATATTAAAAAAAAAAATTATCAACCATCAGAAAAACAAGAAAAAAAAAGCTATTAATTTAAATTACAATATTTAAGTTCACTTTTAAAATGAAGTAGTCCTATAAAATTGAATATAATATTAAATTCTTGACATTATTAAAGTACTTAACTTTCATTTGAATTTTGTGGTTATTATCATTAAAGAAGATATTGAACATACGCTTAACAATGCATTCATTATTTTTACAGGATGTTTCAAAATTAGTAGTTTCAGTATTTAGGTTCTTTTAAAAAACATTTGTAACCGAATTGTTGCAGTACATCAGGTTTCCCAGTTTAACTTTCATTCATGAGTAATTTATTTGAATTGCGGCCTTAAGTGTTTAGTAATAGAGTCTAATTAATAGGCTTGTTTCAAATTTGGTGGTTCGTATTCTACATACATAAAACTGTTAGTCAGGAAAATTTAAATTATCTTGTCCAATTAAGTATTATATCTGAAAATTGTGCAAAAAATGAAATTTAATTATAATAAAACAATTTTTTTTTGGTTTTGACACACCCTTTTTTTTAAATATATTTTTTTTAAATTTTAATCGAATACTTCTGTAATAGAATAATTACATTATCATAATTGGACGATGCGACAATATTTAATTTGCTATTACAAAACCGAAGAGAATATGTGTCTTTAGTCTCTATTACAAAAGTTCAAGTAAAGATATTAGGGAATTATGCTGTAGGATTAAATGTATAGTACATATGTACATACTTCTTTGAAAAAAATAAAAAGAAATAAAAAAATTTTTTTTTTCTGTTTCCGCACATAAAAAATTATGATAATGATGATGCGATAAGATAATTTTTTTTTTATTGAAATCCTTTTTTCTTTGTTCGTACTGTTATATTATTTTAAGAATTTATGTATTTACATATTATTTTTTTGTATTTTATAATTTAATTTGCATAATAGGATTAAAGTATGCTAACAACGAAATTTAATTTTCGAAAATACCAGTGTATGACTTGATGTTCTTCAATTTCCTATATACGAGTACATAAATATTTTTTAAAAAAAATATACATATATACTTTTTTTTTAATTTAATATTTTTTGTGTTTGTATTTATAACCTTATGTATATACGTAACAGCAACGCGTGGTGTAAATATAGGAGTATCGCATATATGAATTATACATATGTGTTATGAATGTGTTTTCTATATAAAATTTTTAATAGAATTTAAATGAAAATTATAATTTTGTTATAGTGAAATTTTATGAGAAAAATTTGATTTTATAATGATTTGAAAATTGCATATTTCAAGTCATAAAAGTGTGAAAAATTTTTTTTTTAAAGAACATTAGAAGATAATTATTTTTTTAAATATTATTTATATTCAGTATTTTTTGAAATAGCTATGTCATAAAAATGAAATATGAATTTATTCGTCATTATTGAGTGAATTTTCTTTTAAAATTTCTGATGGTACATATAGTTAACATTTTAATATTTCAATAAATTTTTTTTTCACGAATTTAAAAAATCTCTTTTTAAAACAAATTGTATGATTTAAGCATACCAATTTTTGAAAATGAAATTTAATAAATAGCAATAACAGCATTTTTTCAAATCGAAAAAGGTGTTTTCTATAATTTATTTGCTTTGCCAATACTCAAAAGTATTTAACAATAATGTTGTGATTTTCACAATTGAATTTACTATTTAATTTTTCAAAATGTTTCTAATAATTCCTTAGAGATTTGAATATCAAAGATTCAATTACATCAAATTGTTTTTTTTTATTATATTTTTATAAAATTTATGAATAACATTGTCAATTCAGTTTTTTTTTGTCAAAATTGTATCTTTTATCTATAACTATGATACATTCTTTCTGTTTGAATGTTATGAAAAAAGAAAAACCATTATCCAAGTATTTGCATATATCACGTTAAAACTTTTACAAATTTACTTTTTATCCTTAAACATTTACATATAAAAATAGATTTGTGAAAGTCGTTTGGTTAGATTTATTTCTTCCGAAATTTTTTTTATATGTTTTTTCTCATGAGTTTTGTTTTTTATTCTCTTTTAGCTGTATACTGTACCAATTTCACATGTGTATGAATAAAAATACAAATGGAGAATTCCACGCAAATCGACCACTTTTTTCCTTAAAATTGATATTAATGAAGCTGGTAGAGATAGGTATATATCAATTTTTGGTGTATCTAGTATTAAATTATTTACGATATCACGATGAGGAACAGTATTAAATAAAAAATTTTTGCTACTTATCAGTAGAAATTCGTTTCGCTGTCACACCCGTTACAAAATATGTCACACCCGTTACATTTCTTTTTTTTAATTATGAAAAAAGTATTGCATTGTTCCTCGTCAAATTTTTCCAAAAGATTCTTTCAAGTTTCTACAGTATAATTAAAAATAATTTTTAGAATTGTTTATATGAAAATTTTATGATATTCAGTGAAAAAGACGAAAATCCGTGAAATTCAAAATCTTCAGCGTCACACCCGTTACGCTACTAAAATGACGATTCTGATTAAGAATATTTGAAGTTTTCTGTTTTATCGTAGCCGTCGTTTGCTTTCACTAGAAGGCATATTAGGAACATAAAAGTTTAATCAGAATGCAATTTTTGTACGAGTTTTCAATATTTAAGAGTCAGCATGTCACACCCGTTACAAAATGGAATTCCCCAAATCTATTTTTTCAATACATGTCTATCAAATCTGTTGTCTCATAAATTTGAAATATTGGAATCTAACATTTAAATGTCGTGTTATTCTATTGATTTGAGTGGGTATTAAGAAAGAAAAGAATAAAAAGTTTAGGATTTAAGTTCCGAAAATGTTAAAGAATATAAAAGAATATTGTGTACAACATAACGTTACCTGATGACAAATCTGATGACAAAAAAAAAGTACTTAGGTGTTGTGAAACGATTTAACACTTTCGAATGTTGAAATCTGGCTGCTTGTCATGTCATATCAAAGTTTTTCAATCGTTCCAAAAATCAAAAATTATTATATGTATGTACAAGAATGTTTCGAGACCGAGCTATAGGAGTTCTTTGTTACCAGTTAGTATCCTTTTACAGCTACATTACTTAAAAATTATAAAATATCAACTGTACATTAATAAACTTTGGAAAAACCAATTACAAATTTCCAAATTGTGTCCTTGTTCTTGTTATTTATTATAATTCATCATGTCCTGCAATACATGTTTGTTCTTCTATACAAAAGTTCACAATACTTTCGGAACCGCAACCAAATTTAGGAAAAAAAATAAAAAAATCGATTTCAGCACATACATATTTAATGTTTAACTATTTACTGACCTCCCACGAATTGTTAATAGTTTTTTTTAAAAAAAAAAAGTTGTTTTCTTAACTTTTAAGTTAGTTAAAGTAAAAGTTGTATTCGAAAAGTTAGAAAAAAGCATCATCAACTTAAAAGATTCAAAAATAGAAAAATGATACATAATTAATTTTCTTCAAATTATTTCTATTTTTATATGTTATTTTTCTATTTTCGCTTCCATTTAATATTTATTTTTTTCCTTCTTTTAATTTTCTATCAATTGGGATTGAAGGAAAAACATACTCAAAATACACAATGTATTATTATTTTTTTACTATACATACTTTGTTATATTTATTTTTTATTAATATTTTTCTATTGTCACAAAAAAAAAATGTTTTGTTATTATTAAGTGTTTGGTTAAAAAAGAAAATTTAAAAAGAAAAACTTTGTAGAAAAAAAGGAAGGAAATAGGAAAAAAAAACAATAAAGAGAAAATGGAAAGGAAGGTCTTTTTTTTATTCTTTAAACGGGCCTTCAGGGTTTCTTTTCATGATGAAGAAAAATGTTTGAAATAAAAAAAGCCGTTTTTGAAATATAAAAACAAGTTGAAGAAAAGAATTTATTAAAAAAAAATAGTGTTTAGATATTCAACACTTAAGTGATAAAAAAAGAGAAAACGTATTAAAGGAAGAGATAAAAACAAATTATTGAATGACTTTAAAAAAGTTTTATAATCTAATAAAAAAAAAAAAAAAAAATTGAGGATAAATTTGGTTAATTTATCATAAGAATACCAAAAAGTTGAATAATTATGATAAATAATTTGAAAAAATATTTTTTAAAAAAAAACTGTTTTTAGAATAAATTAATAATAAAAAAAAAAACGGAAGAAGAAATATTTAAATTGTGTAATTTTGTCAAATTAATGGAACAACAGCTATCATATTAACATATTTTTAAATTGAAGAAAAAAAAAAACAAACTTTTTCATTTTCTACGTGAAGATAAAACCCTCCTACTCAAAAAATTTCCAAATAGCTTTTCTATTATAATTTTTGTCTTTAATTCTCGTTAATCTAAAACAAAAATCGATTTCTTACTATTTCTGCTAACCAACTCCACAGAAACTTTTGTCAACAACAAGAAAAAAAAATTAATTTTTATTGCAGTGGGCGTAAAAGGATATACATATAATTTTAAATTTAATTTCAATTATTTGATAAAGGATCAAAAATATTCATATTTCGATTTATTTAAAAATAATTAATTTAGAACCAAAAACCTGTGTGGGATAAGATTAATTGATTAAGCTTTGGTGTTGTTAAGCGTCCAAAGTAATTATTTTTATCAAATTATCGATTTTAATGAAGAAAAAAAAAACCATTGAAAATTTAAATCAGGAATACAAGAAAAACTTTTCTCCTATACATATAGTATAGACATACAGGATTAGTAACCAATTCATTTAAATAATTTTCAATAAAGAGAAAATGAAAGAACTACAAAATACAATAAATTGATATTTTTTTCTTAAATACAAATAATTAATTAATATTTCATTAAATTTCAATTATTAATTATTATCAAGTAAATTCACAAATAAATTTCTAATCCCATGATGATATTTTTAACTCTTCAATGATAAGATTATTATTTTTTTCTTTTGAAATTTATAATGGCACTTTAAAATTAAATTAATTAATTTTATTTTGAATTTATAAAATATTTCCTAAAAGATTTTCTCTTTAAAATTTATATAAAAAAATAATAATAATTCAGAATTAATTAAATTTTATGAGAAAAAAAAAGGAATTTTTTTTTTTTAATTAAAATAAATTGATAAATGTCAATTAATTAAAGATTCTTTAATGAATATTACAATTTTTATGTGCACGTGTCTGTTATATAATACTCTTTTGTACTTTATTATCATAATTAAATATATGATTGTAATATTAAAACATTAATGATGACAATATAATTACGAGAATATAATAGGCCTATATATACACGCAAACGATATCCAATTCTCAAGAAAATTATACATTTTTTTGTTTTTGTTTTTGTTTGTGTGTAAAATCCTAATAATTAGACAATTTAATTGTGATAAAAATGAAAAAAAAAATATGATAAGTAGAAAATTTATAAATAACAATATATGTATAGATTATAAGGGTGTTTGTGTACATAATTTATTTATAATTTTTGAATGTATAAACTAATAAGATAAATATTCTGTTAGATTTGATTATGTAGTGATTTAAGGATTATTATAATTATAATATGAATTATTTGTATTATAGATTATATTTTTTTGGGATCGAAAAAAATAAATTAATTTTTTTTTTTTTTTTTTTTTTGAAATCGAGAAGATTATTTATCCTTTTTGTAATTTAACCGAATATCTAAAATTTTTTGTTATTATTATTATTGAATAATTAATATTGAATACAAAAAATTATTTTATGCTCGTGTCGATTCGAATAATAATCCTTCATATTTAGTAAATTATTATATTAATTATTCACATAATATCCATGTTGTATGTACATATATATGTATGTATACGAGTATGTACATGTGTATTCTGGTTTGTATAAAACGTTGTTTATCCTTGTTTATTTATATAAACTGTTGGAGTGATTAATCAATATCATTAGGAAATATTTAATTTAAATATTATTAAACAAAAAGTATATTTGGTTGGAGCTTTTTTTTTAAAAAAAAAATTTTTTTTTTTCGAAATAAATATAATTATGTACTTGAAAATCTTAAGGATTCCGTTTTTTGTGTTCCTATTTAATATAATTATTTTCTTTTCTAATTAAAAAAATATAAGGAAATGCAAATATTCTTCATTTTGTTTGAAAAAATTAAAAAAGTTTTCCACAAGTTTTCAAATTAATTTAATTTATTTATTAATTATGTTGAATTATTTTATTTTGTTATCGGATTATAAGCCTTTGTGATAGGCTTTTTTTTTTTTCTTTTCTGTTTTTGTAATGGTAATGGTACTTATACATATACAAAAATTATGTTTATTATAATGATGATGTTTCTGTTGAAAAAATAAAAAAATAAGTTAAGATTTTTTAAATAAAATTATGATAATTTTGCGAGTGTAAACTTTTTGTTTAATTTAAGAATAAAAAAAAAGTATAAAATTTTCATATTTATCTAACAAATTAGGCTGTTTCGAATTTTTAGGCTGAGTTATACAGTATTAATTCGTTTCGAAACTCAGCCTTATTCATAAGAAAAAATCACTTTGTAACAGGTTCGAATACATACACATCTTATTTCCAGCATACTTAGTTGAAACTGACAAGAAGAAAAAACCAAAATTACAAGAATTATAATGAGTCAGTATACACTCGCTGAAAAAAAAAAAGATAAAATCGAAGCTTGTTTGTAGCTTATATTTTTTTCCTGGAAAATAATCCTACAGTGGCAGTATACACTTTTCTTTTATCGATTTTTATGCAGACTGTATTCATTAAATGATTTTTTTCATATTTCGTAGAAATATTTTGTCGTTTTTACTATTTTGTGCAGGATATACGCGAAAATTTATATACATCGCCCATGCCAAAGATAATGTAAAAGCACATTAGTATTTTTTATCATATGTGTAGCATATTTAACTAAAAAGTGAGAAAAAAATAATAATATTTACTGTTTTCATAGCATAAAACTGACGATATTTTATCACGTTACCCTTACTTCTCGTTTTACGTACAAAAATTATCTTTTTTAACTAGGATAGTTTAGGTTGTATCCCAGCAAAATTAGAATTTAAAAAAAAAAAACAAAAAACAAAGTATCCTATATACTAGTATGTATAGCTAAGTTAACTAATATTTAATTTAGATTTTACTTTGAAAACAAAAAGCCAAATAATTCAAAACGTAATAAAACACTAATTTATATTTTGTTGTTGTAATTTTAAAATTTAAAATTAATTAAAAGAGGAAATAATCAAGAAATAGTATATTTATAAAATGAATAAGTATGTACAAGGTTTGTGTGTATGTTAGCATTTAATTTGTTTTTATGACACTAAAGTTCAAAGTTACTCGAAAGTGTGTCAAAAAAAAAAAAACACATGCAACAGTACGTTCAAAATATTTCCTTTTTTTTTTTTTTTCTAACAAAAAGTGTTTACGTCTACTGTCAAAAAAAGATTTCCTTTTTACACCTCCTTCATAATTTTCATTTTTTTTTTTGACATACGATTTTGTTTTTTTTTTGTTATTTTTGAAGCGATTAAAGAATAATAAGAAAAACCATTATGTAGTTAGCTAGCTACTATTTTTCCTTTCATCAGTAGATTTTTGTATGATAAGTTAATCTTCGACTAAACGCATAGACAAATGGTATTTTGTTGATGATAAAATAAAATGAAAATGATTATGATGATGATGATGATGATGATGTTTACTGTGTAAATTGTGAAGGAGGCGAAAAAGTTAAATGTTAATGAAATGTTGTTTTGTTGTTGTTGTCAGATATTGTGTTTACACTTTAAGGAATAGTTTAAGTAAGAATACATTGGGTTTGGCTTGTCTACAATAAAAATGTGATAAAAAAGCAAACGGAAGGAAGAAAATAATGTTTTTTCTTTTGGAAAAAAAAAAGAAAATGTATCCGGCTTTTATATTTTTTTTCTTTTTTTTACTTGCGGGCAGCTGACAAGTGGTAATTATTTCTTTTCTTTTGTAAAAAAATAAACAAAAAATGTTAAAAAAAAAAAGTAACAAAGAAATATTAATGTAAGATAGATACAATGTGGAAAAAAATATAAAGAAAGAAAAAAGTCATTTCCTAATTAATGTGTTGCATTGCGAAAAAAAAAAAATATTTAAAGTTCTAAGAATTTTTCCTTTAACAAATGAAAGAATTTCTATAAGACCTTCTGTTAATTTTTTTAAAATTTCGTTCTATTATGAATAATGTTTTTTTCACTGTTGATTTTTCAAACAAGATAGGAAAACTTTATAAAAATAAGCAAACGCGGACACACCTTTATTTTTAGAAATTTTTATTTAATCTGATTTTTTTCGTACATAATCTAATTTTATCATGTTTTTGCTTGACTCAATGTTCGATAAAAGACTCTGATCATGCAAAACATTTAAAGTTCTCCAGATCCTCCAATTACATATGTATGCGTTCGTTCATATGTATATTTAAAACAAAGTCGAAAATCTTATATTCTAACATTTGATCCTTAAAAAATGAGACGAATTTGGAAGTATATAAATCAAATGTTAATTTATTCTTGAAAATGTAAATAAAAACATGTCGAAAGATACTTTTATACTTTGTTGTTCATTTAAGAAGAGTTAATTTTGTATAACATTAAAACATTTCAACAGGATAAAAACAGTGTTTGTCAATATAAAGAAAAATAAATACTTTAAATGATTGTTTTGTAATTTAAAACATAAATTTTACTTCAAGGATGTTTTTCATGAAAATAATATGCTCTTATTTTTAATTATAAATAAATTAAAAAAGCCTTAAGGTTTATTTATTTTTCTAAAAAACAAAATACAAAATAGAAGAAAATATGAACTACGTAAAAGACAAACATTTGTTTTTTGTTCTAAATTTAAATGATGACCTAGAAATTTATAAAATTTAACTTTATTAACTCTAGAAATTTTCATTAAAACTTCAAATTCAAAATTTATATATAAATATTTTTATGATAAGTAATAAAAAATCCTTTTATTTCATAGAAATTCACGTGAATACAATACGTACTAAAATTATTAAGAATTCTCGTACAAAATAAATAAAATAACGAGAAAAAAAAAAACATTGTTGTTTGTTATCTATCTTAATAAATATTTGCTATAGTATGTATAACATATATACATATACGTATATGTATAATTTTTATGGGTGGTAAAAATATGTACTATACTCGTTTTAATTTTCACTTCAATATCCTTTGTTAGTTAACCTCATAATAATTAAGAATTATAACTAATTACCATTATATTAGAGGAAATATCCGGGTTTAGATATTGTTATGAAGTATAATGTACTTACTGTTTGTATAAGGTATATGTAATGTTTTTATATTATCTACTTATTTGATGTGAATTTCATATACAATATGTATATACATATATATTAGTATTTGTGATGTAAATATAAATACATATACCTATTCACAATTATCTTGTTTATAGGAAATTAAATGAAACATTGTAGATATACGTGTACGTTTTCAAGAATATTCTATATTTAATATTTTAGTTCTTTACGATATATATACAAAGTAAACGTATATATCTATAACATATATTTATATATATACGTACATATTCATTCATTAAAAATATATTAAATTGTTTAATATATTTGTGTATTTTTTAATGTTTCATGTGTATATCATAAACATGAATAGTCGTCATATAAAGTTGAAAAACATGTAAAAACGTTATGTTTTTGTTTTAATGAAAAAATATGTAATATTTTAAGGTACATGTATGATGTCACATTATATATAAATGTTGTTTGTAATTTTCATGTTTTTATTAAAAAAAAAAAACCCATATACCTATGTCATGTATACTCAGTATATTGAAATTTTATATTAATTTGTTTTGTATATACATATGTACATAATAAAATAAGGAATAGGGTACTTAAATCAAAAATTTTGTAGGATATTTTATGTTGTATATATATTTAAATTTTAATTACAAATTTATTTTCACAAAACAAAATGAAAAATAATTTTCAACACGTAAAATACGTTCTTATACATATTTGTTTTTTTTCTTCTTCTTCTTGATTGTGAAATATATACTTTTCTTTTCAAAGAATTAAAAAGTACTATTTCCTTTTGATGACCATTGAGTTTGATGACGACCATACTATTATAACCTTTGTTATACGTTTAAATAAAATAAAGTGAAAAAGGATAATACATATTAGAATGATAGCCTTTAGGGTCCTTCAGGGTTCCAAATAAATATCTTGTATAGTGAACTTTTCTTCAATCGCATGCATTTATGTATAACATGTTTGACCATTCTAGTTTTTGAATTTTAATGTAAGCACTTACAGGATCTCATATTCATCAAGTTCTTTTGAAATTTATCATTCTTTTGTAGTTTATAAATTTTATTTCCGTCCTAGTTAGATAAAAGAGTTTTCTAAATTTAGGCCTGTTTTATAGAGGATCCTTAAAGGAAATAATGTTAGAATTTTAATTCTTCTGTGGAAAAATTGATTTTTTTGCTGATACATAATTTTTTTTTTTTTTTTTTTTTTTTTTTTTTTTTTTTTTTTTTTTTTTTTTTTTTTTGAAATTTTGTAAGTTTTAAGTGGATTTTTTTAAAAAAACTAGGTATCTACAAATTAATATTAATGTGAGTGTTAAGTAACTGTACTACGAATAAAAGCATTTATTCTAATTAGAAAATCTTGATAGACTCTTTTAAAATAGATTTATAAATTATTTACTGTTGTCTAAAGAACAACAATGATTAAATCAGAATTTTGTTTAAAATTTGTAGTTTGTGTTAACTTTCAAAAAAGTTTATAAAAGTTGTTTTTATTTATTTTTTACTTTTTATGATATTTTTATTTTTGAACATTATAAATTTCCATGACTTGACATATCTGAAAAGATTTTTATTTCATGTAGTAAATATAAATTTTTATTCTTTTGAGTGCATCGTTATTTTGTCAAAACTATTTTTATTTTAAACATCAACACAATACAGGTTTTTAATCTTTAATCCTTTCTGACAGTATTTCACTTCTGCTATCGTTAATTAAACTATCTAAAAAATACAACTGGAAAATTTAAAAATATTTTACAGCATGTGAATAAGTATATTTTTTCAAGTCATTCAAGCAAAGATTTTATGCAGTTTTTGAAACAAAAAAAAAAAAAAAAAAATCTAAAAATATAAATTATATTACTTTAATAAATGAGAATAAAAAAAACACGTTATATTAGTTAAAAGCACGTTATATAACCATTAAACATTATAATGCTTTTATGTTTAAAGACAAAAAAAAAAATAAAAAAAATAAATGGCATTTTAAAAGTGCTGATATTTTCTATTGCAATGTAATGTGCGAAAGTAACATAAGTTTTGAAAAATTTTTTTTTTTTTAAATGTAATATGTATAGAAAAAGAATAAAAAAAATAATAATATAGAAAATGTTAAAGATTTATCTTAGTTGTCTGTTAAATGGTATTAAAGTTTTCTTTTAGAACTTTTTCACATAATGTACAATTTGAAAATGAAAAATATGTTTTCATTTTATCGTTTTTATAAAGTTTGTATATTGTGAATGGGTATTATTATATTGCAGTTTAAAAATCATTTGTACAGAAAAATGAACAAAAAACTATAAAAAAAAAAAATAAATAAAAAATAATAATGGTATTGTATTGTATTAAATTTATAAAACATATTTATAAGAAGATTTTCAAAAAATAAAACCACAGATAAGAAAAAAAAAATTTTCGTTGCTTAAAAAAAAAAAAAGATTTTTATATACAAAAAAAAAATCGAAAGAAAAGAGTAACAAATGGAAATAGCAAAAATTAAAGTAGAAATTATTTATTTCAGTGTTGTGCCAGAAGGGAAAACTGTAGAGAAAAAAAAAAAAAACAAACAGTATGAAAATTCTATTATACGAATATTATTCTACTTAAATGTCCTTCCCTATTTCACTTTTTTATTCATCTCTAAACGAATATAAGTTAGAATTTATTTTAGGTTTTTTTTAAATTTATTTTTTACTTTTTTTTTTTTAATATTTGTTCTAAAAGTAAGGTAGAAAAATAAGTTAAAGAGAAAATAATGTGAAAATGTCATATGCAAATTGAAAATGACATGACATTTTATAGTATTTGAATTTTTAATTTAAAATTAATTTGTCCATACTCTTCTTATCCTGACTTCTTTAATATATGTACTCAGAATAATTTTTTTTTTTGTAAATTTTCAAATAAACAAAAGTTAATTCTAAGAAATTGTTTTTTTTTTGGCTCTCAATTTAAGTAGTTAATGATTTTTTAAAAATGAAAACAAGTACGCGTTTTGTTTTTTTTTTTGTATTCTTTTTTTATCTCAATTTTTTTAAATAAATAAAAGTTCATATAAACAAAAGTGTCATTCTTAAAGCATAATTTATTTAAATGAAGGACTTTTCACAACAAACAATATGTAAATGAAATTATAAAAAAGAGGTAATAGTTTAATTACGTCAAAAAAATATTTATTTCTAAAAAAGAAATTGTGAAATTAAAAAAAAATATCTGTGCAGGGTGGTGTTTATGCTATTTCACGCAGTAGATCATTATAAATATGATCAAAATCAATTAAACATTTCTGAAAGGTGAAGGAGGACGAGCCATGGGGTTTAGTGTCAGTCTTAAACTGTCTTAATAATTGATATTAATTCTTAAAAATTGGGTATAAAATAAGTGTAATTTTAGAATACAATATGTACAAAAAAAACCAAAAAAAAAAAAGTGGACTTTGCAAGGATAAAATTAATACGATTTAAGATTTATTGTTTGGCATAATCACCTTGTATCTATGTATTATGTTTGATTTTCTTTTAAAAAAAAATGCATAGATGAATTTTAATTAGTTTGTTCATGATTTTTTATTTTAAAGTAAAAAATAATTTAAAAACAAAGTCATTTAGAACAAAATGTATAGAAAGAAAAAAATATTTGAATAAAGTATGAAAATTGTGTACATAAAATTGCTATAAGGTGATTTCGAGTATGGCACGATTGAAAAATATTTCAAAAGTTTTGTTTTATTATTTTTTTTTTTTGAAAATAAAAATTTAATTAAAAAGATTACCTTAAAGAAAAGTTTTAATACACTTTTTTATACAATATGTAGTTCTTTTTTTCCTAGAATTTTTTCATACCAAAGTTAGTTAGTTTATTTAAAAAACAAAAATAATGAAAATTTTATATTTTGATCCAAGTCAAAGTAAATTCAATTAAAATTGATTAAAAAAAAAAAAAACTCAACTCGAGTAAACAATATGCTAAAAATTTCATAACTAGAATACTTTTTTTTTTTTTTTTACAAAATTCACCTACGTACTACATGTTTTCATAATTAAAAAAATAAAACCTACTCTAACACATCTTTTGAATTTTAAAATAGGACATGTGAAATGTATGGTTTTTGTTTTTTTTAAATTCATACTTCATACATAAAAAATTATGTATACGCAAGAAAAAGAAAAAAACATGAAACAAAATTCATCGTGACTATAGTTTGTTAAAGTTATTGGAAAAAATTCTAAAATTTTGTATTTAAAATGAATTGTATAGAATGAAAAATTTTCATAAACGTACAGAAAGTAAGTTAGAATATTTTTTTGTTCTTCGTGTCTTTGTATAAGAATTAGTCTTTATTTTAAACCACATAATTTTTACTTTCTCGTCTATAGTTTTTATATTTTCTCATGCTGTCCTGTATTTTATTAATTTGTTGGAAAAAAATTAAATTTCCATATATTTCAAGGTAAAAAAAAAAATCATTCTTTTTCATTTCCTTTTTTTTTTTTTTTTTTTAAAGTAAGTGTGCTATACTGTCACTTAACCCGCTTTCAAACCGAATTGAAATATGAAAATTCCTTTTTATTTATTTTTTCTTTTATCTGCGTATCTTTAGGGAGTTGATAAAATAAAAATATAAATAAAAAATTTATCTATTCAGAAAATAAAAAAAAATTAAATAAAAAAGAGTTAAACAGTAAATGAAAATTTTATGTATGTAACTTGAGAAAAATTAAAAATAAATTGCAATTGACATATTTTTATTTTCTCGATTTTTTTTTTAAATTCTAGAATATCAAGTTTTTTTTTTGAGTTTTTGTGTAAAAATTCGTATATGTATTTTCTCTAAGATAAATATGATAAATTTTACTGGTGTGTAATTTAAAGAATAGAAAAGAGTATCTTAAAAAGAAATATAAAAAATGAGAGCATTTGTATATTTTTATTACCAGACATTTTTTTTTATTACTTATTTTGAAATCGTTTAACAATAGAAAATCAAAATATAAAAAGTTTTTCCATTTACGTATGCAAAAATTTTGTAAGACAAAGACAAAGAACAAAGTAAAATTGACTAAAAATAGAAAAGATGTGAATAACCCTTAAGCCATAATTTTGTTTTATTTAAAAAAAAAAAAAAAAGAAGCAAAATAAAGCAAAATAAAGTAAAACAGTAACTTTATTATTTTGCCTGCATGGATCCTTTCTTCTGTAAATTTTACATACATATGTATAAAAATGACTGCAGTTTTTCTTCTTCTTTGGTTATGATTTTATCGTTTTCTTTCAATTTAAAGGTTATTCATCTTTTTTTAGGATAAAATTTAATAAATATGATAAGCTTATAATTTCATAAATTTTTATACAGCTGATACAATTCTTTTTGTGTGTATACGAGGTAACTTACAAATTTTCACTATTTAAACATTTTGTGTTGGCGTTAATTTCAATGTGATTTATATTTTAATATTTTTTACACAATACATATTATAAAAGTTTTTTAATAAAATTCAATGTTAACTGTTAGTGTTTTTTGTAAAATAAATACGTACATTATTGCATTGACGAATTTTTATATCGTTCAAATTACAGGATTATCTATTCCATTTATTTTTGTTGTGGTTTTGTTATTTTTGTTGTCTTTTTATACATGATTCACGATAAATTGTTTTTGATTTAAAAAATCTCACATTTCTTTGAAAACAAACAAAAAAAAAAAAGAAAAGAAAATATAAAATAAGAAATTGAAAAAAATTATTGACGGATTTATACAGGATTGAAATAAGTGCTATAGAAAAATTTTTACACACTTTTTTTTCCTTAGAGAAATTTTGTATAAAATAAAAAAAAAAAGGACAAAAATAAAAAGCTTTTTAAATATTATCCTTGATGATGTTTTTCTACTGTAGAATTTGACAGGCTTTCTTTTTATACCAATGTTTTTTTTTTCTTCTATCAAATATAAAATACAGGAACGCGATGAAACGATTTGTATTTTACATTTTTATTGTTTATTTCAAGAAAATAAATATGTACAATTTTTATGAGCACAATCAAATAAAATTTTTAATGATTAAAAATCAATTTATCTATCAATTTGGAGTCGAGTATCTATAATGATAATATTTGTATGTATATGTATATGTGTTTGTGTATGTATGTATTTTTTCAAGAGATGAGATAAATCGTTAGGAAATTACAATGAAGCCAATAATGACAATACGATAGAATATTAAAATTTATATTTAACGTAAAGGTAATAAATAAAAAGCATAACATTAAAAAGGTGTGTAATAACATTCAAGATTGAAACATGATGTGAAATATTGAATCTGATATCAGAGAAGAGAAATTATTGATTGGAATTGCTTTTTTTTTTTTTTTTTTTAATTCAAGTTTTACGTCAAATGAAAATTCTTCTTACGTATGTGAATTATAGATACATATAGGTAAATGATGTGTGTACATATATTCTTTAGAAATACGTCTACAGGAGTTTACGTAATTTGATGAAGTTTTTTCTTCAAGCACGTGTGAAAAAAAAAAAAAAAGGTTGGAGTGCACGTAATTAATTTTTAAAAATTTTATGAGTATAAATTTCAGAAAAAGCAAATTTAATGGAATAATGTGGAGTTGTTTCTTCTAAATTTAGATATTATGTGTGCAAAAAGAAAGGTTATTAAATATTCTAATTTGGTTTAAAAAAAAAAAAAAAAGTTCCTGTAATATAATAACCCCTTAGCAGCTTATTTTAGGTCTTTCTATATCTACAACATTTTATTTATACACAAATCAATGCTGCATTACAATCCGAGATAAAACCGCTTAGAGTTCGAAAATCCTGAAATCTTTTTTATAAAATTTTAAAATAAAATTTTCAAAAATATTTATCTTTGTTTTACTCTACTTCGGTCCTGAAAAAAAAAAAAGGATTTTTATGATTTAAAAAATATTCAGAACAAATTTTATTTTTCTATTTCCATATTTTGTTAAAGAAAAAAAAATGTATTCACGTACGACAATGGACGTAAGTATAGTTCATATACGTATAGAAAACTGAAAATTTATTTTGAATTTAATTTCACTTAATCCTAATTAAAAGCAAACGAATAAATTTTGTATAAAATTTCTGTATCGTGTAATGAAAATATAGTTCCTCAGCTGCTTTTTTATAAAATATAATTATTTTTTAACAGTTAATCAATTACATGTGTGATAAAAGTGTAAATTGAATTACATATATCAAATGTTAAAATTATTTTCTAAAGCTTTTCAATTGATTGAAATTTTAATTAAATTTCACAGAAATTTCAATAAATTGATATTTTCAAATTACATACCAGACAAAAAGAAAAATTTATCTACTATACATATGTACAATAAATTAAAAAAATAGAAAAAATACATTTTATATTTCTCTTTAGAAACTCTTAATTAGATTTATTCTTTAAATTTTTTTTTTAATTTCAATTAAATTATATTTCAAATTAAAAATTCTAAAAACTTTTAATTGAATAAGAACATTTTTTTTCTTTCTTGTTTTATTGTTTTTATAATAAACATTTAAAAAAAAAAAATGATATTCTTTATAAGACTACAACAGTATCTATTCAATTTTTACTTATTATTTTTATTTCTACATATATAAAAAAAAAATCTTTTGAACATGAAAAAATGAAAAAATGTCTTATAAACGTGAAATTACAAAGACACATTTCTTTCTTATTTAATTTCATTAAAATGAAATTTAATTAAAAAAAAAAATTATATGTAAAATACAAGATAAATGACATTTATTTTGACTGTAAAAAAAAAATAACAAAATAAACAAATGTATCTTTATTCACCATTTTTTGTATAAAAAAAAAAAAAAATCTAGAACTTTTTTTTTTTTTTTTTTTTTTTTGAAAAGTTTTTCATAATTTCAAAAAGTTACTCGGTATTTTATCTATGAAGTGAAAAAAAAACGAAAATAATTTTCACATTATTTCAATCACATTAGGATGTTACGTACGTGCACGTACTTCAAAAAAAAAAAAAGTGAAAAATAAAACTTTTCAAAGTTTATTACTCTAAAAGTCTAAGGTGTATATTACTTATTTTTAAATACATACATACATACATATGTACATATATGTAACGTATGTGAATATATACATATTTATCAACATTAAAGATATGTACATATGTATATGTTTAATAAACACGTGTATTCGCACACTTTCATGTAAAAAGTTATCAAATCAAAAATTTTTAGTATGAGTTAAAAATTTATATATAATTTTCATTTTATCAGGAATTTTCTTGAGAAAATTTGAAAAGACAAAGGTAAATATTGATTAAATAAATAAATAAGAAAAATAAAAATGAACGTTACATTACACTTGAGATACCAAAATTTTTATTTTATGAACATATTTTATAAATTTTGCTTTACATATGTACATATGTATATAAAAAAAAAAAAATTTAGCGAATGAAAATGCATAAATTTCCGATGATAAAAAAAAAAATTGAGTGAAAAATGATGGCGTAATGTGAAAAACAAAAAAATAAATAAATAAATAAAAAAGATAAGAATTATATACTCGATTTTTATTTAAATAAACATAATGTTACGTGTGTAAACACTTATTGTTATTATCAAACTAAAATAAAATAAAATAAAAAAAAAATAATAAAAACAAACATTTATATCATACGAGAATATGTATTAGAGGATAAAAAAAAAATATAATAGATAAATTTGTCTGCAAATATAATTCAAAGGTTTTTACGATTTGTTGGTTCTATTTTTTCGTCTGTTTTTGACTTTATACATATGTACATACTTATGTACATATATGTATGTATATTTTTTTCATTCTGTCTGAAGAATACGATAAAGAGGATTAAAAATGATTTTCGTCTTTTATGAAATTTCATTAAAAATGACAAACCGTGAAAAAACGAGAAAAGAAAAAGTCTTTTTTTTTTTTTTTTGTTACACAATTGTGATTATTGCTGATGATGGTGAAATAAAAATTGAATATACATATACCTATATGAATTGTAGTAATAAATTAGAATTTTCTGAAAAAGGTGAGTTTATACATAAATGGAAATTGAATTGAATCAAGATACAATTTTCACTCTTTCATATAAACATTTTGCTGACTCGAAATGTATTTAAATAAATGTGGAAAAATACATTAGTAATGAATTTGAAAGGAAAAAAGTCAAATGTATGAATATAAAGAATTTTTCTTTCTGTATATAAAAAAGTTGTCTTTAAAACAATGTAAGAGGTTGAAATACACATGACATTTTGTTGAAGGACTACAAAATTTTAATTTTTTATCATCTAAAAGTTTCATGATTCATTTTTTAGGGCGGTGTTTACCAAAGTGATTTATTTTAAATTTGTCGTAACTTTATTCACCAACAATGATTTTCGAAGTTCAGTTTGTAGGAATTTAGGATGTTTTAGAATATTTTAGGTAATTAATTTTTTATAAAATCACGTAAGTTCTATTTAATAACACTCTTTATTTTTTACACTTTATATAACAAATTAACAATTTGTGTATACCGACGACCCAAATTGGAATGTAAGTATTTAATCATTACATTAACAGTTCTTTCTTATCTCATTAGTTATCAATTATTAGTTTAAACCACAATGGTGAATACGACCCTTAGACGAATAGTTATCTTTCCCAGAATTTCCAAAACGTAGCTTTGAAATTTATGAGTTTTTAAAGGAGGTTATGAGACGATAAACAAATGAAAAATCCTTTTTCTTCTTAGAACAAATTTATTTTTCTCCCTCAGGCTTGTTTCGTAGAAGATTTTTTAAGGTCATATACTGAAAAAAAATTTTGATATCCTTTTTTTTTTGAAATATTTTTTATATGAGAAAACAAATTTAATCTAAAATTCATGAGATTCTGTTTCCCTTATGCTCCTTAATTTATATCAAATACAAATAAAAATATAAATATTGGTACTTGTGACAGCGAAATGATAGCAACATTTTTTTTTTTAAATTTATTTTTGTTGATAAACATTTATACATACTTCTTATTTCTTAAATTTCTTTACAATGTTTATTCACGATTAACGTGTAGTAAATACATTCAAGATAGCGAAAAATCCCTCATATTAAATAAAGAATGAAATTTTACATTTCTTCATAACTACATCTATTGGGGGAAAAAAATTATTCACGGATTCCTTGTGAAGCGCAAAAAAAAAAAAAGTTTTCTCTTTTTAAAAAAAAAAAACGGAATAAAAAAACGAATGAAATTTTTAAAGTCAACATTTTCTCAGACAAAATTTATTGTATGTTTCTAAATGATGAATATGATAATAATGCTATAAATATGTACAATTCACATTTTTTTTTTTTGCTTGAGAAAGTTGATGTTCAGTCTTAAAAGTTTGAAAAAAGTGTAAATTATGAATGAGTGGGTGGTTCACGTTAATATGATGAAGGCGTTAGGATATTCAGATGACTATTTTAATCATAATCATCATCATTGTGATAATTTTTTGTAGAAAGATAAAAAAAAATATATGTATGTACATATATGCAGATATTATAGTGGAAAAAAAAAATGAAAGAATATTTTATGATATGATGATGATGATTTGTATTATGTTAGTACGTTAGCATCTGGTTATATGTTTACGTTGCCATGAAAATTTTCAAAGTATTAAAAAAAATATATATTCAAATGTAAATTTTTAGTATGTATATAATGACATTCATGTATTTTTATTTACATAGTAAGTATGATTTGATCGCGTGACAAATATTTTTTAAGCGTGAATGAATGAATTGTTGGTTGTGAGTAGAACGATAACGTTGTTATCAACACTTTTTCAACCTAACTAAATTGTTTTCATATACTCACTACCTATTTTCACTGTTACAAATATTTATCTACATTTAAACATAAATATTTATAAGGATTTTTTTTGTTAATATGTTTTGTTTTGTCAGCAACAATGATAACATAAATATTGTAAATACATATACGTATGTATGTTCTTTTTCTTAAAATTTACTTTTGATTTCGAGAAGTTACTCAAAACACAAAGTCATTTTTAAGAAAAACAAAATAATCCTTTATTGTACATTGTTGTGTGTGAGTTTATGTGTACCATAATTTTTTGTTCGTAAAGAATTTATTTAAAAATAAATTAAAATTTCAAATTATGAAAAGGTTCTTGAATTTTTTTTTTTTTTTTAAAGAAAGAATTTACCGCGAGGGTATTTTTTTAAAAGAAAATTAAATAAATTTTCGTGAAAATAGAAAAACAACGTGACTGGGCAAAATTTATAAAATGCATGCACTTTAAAGGACTCTTAAGTCTCAAGTTTATGAATTAAAAAAAATTTTGGTTTTTATTTAAGAAATAAATACACTTGGTTTTTTGACTCACAAAAAACAAAAAAAAAACCAAAACTTTATTTAAAATATGGCTCTTCAAGTGAACACGAAATATTTCTTAATTGATATTTATGAATTAAATGAAGGAAAAAAAAAGGAAACAAAATAGAGAAAAAAATCCAATCAAAATTGTGGTAATTTACGACGAAATTGGTTTGTTTGTGGCAAAGTATTATTTTCATTGTTATGGTTTTTTTTTGTAATTTGTAAAAAATAGCTTTAATTAAAGTACTTAGGTAGTGTATTTAAATGTGTGTGAATGTGTACAGAAAAGTATGAAAGTTTAAAGATTTAGATTTATTGAAATTAATGTCAATGAGAAATTCGTTTTAAAAAACTGATTTGTATGAAAATTGGTGAAGATTTCTTTGCATCTAGTTCTCCTTTCTCGTTATGATGATTGGTTCTGTCCGTGATGTTTCTTAGAATTCTTTGTGGGATTGAACCAATTCTATCAAAAATGATTGGAATTCTGGAAAAAAATGTTTGTTCCTGATAAACCAAGCCGTCCTTACTTAACTGCATTGGACGCAGGATCAAACGATGATTATTTTACTATAATTCAATGAAGTGTCATCGAAAGAGAGAACTTTTACTAAGAAAAGCAAAACTCATCTAAATAATAATAGCCACAATTTTTTGAGTCTTTCGATGGATCTTATTCTGATTTGTCTTGGCAACTATGCTAGCAAACTGTTTAAAAATTGGAAGGAAAACTTAGCCAAAGTGCTGAGTCTTTCACTTTCATAACAAAAAGCGAACAAAATCAAACAAACTGTTTTCGATACTAAAGATTCAAAATGCTTTTATAGATACATAAAGATGTATAAATAGGTACAGATAAATACTATTTATTTTTTGTGTGATATTTCCTTCTATGTGATGCTAAAAATACAAGGATCGCACTACGTTAAAATATGTAAATTTGATAATGTATTTCCCCATATAATAATAAATAAATATCTAAGATAAAAAAAAAAACAAATCGACAAATTATTATTCCACAAATATATCATAAATATAAAACATTCCTCTATTAAATATGTTCTATGTCTTTATATCTTTAAAAAAGTATCAATAAACATCTGTATTCTTTTTAAATAATTTTTATAAATCATAAATTTTGTATCTTATGATATTAAATATTTATGTTTAGATTTTACATCTTTGGGACATATCTTAAAAAATATTACAAATATTGGCATATTTATTTATTTTTATTTTATTTTAATATGACAGTATTTAGATATAATTTTTTTCTTCTTTTAAATAGAAAAAAAGACGTTATGAATATTCTGTGTCATTTGATGTATCTCTTGAGTAAATAATATTTCCTGTTTGTAATATATTTTCGATTTTTATTAGAGCTATTAGATGCTATAGTGTACGTGTGCTTTTTATCTTGTATTCTTGAGGTGAAAATATATATTTTTAAAAAATTATAAGAAATGTGACAAAAAAAAAATCTAAGATAATATTCAGAATTTTAAATAAGATAATAAATGTGTAAAATAAGAAATTTAAGGACCTAATAAAAATGTACATATATCACTCAAATGTATTTTCTTCTATACATATCTACAAAACCACCAATGTGTTTTTGAATTCTTATCAAATAATACTTTTGCTTTTTTTTTTTTTTTTTTTTTTTTTTTTTTTTTTTTTTTTAAATTTTTTGTTTTTCTAATATTTCAGAGTTTTCTTAGACTTAGAAAAAAAAGGATTAAAGAAACAAAAAACTTCAAGATAAAGAAGAATTTAAAATTTATGTGATATATATTTTTTTTGTTTTCATTTTATGGATATAAAAGGACCATATCAAATGCGTAATAATTTATTAAGTTTTTTTTTTTCTTATTGTAGACAAAATACAAATCCTCTTCAAATTTTTTTTTTTCAAAGGATAAGAACAAAAATGAAAGAAGTTGCTAAGCGGATTAAATTTTTAATTTGTATTACATGTTAAAATTATTGTTAAAAACTTTATTTAGCAGACAAAAAAAAAAAAAAAAATAAGAATATTTAATATTAATTTTCAAATGTTATATGATCTTAAACAGAAGAAAAAAATCTTAATTTTTTTTTTTTTTTTGTATTATTGACTTAACAATGGTAGAAATGATAGAAAAATTGTACATAATCTGTGATAGGATTATTTATTTTTATATAGGGATGGAAAAAAAAAGCCACATGAATAAAAAATTGAGCATCATTTTTTCTTCTTTTTTTTTTTTTTAATGAAATTTTTAAAAAGTCTATAATGGTTTTTTTGTTGTTGTCTACCCAAAATTGGTTTTTGTTAAAAAATAAAGTAATAAAGATTACATACATATAATGTTTTGAGTATCATTGTTTTTTTTTTTTTTTTTTTTAGAAAAACAAATACGTATTATAAAAAGGACAGATTATAACCAAAGATTTTATTAGTCAAAGCTAATGTTAGTGGAAATTTTATATTCTCATGATAGAATATTTTGAATTTTATTTGTTGTTAAATTTTGTAAATTCGATATACATAGTTTTAAAAATTATTTTTGCTTCATTACTTGTAGTGGGTAATCAGTCGATAAATTTATTCATGGACAATGACATGAATTTTTTGGTACATATATATACATATGTATACCTCGCCCTTCTTTCAGAAGTTTTTCTTTAACAATTATTGTAGTTATTCTAAATTGCCTAGAAACAGATTTGAATTAAATAATAGAAAAATCTGAATGAAAATTGAAGATACAAAAAATAAATTATCTCTCTTATCTTTCATGTGCGTCAGCGTTGTACTTATAAATAATGTCCAGTAAATATAAGCATTTGAACAATATTCATTAAAACAAGAAAATGAATTATTAAATATTATGAGTCTTGAAAATCTGAAATAAGGATTTTCATTGATCAAGAGAAAGTATCTAAATTTAAAATATTACTTTCACAGTAATATTATTTTTAGAGAACTATTTTTTGATATACTTAATTAGTTTATCTATATGGTCATTGATATTCCACATGAAAAAATACATATTTAATTTACTATAGAATACTTACCATTTTGTATTTTTAATCTTCAATATTCTAGTACAGATTTTAACATATTCTACTTTTTATCTGCGTTTATGTAACATAATTCATTTTTGATTTAATTTACACGCAAGCTTAATGTGATACATCATATTTTCCTTTTGTTGAGTGAACCCTTTTGAGGGTGATTGCACACAATATTGTGTTTCTTTCAGTTAATAATTACTAAAAATATTTGAATTTCTACTAGTCATTTAAAATTTAAATCTATTTAGATTTTTTAAATGTAGATTGTGAAAGATTATCTGAAAATAAATAATTAAATATAATTTAGAATTTAATTAACCATATATTGAAAGATGCATGTGTTCCGAAATTGATAAAGGTTCTATAATAATAAATAGAATATTATAATTGTTGTACTCAACATATACAAGATAGTAATAATGATAATGAATAGTAATACATTTAATTAGATTTAAAAGTGATATTTAAGATAATTTAAATTTAATCTAATAAACAATTTTTAATTACATTTTATGTAATCAAAGATTTTCAGATATATGATATTTTAATTTCTTACAATTTTCTGTTTTATTTCTTAGTAATTTTTTTTTTTAAATCTTAATGAAATCTTTTAAATATTTAATTCAGATTGAAAAATATTTTCTAGAAATTTTTCAAATAACCTTTTAAGAATATAAAAATTTTATATGTTGTTTTTTTTTAATTTCATTTTTAGATACATTTTTCTAAATTATAAAATAAATATTGTTGTTTTCAATTTTCTAATACATTTTAAAAGTTTTGACTTTTAATGAATAATTAAATTTCAGTGTAATTTTTTTTTTCTCTTTCATTTACTTTTTTCATGGAACTTGATGTTTTTTTTTTTTGTGTTTAAAAAAAATTAAAAATTCTGTAAAAAGATAAATTCTTTCAAAATAATTAATTTTTTTTTTTTTTTAAATATGTACTTTAAAAAAAACAATTTTTTTGAAATGTATACTGAGAAACAGTCCAGTTCAATATTATGTACAATTTGTTTTTTTTTTTATTAAAATTCATTTTTATTTAATTTTAATTTTGGCTTGACTTTGATGTAAAATACTAAAAGCTTTTAAATTTTATTTTCTATAATAATTTTTTGGCTTTAG
Organism: Bombylius discolor; assembly: GCA_939192795.1. Lineage (NCBI taxonomy): Eukaryota > Metazoa > Arthropoda > Insecta > Diptera > Bombyliidae > Bombylius > Bombylius discolor. The sequence goes on from OW584240.1 coordinate 39,689,293, forward strand.
GTATGTTTTTGTTACGTCATTATATTTTATTTTGGTTAAAAGATATAAATTTTTGAAGTTATAAAATAATACTTGGTTAAAAGTAAATTTATATTGTTCGAGAAATACAGTATATTACATACCAATATGTTATGTATATTACAAATATAATATAATGTATAAAATAAATACGAACTTTTTAAAGTATAAAATGCATTTTAATGTCATCCCACAATGCGGTTTTTTGTTTTCCTGAAAGATAAAATTTTATATGATTATATCTTTTTCGACATTGACTAATGGAATTTTAAAATGTTAGGTACCATATATTACAATAATAAGAAAAAATACTTATATACTCGTGTACATACATATAGAAGAAGAATATCTGAAATATAATACTGTTATTTGTTATTATAGAATTTAATTTCATTACATATAATGTATAATTTGTTGAATTTTATATAATTTTACATTATATTCTACAATACTGATTATATATTAAAATTAAAAGATATTAAATTACAAAATTATATAGCAATATGGTGTTAAAAACTGAACTTTGCTAAATTAAATTTATGTTCATATTTACCATTATATAAATTTCAAAAATAATCCCTTAGTAATGGACTGAAATTATTCTTTTAAAAAAAAAATTTTTTTTTCTCAATAAAATCTTATTTATGAATTTTTTCAAAAATTTTCTAATCCAAATTTTTTTTAGATAGTTATTTAATTAAAATGTAGAATAAGAAGTTTTTCATAAATTTACATTTTATTATAAGAGGATTTCAAATAATTTAAAAAAAAAAAAATTACATTTTAACATTCTAAATGTTTATAAAGTGAAAATTTTGACAAAAAAAAAAAAAAAATCTTTTTATTCATCAGTATGGAAAAAATTACTTAAAAACTGTAAATTTTCAAGAATTAATTTAATAGAATGATTATATTCACAATACAGTAAAAAAAAACACATATTCATACAAATTTATAGGCTTTACAAAAAACTACTTTATATTAGATATTTTACGCAGTGCTGGAAATTTCGAAGAAGTTACAAAATAATTTATATAAAAAAATGGTTGAAGAAAATTCAACCTTCTAAAATGTTTACAGTTTCCTTCCTGACCCATACTATATTTGGTTTTTGTTTGCGTCAATCTTTTTTTGGTTTTATTTTTTTAACATGAATCCCGGACATCCTGAATAAAAAAATAATACAGGTACATATATTTTCTACGTTGAATTACGAAAAAAAAAAAGAAAAAAAAAAGGATATATGTACATTGTATGTTACTTTTCTCATTATTTTTAGTTTAAAAATGAAATTATAATACATATTAATTTAAGTCTCGTGATAATTTTAATTATAACGTTAAAGAAATGCATTATGAATAAATAATTAATTATAATTTAAAATATACACATATGATGCATACGTACATATACATAAATATTGTACATTGGATCACCCTTTGTATATGTGTGTAGGTACATATAATATTTTAAAAGTACACATATATTCCCCATTCACAGTATATATTATTTTATAATGCATATTGCATATTAAAAATTCACTTATTTACGTATACAAAAAATGTATAATATTACCATATTACATAGGTGTAATATATGCTTTAATGTAAATCCTTTTTACCTTGATATTCTCAGATAATAATAATATACATACATACATACATATATCTACAGTATAAACTTTTAAAATTACTTGTACGTATCTTATAAAATACGTATATACTCGTAAGTATATCATATGATACATTTTATAAATTTTTATTCTGTACACCATATGCCTACATGGAATTTTTATGTAATATGTTCTTTATACGTATTACGTATTTTTATGCAAAAAACAGAAGAAAAAAATAAATAAATAACAGGAATAAAAAACTTTGTGCTGAAAATTGTTTTTCTTTTTAACATTTTCACCACATAGATAAAAGATATCCAAACATATTATATGTTACTTGAATTTACCTACTTTTTTTCACCTTATTTATTCAATATAGGATGCTTTAAAATAGATGATGATAAATATTTCAAAATGTTCATATGTGAAAATTTAATTTTTTTAAACTTTAAAGTCTTTTATTTCAAGTTGTTTTGTGCTAATTAAAATTAAATTAAATATTTTTATATAGATGAACACCTACGGATTTTTTGGACGGGTTTTTATCACAATTCGCAGTCGGACAGGAAAGTCGTAAAAGAGAATAAAACTATTGATTTCTTTGTGTACTTTTAAAATGCCGTGTTTTTTTGTCAGTTTTGGCCTATATTTTTATTTCTAGATTTGTTTCATAGTAAACTCCTTAAAGAATATCTTAGCTGAATTTAAACTTCGATATCCTTTTCAAGTTATCCTGTTTATTTATCCATGAAGTTGTATTTGTATAAACTGCTTATATATGTATATGTATTTGAAATAAGTACCAATAACTCCTTCTCATCATCATTCCAACTCGTCAAAAACACCCTGTCTTTACACCGTATAATTCATTTACACAAATTCAGAAAGAATATTAACTATTAACAGTAATATGGTTTCCAAAAAAAAAAAAAGATAATTCTTTTTATCACAATTCCCTTAGTGCTATTATATTTGGGAATAATTTTTTTAACATAATTTTCTTTCTAGAGAAAATTAAATAAAAAACAAAAAGTAAATAAAAAAGATTTAGATGGTGGTTATTACAGGATAAAATACATTACAATTTAAGATATAGGTCAACAGGAAGAAAAGATACTGTAAGAGACCTCATTATTATTTGACTGATTTTATTATGAAAAAAAAAAAACAAAAAAGTTTCCTGGTAATTTTTTTTTCCATTTTTTGTTTTATTTTTGAAATTGCTCTTAATTTTTACGTACGTAGAAAATGTAACAGAAAAAAAAAATAAAAGAAAAAAATGAAAAAGAAAGTAAAGTTTAATTATATGCTGCTTAAAATAAAACAATACTGAAAAAATAATAATAAAATAAAAATGATAAAAAGTATAAGGAAGTAAAAATGGAACAAAGAACCTCGAAACAAACGATAAAAATGTTGAAGAAGAAAATAAAAAAAAAAAAAAGTTGGAAAGGAAAAAAAAAATTGAAATTACAATGAAAGGATCATGAAGTACCTATAATAATACAAAACATGCAAAAGTATCATGTATATAATAAAGAAAATTCTAGACGTATATGTAGGTGTATGAAAATGAAACCTTAAAAAAGAAACCATGTAGAATGGATTGGGTGGGTAATTGTTGGGTGACATTTTTAGGATTTAAATTTAATGTTGTCATGGAGTAGTTGACTAATTTTTTTCACATACATATACTGCATAAATACTTAGTTGTTTAGAATAAGTGTCTCTTGAGGTTTTTTTTTTCCTATTTTATTATTATTTTTTTTTTTAAATAAAGCATTGTAAAATTTAAAGTACGTCACGTATGTAAGATATACAAACACACATGTTCCATTTAGAAAAGGAAATGGAGTAGGAAATTTATTAGCCTATTTTCATATTAAAGATATTTATAATTAGTAACGTGGTTTGAATACTTTGTTTCATTTCTATTTCTATCACATATATGTATAATGTATATGTGTACGGTATATTTATTTTAATTTTACGTGTATAAAAACTAGGAAAAAAAAAAGTTCATTTAAATATGAAAAAAATGATTGTTAAGAGAATAAATTCATTAAATTTCATCAAAATTTGTATTTTTGTGTAAGAAAAATATGAAAAGTAGTCTTTTATTTCTCATTTTTTGTTTTTTACAATGAATAAAAGGATTAAAATTTTATTTTTGTATTTTTTTTTTTTGTTCTATTGTTCATATGTGAAATTTTGTACTTTATGTAAATATCATATCGTGTTTCGTCATTATTAAATTTTTAAAATATTTTTTTTTTTTCATATTCTGATTATTTTGGTGAATTACTTTTTTTTTTTTTTTTTTGGGTTAACAACAAAACAATAAAAGGATAAATTTTAAAAAGTACATATGTAAAATTAAAAAATGTATGAATATAAAACAAAAAACAAATAAAAGTAACATTCTGGGAAATCCTTTTTATGTTTTGAAATTTATTGAACCTGTTGCTAGTTCTATTGTTTTATGTAAAAACATATACATACTATCAGTATCTACGAGTTCATAATGTAAATTTTTTAATTTTTTTTTCTATCATAAATAAAAGGAATAAAAAAAAATTTTTTTTTTAACATACATAAATTAAATTATCATAAATCACGGAACTATAGTGGTATAAGTCACGATCTTTTATGTAACAATCAATTTTATTATAGGTACGTATTTTTTTTTCGTGACTTTCGTTTTTCAAGCACGTTTATTCTTTTTTGTTTTTCGTTTTTTGTTCCATAATTTTTCTGCTAAGCTGTATTTTATTAAATTCTTTTCGATATTTTTTTTTTTAGATAAGCACGATAATAAAATAGTATTGTTTTTTTTTTTACTCGTACAGGTCATAAAATATCTTAATTTATTATTCTCTTTTTATTTTCTCGTTTTTTTTTTTTTTCATTTTAATTCTTTATAATTAAACACTAATTCAAAATCAGTAATTTTTCTTTGTCGTATAATCTTTATTGATTTATTTTCTTTGAAGCTTTTTATTGCCTGTGCTTAAAAACAAAGTAATACTAAAATCATTATTGGTATTTTGAATATAAAAAAAAAATAATATTTTGAAAAATATCTGGCTAATTGAAAAGATAAATTTTATAGATAAATTTTATTGGAATTTTTTTCTAATTAGAGCTAAGTTCATATTTGCAGATAATCGATTGCAATACTTATTCTTTAGTTTTACATTTTTTTTTAACAGCAGCTGTTTCCATGCAGCTGATTTTTGCAGATTTCTTATTGTAAAAAAAGAAGAAATTTGTTTTTTCGATCTTCATATTTCATTCTTCATTGGTTTCAAAAAGAAATGCTATAAGAATTTTTATAGAACAGTCAATATAAAATTTCTGTTTTTATTAAATGTTCTCTTAGTACAAAATCAATTTTTTTAAAATTTGATCCTTCAATTTTTCAAATATGTATAATGAATGGTGAAAAATGAAATAACATCAATATTCACTGACAGCAAAATTCTAATTGAAAAAATGACGATTAATGTTGTAAGTATAGGTAAAGTTTTTAACGCTAAACTTTTTGTAAATTTATATTCAATTTCAAATTTTCACTTCAACAACAGTCCGAAATTTTCATCATAAATAAAGAAAATACCAGAAGAAAAATAAAATTGAAATAACCCAAAAAATAAATAAATATTTTTGATTAAGAGTGATTTTTTGTATATTTGTCTCTTATTTTTTCTATCGGAAAAAAACAACAACAACAAAACATTATAAAATAAAATAACACTCACACGTAACGTATATAACTCAAATGTGTACAAGACAAAAAAAATAAAAGCGTTGTTTATGAATAAGATTATCCTGTATTTCACTGTTAGTTTATTTAATCCTTTCATGAGAAATTTTTTTTATTTGATCTATTTTATTATGAGAATGTTTCACTCTTTTGAATATCTTATATTAAGTTTTCATCTATCTTTTATTCTAGATATATATAAACAATGTAAAGATTCTTGTACACATACGTGAAGCATCACATTATATTATCATCGTCATTTTCAATGTTTTATATTTAGTTAGCGAAAAAGTCAAAAAAGGATAAAAAAAAAAAGTAAGAATGAGAATTTTAGAAATTTATATAAAATTTATACGATATACATACATACTTACATATGTTGAAAACATGTGGGGTATGCTGAAAAATTTTTATTTTTAAATAACAAAAATTTATATGCATGTACATATGTGTAATAGTTTAATGTATAGAAGTATATAGAATTTTTAAATAAAAGAAAACGTAAAGGACAAATGAAAGAATTTTATATAATATGTATAAAGGCAATAATGTTATCCTAAATAACATGTATAAGTAATATATAATCATAAAAAAGTATGTAGGTGAATGGAAAGTCCAAAGACATAAAGACTATCTCTTGAATTTCTTATAAATCACAAGGATAAAATTCATGAATGTTTTGTTTTATTTACTTCTTTTGCATGGAAGGAAAAACAAATTTTTTAAGGAAATTTTTTTTTTTTTTGTCAAGTATATGACACACGTTTTAAGATCTCTTGAGATGAATTTCTACAGTTATAATTTTTATTTCTATTGTGAAATGTATCCTATATTTTATGGATTTAGTTTTATAATAAGACTAAGACGAATGAAGGTTTTTTTTTTGTTTTGTGTGTGTGTGTGTTTTTTTTTTTTGAAAATTCCAGAAACATGTATGTGGCAAAAAAAGAAAAAAAAATAGGAAAAAAAGATACGCAAATGTTAAATTCCATGTAAATTCTTAATTCAATTATTTGGATCGGAATAAAATTGTTTCACTAAATATATGTAATTCGATTTGAACACAATAAGATTAAAATATTTGTGTTTGATTTTATATTTAAAATAAGAATTTCAAAGTTTATTTCTTTTAATATTTTCTATAATTCACAAAGAAATTTCCACATATTATTGACATTATTGTGTTGTCTGTAAATGTAGTTCTAGAAACTAGAAATGAATAGGAATTTTAGGTTTTTCAGACAATTATTTTCTCATAGAAAAATTAAATAACATACGTAGATATATGTATGTATCTTAAGTTTTCATTTGACTTTTCTCTTGACATGAGATGATCTGTGGAAAAGAAATTGAAAATAACACCTACATGTTTTTATAAATATCGTCTTTTTTTTTTAAAAAAAAATATCCTTTTTAACATCTTATATTTTTATTCTCATTTCAAAACATTTTTTTGTAGAATAAATTGTGACACTTTAATCGATGCGTGAAAATTTTTATATTGTCGACGCATTTAATTCGTATTATATTTTCAAATATCGAAGATATTTTTTTGCAAAAAGATTGATCGGTTTATGATTGTTCTTATATAAGGATCAATTTTATATTTAAAAATTTTGAGAATAATTTTTTTTTAATCCTTATCTATAGGTTTTTAAATACGTATGCCACCTACGTTACATCCCTGTAATATCCTTCTTACTTTAAAATACGTAGCTTTTGTATAACACATAAAATATCACACATCACTTAGGCAAAATTAACTTGAAAAAAAAAAAAAAAAAAATTTCAAATGATTAATTGATGACATGTTTTACATCTGAATGACTTTTAAAAAACAACAAACAGGATAAAAGCAATTAAACTTCTTTTTATAGTTTAACAAAAAAAAAAAAAATTTACAACTCAGCTCTTTTTTTTTCCTCATACATATGCTAGTGAATGAAATAAACGCATTGCAGATACTTTTATGTACTTTTTTTTTTTCTTTTCTTAAAATTTCAATACATTATTCAAAATTTAATTATAATTTGTTGTCCTGTCGAATTTTTTTTACTTGTTATTTTTTGTTTATATTTTTTTTCTTCATTACTTTGTTTTTCAAATCCATAGGAAAAAAATACATATTATGAAAAATCAATCTTTTTCAAATTTTTTTTCATTTTTTAATACTGTTTTATAAAAGTATTTTTATGAACAGGAACAACAACAAAAAATGTTGTATTATGTTTTATGCGGATGTCAAGTACATATTGAAATTCAAATTTTTCTGGTTCTTTTTTTATTTTTTTTATATTGTTTTACAATGAAATATACATAGAAGTTTATTCTGGAAAAGGATAAATTTATTTTTAAATGAAGAGAAAAGTAGAGGAAAAAAATTGAATTGTTTAAATTAAATTTTTTATTTGTAGTTCAAATTTAAATTTTCAATTGAATAAAACAAAACATAAAAATTGAAAATATAAATAAAGTGAATTTTTTAAGAAAAAAAAAAAAAGAAACCAAATAAATGAAATATTATTTTTTCTTCAAATTATTTTTTTATTACTTTCAATAAATAAAAGTTTGTCGTGTATTTAAATTGTTTTACAATATTTTGTTTTGTTTTGCTTTTTGGTAACTTTAGACATGAAATATATGTACATACATATATATGTATATATGTATGTATATATGTATATTTTTTACTTAAAAATGCTTTAAATTAAATACAACTACAGTGAAATGTTAAACAGCTACTTAATTTTATATAATTTCTAGACTTTAATTAAATTGCACTCTATCTTTATGAAAATTTAATTTATTTTTGTAATTAGTAATTTTCTATGAATTATTTTATTAAATTAAAATATTTTATTATAAGAAATATTTAATTTTATAATTCATTTTAACACTATAGAATTTTCCAAAACATAAAAAAAAAACCCATTAAATTATAATTTTTCTTCAAAATGATATTATTTTTTTTTTTTTATAATAAATGAAAATGGGTATTATTTCATGGCTTTGTATTTATTAAATTTGAATATTATAATTAAATCTGAACAAAATTTGATAATTAATAATTGAACAATATTAAAAATAATAATTATATTTAATGACCGTGTAAAATATTCTATTTTAGATTATTTTATTATTATTATTTTTTTTTTGCCATAATAATTATAACAACAAAAATATGTGATTTTATGTGAATTTATTTAGTCAACGGTAAAATAAATTTTTAGTTGATTGAATTATAAAATTTATTTTCATCGAATTTATTGTACATTTATCCTATATGCAATACATAAATCAGAGGCACTTTTCAGTAGGAGTAGGAAGTTTAAGCGGTTTTTTTTTTCTGATACAACAAAGCAAGCTGAAATGAAATGTGACCGATCTGGTGTTAATTCAATTTTTTTAAGGATTGGGTTACGGGATTGGACATAATAGTTCCAATAGATATTTTAAATGAAATGATAATTCTCCTACGGCCCTCCAGGCATCTTTGATGGTAAAAGTTATAAAGTGGAACTAATTTTTTTTTATTACGTGTACAGAAGAAAGAAAGTTTTTTATTTTATGCATAAAATAACCTAAAGCGTAATAGAATTTTTAAATGGGAGTAGCGATTTGAATTTAAGTACTGTCGGAACATACATATACATATGTACATATGTATGTCCTTACAGGATCAAAGAGGTGAATATAGACAAGATTGGTTTGCTATAAAACAAATTTACTAAGATCAAAGTTAAAGAATAAATAAGACAATAAAGTCATTTTTTTTGTTTTTATTCATAATTTCCTTTTTCACTCAAGCATTTCTTTGTCATAACTGAAATACAGGATTATTTTCTGAAACCAAAATAATCATGCTGTGGGGTATTTATTTTTTAAAAAAAATGTATTTTTTTATCGAGAACACAAATAAGTTAATTTTAATGAAGACAGTCCTTAACTGGTTTTTGTTTTGTGATTGAAATTTGTAAAAAAAAAAAAAAATAAATCTTTTTAGTCCATTAAAGCCAGTATAATCGAAAAATGAAATGAAGTAGAAATAATTCATGAAAAAAAAATCATATCTAAGAATCTTAATTGTTTGATTTATTGATACTGATTGATGTTTGACGAAGGTTCTAAGAAAAATGTATTTAAACTTTTTTTTTTTTAAAAAACAAAAACAAATTCCAATCAATATCATTATGTATTTATTTTTCCCATTTTTTTTTTTAAATTTTAAATAACAATTTGATAACAAACTTTATTGTTATTTATCTTTTAGTTGTTTTTTTTCTCCTTGATATTTGTGCAAAAATAGAATTTTCAATTTAACGTCAATTCTTTTAACGTATTCCTTTAATATTTTTCTCTTTTTTTAGGGTGAAAAATAAAAACAACTTTTAATTAAAATGTCTGCAAATACTAAACAATTTTTGTATGTGAGATTTTTCAGTTATGTAAATATAAAAAAAAAAAACAAAATAAAAAAAATTGAAACAAAGAGAAAGTTTATATTTTCAAAATGTAATAATAAACAACACATTATTTGTTTTTTTTAACTTTAATTTGTGTTAAAATCAAATATCAAAAAATGACAAAAAAAAATGTTAGGAGCTTTCTGATGAGTTTGTTCAAGTTTTTTTTTTTTTTTTTTTATTTGGAAATTTTTTTTAAACAATTTGTGGGTGGTTCACAACGTACTCTCATTAAAATTTCATGAATTTATTGATCTTCGTGAAAAAGAGTAAACATTTCCAAGAAACAAATATTTGCACTCCAAGATTTTTTTTCCACGCGAAATCAGCAACTCCTGAAAAATTTTAATGAAATTTTATTACACCTCCTCCACCCCTCTATTTATAATTTTCAGAAGTTCAAATGTGACATTTATCATTCATCAACATTCATTTTCTTTTCCTCCGTAGCTTCCCTTATTCTTTTTCTGTCTTCATGTGTCAGTGCTGTGCATAAAAGTGCAGTTGTGGCACATAATAAAAAAATTTGAAAAGTATCAAATTGTGTATTTCATTTTCGAATGATTATGATTTAAATACTTTGTGAATCAACAAGTTTTACCTTATGTTTTCCTTTGATTTGTTTAGTACAATTTTTTTCAAATTTTCAAAAAACCATGAACCATTCCATAGAAGATGTTAAAAGTACACTTTATGTGAAAATGTTTATTATCTTATTTATGTAACGAAATTATTACAGTATCACAAGGATAAACTTTTCTGAAATTTCAATTAAAGATTTTCTCAAAAGTATATACTATACATATAGTATTTGTTTTTGTTTTCTAGTATCGAAGAAAAGTGTATATTTTTTAGTTACTTAGATATAAATTACAAAGTAAATACAAGAAAAATCTTGAAATTTGTTCAAATATTGAATTTGACTTTTCCATTCGTTTAATTTAATTTTTTTCATTTAATTTTCATATAAAAAAAAAATCACTTATTAAATTTTACGAGTATATGAATCTGTAAGGATTTTTTTCTTCTCTTCTTCTTTAAATTAGTGGTTATAAATCTAATTACAGATATTTTTATTTGAAGAATATTTTAAATTGCAATTTTCCATCTGGATTATTATACCAATAAAGTTATCGTAATTTATTTATTTTATTTTATTTCATTTTTTTTTTCTTTTCTTAAATACAAAAGTTTTTTTTTTTTTTTTTTATAGTTATCTGAATGAAAATTCTGTTCGTATATATTTATATGTAATTCATTTATTATTCATAACATGAAATAATATTTTATTGTAATGAACTTAAAATTCTATAAAACTAAATACAAGTATTTTATGATGTGTAAATATAAGATTTAAAAAGAAAAAAGCAACAAAAAGTATATTAAATTGTATGATAATATAAAAACTTATAAGGATCATAATATTTATATACAGAAAAGAAATAGAGAAAAAAAAAACAGGTCAGATAACAAAACTACATATACAAATGAAAATTATAATGATGACATTCATTTTTATGTACATATTTGAAAAACTTTAAATGTGAAAAAAGGATTCGTTTGTTTGTTTTTTTTTTTTTTTGAAGTTTTAAATGCTAATAAGCAAGTTATATTTTTTTATATATTTAATGTTATATGCATAGGGTGTTCGAATTGAAATGTTCACTGATTTAATAACAAATAAAAAGGATCTTATCGATGCAAACAAAAAAAAAATATTGTAATCGGTATCCAACTGTTGAAACAGTAAAAAATACTAAATTTTTTTATTAATTTCAATGAAATAAATCGGAGAACGTATATAATTTAAAGGATTTTGAGGAATTTATATCAAATATGTAATCAAAAATTAATTAAAAAATTCTTTGTTTTGTGGAAAAAAGCTTCGATAAACCAAAAGAAAATATTTTCTAATAAAGGACTGAAAGGAAAAATGAAATATTTAATATTAATGAATTTTTTTTTTAAATATTTCATAACCTCACATATTCGTATAATATATATTTGTTCCAGGTCAACAAATTTGTGAGTTTAAAAAAAAAAAATTCCTAATTTTTTTATTCTTTAAAAATTTGTTCTAAAAGTCAGTAGAACAGATAAATTTGTTTTGATAGTGTTGAAATTTTTTTCATTTTAATTCAATTTTTTCGTTTACTGTTAAAATTAGCTTTATTTAAATTTTTATTTTTTGTTATTCGAACTTCTTGAAAATAATTCTCAGTGGTACATATTATGAATGGTTGTATGGGATAAACATAAAAAAAAAAAAATTACTTCACAACGACATTACAGGTAAAGCAACAAAATCTACAAAAAAGTAGAACGAGAACTCTCATGGGACAAAATTGTACAAAAGAAACAAGATTATTACTTCCACATCTACTATGTTTTTGCCAAAATTACTTGAATCATCCTGTATATTTTTTACATGTGTGTATACTTACCTTATGTAGATTTGGAACTTTTGAAAGAAACTAAATTTTTAACATAAAAAATACAGTTGTGTTTGTAACTTTGTCATTATACATTTACTATTTGATTTTATTTAATGTAAACTTTTTGTTTGTTTGTTTGTATTTATTTAACTTTAACATTACATATATTTTGCAAATAATCATATATACAACATTTTGCAGAAATTCATAGAAGAAACTGTGAAAATTTAAAATTTCTTATTATATCTGTTTTATTTAATCTTAATTATTTATTTTCACAAATAAAAGTCTTCACTGGATGTCTTTACATAGTACAAGTATGTATGTACATATGTATGTAGTTTTTGTTATATGCATTTGTTGTAGGTGTACACAATTTAGATAATTTGCTAAATAAGCAACTTTTACTGAATACTGCACTTACCATGAATATAATTATCTTTTCTTTTTTTTTCGTTTTTTTTTTCCTTCAATATTACAAGTCATATACTGAAGAGTTAGATAAGAATTAAGTATGTACTACTTAAAATGTAGATAAAGATGATACAAGAATGAAGAAATACAGGATGAATATCCTTCGTTTATACATATGTACGTGTTCGAAATTATTTTCATCAGATATGGGCACAATTTTCTGTGCATATACGATGTTTTTGTGTCATTTGAAATTTTTGTATTTGTATAGATATTTTCTACTTATTTTCTTTTTATCCTTTTTTTTTTATACAATAAATTCAATTCAACTCTATCCACCTGCATATCCTATATGTCTATGAAAACTATGTAAAACGTTTTTTAACATACATATATCCTTTAATTATTATATTTCTATGTTGCCATTGAATTTTTGAATTCACTTAAGTTTTTGTGAATGAGTGGTAGAACGTTGTCGAGTGGATATATAATGTTGAAATTTTTTTTATCTTTTTTTCTTCTTCTGAATAATGCATGTATAGATATTAGTTACGTATACATACAGTAAGCCAATAAATAACAATTATGTGAATGTATAAAAATTTTAAATTATCAGACACAAATTGAATTGTAAGGAAAGCCAGTAGTCAGTACATATGTACATAGATAAAAAACTATATAAACTATGACGGAAATTTTTAAAGTTATATCCTTTTTCACTGTCATGTGTTTGATAACAATAATTTTCTGTATGTATTTAATTAAATTTCGTTTATTAGGTATTTCACCGTTATTATAGTCAAAATAATAAAAATTGAGGTTTTTTCGTGCATGTTTTACATGGCGTAGTGATTTTTTTATGTAGATATATGAAAGAAGAAACGTGTTACAACAACAAAAACGCATGTGTGTAAGTATATTTTTTTCTGCGCATGTTTTTCTAGTATAATACGAAACCTCGACTTTTATTATTTTGACTATATCATTATTGATCCGTTCATAATTCTCAAATTAATACCAGAATTAGAAAATTGAATTATGGTCTTTTTTTTTTAAAAAAAAAAAAAACATGTACTTCAATTTCTGGTTTCCTAAAAGTACTCAAAACGATTTTTACAAGGATAATTGAAATTATGTTTCCGTTCAGATAAATATTTGGAATTTGTGTAGAATACATATTTTGTGAAATAATCTGATAACTACTTGGGAAGGATAGAAAAATTTCCAATGACCCTATTTCTTAAAATCCTTTAAAAAATATTATTTCTATGTGTTAGTCGTGAAAGGAGACAAATAGAACTTTAAAAAGTTATTGCTATAAATTGGTTTTTATTTGAAATGCACTTTCATACAATTATTGGATTTATTTTACATAAGATGCAACTTGTTGAAAATTTGATAGGAAAAAATGTTGAAAGTTATTTTAAAGATTTTCCAGTTTTGTTTTTTTTTTTTCTTAGAAGAAAAATCATTATTTTTGGTATTTTTAATGACACTTCAGTTATAAAAAAGGCAGAATCGTGTGGTTATTGACACAAATGTTAAATAATATTTTATTATTACATGGCAACAAAAAAAATTCAGAAAACATATTGTAAAACGATTTTAATTTACTGAATTTTATCTAATAAAATAATAAAAGTTCATAACTTTCAATTGCATAATTGGCTTTATACTAATTTTCAACACAATTTAAACTTTTTAACTGAATTTTTGTAAAAATCTTAAAAATAAAATAGAAAAAAAAAAAATATATTGTTTGTAAACTAAAAGATATTTAATTCAATTTTCATAAAAGTTTGCCTAGTGTTTTTATTTTTCTTTAAGATTTGTTACATAAAGGATTAAATATCTTCGAATTCACTTTAAAAAAGTTAAAGTAGTTTTAAGATTTTCTTTTTTGATTTATTTACTTTTTTTTTTGTTTAAATGAAAGTTTTAATGTTTTAAAGAGTCTTCAAAGAATTTGTAAGAAAAGTTTTTTTTAAACATTCTTGAAAAATTTGGGTAAAAGACTTTTTTATTCATTTTTCCACATATAGAGTAGTGATATCAATTTCGAGCCGACAGTAATAATAAATACAAAAATGATTCAAATTGGGACTACTGAACCCATTATAATTTAAAAATTATAAATTATAAATTTGCCTGTCACAGGGAAGTAAAACTCTAGACCATCCGATTTTTTTTTTTTTTTGAATTTAATACTATGTTTTTCTCAATTTTGCAATAAAATACATGGTATATTATTTTTAATTATTTTTCATGAACTGGACTGGTATCGTAATCCTAATTTTTTAAACGCAATTTGAAATTTAAATATTTCATCTCATAATCAAGAAATTTTTCTTTCATGATTTTATTGGCTTTTTAATTCTATTTAATAATTCAGTAAGTAAAAAACTTACGATAGACATTTTTCAATTTAAATTTTAAATTACAAAAATAATGTGTTACATTAATATTGCATTAATTTAGAAAAAAAAAAAAAAAAAAAAATTTCTTAAACTAATAAATTAAATTTTTAACAAAAATTTTATGAAAATTTTCAAAATTATTTATATGCCTTCAGAATTTTTAATTTTTCTGTTAAATATTGAAAATTTTAAGATCAAAATTTATTCAAAAAAAAAAAAAACGAAAAATAAAAAATTATGAGTTTTTAATTTATTTAGAAATTATAAAACAAAATCATATTGTTATTTTTTGTTAATTTTGTCTATTTAAATTGTGTTTAAAGAATGTATTTTATAATATTTGCCAAAAAGTTACCTTTTATTTTTCAAGTAAGTATATATGGATACTACTGCTACTCGTATATATACATATGTATGTATGTACAATTTATATAATTTGTAAAAGCTTTTCAACACCTTTTTGTTGAAAATCAATAGAAGATTTTCTTATTGCTGTCATAATATTGTGTATTGTACTAGGATGTATGTGTTTTTGTGTGTATTCAATAAATTTGAAAAGGAAGAGCTAGCCTTACAAATCGATTATGAAATAAAAAGATATAAGAAGAAATTTATATGGGCATTTTATTATGTTTAGGTTTACCTTTATTTCTTTTGTTATCTTCAAAAAGTTTACAAAATTTTTAAAGAATTTTTTTTTCTATTAAAAAAAAAAAAGGGATGAATAAAAAGTATATAAAATGAACTTTTAATATAATCGGTACTTGTATATATATTTTATTGAATAATGCTGATATCATTATTGGAATTCCTATTGGTAAACAATTTTTAGACCTTTTTTTTTGTTGTTGTAATTTATAGATATTAAGAGGGTATCTATATATATACACGAGTGTTATGGTAAAGACAGTAGGAAAATGACACCATAAAAACCATTAAAGAGTCTTTTAACATGAAATTCATCTCTATTTTTGTTATTATAATAAAGAAACCATCACCAAAAGATGCAAACTGTAAATTATAGCACCAGAGTCAATGTGTTAATCACAATTTTTATTTTTTAAATGTTCATTGAGATTGAAAATTGAATAAAAAAAATTACTACTTTTTTTTTCCTGTCATTTTTCATATATGGGTCTGCTGGACTGTATTGGTTTTTTGCGTTGAATTTTTTTTTTTGTTGTTTTGTCTTTTTGGAGTCGTCTGACGATTAAGGAGTTCATTATTGTTATCAGAATAATTTGTTGCTTAAACATTCAATTTTTGATAAACACTTTTAAATTTTGTTTTTATGATGAGCTTTCTTCTGGTGCTGCAAGCTGATATGACCTATGACACTCCTAAAATTGACTTAGGTTTTGTCAAACATTTTACAAACATAAGTAGTGTGTGCATTATTAAATAAAAATTCTTTTCTTTTAAATTGTTTTTTTCCGAAATAAATATTGACAATAAAAATTGATGTTATTATTCAATTTTTAGTTTTGTTTTTTGTTGTTGTTTTGTTTAAGTTTACTGTTATTGACATTGATGAAGAAGATACTTATTAGATGCTTTTTATGTGCATACATATGTTGAAAAATGTGATTATTATTGAAAATTTTGAAATTGTAATTGACATATTTATTTATGTATATTGAATTTTGTAAATGACATTCTTAAATAACAATTAACGTTTAAATAATATTGTGAACGTGTTAGAATTGTGAAAGTTTTTATGCTTTTGATATGATCAATTTTGTTAATTTTGAAATATATGTATTCATCTGGATTTTGATGTCATTTCAAATTCATTTATTGAGTTCTTAAATGCATGTGTACGTAAATATGTATGTGTCTACTAAAAATACATATTTTGAAAAATAAGTATTTATAACATTTTGAATAAGTTAAAGCTTAACTATATCTTTTTTTTTTTTTTAATTTTTTCTTTCTAAATTTTATAAAAAGATTTAAATTTTTGATATAAATCGATTCTAAATATTGAATTAAGTGATAATAATATATTTGCAAAAATTGTGTGTAGGTACGTGCATATGCTAATAAAAAGCTTATTTTATTCAATTGATCGCTCTAATATATACGATGTACGAGTAAATTATCGAAAATAAATTAAAACGTTCGCGATATCTATAGTATTGAATTGATAAAGTAATTTGCATATATTCATGAAAATTTAGATGGCAAATATGTATATAAAATTTTGAAAAGAATATCATTTAAATTGATTCTAAATTGTTGCTTGTATGTGTAGTACAGACCAATAAAAAAATTTAAAGCATTTTGAATAATAAAATTTCACAATTAAAGTGTCATTCATCCTTGTATTGAACTGGTATGAAATTTTGCATTGGTATGTTAGCTAAAGATAACAGGGATTACTTTTAAAATGAACATTTCGCAAATAAAAGAAACTTCTAATTGAACACTGAATTTTAACAAAACAGCTACAGAACCAAAAATTCCTAATTATTACGATGTTTTTTTTATATCCTGAAAAACAAAACAGATAAAAAAAAAACGGAGGTGAATTAATCAAAAGTAACAAGAAAATATCAATTTCCCCACTAAGAAAACTAAGAATTTTAATTTTTCTATATTGAAAAATATTTCAATCGTTTTCTAAAATTTTAGAAAAAGCGATGAAAAGGGACTCAGAAATTAAGGGTCTGCTTAAGGGTACCTCATATTGAACTGTCACACAAAAAAAAAAAAAAAAATTTTATCGTTAAAAGTCACTGTGGAGGTTAGTGAGATAAAAGACAATAAATTATTACAGCAGAAAAAAACTGTTAAAAATGTATTTTTCAATAACGAGATTTATTTCAAAACATTGTGTTCATTTGGAAACCTTGTAAGTTTGAAAATTTACATTGAAAATTTCATGAATAGATGAATTGTTTAAAGTGATACATCATCATAGGATTTTTCTTTATTTCAGTTTCAATTCAATTTTTATATAAAAATTTATTTCTGCTTACGAATTTCCGGGAATATACATAATAAATTGGAATTAATACTAAAAATAGTTGAAAGGATATATGTACATAAATCCATTCAAATATTGTTTTAATTTAATATTGTTCTCTTGAATATGAAATTCTAAAATACAATTTTTATTTTTATAATTTACAAGGACACAAGGAAAATAAGCTGTTGAAACATTTCTACACATTTTTTTGTTGTTTTCAATTAAATAATGATTAAAAGAATTGAAGGAAACAAGAAATTTTTTTTTTTATTTTAGAAAAAATACGTAAAGTGGAAATAATGTGAAAATAGAAAAACTGACCAAAAAATAAATTCTCAAACTTTTTCATTGATATTCTTACTATTTTGTTTTTTTTTGTCTTTATTTTAAATTTAACTAACCAAAAAATTTAAATACAGTTAAATAAATAAAAATGAAATACTTACACATACTCGTACACAAAGTAGGTAATTAAATATGGTATTGAAAAATGCCAATATCCACAATATTTATTTTTGTAATTTTAAATTCGTTAACTGATTGCAGGAAGCTTATAAAAATTTTTAATATACGTGTATGTACATACATAACAATATATAAAACAAAATACGTATACATACACATACATATGTATATATATATGTATACGTATATATAGTATGAACATATATTTAGCTTATTCGAAATTTATAAAATAAACCTGAAAAAGGGAAATTTACGTAAATGAACAAACATGATTTTTTTTTTTAATTTTTATAAACGTCCTGATAAAAGAAATAAAATAAATTTTAACGAACAGAAAAAAAAAATTCATATTTTGTTTTGTAAATGAGTTTTTAATATTTATATCCTTGTATATATTTTTTTTTTTTTTTGTAAATGATGATAAATTGATTAAAAAACTCAAAAACACAGTATATAAAAATTTCGAAAAATAAAAAAAACAGGGTGAGAAAAAAAAATTATTGTTGATGAAAATAATAATAAAACATTTATTGACAAAAAAAAAATAAATAAATTTAAATGTATATAAAAAAAAATTAATATGAAATAAAAATGATTTAACAAACTGTATTTCATTATTATTCGTCCATTTTTTTTGCTTCCTTTTCTTTTTGTTTACGTTTTCATTGTGGCATTTCAACATATTTATTTTTAATTGAAAATTTCAATTAAATAAAATATTAAAAATATACATATTGTAGATTTTTTTTTTTAATGGTAATTTCCATATAGGAAATCCGTCGGATAAATTTCGATTGCACACACGAGCATGCATAAATTACACACGATATCAACCGTAAATACCTAAATGACATTTTTTAAATTAAAAAAAAAAAAATAAATAAATAAATAAATAAATAAATAAAATAAAAATAAACAGCAAACCATTTGTATACTTATTTTGAATGTTTCTTAAAAATTTTCCAGTCATGTGTTGTAGTAATTTTCAATTTATTTTATTAACTATATTTTGTCCGAAGAAAAAAAAAAAAAACGATATGATTTTGTATTAAGTGATTGCGAAATATTTGTTGGCTTGTATGCATCACAAATAAAATTTTCTTTTTGTATTAGCTTTTGCAGCTGGATTCGAATTTAAAAACAACAAACAACAAAAAAAAATTAAAATTGAAGATATAGATCTAGAATGGGAAAAACTTTAGAAATATAAAAATAATTTTTGTTTGTCCTTGTATACATAATATTTTCGAAAAACTTAATGTAGAAACTTATGTTATCTTTACATTTAAAAAAAAAGGACATGATTATAAAAATAACTTAAAAACTTTAGTATATTTATAGAGAAAAAAATTAGAAATCTTCATAAACATGATCACTTTAGTAATTCTCAATTTAATATTCTTATAAAGTTTTATATTTAATAAGTCCTTGAACTTTTCTCTTTTCATATCAAAAATCAAGTAGAAAAATAGTGCAAAAACTTTATATACAAAGTGAATTTATGTTATGTAGAACATTTTAATGGCAATGTAAAGAAAAAAATTCACCAAAGAGAATAACAAAACTAAAAAAAAAACAACAGTAATGTCCTTTCACATAATAAGAATAAATAAAATGATATGAATCTTCAATATAAGAATTGGATAAATTTTTGAAGACAAAAAAAAAAAAAAAAAAAAAAAAAATCTTTTTATGTACGTCAAAAATGATTTTGAATGAAATTATTTAAATTTGAGTTCTTTTTATTTTTTTAAAAATATATTTTTTTTAAAGTATCTACCTAAAATTTTCAATATGAAATATTTATTTTGTATACTCGTATATTTCCTGGTATGTACTGTATATTTGTAATGCCTTAGTAATAATTTTTTCAAAAGTAGAAATATTTTCATTTTTATGTAAATAAATACATTGAGAAAGGTAACTAATGCAAAAAAAAATAAAAAAAAAAAATAAATAAATAAAAAAATAAAAAATAAAAAATTTGAATAACTAATGCGTTTATCATCATTAAAATTCATGAAAAAAAGTTATATGAAAGTGAAATAAATTCAAAGAGAGAAATTTTTGATGATGATGATTTTTGCATTATTATACAAATATTGACGTAATATGTACGTAATCGTATATGTGAATTTATTTTTAGTATAAACTTTTATTTATCTTTTTTTTTGTAGTTTAGGAATTAAAAAACTTTTGCACAATAAAAAAAAAGGGGGAAAGAAAAGGAAACATTTTTATTTTATGTACCTATCTATTTTTTTTGTTGTATGTACATAATATGTGTGTAGAAGAGTTGACGTATATCAGGACTCTGATGTCATAAGATAGTTTATTACTCAGTATATCTTAAAGTTTTACTGTTATAAGTTTAACAGGGTGGTAATTTTATTGTATAATTAAAATTTTTCTATGAAAAAATAGATATGTACCATAAAATTATATTGCAAAAATATTATGATTGAATGACCGAAAAAATTATGTTTTATGTGTACTGAATTTATTTCATATACGTGCTTTTAGCTACTTGTATTCTCGTTGTTTCTAAGTAATAACATTTTTGGAAAAAAAAGTTTTTATAAGAAAAAAAAAATTTTAACATTTGTATAGGCATACGTAGCCTATAATATAAATACAAAAATACTCGTGAAATGGTTTTCATGAAAAAACTGAAAATTAGCTATTTAGCGAATTGTGATTTTATTGTCTTCTTTTCTTAAAAGGGGGGTTGGGGCTTGTGGTGCTTTCGTGAACTTTTTTTCTTTTTTTTTTTGATCGGAAATATTTTGTACAGAAATGAGTTGAAAGTATGTTTTTTTTTTTTTAAATAAATTTGAATCTTAGAAGTCTAAAAATTGTATATTTTTTTCGATATTTCAATTATGTATTTCACAAATTATGAAGTTTTGTTGTTGTTATTAATTCTCATGAAAACTTCCAACACTTGGGTAAATGCATTCTAGTTGCAAAGCATGTAGACAATATTAATCAATAAATAACTATATCACAATTAAATTAGTTTTTTTTTTTTAAATTTAATTAAAAAATCGAACATTGTCATTGCAATGATGGTAGTTGAAATTTAATTTTTTAACTTTAACTGTAAAATATTAATTTATTTGACAAATTATTGTACATTATTAAAATTCTTTCTCATATTTTATTACGAGTATTATTTATTTGTAACAGCTGTAAATGATATATCACATCAGTTTCACTTCACTTGAAAAAATTCCAATTGATGTGGTGTGTATTTTATCGATTGATATACTTTTGGATTTACGATTTACTTATATCCTGATAAATTGATATTAATAAGTGTCAAATTCAGAAATTTTAACAAAGTGACATTTTCATCTATACAAAAAATTGATTTTAAATTAATTTGTTCAATTTTACTTCATTTTGTTTTTAAAAAAAAAAAAAAAAAAAAAAAAAAAAAAAAAAAAAAAAAAAAAAAAAAAAAAAAAAAAACAGAATAAAAAATTCTTATGTTTTTTTTGTACCATTTCCTAATAAATCTTTCAATCATTCAATGATTAGAAAAAGAAAAAAAAATATTTTTTGACATTTTCTTCATGGAATTGAAATTATCAGAGGAGATGGAAATCATTTATCTAATAAACTTCAAAGAAAATTTATTAAGACAAAAAAAAAAACCTCTTAAAATTACAAAATTGTTGAATTTAAAAAGTTTTGTAGTTTTTCTAAGGAAAAACAGAACAATATTGGAAAAGTACAATATGAGTTTTATACTCCTAGTATTTTCAATAATGGAACGCATTGCAGTATAACAATGTCCAGTAGATTTTCTTATAAAAATTCAGAAATTTACCGTTTTATAATAAAAGAAAAATCGTGAGCTAATAAAAATTTTCTTAGAAATTGTTTTTTTTTTTAGGAAAAATTTTGTATTAAATTTTATATGTAAGAAAACTTAAGATTTGTATCTCGGATTGTTTTGCACCAATTCGAGTCAAATAAAAAATTTTAAATCGGAGATTTTCCCAAAACTTTTACTGTAGCAGTATTAAGGAATTTTTTTTTTCTAAATTTATTTGTGTATGGTTAATGATGTTAGTTACAGAATAAAAATTGACTTTTTGTCCTTTTTATTTCTTTATTTTTTCAATAGTTTTCATAAGTTAAAGACTGTTTTGTGGATAATTCTTCAAAGAATATAGTTACCTCATACAAGAAAGAAAGCACACTAATACAATAAGTTTTATTTTTAGAGTTAATTTTCAAAGAAAATTATTTTATTGGAAAATGTACGAAAAATTAAACACGAAATCTCTTGAAATTTTGAAGCATGAAATATTCTTTACGCTAATTTGTCATAATTAATGTTTCATATTGTTTTTTTTTTTTTTTTTTTTTTTTTTTTTTTTTTTTTTTTTTTTTTTTGCCAGTAAATTTATCATTTTAATGTATGAGGTCCTATTGTATTCTGTCTTATTAATATTCACTGATAATATCACAAACGATATAAAAATGTTAGAAAATGTTAATAATTTTATTATTAATGTGTGATATACATATTTTCATTTAAACACGATTTTTAAAATATTAAATTGTATGAAATGTATGTACAATGTACATACATAGTAAGTACATGAAACTTTTGATCGTATAATGTAATTGTAATTGTTAATTACATTTTGTCTACTACAAATACATGACATGTTATAATAATAAATTATAATGGAAGAGAAATCCATTCATCTATGTCAAAATAATTTCTAATTTTTATTTTTATGCTTTTTATTATTTTATTTTTTACATTTTTGGTAACATTTCGAAGAAATGTGAAACCTACATACCTACCAAAACAATGTTTAATTTTGAATTCTAAACAGTTTAACATGAAAATTGTATTTTATTCAAAAAATGTACATTGTTTTACCAAGTTGTAATTAAAAAAAAAAAAAAAGAAAAGAAAAACAAAAACAAAAAAACAAACTTGTATCTTTTCAATAACATACTAGTATTTTTTTATATACATAAAGGTATATACATATATAATACACTTATGTCATGCATTCATTAAAAATTGCTTTACGCCTTGTACACATCACATTTGATTTTCATATATATGTATATATAAAAAAAAAAACCTAATGTACCTACATGAATGTGTATATATGTACATATGCATATGTATGTGTTCTAGAGTTATACATATAACCGAACATATAAAATCCATAATAATATAACATAAATACGTAGGATCAAGTATGGATTATTTTCTTGATAAAGATTTAATTTCAGTAAAATTATAATTCTTGGAAAATTTGAACTTTTACATGTTTTTTTCATTCTTTCTTTTTTTTTTTTGTTTTTTTTTTTTTGTATAAAATGTAAGGTAGGTGATGAATGTACATATGTAATCAGTATGTATTTTTTTATATACATATATAAAAAATGACATGCAAAAAAAAATAAAAATAATAATACTCGTACATTTGATTACTCATATATTTTTGCATTAACGTTGTCATCACTGGCAGGCATTTGAACTTGAGAATGATAACGTAAAAATTTTAAAGAAATCGTTATTTAATGAGGATAAATTTTTAAATGAAGTAAATAGACATGTATGGTATCTTAACAACCTACGTATAATATGTATACATATTTTTTTTAAAATGTGGAATGTAGTAGAAGTACTACGAAAATTTAAATTTCTATTAAAAGAGAAATGCGTTTGAACAACTATGATCTACAGAACAAATATATTTTTGTTATATACATATTAGTTTCCATTCACATTTAACACCCCTTTTTTTTTTTTTTAGATATATGACTCTTAGTCTCCTTATCCCCAAAACATTTTTTTTAGTTAACATCATTTTCCTTTGAGCATATCCTTTAAAAAGAACAAAAAATGCTCAGATTTGCAAAATATTCTTATTTAACTTTTTCATATATAAGGTACAATAAATTTAGGTCTGAATAAGTTGAAAAAACAGCTATATATAATTTTTTTAAAGTCAATTGTATCTATTCGGAATCATATTATTTTAAATACAAAATGCCAGTATTAAACCCATTTAAATAAATTCTTATCATTTTTTTTTTCCTGTTTAATCATGCAATATCCATTTGAGCATTAAATCCAGGTTAAAATAATTTTTTAGAACGTCAAAAGAAAAAAAATTTACCTTTATCAAAAATTGATAAAACTTATGTCGGAATTCATTTACACATGATATCAGATTATAATCCTTTCACATTTTGATCTCAGATTATTTTTTTAATATTATCTTTTTTTTTTCATGTTTTTTACTTTCTCGTGTAAATAATTATTTTTATGTTTATTATGTTGTTAGGTTTTCTGTAAATTATTTTTGTTTTTTTTAGAAAAAAAAAAATTTTTCTCTTAAAATTTATAGTGTATCTATATACGAATGCTTTTAGAAATGTTCAAATGTACTGTTAAAAGCCAAAGATTATTATTTACCATTTTATTTGTATAACTGAACAGGTAGCCCTTGTATAACACGGTCGTTAAACTCCTAAACAAGTACTGTTACTACAGACTATTTCGGAATGATCAAAACGTAGATTTTACTGCATATTTCGATATTGCTATCTCATACAATCACAGCGTGGGTACTCTACTCTGTAGTGTCACACTGGTCAGTAGAGGCTCTATTTATACTTTTCAATATGGATGTTCGAAAAATAAATTCACCATTGGAAAATAAGCACTTTATACAAGCTTTCATTTCAAAATTACCATGTTCTTCCATGGACTTCCTGTTTCTCCAGTTACATATTATACAACAGTGAAATCATACTATATAAGGAATACCGTGTTATTATAAGGTTATCTGAGTGTGTACTATACAAATAATATGTATATTACACATGAGAGATAATGAAAATTACAATTGTATTTTTAATAAATTTTAAATTTTATCATTAAAAAAAAAAAGGGTTGAAGGATGTTTTTGTTAATTTTACTTTTTTTTTCCTTTTCTTTTTTAATGATATACTTACATATGTAGGTACACGAAGTTTTAATAAAACTCAATGTTTGTAGAACACCCAGAATTTTCACATGATTTTTTTTTTTTTTTTTTTTTTTGGTTTTTTCAGAATATTTATTTTGTGGTTGCTAATGGATATATGTATTTTTTTTCCCAAAGAAATGTTTTTTTTTTTTTTCCTGGTGGTTACATGTAGCTTTTATGTTGATAAAATATAATTATGCATGTTAATTATCATCATAATAATCATATAGTCATGATTTTAAAAACTGTTTCATTATTTTAATAAATTTAAAAAAGAAAATAACTGAAAAAATTTTTAATTTTTCAGAAAAAAGGATTATTTACAAATTATTAACTTGTATGTAGACAATTCTTAGAAACATTTATATTTTTTTTCTTTCGATGTTGTTATTTTATTATTTTATCCTTTGTTTGTTTTTTTTTTTAAACATTTTTGGTTTTATTCGTATACCGTTTGATGAATTTTTCATAGAATTTTTTTTTTTCATAATTATGGTAATTATTGCGTGTTGGTTATATATAAAATGTCATTAAATACATAAAGCATGTATTATGAATGAGTACATGAAAGGATATATTTTATTATATGTATATATTTATAAATACTTATAATCCATTTTTTTATACATACATAATATGTATATAACGCATGCACGCATTGTATCGTTTGCTTCAAAATCAATTACATACAAATGAAAATTAAATGACTCAATTTAAAATATGTACATACATATGTACCTACATATATGTTACTGATTGTGATTTGGTGTGGTGGAAGGTGTTTTTATATATTTTCAACTAAATATTAAATAAGAAAATTCATTGATGTATGTATGCGTATATGTCTCTATAGATACAATTAATATAAACAATTTCATTTGTTGCTGCTGTTATTGTTAGTTAAATTGTATCCTTTATTAATTATATGTATGTACCTACATGAATTGTGTGTTTTATAGTACATATAAACATACATACATATGTGATATCATGCAAAGTATCGAATTAATATTTAGTACCTGCCCGTAAAACAGATTTTATATGTGGCATATACAAACATATATGTACTACATATGACATGTGTTTTTGTGTTGAAGACAAAAAGATTTTTAATGATATATGATGAATGTACATTATTTATATTTAACCTTATTTTCATGATAATAACGATTTTAAATCATGATACCTATATAAAAAAAAATAATAGTATTAATGCAAGTTTTATTAGTATAAATAGCCTAGTAATATGAGCTTTGTTTTTTTTTTCTTCTTCTTTTAAAATAGCCTTTTGTAAATTTTATTGTACATATTTGGATAAGTTGTTGGTAGTATTTACATACAATTATTCATTTTATTCATTGTTTATCAAGATACATGAAAAATGTATCACAAATTTATTGATTCTTTTTATTTTTTATGATCACATCATGTAAATTGTATGATAAATATCTTTTTTAGTCGGTTATTTATTGAGTTTTATTTTTTTCTCTACATGCAATCCGTAAATTAATTTGTTTAATATTCTAAATACATACATCTTGGTTTTTTCTTTTTCAAAAGGTATTTCTTCATACAATTTCTGTACTTAAAATTTTTTTTTTTTTTCATTTTTCACGGTCTCTTTTTACACAATTTTTTTTACATGATATAAGAGAAAACCCAAGTGTAATAGTTTTTAAATTCAATAAACTTTTGCAGTATCTCGTTCCACAAACAAATGATGATCCTTTTTTTGTTAAACGAATCTTTAATGACAACCTTAAAATTTTATATATGAAATATATACATATGTAGACATCGTTTGGTAAGGATTTCCATTTATTTATATACTTAGCATGTTTTCAATGATTTATTCTTTATGAACCTTTCTAAACGGTTGTTACAGGATTTAAACTTTTATATCTTTTAAATTTTGTAATAATTCGGCACGATTATAAAGAACCAGAAAGTTGGCTATTAAAATTGAAAATAAGTGTACAAGTTTATACAGAATAATAATTTTACATGAAAAAAAAAAAAAAAAGAAAATATTTATAGATATTTGAATATTTTTAATTAAATATGGTTAATGAATTATTAATATCATTTTCGCCAAAATGATGCCACCTTATTTTTAATATTAATACGAAAATTAAGGTGGTAAAAACCCTCTTCTAAACTTTTTTCGATTTTAAATTTCCAAATAAGCTTGAACATTTGGCACCGTAATTTAATTTCCTTTTTATAAAAGTATACCACACAGACATAGTCTAATTAATTATTAGATTTTGTTTTTTGTGTTTTAGGAGAAAAACAAAACATAAGCATATTTAATTAAAAGATTATTAATTCATAAAAAAAAAACTTAACATTTTTTTTTTGAGTGGGATTTTTTTTTCTTTTTTTTTCAAAAATTATAAACAACATATTTTCTACGAGAAAAAAAATATTTAAAAAATAAAACTTTGTTTTTAACTTCCATTTGAAAAACTTTTTTTCTTTCTTAATAGAATTTTTAAATGATTTGAAAAACTTGGTTATTAAAATTTAGCGCCCTTATTATGATTTATTCAAATAATAAAGTGTTTGTTTTTATTTTGTTTTTCTACAATGTTCTCAAGTTGGAGAAAAGAAAAACATATAAATAATTTTTTTTTTTTTACTTTCAATTAAAAGATTTTCAAATAATAAATTTAAAATGATAATAATAAAAAAAACAACACAAGAATAAAACGTAAAATTTATAATTTGGAGAAGTTTAAAAGTATATTTTTTGTAAAAAAAAAAAATAAAATCTATTCAAGAATATAATTTTGTTTTTAAAAAAGTTTTATTTAATAATAAAAAACAAATAGTACCTTAGAGTATATTTTATCTTCTTAAAACAGACAATAATATTCATTACATACAACACATAGACATATCATTAATCATATCGTTAAGTAAATACAAAAAAAAAACATAATTTAAAAAAAATTATTTTTTAAGTTCTCTTCTATTTTGTTTTTTAAAAAATTATTTTAGAAGAAAAAAAAAAGAAAATTAAATGAATGAAAAAATAAAAAATAATATTTACAGTGGCAAGGAATTATTTGAAAAGTGAAATGGATTGGAAAAGACATTGGAGAGAAGGTGGTGTGTAGCCTCCATTTAAGGAGGCCGAAAAGGCCCAACGTAGCCTCTCAGCATAATGCAACGTTTGCGCACAACATTTACGAGGTCAAGAACACCTACTGGGGCTGAAATGAAAACTCAAAGTAGCCTTGAAGTACCTAAACAGGTGTGACAAAAAAAAAAAAAAAAAAAAAAAAAATTATTAATATTGAAAAAAATGTTTAATAAAAAAAAAAAAAACAAATTTATGTGTGCTTCATTAATTGTATTATTTTTTCCCCCTTATTTTATTTTATAATTTTTTTTTTTTTTCATTATTTCGATTAATTTAATGTGTAATGTCGTTTTGCATGTTCAAAGTATTTTTATTTTTAATTCGCCGTTTTGTTATAATTAATTTTACGTTTTTTTTTTTTTTTTAAATTTAATTTAATTAAATTCTAAAAGTAAGTTTTCAATAAGTTTTTTTTGTGTGAAAAGTGATACGTTTTTATTTTTATTTTTGTTGTTTTCACAAAAAAAAAAAAAAAAAGAATGGCAAAAAAAAATGCATTAATAAAAATTTTATGCTTTTTATGAAAAATTTTTAAAATTACCTTAGAATTATGTATTTCTTGAAATGATATATTTATTAAAGGTGCGTTCAGCCTCATTTGATGAGATGCAATTAGAAGCGCAGCGAACAGCACAATTAGTTAAACAAGCATCAGCTGATGAGCGCTCACCTGGGTTTCTTCAAGTGCCTCAGACTCAATCACAACGATCACGTAGTTTTGATTCAGCCGGTAGTGATGATTCTGGAGCATTCCTTGAAGTACCGAAACGTTTTCAAAAACGTCGTACTTCATCAACAAAAACACCGCCACCTTGTATTCATTGTCTTTATTTAGAAGAATATGAACGTCAATTGAGTGCTGAGCAAAAACAATCATTCGATGAGCCAGATACAAAATCATTCAGTTATAGTTCAACATCGACAAGTGAAGATGAAGGTGTTGATGATAATGAATATGATAAAATTTCAAAATTTGGTAATACATTAGCACCACCATTACAATCACCATGTAATATAACATTTACATTATCACCAACAAGTGGTGATGCTCCACCATTTCCTACTGATCTTCAAATTGGTTCACCACCAACTTCACCAGTTTTTCCACCTTCACCTGTTCTAGAATTACCAATAAGTTTTAATGAATCATCATCAGATATTGTTCCACCTTCTTCACCTCGTGCTAGAAGACGTTCAATATCACGTCAAGAGGCAATATTCGTTGAACCAACAGAAAGTTCATTGGAAAATGTTTGTGCTGAATTTGAAAAAGATAAATCATCAACAGTAAGTGATGATAAAGAAAGATATTCATTTGATGAAAAAGATAAATCTGATGATGATGAAAAAGATAAAGGAAGTGATGAGAATTTATTATTAGAATCAAATAAATCTTCAGTAGATGTAGTACGTGATATTTATTTAGCTGTACCAGATTTAAAACGTGATCGAGCTGCATCTGTTGATTCATGTTTTACAAAATTATCATCTGGAAAAACTGAAGAACTTCAGGCAAATGATTGTTTTTTAAGTGTACCAAATATAAATGCAACTAGATCACGTTCTGTAGATATTGTATTACCGACTGATGAACAAGCTCGATATAAAGCATTATCATTAACTGGAGCAACAGCAATCTATGGAGAAGGGTACGTTTTTTTTTTTTTTTAAAATAATAAAATAAAAATTAGAATCCGTTATTATTTAGTGACCTTAAAAAGATTTTTCCAATAATTGTTCCTTAGAAAAATTAATAATATTCAGTCGAAAAAAATTAGATATTTTTGGCAACGATTTACTTTTTTTTTTTTTAAATTAAATTTTTCAACAAATTGATGTAATTGAGACTTCTTTTCAATGTCAACAAAAAATGGGTTCTTGTGTTTATATTAATTGACCCTTAGTTTTTTTTTTTTATATATAGAGATACCGGTAGCTTTTTTCTGCTCCTAAAATAAGTCTTTAAAAACGGATCGAATTCAATTTAATTTGTTTTTTTTTACAGAATATTTTTAGAATGTGTTCTTTTTTTTTTTGGAATAAGTATTCTAAATAATAAGAAAAATTTGTGTCCTTTTTCAACAAAAGAAACGAAGAAAAAAGAAAATATTTTAAAATTAAATTGAAAATGCTATCCTTTTGCAAAAAAAAAATTTCACAAACAAAATAAACAATAAAAAAAAAAGTTTTATTCGTTTGGAAGTTTTAAAGGAACATTTTACAAAGGAATATTTTCAGTTTGCTTATCCTTATTTTTCTTATTAAATTGTTTTGTTGTTCTTATGTTTTTTTTTTAGATTCGATTTTCCTCGTTTGTTTTTTTCTTCTTATTTTTTGCTCTAGTCAGATCATTGAGAAAATTATAAACAGAATTTTGATAAAATTGTTTTTTTTTTTGTTTTTCTTATACTGTAAAAATATTTTCGTAATACGTAAGGTCAGGTATCGTAAAAAAATGGTATTTATTTTGCAATTTAAATTTAATATATCTATTTATTTAGTTATATTCAATTAAATAATTGTTTATGTATAAAAATGTGTAAGATTACAAAAAAACACAAAAAAGCAAAATTGTATAGTTCATGTTCTTTTTTCTGTAATCTAAGTAGGTTGATCTACAACGCAAACATATTTTATTGATTTTTTAAAAATTGAAAAAATTTAAAGAAAAAACAATATCTTTATTTACTGTTACATTTGAACTTTAAATTTAATCAGTAGCTGTTTTTTTTTTCTTCTTTCTAACATTTTAATCAACTCTTGTTGTCTGAGAATATGTGTATTGTGGTCATGCTCCACAGCTTTTCCCACGAATACCCTTAGGACTTTCATAAAAAATTCTACGAGCAAATATAACTCCATAAGGAGTTTTGTTACAAATAAATTATTACTAAAATGTTATAATTCAAATACTGAAGGTGTTTTAAAATATCTAAATTGATTAAAATCCTTAAATTAAGTCTAAAGTTACAGAACTAAAAATACGAAAATTTCGAGAGATTGTTTATAAAAATAAAAATCAAATTTTGGAACATCCTGTATAAATGATTTATTTCCTGAAAATGTTTAGTTTTTTTAATTATTATTTTATTGGGTTTCTGTATTTTATTGTTTTTGTAAATTTACCGTTTTAAACAAAATATTGAAATAAAAAATCATTTTTAAAGACTTTTTATAAAGCCTTCGAAACAACTTAAAAAAAAAATTATTGAAAAAAAAAAAAAAATCATAATTTATTGCCTATAAAATCTTCCTCTTATTTTTACCTTTTTGGTTGTCTACAAAAAATTAAATTTCACGTGGAAAATTCATTATGCGTAAAAAAGATTTTTTCGTAAATATCACGACGACCTATTATTATATAGACGTACTTTGAATTCTTTTGGCATTTCACTTTTTTTTTTTTCCTTTTCCTTCTTATTTTTTTTAATTTTTTTATGTTAAAAGTCCTTCTTACATTCTATGTGAAATTTATCACATTTTATTTTTTTCTAATAGCAACAACATCTGTTCATAAAAATATCTGATGTTTTTTTTTTCAAATGTCATTATTTTTGTAGATTCGAATATAAGTTGTAAAAGAATATAAAAAAAAAATTGAAAAGAAAATTTTTAAAATAACGATAAAAATTCATTCATGGAGAAAACGCGTTTCAAAGGAAGAAAAAAAAAATGTTCACAACTAACGTGTGATACTGTGTGATACTTTTTTTCTTTTTGAATAGCATTTTCATATTTTGATCTTTAAACTGTATGTAATGTATTAAAGTATCTATTATAAGATCTATTAACACATTCATAGAGGAATTTTTCAAAACCTTTTTAACGCTTAATTACCCACAATGAAATCAACTGAAAATAATTTTATAATTATTTTCTCGGAAATATTTATTAATTTTGCAAAATGTTTACGCACGAGGTGAAAAATTTTAAATTAAAAATTAAATAATATTTGTATGTATTTTCTAACGACAAACGTATTCGAATATTTTCAGTCTAGAAACGGTGTTTAATAGAAATGAAATTTTTTTTTTTTTTTGTTGGTTCAAATGAGCTGCTCAGCCCTTAAACTGTCTAACCTGAAAATTCTTGAATTGTTCCTTGAAGACTTCCTTTTTTAAACCATTAAAAAATATGACTTTCTGGCGTAGAAAAAACGAAGTAATTAGTAAATCTTTTAATAAATAAAAGAAGAATATAATTTTTTTGATTAAAATTTACAAGAATCAGAAAACTTCAAAAAAATGATTTTAATCAAATTGGATTCTGAGCCACTCAGTATATGTATATAAACTTTTTTTTTGGATCAATGTTTTACCCATAAAGGATTAAGATCTAATTTAACTGAAGAGGATTAAAATTAATTGAATAAACTATAAAAAAATTTTCAAATAAGGTTTAAAGGTCATGTGAAATCTGAGACTCAATGACTCAAAACCGCATAAACTTCAGATTGTGTAAAAATTATTGATTCTACAATTTTTGGACTAAAAGTGATAGAAGATTATTTCGATTGAAAATAAAAACCAAGCAATTAATTATTTTCGTGTTTGAAAATTTATTTTTTCTACTTGAAACAAATTATTTCGTCAGTATTAGATTTACATAAAATTTAATGCCAAAAATATCAAACTTTTTCTAATTCAACTAATTTTGCCCATACTGAAAAAGAACATACTTTTTTATTTTAGAATATTACAAATTATATTTGTAATTAAGTTTATTTATTTAAAAGAAAAACTTTATTTCTAAGTATTTTTCTTTATATAAAATTTACCCAATCAACCCACCAATAATAATTTTTATTTTATGAATTTCTCTAGAGATACATATGTACATATGTATACTCAAAAAAATGTTTGTAATAATAAATTTTATTCATTAAATGAAAATTTGTTATGTTTAAAAGTAATTACTTACTTAAAATAACAACCAATTATTTTATGTTAAAGTATTTTTAAAACGTGGGTTATTTCATTAAGATAATCAACATTAAAAGGTTTAAAAAATTATTATCATAATTTTTTTGCACATTAAAAAATCATCAGAAAAAAAAAAACATAAAAACAATTTTTTTTTTTCTTTAAATTATTTTCTTTAAAACTTCTATTTTTTATGTTCTTTTATTTCAGAAAAAAATTTTAATCTAAACATAAAAACCAGCAAAAAATGAAAAGCTTTTTTGATTATATTGAAATAAAAAAAAATAAAAAATGCATCTTACAACAAAATAATTAAACGTCATACTTAATATTAAAATTTATTTGAAAGAAAAAAATCTCACAGGCGAACAACGGGACTTTATTATTTATGAAAGTGCAAAAATGAAAAAAAAAATATGAAAAGAAAGAAAAATGTTAGTGTTTAAAGTTTACAATTTGTATTTTTTAAACATATACAGTAAAGAAATTCAAACCTTAAGTAGTATACACATGGTAGGTTTAAAGTGGTCTTCTTCTGAATAACAATTTAGCGTAGTTTATACTAATGACTACTTACATAATATTTGATAAAAAAAAAAAAAAATTCTTGTAATTTGTTAACATAAGAATTATTGAAAAACCCTGTTCTTTCGAAAATTTCGCCCAATTTTATTTTAGTTACTGCAAGTGACAATTCACCAATGAAACGAGAAATTCTTTGAGAATTTTTTACAAATTATAAAAGTCTATATCGAAGTAATATGAAAATGAGCTTTATTTTTGTTAATTGACTCATTTTGATTTAAAATGACAGCTAAGGATTTTTTTCCTCCTTATAAATATTGTACTTAAAACAATTCCGTGGCTCTGATACAAAAATCCGATCATTGAAAATCATTGAAACTAATAAAGAAGGAATACAATTAGAAAAGGACAATTGAATTTTGTCGAAAAAATGTATCCTTCCAGGAAAACTATGCGTAAAATGTATGGTTAGTTTTTTGTAAGGCAGACATTTTAAAATTATTAATGGTAACGAAAAATTACTAAAATTTTGAATGTTACTTGCAAACGATAATGTGTATTCCACTTTATGAAATCTTATGTTGAATAGAAATTATTCATAACTGTAAAATAAAATTTTCAAGTGTGTATATGTATTATATGTATTATGAAAATATGAAAAATCACATTCATGTTTTTATTGTTTTCGATTACAATGAAGGATTATGTACAAATTATATATACAAAATCATAAATAAATGTAGCTGATGATTTTTTGTTGTTGTTAACATTGTTTTTAAAATTTTTTTTTTTTAAATTAATATAATTCATAGCATTTATATCATTTAATTATTTTATTGTAAAACACAAAACACTTGGAAAATTTTCTATTTAAAAAAAAAAACGGGTAAATTGTTCGTAATGCTATGTTTTGTGTAAAGTTTTAACGTCCGACAATAATTTTTTTTTATGTAGCTATGTATACTTTTTGTATTTATTTTTGTTGCATTTGAAAATTAATTTAAAATTTCAACGATTTAAATTAATTGATTTCACAAAAGCTTTGTAATTTTTAAAAAACAAATTAAATTTGTTTTTTTCTTTCGAAATTTTCAATTTTGTTGTAATCGGGGAATTAAAAAAAAAAAAAAATCCGGTAAATTTTTTTCTAATCATATTAATATTTTTAATCACCTTATATAAAGCAGAAATGTATAAAAAATCTAATGAATGTATGAGTGGGTTGAAAGCCTAATCCTTTTCTTTTTTTTTAATGAGGGATGAAAAAAGGATTTTAATAAAGCCGTACACAAACATGCCTATATATATATCCTTTTTTTTTTTTCTTTTCATTTTTATTCAATAAAATATTTAACAAAAACATTTCAAATATATATATGTATGTATATATTTTTTTTTTCAAATTTAATGCATTTCGACGCTATCACAAGATTAAAAGTTTTTTGTATTTTATTTTTTTTTTTCATATTTTCCAATTTAATGTTGTTAAAATTATCATGAGATATTTTTCATAAAATAAGAAAACATAAAAATTACCTTTTTAATTTTTGTTCTTGTTGTTGTTTTTATTCCTTTTTGACCTTTTTAAATATGTATATCAGATTTTTACACACCATGTTAAATAACTTATGATTGAATTTAATTTCTATATTCATTATTCTGTTTTGAATTTTATATGAATTCCTTTTTATTTTTTTGGTTTTTATTTTTTGTTTGTGTTTTTGTAACAAAAAGTCGAGTGAATTAAGATATAAATTTTAAAAAGTTTGGTATCCTCTTGAACAGTGGAATTGAAATAATTTTTTTTTTTTTTTTTAACATTGAAGAGATATTAGAATGGATGTTATTTTGTGATTTCAGTTACTAAAGTTAGGTTATAGTAATAAAAAAAGAGTGCAGTTTTGTTGTATGCTTTTCCTTTTTTTTTTTTTATTTCGGTTAATTTTATCCAAAATGTTTATAAAAAAATTATTATGATTTTTATTTTTATAAATTTTTTAATCTCATAACTTTTGTATTACATCCGTTTTAAGGATAAAGTATGAAAAAAATTTTTTTTTTTGGTTAGAATTTAAGAAGAAAAAAAAAAATTTTTATAATAAATATTTGGTGCGTGAAAATTTTCATGGTATGATTTATTTTAAGCTACAGACTGAAAATTTCAGTAATGTAAGCAAAAAAAAAAAAACAAAAAACAACACTTCATGGAATTTTATTTTTTAATAAAATTTTTTTTCTTTATAAAAAATTTATGTTACGAAAGAGGAAAAAAAATATTGTGAATTGATTTGAGAGTTATGAATAACAGGCGATTTTTAAGTAAACAAGAAAATGTTAGACATAACCCTTGATGAATAATAAAAGACTTATGATATATTAAAAATAAACTCCTCAGGGTCTAGTACAAATTTTTTTTTAAACGATTTGTTTGAAAGGGTGTTTGTTTTTGTTTGGCTAAAAAGACAGTGTGCTTTATTTTTCGTGAAGCTTTTAAAATGTTAAAAGTTACTTCTTTCTCGTTAAATATTTAAGTGCACTTTCTACCTTCAACATTTTACTAATTAAGATATCACTAGTTGAAAAATTTCCATTAAATTAATGTTGACGATTAAGGATTATGAAATAAATCCCGAAATAATCAAATTATCAAGTTTTTTTTTATATAAAGTTATTTTCGCAATGGATCTGTAATTGAAAAATTTATTAGGCCAGGGTCCTAGGGGAAAAAATGGAAGAGCTTGTTTAGAAATTCAGTGAGAAAGGAGTGAAAATTGTGTTAAAATTAATGTCCTTACTCTAAAGTAAAGTCAAGAAAATGAAAGGAGAAAATCTGTAATCAGCTCTTGTGTACATCCTTAATTAATGACAAATATTTGTCGTTAAAACAGGTTACTTTAGTAGGTTTAAAGGTGCATGAAATATACATAATATGTATCATATGATGATGCTAAAAAACAATTTAAGAAATTGACTGGAAAAATTATTGTTATTTTAAATTTTGGAAAAACAATAGATTGCAATTTATTAAAAAAATAATTAATTAATTTTTTCAATATTTAATTAAATTTTTGAAACAGTCAAAAGTTTTTATCATTTTATTTTTTAATTAGAAAATAGAAAATGATATCATTTTAACGATATTTTTCAAAAAACATATGATCATTCAAAATGAATTAATGATATGTGTGTTTTTGATGTATGAATTTTTATACATACATACATATATATTGAAGCATGAATACACATACATATGTAAATATATTTCCATTGAAAAACATCCAAAAAAAAAGTTATACCTACATACATGTAAATACTTTGTATCTAAAATTTTTATCATTTTTATTTCGCTCTCTGTATCATGATTACAATAATATACATATATTACATTTTTTTTTTTGTATCTTTTCTCTGTTGACATTTTAAAAATAATACACACATTTCATTTATTTTAAAATTTTTGCAAAAAAAAAAAAAAAGAAGAAAAAAAATCAACATAAAAAATTTTGTAGATACAATCAAAATCTACAATATACACTTCTTCTCTAGTTAAAGTCAGTAAAAATATCTAAATTATACAATGTATTGTCATTTTATTTTATAATAAATGAACAAAAAAAAATATATATATATAAATAAGAAAGAAGAAAAAAAAAAAACTAAAAATATATACAAAAAACAGATGATTTTTAATTCATTTCAGTTGATTTAGTCAATTGAATGAGTGAATACGTTGAAAACTAAATTTTTTTTTTTCTCGATTTATTTTTCTTATTATAATTTTCATTTTAATTTAAAATATCTTCTATACCTTATATTATCAGTTGTATGTTGTATCTAATGTATACAACAAAAATATTTAAATTATATTTATCGGGTATTTTTATTTTTCGGAAAATAAGATTTAAATATGAAAAGTATCTGAAATGAAATAAACTATTTTAAATTTAGATTATTTGTTGCAAAAAAAAATATATATGTATATATATAATAAACGTACGACATAATTATAAATAATTAATTGTACCTATCTGTTATGACGTGAATAATTGCTGAAAATTGTCATTTATGAGAAGAAAAAAAAATAGTTATAGAATTAAAATAATTTTTTTGTTTTGATTTTTGTTTCAAATATTCTCATGTTCTTATTATTCTGTTCCTGTACGTATAGGTAGATTTATGTTGTTGTTTTATTGTTGCCTGCACGCACTATATTTGCTTAAAGTGATGTTTTTTTTTTTTTTTTATTTGAAATGTATTTTTTTTTTTTTGTGAATTTTTTATTTCTATTTTCGTGTGATAAATTTGTGTGGGTGGTAATATTTTTTTTTTCCTTCTATTTTTCACTATAAAATTTATTTTTTTGTGATTTTGAAATTAATTTCACGGTCAAAATTTTAAAAAAATTAAAAACTGTTTGTGAATAAAAAAGAAAATTGTAAAAATTTGATTTTTTTTTTTTCTTCTTGAACAAATCTTAAGAAAAAGAATGCCTTTGTGAAAATAAGATAATTGTTTTAAATTAGTTTTTTTTTTTGTTTTTTTTTCAAATTTAGTGGGGGAAAAAAAAGTAAAGATACATATATCTTTTTTAAAAATACAAATTAATAAAGTTTCATATTTTCTCAATAAAAAAAAATTGTATCTTTATACGATAAAACTACTTGAGTATCTTATAACATGAAAAAAAAAAATTTTTTTTTTAAAAATATTTCTTGTCAATAAAGACAAATTTATTTTAAAAATATTGTGAACAGAAAAATAAACACGTAATAAACAGTATAACAAACATTTTCAACTCAACTCTAATATAGTAACAACAGAAAATTTATTATAAATTTAATATTGTGCACATGAATATTATGATAAAGTATCTTACTTACTATAACGTATAGTAATAATCTGTGTATTAAATTTTATTTTTTCTATAAAAATTTTACCTCTAAAGAGTATATGAACGACTTTTACAAACATAAGATTTACATGTCTTACAAGATGAAAATGACATCTTATAGACAAGAAAGAAAAAAAAAAAAATATGAAAAATACACACCATTAAAAAATCATACGAAATTATATGAGAAAGAACGAGTGAAATAAATAATAAATATACATATTTTTATTTAATGTACTCGTGTTTGTATATAAACTAAAAATTTTATCTACCATATATGAGAAGTTGGCTGAATTTTTATTTTTTTTTTATTTTCTTATATTGTCAGAAGAGAAAAATGGATACAACACATTAAATAAAAAACTGATCTAGAAATAGAAAATGTCAACCTTAGATTTACAGGGTGAATTATAAAAAATAAATAATAGTTTTGAAAGTTTTAAGATTTTATTATTGGTTTCGTTAAAGCTTAAATTTTATTAGTAATATTTTTGATTAGAAATCATTTTTACATTGATTTAGAACAGTTTATGTATATGGAACATCAAATAAATTCTTTTATTTAAAATTTCTAAATAAGTAGACATGAAAATATTTAATTTTCATCTTTTTTTTTTTCGAGATCAAAATCAACATTTACTTCATTTTTTCAATCCATCGTTGTAATGATAAAAAATCACTCAAATTAGTCCTACGAAAGCTTTCTGAATACTATAACTTCTTTTATAGAAATTGTTTTAGAATAAGAAACAAGGTGCTTTCTAAATAAACAACATTTATTGTTAAATTGTAACAAGCCTTCAAAATCTCATTTAGGTTGTTAGCTTAGTCTTCAGAATTTTTATTTGAAAACGGCCATGAAAATTATTCTCGAGTCTAGAAGTTACTTCACAATTATGATACCTTAATAGTAGAAGAACCTTTAAATTAAAAAATATATTAATTCGATTTAAAAATTCAAAATGTTTTTTTTTTTTTTTTTTTTTTTAAAAGTCATCCTATATTTTACACTACACTGAAGAAGTCACATGCATATAAACATTTAGTACATATACAATTAGAGTAAAAAAAAAAATATAAAAATAAGAGTGAATATGAAATTATTCAAATTTAAAAGAAAAAATGAAAATAATAATCAAAAAAAAAAAAAAAACAAAGATTCTGTGTAGAAAATAAAATAAAAAACAAAAGAAAAAATCCTGAATAAGAAAATAAAAAAAAATATAAAATTCACAAAAAAATAAAAATTGAAGTATTAAAGTATAAAGAAAAAGATTTTTTTTTTTCTTCGTTACCTCTTTTTAAATTTGTTCTCTTTGAAAAATACATAATTCGTATGTACAAAAAAAAATTTTTTTTTTTAAAGATAAACATGCACGTGGAAAGTATTCACGTAAAGAACGCGATTAATGTGTACTTGAATAAAAAGTCATACAAGCAAAAATTAAAAAAAAAAAAATAAACATAAAAAATATTATTTTAAAATTAATGAAATGCCAAAACTCAAGAGAAAATAATCAAATAAAAAAAAAAAATTGATTTGAATAAATGAATTTAAAAAAAAAAAAAAAATTATGAAATAAAGTGTGTGTTTCATGCAACAAAAAAGTAACAAAATTGTTAAGAAAAAGTTTTAGTAAAAAAAAAACAAAAAAAAAAAATACTTTACATCACATATGAAAATTAAGAAGTATGAAGATACTGTCAACAATATTTTTCATGTAAATTGTTTTTTTTTTTTCTTCTCTTATTTGTTTCATGTGTTTTTTTTTTTTTTTTTTACATATTTGTAAATATTATTTAATATTCAATTTTTTTTTTCGGTTTATTTTAAAAATATTTTTAATTATAAATTTGTGAAAATTTAAAAAAAAAAAAAAAAAAAAAAGTAATTAAAAGGAAACGAAAATTTCATTTGTGTGTTCATTTTAATAATTTCAGTATTCTAATGTTTTTTATTATGTGTTTTTTATATTTTTAATAAATAACCATAAAAATTAATTTAATTAAATTTAAATAAAAAAAAAAAATTAAATTATACTTTGAATTTCATTGAAATTTCAAAAATCAAAAATTTGAAATTTTAATTTAAAATTTTTGTTTTTCTGTTGTGTTATTTCTTGATTGAAATAAAATTGACATCATTTTACTTTTTTTTTCATATACATATAAATTTATTATTATCATTGTTGTTGTTGTTATTGTAATTATTATTATTATTATTATTGTTGAAAAATTAGATGAAAATAATTTTTGATATTATGATGATGTTTATTGTTATTGTAAAAATAATAATAATAATTGTTATTGATGTAATGATATCATTAAAATTATGGATTTTATTATTATTTAATTCATCATTATTTATTGTATTATCTCGATGTGGTCACGGTTTCTTGAGAACGACAACATAAGGTAGGAAATTACGTATATAATACGAGTATAATGTATGTTGATTTTTTTTTTCAAGTATACAGATGTGCACATGTGTATAATATACTTTTTTTTAATTTCTATGTATATTGTGTGAAAATTTTCTCATTTGATGTTATGTAATAACATATATATACATAATAAACATAATAGTATATGTATGTAATATATATTGTCAGAATTATAGATACAGTTTGCTATACTAAAAGCATCTAAAAGCTTAGTCTGGAATGAAAACATACTTACTATATTTATTTTATTTTTTTTTTTTTCAAATTTGATACATAATCTCATTGTTCATTCATTCAAATAAGATTCTTTTTGAAAATGTTTGTCATTTAATCTCTTTTGTTTGTGTGAAATAAGTGCAAAATAATAAAACTTGAAATGTATTCATCAGAAATGTACTTAAACTTATTTTATTTGAATAAAAAAATACATTAGAACCATTCTTTTAAAGATAAAATTACATAAATACTATTTCCGTTCCAAATAATTGTCACATTTTGTATAATATATCTATGTATGTTGTTTTTCAATTTCCGCTACAATGCAATATTGTAAAAGTGATAAATTGTAGAAAGATGCTGTACTCACTGTATCAGAAGAATTTTTATTATTTAAAATTTATGGAAACAACCAAATTTTTTAAAAGTTTATCTAGTATTTTAATTTTAACTTTAAAAAAAATTTTTAAGATACTTTCCTAAATCAAGGATCGATTGGAAGAAATTTATTTTATATGTCGTAAATATGCAAAAACTGAACATTATACAATATATAATCTCTTCAAATAGAGAAAAGCGTTTAAATGTACTTTTTGCTCCGTAAAATCTATTCTTACTAAAAA
Source organism: Bombylius discolor (assembly GCA_939192795.1). Lineage (NCBI taxonomy): Eukaryota > Metazoa > Arthropoda > Insecta > Diptera > Bombyliidae > Bombylius > Bombylius discolor. The sequence goes on from OW584240.1 coordinate 39,731,645, forward strand.
TAACGTAAATATGAACAAAAGAAAATTTAGATATAAAAATTTAATATTCATTAAATGAAAAACTCTTTTTACATAATTTTGTAATTTTTTTTACAAATATGACAACCATTCTTAGACAACATTTACATATCAAAAATGACTTCTAATTTGGGACCAAATATGTATTTTTATTATTGTCAAAGTTTTTAAATTTTTTTTTTTTTCGAATTTTCATATGATTCTAAATGATTCTGTTGTCAAGAGCTAATGAAAAAATTACCGTTGAATTTTTGTCTTTTAAATTTCTTCAAATGTTTTTTTTTTTTCTTACAAAAAATAAAAGACTTATCAAATATATGTACATATGTTTTGATGTAGGTTCTTTTTGATGTTTTGCCTACTCTCAACAGAAACATAAATTATATTTACAAGAGTGAATGTGTTAAGAAATGCCGAAAAGTTTCGAACTTATTAAAAATTTAAAGTATTACGAATTTTCTTTAAAAAAAATGTTTATATGTAAAAAAAATAAAAAATAAACATACGCTTTCAGAATTTAGAAAAAAAACCCCTTATCCGGTCCATTGCACTCTACACCGTTAGATTGACAATATTTGACGTATGTTATAAAATATATTGTGACATATCAAAAAATCTTTTTTTTTTAGATATGTACAACCATTTTTTTTTTTGTTTCACAATGGAAGCTTGAACTGAAATAAGGGAAGTTTTCTGTGTCAATTTATTTTACGTTTATTGAAACTTTCTCTTTTCCTTTAAAAAAGTATGTCCTGTGGAAATAAAAAATTAAAATTTGATCAGAAAATTCTTTGACGGGTTTCTACAAAATATAGGCTTTTGAATAAAGTTGTACATCAAACAGACAGGAAAATCGAATAATAAGAGAAGCTTTAAAAATTTAGTTTTTTCTATTCCCCTGGAAGTCTTCAGTTTATCCGCGCAAATACCGAAAAAGTTCCCGAAAAAATATACTTTTTTTTTTCAAATAGATATTTTTTTTTTGCTAATAAAAAGTAGTTGAATACATCTTTTGTTATTTTTTATGAACTTTAAAATTTAGTTTAACTTATTTGTTTTCTAAAAAATAATTTTATGAATATATAAAACTTATAATAAATGTTTACTATAAATTTATTAAATTTTTTATCTGACAAATGCACAATACTTTAAAAAAATAGTACAAAATTATGCCAAAAAAACAGTTGAATAAAATTAAATACAAAATTTTCTTTGCATAAATTTTTCATTATTTTTATTTCTTATCTACAGAAAATTAAATTCGATTTTTTATACATATACAAATTGTTCTTGTATATTGTACATTTTTCTTACTCAACACATTTATAAAATTTTCCATAAAAAATGAATATAAATATTTTTCTTTTGAATAAAATTAAAAGCTAATAACTAAGAAAACTACATAACTGTAAAATTGAAAGATAAATTTATTGTTTTACTTTCTAAAAAAAAAAGTTAAATTTTTTATGAAAATATTAAAACTAAAAAATAAGATATAAGAATTCAATGTCAATAGAAAAAAAAACATTTCATAATTTTTATTTTTCAATATGACACACATAAAACCTTTAACAAATCTTTCAATTCGATTAAATAATATTTTATGAGTTTATTATAGTATTTAGCATATACATATCTATTCAACCATTTACAATTAAAATGACCACAATAAATAGGTTTTTGTGAAATCTGTTTTAACAAAATTTTTAACCATTACTTCTGGAAATATATACCATCACAATTATTTGATCATTTTTCAAACAATTAAAATGCCAAAATGTAAAAGAATATTGTTGAATTTTGTCTTATTTTTCGTAATATTCTATCATTCTGACATGAACAGATCTGATGATGTGACTTATAAACAAACATACTAACACACAAATAAACATAAATTTTTTGATATGTTTTCATGTAATCAAAATTAGATTTTTGTTTTTTTTTTTCTTTTTGTCATGACAAAATCACAAAAAAAAAAAAAAAAATTTCCCATGAATTTGACGTTTAAATTTTTAATTTTTCTTCTATTGTCGAAGTTTTTACTTTTATTTTCTAATTTTTCTATTTTATTTTGTTTTTTTGTTTTTTTGTTTTTTTGTGTTGAAAAAAAAAATCATGGATAATTTTTTTTTTTTTTCACAGAAATGTCGTAAAAGTTTTTGTATGATTTTTTTTTATCTCTTTTTTGTCAAATGGTGTCATATGTTCCTGTCACACATTCATATAATACACATCCTGGAACTTTCTATTGTATTGAGTTTTTTTTTTTTCCCGTTCTATTTTGTTAATTTTTATTCACTTATACGAGTATTTTTTTTTTTTTGGTTTTGTTTTTATTCAAATAAACTTTTTAAATGTAATACATTAGTAAACAATTTTTTATAAAACAAAACAACAAAAAAAAATATAAAAAAAATTGTAGTTTTCATGAAATTTAAAAATTTTTTTTGTGTTTAGGTATAAAATTTCAATTTAAATATCAGGATTTTTTGTTGTTGTTGTTGTTGTGTTTTTGATAGCTATAATTTATTTTATTCATAGAAATTTGTAAATATAAGTGAAAATTATTTTTCAGAAAATTCAATTTATTTTTTTTTTAGCTACATTGTTTTAGCATTGTATTGATTTAATAGAAAATTTTAATTTATTTCAAAGAATAAAATAATTAAAGATGTATTGTATGTCCATAAAGTAAAATATAAAAAATGATTACACTCCACCGGGTGACTCATATCTATATATATGATAAATTTTTTTTAAATTACAACGTCAGCGTTCAATGTGTTAATTTCAATATTTAGGATCATGTTTTCCATTTTTTTAAATTTCTTAGAATATTTTTTTATTTTAATAGAGAAGAAATTTGACCAACAGGCAGGACCCAACTTAGAAGATAGAGAAAAAAACTTCCACAAATGTGTATATACATATATTTACTATCTTTTTTTCTCAAGAAAGTATGTTCCCATGGGAATTACAATTCAGTATGTTCTTCCTGTTTAGATAAAATCCGTTTACTACGTTAAAGAATAAAAAAAAAAAATAACGAAATTGACTTTTATCTCATGATTTCTTTTACAGATCCATGGATGTCAAAATAATCCACCTACAATTTATTATATAAATCGTGACATATTCGTTTTCTTTATTTATTAAATCGATGCAGTATAATATTTAGTTTTACAGAAAATTAAAAAAAGTTAACATCTGTGAATTTTTTTGTAATTAAATACACTTTTTTTATTTTAAATAAATAAATTATTGATTTTCTCATTAAAAATTAAAAACTTTTTATTTAGAAAAATTCAAAATTTTTAAACATTTATGAAAAAAACTTTGTAATAATTTAAAAAAAAAAAAAGATACAGCTTAAATTATTATCCAGAATGCGTTAAGTATTTCATACTACGTCATTAACGAATTTTAAAACGCTAAAAATAATAAGTAAAATAAAAAATAAATTTAATACGCTAACGTTTTATTAAATCCTTGCCTTCATCTACTATAAACGTTTATGTATGTATCTGAAGAAAAATTTTCTATTTTTATATAAAATTTACCATTCTTATATATTTTAATTCTTTTACATAGCAACATGTCATTAGATAACTGTGTGTAAAGTGGCTTTTTTTTCGCAAATTTTTTCGTTTAAGTAAAGAAAAAGTGAATTTTTTTTTTTTTTTGAACAATTTTATTTATTTTCTGAAAACCTTAAATTAATTGGAATTTTTTTTTTCCTTTGTCGATCTTGTCTATATAATGTTTATTAAATTGCACATGTTTAAAAATAATAAAGCTTGTATAAAATTTTCGAACGTCTTCTTTTTTTAAAATTTTTTTTTTAAACAGAACTTCATAATATTTTTTTCTACAACAATCACACCAACCATGACATTTCATCTTTTAATTTGAAGTAGATATGTCTTCACATTTGTGCTGGTAATTCAAGTGAATTTTATAGATAAATTCAATTTCAGATTTAAATAGCTATTTCCAGACTTTATAATCCGATTTATTTGAAATTTGAGACAGTATTCACTTAACATGAAAAATAAAAAAATAAAAAGAAAACAAACAACTGTAAAAAGAAAAGTCGAAAGGAAAACTACGTCGTTTTATTTTTATGTACATTTGTAGACGATTTTCTTTAAAAATATTATGTTCTTGTTGGAATAGGGTATTGACAAAATGTTCTTCAAAAGGTCTACTATAATGTACAAAGCTTTTTGATGTGTTACACCAATTCAAGTGACAAAAAAAAAAAATGAAAAACCTCTAAACAAAATTGTAAACAATATTTTTTCTGTGAAATCTATAAATGAAGAAATTACGGAATTGTAGGAGGAGCCACCATAATACAATACTTTGTCTAACCTTTTTTAAAAGCCATTTATATATTTTGTTTTTCTTTATAACTTTCTTATCCTTTTAAAATTTTACAAAGTGTCTATAATATAATTGAAAACTGACTGTCATTGACATTTTCGTCAAATGACCAGGAGTGTTATACATACATAAAAAAAATATAAATATTCATTCTTAGCTTTAATTTAATTTTTAATATAAAATTTTTTTCCATATAAATTTTTTCAATTTACAACAACAAATGTAAAACAAAAATAAAAAAAGTTCATATCAACCCATGTTACATATACAATTTAACATTTATTTATTCATATCGTCTGACATATGACTTGTAAGAAGGATTAAATATTGAATATTAAATATACAAAACATATATTATGTGAGATCCTTTATAGTAATATAGTATTAACTATTTTACTTTAAAACATTAGATTAAATTAGATGACATAAAAGACAAGAAAAGATTACAAAACTAACACAGAAACATTGAAATCGCATTTAAATTTATAAAGTTCATATACATACTTAAAAAGAATAGAAATTGTGATAAAAAATGAAAAAAAAAAAAATGTGTAAAATCTACAAATGGAAATAGAAAGGATATTAAATTGATCGCTTTTTACACGACAATTTTTATGTCATCAACAATCAGTAATTATCGAGAAAAAAAAAAAAAGAAAAAACATGAATAAATAGCAAAAATAAAATTACAGAGTATAGGTACTGCTAATGGTTTTGGCATAATAAATTGCCTTTGGTCTCTTTATAATGAAAAAGTTTGCAAAACAAAAAAAAATTGAGGGTATACCAATTTGTTGTAAATGCAGAAAAACTCTTTTCGTAATGGAAATGGATACATGAATGAATATCTAAGTTGGCATTTGTCAGTATTTTCTCATGCTCATCGAAATGGAAACAAATTTACAATATTTGATGTGGCAGCAAAAGATTTTGTAGATTAAAACAGGGTGATTTTGTGGGATTATTGTGTATATTGTAAAATGAAAGAAAAAAATTAATTATATGAGAATTTTTCTATGGGACTTTGAAAAAAATAACATTGAGAAATTATAATTCAAATTTAGAAGAGAAAAATAAATATTGGGCAAGTTCAAAAACCATATTTATGCAGTATTTGGACATTGAATTTTCAATGCATTTAGAGAGACGTGAATGAATTGATCTTTTTTGTTTTTTTTTTTTTTTGAGAGTATCCGTTGAGTTTTCGGTTTTACTCGATATGATTTCGAAATTACAAACTTCAGATTGTGAATTCTTAGAATCTGACACTTTTCTAGTGAAATTCTTGAACTTATCCAATATCTTTGATCATACATTATTCGAAAATTCGAAAGGCCACCCTGTCCTATATTATTGAAAATCCTTTACACAGAGACCATTTAAAAATCACCAACAAATTTATTTTCAGTTATAATAATCACTATTATATTATTTTGCAGTATCTAATATGTTTTTTTAGACCATTTTGCCCACAATTATAATCTATCAAATTTATTAAGTTAATTAATTTAACGCAATTTTTTCCTGTTATACAGGAAATGATAAAAGTTTTTCAATAGCTGGTATATTTCTACCTTAATTTGTTTTTTTTTTTTTTAATTTCATAAAAATTTGTTTGCTATATTTTAATAAAAGAAAAAAATTTATTACCCATAACAAAAATTTTTTTTTTTTTGTCCTTTTTTCTTGTATAATTTTTTTTTTATACAGGTGAAAAAATTTGAAGTTCATAATAAACTCATAAGTTGTTAATTTATTTGATGTCCTTTTCCAGTTTCACCCTCACATAATTTGCTCTTTTCTTGTAAAATAAATTATGTTTTTGTGACATCAAAAATATTTTTTGTGTTCTTTTTTTTTTTTTTCGTCACGAAATATTATCATTTTTATATTATTTATTATTTCCATTAGCCAAAATAATGGTATTTTTTTCGTGTATTTTGTACATTTACATGTGTGTTTTTCATTCTTTTTTTGTTTGTTTTTTACTTTCGGCCCGATGATATTTTGTCTTTTTTTATGAAAAATTAGAGTTACAGGATTAATGTGAATAAATTATTTTACCTTTACGTATATGTGAAAACTCTTAGTAAAAATTTTTGACAGGTGTGTCCAGTTCAACATAAAAATACAAATAATATACACAGCCAGCACACACTGTATTAAAAGGTGAGAAATTTATTTTCAAGATACAAAATCCAGAAAAAATAAAATAAAAATAATTTGTGTTGTCAATATGAAAAAAAAAAATTATTCCTGGATAAACAAAATAAAAGGAAAAATGTGAAGCAAATAAAAAGAAAGACGAAAAATCAAAACAAAAAAAAAAGGACTAATAAAAAACAACAAAAAAAAAAAAAATTATACGAAACTCGGAAAATTTTTCAATGGACAAAAAGTATATGAAATAGCCAGTTTTTTTTTTTTCCTCTGCAAATTTATTATCAAAACATAGATTTATTATTAACTGAATGGAATATATTATAAACATACATATTATGTACATATATGTATCGTTTATATAACACTTGTATGTCCTTTGAACCTTTATAAGCTCTAACAGGATTTAGTAAAATAAAATGTAATTCTATTGGCATTATTGGGATTGTTGATGGTGATTGGTAATAATGATGATTTGCCTCCAGTGGAACTGTTTTATTTATTTTTTTTTTATTTTCGTGTGTATAGTTGTTACTGTTTATTTGTGTGTTGCTCTCTTTTATAATGTTTACAGAAAATTGTTTATTGTTATTATTGTTGTTGTCAAAAGAAAAATAAATCAAAAGAAAAATAAAATAAAATCCTGTAAATCCTTACTCCATCGAAAGAGATGATGATTAATTGATGTTATGAACTTTATGAAGAAGAATAAAAATAAAAATCAAACAAAATATGTGAACACACAAAGAAAGCTATATGAAATATTATGTATTTTATTTAATGTAACTTTTTATTAGTATACATTTTGTAACACATTAAAAAAGGGATTTTGAAGTATTTAAGAATCCTTTTGTATCATTTTTTTTTTTTATTGAATATTCATTACATATATATAATGTGTAATAAAATGAAAAGTAAATGTGACAATAACAACAACAGCAGGAAAATTATGAAAAAAATAGATATTGTTGTATATACATACGTACGTGATAAATTTTTTTTTTTTTATAGAGACATGGTGTGTTGCTGACATAAAATATCTACACATGTTCTACTTACTTTTAACACATTATATTCAAATGTTAAGACACTTTTTTTCTTTTTTTTTTTTTAAATTTAATAAAGCATGCATATCATTAAATGTTCATGTTTCATCTTTTTATGTATGTTAAACAAATATGTATGTATATAATGTACATACTCGTGTAATATATAATATATGATGTGTATCTTCCTTTTCAAAAGATGTAAAATAAGAAAATTATGCGTATACATAAAAATATAATGATAAAGTGTAAGAAAAACTTTACAACACGTGAAAAGTTTGAAAAAAAAAACAGGATATTTATTCTCTTTTGTGTGAAAATATATATATTTTTTTTTTAATAAGTCCTTTACAAAGAAATTAATTTTAATTTAATGAAAAATGTCATATAAGAATTTTTATAAGTGAAAAAAAAAAATTATTGCATATTATGATTTTTATGTTTTATATGTGTGTGTGTGTGTTTTTAATTAATATGCTTAAAACAAAAACAAAAAACAAACATTATACCAATTGCATGTTACACGCTCCTGTTTCTTATTAATTTGAGAAAAAGAAAATGTTTATGACCTCAAAAAATTATATCAAAAGATTATCCATCGTCATAAACAGGATTACTTTATTCTTGAATCTTGTTTCTGTTTTGTGTTTTTATTTTTTCTTTATTTTTATATTGAAGAAATAAAAAAATAAAAAACTAAAGTTTATCAAAAGGAATAATAAGGAAGTTGATAAGGGGGGAAAAAAAAGGACTTAAAATGAAATAACAAGGAATTGTGTATTAAGAATTTCATTTGTGATTTTGGCACGAATAAAAATATTCTTGTTGTGGTTTGAATTTGTTTAGATTCCAAAATTACATACACATTTATTCATATTAAATTTCATGCTATTCTTATTTTTTGACCCGAATTTAACCCCAAAGTATAATAGAAAGAAAGTGAATAAAAAAATAAAATACTAAAATAAAGGATGATAAAATATTTATCAATAGAAATATTTACTATATAATTATTTTTTTTCTTACTTTTTTTTTTTTATATTGATTTTTATTGTAAGTACACATTTATGATTAAATTCGTTTTATAAATGTGTTAATTTATTTTTACGGTCGAAAATTGTGATAATTTCAAGTGTTTGTGAGAAAATTACAAATACATATACAATTTATTTTCGTAAATAAAATGATTATTGACATGAAATAAAATGACTTAATTTAATTCCCATTTAAGAATTATTTTCATTAATTTTATGCTATTAATGAATTTATATATGTATATGTATAACCAAATAAAATTTTATTAATTGCGATAAATAGGTATGTACATAAATGTATGTATGTATTTATTGGTAAAAACGATCAATATGTCTGTTTGTAAAATATTGAAATTATCATTCAATACATAAAAAGTACTCGTAATAAATATTTTGAAAATTGGCAAAAAATAAATAAAAATTTAATTTGTAATAAAACAAACTTCATTTAAAGAATACTCAATAATTTGTCTCTAGAGAATTTGTTTATTTTTTTTTTTTAAGATAAAATTAGTATGATTGAAAATACACATTTTCGAAATGACACAAATAATTTAGTTTTCTTTTATTTTCAATTATCTTCGAAACCCATATCATTATATTTATACATATGTACATATATCACCATCTCTCTTCTCTACTCAACCACTTTCGACATTTTTATCTGAAATTTTATCCTACAGTTACTATTCCTCAATTTTAAGTAATTTAAAAAGTCCTTATTTTGTTATCGATTATTGCTTTCGTGAAAATCAGTATCAGGAAATATTTACATTTTACATTCCTGAAGAGAATTTGATAACTTTGAATAATTTAAATATTGTTTAAGTAAAAGGAAATTTATTTCTTTACACAATTTAATTTTAAACGATTTCAAAACCAAAAGGTTCTGACAAGCGAAAAATAAATATTTAAAAAAAGGAAAAAGGAGAGCAATATAGTTTAGGTAGAATTTTAATATTTTAGAAGATACAAAGGGTTGAAGTTTTTTTTTTTTTTTTTAAATTTTTCATGTACGAAACATTCCATTCGTTTAAGATTATACATGTAGAACTGTTTTGGTTTGTTTTTCATTCAATTTTTTTAGGACGTTTTGAAGTATAAACATTTATGCCAGATAATATTGTTTTTATTAGTAAATTTTAAACGTTAATTCTATAAAAAAAATTTTTGGATAATTGCAAATTAAAACAGATTATTTTAATAAACCTTTGAGAAAGTATTGACGTTTCAAATTACCACTTTTTACCACTTACCACTTTAAATCCTAATTTCAAAGGTACTTTTAATTTTTCCAACTTAAAAAAACACCAACTTATTTAAAATTAAGCCATAATGTAAAAAACCAACTATTTATTAAAAAAAAAATTTTTTTTAGTCCTTTGAAATGTCAATTACATGAAACCTTACTTTTTCCCCAACAAAAAATTATTTTTTAATCAGAAAATTGAAAAATACAAAAAAAAAAATAATAATAAACTTTCAAAATGCATAATTAATTAACAAAAACCAGAATAATCTTTTACCAGCACAATTTTTGCATACAAATTATAAATTTCGTAATTCAGGAAATAAATTAATGTAATTTAATTTTTTACTGAATTGAAGCTATCAAATTTCCATAAAAGAACCAAAATAACAAAATAAAATAAATCTTTTAATACATTTCATTCAGATAGTATGAATAAATGCAATTTAACATACATACATAATTTTTTTTTTTTTTTTCAAAATAAACCTTTTTAATAAATTACACTTTTTTGTTTACGTTTGTTATACTTTGAATGTTTAACATAAATAAAAACACGAATTACATTTGTAAAAAGCCACAAAGTGACAATAATTTTAATAAAATGTCAATGTTTTACAACATCTACTTAATCTACTTAAAAAATAAAAAAAATTGAAAAAAAAAAAATCTGTTCACGGTACTTTAGAATTTTAATGTTCTTAAAATACTTCATTTTAATATTTCATTTATTGAATATACGGGTATATTTCTTTTGTTTTTCTTTTCATTTTTATTTAAAAAAAAAAAAAGTTAGCCATATTATAAGAGTATTAACAATTTTTTATGAACGCGATTTTATGAAATGTATTGTTTTTATTTTTTTTTTATTTTATAACATTGTTGAACATTATCCTTTTTTTTTTTTTTTTTTTTTTTTTTTTTTTTTTTTTTTTTTTTTTTTTTTTTTTTTTTTTGGTTTTTTGCCAGTTTTATGTTTGTTGTTGTTGTTATTATTATTATCTGAATTATGTATATGTATGTCAAGTATAAAATTTCAATTTTTGAATATATACATATATTTTTTTAATTCTTTCAATATATCAAGTTATGGGAAAAAATAAATGTTACTTCTCTTTTCATTTCGAATTAAAATTTAAAATTAAAAAAAAAAACAAATAAATTAAAAAGACAATAGAAATATTATGTGGTTTTTTTATGAAACATGTAATAAAAATAAATTTTATGTTAAAAAAAAAACCCAAAAATCTTAAGGAAAAAAAAACATCACTTTTTGTTTTTTTTTTTTTCAAATTGACTGAATTAATGATTATTTTATTTAATAGGGCATAAAAGAAAAATTATAAATAGAGATATTAAAAATAAAACATAAAAATTCTAAAATTAAAATAATAAAAAAAAACAAAAAAAACAAAAAAAAATTGAAAAATAAAAAAAATATGAGCCAACATGTTAGGGGAGGTTTTAGACATTCATCTTTTATATTAAAACGTAAAGCAGCATTTCGTCGAAAGAAATTTCGTCGACAGGATTCAATTGCTGGTGGAAAAATAATTAGAAGAAGGTGAGAAGAGTTATTGTTTGTTTTGGTTTTTTTTTTTTTAATTTGTGTTTTTTTTTCTGTTTCTTTAATTTGGATATTTGGTCTTCTGATTAAATTTAATAATCATATTTGTAAATGATACAGAATTTTTTTTTCTAGGTTTTTGCATAAAAGTAGGATATTTTAGATTAAAATTGTAATATGAAACTTGGTCAGTTAAATTTTAGAAAAAAAAAAGAAGAAAATTAAAAAAGAATCTAAGAATGTCTAAGAATCAAATTACTCAAAAAATAAATGACTTTTTTCAGATGTTATGATATTATGTATTTTGTCCTAATTTGTTTTTTTCTTAATATCTGTAATAAATTAAAATAATAAAAAAGAACTTGAAAATCATTGTAGAAAATATATCATTTGTTTGAGATTTAGAAACGATATATCACCGAAGTGAAAGTGCATATAGTTTTAAACTGGCAATATCTAGCTCATCTCTTACATAAGTCTACTTCTAGCCTTTAGCATTCTCATTCCTGCTATCAGCACTTATGATGTAAAACTTGAGACCAAATTTACTTACATACTTCATTTCCAAAATCTTCCGATGAATTTTGTGGTTCACAATTCATACAAAATTTATGAACTGGAAAAGGCACTAGTTCGTGTAGAATAATTGTAGAATTTATTCAAAAGTAAAACTTATAATGATATAGTGTATCTGTATGTGGTGTCATCGAAAAAACAAAATAGCTGAAATAAATCAAAACTTTATAAAATTAACCCTAATCAGCCTAATGTCACTATAAAATAACTAGTAGTTACAGGATTTCTTGCCGGATATAGAGGCATAATTGCGTTAATATTTTTATTTTCATCATGTACAGCGACTGTTAAACAAAACACTCCAGTTTTGCAGAAATTTTTTGTAAGGAGAAAACGACCGATAAGAGTTAACTCTCTGAAAAAAAAAAAATAAATAAATAAATAATAAATAAATAAATATTCCTTTGTATTGATTGAACTTCTAAAAATCCTACATTGTCTAAACTAAAAGCCAAAAAGAGTAAAAAACCTAAAAGACCAAAATGATATTATTTACATTTTCATGATTTCTTAATTTAGAACACATTTCTAATTTATTTGCTCTTCTGTTTTTTGGTATAATGAAGAATTTTTAAATTTTCTAAGAAAATCTTCATCAAGAAATATCATATAATTAGATTTCAATTTGATTAATTCACTTACATAAAAAGTGATCGCATATAAGTAACATGTATTACAAATTTATAGCATCACCGCAGTATCTTTCATTCAAAGCAACGTCATCATTTTATGTATTAAAACAGAAAACAACATATAACATTTATGTATATTTTGCTTTTTTATTTTTATTTTTTGTGGTTTTAATTTAATTTTGAAATGTTGTTAAGTAAAACTTTTCTTTATAATCAGTAAAATCTAATTTTTTTAGCTTAATTAGTAGTATTAAATATTTTATACCAGACTAAATGAATTTAGAACCACATTATCCACTCATCGTATATTAGAAAATTTTCTTAAAGAAAATATGTATGTATGTATGTATACTACGTAAATTATAAGTTACAAATATGTTGAATAAACACAAATTTAAGGAATATCCATATTCCTTATTTTATTTATGTATTGAAAAGATACTCGTGTCTGTTATATACGAGTATAGTTGGGACACAAAACGTATCTAAGTCATTATTTAACCAAAATATTTATCTATTTCAATATATAAGCACATTAAATATAGTATAGTAATGTATGTAGATTGGATCATACATATATGTACACACAGTACGTTATCTGAATATACAATAATTTATGTAGTATAAGAATTTTTTCTTTCTATAAAAAAAAAAAATTGAGATCACAATATACATGCTTATACAAATGAAATTAAAAAAAGAAAACAAGCGAAATTAGAAAAAAAAAATCCATGTACTTAATAATTCAGATATTTATTTGCGATTGTGTGAAAATAATGTAGAAAATGATATAGAATGTCCTTAGAGGAATGTTTCAAGATTATAAGGCAGAAATAAAAAAATAACAGAAAAAAAATAAGTAATGAAAAAAAAAAAAAAAACATAGTTCAATTCTTAAAACGTGACATGAATAAAAAAACGATTATACAAAAGTATTGTAATGCATTCTTATTTTGCTTAGTCCTAGAATATGAAGGATAAGAGGTTATAAATGACTACGACAACGAAATATTCGAATGCTATGCTTACGATTGCCCTTTGACATTTTTTTTGTTGTTGTTGTGTTTTTTGTGTTTTTTGTGTTTTTGTGTTAGCAAACCATGCACATTTTAGTTTTTTCAATTAAAATTGAAAGTATGTGGGATTGTAATGTGAAAAAAGTGCTCTTCTTATTCATTTTTTTTTTTTTAATTTTTCATATATTTCGCGATTAGTTTTCTTATTTGAAAAACTAAGTCAATGAAAAATCAAAGAAGAAAAAAAAAACATAATAATCAAATGGGGAATACATGGAGGAGGATAGATGAAGTTGCTGAGTGCACAAAGATGTTGATTTTACACATGTGTAAGAATGAAAAGAAAATAATGATGTAAATATAGAAATGTAATGGGGACCTCTTACAGCTGTGATTTTCTTTTATTTTGTAATTAAACTAGTGAGAATTAAATACAATTTTTATTTTTCATTTTTTATTACATATACGAGAATGTATACTTAGGTACATGCATTATATATTTTGTAGCTTATAAAATTGATCTCAAAATATCCTTTTTAGCTTTCATTTTTTTTTTTTTTTTCAAGTTTTTTTTTTATATTACCTACTTATTTCTTATTTAAATAGAAGAAATAATGAATATATATATGTGAAAAAATACAAGTAGAAAAAAGGACATGCATACAATACACAAAGAACATTTTAAGCATATACAGATGGCATTGAGATAAGTTTAAAAAAGGAACAAAATAAAAGTATATGTTACGTGATATAAACTAGGTTAAACGTGCTATTTGCTTAGCACTACATATAATATTACTCAAGAGAAAAAGAGTTAAATAAAAAAAAAAAAGTGCAGCACATACATAAGTGTAACCTTGTTACGATGAAACATATAATTTTGTCGTATATTGTGAAAAATTAAAAATAAAAAAAAGTTAAATAGTTATAAAAATTGACTAAATGATGATGTTCTTACATATTTTTTTTTTTTGTTTAACTGCATTTTATAATAAATGTTAGATATTTAACCCACAACGAATGTTATGATTCAAACAGAATGTTCATCAATATCTAATCTTTCACCTTGTAGTTTTTATCTGTTTGCGTCAGCGCAGAAAAAAAAAGTACAGTAATGGTTCATCAATTGAATAAGGATAAAGTAGAATATTGAGTTCGTTTCACAATATTCAACATGTTGCCATACCATACTGTGAGTCCACCTTAGTTGAAAGATGTTGTTTATTGTTGTTATGTTTTGGCATTTTCGGTAAAAAAAATTTAGCAGTGGAACACTGTCAATACAAAGCATCAAGTAAAATTATAGTGGTGTGTGTTGAATTCACCGCTGCAACCAACCAACGATAAAAAATTATTCAAATATCGAAATGAGACTTTTGGCAGAAGTAGTGTATAACGTCTTGAATATTGAAACGAGCTCACTCTCTTTATTTTCTTTTTTGATCTTCTTACCTTAGAGTTTTTATCTGCATGTGCCAGCACTGTATTTTATCTAAAAAAGTGCAATAAAAGCATGTTTTTTACGCATGACTTATGGCTCATCGGTTATAAAAACTAAGATGACTTTGGGTAAATTTAACTATTGCATTAAGTTAGGTGTGACGTTAGGGGTTAATACATATTGCTGTAATATATTTTTTTTAAATAAATTTACTCAATTAATTTACGCAGAAGCAAAAAATATGTAATAAAATATTTATGCTCGGATTATTAACATTAATAAAGCATGAGTACTCTTCTTTTTTTTTTTCTCTTGTATTTTCATTATAATAATATTTATCAAAAAAAAAAAAATATATATATATACATATGCATATATCTGGATGATATACGATATACTGATTGATATGTTATACTATTGATTATGTAAAATTGATGAAATATGTATTGTACATAAAAGCAGGAAATTGAATATATTACAAAGGATCTAGAAAAAAAAACCCGATATAATAAAAATAAATAAATAAGGAAAAAGAATAAATTTAAGCGTAAACAGTATCTTGTGAATGATAGGTAGATATTTTCCATACTCATATTCTACTGGTACAAATAAAATTAAAAAATTTTTTCTTTTTTGTTACATCGATCATATTTTATATCTTCCGTATAATATAGAATCCTTTATTAATTATTTATTGTTATTATTATTACGGTATAACCTTTATTTGGTTAATTAATTTTATGTGGAATAAAAATTATGAATGGCTCATTTTTGTTTTTCGTCATATGAAGTAGTATCAGATATCTTATTCATTATTTAAACGTATAGGTACACAATATAAAAAAAAAACATATTTTTATTTTTTTAGATGATTGAGTTAATGAAAAAAGAGAAAACTATAAACAATTTGATCAATATCCTTTATGAAATTGATATGATTGTGATGAATACAGAATATTCCTGTTATGTATGTTAAGTAGAAAGAAAGATAGAAAGATGTCTATGAAGTTAAATATATATGTATAAAAAGCAAATAGCTACTAATACTATTGATCTTTTTTGTTGAAATAAAAAAAGATATTATCATATACATATATCTATTTTTGTTTTTCTTAAACAGCCCGATAAGACCTATAAACTGTTTTGTTAAAGCTTACAATAAGTTTCACAAATAAGATTTTAGTGTATTAGTATATCTTCTTGAAAAACCGAAACTAAATACCTATAAAGGGTCAACAAGAAAACAAAAACTTTTAAAGTAGACTCAAGATTCTTAACCTTATATTGCCACTGTTAAAATTCCCAAAATCAATTTTTTTTAAAAATAAAAGTTTAGAGTTTAAAAAAGGATTCTTAAATGTTATTTCTTTGAATATGAAATTTTTTGTTTTTGTTTTTTCAAATAAAATTATTATCATAGAAGATGAAAATCTTTTATAAAAGTCAAATAACTTTTCTAAAAGCTGTTGAAAATTAACTTTTAAAAAAAGACACTTTTCTACTTTAAATTCTATTCTATGTACATTAGCTTTTATAAGCACTAAGTAGTGCCAAAAAAGAAAAATATAAACGCATTTCTCAAAATAAACTGTACTTTGGGTATGTAATTTTTTTTTACAGATGAACTAATTAAATTTTTATTAAGGACACATTCATGATACTTTCAATAATAAATTTTTAAATCACAAGAAAGTGATTAAGTTTACTTTGAGTGAAAAACCAGTTAAAGTAAATTGTAGATGAAAAATGACATATCCTTTCAATTATTTATCATGTTGAAATAATTATGTAGTATTATTCTTTTGAATTTCTTTGTAGAAATTGAGATTTTCTATAAAATCTACTTGCTATCTTGAAAATCTAAAAGCAAAATTGATTGGACTTGAATCACTTTCAAAATGAATAGTCCATAAATTGAAAGTACCTACCTATATATAAATCTTATTATTTGGTTACCACAAACTCATTCATATATGGAATCAAATTGAAAGAATAAGAAAATTATAACAAATAAATATATACAAAATAAAATAAAATATAATAAAAATTAATATTAAAAATTACATCATTTATATTTTCTATCACCTAATAAATTTCTGTTCCTGTTAAAGACGAATAACAAGAAATAACAATAAAACAAAATATACCATTCGATTTTATCTTATTGAAGCTATAAATTAGATTGATACAATTTAAAGAAAAAAAATATATACATACATACATATTTCGTTTTTGAATTTCATATCAATCACATCATCAGTGACATGAAGATAGAAAGCAAACCGAATTGAAAACAGAAACGTAATATCTGTGTTTTTTTTTTTTTTTTTTAAATCGAAATGATTTCACATTTTTTTTATCCCATATCATAAAATTTTTTTTATATCAAATACAAAATCAATTTTTATTTAACAAAAAAAAAAAAAAAAAAAAAAAATCTTTATTTGACATTCTAGAAAATCTAAGAATGAAAAAAAAAAAAAAAAACAATGAAATATAAAAATTGAAAGTTATTGACCCGAAGCAAAATTTTTTAAAACAAAAAGGAAGAATTTTATATTACTTCATTTCCACAAAAAATCAATTTTTTTTCTTTGTTTTACTATTATTATATTTATATTTTTTTCATCCATTATTTTTTTTTGATATTTATTACAAAATTCACCTTTATTTTTCACATTGCATTTGATATACCTATTTTGAAATTGATATTATCACAATGATTGAAAAACAAAAAATACATAAAAATAAAACCAAGCTATTTTTTTTTTTTTCATCTCAATGTTAAATTCACCATCAATCAATATATCATAGTCAATCTTAATTTATATGCTTTGGCATTCTTTGGTCCTGAAAAAATGGTTACTTTTTTTTTGTATTATTATTTTTTTTTTTTAAACATAAAAATGAATGAACAAAAACGTAGATCCTTTATATACATTTTTATTTCTTAAATATTTCCATACGTGTGACTTGTACAAGTATTGTACATAAAAAAATCATTATTTCTTTTTTAAAATGTCCTTTCAGATCCGGGTATTTTAACACGACTTTACAAGGACAGACAGACAGAATAGAGTTTTTTTGATTTTTGTGATCTAGATTCAAAATCGTTATTTTTTTAAAATAAATTTAGATACCGTTTGAAAGCTGTTATATTGAATTTGACAGAAATGAAAATTTCGAAAAATCATTATGACAATCGAAAAATTCTTGTTTAACAGCATTACTATCAAATATGGAGACGAAAGATAAAACTTAATGAAACAAAAACCATATTATTTGAAAAATCGAATAATTTATCTCTTTTATTTCCTTCAATTCACGGATTGAAAGACACCACAGTTGTGACAACTTGAAAAACTCCTAGATGCGAATACACGTATTAATTTGTCTAAATCACATTGAAAGTGTAAAGTAAAAATATAATCAAACAAAACAGAAAAGGTCCTTTTTATATTTTGAAATGGACTTTTAAGATATACAAGTTTGTAAACGTACAAATTTCTTTGTTTATCCCGGAAATCAATGAAAACTTTGTCATAATAAAAGATACTTTTTTTTTGTTTTTGTTGATGGATTTCATTTTGAATAAAAATTACAGAAAAAAAAAATTGATTTAAAAATGTATTTTTGTTTTTGTTCTCTTCTATGGAATAAATTGTAATTTCATGTATAAAAATCATCAATCAAACTTACCTCCTACATTTCCTTTAACGTATTTTCAAACCACTTTCTTTTCTCTTATTTATTTTTTTTTTCTAACAAGATGAAAAGGACAGAAAAAAAAATTAATAAGAAAAAAACCGATATAAAAATTCTAATGAACAAAATAAGAAATTCGATAAATTCTTTTTGAATGCCGATAGCATTTGCTTTTAATAAAATGAAAGAAAAAGAAATACGTAGAATGCTTTAAAGGACGAGAACAAAAAAAAAGTGAAAATTTCTGGAGAAAAAAAAAATATAAAAGAAATTTCAAGGAAAAACTTTTTAGATTTTCCTTCTTTTTAAGTAATTTCTTTTTCAGCATGAAAGTTTTTTTGTTGTCACTACTTTTCCTTTGAGTTTTTTTTTTTTTTTTTTATTACATAAAAGAAAGTCATACCGCTTGATTAGTGAGATAAATTACAAAATAAAAAGGGAGTAATTTCATGCACTTAAAAACTCATCCAATATATTCCACCTACTTTTTTCATTTGTCTTCCACTATTCTCGACATTTTTTGTTTAGATAATTTTTTTTTGTTACTTTTTATAAATTTACACTTCATCTGGTCCTTTAATGTTTTTTGCAAAGTTTTAACAAGTTTAATAGAAAAACAAAAACAAGAAAAAGTAAATAAGGAAGTGAATTCATATTGGAAATTTTTGTTATACATATTCTTATAACATTCTCTTTTATCCTTTTATTCTGTGGTGAAAATGAAGAAAATTTATTATTCTAAAAAAAAAAGGATAATTTTCTTAAAAACTACATATTTCCATATTTTGTATCTTCTTTATATTTATTTAAATAGCTTCCGCATTATGACGGATATTACGCAAGAAAAAAACTTAGCTAAATTGTGTGTAAGATTAAAAGCAAATTAAATTTTTTTTTCCTTTTATCTTCAAGCAGACGACGTGAAAGTTTTAAACTTTGGAAGAACTTTTTACTCACTAGATATTTACTTTTTTTTTGTTAGATACTGTAAAGTTTTATTTTAAACATCTGCTCACAATAACCTCATAAATTAAGTATTTGAATTAAATGCAATAATTTATTTTAAAACTTTAAATAATTATTATTTTTTGTATATTTAATTCATAGAAAATCTGGATCTAGTCGACCAATACGTATTGTTCCAGATTGGACAGAGAATGCAATTAATGGAGATCATCTTTGGACACCAACATCAGCTTCTGGTGATCTATGTTGTGTTCCAGACGAATGTCGGGTAAGTAAAATTTTTCAGGGAGTAATTTATCTTTAAAGAAAAAAAAAGTGACATTTTTTAAACGTATTTTTTTATTGTTTATTTTTTAAAGATGATATAAAATAACAGTTGTTTTTTTTTCGTTCTACATAAGCTCAAGCTGATGAGCTTTCGTAAATATGAGTTACAATAAAATATATTAAAACCGTAACCAATATCCAATTAAAAAAAAATTCTAAATGGGCTAGGCTTTTAGCATTTTTTCGAAAATTTGATGAAAAATTCTTATCGATTTAGTAATGTAATTCTTAATTTAAATCTGAAAAGGATTTTAGAGAGTCTCTAAGTTTCTACTTTTAAAAATCATGGATAATATTTTTTGATTCTACATAGTGAATTTTATGTCCTGAAAAATTTTAAATTTTTTTTTATAGATCCCTTATAATAATAAAAAAAATTTAAATTGAACAGGCATCAATATTCTTTCAAAGAAAAAAAAAAAAAAACATTAACTCTTATCAGTCTTTAAAATTCAATTAAGCAAATTTTTCAATGTAGCAAATACATACATATACATATTTTGCTTCCAGCATACATACGAGTTTTTCACTGAAAACAAACTGGATAACATATGTCTGAAATAAATATTAAAAATAATTAATTTAAAACATCGTGAATGTCCAAAAGAATTATTTACCCTTTTGAAAATAAACAATAATTAAATTTAAAATTTACATATGTAAAATTTCCATAGAACGAAATACAATTTAATATGTATCTACATAATAATTGCTGTTCATTTACTTTTGACGGTAATTCAATTATTTAATGTAATTAAGAAGAAAATTCTATTAAAATTAAAATAATAAAATCGATCTAATTGAAAAATTAATATAACATGCATTTCAGTATTTCAATTCAAATAAAATTCATTAAAATAATAAATATTTTAATTTTGAATTTTATTGAACTTAAAAAGCTCATTTGTTCTTTCAATATGTATACATATGTATGTATGTACTTTTTTTTGTCATACGTATATTATAGTCTGAATTTTAAAAGTTGAGGTTTTTTTGCGCATGTTTAAACATGTGGTAGTGATCTTTTTTGTGTAGATATACGAAAAAAGAAACGTGTTACAACAACAAAAACGCATGTGGGTAAGTATTTTTTCTTCTGCGCATGTTTTTCTAGTATAATACGAAACCTCAACTTTTAAAATTCAGACTATATATATTTTAAAAATAATAAAAAAATTAAATAAAAATTTATTTTATTTTAATTTTGTAGAAAAATGGACAACGTATGAAATGCTCAGGATGCCAATTGATAGCTCATTTAAATTGCATTCCATTAGTCAACGAAAAGACTCAATTAGCATGTAAGCCAACTTTTCGAGATGTAGGTATAAGACAATATAGAGAGCATACGACAACACATCATCATTGGGTGCATAGACGTACAGAAAAATCAAAATGTAAACAATGCAGTAAGGTAAATATATCTTCTTTTTTTTTTTTTTTGTCAATAAAATCAATAAAATACAAATTTTATTTATATTCAATTCATATCCTTTTAAAATTATGCAAATCCTTTTTGAAATATGAGAATCCATAACGAATAACATTCCAAGTTTTTGCAATTAATTTTCCAACTACACAAAATGACATTTTGATACAATAACGTTTTAAGGATTAATTGCAAATGAATTACTTAGTTGTTTTTTTTTTAAATTTAATTAAAATTGGATTTTCTTTAAAAATTTCAATAAAATTTGTATACGAGTATGACCATTATTTGTACAGAAATACACAATTTTACAAATTTTAAAATAAATTTATCTAGTAAATCATCTAAGGAGTAATTTACATTGTACTGATGGACATTTTTCAATCAAATTAATTGATTGAAGTACAATACAAGCATGTATACTTGTATGTCTGTCATTGGTTAAGAACCAAATAAAAAAAACTTATTAGATAGTTATGTCGAACAACTTAGGAAAAAAAAAAAACTAGATAAACTTCTATTCATCTGTCCAATAAAAATATAACGTCAGACTTCAGAGTAATGTAAATAGCATGTGAGAGAAACAATTAATCTCTCTTCCTTTTTGTTTTAAATTCAATTTTTTAAAGATTTTTTTTCAATGAAGAATAATAGTATTTTGAATATTAAAAAATTCTATGACATTTCATTGAACAGAAAATTTTCATATAGACCAGCATACTCAGAATTCTTTATTGAACAGAACTAAAATTGTAAAATGTCATAAAATAAGAATTAAACAATAAGCTTCTACCTTCTACATTATAATTCGCTAACAGTACATTTTTCTAGGATAATGAAAAAGCAAATAAAATTTTCAAAATAGATTTTAAGTATACTTAAAGTCTTGAAAATTGTTTTAAGCAGTCAAGCATCCTGTCACCACTTGACTTTCGTTTTGACTTTTACCCTCCTTAACATTCATACTCACAGCATTGGTTTTTTACAAAAAAAAAAAAAAAAAAAAACATCCTTTTATTTATTGTATTTAAAAAGGGCATTTTTTGTTGTTGTTTCCATTTATTATATGCATTTAATTTTTTTTTTTTCTTAAAGAAAAAAAAAGTAAAGAATCACCTTGTGAAATCATTTACGAGTATAAAAACAAATTTTTTATCCTTGTTATTTTGTTTTTTTTTTTAAATGAATTTCTTTTATGTTCTTTATTATTTTTATTCCTCATGAATAATTATAAAATGTAATCATACATTTTTCATGAAAGTACAATCATTATAAAAATTACAATGCAGTTAATCTTGATTTAAAAAAAAAGAATTTAAAAAAAAAAATTAGGTAAAAGAGTAAAACGAAAAAAGGATAATTTATTCATTTTTTTTTTTTTTTTTAGTTGATAAAATCTCAAAAACTTTTTATGTTTTTTTTATTTTCTTTTATTTATTTGCAACAACAAAAAAAATAATAATTGTTTCTATGATACTTAATTTATTGTAATTGAGTCTTTTAACTTAAAAGGTTAATAAGCTAAATTTTTTTATGTTTTAATGAGAATTTATATTATCAAAAATTATTTACTCATAAATAATTCAATTTAGACAATTATGTTGCGTTAAAAAAAAAACAACAACAACATACATGTAACATAAAACGCAAAAAAAAAAAAAAAGACATAAACAACGCACAATTTATGTTAAAATGAAAGTAAATTGAGTAATAAATTTAATCCTCATTTGATTTTCTTTCATTTTTATGTTTTTTTTTTCTTCTTTTTTTAACGTATTTTCATTTTTCTTGTAAAACTGACATTTTCTGCTACTTTTTTTTTTTTTTACTATTATTTCTTTTTGAATGATTTTTATTTATTTTTTATTTTTTTTTCTTCTTCATTTTATTTCAAAAAATTTCGCAAAGATTCGTGTTGATTTTTGTTTTATAACTGAACAGATAACCTTTAACCACCCACTTAACTGGTATACATACATGCGAGTATATCATGTTAAAAAAAAAATGCACACACTTCATAAATATTCTTAGATAATTTACTTTATTTTATTTTTCTTTTTACATATTTTCTTATTCTTATCTTATTTTGAAATAAATATTTCATATATGTAGCTATTTTTATTTTTGTATTTTTCTCTTACATATTTTAGTTATTTCTATCATTTTTCTTTCTTTTATTGTAGTTAAGCTTATTTTTTTTTTATACTTTACTTTTATTCATTCTCAATTTTTTTTTCTTCTTTTTTTTTTTCAATTCACAGGCTATGCCAAGTAAATTATTTGGTTCAAAGGAAATTGTTGCTTTAACATGTGCTTGGTGCAAGTCTTCCTATCATAATAAGGAATCATGCTTTAATCCTGAACGTATTGGAGAGGAATGTAACTTAGGTAAGTCTTTTTTTTTTTTTCTTTTGAAAATATTAAAGAAAAATCATAAAATAAAAATGAAATAAAATCAATAATATCCTTGATATCTTCTGTCTGTTTTCTGAATAAATCCTAATTTTCGTTTTTTTTTTAATATTTTCTTATTTTTTCATTATTATTATTATTATTATTATTTTTTTTTTTTTGCGCTCATCATTTTCTTGGATCATTACACTGCTAAGAATGAAAATTTTCACATTTGTGTTTATTTATTTATTTATTTTTTTTTTTTATTCTTTTTGATTTGTATCCTTATTCGTTCTTGTCAATATCTATCATAAGTGGATTTTTATTTTCATAAAACAAAATCAATGATAAATAAAATAATATGTATGTGAAATGATATACGTAGATGAAAATTTGTATTTTCATTGTTTTAATATGTATAAACATAAGAAAATTTACTAAAATGTATTTTTGAAATTGATGAGAAATAAAAACAACAATAAAAAGAATGAAAAAAAAAACTAAAACACAAAATGAGTAATTTATTGTGTTCTATAGCAGATATTATAAAATATTCATTATTTTCTCTTAAGGATATTAGCAATCATTTTTTACTTAAGTTCATACTTACAAAAATAAATGTTAAATCAATACACATGAAGGGTATTTAGAAATTGTATTTAGTTCTTTATTTTCTCAAAAAAAAAAAAAAAAATATCATAATATCTGTTTTATTTTTTTACACATGAATTGAAATCATCCAGGAAACATCCTGTGTTCATTTTTTGATTATAAATAAACTTTATACTTATATATAAAAGCCGGAAATTAAGTGAAAAAATTCACAAAAATGTTTTTCTTATGTTGTTTCTTCTTTTCTTTTTTTATGTTAAGGATATAAAAAAAAAACTTAAAAGAAAATAAATAATCAAGTGTTTTTATGAATTTTTTAATATTGATATTTCAGGTATTATGATAAAATAATTTTGCATAATTAGAAATTTCTTTGAACATCAAAATTTTCACAAGAGAAAAATTAAAGAAAGAAAATTTTTCTTAAATTTTAATGGAAATTTATTTCCTCTGTATTATAAGGATTTTACGTAAAGAAGTAAGGATATTCCTAAATATGTACGTGTCATGAAATGCGTTGAAATTATATTGCCATATAATTCACATATTGTTAATGGGGAGTTTTTAAAAAATTAAAGAATGAGTTTTAAAAGGAATTATTAGATTTGATAGGTCGTTTATCATAACTAAAAAAAAAATAAAAAATGTGACATATTGTCATAGACGTACCAGTATATTTTAGCTGAATCTGATTCAAATATGAATTTTCATGATTTGTTTTTCCCTATGTGATACATGTGTCAGGAGATTAAAGACAAATCACACAAAATTTTTTTTTTTTTTTTCAAATAATAAAGATGAAAAAAATTGTAATAAAATAAATTTAAACCTTATTATATTCATACATATGTATATAATTTCCATTGAATTTATTACATTAGCAAATTTTTTCTATAAATTCTTTTTTAGTGAAAAGATAAAAATGTTCTTTAAAAAAATTTCCAACT
Source organism: Bombylius discolor (assembly GCA_939192795.1). Lineage (NCBI taxonomy): Eukaryota > Metazoa > Arthropoda > Insecta > Diptera > Bombyliidae > Bombylius > Bombylius discolor. The sequence goes on from OW584240.1 coordinate 39,757,150, forward strand.
TTAAAAAGAATTTAAAGTATTTATATACATTTAAGAACATACACATACATATACATACATATATCATTTATTTTCACCTTAAAAAGAATTTATGTATCTATACATACCTATAGTACTAAAAAGATATTATTAAGTTGAAAACATAAACACAATAAAAAAGATATTTTAAACACGTGAACATGAAAATAATAAACTTTTATAAGTTTATAAACTGTGAATAACAGTTTTTTTTTTGAAATAATAATCAGGTTGAAAATCCAATCATATAAAATGTATTGATATTAAATTCATGTTGGTCATATGTTTATGAGTATTTTAAATATACATAGGTATATCTTTGAAATATAATATAAAATATGAAAGATAAAAATCTTCTTACTTATGTGATTTTATAATGATATACCTATCTATTGAAAGAAAATTGTTTTTGGGACACGTGTCTATTTTTTTTTTTACATATTGGTTTTCTATTTATTTATTTTTTATTATTATTTTTCTTTCTGTTGTAATCTGCTTAGGTACCAAGAACCATAATATACACATTATGTTATCTATTTTTTCTTTATTAGTTATAACTTACAAAATATGGATATTGTAATTCAATAACAAAACTTACAAATATTTATTTTTTTCTTTTATTCATATCTATTATGTAAAAATTAATATTGATTATATTTTTATATGTTTGTTTTATCAATTACACGTTCCATTATGAAAATGTTTTTTATTTTTTAAAATGAAAATAACGTAAAATAATAATTTAATATTTGTAGCACATATACCAAAAATTTCATAACCCCATAATTCCCAAGAAATGTGGTTTTTCTTATAAATATTGTACGTACCTATATGATACTGGACCAGAGGGACACCTTCTCATAAAATTTCACAAAAAAAAATCGGAAAACATCAATTCACAAATTCGATATTTTTTAGTCGAAATTTTGTGGAACTGCCCTTTATTGTTTTTTTTTGTATTTTTTTCAAAATCATTTCTTGTTTCAAATTAAAAATACATATGTTTTGTTTTTTTTTTTTTTTTTTTTGAGTCCTTATAATAAAATCCAATACAAGCACGTAAATATTTGAAGAAAAATTTCATATAAAATTTATTTTGGACTTAGAACAGTCCTTTGATTCTTTAAAAAGGTTTTCTGTGAAAATTATTAAAGCTTTTCTTCGTTTTATTTTCCCTACTGGTTCATTTATTCATTCCATCATTTTTTTTTTTTTTTTGACCTTTTTTTATTTGTATTTTTTAAATTATCCCAAAAATTATTGTAATGTAAAAAATATTTTGATTGAATGAATTAAGCCATCTAGGCAAGCTAAACAAAAAAAAAAAGAATTAATTATACAATAAATACCCTTATTTTGTTAATCTATGAAAATTTGGATTTTTAATGATCTTCAGCGAAAGAAACTCAGACTATTCTCAGTGACAGTACAACGAAAAACAAAATATTATCATGCGACCAATATTTTCTTAGTGAAAAAAATGAAAAAAAAAAAAAAAATAATTTTTCTTCATGTGACATTCGATGAAAAAGTTAATCTATACTTTCTTCATCTATTGACTCTCAGATACATATTTGTACCAGATGCTATTTTCAAGTTTATATACATACATAGCTTTGAAATTTTCAAATATGTACATATACTTAAAAATATTTCAACTTATTCTTATTTTTCGAATGAAGAAATTAACCTCTTTTCTAAATATAAAATGTGTATACCCCGTCAAAGAGTAAAAGATTAAATTTTCAAGAAAACATTATGCTTTAAACATTTACCTTTAATTGTATGTTTTTAAATAATTTTGATTAAATAAATATCTGTCAGGATGTTATTGTTTTCTTTGTAATTATTATCTTGATAAATAATACTAATGAATTTAATTTAATCTTTGTAAGAATAATATTTCACTTGACATTTTAATTGTTTTGAAAAATCACAAATGTGTTATGTATACATACTTGTATTTTTGTTTTATTTTAAAATTTCATTTTTGATTTAAAATATCTTAAACTCATATGTACATACGAGTATAAAAATACATATTTATTTTACCTTGTTAAAATGTAAATCATGTAGCTTTAAGATGTTATTCAATAGAATTACAGAGAATATAGCTGTTATCAAAAATAAAAGAAAAGATAAGATTCATTAAAATTTTAAGAAAAAAAAAAAAAATAGAAACTAGAAACAAAAATAAATTTAAATGTGGAAAAAAAAAAACATTAAATTTTAATTTTAGTAAGTTTTGTTCAAAATTAAACTATTTATCAATTGTGAGTAATTAAAACCTATTCATGTGTACAAATTTTCGAAAAATAAATAATAATATTGTAAAATAGAGAAAATTTCATCCTTTTATAATATTTAGAAGATGAAAGGATTTATTCTTCTAACATTGTGATTTTTGATATTGGTAAAATTCAAAAAAATTTCATTATTTAGTAATTTTCTTATACACTTTGAGGTTAAAGTTTTATAAATTATTACATAGATACTTTGCACTATGAATAATTAGAAAATTACAAAACCTCAAAATCTTAAATTTCTTACTGAATTTGTATTGTTTGTATATAAAACAAAAAATTCCCTATGTAAAATGTTTCTAGTTATTTTTTGAGTTTATCGATTTTTTAACTACAAAATCATTGAAACTTTTGAAATAAATGTTCTAAAGAAGTGATAGTTTTAAATATCCAAAATTTAAAATTTATACGAAACTACCAAGTTACAAAAACTTACGTTTTCTTTTTAGACTTTTCCACTCGTGCATTTAATTTTACAGTAATTAAAACAATTCATTAAAAATAACCCTTTATTCACCCACTACACAATATACTGAGACAATTCGAGTAACAAATGAGAATCACTACTAATAACTCTATAATATAAAGCAGGTAAATTTAATAAAAATTTAAAACAATTTCATATAGACCAATTCCATGAAGAACAGTTTAGGAATTTATTATCTTCTCACATATACCCAAAAATGTCTCGAGTGCAAAAGGTTAAAATAACTTTTCATAAAACTACAATAGAAAAACATGAATAAAAAGTTCAATAACCCTTATCTTTATTTTAATACCCATATGTTATTCATCCTTCACCCGTACACATTTTAACATTTGCAATTTTTATTAACCAATATTTTATACCACTTAATTAGAAATTCTGTAAATTAATTCATTCAACCGATCAAATATATCATGACGATCGATATTTAATATTAAATCAAATTTCTTTTGTACTTTCTAGTACCAAAGTTTCAAATTAAAATAATAACAACAACAACAAAAAAAAAACATTTGTTAGACTATCAAACATATCACATTCAGATGTTATGTGTAGGACATCTAAATTAAAATTAATACTTAATACTTAAACACGTGTATGAAAATGTCTGTATATTTATAATTGAATTGCCACTTTATTTTATTGTTACATCTAATATGACCAATATATTGTGTGGTTTTTTTTTTTCTTTTTTTTTCTTCGTAAATTCCTCAAATATCATTTATATTCAACAGACACAGTCACATAACATAGTCTAAGATTTTTCTTCAATTTAAGTAAAATTGGTAACTTCCTACAAATACACCCATTATCTATAATGTATCCTTTTTTTAACGTACATACATACATACATACATACTTATATAAGTAACTTTTTGGCACTGTTTCATCTAATAATTTTTTTCTTACTTTTTTTTTTTTTTTTACTCCTCTAAATGAATAATAATAAATTACAAACGAGACCAAATAGACGATAAACGAAAAATGAAAATTATCTTTGGTTTATAAGAAGGACATACCTACTTACTAAATTTTATTTACTTAAACCGCATACCAAAAATGCCACATCGAATCTAATTGCAAAACATTTATCTTTGTCTAAAATGAGAAAAAAAAAAAAAAAAGGAAAAACCAACTGAAGATAAAATAGAAACGTTCTTATTAGTGGTTTTTTTTTTATATTCCTAAAAATTATACATGAAATCTTTTTTTTTTTTTTCTGATACATAAATTGGTTTTGTATAGGAAACGAAAAACAATGAATAACTTTATGTATATATATCCACGATTGTATTAATAAACCACCTACTATTTCACCACCATCTCTTTCATGTGTCAAAAAAAAAAAAACATTTTTATAAACCTTTTAACCTATGTTTCGATATTTTTAGAAATAATGATATTACAAGAACACTTTATTCTGATATTTTTGTATAATAAAGACTTTTAACTTACAACAACGCAAACACATATGTATGTACATATATGTATGTATCTATATTTCTTTTTTATCGATAATTAAGGATAATATATTTTTTTTTATTTAAAGTTCATTGAGAAATTATTTTTCCAATTAGAAATTCGGAAAAAATAAGAAAATAAAGAAAACAATTGACATAAGCATTTTTTTGTACTTAATTATTTTCTGCTCTTGATCTTTATCAAAGCTGTATAGCTCTTAATTAGGACAGTATATCTTTAGATATATTTTCTTTTCAATCCTTTCAATTTTATAAATGTACTAAGAAATAATAGATAAACGTAAGAACAGCATCCTTGCCTTACTTTATTTTTAAACTTCCGTTACTTCTGAACGAATACAAATATAAAAGAACAAGGACATAAAATACTACATTATTCAAAAGTGCAATCCAAAAAAACGGTACATAATAATTTTATATGATTAAATATCTTAAAAAAAGCTTATTAAAAATAAAGGTCAATTGTGAAAAAGGCTGTCAGAAATTAAGATTGAATATCAAAATTTTCTCGATTTACTAAAATTGTAGTTTTTTTTTCTATTAACTGAAAAACTGAAAACTAGGTGGTAAATTAAAAATGGCAAAGGAAGAAAATTATTGAAAAACAATTTTTTTTGTTGTTGAAAATATTCAAAGGAATATATAGAGTTGAGTAATAATTGGGTCACTAATTGTATAAAAGGGATTTTAATGAATATCTTTAATTCACAATGTTATCTACTTACTTGTTTTTTAAACGAAAAAATTCGAGTATCCTTAATTCATTCATTTGAGATATTATTATTTTTTTGTATATTGAAATTTTTTTTTTTTCTGCTTTATTTCAATTTACGAATTATGTAGTATAAACAGCACGTAATATAAATTAGAATTTTCCCATAAAGTGAATAATAAATTATGTAGCTTTTTTTTCGATTTTTTTTTATTTTACAAAATTGTATATATAAATTCTTTTATTTATATCGTGTTTATCCTCCATTAAATTATTAATAAGTACATTCAAAAGTGAATATTTTATATCTGCAAATTAAAAAAAAAAAAAAAAGGTAACTCTATAGCGAAAACATCAAAGACGTAAGATTATTGAATAACAAATTTGTTTTTCATTAAGCTTATTAAATTAAATAAAAAAATCTAAAAGCCAAAAACAAAAAAAAAATTCATATTTCAGTATATTTAGAAGAAAATTTTTTTATTTATTTTGAAATGATTTTTTTTTTACCTTTCTCTTTTGTTTAAAGAAAAGATATCTAAAATTTTTTGAATAACTTCACTTATTCTTTATATGAAAATTTCATTGAATTTTAAATGAAAACGAATATGAAATTTTTTAATTATATAAAATAATTTGATTTTATTCTTTACCTTTTATTATCCTATTCTTTGTAGAACTCTGTTTTTTTTTTTTTGTTTTTTTTTGTTTTTTTTTTCTTAATATAAAATTTTCGTAAAGTATGGAAAATAATTAAATACAACAAAAACATAATTTAGGATACAGTGACAGTCCTATAGTAGTTCGATAGAGATTGAGTGTAGGTCCAGAAAATACTAATTTAATAATTCATATTAGAATCTTGAAAAAACTATCGTAATTCAAAAAGGACACTTTCATGTATACATACATGGAAGAAATTGCAAATGAAGAATAGGATTTCATCTTTCTACTACGTAATTGTTTAAAAACAAAAAATAAAAAAAATAAAAACAGAAAAAGAATTATGTAGTTTGTAAATTTTATTTACTATGGTGGGGATTTTATCGTTTCCGCCAAAATTTCAGCAGGTAGACAAAACTCCAGAAAAAATACATCACTTTTCCACAAATACGCTTCACTTTTCCTATACATATTTTGTTGTTTTTTTTCCTCTTTTTATTATAAGTATATTTTTAAACAGATTTTGGGTTGCCAGCCCAAAAGTTTTACTAAAAATTTCAGTAAATTCGAATTTTATTCGTCTTTTATAAAAATTACCTCTATCTCTATTATTACCTGAAATTTGTTGGAGGCATAGTAAAGTTGTTTTGTCGGAAAATTGAATTAGGTTTTAGATAAAATTGATTTTTATGTGCAATAAAATTAGAGGAAACAACATACATATCTCCCTTTGGTTTGTAGAACATTTTGCAATTTCATAAAACTCGTATTAACTTTAATCGTATACTTTAAATCTCGCTGGTGAACACAGCTTTCTGAAAGTAATTGTAAATTTTTTATCATTGACACATTTTAATCAAATTTCCAATTGAGAAAAATTGAAAAGAATTTTAAAATTCTTTTTAAAAAAAAATAATTGTTCTACAATGAAAATTATCATTTATATGACATTTTTTTATTTTTACCAGTTGGTTATTTTGTTTTTTTCCTTTTCCCTTTTTACTTTTTTGTCAGTTTTTTAACATTTCATGTTGATTGAAAAAAAAAAAATTTTTCTTTTGATTTAACATTTATCGTTTTGCTATAATTAGCTCACGTATACCATATTTGAACCACATGTTATATTAAATTTTATTTTATTTTCGGTTTTATTTTTTCAATTTTTTTCCTTTTGATTCTTTAACTCTTCATGTCCTTTTATAAAACATGTAATTTATTTACCAGAAAAGAACATATAGAATTTTAAAATAAATAACATCCATATGTACGCTTTCTTTTTGATTTTTTTATTTTTTATTTTTTTCAATATAAAATGTTCATACATCTGAAAAGTTATTATCGATCGAAAGCCATACATGACATACCTAATTCATTTCATACGAAAAAAAAAAAGTATATTAATAGCAAAAATATCAAATATCCAGAAAAAAAAAAATAAAATGAAATGAAAATAATATTTTTCTTTTCTTTTTAATCTTTAAAAAAAAAAAATTTGATATTTTTTCTATAAATGAAGGCATTATTTTCTTTTTTTTTTTATTTGTTTTTTTTTTTTATCATCCTAAAATAACATTCTATGTACAAACATATATGGTATGTACGTATATTTTTTATGTTTTTGTTTTATCAATATGATGTGAATAATCATTATTTTTCATTTTGCTTTTAACTACTTACCCAGATAATATGTAAATAATGTAACTGTTTATTTTTATATTTCTAATAAAAAAAAAATACTATTTTTTTCCTCTTTTTTTTTTTTTTATTGAAATGTTTTCTTATAGGCACTCATGCTGGTATTATTGTTCCACCCTCATGGATAGTAAAACTACCAACAAAGGGTAATTTTAAATCATCATTACGTACACCAAAAAGGAAGCCAGCTAGTAAGAAAAAATCAAAAGAGAAAGAACAAAAAGCTTTTGTTGTAAAACCAATACCAAATGCTAATGTTACACCTGTGATAGTATTCATAAATCCAAAAAGTGGTGGTAATCAGGTAAATAATATTATTGTTATTTATATTATGTTCTATGAATGTATAAAATATGTAACTTATTTTATATACATATGTATATTATTTTGATATTGAAGATTTTAGATAACTTTTTTTTTTTAATGATTTCTTTTGTATGTATATTATACACATTGTCAATGAATTATAACGGAAATAGGACATATTTTTATGTAAAAGAAACAAAAATAGTTATTTTATTCAAAATATAAAAATAACAATAACAATAATAATAAAATAAAGCAAATAAATATGAAAATTAGTCAGGTTGAGACCTCATTCTATTTGCATGACATTTACAAAAAAAAAAAAAAAAAAAAAAAAAAAAAAAAAAAAAAAAAAAAAAAAAAAAAAAAAATACTTAATAATAATAAATAAATAAAATAAAATTTTCAACGCTTTAGACATTTCGGAAATTATAAATTAATGCTAAAACATTTTGCTAAAATATTTTCTTATACTAATTATTCTGTAATTATTTATTAGATTTATTTCATCGTCTTTTGGTTCTTTGATAAAAATTTTCATTTTTATTTTTTATTTTTTTTTTTTTTGCTTTCTGAAAGTGGAAATTAAATCTAATCAGAAATTACTTTTAAGGAATGATTGACATTTTCATCATGTCATGCTGTTTAGTAGCTTAAAAGAAGCAAGTACATACTTTTAAAAATTAAAAACTAAAGGACAATAATTAAGTTAATTTTTGTCTTTTAATTCTGCTTCTGAAAAATATAAGACCAACATTTTTATTTTTTTTTTTATGTCAAAAGTTATAAATTTTTAACGATTTACAAGTTAAAATGATTAATAAAGCTTGTTCGGAGCTATAGATTTCATGTGGTTAGTCACTTTATAGGTATAAAATATACAAATTGTACAAATTATGAAAAATTCAGCAGACCAAAAAATAATATTACTGTTCAATTGAGATTTTTTTTTTTCATTAATTTTTATTTCTCGTCGGAATTTAGCGTTAATTAGAAATTAGTTAATTAGAAATTTTCAATACTAGATCCATTACAATTTTAGATGGCATGCAAACCACAAAACTTGTTGGTAGAGAACGAATTTAATTCGTATGACTGGAACTGTCACTGATATTTTTGTAATTGGTTTGTATACTTACTTCAGATCAATAAACAGAGTTTTCAACTACTTTAGTATCGAACACTTTAGTCCAATTCAAATGAATCATTCAAAATTGGGTGGACTTGGATGAATTTCAAACCAAAAGAATCTAGTATACCACTTACTTATACCACTACCACTTCGGAGATATATAATAAAATTAAAAGTTTGTTGAAACTATTTTTTTTTTTGTTTTCGTTTTTATTACAACGAAGAAAAAATCTAAAAACTCTTGGGTACATAATACAGATTTTTTTCTCATACCTATTGAAAATTATAAAATTCTATGAATGAGTAAAAGTATCCATTAAAAAACAAACATACATATATATAAGTTAATTTACCAGTTAATTGCTTTTTCAAGTTGATCGTCTTCAATATACACTTTTTAATTAAAATCAATGAACGAAAAATGTGATAATCTTCACTAAAATTTATAAAGAAAATAAGAAATCTTATTAATGAACTAATTAAAAAATCTTCATACTAATTAAATTTATCTTCATCATTATAAATATTTAAATGTTTTTTTTTTTTTCTTCTATATATGTATATATTTTCCAGGGCGTTAAATTACTTTCAAAGTTTCAATGGCTGTTAAATCCACGTCAAGTTTTTGATTTAACACAAGGAGGACCTAAATATGGGTAAGTGTGAAAAATTTTATTTTATTTTTTTTAAATTATATATGTAGTATGTATTGTATACATACTCATTAGTTTCAATAAGAACAACAACAAAAAAATGCAAAATCATTATAATAATAAATTATAGTTATTAATGTGAATAATTATCAACTTATTATTAATTCAATGAGTTTTAAATTTGAATGAATGAACATCATGAAATTATACTTTATTATAGTTAAAAGTTAATTTAATTAATGTAATTAATATTTTAAAAACACAAACAAAAACCATTAAAGAAATATTTTTCACATAAAATATTTTTCACACTCTAATTTTTTCAATAATATAGAACTTAATTATTTTAAATTACTATTTACTTGAAAATTGTAATTTCAAACTCTATTAAATTCTATACAATCACAAATTTATTAATTAAAAATGACAAACTATACAATATTTGCATATATTATTGAGGATTTTCATATACATATACACATATTATGTAAATATGTATATATATTATGTATTTGGATATCATTGATCATATATAAATACATTCTATTTATTATGTATTACAAAAGTTTTGAGCTTCAATAAATTAAATGATGAATTGTTAAACAATTGACATTATTTAATTTTAAAAGCCACAATTCATATAAAATATTGGTTTTACTGTTATAATATCGTCGAATATCTATTACATTTTATAACTAACTAGCAATATATTAATATTTCTCAATTTTACAGATTAGAATTATTCCGGAAGGCACCACAACTTCGTGTATTAGCATGTGGTGGTGATGGTACTGTCGGTTGGGTCCTATCTGTTTTAGATCAAATCAATATTCAGCCACAGCCAGCTGTAGGTGTTTTACCACTTGGAACTGGAAATGATTTAGCTCGTGCCTTAGGATGGGGTGGTGTAAGTATAATTTTATAATACTTAATATTTATAATTTGTTTGATATGAGTCATTCCATTAGCAATAGCAATATTTTTGTGATTTTTTTATTGAATGCTTTAATTTTTCAAAACACCTCAAAGTATGCTCGACAGGAATCAATAATACTGATTCGATTAAGTTACGTTATTCAAAAATGTTTATGTTAAAAAATTTAAAAAATCATCTAAGAAATCTGAATTGCTTTTCATATCGTCATTATCATCATTGACTACCACAATCCAGGTTGGCCTTCTTCAATTGGTTTCGCCATAATTTTTTAATATATTTAAAATATAAAATTATAATTCGAAAAACTTCTGACGTGAACTTATTCAACATCCTAGGGATTACAGAATGATTTTCTAACCAATTTAAATTAGCTTCAGGCTAATTCTCTTATAATTTTCTAATTTTCTTTACAAGTTTGAATACCGGGTTATTAGAATATTTAGAGCTTTCTAGCAGTAGCTCCCTGTACTTAATTTTTTAATGAAAACTAAAAGATCAAAATAGGAATCATATGAGTAACCTAACAGTGTGAAGTCTTATGAAGTCATAAGGTCGTATTTTTCAAAATATCGATTCTATTTGTAATTGAAATGATGGACCCAAAAGCTGATATTTAAACAATACCTATGGTAAAAAAATCAGAAATATATAGGTATTTAATTTTTCATTAACTTTCAAAATCATCAAGAATAATACTTAGTGGAATATTTCTATAAAAATTTTATTTTATTTTTTCTATAATTTTACAGTTCAGTAGCATTTCATTAATAATAAAATCAATTTTCTATTCGAATTTATCACTTTAATGATAGCATGTAGCACCATACATATATATATATACATATAATACACGTATACTTTATATATTCACAGGGCTATACAGATGAACCGATTGGAAAAATTTTAAGTAATATTGGAAAATCTGATACTGTATTATTAGATAGATGGAGTTTAAAAGTTGAACCGAATCCAAATACAGACGGTTCAGATGATGGTGGTAATGGAAAAGATAATCTGCCGTTAAATGTTGTTAACAATTATTTTTCATTTGGTGTTGATGCCCATATTGCCTTAGAGTTTCATGAAGCACGTGAAGCTCATCCAGAAAAATTTAATTCACGTTTAAAAAATAAAATGTTTTATGGACAAGCTGGTGGTAAAGATTTATTACAACGTAAATGGAGAGGATTAGCTGATTTTGTTACATTAGAATGTGATGGACAAGATTATACACCAAAATTAAAAGAACATCGTGTACATGCGATATTATTTTTAAATATTGGAAGGTAAAAATGATAAAAAATTGACATTAATTCAATTTTTTTAAAAATATAAGATATTATCATTTTTTATTTATTTATTTTTTTTTTTATTTTATCCTGTCTGATTTTTTTTTTTTAAATTTTAAAATTTTTTTTAACCACATTCAGTTATGGTGGTGGTACACATCCATGGAATAATTCAGCTACAGATAAAGAACCAACAACTGATGATGGATTAATTGAAGTTGTCGGTTTAACCACTTATCAATTACCATTATTACAAGCTGGTGCTCATGGAACATGTTTATGTCAATGTAAAACGGCTAAAATTGTAACAACAAAGACAATCCCAATGCAAGTTGATGGTGAAGCAGCAAGACTAAAGCCATCGATCATTGAGCTAAACCTACTAAATAAGGCTGTGATGCTAGCTAAGAAAAAGAAAGGAAGGACCAATGTTCAGTAAGTTATTATTTCATTTATAATTATTTTTAAATTAAAGATAATTAAATATGACATGTTAGAAAGATATGTCTGGTTTTTCTTCATCTTTGTATGTTTTTTTGTTCTTTTTGTTCTTGGATTTACTCTTGACATACATATATACATACTTATAATTTTCGTATTTTCTTTATGAAACATAATTATTTTCCTTAATCAAAATTTCATTTATATTGTTATTTTAACACAATAATTTAATTAATTTTATGAAATAATTGTCATACATTTTATACGTGTATACTGTATGTGTATGTGAACATATGACATACATACATACATATATAGATAGACCTAAATAGTTCTTAATATTTGATTTTATATAACTGTTTAGATTTTCTTAATGGTGTTAGCTTGATTGTTATATTGATTTTATTTATCATATTATTTTAATCCACATTTAACTATACCACAAAATTTATTTATGAAAATAGAAATTACGAAAATTTAAATGATTATTTTCATTAAAATTGAAACCGCATCGATAAACGTCTAAGTATACAAAATTTAAATGATATTTATTATTTTGTATTAAACAAAATATAAATTTGAAAGTTTCGGTTAATTATAAATTTTTTTAAAGAAATTTATTAGTCATTTTGTCAGACAATGTTTATATTTTTGAGAAGTACATGTCATTTATAGAGAAAATGTTGAAGAAATTTTTTTAGTTTTATTAAAATAATGTTATATTTATATCAGACTAAAAAATTGCTAAAAGTTTTATTAGATTGAAAGTCCGTACAAAGTAAACCTTTTTTTTTTTTTTTTTACTAAAAAACATATCAGAAATATCTTTAAATGTAAATCTTAAAGTTTAAAGGAATAAAAATGTTTTTGAAGAGATAGTATACGTATGATGTCAAATCGTAGGATTTGATAAGATAAATAAAAATTTATATCATAAGAGGATCTTTTATTAAAAATATGAATTTATAAAATTATACTACATATTATTTATTTTTATAAAATACCCTATAAAACCTTTTATCCTTTATGAGAAAAAAAGGTCATTTTTACAACCATATCCGTCAAAACATTAAAATATTTTCGTTGTTAAAATTTTAGTTTTTAGGATCAAGAAGGTGAAGTATATTTTTTTTAATTATTCGTCATTTATGGTCCTTTTCTGTTTTATTTTCTTTTTAAATCTTGCAAGCTGTTCAATGATTTAAGAATATTGTAGTATAAATTTTACAATTTTTTAAATATTTTCACTTCGCATGGGTCATGTTTATGAAAACTCAAATGTCCTTTAAAATACAAAGAAAAGCTTTAACGATTTATTCAATTTTTTTTTTTTTTTGATAACTCAAGAGCACCTAAATTTTTCTTAAGGATATCACACGATAAAAATTATACATTCTTTTAAAGAGGAATTTTGCTTGTTTAATATTTTTAAACATTTTTTGCAATTTTTTGTTGTTTTTAAAGAAAATTTGTTCAAATGATAAATTTGATTTTTAAAAGTTCTAAATAAAGATATTTATTTCATTTTTATCTTCACATCTCAATTAACAGATTAGCAGGATTGGAACCTCTTAATTTAAGTATTTATCGAATAACAATGCCTGATTATGAACAACATCATTATGAAAAAGAATTATTAAAACAATCTGCAATTAATCTTGGTAATATCGAAGTTGAACCAGGATCTGATCTTGAACAAGTTAGAAATCTTATAAATAAATATTGTGAAGAGCAATCTAATATTTCATTATCGAATGAATGGTGTTTTGTTGATTGTAAGTAATTAACTTTTTATAATTTTTTTTTTAAAAAACATTTTTAATTACGTTTCTATTTTTTTTTAACTGTTTTTGTTGTTTTATTTTTTTTTCTCTTCTAAATCCTACAGCTTGTACAGCAGAAAGATTTTTTCGTATTGATCGTGCTCAAGAACATCTACATTATATTATGGATATTGCACATGATATTGTTTATATTTTAGATCAAGAATGTGCAACAATGCCACAAACACCAGATGCAGATGGTTCATTTGCTGCATTTCAACAAAGACAAGAAAGAAATGTATCGTCAGATAAGGGTAAGTTTTAATATATTAATATTTTTTTTCCTTTTGTTTTTTACTTTTATTTCTTTGTTTTTCGTTTCTCATTTATTTTCTAATTATTCATAGTTCATTAATTTTTATAAATTTATTGACGCTTCATAAAATTTACAAAATAACAAAAAAAAAAAGAGAAAAAATTCATTGTATCTAGAGAAGTGTTCGATTAAAACATTTGAATAATAATAATACTTGCTCCTGTCAATCAATTTGAAATATATAAATTGCTAGTACCTATTTTGTAGAGAAAAAAATAATAGAGTAGAAAGAAAAAAACACAATGATAAATTACATAGAAAAAGTAAATAAATTGCATCATAAGATGAACTTTTTATGAACTTTGTTGTTACAATTTTTATACAAAAAAATAATAATATTGTGTGTGTAAAATAAGCAAACAAACAGACAAGCAAATAAATTAAAATAAAATTGAGTTACTAAATAGCTACTTTCGAAATGGATAAATTTAATGAAATGTAAAAGATATTTTGTTGCTATTTTTATAGTTTATTTGCTTGTTTTTTTTTCTCGTTATTATGTAACATTACAATTCCAAGTTTTTATATTAAAGGATAGAGAACTTTGCATTTCTTAAGTCAAAAGTCTTTGTGTTTTTTTTTTTCTCTCTCTTGATGAAAAATGAAATGTTAAATGTTAAATGAAAAAAAATTCTCATCCCATATTGCTACTGATTTAAATTCAACATCAACAGTTGCATTTATTGATTAAACTTGAATCTGAATAAATTTTTAGCAAAAAAAAGAAGTAGAAAAAAAAATGAAAGAAAATAATACGAATGAAATATACTTCCTGAGAATTTTGTTTTTTTTTTTCAGATTTTATCTGTATTTTTATCATAAAAATAAAGATGTTAAATATGATTTTTATTTTTTTTTTTTTGCATTTTGCATTTGCAAATTTCTCTATATTTATGTTGTATTTTAAATACTGTTTATATTTTATTTAATATAAGATTTTGAATATTTAAATATGAGTTTATACTTTTCATAATTGCAGATAGAATTTTTAAAAAATAAAAATAAAAATGATTTATTTAAAAGTGACAGAAATTTATTAGAACATTATATATATAAGAAGAAAAATTACTAAAATATACTTATTTAGTATAGTAAATAATAATAAAAACAAAATGCATTTTCCGTGTTAAGGAGTAATAAAAAATACGGAATTATTATACGTAAACTGGTACACAGCATGAAATTTTTTCATAAAATTTTTATTATTATTGAAAGAAAGAAGAAATTGAGAAAAAGAAAAACATTTATTTCAAGTTAAACGAGAAAGAAATTAAGCATTTTTTTTTTTCTTTAAATAAAAAGTGAAAAGCTGTAAATTGTATCTTAACTGCATGTGGTTCTCATAAATATAATTTGAAATGAATGAAAAATTTTCTTATAAATTTCATTGTTCATTTTCTAATTACATATTTAAACTTGTATCTTGTATCTTAAAAAGATATTGTACAACTATGTATATATTTGAATGTCTTGAATTCAATGTGAATTTATTTTTTTAAAAATTTTCAAACTTATAGAAAAAAAACTAATATTTTCTAAGGAGTATATAGTAATTAATTGACGTACGTTTGCTTGCACGTATTTCATATTTCATAACGATGAATCTATTGATAATAAAATTAACAAAAAACAAAATTGTTTGATACTCATATGGTATGAAACTTTGGTAGAAATTTCATATGAAAAATCTCAATCTTTTAACCCTTTCAATACTGATGATACATGTATTTTATACATACATATTGTACATATCGTCCTTTTTATAACAAAAAGAATTCGGAATTTAATATTTTTGGCTATCTTAAGTTAAGTCCATTCTAAAAATTCGAAAAATATTTACAAAAATTTTTAATTTTTTCGATGAATTTATCGGAAGATTTATAAAATAATTTCACATTACGAAATTGGTATTTAATAAGTTAAAAAATTGTTCAATTGGAATGGAGTCGAATTATTTTGAAAAACGAAATACTTGAAAATTGTTGATGTATTTTTGCACTTTAGTATATTTGCTTTTAATTGTGATATTACACAAAATCCAATTAATCATTTTTAAAATTAAGTACCTATTTCTTAAATACGATAATTGAATACTTATACGTAATTCTTCGAAAGAAAGACAACAACAATAAATAACGTAAGAACGAAACGAATCAACAAGAGAAAAAAAATGTGGAAAATTATTATTTTTTTTCAAAAAATTGTAAAAATAGCTTTTAACCAAAATAGAATTAATTTTCATGATGAAAATTTTTTATACACAAAACAATTTCCATTAAGAAAAATTTTTAAATACGGAAATTTGCCAATCATTTTAACAAATACAATAATATTAATTTGTATTCTCAACAGAATTTTTTATAATTTTATCGATTTTATATAACTTTTTTTTTTGCATTTTGATGAAAGCATTTATCAATTCCACTAATTAGTTATTTATGAATAAAAAGTACATAAACGTCTATTATATGATTAGTTTTTTTTTATATTTTTGTTCATATAGCTATTTCCGTTCTTGGGAAAATCCACACTTGATTTTCCTGTATTAATTTAACAGAATAAAATAGTTTTCGATATTTACTTAAATATTTAATTAAATTTTTTGCAAACGATATGCAGCAATATTATTTCCACAAAGAGTTTAAATTATTTATGTATGTTTGAAAATAATGTACATTTATGGCGGTATTCACCAAAGTTATTTATCTTAAACTTGTCGTAACTTTATTCACAAACAAAGTTAAGCTTCAATTTTGAAGTGAAGTTTTAAGTTACTATGACAAGGTAATAACTGTCTCAAGTTAAATCGTTTTTTTTTATTTCTTTTTTTTTTTTAAACATGACACATGTTAATATTAAACGTCATAATCAAATTTCGAAAAAAAAAAATATTAGCGTTGTCATACGAAAAAAAAACAAATTTAAGTTGCTATGGTGAATAATGGTTTTCGAAGTTCAGTTAAACTTATTTTAGATTTAATCGTAGTTTAAACTACAATGGTGAATACGACTCTTAATGATTTTCATTTGAAATGCTACAAGCATATTTGTGATATATTATTTATAAATCAAAAAATACAAAAAAATTAGCTTTAAATTGAAAATGAACTGTATATTATTCATCGATCATTATTCACCACAACATAGTTTTTGAATATTTTATTATTCTTCAATTATTTATAATTATATGGAAAAATTCAATATTTTTGCAATTTGCGCAATTTTTATAGAAACAACTTTTTTTAAACTTCCACATTTCGCTGCACCATTATGACATTTATGATAGAAAGTTTAATTTATAAAAAAAAGAAAAAAAAAATAAATAAAGGAAAAAAAACTATAATGTCTTTTTAAAATTCTTTGTTATAGCAATGTTTTTTTTTTTTTTTTTCAACTCATTTTGTAATTTTTTAATTTTACACAAACTTTTTTAATACTACTCAACCACAAAAATTATTTAATATAAAAGTTCTACAATTACTATAAAAATTCCTTTTTTTTTTAAACATTCATTCTATGACACATTAGAAAACTAATTTAGTACGTATCATATTCTTTCTACCTCTTAAAATGTAATGCTTTTAAATTCATATATGGTAGATGTAGATAGATTGTAGATAAGGATAATTTCATAACAATTATTTAATCAATATTCTTTCAGTATGTAATTTTATATTACTACATACGTACATTTATGAGTATTAGTAGATACTTTTAAATACTTGGATAACATTTAACTATTTTTTGCATAACTAATGGAATTTTTAAATTTTTTTCTCTTTTTTTTTTATTTTTTCCTTAGTTTACTAATGTAAACGCAGCCTTAATTATAGAAAATTATAGTAAAATTTCGATGTTATAAATTATTAACTATATATATATAGTAAAACCAGTAAAAACATAGAATAAGATTTCAATGAATGTATAATAAAAATTTATGTAATTTTTGTTTTTGAAATAAACTGTTATCAAGTTAACATCCTAAGAAAATTTTTAATTTTGCACTAAATTTTTTTAAAATAATTGATATATTTTCAAATTATACACTAATTTTCTTAATCCTTTTTTTTTTCTTTCTTTTTTCTTCTTTTCTTTTTTTTTTTTTCATTAATTGTACAACTTTCCATTTACTCATACATTTTTTTTTAACATTGGAAAATTGAATTTATTCAAAATTTATAATTAATTTTTAAATAAATTAACAAAAAAAAATTAAAAAAAAAAAAAAAATTAAAAAAAAAAAACAATTTAAAAAATAAAAGAAATTCGATTACGAAGGACAGATCCAAATAAAATAGATCCAAGTGAAATTAAAATTCGAAGGTAATTTCTTTAAATTTTTCACACATAATAAATATTTTTCTTTTTTTGTTTTCAAAAATTGATTGATTAAATTTTTTTTATTCTTCTTTTTAAAATCTTTTTGTTCTATTTTCTTTTCTTCAAATTTTATTTAAAATTTTTTATTTAAAAAAAAAAAAATTGGCATTATTGTAGCATGTTTTTATGGTATCCGTTTTACAAATATACACGTACTTATTAAATTATTCAAAAAATAAAAAAATAAAAAATAGAAAAACAAAACACAACCTATATCTGAGAAGTAAACTGTTGTGAGTACAAATTTAAATTTTATATATTATTTTATTTTCTTAATATATTTATTGATTTTTTAACATGTATGTTCACTATCGATTATTCAACAATACGAATATTTATTAAAAATGTTTGTTAAGTTCGAGTTGTAAAAACGAAACAAACAAATTATATAAAAAAGCTACGACTACATACTTAACCACCTTTATTCTATAAAATAAGTTTCAATAAAACTCCAAAATTCAACGAAAAATTTATAACCAATTCAAATTATAAAGAGATCAATGCATGTAAAAAAGTTTAAATTTTTGGTAACTCTAAATATCTGAAAGCTCATTTTCGCGATGAAATTTTCAGTGACTTTTTTGAAATCGATTCACCGATAAATACAATCGATAATATAAGAAATACCAAAATGTCAAGTTCTGAATATTTACTTTAAAAAATTCTAAAAGTTCATTTGAATAAGTTCACAAGGAAAGACTTGGAGCTTCTTAATTTTGAATGCTTACAATACGCATATCGGATTGTATTACACTGAGTTAAGTCAAGTGAAAAAGTACAAAGGAAGTGGTAAATAGGATTCATTTTTGAAATTCGGGTGGATGATTGTGGAAGTAAAAGGTGAAGGATACTTTTTATATACTTTTTCGTATAAAAGCCGACTTTTTTGTACATTTTTTCCCTATAACTTTGATCCACAGGTAAAGTCGTTTTTATTATCGAAAGCTTAAATCGTTCAAAGAATACTCTTTCTCAAATTTAACTCTCCATTTTTTATTAAATATTTAATTCAAATAATTTCGAAGAATACAGGACTTGTATCCTTAGAGACATATTTTTTTTTAATTTTTTTTTTTTTTGTTTCGTTTTAGACACTCGATAACACACACTTTTCGGTTTTAGTTGTTTTATTTTACTCTTGTTATCGTGTACATACGTGTTAAAAAGTTAAAATTAATGATTTGAAAGATTGAAGAATAATTTCAAAATACATATATTTATTTTTTTTATTTTTCGCAGGTTAGATGCGAAATTAGATATAAATTAATAAAAAAAAAAAACAATTAAAATAATGAACATTTTCGCAACAATTTACTTCAAAATTAAATATACTAATATTTTCTTCAATTTATTTATTAATTTTTATGCTTTTTTTTTCTTCTTCTTTTTAATGTGTTGTTTTTGAGTTTATTTAATGCGGCAAAAAAACAAAAAAAACAAAAAGAAAAGTAAACGTTTATGATGAGCATGTGTGTGATCATACACTATAGTTGTAGCTTCTCAACAGTTTACCTCTCAGACTTGAAAACAAAAAAAAAACAAAAAGAAAAAAACAAAAAACAAATATTTTGCAATTATCATTCTACATACACAAAATACATTTGAAAATATCTGCAAAAGCTTTTCAACAAATTTGAAAAAAAAAAAAAAAAATCTTTTTCTAAACATCAAAAATGAAGAAACCATCTTCAAAAATTAAACACACACACACAAAAAAAAAATATATATTGTAAGTGTTGTTTGTATATTGCATGTGATTTTTATTTAATAATTTTTTTGTTATGTTTATTTTTTTTTTTTTTAAATATTTTTCTGTGCATTATTTCTATTTTCTTTTTTCTCTTTTTTGTCCTTTTTTTTTTTTTTTTTATTTCTTCATATGCATGCTGCAGTTATCAAGAAAGATTATTTGGTTTAACACAAGATGCTTTCGGATTCAGGTATATATACCTAATATAAAAATGTATTTTTAAATCATATAAAAATATTTTATGTAGTATAGATACATTCATAACAGAATACACGGTACACAGAGATTGTGTATAAAATGTAATTTCAAATTTCTACTTTTTTATGAATTTTTTTTTTTTTTTTTTTTTTTTGCTTCTTTTTTTTTTATGTGAAGTACGTTTACATATAAAACCGACATAGCACAATTTTGCATGTTATTTTTTGAATAATGTTTGTTCATATAGTCGTTTATTCACAGTTAGAAGCTTTATATATTACTTTTATCATTATTGAGAATATTTTTGCAATATTTGTGTACTTGATATTCTGATTTAAGAAGAAAAAGAAATTTTCAATGATAACATGCTGTTATACTGTCAAAAGTTAATTTAAAATATTTTTTTCTCATACGTATTTTCATTGTAATTGTTATTGTTGTCATGAAAAAAAAAAACACATGTTGTAATTTGTTGTAAGATCAATTACGTTTTGATTAAAATAAACTCCTCAATGTACTTATTAAAATTCATAATAAAATGATTTCAAAAGAAAATAAAAAAACTTATATTATATCTACCACCCACATACATATTTCTACAATACAAGGTTTCATATGGTTTTTGAAATTTGCATTTAAATATATTCAATGACGTATTGTCAATCAATTATGATTTCACATGTTTTTTTTTTTTTTTCATTTTATAACATGTGAAACTTGTTTTCTTTTCCAGACAGGATTTCACATAGTGAAGCTTACCTTGTAATTTTTTACAATTGTATGCCATAAAATTTGTATCTTATACAAAATTAATTCTCTTATATGATATTTTAAAATTTGTACAAAAAGAAAAACATTGAATTTCTAGAAAGAAAAACATATTCTTAAAATGTAAATATGTAATAAAAATTTAAAACAAAAAAAAACTATCAATGTGATTCATATGTTTAATGTATAAAAAGTATATTTTTTCTTACATTGAAAAATTTTGTGTAAAAATTTAATTATTACTTTTCACTCTAAAAATTTATTCATAATTATTATATTTCCTTTTTTTTTTATTAATTTTTTTTTTTCTTAATTTGTCTTTTTTAGTTGTCTCTTGGAAAAAACTTCCGAAGCAATTTTGCTAGCAGCCAAAAACGGTGATATTAACCTCGTAAGTGTGAATATTTAATTTTATATTATTTTATTTTTTCATTTATTTATTTATTTTTTTTTGTTTCAGTTACAAGCACTTCATGAACAAGGATACTCATTATTATCGATAGATATAAATGGTCAAACTGCACTTCATTATGCCGCAAAAAATAATCATAAAGAAATTATAAAATATCTAATAACATGTGCACCTAGCACAATTATAAATATTGTTGAGAATACAAAGTGAGTATATATAATTTATATTTAAATTTTTTTTTTTAAATTAAAATATTTTTTTCTGTAAGTTTCTTAAAATTCCATGGTAAAAAAAACAGGCTAAACTGTTAGCTGAAAACCTCGTTATAACCAATCTAAGTATTTTCGAGTTAATTGAAATTTGAATAACAATTAATTTGGATTCAGATTCATTCGGAAAGTCATATTCATTAGACGTAATTTTTTTGTTATCCTTTCCGGAATTTAACGAAAATGAAATTCTAAAATAAAAACGAAATACCCTATAATAAAATTTTCTACTATTTATAAATTTTAATGTTAGTTTTTGTTTAATGCAAAACAACAAAAAAAATTAATATATTCATTCAACACCAGCTACAAAGTCCTTAATGTTTTAAAACTGCAATATTTTTGTTATTTAAATTTCACGAAGAATTTCTTAAAAATATAATTTTTCTTTCCAATTTTGTTTTTTTTTCTTCATAAAAATAAAATTTTCCCTCCATAAAAAAAAAAATGTGTACATAAAAAACTTTTAATTTTCTTTATGGTAATTTTCCAATTGTTTTTTTTTTATTTTGACCTTTAGACTTGAAAACTAAATTCCTTAGCATTTAAAACAGAAATATAATTTATTATTTTTACTGAATGTGTTATTGTAATAATGTTTTTGTTGTGTTTCATGAATTTCCAAATACACAAATAATTGTACCACACTCAAATACAAGTATGTACCTACATATTTTATATAAATTATTTTAAAATTTAATTTACGAGCATTATGAATGCATTTTGTATACAAAATGTTCAAATTTCATATAAAATTCATATAATACAACATAAGAACTTTTCTATTGCATAAATGTAATAAAATTGACAAAATAAATTACAATTTCAATAGAATTTTACAAATATTGTATAGCAATTATTTTCATTTTATTTTAATAAAAAGGAAAATTTTAAAGAGAGAAAGAAAAAAAAAAAGAGTTATTAATTCCTACAAAGTAATAAAGTTAAAATTTTGTTGCATATGAAATAATAATTATTTTTTTAATTGCATGAATTGGTGATTCTGTATATTATAAATCCTTTTTATTCATTTTAACAATGTATTTTCAATAATTTTTGAATACTCATAAGATGAATTATGAAGTTATTAAAGGAAATTTTTTCCTCATTCATAAAATGACTTTTATGATTAAATGAAATTTTAATAGTTCTTAGGGTATTTAGGTATAAAAAAGAAAATTTATTTCAATATGTAGATCTTATTTTTAATAACCTTACAAACATTACATACAAAATGTATCTTTTGAAATTCAATAAAAACAAGTATGTACTGAAAGTAAATAAATAGAAAATATGTAAAAGTTCCCAAACAAAAATAAATGGGATTGAACTTTTGCTGCACCAGTACAAAAATTGATTTTTAAACTACTACAACGGCAAAAGTTAAGACTACATCCTTGTACATATAACAAAATTACAAGCTTAAAAATAGCAAATATGTCGGATTTGCTATATCTATACTTTATAATAATGGAAGAAATATCCTTAACTGAAATCGCAATTTATCTATTGAGTAGATATTTTCAAAAATTCATCCAATGTGACTATAACTAGACTAGACTTCGTTCCCATAAATGTATTTTGTATCCTTCTATCTTTTAATAGTACATTCTTCAAATTTCCAGATTTTTCTTAGTGAAAATAAAAGTGCGAAAATTTTCTACCCTCTGATTCACCTATATTAAAAGTACCAGGCAATATTAATGGAAAATCTTGGAGATACATAGTTGTGAGTTTTTGAACATTAAAGTTCTCGATTTTAGCAGATTTCTGAAACTTACATAAAATATTCCTTGCTGAGGTCATTTTCAAAAATAAGAAAGATTTTTACGGTTTTTTAAGACTTTGTTTTGTAAAACTTTATCTGAAAAAATAAAAAAACCTTCATTTTTCCTGTGTTTTATAAGCGAACAATACTGAGTAACAAAAACAATAACAAAAATTCAAAGTACACCTACATACATACTTTTTACCTTTTTTTTAAACAAAAAGTAGAACAAAAAAAAACATACACAAAGTAAAACAAATACATATAGTTATAGTGAATAAATAATAAAAAAATAATTACATATGATATATAAAATGGATGAATACAACGAATAAGCATTAGTGAAATGAAAATTAATGAAAAAGTTTAGCAAAAATCCATTATAGAGATGGTTGAAATCTCTTGAGATATCAACTGGTACATACATTTACAATCTATACATACATTATATGATGGTAACTATATAGTAATGAGCAAGTATTTCACATTAGAAACATTAAAAGTATGTAAATTTTAGATAGCACGAAGAAAAGATATTAAATATTAAAAGATTTAGGAAGATCCACCAATTTAAATCGCTTCACTAGAATTTTTTTTAAAAATAAAAACGAAGATTCTGATAAAAGTTTTTATTTTTTTGTTTTTTTCGTTGACTTTGTAATCGCATTTACCCCACTTTCATGCGATAACAGATACATATAAATCGAATTACAATATTTTTTTTTTTTTTAAATAAAATTTTAGATATTTTCGCTAAACAATGACGATAATTATTAAATTTTAATGATTTTTTAAGTCCTTTTTTTTTTGTGTTTCTTTAAACATCATAAAAGCTCGAAATCACTTGCATTTATTTCGTTTATCAAATAAGTTTTTATTTTATTTTGCATCCGTTTTTTTTTCTTTTCTATTAGTTTTTATTATTTTTTTGAACTTTTTGAATCTTTTAAAAAAGGATTCAACTTGACAATCTTCCAATGAAATATCATAACGTATCAAATTAATTTTAATGATGATTTTTATGTTTATTTTTCGATGTTTTTTTTCTTTTGCTTTGCTCTATTGTAAATATACTTGAAAAATAATTTTTATCATTGAAATTCATAGAAGAAAAAAAAAAAACTAACTTACTTTACTATTTATTAAGGATGGGAATTTCAATTCTCGTAATACGAAATTTTTTTCGAAATTCACATTCTTAATTCATTCAATTCAAAATCATTTTATCACATATCTGTAAAATTCATTCTAAAAATTTATTTTTTTTTCATACAAATGTGTAGATACGTACAACATCATTCAAAAACAACTACGTTTTTCTTTGCTTATTCCAAAAAAAAAAAAAATTACAAGTTGTGTGTTATGAGATTTGATATTCCCATGATCATCGTTATTTATTAGAGAAAAAAATACAAAAAAAACACTAACCCCCACCCCCCCAAGTTGTTTAACAAATTTAAAATAAGTTCAATTTATTTCAAAACAGGATATTTTTCCTTCTTTCTGTTCAATGCTAACAAATTACATACACAAAAAAAAAAAAAAATAAAACATTATTTCTTATTTGAAAAATAAAATATCCTTAACGATGTACGATGTGATAAAAGCAAAAAAAAAAAAAAATCTTCCTAATTTCTCGAAATTTTACAACTTTTTTTTTTTTATCTCAGTAACAACTTTTAAAATTATTTTAATTGGAGTATTTGAAATAATTTAATTTTTTTTTTTTTTTTTTTTTTTTTTTTTGTAATTCAAAACATGTTTGTTAAGAAAAGAAAGAAAAAAAAACAAGGAACAGGATAATGATTTTACATAAAATTTAAAAAATAAAAAAAAAACGACAAGAAATTACCTTACAGCAATTACGTTTTACTACTTTTTTTCCATGAAAGAAAAAAAAAAAAAAGAAAAAACAAACAGAGATTGTTAATCTTTGCAAACCAAAAAAAAAATAATAATAATAATAAATAAATAGAAAAAAAAAGGAAAAAAAAACTTTTAATTTCCATGAGTTCCCAAAAAGTTTTAATCGTAACTTAAAAAAAATTAATTATTAATTACATGAGCATATTTTTTTTTTTTTTTTTTGTATTTCCGTATTTTTTTTTTTTTTTTACTTTTTCATTTTATCAAATTACCTACACACTTTTTTTTTTTTTTTTACTTGATAAATTCTAGAAATCTGTTCATTTCTTGTGTTTTCATTCATTTTATTTAATTCATTCATTTATTTTTGTTGATGTCTGTAGATTTTCTTTCTTTCAAACTATCCAATTTTGAACGTGACTATGAAACTTTTATTACATTCCCCCTTTATTTATTTTTTTTTTTTACTATTTTATGTGTTTTTAGCATTTTATTAGATATAATATGCATGTGTGTAGTATGTTGTAAACACAAAAGATTCCTTTTTACTATTATTTTTAATATATCATCATATTATGTGAAAATTATTTTACCATAATGTATCTTCTCCATATTATATAATCAAATTTAATGTCTGATATGAAGTATAAGAAAATTTATAATGTGTCTGAATAGGTTGTACGTGTTGTATGTATCTAGGATTTAAAACGTAGATAAATCATATGTGTTTTTTTTTTCTTTTTCTTTTTTGTTAAAGCTTATGAAATAATTTTTTTTTTTTTTTACGCAAATTCATCATAAGCGTTTTTAACTTTAATTTAACCACTTCCGATTTTTTTTATGAAATTTTTTAAAAGATTTTATTATTTAGAATTTTATCTAAAACTTTTTAGTATGAGATAAATAGATTATGACGTGTTGGAAAAGAATATGCTGGATTTTCAAATTATTAGACAAAAGTTATGGACTATAATTTGTTTTTATTTTGAAAGCAAAAAACCATATGCTAATCGACTAGTCGTATAATATTCAATTCATACTTGTTGGAAAGTAAAATTTTTACAGATAGAGGTTTTATACAGGACAATAAGATTCATGTAATTTATTTAATTGAAAATTTTAAACTAACTTCAAAAAAGACTAATTTTTTTCTAATACACAAAAGTGGTTTTTTCATTCACTAAGCTTCTTCAAGATTTTACCACTTAGAAGCTCAAAAGTTAAAGAAATTAGACAAAAAAAAAAAACAGATATAGAAATACTGTGAAGTACTGCCGAAATTTAAGATCTATACTATATTTCGATTTTCGAGTAGGTAATTCGATTACGAAGTTAAAGTGTTAAAGCCGATTTGAAAAATTATGAAATATTTTAATTTCCGTATGTGACAAAATACAATAAAGCATTTAAATTTTTATTATTAAATTTTGTAAGGAGAGTTTTTCTAGGAGTAAAAGTTAAATCTAGGAGTCCACATTTATTTATAAAACAAACTCTTAAATTGTGAAAAGCCACAGTACGTATTCCTTACGTCTTATTAGTTCGAACAGAGCATTCACCAAAGCTTTCTATCTTTTTACCATGATTGCCATGATTCCTCTCTCTTCCACTTCTCCACCTACAATGTGACATCAAAGAAAAATCTCTACACTGTGGCTCATAATATAAAAAAATTAATTAAAATTCACTTTTAACATCAGATTGTTATCCTTGCCGTATTACCATAAAAAATAATATAAAAAATTATTATAAATAGGATAAGGATATAATATAATAACCATAGAAATTTTAATATTTTTCATTAAATTTCCTATTAAACCCTTTTTTTATGTATCTTTTTTTCTTTTTTCGTAAACAGAGGTCAAACAGCTTTACATATTGCAGCTGAACATAAACATCGTGATATTGCTGTAATGTTAGTCGCCGCCGGTGCTAGTTTATCAATATTGGATCATGGAGGTAATACTCCAATGATGTCAGCCTTTAATTCTGATGCTCATGATTTAGCAACATATTTAGAAAGTACGTGAACACAATCTTTAATTTTTAAAATAATTTATCATTTTTTATTTACTTTTTTCTTTTCATCTTCATTCTAAAAATATTCTGAAAAAATTAATCAATTGATTTTAATTTTTATTCCCAATTGATTTTGTTTATAGATCAAGAAAGATTTTTACGAATGGATATTCAAGCAGATATATAAAATTTAATTTACAAATCAAAAAAAAAAAAAAACCAACATACAAACAAAAATATAATCTTAAAGCCTGAAATTCAAATTTAAAAAAAAAAATAAAAAATAAAAAAAAATTACAAGAAAAATTTCAATTAATATTTCAAGTCAATAAATTTTAAAAAAGCAAAAACAAACAAAAAAACAAACAAGTAAAAAAAAAACAAAAATTATTTTACAAGCTGTTTGATATGGAGAATTCCACGCAAATCGACCACTTTTTTCCTTAAAATTAATATTAATAAAGCTGGTAGAGATAAGTATATATCAATTTTTGGTGTATCTAGTTTTAAATTATTTACGATATCACGATGAGGAACAGTATTAAAAACAAAATATTTGCTACTTATCAGTAGAAATTCGTTTCGCTGTCACACCCGTTACAAAATATGTCACACCCGTTACATTTCTTTTTTTTAATTATGAAAAAAGTATTGCATTGTTCCTCGTCAAATTTTTCCAAAAGATTCTTTCAAGTTTCTACAGTATAATTAAAAATAATTTTTAGAATTGTTTATATGAAAATTTTATGATATTCAGTGAAATAGACGAAAATCCGTGAAATTCAAAATCTTCAGCATCACACCCGTTACGCTACTAAAATGACGATTCTGATTAAGAATATTTGAATTTTTCTGTTTTATCGTAGCCGTCGTTTGCTTTCACTAGAGGGCATATTAGGAACATTTAAGTTTAATCAGAGTGAAATTGCTCTACGAGTTTTCAATATTTAAGAGTCAGCATGTCACACCCGTTACAAAATGGAATTCCCCATATTTATTATCATCAAAGTATCTCATCACATCAAATCACATTTTCAAAACAGGAAATATATACTAAATCTTATAAAATATTTAAAACAATCTCTTAAAAACAAAAATGATACAGGAAATAAAAATAAAAAATAATAATAATAATAAAAATAATTTTTTTTTTTTTCTCAATTAAATAAATTAAATAATTTATAAGTACCTAACTACATAAATATTTACTCATATACAATCAACAAATACATTAAAGAGAATAAAATAAAAAAAAACAACAAAATAAGAAAAAAAGAATAAAAACAAAAATCACATCGAGTTATTATTGAAAAAAGTAAGATATCTATTATAATTATATATATATATATACATATATACATATTAAGTATCTATAACATATAGATACATACTATCAATATTATTATGAATAAAATTATGATTTATTTAAAAAAAAAAAATTAATCAATACTATTGAATCGAATCTAGATGATTTTTTTTTTTTTCGAAAAAGAATAAAACATTAATGAAAAAGGAAAAAAAAAAGTATATTTACATTACATGAAAATGATAGGAAAATAAATAATGAAAGAATGAAAAGAAAAATTCAAATTGTATATACTACGATATATATTAAATTATTTAGAACGATTCTCTTTTATATCGTAAGATAAGGTAAATGAAAAAAAAAAAAAAACAAAAAATGATAGAAAATTTTTAAAATGTGATACGAAAACAAAAAAAATTAATAAATTTAAAAAAACAAAAAAAAAAAAAAGAAGAAGAATGAATAAATAAAAATCGAGAGAGAGAGAGAGAAGGAAAATTTAAATTAGGTCATTAATATAATTGAATTATTTAAAAATATTTAACAAAAAAAAAACAAAAAAAAATTAAATAAAAAATCATTTTTGCCTTTTTTTTTGTTTTCTTTTTGTAAAATAATATTTATTAAAATCATTCATAAACAATTTGTAATTAAATTATTCCGAATAATTATAATTGATTAATTAATTATTTGTTTATAATTTTTTTTTTTTTTTTTATTTTTATTTAAGTGTAAATATTTCTTTTTTTCTTTTGCATTTTTTTTTTTCTTTTGAAAATTTTAAATTTTTAATATAGGGTGGATTAAAATATGTCAAAAGGAAGTACAAATTTGTTTTTCTTTTTTTTTGTTTTACTAAAAAAAATGTTTTTCCTTTACAGTATGTGAATTTTTTTTTTTTTTTCACTTGAATGCTAAGAAGTTTGAAAATGTTTGATTTCGAAATTTCAATAAAATATTCAAAAAGTTTTTTTTTTTTTTGTTTTTGTTTTTTTTTTTTTTTTGTAAAAAATAAAAATACATAATTCATTCATCCGATTTATTTCATGATACCCAAAAGGTAGTAATTTTTATTTTTTTAATTTTTTTTTTTTTTTTGTCATACGAAGAATAAATAAGATAAATATATTCTTGAGAATAAAAACTTACAACTTTTGGAATTATAAGTTACAAAAGAGAGAAAAAAAAGAACAAACAAACATGACTTAAAAATTCAATATTTTCATGTTGAAAGTAATGATGGTAATAAAAAAAAAAAAAAAGTAAACATGATACATAAAAAATTCATTTATTCAATAATTTATAGAATTCATGATTTTTATTAAGAAGAATTTTTTTTTTTTTCAATAAATAATGCAATTTTGATACTTTCTAACTATGATCTTTGAATTCAAGTTGTTCAGATGCAATATTGAACGCTGTCAACTATTTCAAAGCAAAAAACATCATATTTACTGTTACTGCTTCAAGTACTTGAACATATTCAAATTATATTCTCAAATCGAAATCACTTCTGATCTGAATGTTTTTTTTTTAAATTATTTAAAAAAGCAACTCATAGATAATAAATGAACGATATGATAATTTTCTGAAAATAATCCAATTTTCGGTCCACCCTGTAACAAAAATCAATGAACAATGAAAAAGACAAATTAAATTTTTAAAAAATCCATTAATCAAGAATAAATTAATTAAAAAATTAACAAAAAAATAAATTTATTTATTTAATTTTTATCATTTTTCTAAAATTTGTAAATTTCAGGTTTTTTCAAAATTTTTTTTTTTTTTTTTTTATTTGAAAACAATTTTATAATTCGATAAATTTTATAGGAAAACATTGAAAAAAAAAATGAATTGAATGATTTAATAAAATTCATAATATATATAACTGTAAATAAAAAAATTTCATTATTAAATTATCAAGAATAAAAAATTATATGAGAACTAAAATATATATATTTTTTTTTTTCAAAAAAAAAAATAACGAATAACCACGAATATCGTTAAAATTCATGAATAATTTTAAATTTAAATTGAAATAAAATTTAAATGAAAAATTCACAAAAGGAATATATCCATAAAATTTTTTAAACCTTTAATAATTTGCATCTGTAAAATTTTGATTATCATTAAAAATTCACACATTTTTATATTCATCGGTTATCCTATTATTATTTTTTTTTTTTTTGCATTTAATAAACAAAAAATAATTGATTTCACGTTATTCACACCTTTCATGGTGATAACAGTTGATTTTCAATTACTCCATTTTTTTTTTTTTTTTTTTTTCTCTTTTTTAATTTGGACTCAAATTTCAATGAAACTATAAAATACAGAACACGTAAAATAAAAACACAATAACAAAACATAAAATATACAAAAAAAAAAGGAAGAAAAACAACAACAACAAAAAAAAGAGTATCATCAAACCACATTTTGAACTATAAAAATTTATTACATTTATGTGATTATATTATTTTATGTCCAACGGATATAAAATTTATTGACTTCATTTTGGTTGATTTAATTCAATTTGTGCTAGCCACACACACACACACTCACACACATCATACTTATCTTATCTGTTTATTGTTTGTTCGATATTTTTGTTGTTGAAAATAAAATAATAAAATTTAGTATTTACAAAATATTAAATGTATTAAATAAATTATTATTTGTATGGATTTAATTGATAAAAGGATATTTATGTAAATATGTAATTTATAAACAGAATTAATAAGAGAAATTATATATTGAAGTTTTTTTTTATGACTTCTATTCGATCAAACCACAAATTTTAATATATCATATTTAATTTTCTTCTTTGTTTGCATTGCATAATTATTTATTTAAAAAAAAAAAAAAAAAAAACATAAAATAAAATTATTAAGCATTTTCAGATACTACATGAACTGCGTTTGTAGTATGTTCAAGCTAAATTTAAAATTAAATTCAGTCATAGAAAACTCGAAACTAACAAGTCGAAACGAGCTGAATACTTCAATCTATTCTTTGTCAATTTTAATTTAAAAACTGATGCTTTTCATTTAAAACAATAAAAAAAAACATCATTTTCGGAATACTTAATTAACTAACATTCAATTCAAGTGAATGTGCTTCAAAAGAGTCCAAAACTTTTGCATTTTACCTTTTTTTTTTTTAAATAATTTTCAAAAAAATCTTTCTTTACACACTAAAAATTTTCATGCTTGAAATGTAAGTTTTTTACAAGCTATAATCCTTTTAAAAAAAAATCCTTTTAAATATAAAAAAAAATTAACTAAAATTAGATACTAAAAAAATTTCAAATACTTCCTGTATTTAAAAAAAAAAAACACTTAACAGTATGATTCGTGACTCAAAGTGATACTGTATTAACAATAATGTAATTGTAATTATTAATTATATTTTTCTACAAACAAACAAATTGAAAAAAAAAAATTAATTATAAATTATAAAAAAATTTTCGACTGTGTATCTGTAAATATTTTCAAATAATTAATTAATTAAAAATAATTCTAAAATAACAACAACAACAACAAACCCATAAGTAATTAATTTTAATTATTACAAAAATTAATGTAAACAAACAAAAATTAATTAAAAATAAAAATAATTAAAAATTTGTAAATATGTAATTTGTTGTAATTTATATTAATTGAAAAAAACAAAAACTTCAAATTAATAAATATTTCTCTTGTCAATAAGATAAAAAAAAATATTTAATTAAATTTGAAATATTTTTTAAAATATAATTCATTAAAAAAAAATCATAATTAAAATTTAAAAAAAAAAAAATGCAAAGAGAATATGTGTTTTTTTAGCACTTAAAAAAATAAATATGAAAAAAAAAAAGTCAATTAGTATTTGTTAGTTAATGTAATTTTCTAAAATAAATTTTATTAAAAATTTAATAATTACTTATTAAAATGATAAATTTTATAATATTTAAAAAATTTGATTATATTTTTTCTTTTACTTAAAAAAAAAAAACAAACATTAAATATAAATGCATTTTGGCAAAAAAAAAAAAAAAATTAATTAATTAAATATAATTCAAAATTCAATTAAAAATTATTCTTCAATTTAATAAAGAAAAAACTAAAAACCAAATTTATATCGACTGATTACTAATTTTTTATTAGCCCCAAAAAAAAAAATTTGTATCAGACGATATAATTAATTAAAACAATGACAAAATATATTTAGAAAACAAAATTAAAATTTAAAAAACAAAAAACAATTAAATATTTTTTAAATTTTAATTTATTTCAAATTGAGAAAAAAAAAAACAACTAATTAGAACTTCTTTGAATTCAATAATTATTACTAATAAAAAAAATAAATAAAAAAACAAAAATCATTTTGTAGCATAAAAATATTCTAAATAAAATAAATAATTAAATAATTTATTTTTTTTTTTTTCATCATATTTAAATACTGAAATCCAACTAGCAAATGACAATCCTATTTAAAAAAAATAAAAATAAAATAATATTTGTATAAATAATGAATAACGAATAAATTTCAAATTTTTTGTTGATTTATTATTAAGATAAAATTTGATTAGAATTAAAGTAGAATAATGAACAAAGTAAAAGATTTGAAAATAATAATTAATTATAAAATTAATTGATTTTATTTATCTAGTAATTAGAGTAATAAATTTAGAGTATAAGATTCTAAAAAAGCTTTCATTAATTCAATTATCAAATAAATTTTTTCAATTTTAATTTAACGTAAAAGGTAACATATTTTTTTTTTTTTGTGCATTTTATAAATGAACAGTAATATTTTTCTGAATGTAGAAAAATTGAAAAAAAGGACTTGACTAAATGCATTTTTTATATACATTTCAGAATTTTATACAATTTTTCATCATATTTCAGAACGTATAAATTTTCCAAAAACTGCATTTTTTTTAAATTTTACTAAAAAATTTTTAAATTTAAATACGCTTTCAAATACGCTATCCACTCCAATCGAGCTAATCTAAGCTGGTAACAATTATTTTGTAGTTTTCAGTTACTTTAGCTGCACAAACTAAATTTTATAGCCTAGTCAAGTTTCATTTACGTCGGCTAACTCATACTACCTATATGAAAGCACATACGTATTTGTTAAAAGTATCAAGGAAGTAATTTACAAATATTTTTACAAAACTTACTTAAGCAGCACCAAAAATCAGTATGGTTTTCAGGATAGGCCTAGTTTACTCTCACTGACAAATCGAAGGACATTCACAGTGTGCTTTTACACCTCCCTAAGTGGACTTGCTTCTTATAAGCAAACAGCCCGTCATACCATACCATACTTATGCAGTTCGAATAAACTAAAGTTTGAGTAAACTCGCTCAGCTTAACTGAAAGTCTTAAACAAATCATTTGAATATACATATATTCAATTTTAAAATCATTTTAACTTAATTTTCAGCATCCAACAGGATAAAATCCTACTTTTTTTTCAACTATTTAATCGAAATTATAAAATGCACAAAAGAAAAACCAAATAGTACTTTTTTTTTCTTCTTCTGCTAATTTTTCTTAAATTCACCACTTATGGATACAAACGGGTCCAAGCTTTATCTGAAAATTTCGAAAAAAAAAAAATACATCAATAAAATTACCTATTTTTTAATTATAATACATACATACATACGTATATATATCAATGGTGTAATTAAATTATAAATTTTTATTTTTAAAACAAAATAAAAATGTCTCCTCAACTGCGATTTAACAATAGAATTTAAATGAAAATTATTACAAAAATAAAAATTATTAATCACAACTAATTATACATACACACACACACACATATTTAATTATATTTATATAAATAAATGTTATTCAAATCAATAAAATTATTCATATTCTAAGTAGCTTATAAGATCAGATATCTCTTAAATTAAATTTAATTTAAAAAAATATAATAAAATACTTAGTAATTAATTTAAAAATAATTAACTTGAAAAAAAAAATAATAATAATTCATTTAAATAAAAATGTAAAAATCATTAAAAATTCAACTAAAATATTTTAAAATTATATTTTCTATTTAAAAATATAAATAAAAAAAAAACATTAATAATTAATATTGTAATAACTATAATTATTGTAATTAATTAATAATCATATTTCTATAATTT
This sequence comes from Bombylius discolor, assembly GCA_939192795.1. NCBI lineage: Eukaryota > Metazoa > Arthropoda > Insecta > Diptera > Bombyliidae > Bombylius > Bombylius discolor. The sequence continues at coordinate 39,792,290 of OW584240.1, forward strand.
TTAGTAATAAATTAAGGAAAAAAAGAAAAAAAAAATGATTGTAAATTGTACACACACATCCGAAACAAAGGTCTTATGATATTCTTAGTTATTATGGGATGAATGTATTTCATAACCGGAAATTATAAAGAAAAATTAATAAAAAAAATTTAAATAGAAAAAAAAATAATTTAAAAAAAAAAAACAAATTTAATTAACTTTAATAAATAAAATTTTTAAATTTTTAAAAAAGCAATTTCTCTATTTTTTCAAAAAAAATTAAAATTTAAAATAAAATATATATTAAAAAAGAATCTTTAATAATAAAAAAAAAAATCTTAAATAAAAAAAATCTTAAATAAAAAGAAAACCATTGAAATTTTGTAAAATATCGAAATGAAATAAAATGTTCATCCTGTAAATTAATATAGTTAATAAAATAATTATTAAACATACATATTATATAAATTACATATTGTCCAAAAAAAAAAAAAAATAATAATAATTAATTACTGTATTTTGTAGTAAAAATCTAATTAAAAAAAATAATAATAATATTTTAGGAATAATAGAAACAACAAAAATAAAAATAAAGAAAACAAACCTAGGGTGCTACTATCGTTATTTTAATTTCTAATTATTTGTTGTTGTTCTTTTTTCCCCCATTAAAATTCTTTTTAAAATTAATTTTGAATTTTCGAAATAAGTATGTATTGTACATTGTGTATGTAAATTGAGAAAAAAAAAAAGAGAATTTTTGTAAATAATAAAAAAAAAACAAAATTGATATTAAATTAAATTTAAACAACAACAACAGAAAAAATAATTGGTAAATATGGTGATCAATTATTTAATTAACAATTTTTTTTTTGACGGTACACGTATGTAGCATATTTAATGTAAAAAAATATTAAGAAAATTATTTAATAATACACATTGTGTGTTTGTTATTGTAATTTATTTATTTTTTTTGTTTTTTTTTTTTAAATTTTAAGAAAAATACATACTGAGAAAAAAATTTCATCAAATTTAAAAAAGCAATATTAAAATTTATTGATTACGTAAAAAGGCACTGTGAAGTATCAAATTTTTTTTTTTTTTTTTGTAAAAAGTAATTTAAAAAAATAAAAATTAAAAAATAAGTAAGAAATGATTCTATTTTTCGATTTTTTTTAAAGAGCCTCCTTTAAATTGAAATTTAGAAACATTTCTTACACGAATACGTTTTTTTATTATTTTCATTTTTCGTAGAATTAAGTCTTTAAAAAGAAAAAAATTAAATATTTATTCTTATTTTTAAATTTTAATTAAAATCTTAATTTAAAAAAAAAAAAAATCGACGTAAATAATTTCGAAAAATTGTGAACAAAAGATAAATAAATTTTATTATAATATGAAAATAAAAAAATACAGAAAAGAAAAATTGCTGAAATAGAAATGAAAAAATACGGAGAAAGTGACAGGTGTAAGTAAAATAAGTAATATTTGTACACAAGTTGAAAAAAAAAAAATTAACAAAAATAATTTAAAATAAAAATGATTTTTCGATGATACAAAAATTTATCTAAGATACTCTCATCATAAATATTTTAGATTCATTTTATTCTTTAAGATTTTCAAAGATTCTATTATCATGTTCAGTTATTTTATCAGTCTAACTTTTAAGCTTCATAAATTTGGTAAGAAAAAAAAAAATTTACATTTTTAAACCACCTATACCAGCCTATTCAAAACTTTCAATCATTTATTGGTAGATACTTAAATCTTGAAAATACTTCAAAAATAAAATAAAAAACAAAACACCTGAAATATTCAATTTGTTGGATTCAACCTTTGTTTTTATATTTCAAAAATAAAAATAATAATAAAAAACCCTTTTTCACAAGAATATCATTAAAATAAGACTATATAACGGTATAAATTCAGCTAACTATTTTATTACTCAAAAATTTTAAAAGAAACAAACAAAAAATAAGAACACAATTTCATAAAATTGTATCACAAAATTTTCATAATTCGAAAACAAAAAAAATTATATTTATTTAAAAAAATAAAAGAACAAAATAAAATTATATATTTTTACACTAAGAAAAAATAAAATAAACACATACTTACAAAAAAAAAAAAATTAAGAACAAACAAAAGTGTTTTGAATGATGCCTAAAACTTGTATAAAGCTATTTTGAACTATTTAAAATGCACTGCATGCACCGAGGAATTTGAAATTTGAATTTTGCATATTATAATCTTGTAACATATTTAAAAAAAAAAAATTAAAAAAAATAAACGGAAATTTAGTCATTAAAAAATTTAAAAAAGATATATATACATACATATTTAAAAAACAAAAAATAAATCTACCTACATTTAAATTTAAAAAAATTAAAAAAATAAAAAACTGAAAATTAACCTTCTAAAAAATTTATTTTTTTTAAAAATTATCAAAGGCATTGAAAAACAAAAAAAAAAAACAAAAAATTCATAAAATGAAAAGAAGGAAAACATATTTTATCCTAATAAGAAGTGTTCTGACCAATTTTTAATTAGTAAATTACATTTAATTAAATAATTTTATAAAAAAAAAAACAAACAAAAAAAATAAAAAACAAATTTAATCTCAGAAAGAAAAAAAAACTATCCATCATTTACTGCTATGCTGAACTAAATTTAAAAAAAAAAACAAAAAAACAAAAAAACAAAAAACATAAAAGGAACAATTGTTTTATCAATTCTGTTTTTTGGTTGATCCTTTTCTTTTTTCTTATTCAAAAAATTCTTTTAAAGAAAAAAAAAAGAAAAATGGAAAAAATAAAAAGGATAGGGTTAAATTGAATTTATCAAATATTAACTAAATAAAAACATTAATCAATTCAATAAAAAAAAGATTTTAAAAAAAAAAAACAATTATATAAATATGTAATAAAAAAAATCTTGAAAAAGCAATCTTTTACATTACTAAAATCGAAAAAAAAAAAATAAATAACAACAACAACAACAAAAATTGTATTGTTTACATTATAAAAAAAAAGATTTTATTTACTGTTATTGTATATTTTTAGAAAATTAGTTAAATAGAGAAAAAAAAAACAAAATTTGAAGATAGATTTTTGAAATTTTAAATGTTTTTTAGTAATTTGATTAAATTATTATAGTTGTATAGTTTTTTTTTCAGTTTTTTTTTTTTTTTGGTTTTTTTTTTTAATTTTACGATTATTTAAGATTTAAATTTAACATTCCATTATTTTAAATTGAATACTTGAAAATATTACTAGAGAGAAAAAAAAGAAATTTATTTATAATTTATTTTTAATTGGATTTAATATAGATTATAAGAATATTGTTTATATTTAAATATAATTACTGTTTGAAATTTAAAAACTAAAAAGAAAATAAGAAAAAGAAAAAAGGAAAAACTATTTAAAAAAAAAATAATAAAATTTTCAATTTCAATGAATGTGTTTTAATTCTATTTTTTTTTTTTTTTTTTAATTCAATTTACCCAAATAAACTGAAATGTTTTCAAATATTTTTGTTATTCCGCAGGTTATAAATTGATTTTATATATACTTTGAAAGAAAATGAGACTTTGGGTATTTTCAAAAAACGTCAAATGATCGTCAATTGACAAGATTCAGCATATTAAAACTTTAATCTTTCGAATAAAGCATTTATTTCAAAAAACTAAAAATTTTTAATATTTGAATTATTTCTTTTGAAAGTTTCATAACTCTTTTTTTTTGTATTTTAAGTTATTTGTTGTTTTTTACTGTCAGCTTCTATGGAATTTTTATACAACTGATAGGATACTTTCAAAAAATCACCATAGGTATGCAACATTTTGGTGCTGCTACCATATGATAAGCTAACTATAATATGGTAAGTAACCAAATCAACAAATGAAAATATTTGATCACATAACCACCACATTTACCGAAAAAATAAATTTTCGAATATATACTTTTAGTAACTGGTGAATTTTCGAATATACATAGTAGATTTATTTTTGGTTTTGTTTTTCCTTCAGTGACGAAAAAGTCTTTCGCCTTTTACTATCATGGTGAATTTTCGAATGTGCCCATATATATCTATTGACAATTTTGTAGGAGTAATATAAAATTTGCTTCTTGGAATTAGAAATAAACAAAAGAATACATCAATTTACCTATTACCAATTCACACTTATTTTATCTTCAAAATAAACGATTAATTGTAAGAATTAATTTTTTTTAGAAAGTCTTTAAACAAAATCTTGTACACATTTATTTGTCATGGACTTTTGAAAGTAAATTTAAGTCCATTTGGCACTAACAAAAAGTTAATATAATTAAGTTGGTCACAGACTTCCAGTAAGTATTTCCGTTTTCAAAACTGACTCACCTATCTTTCTTTGAAGAGCCAATAATCTAGTTTTAATGTAATCAGTTTAATCTTTATCTTTACCGCCTCTAATTGCCGCAATTTCAAAAAAAATAGTTAATTTTTAAATCAACTTGAATTCGATATTTTCGAAATTACTGTTTCCGAAATTTAAATTAAAACATCATTGTGCGATTTGTTTACATCGGAATGTCTCTCGCCAAAAACAAAATTTTTTACTACGCAATTTTCTATTAAAAAAAAAAAGAATTATATTCATATTTTCTCGTTTTTGAAACATAAAATTAAAAAAATATATATATATAAATAAATAAACAACAATGTTATTAAATAATACAAACACACCGACATTGTTTCTCTCATTTACATGGTGTTACAAAATATAACAAATTTATGAAAATATTTGTATTACAATAATAAAAATTACCAATAATTGTCGCGACAGTTACCAAAAATTCAATTTCGGCCCTGGTACTCAAAAAAATTTAGTACGTACTATTTATAGATTCATAAAGCTTTGCTGAATTTGAAAAATTTTTTTCTAATAATTATAGAGACTTGATCATTTTAGTGAACTAAATGCATTTTACGTGAATAGAAGTGTATATACATAAAGTTTATTTATAATTTCATTATAAAATTAAATTTTTTCTCATCACCTAGAAAAAAAAAAATTTTTTTTTTCTTCATTTTCGATTTTTTTTTTTTCTCTACGAAAAAACTCAAAATATTTTCTTTAAAATTGAAAATTTTTATTTGTAATAAAAAAAAAAAATAAATAATTAAATAAATAACGAAAGTGTGTTGTGTTTTAAGATAAATTTTTTTAAATGCAAACAATTAAAACGAATTCACGAAAATGGTTTTTTATTATGTGCATATTTTTGATTTTCATAATAATTTTACCATATACAATTTATGGATTCAGGTTAAGAGACCTAACGTCACCCGAACAAGATGATAATGATAAATTATCTATATTGTCATCAACATCTGTTAAAAAGACAGATTCTCGTGATGCAACAAATAAACCATTGAGACCATTTAGAAAAATTGTTAAAATTGTTCATGTTGATGATGATGGTGAAGAATTTGAAGAAAATTTAAATAATAATGATGATGATGATAATGATAAGGAAATTAATGAAAATTATGAATTTGAAAAAGTTCATAGATCAGATTTTAATAAACCGCAATCTTTTTTTAAAACAATTATTGAAGAAGAAGAAAAAGAAGAGGATGCTATAGTAGAAGAAGCTTCTCAAACTCTTTCATTTATTTTTCCATTTAATTTTTTTGGATTATTTGATACATCAAAACCTACACAATCATCATCATTATCATCACCATCTGTTGAAGATGATTCAAATGGATTAATTAATTGGATTAAAGGATTTTTTGAAACAAAAAAAGAAAAACCTAAAGAACAACCACCAAAAAGTGAATCATGGATAACATCATATTTAAATCGTTGGCCATTTAATGTTTTTGTTTCATTTGAAACACCCGATCCAAAAATATGGATTCCTCCAGCAATACCAAAAATAATTCAATCAGATGATTCAAGAGAACCACTTAAAACTGAACATTTTGAATATTTATTATATCATTTACCAAATTTTGTATTAAAACCTGATGAAATACAAGAAATCGATTGTAGAAATCAAGTATTAATTTTTCAACGACAAATACGAGGAAATAAACTATGGACTTTACAAAGTATAATAAATTTTTTTTTTTTTAGCCATAAATCATTTTATTTTATTTTCATATTTCCTTTGTTTTTGTTTTATAGTGCTTGATTCATCTGCAAAATTTCCATCTGGTATCCTTAAAGGAAATACAAATCAATTTGGTGATTTTGATTCATGTACACAAATACGTACATTAGTTAAAATTACATCAGAAACAACAATTAAAATTAAAGGAAAATATTGTTTAGCTCATATTGATCTTAAATATTTAGATAATGAACTTAAATTTCCTGTTCATTTGGCACAAGGAAAAGGAATGTGGAAAGGTCATATAGGAAATGTATGTACTGATATTTTGTCATTTGTTTATTTTAAATGATAATTAATAATTTTTTTTTTTTTACATAATTCGTTATAAATTTTAGCCTGGACATTTAATACCTCGTTATACAACAATTAATTGGGGTATTTGTGTACCAAATCAATGTTCACATAAAGATGTTTTTAAAATGTTAGAAAATAGTTTAAAACCATATAACAATACAGGAATACATTTTCATATTCAAGTCAATGATGATGATTGTTTTGTACGAAAACATCAAAGTTTGTTTAGTATCGTCATGAATAATTCAAAAATGATGTTTACAATGTAAATTTGTTGTTTTTTTTTTCGTGTAATATTAGAAAATTAATCTTTCATTTGTTTTCATTTTTTTTTTCGATTTTAGTGGTTTTTATTTAACATTTATTATTCTGGTGGTAATAGCAACAGCTGTTGATAATTGGAACAATATTAAAAATTGGGCTTCTCAATATATTAAAACTTCTGAATTAAAAGAAAAATCAGTAGAAAAAGATAAATCAAATGATAATGAAGAATCAATAGAGGAGAATGAAGATAAACAAGAGGACAGGGATTTAAAGAGAAATGATTTTGAAAGAATAACTAGTCAGCTATCATCAGGTATGTGTTATATCAATTTTTTATAGAATTTATTGAAAGAAATTCATAACAAAAGGGGAAAGTAATTATAATCATTGTAACAAATTTCTGTTTTAAGAAAATAATAGATAGAGAATTTTTAAAGCAAATGACAACAACAACGGTCATGTCATGATTATTCAAATCCAACGAATTTAATCTGAAGAACATTATCACATTTTACAGATTCTTTTTCATCAATTTTTTCTTCATATTTCTGTCTTTATAACACCTATTTTATTAATTTTCGAATTTATTTTTTTATTCACATTTTTTTTGTGATATTCTTCAATGTTTTTTTTTATGCTCTATCTTCGTTTCTTCAGGTACACTATCCTCTAGATTCTTTCAATTCATTTTTCTGATCAATAATAATTTAATTTTTAAACTGTAGCGCCATTGGAGAAAAATACATTTGAAGAAAAAAAATCTTTCCTAAGTTCGGAGTAGCTTAAAATATTTCATTGAACACTATAGATCAAATATTATTTAGTACCCCTAAATTATTGGAAAATTTCTAAAATACTAAATTGCTTCCAGAAAATTTCGAATTTTAATCCTTTATTACGTTTGTGCTGTGCGAATTGTAAAGTACAAAGTAACAATATTCAGGTGCCCAGACCTCATTACAAAAAAACTTGTTACATGAAAAAAAAAACGTTCTAAAGAAATTTTTCCAGAAAACTTATATTTATTCACTACATTACATTGGTCTAGTTTTTTTAGGAACTGATATAAAAATAATCTTCTAAAATAATTTTCACTTTAGAACTGTTTTGAATTAAAAAAATGAAAAAAAAAAAAATAAAATTATAAATGAAATAAAAAATTGGAATTATTTGACATTATTGACAAATTTTTTGGAATGGGATATGGAAATTTGAAGAAAATTCTAGGCTAATAATTGAACAGTCTAATCATAAAGATAGACAAAAAAATTATGCTAAGAACAAATAATACGAAACTCATTTTGAATATCAAGAAACTCAATGCACTCTTGACATTTTTATATTTAAAATTTTATTATTTACATTTCATTTTATTCTATGCAAAATGTCTTTTCCATATGTTCACAAAAATTTTAATTCATCATTGTCTTTTTAATTTTTAAATAATCATCAACTTTTTTTATTCATATAAAAAAAACATGGTATGACAATTTAAATAACTGGATTGATTAAATTTGTAAAAAAAAAACGATCCATATTCGTTTGGCATATTATCATCATATCATGTCCTCTTACATACATACTTTTCATATTCTATAGCACTAACTGTAATCAATCCTGATATTTATTTATCACATCATATACCTGTATGTATGTACAATGTACATGTGTACATATATGTGTCATATTTAATCATATTACAGACTATTTAACAGAAATTTAATCAAATTATAACATTATTTGTTCACATTACAAGTAAATAACAGTATATTTTATAATATGTATTTTAAATTAAAGGTGTCATCTCGTTAATTAATACAATCGTGAATAATAAAAAACATTTCTGGACAGTAATTTCATATATTCAAGAATTATATTCTCAAATACCAGAACATCAACGTAAGTAAAATAAGAAAAAAAAAAAAAAAAAAAAAGGTCCTTGAATATGCACGTTGTTTTTTACAACCACCGAATTATTAAACTCTCTATAGAATAAAAATTTTGAAGAAAAACAAATATTAAAAAAATAACTTCCAACGCATTTAATATGCATGTGAAAAGTATGTAGATTCTTAAAGGATAATTCACACAAAAAAAAAATTGTTTGCTTCATTTGCACAAAAAAAAAAAAAATCCATATGAGGATGTACTAACACGATTTATTGAAATTTCACTTTTATTATTCACCTTTGGCTTATTCTTCTACAAATTTAAAGTTATTTATAAAAAATTTTTTAATCAATAGAAACTATTTTGTTTTTTTTTTTTTGTTTTTTTGTTTTACAGGAGCAACAATTTCAAAATTATCACATAGAATCCTTTTATCATTCTCATTAAAACGAACATTACCAGCATTAGTTTTTATTGATCCAGAAGTTGATATTGTATCACTTCATGCATTAAAAGTATTTTCAACATTAATGTTATACATGTTTACAAAATTTTTAATGTTGGGACATTTATCAGTAATAAATCGTGATGAAATGGTTAAAACATTGAACAGTCCATTTAGTATCCTATTACGAACTCCACTTATTTATATGGATACATTATTATTGATTGCTGGTTTATTATCATCACGTGAAATATGTAAACAACTTGAACAGAATGCAAAAATTTCCGTATTAAAAATAATTGCAGGAAAATTAATTAGGTCTGTTTAAAAAGCGATTAATTACAAAAAAAAAAAAAAAAAAAAAAAAAAAAAAATAACAAAAAACATAAAGATAAAAATAAGAGGAAAACAAAAATTAAATTAATTGAAATTTTTTTTTTTTTGTTTTTCTTCTTTTTCTTAAGATCACTTCCAACACTTTTTGTTGTATTACTTTTTCAAATTTGGATTCTTCCTTATTTGGGTTCTGGTCCATTATGGAAAAATTTAGTACAAACAAATGCTGATTTATGTGAAGAAAATTTATGGAGAAATATTTTTGGTGTACAAAATTTTATAAATATTGAAGAATCTGTAAGTAAGGATAATAAAAAAATAAAATAAAAGTTAAATTTATTTGTGTGAAAATAAATTATTAGATTTTTTTTTCTATTTGAAAAAACTTTAAGTGTTCACCTTTAACTGTTCAATTAGCACTTGATCTTCAACTTCTTTTAATTGGTTGTCTTATAGTATGGTTCTACTATAATAATGAAGATATTGGTTTTGGAATTTATGGAATTTTTCATGCTATTTCAGTTGGTGCACGATATTCTCACACAAATAATGAACGATTATCATCTACTTTATTTCATGGAATGAAGTAAGTATCAAAAATACTTATAATTTAAAAAAAAAAAAAATATATGGAAATAAATTTATTTTGTTTTTAGTGTGAGTAAATTTTATCGAACTTCAAATATTTTATATTCTTCACCAATTGATCGTGCTACATCATATCTTATTGGAATTGGTGCAGGAGTTTTAATATGGACAAGTGATGGAACTGAATTAAATTTACCAATTACAGCATCAATTTTAGCATGGATATCATCTATATTAGGTGTTCTATGGTGTTTCTGGTATCCATGGAATAATACAAAAGTTAATTTTTTATATGATCCAATTGAAGCAGCAACATATGCTGCTTGGGCTCCACTTTTTCTTTCATTAGCTTTAGCTTGGATTATTTTCGCTTCATCTTTTACATCATTACCATTTAACTCAATATTATCTTCAAAACCATTAGTTTTCTTGAGTAAAATTGCATATCCAATGCAATTAGTAATTTTTATTGTAGTTCTATATGATACTGCACTCAGTAAAGAACCAATACGATTCCAAACGGCAGATTTGGTAGATATTAACAATTTTGTGTTCAAATTTTGAATTTGTAATTGTACAGTGTTTTTTTTTTTTATTTCAGATGGACTTTGGAGAAATTTTCATAATTATTTGTGCAGCAACAATAATTGCAATCGTAATTGATTATCCATTCCAGAGTATTCGAAAAGTTCTCTTGGAAACAGAATTCTCGATGGTATCAAGTCATGAAGAAGAAGACAAAGAAGGTGACATAGATGATACATTATCTGATACGAAAGGTGATGGTGAAGATGAAGATCATGTTGAAAATATTTGGGGTGAAGAACCAGAAGAAAAAAAACCACTTCCAAAAAGACGTAGTTTAAGTCCGGTGAATGAATGGCTTGATAATGAAAAAGAAAAAGAAAATTGGCGTACAGAAAGGCAAGGAAATTAACTAAATTCACTTTTTTTATAGACTTTTGCTAAATTTTTTTCCTCATTATGCTTATTTTTCTAGTGACCTTGAAAAATATCATTCAGAATTATTGTCCAGTTCAACTAATCAGACTAGTAAACAATCAAAGGATGACGAAGTACCAGTGGAGGAAGAAGAAGGTAATCAAGAAGCATCCGAGGAGGAAGAAGAAGAAGAAATAGAAGAAGTTGTTCTACGACTACCAAGTACATCTGCTGCACAAAGCTACAGATAAAAAAAATAAAGTTTTGACAACAACAAAAATCATTACTTGTTATTAAGTTTATTTAACAATAAGCAAACCTGATCTTATTTATTTTTATCCTTATATCCAAAAAGAAAAAAAAATACTTATAAAAATCTCTATAAATAAATTACATAATTAAATCTACAATGGAAGTCTTTTGTACAATGTTCAATTAAATCTAGGCAAAAATTTAACTAGAACATTTTTGTTTTTTGTTTTTTTTGTGTATGAAATGAGGATTGTAAATTATGCATAATTGTGACACGTAAAAATTAAACTATAGTAGCACCATATTTATGCTGTTTCTTCGGATGTACTAGGTGTTCCATTCATTTTCTCTTCCATATGTCTTCTTTGATTATCTTTTCTTAATAGAATTTTTTCAATACCATGAATTGGAGATTCAAATATTAAACATAATATCAATGCAAAAACAAATGTAAATACTGTATGAGTTAGTGCTAAACCAGTCTGGAAAAAAAAAACAATTTTTAAAACATTAAAATCAATTAAGGATCAGGATTTAGTATTAAATTTACAAATTAAATACAATTACTGTACTTACCAAACTAATATGACTCATGTAAACTGGATGACGTAATGTAGCTGCTTCATAAAGTTCAACAATTCCATTTGTTAAATAAGCACAATATGTTAATCTGCTTATTGGTGCAAAAATTCTTGATGACAAAATTGATTTTAAATAACCACCATGTCCTGTTGTACATGCAATAATTGTCCAACCTGTTAAAATACTCCAACCAAGTCTATGAAAACCAGAATAGATAGCACTTTCAAATGTTGTATATTCCATATTAAAGAATACTGTTAAAGAGAACATTGATGCAATTCCAACAATTGTTGAAAATATCCACATTGCAGTTACGAAAGTCTTTGAAATTTTAACACTATAAATAGAAAAAATTTTTTTTAGTCTTTGTTTTAATGTTTCGAAAACAAAAATTATAAATTACCTTTTTTCTTGTAAAATATGCAATATAAATCCAACAATTAATCCACAAACATAGGCAGTGGCTCTCATATGAGTTTTCATGTACATTTGAGTGAAATACGTATTTGTCGAAATATCAGCTATTTCACTGTGAACAGAACAAAAAAATTGTTGTAATTTTAAACATTTTTATAAATTAATTTTCATAAATAGAACACAATATCAAAAATATTGAAAATTAATATCTTTTTAAAAAAAAAAATTTTAATTATCTAAAAACTTACTCTACGTATGCCAATAATGTAGGATCTAAATTTTGGAAGTACGTCAATAAAATTGGTATCAAAGTTGTACCAAATAATAAAACACCAAGCATTGTAACACCCCATTTACGTGCTTTCCACAATGCATAAATCACAATTGGAGCCAAAATAAAAAGTTGAGTATCAACTGATAAATACCATGATTGGAACATACACTGAAATTTTTTAAAATTAAAAAAAAAAAAAGTCAGGTTGAATTCTAAAATAAAAATTAAATTTTGCAAATATAAATTCTTACCAAATTTTCAGTTCCAAAATAATTATTAATATAAAGTAAATTAATCCACCATGATTCTTCACAACGATGTTGTTCTAAACCAATACGATTTTTCCATAATGGACCATCACCAATATTTGGAAACCATGTTGCATAGAATGCAATTATTGCAAGATATGCTGGTGTTAAACGTATATAACGGAATACATATAAAATAGCAAAATTTATTCTACCCTGTCGACGTTCTAATTCTTTTATTAAAATTCTACAAAATAGAAAACCACTTAACAATAAGAATGTATCAACAAATAATGGTGAATTTAAAAGGAATGCATTTTGTACACGTTTGATATCCTGCAACGTAAAAAAAAAATAACAAAAATAAATATTAAATTTAAATGATATTTTAAATTTAAAATTCATATACCATTGCAAAGAAATCTGAATTTAAAACAGGACCACCAATAGTAAAAAGTAATGCATGACCCATTACAATAAATATCATTGAAAGAGCCTTGACTCCATTGATTGCATTCAAACCGAGTGTATCATTACTTTGTTGGAAGAGTTTTTGTAAATTTTCTGTAAAACAAAAACAAAAAAAGTGAATAATAAAAACACATGAACAATAAATTTGTGCATTAAGGATATAAAAGAGAGAAAAAAAAATCGTGTATATATCTTACCAATTATTGAAAATGATTTCATAATCATTTCAAAATCACCAAATGAATTCTGTTTTATAATATCATTCTTAGAAATCATGTATAAATGATATGATGTACTGAATAATGTCATCATAATAAAGCAAAGAACTATACACCTTCAAGGATAATTATGAAAATAAAATTTAAAAAAATACAAAAAAAAAATGTTATATAAAATTTATGTTTTGCTTATAATTTAAATATTTTTTTTTTTTTTCAAATTTAAAAAAAAAAATCATTCAATCGTAAATTTATAATAAAAATTAACTTACGTATTTATTTTACAATTTAAAATTATGTTATATTTTTTTGTCATAATAAAAGAATTTATGAATAATTTTTGTCATAAAAATAAATATAATTTAATGTTCGAATTAATAATAAAATCCATCAATGTGAAACCGCAATTTTTTTTTTTTATCATCATAATTTGATTTATTTTCATTATTTTTTTTAATTCTGATTATTCTAAAAATATATACATACATATTTTTCCAGGAAAATTAATATTAAAATAAATTTTATTTATGTTCCTAACCATAATCGTTTTTTTGTTTTATTTTTGTTTTCAAGTTTGTTTACCTCCCACCCAGACACAATGACAAGTATATGTTGTTAGTAAAAAAAAAAAAAAAAACATAAAAAATTTTTATACATTAAAAGTGCGCTATCATGTACAAAGTATCAATAGGTCAATATCTAAATAAATAAATTATGATTATTATTTACTATTTAATTAGATATTACAATGAATAGAAAGAAAAAAATTTTCAAATATAATACAATGGCATAAAAAATGTGAAAAATTTTTAAACTGGTGATTAGTAATGTGCATCTTGTAAATAAGTACATTAACCCTGAAATGTTTGAACATTAGGCAAAAATTTTTATTTTTATTTTTAAACACTCGTATTAAGTTGTGATTTTATTTTAGTCAATATTACTAACCATTTTTTATGCACGCTTTTTTTTTTTTTTTTTTTTGGCTAAAATTACAAAAATGTTTTAAAATGCAAAATTGAAAGTACATTTTAATTTGTTTAGTGAATTTTAGAAAATTTACTGTAATAAAAAATTAAATTTTTTACTCCACGACTTTTAAAGTAAGAGACTGAATAAAAACAATTGATCTTTAACAATCAAAAGTCCTTCTGTCCATGTACGAGTATAGTCCTTTTGTATTTCTAGACTTAGATCGACCACTTGTCAATCAAGCAACCTCAAGTGGAAAAAATTAATTTTTTATCGAGTATGTTTGCATTGTGATTAAAACCACAACTTTTTCTATGATAAGCCTGAGTTTATCCACAGAAATCATCCGCAGGATTTCTAAAAAAAACGTATTTCAGTAATTTCCCAGGACGTTGTTGCATTTACATTGGATTTTTGAATAAAATTTCACAAAGGAAACTTTCATTAGCTTTAATTTTTTATCGCTAAGAAAAAAAAAGTTTAATTGCACTTATTTCAAAACGCAATACTAATTCTTGTAAAAGACTTTAGAGGGTTTGAGTATTCTTCATCAATGATTAGGTGGTAACTGAGAACAGCAAGAGACATGGCATTCGGTAGCTCAATGGCTTAAAAGCATTACCCCGGAAAGGTAAAGGTTTTTGATGTTTTTCAGTTACTACAGGACATTACTGGTATATTGAGGAAATATGTTAGATGGAAGTTCATTATATTATGTATATCTTACATTATGCTTCTCTGGCACTTACTTGATAGGTCTATAGGTCTAATTAAGTACCTACTTAAGTAATTAAATTAATTAAGTATCTTTCTGTTGGGTACCGCCGCCAAAGTAAGTGGAATTTGAATTATTGTATTTCAATTATTTTATAAAGAAAATGTGGAGTTTATGGGTTTTTTCTAGAATCAATTTTAGAATCAATTTAGAGTCAATCTTCATCATCCAAAAAGAGGCCTTAAAGATATTTAATTATTACTTGAGTCCTGGTGATTATATAAGTAACTGTACTATTCATATTGTAAAAATTTAAAAAAAATAACTGATTATAATTTATCTCGTGTAAAAAATGCTAATTATTTTGTTCTAACACGTAAAGATTTCGTGTGACTCACCCTATCTGTTAATAATATTTATCTATAATGACCGTTTCATATTTTTTTTCATTTTGTTTATTAACAAGTATAAAAATAGAATTAATTAAGATTTCAAATATTTCACATATTTTATGTTTTAAATAATTGTTCAATAATTCAAAACATATTTTGTTACAATTTGTAGAAATAGTGGAACTAAAAATTTAGTAAATATTTCATTTAATTCAATTCATTATTAATCAATTATTGTTTTATTAAAATAAAATCTAACTTATTAATTTTCCTTTACTAAATTAAAATGTAATTCATATGATAACAACAAAACAGTAACAAAAAAAAAAATATGTATATATTTTAATTAATAAATAAATAATTTTACTTACCCATACAGTATCATTCCTTTTGTTACTTTAAAATCTGATTTTATTGTACATTTATCTTCATTCACATGCACTTTGTATCCATAGATACTTATCATTAAATCTTCAATATCTTGTGTACTACATGATATTGGAACGCAAATACCCCAGTGGACTAATGTGAAATTTTTTGGCTAAAAAAATAATTCAAAAAAAAAAAAAAAAAGTAAAAAGTCAATTACATAAATAATTCTTTTTTTTTTTTCATTTTAAATACAACTTTTTAGAAAATGAAAAATTAATTCGAATATACGTAAAAATAATTAATTAAAAATTAATTAAAGTAAGTATTGATTGATTTCTATATTTAAAATTCAATCAATATTGAAAAACTAAAACCAAGCGTTTTATTATAGAATAAATATCCTGTTAAACGGTGAAAAACACATGAGTTTGAAAAAAAAAAATTAAAAAAAAATAAATTGAGTAGGTGGTGACGAGAACATATGTAATTTAAATAATAAAATTTTTTCTATTCAATAACTTTACTTGTCATTTAATTACGTTAATTATAAATCAAATATATTTTTCAATAGCTTAAAATAATAATTTAAAAAATACAAATTTAAATTTCCCATGCAATATTATCACAGTTTTTAGAATTAGAAATGATTTAAAATAATAACAACAACAACAAAAAAAACTTATTGAAACTTGTTGAAAAAATTTCAAAATTTTCAAATAAAAAGTACCTAAATTATGTAAAATACCTATTTTTTTTTTTTTTAATTTTCAATTCTTGTATAAAAAAAATTATTGTTTTTCAAATATGTATTTATTGTTCAATATTCAATAAACAAATCGAAATTCTGTTTTTTTTTTCAATAAATTTTTTTTTCAAATAATACAAAAAAAACTCGCAAATTTCATCTTACAAAGAAAAAAAATTCGAATTAAAGTAGAAATATGTTTTACAAAAAAAAGAAATTTGCAATAAAAAATGTTTATATACAGGGTGTTTAGGATAGTTTATCAGAATGTAGATTTAGCTTAGTGGAATTAAAAGAAACAAACAGTTATTGAAAATCGGAAAAATAGAATGTCAATTATTTTATCCTTGAAGAATATTTATAAAATACTTATTCGTTAATTTTTTTTACCGTTAATCATTTTACGAAATTATTAAAAATTTTCAGACTTTTCGAAAACATTTTTCAATAATTTTCAATTTTTTTCTTCAAAAGAATCAAGTTTATTGTAAAAGTGGGAAAAAATCAACTTTATATTTTTATTACAAATTAAAAATCTTAAAAAATTTTCCACAATATTACCATACAAAAATTCAAAAAACTGTAAATTTTTTTACAGTTGTAAATTTTTTAATATTTATGAAAGTAGTCATTCGTTTTTAGAATTTTCCACTATGAAACATCGTTGCAAGTACCCCATGTATAATAAATCTAAATAATGTTTTTTGTTTTTTTTTTTTTGGAACTTTTCTGGCAATTGAAAAAGATTACGACAGTTTTTAATTGTACATACATATACACACTTCTTAATATACATACATACAATAATATACATATGTATATATATAGCTATGCAGTTGTTTTTAAGATTTATCTATCTATTTACGTTCTTTCGTTACACAAAAATGCTTTAGCATCATTACAGTACAGATTTATTTTTTTGTTCTTGTGTCTTTAAATTGCCAAAAGGATTTTTCATTTACTTGTTTACAACAATTAATTTCTTTTGATGAAAAGGATAAAAAAAAACAATGAAAAATGAACAACAACAAAAACAAAAATTATTAATTAAACTTGTTTATTTAAAATACTTAAGTACGCGCACTTTTAAATTAATTAATTTATTTTTTTTTTTTTCTATACATTATTTACGAAGAAAACAATCAAATAACACTTTTGAGTATGAAGGACATGATATACAACATAAAAAATTCATTTCACTTGCAATTTGATTTTATGAGAGAAATATGCAACCAAAAATATTTAAAATATATAACGTTAGAAAAAAAATATGAGTTGATTATGAAAATTTTGTGTGAAAATATGTAAACAACATCAATAAACCTTTTTTTTTTTTTCACTTTTTATTTATTTATTCATTTTATTCAATTTTTTTTTTTTTTTTGTAAGTAAATTTCTGTGTAAACAACTTGTCAAGTTCAAGGAAAAGTAAAAAGTTTAATAAAACTATTAATAATATTTTTGTAAATTTTACTCTGGTAAACAATAAAATTGAAATTGTTGTATGTATAAATTAAAAACAATTTATGTACAATATAATAATTAATTAAAAAGTTGGTGGTTAAAAAAAGAATTTTCTTATTTTATTCAAAACTAAATAAAGAATGAAAATATTGTAATTGACACTTTTAATAAATTATGGGAGTGTACAATAGATAGTTTTTTTTTTATTTTTTGTTATTTTGTTATTTTAAAGTTTTAGTATTATATTTCGACAGAAGAAAAAAAACTTTAGTAGCTTCTGTGAATTTTGCAAATTTATAATAATTATATTTTACTACAATGATTCTCATGAATTTCTTTTTCTTTTTTTTTTTTTTTTGTAATAAAATATCAATAGAATCTACCTTAGGTATTTACTTTAATATTTAACAATTTTCAAATATTTTTTTTTTTTTTAAATAAACTTAAGATAGGGGACTCACTAACAAAAAAATAAAGTAAATCAAATATTGAAAATTTATCATCTATTGCACTTGCATTTTCTTCTATTTTTTTTTTTTTTTTTTGCAAATTAAGAAAAAAAATAAAAGTGCAAGTTTTTTATGACAATAAACAAAATTTATTTTTTTTCATTATTTTTTTTTTTTTTAAATCAACAAATATATCATTATTAAAAATATAACTACAAATAATAAATATGTACTTACAAACGTTTAACGTCACTAATGGATCATTTTATTATTTTTCATTGTTTATTATTTTTTTTCCCTAAGATAAAATGTGAACATAAATATCAATACATAGATCACATTGCATTTCCACGCATTTTGTATGATGGAAATGAAAAATAAACTTTGATATTAAATAAACATCGTAAACTTTTATACATATTTTTAAAAAATACACATATACATACAAATATGTTTTGATTTGTATTTATTAATTTGTTTAAAAAAAATAGTGAATATGTTTTGTTTTAAATAAAATATTATTGTTTAATTATTTCATAGTATCTACTCGTACATACAAATATCAATATTTATATTTTATTTGAATTTTGCATAAAATACATAATACATAAAAACAAATGGCAGTCAACAAGGTGCAATGAAAGGGATATGTAGAAACGCTATGTTTCCACAAGGAATAACAGGCAAAAAAAATAGGAGCAATCACAAAGTATCAGTATATAAAAAAATAAAATAAAGCGAAAATACAATAACGAGAATGCAGAGAGAGGAAAGATTAGATTTAGAAGAAGTATAGAGTTAAAGTGTTCTTTTCGACAAAAACGTACCTTAAAAGTGTTTATCAAAAAATACGTGTTTCACATCTTTACGAAATTTATTTCTGACTGTTTAATCTCACTATTGTTCAGTTAAAGTAACTCTTTTTTTTTTTTTTGATGACTACTGCAACAAAAAAATGGCCTTGAAATATGACACTTCTATCGAGCTTTTTTTATACTCAGCATCAAATACCGGATACCAAAAAGAAGAATGTTATGCAGAATAATAAGATATTTAAAATTGAGATAATAATATTTTCTGAGCTTTCTTTTTTTCTTCCAAAAATACTCTAAATTATATGAAAATACTACATATGAAACTTTTTATTTTGTAAATTTACAGGAAATATAATTCAAGCTTAATTATGTACTTCAAATACAAACTTTTCTCCCCAAATTATATCATTGATCTCAACTTTGAAGAATTGATTGGAAAATATACACATCTACGGAAAATCAAAGCTTAGCGAAACACACAAGTGTAGATAAATTTTTTTTTTTCTTCTGAATAATAATTATGAAGATACAATTATTCTCGACATTATTTCAAAAATTTCAATACACGAGTAATATACTCAGGTTTTTTTTTTTTTAATCTTTTATTTTATTTACATATACGTACATATGTATGTATATTTTTTTTCTAATTGTAAATTTCTAGAAATTATTTAAAAAATTTTCAAACAGAATAAAAAAGCATAAATTAATAATTTATTATACATATTTACAGAATGCATAATGCATAAATTTTACGCATACATACAAATTAAAAATTCAAATAATAAAGAATTATTTTTTTTTCTCCCATATTATTTTTTTTCTTTGATGTTTTTGTTTTGCGTATAATGAAACAAGTTTTTTTAATATTTTTATCTGATTTTTAATTTTTCTAAAAAAAAAAAAAATTATATATTAACAGAAAATAATAACATTTTTATGGTGAACAAGGTCAGGAACATGATTAAAGAAATACAAAATAAATTTAAGAAGAAGAAAAAAATTGTAAACAAATTTTTTCATTAAAGATAAATTTAAAAAGTTTACGTTATGCAGTCAATCAAAACAAAAAGCTTCAAACTATTTATTTTTTCGCCATAAAACGCGTAGAACGTCCTTTTTTTATTTTTAATTCTTTTGTATTTTTTCAGTCAATCAGAAATTAAATTTAATTCCAAGGAAAAATTTTAGGCTAAGTATAGAAAAATTGTTTTTCAATAAAAAACAGGGACTTCCCAGTATACCTTGATTTCAAACAAAATTTATATATAATATGGTAAATAATTATTATTGAAATCTAAAAGATCAATTTATATACCATCTGAGTATTTTTTGACATAACAGCTTATGATATGAACCAGATCCTACCTGAATTTACTTGATTTTTTTATGTTTTCAAATTAATTATTGAGCTGATTCATATTTTTTTCATTATTTTTCAAAAAAACATGTTTAGAAAATCAAAAGTAACCTGAATATAAACATATTGAATCATCTATTCATAAAATTCAAATAAAGTCTTACACGTTTTGTAGGTATACATATGTACCTATATATGTCATGTCGACAACATTGTTGTTTTTGCCACTTTCAAAATAAACTACATTAATTAATTAAATGAAAAAACTCGATATACTTTCTGATGCAAAAGAAAAAAAAAAACAAGCCAAGTTAGTAATGAATTACCGAAAAGAAAGTGATGATCGCATGTACCTCATAAAATATTTTCTTCTTTGTACATAATTAGCTACACATTATGTATCTAATAAAATTGCAAACAAACAATAAACATACATATAAAAACTTGACCTTGACTTTATAATAAATTTTATCTTTATCATTAACACTAAACAAATATATTCAATAAATAAATAATTCATTGATAATGCAAAACTCTTATAACAGACAGGACAGATATTTCATGTAAATTATGTGTGTTAATCACGTTCAGATTATTTAATAGAAAGGAAAAAAAAACTAAATAAAAAAATTACACGATGTTTTTATATCAGGTGGAGTGGACAAACAAAAAAAAAACAAGAAACAAACAAACAAAAATATACTGAAATGTTACGTACATGATATTGTGTCAACACATTCGATTATGTATGTATGTACAACCAGTTAACTTGTCATTTAAATTATTATTTAATAAAAACAACAAACCAACTTCCTCTTAATTTTGATTAATCAAAAAAAAAAAAAAAAAAAAAACTTTCCTATATGAAAACTCTACGCATCTAAAATACTTTTTTTTTCAATTGAAAAGATTTAAAAGAAGAAAAAAAAAACTAAAACTGATATAATATGTGTTAAAAAGTTAAGATACATGATAATAAAAATATATAAAGTAACTGCAATAAAAAAAAAAAATTTTTTCTAATGCAACGGGTATTACATTTCTCATTTGAATTTGAGTGTTGTTTTTAATTTAATTTTTACACGCATACATTTTGTTCACCTACATAATGATTGAATTTTTTTTTTCTTTAAACACTTCAATAAAAATTATTACAAGCCTGTGTTCACGAAAAGCATACAAATTAGATATTTTATGAAGTATCTATAAGAATAAATAGTAACTAGGAAAATCAATTTCCATTTCCAGTAACAGAGTTTACAATAAAACGAGGGCAGTTTTGACTTAAATACCATATAGCGTGCATAAAAAATAAAATTTTGCAATTGGCGCATAAAAATTTACTTTTACAGTAATTTTTTTTTTTTTTACTTTTAATTTTATTTAAAAATTTCAACAAAAAAAAAATAAATAAATAACTCATTGTCTTTATTCACGGTATAATTATTTATTTTTCTTATAAAAAAAAAAAACTTTTATTACTTTTGACTTTTTATTATTTGAAATTTTTTTTAATTGAAAAATTTATTTTTTAAAAAAAAACAAAAAAAAAAGAAAGATACTTTTTAATATTATTTTTTTTTGTTTTAGTGAAAAAAAAACTGGTCTGGTCGTCAAAATATAATAATTTTAAAAATTTTTGAATAAATAAAAAAATCAGACAAATTACACGGAATTTTTCATTTCGCAAAAATATTACGTATTTTCAATGAAAAAAAAAACCAAAAGTATTATTATTATTACATTAAATTACAGAAAGAAAAAAAGAAAGGTAATTTTTACCTGTTGCGATCGTGTTGCCACTGATCTTACAGTAAGTCCATCAACAACAACATCTGCTAAACAATATTTTGGTGAAATTCGTTGATGATGATGATGATGATGACGATAATGTAATTGATTACCATCATGTTGCTCAATATTTCCACTGTTAAGGCATTCATCAAAATTACCAAATTGATATACAGAACCACCTTCAACACCAAAAGGTACTTTTACAGATGAATCGTACACTAAAACAAAAACCAAAAAAAAAAAAAAAAAAACAAAAAAAAAAAAATTATTGAAAAAGATTTTCTTAATAATGATTACTAAAAATTAATAATTTGAAATTACAAAAGAAAAGTAATTATAATTTGTAATCAAGATATAATGTGATGAAATTTTGAATTGAAAAAAAATCGAAAACTTAAGTATCTGTTGAACTGTTTACAAACACTAGAATTGAAAAAACAATTCTTTTTTAGATACAAAAAAAAAATTAAATAAGATACCACACGAACTTGTGGTCAAAATTGGCCAATAAAAATCCAAAACAACAAAAAACGTTAATAAAAAATGACCAATTTACCAAATCTTCAATGTAAAGAATACCTACAGCAATGATTACACGATTATTGTTTATGTGCCTAAATTTTATGCTTCATTTGAAATTATCTAATTTCAAATAATGTAAAAAAATTATTACGTAGATTATTCAATATCTTTTACGTTTAATCGTTTCATGTATCAATTTAAAGATTGCAAAATTTATTAAGTAATTTGAAAAAAGTAATTTCTTCTTTGTTATTGTGTGTATTAGCTTTAATCAATCTTTTTTCTTTAACCATTTTTTAAAAAATTTCATTTTTCTGCGGAAAATAAAAAGATAAAATGATTGAGAAAAAAAAGATACATTGAAAAAAATTGTTGTTTTTTTTTTTTAAGTTTACATCGTCAATCAAAAAACTCAATTAAATTTCTTCTAAAACCTGTAATTATTAATTTTAAATGCAAGAAATTACTTGTAAAAAAACAAATAACAATAATAAAACGTGTGTGTATGTAAGATAGACACAATAATTTGTGCACGTGAAACGTGAATCTCATAAGATTACATTATACTTAATGAATATTACTTAAGGCGGTATTTACTTAGAAAAAAAAATGTAAATTTTATGAATTTCATGAAAATATATTCATTTTCTTACTAAAAATGAAAGGTTGCGTTTTGTATGTACTGTGAATTATAGAAAAATAAAACTTTTCAAACAAATTTCAGAATATTCACAAAATGCTCTAATTATTTAAAGAAAATTTTTTCAAAATTTCACTCTTGGAATGCAACATTGCTACATACATATGTAAGTGAGAGCATTTTGGAAAAATCTGAGAACTCTTCACAACATTTAATGAGAAACGAAAGAAAATTTTATATGGTCTCAGGCGGAAAATTTTCGCTTGATGTATGTACATATGTATACAATCCGACTACGAATTACAAACCTACATTCAAGGAGTGCATATCTAAAAATGAAAATACATAATACATACATATGTATCATATATATATGCGATGTTTGGAAGTGGAAAACAGTTGAAATTTGTAGATTCTGAAACTTTAGTTATTAAGGCTGCGGCTGGTTTAATTAATAGATGAAAATTAATTCCAAATAACAAGGCACGATCACATAATAATGGTTAAAAAAATTTAAAGAATTGTCGGAGCTATAATGAATTTTAGGAATTTTAAATAATAATAATCAGATAATAAATCATTTAAAATTTTTAAAAATCATTTTTATAATTGAATGTGTAACATATTAATTACACGATCACTTAGTTATTATTTTCGTGACAAATAAGGGTATAAAATGGAACTACATATTATAACTTGTAAAAAGCTTGAATTTTTTGTATGGTCGATGAACTGAAAAATTATTTAGAGAAAAAAATGAGATAGGAAATTTTTTGTTGGACATTGATTGTTCCTATTCAATATAAATTAAACCTTAAAGATTGTCTGAAATATTTTAGGAACTTTTGAAACATTAAAATGTACTTTTTTTTCGTAGTTTTTTTATTTCTATGGAACCACTTGCAACACACATGTAATTGACGTTACGAAATTAACAATAATAAACATGAACTCTTAAAAACAAAAAAAAAAAACGATAATAAACAATTTATTATGTAATTATGTAAATCACATATGAAAAATGCAAAAACTTGTATTTTATGCTGACTGCACTGTTCTATATTTTCTTTGAAAGAAAAAAAAAATTAGTTTTGTTGTTGTTATTAAGTTTTTTTTATTATTATTATTGTGATTGGCGTCAATAACACTTTGTAAACTGCTTTATAATTACATACATATGTATGTATGTATGTATGTATATATCATTACTTATTTGACGGAAGCAATTCTAGGTATCAGGTTTTCATTTTCATATTGAAAATCATTCAACCCTTTACCTAGAAATAATACTGGAATCTGCTGAGTAACAGACCATCTGATTTTTTAACTAAATGAATGTATTTACCTAACTAGAATACCAACTAATTTTTACTTTTCATACAAATTAGTTCATTAATTTTTATTACAATTCTTTTTTTTTTTTTACTTCGAATACAGCTATGTTTATTAAGAATGTTGTAACATATCTACATATACGATTATCTGTACAAGTTAATATTCGAATAGACTTATAAGTTTATATCTTTAATATTTAGTAATAATATTATATGTAGTTGCACCTCAATTTCAATATACGAGTGTGATTGCGTTATTGCACTTTTTTTTTATTGCATCCATGCCAGACATTATTTTCAATTTACCTTGAGGAAAACAAAAATAAAATAAAAACAATTTTATTTTGTTTACAATGTATCTAAATACATATATGTACATATAAAATATTTACAAACATATGTAATATATGTGTATGTATTCAATACGTCCACGTAATATATTTTGTATAGTATTAAAAATTATTTCATATTGCGGTTGGTTATGAAAAAAAAAATGAAAAAAAAAATATCTGTATGCACACAAAATGCAATCGCATTCTATTTACATACATATGTAGGATACATGTATGTATGTATGTATGTATGTATGTATGTATATATGTATGTACATATAAATTTAAAATCCAAACATGAAAAATTTTTTTTCATGACGTTGCATTCAGGAAAAAGATTATAATAACGTTTTTCTTACTATTTTTTTTTCTACATACAAGTACTTCGAATAATTCAGAAATGATCGAAAAGGTTATTTTAAAAAAAATTAATTAGTATTCTTGACAAAGAATGAAAAAAATGGAAATGTTTTCATTTCCCAAAAAAAAAAAAATGTTTATTTTTAAGAAAATCAATTATGATTAAAATTCGTTTTCTCTTTTTCATTCTTTAATATTAAAACATATACATACTCGTTTGTATGTACATTTCAAAATATAGCCAAATGTGTACCAGTATGCTTCGAAAAGGTTAATGTATATTTCAACCACTTTAATGAATTTTTATAAATTGCAACTCTAAATATCTTTTATATATTTTTAACATGTTGATAAAAAAAAATTGGTATATAAATTTAATAAACTGATATTTTTGAGAAAATTTTTTTTGCAGTTAATAATTGTTAATTTTTCTTCTATTCAAAATGTGCAATATTTTTCCAGATAATTGAAGAATAATAAAGAACAATCTTTAGCAAGAAAAAAAATTTTTTTTTTTTCATAACAATTTTCTTTTAAAATATCAAATTTCTTATTGGTATAAAAATACATAATACAATATTCAACATAAGAAAAAAAAAATCAATTTTACTAATTAATTATGTATATTACCTAACTCTTACATGTAATTATTACATTAATAATAATTAAAATCATGAATATGACCTGTATTTGTATAGTTTTAATTTCTGATAACAATAACACGTGTGAAAATTCTTGATATTTGTTTTGTCTATGTAAAACCTAACTTATTAATAAGGTTAATTATAAAATTGAATGAAATAAGTAAGTACATTGTTTTCTACCAAATCCATTAATTTGAATTATATCTATATATGTATGTAATAATTTTTCAATGTCAATGACACGTGCAAAATTTATTCAAAAATCAATTTTTCAGATCGGATTAACATTGACAATTTTAAACGAAAAACATGTTTTTTTTTTTTAGGAAAAATATTACCTAAACCTGAAATTTTATTAATGAAAAAAGTTAACTATGTCAACGATCTTACATTTAAAAAATTTTTTTTTTTTTAAATTATGTAATTTTCCACGATTTTCAAAATAACTTAATGTGCGTAGTAAAAAACAAAAATAATAAAAATCAATCAAATTTATGCAAAATAAAAATTTTCCTTTTTATTATGTTAATTACATAGCTTAAATACAAAAGTTTACATAAACGTGTTAGTAATTCGCATGTGTGGAAATGTATAAAAAAAAATTGAAATGAGAAAAGTTGTTTTTATTTTGAGAAAAAAAAATATTAGGAATTTTCTCAGTTAAGATCCATGATATTGATCGAATTCAATGACAAATTTGTTTTGAATTTTGGAAATTTTAACCGCAAAATAATTCTAGAATTTTAAATTATAATATAAATAGGTATATGACATAAGTTCGATAACCAAAAAATACCTTGTTAGAATCGAAGGTGTTATATTGTTGTTTTAAAAATTACAACAAAAAAATACTAACACACACTACCTACTTTGCATTTAAAATATTCTTGAAATTTTCCATTTATAGGCTTTGTTTTTTTTTTTTTTTTGTTTTTCTTAAACTTGATTCTTAATATTAATAACCTACAGATTCTATAAAAAAAAACACGTTCGGCTTAAGGGCTCAATGAAATATAGAACAAAAACCTTTTAAAAATATTTTCAAATGAATTGTTTTAGTGTTTTCCGACCAAGTTTATTTTTCATAGGAGAAACAAATGTTTCAAAAAAAAAAAAAAAATAAAAAAAAAATTTGAAATAATATAATTCACGAATACGCTAATTACATTATGTAAAACAATATAATAAAGATGTACATAATGCGTTTTATCTTATTTTGATAATTGATATATACATACATTTCTATTCAATGCAAACGAGATCTAATTGTTTTCATTTTTATTTGCATTCATTCAACTTTTTGCAATTTTTGTTTTTTTGTTTTTCATCTGTTTTGTTTTGATTTCACTTCAATTTTAATGTATTCATGATACTTAATTATAGCAAATAAAATTTACCTTGACCGTTTACAGAATATGATTAGGTACATATAATGATTTGAATTCATCTTCAAAATATGCACACATCATACATATGTAGTTACATGCAAATTAATTATTTAGCTAATTTAGTAATTAATCGATAAATTATGGTAAAATCTAGTTATTTTGTTAAATAAAAAATAAATAAATAATTTGTCTTAAATTGTTTAGTTGTTTATTCTATAATCTCATCAATAATTATTATTAAGTATGTATGTATGTAGAAATTTTCAATGTATGTATCTTTATTTGATAAACAACAGATAAATGCGTAAAATATTTTGCATTTTAATTATATGTATAGCAAAATTAATACAAAGTGATGCTTTATGATAATTTTATATTATTGAGCATCAAGGTGTCTTCTATATGAAAACTCACATCAGAAAATTTTATTAAAAAAAGTTATGCTGTGACTTATGTATGTATTTTAAAGTGATGAATTTAGATACTATTCTGAGGCAATTTTTTTAGAATATGAATTTTGAAAATAGAGGTCACGAATATAACATGGTCATATACAAGACATATACCGTTATAGTATACGAAACTTGGAGTGTAATTGACAGGAAAATTTTAAAAATATTTTAGATACTATATTTTGAATTTTCAAAAATAAAAAGAGTAATTTTTAGACAAATATTAAAATCAATAATAAATTACATAACTTGTGAAATTAACTTTTCATAAAAAAAAATTAAAGATACATACGAGTATAGTAAGTACACTCAAAAGTATATATAAGCTGTTTGTTACTGTTACTGTTTTTTAATTTAGGACTTAGGTGACGCATGACGATTTAAAGTTTTTAAAGAAAATTTTCTCCAGATTTTTGAAAGAGAGAAATTTGCTGATTTTTTTTTAGAAAAAACAATTCTAAAATTTTTGGAAAAGCAACAGATACGAATTTTTTTTTTCAAAATTTTTAAAAAATTTGTTTTTCGAAACTGAAGAAAAAATGTTCGAAATTTGAAAAAAAAAAACTGAAAATGAGAACTTCAACTGTATTGATAATTTATATAAATCGTTATACAATTCATCGAGCGATATGAATAAAATTTGGAAAATATACTGCCTGGAAACCAATAACCGTTCAGCGAAAATTTTTAAAAAAAACTGTTCTAAGATCTTTGGTAAATTTTTTTTGTTTAGAAAATCGAATATGAAAAAAAATAAAAATGTTGGCATATTTTAACAAATTTTAGGAATTGTGTTTTACGTTCCCTTTTAATAAATATGGAAAACGGAAAAGTATTTTTTCAAAATTCTGTTAAATATACATAATTAAGCTTTTTTGAAGCTTAAAAATAAAATTGAAAAAAATAGGAAGAACTTAAATGATCTAGCTAGTAAGAAAAGTTATGTTTACAATAGAAAATTTTCATTTTTTCAAAACATGAGAAAATGTAGAATTAGAGTGGTAATGAAGAATTAATTCCTCTATGAAAATATGAAAATATATAAAAGAAAAAATGTGGATACACTGGATTGTTATTATTGGATTATTCATTATGATTGTTATCATAGCAATTATTTAATATTATACTTTTCCCAATTTTTCGGGTTTAGTGTTAAAAAAAAATTATAATTAAAATCAATAAATTGAATGATTTAAATTTCCGTTAAAAAAAATTTAACAAAATTAAAAAATATAACAATTTTTCTGAAGAAAACAAAATAATAACTGACCTTTAAGTTTTCTTTTATTTATAATTCTTTTAACGATTAAATAAAATACATTTTCTAATACGTATTTTTTAAACTGGCTTACAAATTAAAATTCACAATAAATCCATGAGATAATAATAATTATTATTATTCAATTTCATAATAAATCTTTTATAGGTCAATTTAATTTTTATTGAATAATAGTCATCGTAAAATTTATAATCCATTAGCTAATTATTGCAATTTTTTTTTTTTTTTTTAAGTACAAAGTCTACTTTTTTGTGAGAATACAAAAAAATGCAATCAAAAACCATTTCGGAAAATTTTACAGCTACCACTTTTTATAAGTGCAAATAATATCTGATTTTTTTTTTTTTAAAACAAAATTTTATATAATCCCTTGTTTAAATCTGAACATTAAAATGTTAAATACTAAAAAAAATAAAAATATACATATGTAGGAAATTTTTTTGAAATTATTTAACTTATTCAAAAATGTGTTCGATTCAAGTTCGTGAAATGAATATAAAATGATAATTTAATGGTATTAAAAATCGTAATAAAAAAAAAAAATAGAATACACAAGTACGAAATAAAATAATTGTAAACAGTTAATAAAATTTATATAAAGGAAAAAGAATTTTATTGTTTTAATTATTATTTTTATTTATAGTATGTAAGAATTTTAGATTGTTTATTATTTAAAAATTATTTGAATGCAAATGTGCAAGCAACAACTAACCAACCAACACATCACAAAATTGTTTTTTTTTTTTCCTTTTAAGAAAAAACCATAAAAGAATGATTTCGCAACAATAACAAACTATTAAAACAATATATAATTCAAAAAAAAAAGTATATATACAGTTTTGTTGAATAATAAAGATATGTCTCTAAAAGTTCTAAGTACATATTTCATAAGAAATTTTTAGAAATCAAATAAAAATTATTTTGTGTTATCATATAAAGAAATTTTTATGATATTATTTACTGTTACATATTTACTTGATATTCATAGAAAATATTTAGAATATTCTTAAAATTTTATAAAATCATGCAAATTTTATTCTTTTTTTTAAAAAAATTTTTATTTTATAGGAATAAAATAAAAATGTACAACTTTTTAAACAAACACAAAAATTTCATTAAAAATTTTCTATTCAAACAAAAACCACAATTTGAAAGAAGAAAACAAAAGATATATGTATGTATGTATATATAAAATGTAGGAGTATTACATTTGTTTTGTGGTAATTACTAATTGAACTTACATTGTTAAAGTAAAAAAATATTAAAAACCAAAATTAAAATGAAAATAAAAGATTGAAAGTTATTTAATTTATTAGTTTACAACTCTTGTTAAGATTTTAATAGTATTTTTTTTTTTTTTTGTACATTTGCTTAAATTAGTATTTGAATTTTATTACGATATTAAATTTATAAACCTAAATACCATTAAAACAATTATCCAATTAGAGTAATTAATTAGAGATTTGAAAAATTATAAACAAAATTTACAATAGCTGAATTTTTTAATCAGATTAGAAAATTTAAGGAATTTTAGAAGCGAGTAATTTTTAATAAGAACATTAGTAGAAAAAAAAAAATGAATAATTAAATTTAATTAAGAAATAATTTAAAGTTTGAGGAATCTACAAAGGGAAAATCTAAATATTCTTTCGTTTTGTTTTAAATTCATGTTTATCATATGTGAAAGGTAAGAACTTAAAAGATTTTCCATATAATCGTCTTATATTATAAATATTTAGATTTTTATTGGCTTTTTTCGTACAATTTTCCTATTCTTTTTTTTTTTCACAAATAGTTTAGGTTGTCCAAAAAAATAGCCAGATATCATCTTGTCAAGGTAAATTATAATAAATTTCAAGGTAGAAAGAAGAGCCACGTTTTACAGATCCTAATACATATTGCTAACAAATAGGGCAAAATACCGAAAAGCATTCAATAAAGAGATACCGATTTTTCAATAACCTTTCACTTGCATCAGAAAAATACAAAACATAATTACTCATCACAAAAAAGTTACAGAATAATTTATGAAAAATCTAAAACACCCTAGAAATTTAGACAGTTCTAAACTAATGAAGAGATTTTTCAGTGCCAAATGAAAGCGGGTGAAATTCTTTGACCTAATCACTTTAATTTCAAAAACAAAACAAAAAATACATTTACTTTTGAAATCTGTTGAGTGTACATTTTTTGTCGATTCATTAAAAAAAAATAAAAATAAAATCACAGATGTGTTATTTTAACAATAAATTCAAATAAAATAATTCATTAACAAAAATTAAGAAAAAAAAAACCAGTAAAAAATAAACAAACAAAAAAAAAAATATATGAGAGGAAGCAATGTACAATTCAATATCATTTTGATTTATTAATGAAAAATTTACGAAAAAAAAAAAATAAAATTCATTATAAAATTTAAAATGATGTTTCATTCTGAAAAATAATTCGAACTTATAGAGCTTTTTCGTGTTTTTTTTTTTCTTTTCTCAAATTTGCATTGAATAATATTATCTCATATAGGTAGGTATGTAAACATACTAAGTATGTATATAAAATTAAAAATCAATTCACATATGATTATGTATCAAAAAATTTATCTATCGAATAAAAGAAATTTATTTTAACAGAAAAAAAAAAGATATTTAAAAAAACATAATTATTTTTAAGAACGTACAGGTAATCAAATTTTGTGTACTAAGTATGTGACTGAATTAAATAAAATTTAAAAAACATTTCTTAGAAAAACCCTAAATAATAATAATTTTAATTTAAGAAAAAAAAGTAATATTATATTCAATAAGTTTATCTAATTCTAATTTAACTATTTATTTAAGATTCAATTCAAGTATGTATAATGGATCCGAATATTTAAAAAAAAAAAATTCGTGAATTCGAAAAAAAAAGTAAGTTATTCTACACGTTTTTTTTTTTTTATTCTTTGTGTAAGAAAAAAAAATACTTTCTAAAAATTGAAAAAAAAAATCCTTCTAATTTTTCTTTGTTCTTCAAAGCTAGAAATTCTTAAATAATAAAATATAATAAAAAAAAAAACAAATATAAATTTAATGTTTAATGTATTCACATTACTCAAGGTGAAGAGAAAGGAATCAAAAAAAATTTACATATTTTTCGATTTTGAAAATTTTTTAAGGAATATTTCATAGAAAGAAAAAACAACCAAAACACTTACTTGCAACTGCCCATGGTTGTCCTTGAATAATACCCCATAATGTTGAATTTAAATCTTTTCTACAACTAATTCCTTTCACATTTTTTATATTATTTTGTAAAAATTCAAATTCTTCATCATTTAAAATTGGATTTTTATTTTTTATTTCTTTAAAATCTCTATTATATTTTAGCACATGTTTTGTGACATCATTATTAGAAACTGTTGTTATTTTTGCTGTTTCTGTTGTTGTAGAAAAATCTAAATTTTTTCTAATATTATGTTGATTTTCACTAGCTTGTGCTAAATAACAAAATGTTGTTATCAAATGCACTAATATTAATAATTTTAATGAGAAACTATGAATATTCCGCATTTTTTTTTTTACTGGTTTTTGTTCTTATTTCTTTCAATTTGATAAAAACACGTTTTATAAAATCCTTGATAAAGTGTGAAAGTATTTTTTTTTTTCGATTTTGTTTTTTTTTTTTTTTCAGAACAGTTTCAAATTTTTAAAAAAACAAATTTAAAAAATTCTAAAATAATTTCAAATATTTAATTTTCAAATTTTCAGTTGTAATTTTAATTTAAGAAAACAATTTTTAAAAAAAATGTAAATTTTTACAAGTACAAAAAATTAAAAATTCAGAAGAAAAATAATCACAAATTAATCAAATTTTTTCCTTTTTATAAAAAAATATTCTATAACCGACACAACCCACTTAATAAAATTTATTTATTTATTTATTTTTTTTAAATTTTAAATTTATTACATGCGATCTCATCGGCTATTTAGAAGTAACTAAATCGCCATATAAAAAAAAAATCGATCTTTAGCTTTCAATTTCGTTGATTTCGCTTGGATAAACTTAACTATCTTTAAACAACTAATGTACAACTAAATAAAAATAGATACTATGCACAATATTATATATAAGATTTTTAATTGTACATATATGATTAAAAAATGTCTAGCAACAATGTTTAAATGATCTTTACCAACATTTTATAGGTTTTATCACTAAAAAAAAAAATATAAAAAAAAAACTAGTTAAATAGTATCTAGTATCGAACTAGTTGTATTTACGTTAGATACATGTATACTAGTATTTTTGAAGAAAAAAAATAATAATACCAGAAACAGTCTACCTTGACGGTTATATTAATATCGTCATCGAAATTTAAATCATTAGATTTATTAAATTGATTGATCATTAAATCATTTTGATACCACTTCAACCACTTATCACATCAATTTTTTTATTTAAACATTATTTTAAACGTAATTTAATGCAAATTTTCGTCATTATAAAAACAAAAATAATAATGTGAAATGATTAATGAATGAAAAGACAAAACAAAAAAATGTAAATAAATATTTAAATAAAATTTTTTGTTTTCTATTTTATTTTCAATTAAAAATTGTATATTGTAAATTTTTATTTTATTTACTTTTTTCTATTTCTTCGAAAATTATCACACATTTACCTTGCATTTAAAAGAAGAAAAAAAAAATTATTAGCAAAATTTAAAGTTGCAAATTCAATAAAAATAGAAGAAATCAAAAAAATATGTGTTTTGTCAGTTAAAAATTAATTAATCGCTTTAGCTAGTAAAACTTTTTGGGAAAAAGAAAAAAAAAATATTTGATAAAACTAGATTACATATTTTATGCACAATTTTTTTAATCTTTGAAATAAATCAAGAATTTTTTAAAAAAAATTCAAAAAATTTCATGTTCTTTGAATTGCATACAAATTTATCTTTATTTATTTATGACGTAAACACTATACCGTAGATTATAATCATGTTATTCATTTAAAAACAAAGAAAAAAAAAACATTGCAAAATAAAAGAAAACCGAAAAAATCAAGTTGATTAATTTCTTTAAACAGAAAAAAACAAAACAACCCATACCTACTATTGCCCCCAAACTCATCAAATGACGCATACAAAAAATTGAGAATTGACCAGAATTACAATTATTTTAATTTTTCAAAAAAACAAAAAAAAATTTTATATTTGATTCCTTATTGTTTGGTTATTTTAAACCTTGACTTTATAGAAAAAAAAAAAAAAAAAAAAAAACATTATAAATTGTTGTGCGTATGTATACAAGTTTAGCAAACACACAAAAACAAAAAAAATTCTACAATTAAATTTTAAATTTTAAAATTAAAAAAAAAAAAAAAACACTGTACAACGATTATGAATTTTTGTCAATAAAACCTAAATGTATGAATTAGGCTTGGTTTTTTTTTTTCTAGCAATAATTTTTTTTTTTACTCTTCTTCTTTTTTGCAATTAAAGATGTTTTTTTTTTACTTTTTTGTTTCATATTAATTTTTATTCTAAAAAAAAGTGTTTAAAAAATTAACAAATATTTAACATATCCGGCTTTTTTTTGTAGAAATCCTCTTTTTTTTAAAGGGACTAATTAAAAAAGACCCCTACGATCACATTTCTTTTATGAAAAAATATAATGTTTAGAAAAAAAAATTGAATATCGTAATAGAAACAATTTTTTTTTCAAAGTGATAAATTAAATTTGAATTTGAATTTATAAAAAAAAAGTTCGTTATTGAAAGGAATCTATAATAAAAACACATTAAAAATTTAAATTAAATACAACATGTTGAACGTTTCTTTATTATTATTATCATTATAATTATTATTATTATTATGTATATTATTTTATTTAATATGTTTGTTTTTCTTTTTTCTTCTTCTTCTTTTATTTATTATTCATGTAAATTACAATTAATCATTATTATTATAAATTTATGTAATAAGAATATATTTTTATTTTCAAATGTTTTGTTTTTTTTTCTTTTGTTTTTGTATTTATTCTTCTTCTTCTTTTATATTTATTTTCTAATTTATATAATTTTTTTTTTTATTTTTCTTTAAAATTTATTAAATAAATTATTAAATAATAACTAAAATTTATTATTTATATTTATGCAAATAAAAATAAAACAGATAATGAAAGAAAACTTAAAAATTTAAAAAAAAAATAAATGATAATTATTATTAAACTAAAATAACTAAACCATAATATTACAATTAATTTAATAATTAAAAAAAAAACATAATAATAATAATAAAATATAAAATAAAATCTATATAATAATTTTCTACAAATAAAAAAAATGGAAAGAAAAACATTTTTAAAAAAAAAAACAATAAAAACTAAATATGAATCCTTTCTATAGAAATTGTTAACAATAAAAATTATTTTATTATATATTTATTTCATGATAATGCAATATAATTGAAAATTATAAATTTAAAATACAAACTTACTTAAAAAAAAAAAAAACAAATTTTACTATTTTGAGAATATTTCATACTAAAAAAAAAATATTCTCTTTTCACTGGATTTCAATTGTGTAAAATATTTCTTGAAAATTATAAAATTATTCCGGTAGATTCAGTAATTCAGAAGAAAAAAAAAATAATATTGCAAGTAATTAGATATTTTGAATTGTATAAATTTAATAAATAAATACCAAAATTATTGTATGTATTTTACTGTTTTGGAATTTAAAATCATTGAAAAAAAAAACAATTTTCCTGTCATGTTCATTAATGCATATCTAAAGAGCTTCAAATGATATATTTCTTTTTTTGATATTTAACATGATAAATTATATTAATTATTTCATTATTTGGAGGAAAATAAATGAAAATGAAATGTTAAAATCATAAAATGAAAATTCACAAGACCCGCTATGTAGTAATAATGAGAAAAAAAAAATAACGAAAAGAAAATAAAAATGAATGTTTATAGTGTTGAAAAAAAAAACAATAGTCTTAAAAACAAACGTCCAGTCTCAAATAAAATTCAATAAACAAACAAACAAACAAAAATTACATAAAATTATTCTTGTTTTATTTTTTTTATTTTTTTGTATTTTCATAAAAAATACAAGAAAAACAAAATTTTTTTTAAAATTCCAAAATATTTCCTAATACAAATTTATATTTCGTTTTTCTCTGTTTATTTATTTTTTTATTTTTATTTTTTTTTTTTGCTTTGTTTCTTTATACAAAAAAAAAACCTTTTTTAAATGAAGATATTCACGGAATATTCATTTAATTATTCCTCTTATTTTTCTCTTAATATTTTATTATTTTTAAATAATAACCATTCTCTGCACATTGCGCTCAATTTGAATGCTTTTTGTTTTTCATTAAAATTTAGAAATTTTGATTTAATTTTAAAAAAAAAATGAATTTAAATTAATTTTACAAGTTAAATTAAAATTGTAATTTATTTTTTTTAATTTAATTTTGACTTAAAAAATTTTTTACTTATCTATGATATTTATAATTTTTTATCTTTTATTTTTTTTATTTTTCAATTTTCAATAAAAAGCCTAAAACTTATTACATTACAATTCAATCATTTTAATCTAAACAAATTGGTAAATCATACAAAAACAAAAGCCAAAATAATTGACTTAATATTAATTTTTAATTTTGTTGCCTTTCTTAAAAAAAAAATATGTTTATAAAAAAACAATTTTCTAACAAATTCGTTTACTTCTTAAAAATAATAAAAAAAAAACAATAATGCCAAAAATTTAAAAATATATTTTCTAAGCCAAATGATCATTAAAAAAATTAACCAAAACAAAAAACTGTGTTTTTACATATTTGTTTCCCACATTGCATCATAAACATAATCATCATCATCATCATCATTATGTATAAGAGATCTTCATTCTTATCACAATTTTAAGCTTTATTTTGTTTTATTTTATTTTTTTGTTTTTGATTTTTTTTTAAACATAGAAAAGAAAAAAAATGTTTAAACATTTCTACAAACAAAAAAGGAAATTTAAAAAAAAATGCAGTTCATATCGTGCGCTGTGAATTGTGCTAACTTATTATTTATTTTTTGTTTTGTTTTTTTTTTTTTTTTTTTTTGCCTATTAAGTCGTTGTCTCCTCTTTGTAAAGAGAGAACAAGAAAATAATTAATTATTTAGATAAGATAGATAAATAGAATTAATTACCTTTTTTTTTTTTTTTTTTTAAATTTAATTATTTAGATGTTGCTTTCACTTTTCTTTTTTTGTCTAATAATTTGCTTTCGGAAAAGAACATTTTTTTCTTAAAAAAAATTAAGATAAATTTATTAAATTAATTATTGTTTTTTTTAATTAATTAATATTTATAATATATAATATCTTTTATTATAAATGTTCATACACACTTTTATTTATGCATTAACATTTTGTTTGTGGATTTTGTTTTTTTTTTTTTGCTGTATTTTTATTAATGTTGTATTTTCTTGTTATTTTAATCTTTTGTTTTTCAAAAAGGCATACTAAAGTAGAGGCCCTCATCGGGGGCCACTCTCAAACTCTATAAATAACGTGGTGGTCCTGAATTAAATGACCCTTGCGGTGGCGGAGGTGGTTGTCCTTGATGATGTAAATCAAATGGCGAATCTGAACGCTGCATAAAATGATGATAATTGCTTGGAGGCAATTGATGCTATTTTTTATATAAAAAAAAAAAAGAAATAAAAATGTGTGAAAAAAATTGAATTAAAAATAATATTTTGATTATTTACCTGTAATCCACGCAATCCAATTGGTCCAGCTGCGCCCATTATATGACTTGGTCCATCACCTAAATCTAATTGTAAACTATCAGGTGGTTCTCCAGAAAGATGTAATTGTCCTAGAGATGCTGTTGCCATTGCAACATCAGGCATCATATCAGATAAATGCCCTTCTGGACAAGAATTACTGTTATCTGCTGCTTCACTTATTGCTGATGATGGAAAACGATAATCACCCTCAGTTATTAAGGCTGGAAGCTCAGCACGATGACTTGATGATAAACGTGAATAATTTTGATGATGAACACCTATATGTTGTCTCGGAAATGTCATATTACGACTATAACAGGGCGATATATTTTGTACTTTTGCTTCATTACCACCACCAAGCATTAATGCTGGTGAAGGTGGTGGTGTTTGATCCTCTTCAATATCGTCTGTTTGTGTTGTTGCTACTTCATCCATACATTGATTCATTGAATTCTCTAATAGATCAGCTACAGCATCTGGTAAATTAAATTCACGTACTACTCTAAGTCTTATTTGACGATTTATTTCATGCTTCGATGAAAGTGGTAAGAGTAGAGCTCTTTGACACATTGGAGATTGCCGAAGTTTATGTTCACGTTTTAACATTGCTGCCATTGTTGCATTATCCGGTGCTGGAATTGCAGCAACTGCAGCAAGAACATCAACATTTTCTGTACCAGCAGCACCAGTTACATTCATACGAGATACCATATATAAAGTATCGGGAATATCTGGTAAATGACGTGATCTTCTCATACGTAAAAGTTCAACATGATGAGAAGCTGCCATTCGATCTTCAAGCAAAGCTTTAATTTCCTCATAATACGGCATAAATAATCGTGGACGTACAAATAAACCTTGATTCTTTCCACCGCGAATCCAAGCGTTAACTCTTAAATTCTCTCGTTCATCTCCAATCATATGTGATGGTGGTGTACTGACCAGGCCACGTCTTATTGCTTGACATAGTATATCACTATTAGGAGGTAGAACATGATCCATTCGTACAAGTGGCAGTAAATCAGAAAGGATTTCTCTTAATTCTACATCACTAAGATCACGTTTCTTTACACCTTTTCTTGTTACTGAATGTGCTGTGTGACTTAATAGATTCGGTTCACGATCCTCCATTCGTCGGATAAGTTCTTGTTCACCCCATTTCAATACAGCTTGTAACACCTCCAATTCAGATGCTTGCAAAAAATTACTTTGCAAAGCACAAATCAATTGAGATTTATCTAACTGATGAAGAACAGGAGATCCTACAACTGCAGAAAACTCTTCTCGTAAAAATTGGCACGCCTGGCGAAACACCCATGCCGAACCATGTGGTTGACTACCCCATTTTAATACAGTTGGCAACGTATCAAGTGATAACCATTCAAGAATTAAATCTTCGCAACCTTGTGCAAGTATGTCAAGTTCTAGAAATCTTCCAATTTGATATAGTTCCATTGCCTCTTCAAGTGGTGTTGGACGTGCTCTTCCAGTATGTGTTAATGCGTGTACTTCACCTAAACTTCCAGCACTACTGCCACTTCCTGCTCCTCTCAAAATAAGTGTTAAATCGACGGTATCTAAATAAATTGCATGTAACAGAACTCTAGCGTAACGTTTTGGTATTACACTTTCATCAAGTACGATTCGTGTGGGAACATGTAATGCACGTTCCGTGTATTCCTCAACATTTCTAGTACGCCTTTGAATTAAATTTCTGAAGAATGGTGACCGTGCACTTAGAATTGCCTTATGACATGGCAATTCTAATTTTGGACGAAATCCATATTCTGAACTACCAGAATCGGGTCGATGAAAATCATTACCTTCTGATGTAAAAACTAAAGCTGCATCAGCATAATCACCAGTTTCGAGTAAATATCGTAAATCATGTTCGAGTGGATTTGGTGTACCAAAATCATCACCCAATTGGCGTAATATATTAATATCGATTGTTGGATCATGTGGACATAAATCACCAGTATACAAATAACGTAAAAGTGATGAAAACATTTGAACATCAATTGGTGAAGATGGCAGCTCAAGACAAATACGAGCACCAAAACCTGGACAGCCGGCTAATAATTCACGAAAATATGAACATCTTGCCGATAATATTGATCTATGAACAGGAAATACAGTGCCACGAAATACTAAATCACAATCTGTGCAATTTTTTAAATCAAATAATGTTGCTAGGTCCTGTTTAAATGTTGTTGCTGGTGGCCGTGCTAATTCTGCTTGTACTGATAAATCTTTAAGTGCTGCTAATGCTTCATATTCTTCACAAAGTGCAGCCAATTCTAATGGACTCCAATCAGAAACAAAATCACGTAAAACACGAGCATGATCACAAGCTTTTGATGACCGACGTCTTCTAATAAATTTACGTTTTAATGTTGCAAAACCCGTAACTCTTTTTCGACGTTGTTCACGAAAATGTGCTCCACCACCACCAATACTAATGCCACCCATCGCTCCGGATCCAGATCCAAAGGATGATTGCATTCCTCCTGATGTAGATGGAATTGCTGATGGGCAATCTGATGAAGTTGCAGCACCCATTGGACTTTTTTTTAAAGAAAAAAAAAATGAAAAAAGGTGTCCTAATTTAAGACACCCCCCACCAGTTTTAAAAATGGTTTTATGTTATTTATTTTACCATCAGTGATCTGAAAATTGGAAGGAAAAACAATACATTTTAATATTTTTGAATCATTAGAAATTTAGAATTTTTAAAATTTATAATTATTAGATAAATTTCATATTTAATAAATATAAAATTAATGAAGTCTTCCTCAAAAGACAATAGCATTACACTAGAAATGATCTAGGTAACTAGATATCACTATCTCTTCATAATCTTTAGCATAAAAACAAAAACTGGAAAATGATACATTAAATTTTATCCTTAATAATATTACTACAAAATTTGTGTTTTCTTTTTGTCGTGAAATCCTTGAAACAAACAAAAATAATTGTTGAAATTTACAGATAGAGTATAATGTACATTATTCATTTTATACAATAAATAATTATTTTGCACATATTAAACTTAATTCAAAAATAAAATACATATTTTAATTTTCATTTACGTATGCATTAATTTCTACTAAGAGTATCGTATTTCGTTTCGATATTAAAATGCATAAAAATTTATGCAATTATACTTTAATAAAGAATATGAAAAAAAAAAAAAATATGAAAAAAACTTTTACTTTGACATGAATCGTCATCTTATCCTTGTTATCAATCTTGAATATACATATATTTTATTTTTTTAACTTTTTAAAAAATTCTCTTCATAAAAATCACTAAATTCATTCTAATTTTTCTCTGTCTTTTCATAAAATAATAATTCAGTTTACAAAATAATTAATTTTCACAATAAACTTATAAAATACATAATAAAATATGTGAAAAAAATGTAAATTTCTCTTTTTTCATATAAGTTTACCTTTAATTGGCAACATCTTGGATTATGTGTATGTACTTTCAAATGAAAAAAAAAAAATGTAGATATTAAAATTGGCCACTATAAAAATTTTCTTTTTATCTTAATTTCGTTTACTTTCGTTTTTTTTTTTTAAATTTTCAATAATGTTTTACAAACATTAAATAATGAACACATATTTGAAATTTGATTTTAAAATATTATTTTAAATAATTAGGTTTTTTTTAAAAATTTTCCTCCACTCCAATTAAAAAAAAACTTTTTAGACAAGCAAATGACAATCACAGGTGTAAATTCTGAATGATTTAAAACAGAATATGCTGGAATGTAACGCTTCAAAAATTAAGCAGCAACATTTTCAAATACTTCCAAAAAAACATAACTGGAAAATAACTTATTATTTACCAAAAAATATTAGTTTTATGAATAAAAAATCTAAAATTAAGTCTTTTGCACCTCAAATAATGTGAAAATTTGAAAAAAATTCGATTAATTTGCAATGTATTACAGCATTATTTAAAATCGGGTTTTAGAAACGGAACAATTGGATTTTTTTTTGTCATTTACTGTCGTCACTCGTCAGCTGTCACTTGTAGTCTGTTCAAATTTCCGATTTGACTTAAATTCTTCGAAGTAGAGAAAAATATTATCCAAATTATAATTATAAAATTAAATTAAATTTTAAAAGTGTTTATGTTTAAAGTTCATAAATTTTTATTTAAAATTTTAATTTAAATAAAATTTTCACATTCTTTGAAGTTTTATTGTTTTGGAAAATGCTGTTTATTTAAAGGTTATTTAGGTAAGAATTAATACTAACACGTATATTTATTTTTCAAGAAGAATATGACTGAAATTATTACGCTTTTATTTATTTTGTTATATTTTCTAACAAACAAAATAAAAATAAATAATTTCTTAGTACAAATTTATATGGAATCCCATAAAATTCAAAGCTCATACAAATCACTATTTATTTTCCTTTTTAGGAATAAAAAAAATAAACAATGTACAACAAATAATAGCTCACAAAAAAAAAATAATTCATTACTTTTCATTTATTTTTAGATTTCTGAAGATAAAATCATTAAAAATGTTAACATATTTATCGAAAAATACATTTTCCACAATTCGACATATTTTAAACAGAGAGCTTTACACAGCACAATCAAAAAGATCACTACATCCTCAATTATCTCCATATGATGTAAGTTTGTTGTTATTTGTACAACGTGATTTTGTTATGTAAATTTTTCAAATTATTTTAGGTCAATTGTATATTACGTGAAAATGAGTATACTCATTCATTTACTGAGGGATCTGTAAAAGGATATGATTCAAATCAGCTTGCATCTAATAGTCCAATCGAAGATTCTCGTAGTGAAGCAAGTTTTATACATCAAAATGGTAATTAAAAAAGTCATTTTTATATTCTAAAACTAAACAAACAAAGTATAATTTTTATTTCTACACAACTATTTACATTTTATTTTTTCAGCTTTTATTTGTGGAGTATTTGATGGACA
Source organism: Bombylius discolor (assembly GCA_939192795.1). NCBI lineage: Eukaryota > Metazoa > Arthropoda > Insecta > Diptera > Bombyliidae > Bombylius > Bombylius discolor. Next base: position 39,835,436 of record OW584240.1, read on the forward strand.
TGGTGGTGCATCTTGTTCTCAGGTGATATCTAAAAGACTTTTAAGATATATTGCTGCTAGTCTTATTCATAGGGAATTATTAAAGGATGAATTACACAGGGGAGCTAATAGTCGTTCATTTCTTAAGTGTCACAATGACAAGGTTATCTATAATATAATGGCATTGTTTTATTTTATTTTATTTTTTTACAAATTTTCATTTTTAAAAGAAAATTTATAGAAGAAACTAACAAATTTTAGGTAGACTTTGTAAAAGAGATAAAAAGCTTGTATGAAGAAAGTTTCAATAAATTTGCCAAAGAACTTTCTTATAGACATACAATTAATGCAGATCCAATTGAAGCTATTGAAAGAGCATTTATACAATTGGACAATGATTTATCAGAAGAAGTACAAAAATATCCAAACGTAAGAACAATGTCGGTTGCTATGTCAGGTAAAAACTTAATATTTCTTTTTATATACTTAAAAATAAAATAAAAATTATTTTAAAGGTGCTGTTACATGTGTTGCCGCAGTTGAAAACAAAAATTTATATGTCGCTAGTACAGGAGATTGTTGTGCCGTCCTTGGAATTTTTAGTGATACTGGACAATGGCAAACAAAAAAACTAACTCAAGAACATAATACAGATAATATTAAAGAAGTAAAAAGGATTTTAAGTGAACATCCAGAAACTGAAAGAGAGACTGTAATTAAAAATGAAAGACTTTTAAGTCAATTAGCACCATTAAGAGCTTTCGGTGATTTCCGTTATAAATGGTCACATGATTTAATGAAAAAAATTGTATTACCACAATTTGGTGAATCAGCTATGCCTCCAAATTATTATACACCGCCGTACTTAACTGCACGTCCTGATATTACACACCATGTTCTTACACCAAATGATAAATTTTTAGTTATTGCTAGTGATGGATTATGGGATTTCTTAACACCAACACAAGTTGTTGAATTAGTTGGTGATCATATGATGGGTAAAGCATTTTTATCACCGCTTATCTTGCCAGAAACTGGTGTAACACTAGGTGGAGTTTCAAGAATTTTAGCTCAAAGAAGGTATTTATTTATTTTTTTTTAAATTTAAAAATTAAATATTCATTTTAAAAAAAAAATTGTTTTTTGTATTTTTAAAGAGCTGGTCGTCGGAAAAAACCACACGATCAAAATTCAGCAACACATTTAATTCGTAATGCACTCGGTGGTACAGAATATGGTATCGAACATTCAAAACTCTCGCATTTACTATCACTACCTCAGGAAGTTGTTAGACTTTTTCGTGATGATATTACAATTACTGTTCTATACTTTGACTCAGAATATATTGCTACAAGTTATTAAGACGTTAAATATAGAAAATGAACAGCGAAATAGAAGACACATAATACAGTTAAATTAAATTATTTATATTAACAAAAACTGCGCTCAATTACAAAAATTCCTTCAAAATGAATTAATTCATACAAATTTTCATAATGTATAAAAATCTCACTTTCTCATCCATGTTTTCTGTTTTTTCTCTTCCCTAAGTTATATAAAAAAGTTTTGTGTTCGTAGGAAATAAAAAATGCATAATAAAATTGGAAAGTTAAATAAAAAATTTCATTTGTGTCATTTGGATTTTGTCGAAACTTTGAAGCACTTAATTTGCAAATTATATTTTTAATTTTTACTGACAAATGTATATTACAAGAAATTTACTTATTCCACTTCATTTAAGACCATTCACTCTTTATTATTACTTAGAAGAAAAATTATTGTATATCGATAAATCTTATATACTTAATTTTGTCTTAATCTCTGGTTTCACCTTCCTCGTCTTCTTCATCAATTCCTTTAATATACAGCACATTGTTGCACCTTATTAAAACCTCTCCTAAATTACCTGTTTAAAACACAAAAAAAAAAATTAAACCTAATCAAAATAAATGCAGACTTTTTACCTGTAACTTGACCATCAACATGCTCTTCTGTGTTTGCCAATTGCATGTTCATATAACCATCAACTGAGACTAGATATCCTTTATATTCATGTCCCCATTTTAATTTAACAAGTACTGGCTTCCCAGTTAAACCATTTAAAAATGGTTTAGGATTTATTGGCATAGCAGCAGACATGATGATTATTGATAATTATAATATTACAATAAAATAATTATAAAATGTATAAATTAATTTATATTTTACGATATTTCTTTTATTTACAATTCTTTTCAAATTAAACCTTAGCGTAACCTCAAACACGGCATCAAACGTTTAATTCAAGGATGAAATTTCATTTAATTGGAAAAATAATTAAGTATCAATTATTTTCGATATTGATATATCACGGTTGAATCGAATCGATTACATATCAAAAAATTTCGATATTTTTTATTTACGCATCCTTAAAGCACAAACAAAACGACGTCAAAATTTATAAAAGTGGAATTGTCAAAATTGGTGTGGCGGTAAAATTTGGTGTAATTTCTTTCACATTATTAATTTTGATATAAATTTGTGAAAATGTCTGTATCTGACGAAGAAATTATGTAAGTATGCAATTTTAAACAATGAGAAATAAATTAAAATTAATAGTATGGAATTGAAGCTACTTAATGTCTCGTATATATTATAAGTACCTCTGGAATTGAATGATGTTGGGTATTCAAAATCAAAATGTGGAAATATTCATAGATTTTCACTTATTTTAAAAACATCTGTTAAAAAATGCATTATTTTAGCATAAGTTATCTCATCCAAACCATTATTAATGGAAATACCTCTCATAACCTTATGATCCAAACTAACCAAAACAGAGTAAAACTGACGACAAGGGTGTCTGTAGTTACAAAACGATAATTGAACCGAGCATCTTTGAATTTGATTGTACGTTCAGTTTAAGAATAAGAGAAAGAAAAATCTAAAACTAAACGCTAGATACAATTTAAAATTGTAATTCCTTTCAAGACGTTTATTACGAACATATACAAACTGAATAAGAAAAGTAGTAGACCTCACAGAGCTGTTTAAAGGCAGCTATTTTTTAAATTAAGATTGGATCAAAAATTTGTAGAACTCGTTATGTAGACTATGCAACAAAATAAGGTAGTCTCATTTGTTGGAGAATATCTCGTAAAAGAAGAAATATCCCAGATGGCAAATATATGTATACACGAATCATTAAAGTTTTCCAAACCTATGGAACCAACCTTATAATTCATAATTATTTATTAAATATTCACTTAAAATTTTTCTTTTCAGAAATTGGAAAAAACTATGGCAATTAACTTCGGGTACTGCCTATGAAGTTCCAATTGATATTGTTAAAGAAAAATTATTTGAAGTAACTAAAGAATTACAACAAGGAATTCTATTTTATAAAAAATGTTCAACATCAAGCAGTGATTTGGAAAAATTCTTAAAAAAGAAAAAACAACATAAATTATTTGCATTCACAAATAAATTACAACAATTATTGGTAATAGACTTCTCTTATTTGAAAAAATAATTCAATAAAATTAAAGGATTTTAAATTTCTTAATTCTTTTTCTATTTTTTTTTTGTCAAATTTTAGGATTTAGATACGCAACAATTATGGGGAATATTATGTTTTTATTTATTAAATGAATATCGTGGTTCTGCATATTCTTTAACACAATACATATCACCAGAAAATATGACAAAATTATTAGATGATATATGGGGTTTTTATTCAATGGAACGTATAACATTATTAAAAATTGTTAAAAATTTATTAGAATTTTGTGTTAATGATGAAAATCCATATCATGAAATTTATGAAGAAATATTAAGAAAAATAAAAATAAAAAATTTATATAAATCATATATTGAACAATTAGATGTATTAATTAATGAAATACCACCACAAAAATTATTATCTGGTGAATTTTATAATCATCAAATACGTTTAATATCATGGTCTGAACGTAAAATGAGAGAAATAAATGAAATAATACAAATATTATTATTATGTTCAATATGTGAAACATTCGATATTAAAGATATACAAAAATTATTACAATTATTTCGTTTACATGGTTTTGGTTCACAACAACGTTATATTGATTATCAAAATAATGAAAATCATCGTGATTTAGTTATTAAAGTAACATATAATGAAATTATATTATTTATACATTGTTTGGAAGTACTACAAATGTAAGAATAATTTTTAAATTTATTTCAAAATAATAGAACACGAAATTTTTTAATATAAAACTACATTTTTTTCTTCTTTGCTTTCCTTTTTTCAGTTCAGTTTCATCGGACAAAAACTTGACATCTGAATTTATTAAACCGTTGGATAAAATAGTTTCTTCATTACAAAATAATCCAGAGAATGGTCCAATATTTTTATCATGGATGTTACTTAATTATCAATTTGAAGATGTATTAAATGATGAGAATGCATTAAGGAAATATCGTCAATTTGGATTGAGAGCAGTTAAATTGGATGTTTTTAATTTTCTTCAAAATTTAATACAACATCCAATGTATCAGGTTAGAAATTTCATCATTTTTTAAATGAAGTTTTTTAAGGCACGATAGTACTAGTTCAATATTTAGAAATTATTATTTAACGAAAAAGTGAAACGGTTTATTTATTAATGCTCAGCCGGAAATTCTGAAGCTATAAACATAAAGTTTTGAATTTAGCTTTATTTTAAAGCTATTCTAATAGGGTTAAAAGGGTGTTCAAAATATGTATGGAAAAAAATTATGAAATGTTAACATTGACTTGAAAGTTGATAGAAATGCTACATATTTTATGATATACTACAGGTCTATCACTTCATTTCTAACACTCGTGCTGACCACTCACATTTTTTCTTTATATTCATTTTTATCTGAATATTATTTTAATTATTTTTGGTTTTTTAGACAAATAGTTTAATTGGAAATGCAACACGTGCTATAGTTTATACATGCTTATCACGTATATGTGACTTATTTAATGCTGATGGTTCAATAAGTCAATATTCTGGTGTTTATGAATTACTATCACATCTTCTTGCATGGTCTGATGTTGCAAAATCTTTTATTGCACAAAAAGGTAACGATAGTAAGAATAACTTTTATTTTAAATTAAAAAATAACACTAATATTCTTTTATTTTAAAGATTCTGGTATACACACTTTATATAAATTTGCATTAGAATATTTTCCTGTAAATTTTATTCATTTTTCAAATATTTGTTACGCTCTATTAGAAGCTGGAGAATTTGAATATGTAAGATTAATTTTACTTTTTATCATTTAATATTATTTTCCTTATTTCAATTTTTTTGTTTAAGGTTCATTCACAATTAAAACAATTAAAAATTTTCGCAACATATTATGATGATAGAAAATTTAATTTACGACCATCACAAGACAATGATGATGAATTTATTTTATTACATAATTATATCCCATATAATGGAATTAGTATACAAATTCCTGAATTAACAACAGCAATAATGACACAAAATTTATTTAATGATTTATCATTACAAAAACATCAAAATTCATCAATATATCAACAACAATATCAACAGCACCAGCAACAACAACAACAACAAATTGTACATTTTCATGTAACATATAATTATTTTAATGTTTTACAAAATGAAATGAATTTATTGTTACATGATACATTTACAAATTCTGAATTAAATGAATTACGTTTAAAACGTATCAATTCTGGTATACGTTTATTATCATTATTAATAAAATATACTATTGAAAAATCAATTGATATTGATGATGAAATTGTTCAACCAATTGAAATGTGTATTGATATATTTTTAAAATTTAAAAATTTACAACAACCACCAATTGAATTATTTTCATATTGTTTAAATGTTTTAACTGGTCTATTACCAATATTTACAAATGAAATAATAACAAGAATAATTAATTTAAATATATTACCGTATGTTAACAGTGAAATATTAGATTATAAAAAATATGCAAATGGTATTGCATTTGATTCATCATTAATTGGTTCATATTTAATAAATATTGAAAAAAAATTAGGAAAATATGATTTTTTAAAGGCATATCTACATTTTTTAAGAGAATATATAAAGGTAATTTGAATACATAATGAAATTACTGGAGGAGGCACTATTGTGATTATTGTGAATTCATCGATGTAATGTCGATTATTTTGTCGAGAAGTTGTATAACATGATCGACAATTGATTCATTTTAAAACAACAACAAAACAAAACGTTTATAACTTATAATTGTATTTTAATGTTTCACAATCGTTAATATAAAAGTAATCGTTACATATCGATTCAAAATGTCGATCAATCGCAACTTTGATAATCGAATCTCTTTTGACGAATTTACAACAACAGCAATAAGGCTCTAATGCTATTTGAAATTATTAAATTCATATTTTATTTTATTTCTTTATTATCTATTTTTGAATTTTTTTAGTTGGGAAGAAATGAACCATTTAAAATTGAAATACCTGGTTTATTATTTTTATTACGTGAAATATTACCACAAATTCATTCATGGCGTTTTCATAATTCAAATGATAAAAATAAAATAATAATTGATGTTATGAAATTTATATGTGAAATTCTTGATACAATAACAACAAATACAACAATTATTGAAGAACAACAAAATATTGAAAAAATAACTTCACATAGAATTACGTTGAGAAATATTTGTTTGTATAGTCTTTTAAATTTTGATAGTGGAATTGTACTATTGAGGTATGTAAAACGGAATTTTATTTTCAATTTATTGTGTTTAATTAATTTAAATATTTTTTTTTAATAAAAAAATTTTTGTTTTACAGATTTATTGCTCTTGGTAATGCATTTTTACAAACTACTATGGAAAATGAAACAAATTGGATAATTGAACAAAATTATGGTATAACATTATTAGTACGTTTATCAATGAGAATATTAATGCAAATATTAAAATTAAAAACAACAATATATGATAGTAATCAATTATTACCATTAGAATCATTAATTTATACACAGCCAAAACAAAGAGATCCATTACGTATAATACCAAAAATAACAAGTTATATGAATAATATATTTGATAGATGGTTACCAATATTATCATGTCGTTTATTACGTCGTATTGCATTAGAATTTAATGTATCATTATTAGCATGTTTAGATATGGAACCAGATCATGTACGTTTAATGTTTTTACAACGTTTACCAGATGATCTTGAAAATGATGATTTAAAATGTGCTATATTAGAATTTATTGAGGCATGCATATTAAAACAACCAGGATTAACTGAAGCATTTTTTAAATTAAATATTATGAAAAAAAGACGAATAATATTTGATAAAAAACAAAAAATTGAAAATGATAAAAATAAAGATGATAATAAAGATACAACAAATGATAATGATGATGTAAAAAAACAAGAAAATGAAGATAAATTTATAAAATCATTAACAACAGAAAATGATATTTCTGATTATAGTATTTTAACATTTATGAATGATTTTTTAAATAATGTTAAAAATGATCCAACAATTATTGAAAATCAATTACATAGTCGTATTATGTCAATATATCATGCATTATGGCGTAATAATATGCAAATATTAGCATCAGATTTAATATCAAAATCATCATTTTGGTCATCAATATGTAATCCATTATTTTATGAAAATAATTTACAATCAAAATCACGTGCATTTAGTCAATTATTTAATATATTATCAATGGAATTATTTAAATCATGTTATGATAATGATTATTTTGAACAAAATAATAATTTAAAAATAACAATAAAACGTTTTTATGATAAAAAATATTTTAATAAATGGATTGAACATATTTTTAATTTACCAAAAATTCAATATAATAATAATAATGATAATGGTAATAATAATATAACACATAATTATTTATATTATTTAACAACATCAACAATACCAGATGAAATACCTGATTGGTTAGTATTATTACAATCATTTAAAGAATTTATTATAATTGCATTAAAAAAGCATACATTAAAACAACAAACAAATAATAATTTAGATTTTCCAGAAGATAATTTAAAATTTTTAGCAATAAAATGTCTTAATTCATTATGTGAACGTATTAATGAACAAAATAATTTACAACAACAATCAATTATATTAAAAACAATTGATTTACGTTCATTTATTGTTATTTCAGAATTATATTTACATGTTTTATTAAATTTAAAATATATATATACATCAACAACTGAAGATAATCAAAATATATTAAAAAAAATAATTAATTTACTTGGAAATATTGTACCAATTTATGATAGTTTACAATCACGTGCACGTAAATCATTATTATCAATTATTATGAAAATATTAGATTTATTAACAAATGATTTATTAGCTGATATTGTATTAGCTATGAATTTTTTACAATTAATTATAGATATTATTGCATTTGAATTACAAAAATTAGAAAAATTTATACAAAATGAAAATAATAAAATGAAACCACAAGAAGAAGATGATGATGATGATGATAAAAGAGGAAAAGAAAAACATCATATTCATGATGATGATGATGATGAAAATATATATTGTGAAACAACATTATTATTATGTTTAAATTTATTAAAAAATATTGCAATTATATTTCAAAATAATGGTACAGATAATTGGGATATACCATTTACTTCACATAAAATTATAATACGTTTATTATATTGTACTAGTTCAATATTACAAGATTATACAAAATATAAATTAACAAATGAATTATTAAATGTATTAATTATATTTGCAAAAGGTCATTGTTCTAAAGAATTAATTAATTCTGGTATATCAGATTATTTATGGTTAAAATTATTACCACCAAAAGAATTATTACAAATATCATCATTATCATCATCAACAACACCACCAATATTAACAACATTTTCAACATATGATAATGATAATTTTGATGAATATAATTATCAAATTCAATCACAACAAAATCAACAACAAAAAATTATAAAACAACAAAAAAATCAACAAAATACATGGTCATCAAATGATTGGTGGCCAATTTATCAAAAAGGTCTTGAATTAATAACAATTATATTTCAAAATTCTAAAAAACAATTTTTAAATGATACTCTAACATTTATTGGTGTTCATGAAGAATATTTAATGGATTCAATTTTATTATCAAAACAATCATTAGAAGAGAATTCAATGGCATTAATTAAAACAACATTATATCTTTTAACGGAAGTTTTTGTATATGAAGAAGAATGGAAAATAAAACATACACAAAGTTTAGTTAATTTAGTGGTAAGTGAAATTTTTTTTCTATTTAGTTTTTTCTTATTTGTAGTGTTTTTTTAAACAAACGCTCGTTACAAAATTCAATATTTTTGAGCACCACACCATTATTAGTGTTGTTTTGGTTGAGTTCACCGAGTTCACCATTGCAACCTGTAGTAATAAATATTACACTTTCGGTGAATTAACGGTGAAGTGGTGATTACTGAAACATCGAATTGACGTTTTGTGAAAAGAATTTGTAAACTGTAAAATTTTGAAACGAGCGCCAATTTTCAAGAAATTTAAAAAATTTTATTTTTTCTTGAATTTATTTTCAGAGGTGTGTTCAAATTTTACTGGATCATTTAATATCTCTTCTATATCGACCAAAAATCCTTAAGCGATTTGTTGATAAAAAAAATGTTCAACAACAGCAGCAACAGCAAGAATCAACAACAGCAGAATGTTCAACATCAGCAATTGTTAATTCTTTAATTCAACCAATGAATGAGTACGATTAAAATTTAAATAATTGAAAATTATAAAAGTTAATTCTCTTCCTTTTTTTATTTTATTATTTTTTTTACAGTTTAATTGAATTGATCATTCTTAGCATAAAATGTCTTCTAAATTTTAGTCCACCATTACTTCAATTAATATGTGAACCAGAATTTTTAGCTAGTAAATGGGAATCATTAATTGAAATTCAATTTGGTGCACCAAAATTTAATATTACAACACATCCACAATTAACATTTGGTACAGTTTTAAGTGCAGTTACAATTTTAACGAAAGCAATTAATTTGGTAATAAAACAACTAAAAAAATTAATGAAAATAAAAATTATTAACACTTTTTTGTTTTTGTTTTTACAGCAAAATTACGAATTTCATGAAGTTCCAATGAATGTCATTCCTCATGTAAAACATAAAAAAACAATTGAAACTATTGATGATAACACATCATCATCATCAAGATTACAATTATATTCAGCACGTGATCGTTCATTAATGAGAAGTTCACGTTCACCATTAAAATCAATATCAGTTACATCAACAACAAGTTTACCATCATTATCACATGAATTACTTTCAAATCTTGATAGTGATTTATGTTTAATTGCTTTAGAATATATTCTAACATTATTAGCTTCACAAAGTCTTTTAGCATTAAAAAGTGAAATTCTTTCAATACGTGAAAAACAATTGATACGTCGTGAAATCAGTAATGAATTATCATTATTTCATGATTTTGTACGAAAAAAAATTATTATGGATTTAAAAGATCATCGAAGTATATGGCAACGTAATAAACATGGTATTGTTATGATGATGGATTTAGAAAATGATGATGATAATGATAATGATGATGATGACGATGAAGATAATAATGTTGGAAAAAATAAATCAGATTTATCTGATAAACCAGGAACATCTAGTAAAACTAAAAAATTATCATTAACAAGTTCGAATTCGATGAGAATAAATGTTGTTCGACGTTTACATTTAGAAAAACAACAAAAAACTCATGATACAGGAGAACAAAATGTTACAATGGATATATCACAACCAATAAGTCCACTTTCAGTAACAAGAAATGCTCCATCAGTTAGGAAACCAATATCATCTTCAACACCATTTATTTCAAAATCATCTCTGCAAAGTAAGAAAAATAAAGAAATGGAAAAAAGATTACATGCAGGCTACAGTGCTCAAGATGATGATGACGATGATAAAATGGAAAGTGAAGAATTCAATTATTTTATTAGTGATGAAGAACCTTCATATAGTCCACTTTCATATGTACAATTGATTGAGGAGGATTATTTACATTTTCTGTCCAATTTATTTCACGTTATTTGTTTAATTGATTGAAAAATTAATTACTTACGATCAATGTCTAAAAGAATTCAATAAAATACTTTTTTTTAAATTTTACAAATGTATTTTTTTTTTTTTTTTTGAATTTTTAGGATTAATTGAAACTGAAAAATCAGAAATAAGGATAACATCTAATTATATTATTTCTTGTGTCTTGTGAGCATGTACGCCCATTAGACAGTATCCAATTAAGGACCCAACCTTAATGTCTACAATATTATCTGGCAAGAAAGAGGAGTGGATTTGGCTCCTTTATTGTAAGGAAATTGTTGTTGTAATTTTCTTTACTTACTAATTTATTGTACAATTATTGAACTGTTTCAAGTCTTTTATGCCACTACAACAGACTGGAAAATCATTTCTTTTTAGAAACAAGTGATCAATTAAAATATTGTTTAGGAAGGAAAGTAGGTATGATAAATTAAAAAAAAAAGTTTGCCATCTTCACCATAAGGGGAGTTGTTGTTGTAAATTTCGTTATTTCCTTTAGTTTTCATCTTAGAACTCCTGAACATTACATCCTAGATCTTTTAAGTTTTCACAACAAATTTAGAAAAACCTTCAAATTTCCTTGTGAATACAATGAAAATTCCATATCTTTTACCGTTCAAAGGTTATAAAGCTTCAAATTATGTTCAAAATTGGTCGCCGAAGAAAAAATTGAATTTTCAAACGAAATAATGAACTGATTTTTGTAAAATTTTGTTTTTGTACATAAAATTACGTGCTTTAAACAAATACAAAAGAATTTCTAAGATATTTTGAATTTTTTTCCATGTCGCGAATTTCCGACTTCAAAATAGGATCCGTTTTATAATCCCTTACAGCGTCTTGAAGGAAATTTTGATGCAAAAGTCAGAAAAGTGGATTTTCTTAAAAATTTGTCGAGGAAAACATAAAAGTTGTATTAAAAAATATTTAAAAATGTATTTAATAAAGTTTTCATGTTATTTTTATGCTTATTCTATCGTAAGTATTAAGAAAATCGAAATATTTCTAAAATTGTAAAATTTCCCTTATTGGGATTTTTAACTAAAAAGTACTTTAAATTCTTAAAGTGGAAAAAAATGGTATACTAACAACACTTTTATTGTCAATGTTTTGTTCGGGAACTGAAACTCACTTCATGTTTAATTGTTGGCACATATCATAGACTTACAATTATATCAAGATATCAAGATTTTTGACTTTCGGGGCTGACATAAATTAAGTTTTCATGCTACGAACACATGAGAATAAGATAATTAATAAAAAGTTCTTAAACTCTTGAAAATAGAAACTATATAGATAATTTCTAGTCATTTCTCCCATAAAACTTCCCCTTGCTAATACATAAACACTTTATAGAATAAAGTGTGTTTAGATGGTGGCTTGATTATTGTTAAATAGAAAACATAACGAACCATAGTGGTCTATGTTATGTATGTCTATGTTGTTTATTTTTCTTAAAAAGCGTTTTTTGGAATTTTGTAAATTTTGAATTACATTACTTCAGGAAATTAATAAAATATTATATTCTTTGATTTTTCAAAACGTAAACGTGCGTAATGTCCACTTCACCAAAATTTCCTGGCACTGGCCTAGAAGATGTTAATATACCTGGTCAATCATATCTTCGAGAGGCATTAACATCTTGTACGGATCCTTTGAAAGCAATTGAAAGTTTTCAGGTTTTTAATATTTTCCATTACTTGTATACATTTTATTAAGTCAGTTTAATAATTTTTAGCTAGAAAATGGTATTCTTCTTCCATCTTTAAGACCAATGTTACCTTTATTGGATTTACATGGTGTGAGGAGACTTGATTTCCACACATCTGTTTTGGAAGTATGTATTTTGTTATTTTGCCAAAATTTCATAAATATTATCATTTTTTTTAAATTAAATTAAATTTCACAAGGAATTACGTGATAAATTAATTGCTTACATCAATGAATTGGGTAGTAAAGAAGGCAAAGAACGTGATAAAAAATTAAAAGAATTATTACAAAAAAGTTTTCCAGTTGTACGTGTTAAAGCATTACGACCAGTCGTTATGTGTATATTACGAAATACACCACATATTGATGATAAATATTTAAGGATATTAGTACGTGATCGTGAATTATATTCAGATACTGATACAGAAGTAAAACGACAAATATGGCGTGATAATCAATCATTATTTGGTGATGAAGTATCACCATTATTATCACAATATATCCGTGAAAAAGAACATATTTTATTTGATCATGCAAATTTAAATAATTTATTTTTTACACCATCACCAAAAATTCGTAGACAAGGTGAAGTTGTACAAAAATTAGCTAATATGATTGGTAATAGTGTAAAATTATATGATATGGTATTACAATTTTTACGTACATTATTTCTTCGTACACGTAATGTACATTATTGTACATTACGTGCTGAATTATTAATGGCATTACATGATTTAGAAGTACAAGAGATAATATCTGTTGATCCATGTCATAAATTTACATGGTGTTTAGATGCATGTATACGTGAAAAAAATGTTGATATAAAACGTTCAAGAGAATTACAAGGTTTTTTAGATAATATTAAACGTGGTCAAGAACAAGTTTTAGGTGATTTATCAATGACATTATGTGATCCATATGCAATTAATTTTTTAGCAACATCAGCTATTAAAATTCTTCAATATTTAATAAATAATGAAAGTTTACCACGTGAAAATACAATATTAATATTATTATTACGTATGTTAGCATTAGGTTTAAGTGCATGGGTTATGATTGATTCACAAGATTTTAAAGAACCAAAATTAGATAGTCAAGTTGTTACAAAATTTTTACCAGCATTAATGTCATTAATGGTTGATGATCAATGCCGTAATTTACATTCAAAATTACCACCAGATGAAAGAGAAAGTGCATTAACAACAATTGAACATAGTGGTCCAGCACCAGATGCTGTTGAAGCATATATACAAGAAAGTTCTGTTGCAAGTATATTAGCTATGTATTATACATTACATACAGCTAGACAAAAAGATCGTGTCGGTGTATTAAGAGTATTAGCAATATTAGCATCATGTAAAGATGATCGAGCATATGAAGATCCTTTTTTACATTCATTGGTATGTTAAAAGTAAAAATAGAACAAGATATTTGTAGTTAAATAAAAAAAAAAACTTATTATAACATATCCTTTTTTTTAGATTGCACTTTTAATTCCAATGTCTGAAGAATTTTCAACAGAAGATTTTTGTACAACACTTTTTGATGAATTTTTATTTGCTGGATTAACTAGAGATAATGTAACACGACATATGCTTAAACTTTTATGGTATAACTTTAAAAATAAACAAAAAAAAATTTCCTTTTTGTAACACCTTCTAATTACTTTCCTTTTTGTTTTTTAGGTATATTCATAGTAAATTACCACCAAATCGTCTTGTAACATTAATGAAAGCAATGCAACCAACAGCACAACATCATGAAAATGTTCATAAATTATATGAAACATTACAACAACGTATCGGTCATTCAATACAAGAAAGTGCTGCTGTTGAACCAGTAGATGTTGATTATGATTCACCATTAAAAAGTGTACCAACACCAGGACCACATTATTTGCAATAAATAATCAACATTTCAATTTTTTTTTCTTATTTAAATAAAAAGAAAATCGTGCAAGTAAAAAGTTAAATAAAATACAACACTTGATTTGAAAAAGTAAAATAAAGGCTGCGTTTCAATATTCAACAAATGTTACACAATCTTTCCACCACAACCTCATTTCGATGTTTCAATAATCACCGGAACAAAATACCAATAAACACAATCTTCAACTAATGTGACCAATGTGAATTCACCGTATGGTGTGGTGCTCAACAATGTTGAATTCTGAAACGCAGTCAAAATCTTGATAGAAGGTGGAAAAGTGTTCATTAATTAATAATTAAAAAGTAATTGACTAGCTTATAAATACAAGAACTTTATTATTAAGATACCTTTTTTATTTCTCATACATACTCGTTATAATGTCGATTTTTATATTATCACTTCATACATAAATATTACACATTCACTTAAAAAATATTTTCTAAAATATAGAGTAAAAGTTAAAAAAAAATACAAATACATACAAATAAATGAAATTTAAAGTATTATTTCTTATTTTTTTAAACTTTTTTCTAAACATTAAATTTACTTAATGGCTGACTTTGTGAATTCTAATTGTTCCACATATTCCATATAAATTCTTTGCCATTTTGGATGCATTTTCAAATTATTTAAGACAGTTTCTAAAAGTGCTTTCTTATCTACATTCTGGAAAAAAAAAGTTAAAGAAATTTATTAAAAATAAAAAGTGAGAAATTCTTATTTCAAAAAAAAGATAAATGAAATATTTACAATAATTTTTCGTTCATCAGAATTTAATGGTGCTGATGGTGGTCCTAATAAATCATCTAATACTAATCTGACACGTTTTTCAGTACCTTGTGTTGCTAAATAATAACCTAACATTGAATACCAATATTTTAATTCTTCTGGTGAATTAATAATTTCACATAATTTTATTTGATTTTCAATGAAACCAAGTTTAGCTGCTGCTTGCCAATTACTTGAATTTCTAAATAAAGAAAAATTTTAAATAAAAATTTTCTAATTTTTTGTTGTTGATATTTTTTATATATACTTACAAATCTGTTAAATTTGTTTGATTAAAATGATGTGTTGCTGCTTGAATTGATGTTAATGGATATACACGTAAATTTTTTTGAAAATCTTTTGGTATTGTTGTTTGTAAACCATGACGTATAACTGGATCTTTTGAATTTAATACCATCCAACATTGCATTTGTTTTGAATATGAATATGAACAACCATTTGAAAATAATACAAATGGTATACCTTTATCAGTAATATTAAATTGTATAACTTGTGATGTTTTAAAAATATCTGAACATAATGCTGATATATAAATGCATTGTTTTTGTATATCCCATACACGCATATCACCAGTTTCTGTAATAACACCACCTAAAATTCCAAGTGGACACTAGGAAAAATAAAAGTATAAAAATTAAATTGTAAAATTTTAACGAAAAAAAAAATAATAATAATAATTACAAATGAACATTGTGCTGCTGCCATCGATAAACTTAATATTGGTAAAACAGCTGTACCATTTTTTATGTTTAAAAATCTTATGGTTCCATCTGAACTACATAATAGAATGTATTTTGAGCAAACACAAAAATTAACTATTGTTGATCCTAGAAATAATAAAATTACAAGCATAATAAGCTTTTTTCTTAATTAACAAAAAATTAAATACTTACCAACCCATATTTCCCATAATTTTTCATTATAAATAACTGACCAGCAAGTAATTTTTGATAATGCACCCATATTCGTTGTTAAATTACCATTTTGTACTTGAATTCTATGATCTATTGTTGATTTAATATGATCTGATTGTGATTTACCAAATGGTCCACAATTTATACGTGGTGGACCATTTGTTATTTGTGATTTATTACGTTCTGTTGTTGTATTACTATTATTTATATCTGAATTACTAGAAAATGTTTTTGATAATGTTATACTTCGTGCTGGTGCTGATGATGCTGTTCCTGCTTTTGTTAAACGTGAATCTAAATGTCTAAAAAAATAAAAAAATAATATTTGTTCTTTTAGAAATGAAAACATGAAAAAAATATTGGAAATTTACGTTTGTTCTTCGGCAGTTATTTGTTTTTCTTCATTAATTATAGAATTTGATGCATCGTCAGTTAATGGTTTTTCAGCTACACTAATACTACTAATATTGGTGAAATTTCTTGATGAACTACTCAATTCAGGTGTTACGTTTGCATCACTGGTAAAAAAAATAGATAAGTTAAAATATTAGTCACATTAGAGCAAAAATTTATATAAAACAGAATCTTTGTGTAAAAATTTTACCTTGTTATTGAATCTTGATGTAATGGAATGAAAACTGGTGTTATACGTCTTTTACCATCAGCCGTTCTTGTTTCAATTTGTTTATCAATCGCTTTAACTGGTGTTGTTGGGGTTTGTTGTTGTGTAATATTCGATGATTTTAAAATGTTATTGGATGATGATACAGCATCCTTTTTTTGATTTTGAACTTCTGATGGTTGTGGTACAGTGGGAAATGAAGGTGGTTTCATTTTTTCTTGAACACAATTTAAAAGTTCAGCATTTTCAATAATGAGATTTCGACCTGAAGAGTTATGAATATCGGCCGTTACACTTTTACCATAGATTCGCTGGTATAAGCCATTCTGAAAAAAATAAAAATTAAAAATGAAATTGAAAAAGGTGAATTCTGTTTTTTTCTTACTTTTTCATCTTCTGATAATGGTGTACCGAGTTCTTTGTCAGTAAATCTAAGACATGCAACAGTACCATCACCACTGCATGCCATTAAAATATATTTATCTGGTCCCCATGATAAATCTAAAACGCTATCACGAAATAAATCATGTATTACAACTAATGGCCGTTGTAATGCTGTCATCCATACAGATAATGAACAGTCTCTTGAACCAACAGCTAAACAACAATATTGTTGTGATTTATTTGTTTTTGGTGCTTGTCTTTTTAATATTGAATTATGAAATCGAACACATGTTACTGCTTTACGATGACCAACAAAATCTTTATCACATTTCCAACCTTCACGTTCAATTATTTGTGCTGTTGGTCCACCACCATTCATAGCATGTGCTGATACTAAATATTGTCCATCTGGTGACCATGATAAACGTAATATATGTGTTGTACCACCACATTCTTCAAATGGTTCTGTTATTGTACTATTACAACTCCAATCAGATGTTTTCCATATTTTAACACTACGATCATCACTTTGTGATGCTAAAAATTTACCAACTGGATCCCATGTAACACCTTTAACTAAACTTGTATGGCCTTTTAATACTGTTACCATTGATGGTAATGATTGTACATCCCATACAATAATTGTATTATCAACACTACAACTAGCTAACCAACGATCTTGTGGTGACCATGCCAAATCTAATACATCACCAGCATGTCCACGTAATGTTGATACACATTTCCAATTTTCTGGATTTTTTGTTATACCACCACTTCCAAATACACCAGATGATCCCTATAACAATATAATGATTAAAAACAATTTTTAAAATTTGAAAAAAAAAAGAACAGAAAAGAAATTCTAACCTTTGACATTTTCCATATCATAACTAATTTATCATCTGAACCAGATGCCAACATTTGTCCATTTTGTGACCAACGTACACAATTTACACATGATAAATGATTATCCATTTGACATAAAATTTTAGGTATTGATGGATCAAGTTCAGCTTTTTCAGATAATACTGGTAATAAATTCCATATAACAACACGACCAGAATCATTACCTTGTCCACCAGTTGCAAATTTATGACATTCTTGATGTACATCAACCGAAAATATTGGTTTATCTACATAAAATTATTTTTGTTTAATTCAATAATTAAAATTAAAATAAAATCAAAAGAACACACAGTAAAACTGCAATACATATTATATTTAGCAATTAAAACTTACCATCATGATGAACCCACTGTGGCTTTAACAACTTCATGAGAAATTGATATTTGTTTTGTTTTTTATTAATTTATAAAAATTTATAAGATTATGTATAATTTTGTAAATATAAATGCAATTAAAAATTTGAAAAAAAAAATCGATGGCGCCCGGCGTGGTATTGTGTTGATTGATAATAAAATCAAAGGAAAATTTAATAGAATTTAGAAATGTCACATACACTGATACACACAGAGCCAAAACCAAAATGTACTAAAACGTGAAAAAAACGAACTAATATACATTACTCAACCCCAACCGTCCAATCAAAACCCTAACCCTTAGCTCCAACATTCTGAGAATATATGCACAAATGGAGCTCTAATAAATTGATAACAACAAATATAAAGTAATTTTATTTTTTTTCGTTTGAATTGATATTTTGATTTTATATTGATTCAATTTTGATTGTAATCATCGGGCAAATCGAACAATCCCCAATACAAATGGACAAGAAATTGAAGAATAAACTGTCGATACAATACTTACAATGAGATTTAATCCATATAGAAATATGTATGAGTTCTTAGTAAAATGGGAAGGACTTCCACATGATCAAACAATTAGCACGTCAGATAGAGCGACCTGCTAAGCAAGCACTAATAATGTTAATTTTTATGATCGGTTTTGATGATATACCAGTACATAGGTAAATAAATTTTACAACATGAATTGCTCAAATGGCAATATTTTTTCTTTATTTTTCCAAAGGTGAGGTTTTTGACCCAGGAGGAGGAGATCAGTCAAAAGTTGAGATTTCATATTATTATACTAGAAAAACATGCGCAGAAAAAAAGATACTTTATATATAATTTAATTTTTTCATATTTTGAATTTTTAGGATCCCTAGAAATTTCACTTTTATTTTTCTAGTAATTTTGAATTTGAATAATAAACAATTTTACTATTTAACAATAAAAATTTAATTTTCTACATTATATTATTCAATTTCCATAAATCCATCGGCATTTGTTAAAAGTGCTTGTTGTTTTATTGAACCTTCTTCGACTGTATAATTTGATCCAACAATACAATTTTTCAATTTTGAACCTTTTTTTACAATTGCATGGTTGCAAATAATTGAATTTTCAATTAGACATTCTTCTTCTATAATAGCATGATTCATAATTATACTATTTATAATACGAACTTTTGGATTTATTAAACAATTTTCACCAAAAATACTTGTATTTAATGATGTTTTCTCAGATAATATTGCATTATCAGCAACTGTAATATTTTTTATTTGTGTTGATTTATTTGTAGCAAATGATGATATTAATTGTATTGATTTATCATTAATACCTGTTAATAATAAATTATTCCATAATGAAAATAATTTCATATTTATTGAATAATAATTAATTGTTGTATTAACACGTAGACCAATACAATCTTTTGGTGTATTAATTGCATAACAACGTATTGTATCCCCATCATATGGTGTTTTTATTTGTGATTCATTATATAATGATAAATTAAGAATACGTTTTTCTAAATCTGAATTTGTTATAAATTGAAAAATATCATTATTTAAATTTAATTCATCATATTCTGATGATGTATCAATACTTGATAAAAAATCTGTTGACATTTGTTTTTTAACAATATATGGTAAAAATTCACCTTTTAATGCTGAAAATGTATCTTTTTTCTTTAAGAAATCAATTAGCCATTTCTTAATAATATAAATATGAGAATCAATTAAACGGCTAAAAATATTAAATTTTTTATATTTTCTTAATAAATGTGCATTAATATGTAATGTATTTTCATAATCACTTGTTGATGATAAAAATAATAAACGTTCTGTATCAGTTTGTATACCAATTAAATCACGTTCAAAACGATGTTTTGATTTTGGTCCAAGCATATCTGTTGTTGATATTGTATCAAAATTATTAAATAATAATGTTGCTATTGATGCATTATGTTGACGAAATTTATTAACAAGTGGATATAAACTAACATTTGTAATTACATCACATGACATTATAATTAAATCAGCACGAATTTTATCATAAATATAACGTAAACTATCAGCAGTACCCCAGTCACAATCATTTGGTATTGTAACATAATCAATTTTTAATTGAATTGATGAAATTTTTTCAATTGTTTGTTGAATTTGATTTTTATGATTTTCTAAAACTATTACAATACATTCTTGAAAATTATGCCTTTGTAAAGTGTACAATGGATACCATAGTAATGGAAAAGGACCAATTGGTAATAAACATTTTGGTTGTTCATTTGTTACTAATTCTGGTAAACGTGTTCCACGTCCTGCTGCTAAAATAACGGCTTGAAATTCTGTTGGTACCATGATGATTGAATGTAGTTTTCTTATTTATAAAATTATTTTGTTAAAAGTTGATGAGATAATTGAAGAGAGGTTATGTTATCTAATTTTACTTGACTTGTATGGGCGAGCTGTAACTGTTTAAGAGAAATTTTGTTATTTAAAATTTAACACTGAATTTAATAAAAAATAAATTTATAAAAAGTACTGCTAAATGGAAGAAAATATTACCTAAATTGCGCAAAGTGCCAGATTGCAAATATTGCGAATTGCTATTGCTACTTTTGACAATTACCGACGTTTTTACTTTCTGCTTTGTTCGGTTTTCTTTCTCTTTTTTTTTTGCGTTTGTTGCTTCTTTTATAATACGAAAATAGTTACCAAAACAAAAAGTGATAGAATTTTTAACTGGCTATTTCACGAGATTGTAAATTGTAATTCGATTCGAAACACCGGAATATAATAAATCTTTACTCTTTGTATAGTTTGAGCGTTCTTTTCGATTAGAAGCTAGAAACTTGATTCATCCAAATTAGTTAGATGCAATCGAAGTCTATGCTACAAAATAATACAAGTGCGAGAGTTTGATTTCGTAAAATTTTCCGTTTTTTGTATAAAAAAGTATTTAATGAGTCGAGTATCGAATATCGATTGACCCGTCAATAACCGTTGAGGTTATGTAAACTGTGAAATGTAAATTTGACGTTTGATTTTATGTTACGTACACTCAAATTCAGTAAATTTTGTTAAAATAACAGCAAACTGATAAAGTTTAATTAATTCAATTGAAATAATTAAAAAATATAAAAAATGTACACACTTTTATACGGTTTCTACAAATATTTGACACAAAAAGAAGAATATTGTGTTCTTATATTAGGTTTAGATAATGCTGGCAAAACAGTATGTTGCATTTTTTATTTTTATTAATTACATATTTTATTATTAACTTACAATTATTAATTATTTAAACATAATTTGAATTTATTATTTAATAAACAGACATATTTAGAAGCTGCAAAAACAAAATTCACAAAAAATTATCGAGGCATGAATCCAGCACGTATTACATCTACAGTAGGTTTAAATATTGGTCAAATCGATGTACATGGTGTTAGATTAAATTTTTGGGATTTAGGAGGACAACAAGAATTACAATCATTATGGGATAAATATTATCAAGAATCACATGCAATTATCTATGTTATAGATTCAAACGATAGAGATAGAATGGAAGAATCAAAACAAATATTTGGTATGTGGCTATGTAATTTGGCTTTTTTTTAAAGTTACCTATGGACATAAAAACATTTTCTAATGTTATTTAGGATTGTTTTTTATGTTACTGGTGAACTATCTGGTTCATAAATTTATTCAATAATACACTACAATTTCACCTTAATAAATTTCTTGACTCATTAGAATATATGAAATTGCGGTGATTCAAAGTCAAATCATAATCAATATTTATTTTTTTTTTTTTTCATTCTTAATTTAGATAAAATGATAATAAATGAATTATTATCTGGTATACCATTACTTGTATTAGCAAATAAACAAGATTTACCAGATGTAATGGGTGTTAGACAAATTAAACCAATATTTCAACAAGCTGGAGCAATAATTGGACGTAGAGAATGTTTATTTATGCCAGTTTCAGCTTTAACAGGGTAATTCATGTTTTACTTTTTTAAACATTCCTTTATTGTCTTAAGTAAAATGTTTAAAATATTTATTAAAAAAAATTATTTTGTATTTTAGGGAAGGTGTTGATGAAGGTATTCGTTGGTTAGTTGAAGCAATCAAAAGAAATTCCATTATAAGACCACCCAGAGGTAATGACTAACAACAAATGATATGAGAACGGAAAATAAACTAAATAATATCATAAGAAAAAAGAGTATTTGCTTTAAAAAAAAAAAAGATAATTAAACAACCTAATAAACATTCTTTTATGTGTAAATTAATTTAACTATATTATATATATATTTTATAAAATAATACGTAAATTTATATACAATTAAAAACAGTACATTTTTCTTGTGTATTCGTTTATCTTTAGATAAGTTATACCATAAAAGTATTTTTTTTTTCCTTTGTTTTTTGTTTATTTATCACATAAACTGTAACAAAAAAGTGTAAATTTGTTTAAAATTATTTCATTTTTCATCGACTTCTTTTATTCATTAATTTTTTTAATTAAATTCTTTTTTATTTCTTTTTTTTTTCTTATCACGCATACAGTTTTGAATTATAAGGCAATATACATATGTAGATATATACTTTACAAATAGTTTAATAGAATCCAATGTTACGATAACAACAGGTGAAAATGAAGACATACTTAATATTATAGGAATAGGTATTTCATTTCACAGTATTTTATCAGAATAAGATAAGGAATTTTTTTTTATTTTTATCAGTTTACAGTTCATAGAACAGTAAAAATCTAGTATAATTATTCGTGTGAGAGTAATTTTAAAAATTTTCTTTTTCCTAAATGTTTGAATTATTCCTTTTAAAATTGGTGTTTTTTTTTCTTTAGCTAGGATTATTTTAAAAAGGTGTTTATTGAAATTAAATGAAGATATTCGGTAATTGAAAATATGAAGTGAAATTCTGTGGTTAATTAGAATTTTTCAAGTTTAAATTTACATTAAGAAAAAGTATATAAAGAAAAATAATGTATCCGTATTATGAATCTGATTGGAGTATCCTACCGCCTGAACAAAATAGAAGGTAATTAAAAAGTTCTGCTCAGAGCTCTAGTGAGTTAAAAATTTTTTATGAAAGTGTGATTGAAAAATTAAATACGTGTACACGTGTATGACATTTGTAACTTTAATTAAATAGTCTACGACGGAACCTGCCTCAGAACTCAGATGTATGTCTCCAGTCCTAGCAGGATCCTTAACAATTACAATGCCAATTCGAAAAGGATATCGGTTGATTATTTAGGTCACTTTCGAAAATCAATAACTACATTTTAATTTTAAAAATTATTAAAGTGTTTTGAAAAGAAATTGTGACTAGCGCCTGCTATTTAAAATTTTCAATTTAAAAATAAAATAAAAATTTTTTAAAAGTATTTTTGCATAATTTTTTAAATCTAAGCATTTCCACAATTTTCCAAGAACAGCAGCAATATTTTATCTGCAACAGCGACAACCCCATATAACACATCGCATATCGTAATGAAGGAAAAACCCCTTCCCCTGATGATGATGACAGTTTTTTGATCTTTCATATTTTTTTCATCATCGTCATAAAGTTGGAATTTTCTAAAATATAATTATTATAAAATATTTTGAAAATTAATTTATTTTTTATTTAAATTTGTTTAAAACACGAAGAAAAGTATATATTTTCAATTTTAGTTCTTGTTTTATTTTTGTTTTATTTTTAATTTTTGTGATAATTTAATTTGGAAAAATTCCGTCAAAGTTAAAACATCCACTGGCCAACCTACCTTTAAAAGTTTTTTTTTTTATAATAGTGAAAATTCATATTAATTTAAAGAAGAAAATTATAAGAAAAATTTAACTTGATATTTAGATATTTTTGTACTTATGATAGATTAATTCTTAATTGGAAAATATCTTAGGTTAATATATTTGAAATTATGATGAGGTGATCAAATAAGTGAATAAGTTTTTTTTTGTCGTTCTGCATATCCAACATTGCTTACAAATATCAACTTTGAAAAAAGAAAATAAGATTTTAAGGAAAAAAAAATCACCTCAATTATAGAATTAATAATTGTGCTGTTGTATTTTTATTTGATTTGATTTGAATATTAAGTGACACACAATAAGTAAATCTTAATAAATTTTATTTACATACCTGCATCGCTATTATATATTAATTTCTAATTAACATTTTTACACCTTTATCTTTTTTTTCATATATTTTTTGTTACACATTTCACTAAATTTGTGTGTATGTGTGTGTGTGTTTTTTTTTTTTTTAAATTTAAATAAATTGAAAAGTAGAAATTATCCGATATATTACCTATAAATTATCGTGTGTGAAATGAGCTCGGAGCATGGGTAAATTAAATTTTTTAAATAAATTTTTGATTAAAAAGAATAATTTAAAAAAAAAATTATAAAATTAACAATTATCTTGTGCATGGAATGTTTATTATTTTTTTTACCTTTGTTGTTGTTATTTACTTACAGATTTAATCCGGCCTTTAACATGGCCACAATACGACAAGCATTTAGTGAAGCTGTTGAGCGAGGTATTATCTTTTTTATTATGTTTTGGTTTTATTTTTCTTAAATTTTTTATTTAATATTACTAACAGCATAAATATAGAAAATTTTATAATAAATTTCATATGATTCTTTCAAATTAACATTTTTTTCATAATAAATAAAATTTATGATTATGCAGTAAGAATGCCAACACCTACACGTCTAAGAGATTTGATTAGACAAATTAGGGCAGCACGTACTGCATCAGAAGAAAGAGCTGTGGTTAAAAAAGAATGTGCTTATATTCGTAGCACTTTCAGAGAAGAGGATTCAGTATGGAGGTAATTTAAATTCAAATTTAAGAATTTAAATGAATTTAAACAAACAAACAAAAAATCTAATTTTTCAATCATATGACATGTATTTTATTTTTTTTATTTTTATTTTTTTTGCTTTCTGTTTTAGATGTCGAAATATAGCGAAATTACTTTATATTCATATGTTAGGATATCAGGCACATTTTGGTCAATTGGAATGTCTTAAATTAACAGCAAGTCCACGTTTTACCGATAAAAGAATAGGTTATTTAGGTGCAATGCTATTATTGGATGAAAGACAAGATGTACATTTATTAATAACAAATTGTTTAAAAAAGTATGCTTTCGGACATAATGTTAAATTTTCATTTATGAAAAAAACAAAATATTTCATTTTATTTTAAATTATTTTTCTAAATAAATTAAATTCTTTTAATTTTTTTTTTTTTTGTAGTGATTTAAATAGTTCAACACAATTTGTTGTTGGTTTGGCATTATGTACATTAGGTGCAATTGCATCACCAGAAATGGCCAGAGATTTAGCTAGTGAAGTTGAAAGATTAATGAAATCACCGAATACATATATAAGAAAAAAAGCAACATTATGTGCATTTCGTGTTATTAGAAGAGTACCAGAATTAATGGAAATTTTCTTACCAGCAACAAGATCATTACTTACTGAAAAAAATCATGGTAAAAAATTTTTGAATTATACATTCAATTTTATTTATAATTTCAATAATTTGTGTTTTCAATAGGAATTCTAATAACTGGAGTAACATTAATCACTGAAATGTGCGAAAATAGTGTAGATACACTTAATCATTTCAAAAAGGTAATAGTAAAAAAACTAATTAAAAATTTCATTTTTTAGAATTTATTTGTACATACTACATTCACATTATTTTATACACGAATAGCATAATAAAAATAGTTTAATAGCTTTTGATTAACTTAAGCTTGCAAGCATCGTGATTTCACTTTTTTTTTTTAAGTTTTCAATTATCATGAAATTTTTCATTTTATTCGAAGATTTTGTGATTCTTGAGTAAATTAGTTGAAATTCTTTATTTTTCAGTTAATTTCAATAATTTATTGTATATTAAATTACTTTAAATAATTACTCAAAAGTTACAGGATGTAGAAGCATGAAATAATTTAAACCATTCACACGTGTAAAAAAAAAAAAAAGAAAATTAGAATTAAATAAAACATATTTGTTTTTTTCTACTCTTCTTTTTTAAATATAGTAATGTTTTTTTAAAAAATATATTTGCTAGTAATTTATAATTTTCATATATAATTTGTATGTTGCGCTTGCCAGGATAGTGGAAATCGAGAGGTATGCATCGCTAAAAAAATTATTAAAAATATAAATACAATTTTTAGACTGTCATGGTGATGCTAGTTTTTTATATATATAAATTTAAATTATTCACATTTAGAAAATATATATAATATATGTACATAAATAGACTTTTTTTTATTTTTAGAGAATTAAATTTAACTTAATAAAAATTGTTAGCGGAAAAAGTCAATGTTTAATATTTTGTTTCTTTTTTTTTTTTTTTTAAACAGATTGTTCCAAATTTGGTAAGAATATTGAAAAATCTAATATTAGCCGGTTATTCACCAGAACATGATGTAAGCGGTGTTAGTGATCCATTTTTACAAGTTAAAATTTTAAGATTATTAAGAATTTTGGGTCATAACGATCCAGATGCATCAGAAGCAATGAATGATATTTTAGCACAAGTTGCAACAAATACTGAAACAAGTAAAAATGTTGGAAATACAATTTTATATGAAACTGTATTATCGATTATGGATATTAGGTAAAATTCTTATAGTAAATTTTATTTTTCATTGAAAAAAATAAAATAAAATTAATAAATAAATATGTTTTGTTTTTGTCTTTAGATCGGAAGGTGGACTTCGTGTACTTGCTGTTAATATTTTAGGACGTTTTCTATTGAACAGTGATAAAAATATACGTTATGTTGCATTAAATACACTTTTACGGACAGTACATGCAGATACATCAGCTGTTCAACGTCATCGAACAACAATATTGGAATGTTTAAAAGATCCAGATGTATCGATACGTCGTCGTGCTATGGAATTATCATTTGCTTTAATAAATGCTCAAAATATACGAACAATGACAAAAGAATTATTATTATTTTTAGAAAAATCTGATTCAGAATTTAAAGCACAATGTAGTTCTGGAATGGTATTGGCTGCTGAAAAATATTCACCATCAATACGTTGGCATCTTGATACTTTACTCAGTATTTTAATAGCGGTAATTGAAAAAAAAAAATAAAATCTAATAATACTGTTTCTGAATTATTTAATTTTTTTTTTTTTTGTAGGCTGGAAATTTTGTTCGAGATGATATTGTATCATCAACAATTCAATTAATATCAAGTAGTCCTGTAAATGAGCAAACTTATATAACTATTAAACTTTGGGAGTCATTACTAGTATCTAATGATTGTGAAGATAAACAGCCATTACTTCAAGTTGGTATTTGGGCAATTGGTGAATATGGTGATCTTTTCATGTATGGAAGTATTAATGAAGGTAAATTGGTATTCTTGTATTTTTTTTTCTTGGTTTTTATTAATATAATTTTGTTTTCTCATTTTAGAATATGATCGTCCAACAGAAAGTGAATTAATAAAATTGTATCATAAAATTTTAACTTCAACACAGGTTTCAATTTCAAGTAAACAATATGCCTTGGTATCGTTAGCAAAATTAAGTACAAGATTGGAAGCTGGTTCTGAGTAAATAAAATAATTTTTTATAATTTTCATCTTTGTTTTTTGGTTATATAAAGAAAATTTTGTTTCTATTGTTTTTTTTTCAGAGAAATTAAAACAATAATTGAATCATTTGGTACACATTTAAATGTTGATTTACAACAAAGAGGTGTTGAATTTACACAATTATTTGGAGTTAACAGTAATTTACGACCAGCATTATTAGAAAAAATGCCACCAATGCAAATAAGTCGTGTATCACCACAAAATGGTACAACATTTGATGAAAATGGTTCAGAATTAATTGAAAATGGTCTAGATGAAAATGAAGTGGTCAATACTGGAGTGGTAGTGGGTGATCAATCGGTAAATTTTTAAAAATTTTCATATTTTTTGTGTTATAGAATTTCATTAATTGTAATTCTCATTTTTATTTAGAATATTTTATTAGATTTACTTAGTGGTACCGATGCTCCAAATGAAATAAATAATTCAAATGTTCAAAAGAAAAATACAAAAAATGCAAATACAATTCAACCATCTGAATCAGATAATCAAGATCTATTAGATCTTTTAGGTGGTATAGATCTTACAACTCCAACATCAGCACCAGTTATACCAATTGGTGGTGTTAATATAAATATTGGTATTGGAGATGGTAATGGTACTCCAAATGGTAATGAACAAACAACTGTAATAGTTCCAAATTTACCAGGATTAAATTTAATAAGTAATACACAACAACAACAACTGCCTGAATCAAATATTATTATTGGTACACCACTTATAAATGATAGCAAATTACAAAATTCAGTTCAGGTTTGTATATTTTTAATTTTTTAATTAATTTTGTTGACAAAAAAAAATTTATATAATTTATTTTTATGAAAATTGTTTTTTCTAGCAACCTTCTGGTCCTAAGTTAACGGCATTAGATAAAAATGGTATTCTTGTACAGTTAGTACCTGTTAAAGGTAGTGGATGTCTACATGTATATATGACAGCAACAAATAGTTCAATAAATACGTTAGAACAATTTCTATTTCAGGTTATTTTGAAGAAGAAAAATAAACAATATTCACATTTTTTCAAAATTCCCCAAGTTTTAATTTTTTTTTTCTCTAATTTTATTTGAAAATAGGCTGCCGTTCCTAGAAGTTTTACATTACAAATGCTTTCACCATCTGGTTCAGTTTTAGCTCCGAATGGAACAATTACACAAGAAATGCGAGTTGTTAGTACATCAAAGGTAATTAGAATTTTTTTGTTTCTATAGTATTTAAAATCAATCTAATGTAAAATGATCTAAAATTTAATATATGAAGAAAAACAAATTTAAATAATTTAAATGAATTTATTTAGGCTGTATTACGAATGAGACTACGTATATCATATACAATTGATGGACAACCAATTCTTGAACAAACTGAAGTTAGCGGATTTCCTGATAATTCATTCGAATGAATTAAAAATGTACAATAATAAAAATAATAATAATAGAAATAACAACAAACAATTTAACATTCCGATATAAATTTGATGAATAAAAAAAAAAAAAGAAAAAAACTGAAAATGAACATCTATTCAATTGATTGATCACATTCAATAAATCTACATTTATATTACCTACATTATAATGCCCAGCATATACAAACAGTATCTACACATACATATATTTTTTTGATTTCCTCTTTTATTTTGCAAATAATAACAGCATCTCATTTAAGAAAAAAATAATAATTAGATATTACGTGGTGTGTATGTATGTTTGTGCGAAAATTTATTAAATAAAATTAGAAAATTATGAAGAAGAAAAAAAATATGTGAGAAAAAAAAAGAAAAGAAGTAATTATATTAACTTGTTATTATGTATATTATTTAAAATTATTTTTTTTCTTTTTTTGATTTATCATTATTATTATCGTTTTTTTTTTAAATATATTTTTAATTATTTTCTTTCAAATACTAAAAAAACCTATTAGAATAATAAATTCGATATAAGAATAAGAAGTTAAAAAAAAAACTAATTAATAAAAAATTATTGCCATTTACGGCTGTATATAATAATTACCGCATAGAGAATAAATTCTTATGAGAAAACAAAACAAACAAAAAATTGTAAATCAATAAAAAAATATGTAGAAGAAGTATGAATGCTTTTAGCTATAATTTTTTTTTTTCAACTGGAAAACTAAAAGAAAAAAAGACAACATGAAATACACAAGAAATTTTTTGAGAGCGTTGCTAGTATATTTAAAAAAATATTTTATATAACAATAAAAAATGAATTTAAAAAAAAATGTAGCGAGAAAAAATTATGCATTTTTAAAAAAATTATCACACTCGCATTACAGCACACGCTGAAGATAAGAATTTCAAAAAAAAAAAAAAAAAACCTTAAAAGTAAATTTTAAATGATTTTTATTGTTTAAATTAGGATTTTTTTTAAATACATTTTATTTCACGTTTATTATTCTATGTTTTTCTTAAGTGTCTTATTTAAAAAAATATATTCAAATTTTCGTTTAAGGACAACGACCTTGTAAAGAAAAACAAAAAAAAGACATATTTTCATTAGATAATTTAGGTAAAAAAATTTAAATCTTAATTTAAGATTTCTGAAAATTTCAATTATGTAAATTTTCATTAATTTTAATTAAGATCGATAACACCCTATTTAAAAAAAATGTTAAGGCAACTAAAAGAAAAATTACTACTTAAGTAAAAAAAAAATCACATTAATTAAAAAAAATAAATAAATCACTATTCGAAATACCTAAATACATTTTTTTATAATATATTCAGTATATCTTTATCACATACAAAATTTAGAAAGAAAAAAAAATGAAGCATATATATAAATACATTTAAAGAAATATTATAATTAATTAATTATTATTGATAAGTTTTAAAGTTATGCCTATGTACTAAACCTTTTCTTTTGTTAATTTTTTCTTCTATATATTTACTGCATTTTTTATTTTTCGTTTTGTTTATTGTTTTTAATTTTTCTCCTTAATATAAATGGTAAAAGAAACAAAATTTGTATGGTGGAGTCTTAAAAAAAACATTTATTTTTCTCATTTTTAATACATTTTCTTTTTCTATAATTTTTTCATATACATATATGTATACATTAATTTTATTTTTTAAATTATATTTAATTTTTTTTTAAATAATTATATTAATATAATATTTTTGTTTAAAAAGGCTTAGTAAAATAATGAGAAGAAAAAAAATTATATATTATGGATTGTACTTAAAATATCAAAAAAAAATAAAAAAAAAAGAAGATAAATGAAAATTAACAATATAATAATTGTAAAAAATAGAAATAAAATAATAAAAAACAAACAAAAAAATTACTTATAATTTTCAAAAGAAAAAAGAAGAAAATTTAAAAACAAAAAGAAGAAAAAAGAAATATGTTTTATAAAATATATCAAAATTTTCATATGCATAATTATCTTTTATTTTATTTTTGTTTTTATTTTTTAAATTTAATGTATGATGATGAATTGTATACATAATAAAACAAAATAACAAATACAAATCCTCTTGTACCAATAACCATTAATTTTATGTTTAAAGACAAATATAAGAAGAAAAAAATAATTAATATTGATAAGTATTTGTTAGTTGAAGAAAAAAAAAAGAAGAAATTGAAGAAAAAAGAGCAAAATATAGAAATAATAAATTTTAATTAATGATTTTAATTTTTTGAAAAAAAAAAAATGATTTGTGACGAAAATTTACTTTTTTAATGGTTTTGAAGATGAAAGATTACTACTCCTTCGTGTGATTCCAGTTAGTTTTGATTTTGTTGTAGCTGAATTTCAATTCAGCTTAAACGGGTCAAAGGACAAAGGTTGAAATGCTTTCGTCAGCTTTTAAAAAATAATCGAAAATTTTAAAATCGAAATTAATCAGTTGAAATTTTTAATAAGGACAGATAATTTATTAACAGTTTTTTTTTATTATCAGCATAATTTGTGGGTGGATTGGGGTGAATTGATTGACAAATGCATTTTAGCCACATCAGCCTAAATACATTATTGCCAGTAATAAGAACTCTTTTGAAGTAAAAAAAAAATATAACATTGCGTTAGCGAGATGTTCTATTAAGAAAAAATCCTTTACGAAAAATAGCCTGAATTAGAGGAATCTTAAAAAAATAGATTTCAACAGTAAAACTGAAATTAAAATTAATTGTTTTGACTAATAAATTCAACACAAAATTTTATTATGATAATTTTAAAAAATCGAAAAATACTTTTAAAATTTTCACAAGTTGTACCGATACCATTTTTGTATTTTTTGAAAGTACCCAAATTTTTATTGAAAATTCACTTTTTTTTAAATTGTCATGTTGTCACTACTGATTTTGATAACCGGCGCCATATTTGTATAAATACTGTCAAAAGGGCTGTCAATTTGCACGTAAGAAATTTTAAGAAATTTTATTACTTTGATGAAATATTACATAAAAATTATTAAATATTTTTAAATAAATTCATTTAAAAATAAATAATTAATGTGAATTGCATTAATGTACAAGAAAATATATCGGAATAATTTTAAAATTCGAAAAATAATCAGTGCCACTTCATATGGCTTTGTGAAATATTGATGGAAAAAAAAAAGTTTATATACATTTATATGTAATATAAAAAAAAAATTAATTAAATAAAATTCAAAAAAAAAACAATGACATCCAATTTGATACAAATTGTAAATCCTCCAAATTTGGAGAAAATAGAAAATTTTTTAAAGGATTCATCATATAGGGAGACAATTGAGTTTAGTGCTAATTTTAATACAAGGCTATGCATCGAAAGAAGGCTTCGGTTGCCATTTTTAGATCCACAAACAGGCGTAGCACAAAATCATTCCAATTTATTTATGGATAAAAGGCAAAGAATGCCTGGTTTTCGTCAAGGACAAATATATACATATCCATCAGCAAGATGGAGAAAAAGTCGAAGACAATATTTAAGTAGAATGTACAAGTTAGTAACATTTTTTTATTTGAATTTAAAAAAAAAAATAATTTGAAATTTTTTTTCTCCAAAAAAAAAAAAAAAAAAAATTCAGGTATTCATCTGAAAGACCTTTTCAATCATTGAAAAGACCAGAAACTGGTATTGATGCTGATTCTGATTTTAATGGAACAATTTTAGAAGAATCATCATCATTGGGTGGTGCTGATACATCAGACAGTAAAGATAGTCAACATTTAAAAGAAGAATTACCTAAAGAATGGTTTTATGATGAAATGGATATGAATGAAATAGATTCATTAGAAGAACCAAAATCACCAGCTGATGATGAATATGATTATGATCCAAGATATGGTACTAAAAAAAGAAGAAAGAGAAGACCAGGTAAAAGAGCTCAAATGACATTATTAGATGGTGTACCAACACCAAGAAAAGGTAGACCAGCTGGTGGTGGTGCTAGTGGAGGACGTGGTCGTGGTCGTCGTAAAAATCCACGTGAACGTGTTATTGATCCACCTAGCCCTGGTTTAACATCAGAACCTCCATCATTTGAAACAGCGGCAGCTGCCGTTGAAGGTAGTGTTCCAACAGAAGATGGTGAACTAAGAAATTACCGAAAGTACCTGTAACATACTTTATCGGCAAGTTGATTTAATGAAAAGAAAATTTTGTTTATATATAAATATTATCATTTATTGATTAGTAATTTAGGGCTATTGCAACAAAACATCATTGGAATTTAAAAGAAAAACAAAAAAAAAAAATTTTTTTTTAAATTTCCTATTAAATGCACATCAAGATATTTTCAATTTAATTCATTGATGAACATTTAAAAATGGAAAGTAAAAATCAAAAAAAAAAAAAAAAAAAAAACACAAAAACAATTTATTCTATAGAAAAGAAAGTTACATATTATATTCTTTATTATCATAATTAACTGACTATTAATTATTGTTCCTGTTTAGTTTAACACAACAAAACAAAAAGAAAAAAAAATATTTTGCATGTTTGGCACAACAATTGTAGTAACCAAATAAGCAAAAATTAAAAAAAGAAAACGTTATGATTGCGGTAAGTGTTTTTTGTCCAAAAACAAAAAATAATTCATTTTTAGAAATTAAATATGACTGGATTTATATTATCGGTTAGCATATTACGTGATAGTGATTGATTAAGAAATTTTCAATTTATTTAAGTCATTTCTAGAAAAAAAAACAATGATTTTTTTTTTATTTTGCTTTCCTTGACTTAAATAAATTTGAAAAATTTTCAAATTAGAGGAAAACAAATTACAAGACAAGAAAGACTTGAATTAAGATTGAATTAAGCAAAACAAAAAAAAAAATTATTTTAAACATACCAAAATTAACATTATATAATATAATTTTTTTTTTTATTTAAGTTGTAAATAAAA
Organism: Bombylius discolor; assembly: GCA_939192795.1. Lineage (NCBI taxonomy): Eukaryota > Metazoa > Arthropoda > Insecta > Diptera > Bombyliidae > Bombylius > Bombylius discolor. Next base: position 39,870,181 of record OW584240.1, read on the forward strand.
AAAAAAGCAAATAATTCATAATTATTAATTTTTTTTTCTAGTTATTTTGAATTATAGATTTTTTTTTTCTGATTTTTAATTATATTATTTTTTTCTTTTAAGAATTTAAAAAAAATATATATCAAAAACGAAAAAAGTAAAGAAGAAAAAAAAAACAAATAATTGCGATAGCACATAATTTTTATTTTATTATATTATACAATATTATATATACATATATATATTATATATTTTTTTAATTATTTGGGTAATATAAAAAAAAAGAAAAACAAAATAATGATGATTTTTAACTTTTGAGTTATATAATGTAATTAATGATTTAAAAAAGAAAAAAGGAAAAAAAAACATTAAAAAAAATGTTAGTCAGTTTTGTATGCGTTAAAATGAAAAAAAAAGGGAAAAATTAAGGAAATGTATGTAAAAAAAAATTATGGAAGCAGGAGAAAAACAAAAAACAAATAAAACCACAATTATTGTAATTAAAATGAATTTAAATTGCATTTATATTTAAAAAATTTTTTATATTTGAAGTTGGTGAAATTTCTTTTTTTCTGGTGTAAAATCCTAATGGTAAATTTACACGACCAATGTTATCTGAAGACCATTAAGAACCTTCGGCCTCCTACTTATTTTAAGTCTCTTGAGTTTCACACAAAATGTCTTGGTCTCCAGAAATCACTTTTTTTTTCAGAACATTTCTATAGTTCATTGGAAACCATTTTTATTGGTATGCAAATGTTTTGGAATGTTCATTTAAAATTGTGTCGAAACAATTTGGAATTGCTTTATTTTAAGACAAAATTATTGCGGAAATATTTCATTATAAAAATTTTAGAAGAAACTTTTATATTTTAAATAATGACCTATAAAAATTTAGAGAAAATTATAATAGAATTCTAATGGTATTTCTTTTATCACATAATTTTCCGAATTTTTATTGGAAATAAATATCTAAGAATTTTTCTTTTTTTAATGGAAATTTAATTAAACGTCGAAAAATAAACTGAATAAATTGTACATTAATGAAAGTCAGACAGACACTTAAATTGCCAATTTACATTTATGCGAAAATATATTTTTTTCTTATTAAAATTTATAGATACTTTTCGTTTATGTATATTTGCTTCTGTGGATATTTAAAAGTGTTTTTGGCTTTGTACAAATTTTTTTCGAAATCAAAAGCTATAAATCTAAAAAGGCATAGGTGTTCGAAGAATACGAAATACATTTGAAAATTTAAAAGTCGAAATTATAACAAAATCGCTTTTTTATTTTCTAAATGATTCTCATTTTTAATTATTCTTAATCATCTTATTTTAATTTTTTCTTATTCAGAAGCAAAAAAAAAATGATGCAATTTTAATATTTGCGTTCAATCACATATTTTATTATTTTTTTTCCTTTAAAAAATTAGATTAAATTTTAAATTTCAATGAGATAAGTGAATAAAATTTCAACAAATTAAGATAAGAAAACCAAAACCATTAAGAAAAGTCGCTAACATAAATCAAGTGAAATAAAATTTTAATTAGAATTTTTTTTCCACAGTAAAGGTTAATAAGTCAAGAACGTGATTATTAAACATTTTTGATATCATTTTTCTTTGTTCTTTTTAATTGAGATTTTTCTCTCTTTTTTTTTTTGTAAATTAAAATTCAAAAAATTATACTTCTCAAGCATATTATGTATTGCTTTTGTTCAATGTTTTTTTCTCGAGTGCAAACTGTATTTTTTGTGACATCCGGTTTGCATAGCATCAACCTTGAATTTTTTCTAATTAGATTTTCTAGTATTTTTTTTTTTTTTTTTTTTTTTTTTTTTTTTTTTTAAAAGAATTCTAATTCTAAATGAAAAATTTTGTTTAAAGGAAAGAAAAATTCAATTGCATTTTAGTTTTTTTTTTTTTGCATTTGTAAAAGTTCGTTAACTTTTTATACAAGGCAATTGCCAAATAAAACAAATAAAAATAATTTTTAAATAATAAATTTCGCTCACATCATAAATATTATGGATTTTTTTTTTTCTTAAATATTTCAACAATCAATAAATTTATTTTATTATACAAGATTACCATTACAAAAAATTGTACATTTAATATTTCAACATCAAATTATTATTATTTATTTTATATTTTATTTAAATTTTTCTTTTATAAGAAAAATATAATATATTTTTCAAGGCCTTTCAAGGTTAATTTAAATTAATATATAATATACACATGAAAAATAACATTTATGGAGAGTTCAGATTTCACACTTGTTATTTTTTATTTCTTCTCGTTTCTTTTTATTTTCCATTTTAATAATTACAAAAGAATAAAAGATAAAAATATTATAAAAAATGAAATGTAAATAATTTTGATAAAGTCATAATAATTTTCATTTAAATTTTTAATTTAAAACAAACAAAAAAATAAAACAAACATTCATAAATATTTTAATTTAATATTTTTGGCTTGAATATCAATAAATTATTTTCTTCTCTCTTTCAAAAGTACATTCCAACGCACTTCTTACAATAAATTTCATTTTCAACACAAGAATTTCTTATTTTTCTTTTTAAAGTAGCGTACTACATAATTTTTATTTTTCTTTCTGAAATTTCGATGTTTAAAAAAAAAAACAAGCATATTCTAAGAATATATACATATATATATTTTTTTTTATGAATTCTTAACCAGAAAAGAAAAACAAAATTAAATGAGATCTCAATCAATTATTCATGTAATACAATTAATTACAAATTTTCATATAAATTTTTTATGTTTTCTTTTCTTTTATTTATTTATTTTAGATGACACGTGCTTCCTGAAAATAGCATGTCTTTTTTTTTTATGCTTTAATCCACTTTATATTCTTTTTATTGAAACTAAAAAAAAAAAAAAACAAGATTGAAAAAAAAAAGTAAAAGAATGTGTAAAATTTAAAAGCTTCCTGATTCATTATTTTTATAAAAACAGACAGACTGGTCAGTCGTATAGTAAATTATGTTAAACAACTTAAAAAAAAAAAATAACAAAAATAAATAAAATCAAACAATGAATCAGAAATGCGATATAAAAGTTACTTAAGAAAATGTGTGTAACGCTATTTTCCTTAAAAAAAAAACAAATTTTCTTCAAGAAAATATACTTTTTTTTCTTTCAAATTTATTTTTAAAAAATTGTGGTTCTTTTTTTTTGTGGTTGAATAGGTGTATTTTTACTTTTCAAAAAAAAAAAAAAAATATATATATATATATGTATATATATATATATATATATATATATATTAAAATAAAATATTTAAATTTTATTTTCTTTCAGCACTTTTCTTACTTTTGTTTTTCTTATTCATAGAAATTCCATAGTTCTTATTCATAATAGAATGCAAAATAAACAAGAAATATTCTGATGATTTGCCGTTGATGAATACATCATCATCATCATCCTCATTTCATATACGTGTGTACATGAATTATGTATTATTGTTATTATTATTCATGATGATGAGACTAAAAAAACTCCATTAGTCCAAGAAATTACCAAAAACATTCTTTCATCCATGCATAAAAGTATTTTAGTTCTGTTCTATGTTCAATATCTTTATTTATTTATTTATTGTTTTTTTTTTACTTTTAGTTTCTATATTCTGTATTATTATTATTATTTTTATTTTTCAACTTCGACGTTTGTTCTAATAAAAGCCGGCAAAAGTTTATTTTTGGGTGATTTTATCTTGGTGAAAAAATTTGTTTAAGGTCTGCAATGGTATGCAAAGAATTTCCACAAAATATGCGCGAGCAAAGAGAGCTGCTGTATTAGAAAGATTTAAAATAGAAAATAGTTTTTCATAGCATTTTTTTTTTTTGGTTTTTTGTTCTGTTTCTTCTTCTTCTTTAAGAAATTATTTAAAAATTTTATATTTATAGTATCAGTCATCATCATCATCAACATCAACAAGTATGTGATACAACTATTTGTGCATACATCACACATCAAGTACCTAATAGAAAAAAAAAATTACAAAAATATTTGGTACTTTTTGTTTTTATATTATTTTTTGTTGTTTCTAAAATTGCTGTTTTTAATGCTTGTTTCACCCCTCAAGTTATCGTAATATTCATATCTCATTGGTAGCCAAAATTTCCTTCATATCTTCTTGTGACTATTTGAACAGCAAATTATGTGAATTATTTAAGAAAAAAAAAAACTATGTAATTATTATTATGAGTAAGTACTTCACATACTAAAATTTTATACGGGATGAGATATGAAGATTTATCTACAACTTTATCAAATTATGCAATCTATATATTCTATGCAATATGCATAGGTTAAATTGCAAAATATTGGCAATAATAAATTTTTTTTTGTATAAAAATATGTACATATGTACATATAAAATTGCTCTTTTCCGTTGTGTGAACTGCATTCCAAATTTTTTTATTTTATGGCGGCATTAAGTCCGTTGAAATTGATTCAATTTGAATATGAATATGTACACACTTTATTTATATATGTATAAATATAACTAAATGTGCTTCTTATTCATTTGGACTTCATTAATTTTATAAAGTAAGTGAGATATTTTATTTATTTATTTATTTTTTTTAAAATCCAAATCAAAGCAATTCCAATTTGATCCAAAACAAATGCACTTTTATCTTTAGCAAGAATTTATTTGTTATTTTACAAAAGAGTTCAACTTTATAAACTATTGATGATGATGATACTAAGATATGTAATGTACCATAATAGACAAAAACAACATAAATACGGATTTGATTTTTATATAAGATACAATTTAAGATATATATAGGCATACATGCGACCGGTAATATTTTGCATCTATAGAATATACTTTATAACATATGTATATGTATATGAAAAACGATATATTATATACACGCATAAACAATATTATTAGAAATTCTTTTCGCTATAATTATAAAATATCTTTTTTTTTATTTTTTTTAAATTTTATTTCTGTTCATTTCTCTATAATAAATGCAATATATACTATATGTACATGAATATACCTTCATAAGTATGTCTTCTCCTTTATATTTATATATTTAAAGTTATTTTCTATTTGAAGCAGACGATATCTTTATTTAGATTTTCTATAATGTGGTCAAAATAAGCTGCTCATAGGAAATATGCAAAACATATGTAGATAGGTATGCATGTATGTAATTTTTATAAATTCATATAATAAAAACAATCTTTTCTGCCTTAACCTTTATTTTAAAAACGAAATGAAAAATTTTTGTACTTTTTCAATTTAATTTTATTTTGTAGGAATTGCAACTTAACAAAAAGCGAAAAAAAAAATAATAATAATAAGGGTCCGTATGTGTTTAATTTTAAAACAAGGAATTTTTGTATGAATTTTATAAATAGATTTTAAAAAACATTTTTTTGTGATTACTAACTTTGGAAATGTACACATTTTATTATAAGAATATTAGAATTAATTTATGTATATATGTATATATGTATATATTTGATGAGAATGGGGATGATGAATAGAAATAAAATGCAATGCATTATTCTTATGTACATATATATATATATACTATACATACATATACATATAATAGCTATTTAGAGTTGAGCCTAAATATGATGTAGAGGAAAAAGTCTTATTTAATATTGATGATGATGATGATGATGATGATGAGAAAAAAAATATGGTATGTTTAAAGATTTTCTAGTATGTGCGTAAAAAATACAGAAAACATTTTTTAAACGGATAAATCTTTGAATACCAAATACGTTATACTACGTATCATAAGTCAATGACTTTATTGCTATGACAAGAAAGATTTCTGTTTTTTTTTTGTTTTGTGAATTTATTTACAAAATTTGTACGTTATGTAGTATGTTTTTAATACATATTTTATATTTAATTTATTTCTTTCTTTCTTTTTTTTTTTCTTGAAAAATTATTTTCAATTTGTCCTATCTTTTTTACTGAGAATAAAATTAGAAAAACACGTTTTTTTTTTCTTTCGATGTGACAGAAAGAAAATATTCATGAAAATTTTGTGTGTACTATATGCTTTAATGTTGTTACTGTAAGAGTTTTTTTTTTTTGTAAAGGAAATCAAAATATAATTTTAAATTCAAGAAAAAAGAAAATGTGAGGATATGAGGATACATAATAGGGAAAAAATAAACTTCAAAGATTTAAAAATTGTTCTCAAATTTACTTTTTTCTGAAATTTTTATAAGCCAGTTACATGGGATCTTTCACATTACATAAACAAAATGTAATGTGAAAAAAAGGATCATTAAAATAATTTGTAATGAATTTTTTTTTTTAAATATCTAGGCAATCTTGTGGAACTCTATTCTTTTTTTTCAATGGGTTTACAGCTCGCAGAGCATATCATGTGCTTAGTCGAGCCTGTGGAACTCTATTATCCATTGGAATTCATTCATGAGAAATATTTTGAAAATAAATTTTGAAAAATTGTTTTGGATATTCAATTTTTTAATTTTCAATTTTCAATTTATTAACTTTTTATTCCAAATTTTTTTTAATGTAAATTTCTCAGGAGTACAAATTTGCACTTCCTTCCAGAGTACTAGGAGTTTTCATAGAACAAAATAGAGGAACATATACATATGTACCTAAATAGCGTTAAGACGGTTCAATTTCATGGAAATGAATTATAGGTTTGAAAAGCTGAGTGTAAGAATTATCTACTTAAAATTTTAACAAAATTTTATTTTTATGAATATGCAATAAGAAAATATTTATTAAAATAGGTATAAAAAAAAACAAATTTTTTTAAAAATAATTTGAGAGTTCGTTTGTTTAAAGTGGAAAAAAAATGTATAAAAAATTCAATTATTCACATTTGATAAAACTCAATAACTTTATTTTATTTAATAAGTATGTAAAAAAAGAAATGAATCGGAATAAACTATGTATGTACATATTTGAATTTCTTCATGTGTATCTACATACCGTAAACCAAGTTTTAAAATTTTTAAATCTTTCAAAAGAATTTCATAATCTACAGGCAAACTCTAAGCTTCTTCAATTATTTTCTTAGAAATTTATAAAATTTTGGCCCTTGGACGAAAAAAAAAAACCTTCAAAAAACAAAAATTGATATATGTAAATATCTACTCGTAATTATAGTAGAATTTTGTTTTGAATTTTTGTTTAAAAATTCTATTCTTAATCAGTGCAACAACATTAATTTTAAATTAAAACACCTGTCTGAAATCTATATTTCTTTTTTTTTGAATTTTGTTTTTGTAAATTCTTGTTTTCTGCTTCAAATATGCAAGAATCAACGAACTGTGAACAATTTTGGCGTTTTAAATGTATTTTTGTTTGTCTATGTTTTTAATTTTTTTTATTTTTTATTTTTTATTTTTTTTCAAAATATGTAGGTTCGTTAAAATTCATTAAAAAAGTAAATAGGAGCAACAGAAATTTTGGAATTGCAAGTTAAGAGTTTTTGGATTTTCTAATTCTTCAGGGTTTTATTTGATTTATTATTTTATATTTTTTTGTACTAAACATTTTAATTTTTATATATTGTGGAGCTTATAACAGTAAAAAATGAATCATCTTATAAGGAGCTTCTTGAACTTAGATATAAATTTACCAAAAAAAATCCATTTGGGTTCAAAAATAAACATTTAGAATTGTTTATGACTTTAATTTTTGTAGAAATAAATTATAAACTTCTGATAAACCAACCTTTTAGAATATTAGATAATTTTTTATATTCTAAAAGGATAACGTAAGGGATTTTAAAGGATGATTGTATCTCATAAGCTTCTCGAGTTGAAGACAATCTAATAAATTTTAAAAAATCGATATTCGTGTCAAAAATATCTTTTTACTAATTTTAAGGTAAACTTACAGCTCTGTTTCGTATTTTTGAAAATTCAATTTATTTAAATTAAAAGATCCAGTAACCAACATTTTTCAAAACTACAACTGTCACTTACTTAAAATTTTTCCAATCTAACTAGAAATTTAATTTTTCCAATTTCAATTTGTATTTCATTTTTTCTTTGTTTCCGTTAAATTCAGCCATTTACCATTCACCAATCACCACTATAATACCAGTCATATTTATTCAGCTATTTGAAATTTGTTCAGCGAATTTAACACAAAACAAATTTTTTTTTTTTTGTCAATCAACCACATTTTTTCATCATCCCAATTCAATCATGAAAGAAATGTTGTTCGAGTTAAGTTGAATTTGAGTTTTTGTGCAGTGTGGTTGGATTTTCTAAACGCAGCGGTCGAATAAGAAATAAATTTCATATAAAAAGTAAGATCGGGCGTGGTGGTTTTTTTCTAATTTTTATTGCTTTTTCTCCAGTTTATTAAGAGAAATGTATATTTTTTTAAAAATAAAATAAACAAAAAGGAAAATTCTTTAAAAGAAAAAACGTAATATTTTATTTAATTGTTCAATTAATTTGAAGTAAACTTTGAAATTAAAAAAAAATATTTTCTTGTTAAAAAAAAAAGAATCATAGTTGGAATTTTTTGTGTGTGAGTATAGTTTCCAGCTCCAGCAGCTTGAAAGAAGAAACAAGAAAAAAAAAAGAACAATAAAATGGCCTCAACAGGATTGTGGTGAAACAACAAATTGAAAGTGATTTTTATTTTTAATATTTTTTTAAAAAAAAAAAAAAAAACATGAATCGTTTTTTCTAATTCTTTAAAAAAAGAAATAATTTATATGCCTTTTGTTTTAATAGAAAAAAAAATATTTATAAACTGGATTTTAGAAATTTAAAAAAAAAAGTTTTTATTTAAAACAAATCTCATAGAGATTTTGATGTGCCTAAGAAAACTAAGTAGCTAATTAAAAAATAAGAAGTTTATTAAAAAACAAGATTTTAAAGCTATTAAATTGTTAATTACAATAAAATTAATATTGTTAGAAAAATTTATACAAAAGACTGAAAGGGAATTGAATCACGTCAATTTTTCATTGTTTTGAAATTAATTGAAATATAAAATAGAAAAATTTATATATTTTGTGTGTAAAAAAATTGTGCAACATACATCAATTACAAATGCTGTCGGACGACATTCAAATTCTAGGAGATGGTCTATTGACGGTAGGTGAGGAACGTCTTAAAGGATTAATTGTACGGGATGACATAAATGAGATATATGATGTTGAGCAAACACCATTTGCCAGGTAAATTCATATTTTCTTTTTCCTTGGTTTGAAAATAGAAATTCTAAGAAAACATAAAAGAAAACGAACTGAAGGAAATTCGTTTTTTTTTCTTTATTGAAAATATTCCTATTTGTCGTGTTAGTTGCAACATGCAACAATTATAGTGTTCCCAGTAGTCATATTCTATATCATAAATTTCTCAAAAAATAAAAAATGTGTTCTTGATTTTGTAAAAAATTAAAGTAAGATGTATTTTCTTGTATATTTTTCACAAATTGTATAAATCAATGTATAAACCTCTCCAGAAAATATTAATTTTCATCTTTGTCTTTAAATTCTTGAAAATTGAAAAAAAAAAAAATCGAACAACTGATAACCCTAAATGCTCCAGCAAATAGCAAAAGTACTACCACAACAAAATTTTTGTATGCAATGAGAAAAAAAAATGTGATGTCGAATGTGTATAAGAAAAAGTTGATTGAGCGAATTGAAAAAAAGTTGATTAAAATTGAATTTTGAAAATTGAAATGAAAAATAGTTGAATATTGAAATTGAATGTACTCTAAGCAGTAGTGCTGCTATAAGCTGAGTTGTTGAATTTTTTGATTTTTTTTTCTCGTTTTTGAATTAAATTTTTGTATTTCTTTGGTTGATTTTTCTTTTGGTTTTTTTCATTTTTAGAGAATAGAAAGCACATTTTCAAATCTACTACACTATTAGCATCACGACAGCATATTTTTCAATAATATAGGTAATATTTTTTGTATTGCGATTGCAAAGGAAAAAGCGAAAAATGTTTTAAACGTGTTTTTCCTGAGGATTTTTTATTGTGTACCTACTATGAATTTTTGTTGTCTTGTTTTTTTTTTTTTACTTTTATCGTACATAAAATATGGTTTTAAATAAATACTATACATAGGTACATTTAGGTTTTTCTTTTTCATAAAATTTCGCTTTAAAATAGAAATTTTCCCATGTTTTATATTTTTGGTCATCATCAGTTTTAAAGGTAGTCAGTACATCTTGTTGTACAATTATGTAGATACACATTAATTTTTAAAAATAAATTTATTTTATTTTATTTGAGTTAATTAAAGTAGGTACAAAGGTGAAATCTTTTTTTAATGTTTTATTATCGTTTTGTGCAAATAATGAAGTAGTTTTTATGTATTTATTGAAAACTAATTAGTGCCCTTAGGCATGTGTTCAATGTTTTAGAATACCTAGTTACTTAATGAAATTTAAGTACAAATAAAGGTTTTTGTTTTTATTGGTAAACGTTTCACGTATTCGATAAAAATTTTCCATAATTTTATTACAAAGTTTTTTGTTTTTCAATTTAATTTTAGTTGAGGCATTAAGAATATAAACTATCTAAACTAAATTCAAATTTTGTGCTATAATCACTAGGAAGTTTATATGAATTGTATTTTTTAATGCTTGATTATCGTAGGCTATTATTCTATCTGTGCTATTATCATTAATCATCACACATTTCAAATCCTCTAAAAAATATTTGTAAAAACAAAATACGTTTTTATACTTAGTACCCTCAATTTTATTATTAAATAGAAAAGTCAATTCAATAATCTGACTCAGTAGATAAAAACTCATTTTATCTTTAACAAAAAAAAAAAAAAAAACTATCCAATTCATTTGAAAATTAAAAAAAAAAACTACAATCGTTAAAATGACACCTCAAGGTTTTATTTTGATATTTCTTCTTTTTCAAATTAAAGTCTCTAAAATAGCTGATTCGACACCCTTCAAACGAAAACAAAAGTTTTTTTTTTTTGTTTAATTGTAATTCAAAATTACAAATTATGTTCAAGAAAACAGATTTTTCAATCATTTAAGTCGTTTTCTTAATCACAATTTAATTTTAAAATAGAAAAAACTGATTCATAAGAACAACACCATCCGGTAAAGAATTGTTTCAAATTATGGCTTATGTTTTTTCCACATTTATTTAGTATGTTTGACGATAACTGATATGTGTACAAAAAACAAAAATAAAAAATTAAACATATTTTCAAAATTGTTTCAAGTTCAATGTTTATTGCATTTCATCGTCTATGGAATTTTATTATGAATTCAAAAATAAAATAAAAAAATATAATTATTTCTTTTAAGACTGTTTAAAAGAAATTTTCTATTTTGTTTCATTTCATACTTAATTTATAAATTTATTCATTTATTTATTCTTTCTACACGCGATCTTGTAAGATTGTTTAAAAATGTTCATAAATTTTATTATTTTATCGTTCATTATGACATTTAAAAAACATTTTCAAATATTTTTGCTTGAGTTCTTTTTTGTTTTTTTGTTTTTAAATAAAAAATGCATTTGAGTAGTTAACTTTCAAAAGCTAGTTACTTTTTGTTTTTTTTTTTAAATGTCATTGTTAAACTGTAAGAAAATAAAACAAAAAGTACAATATGCAATAAATAATACAAAAAAAACTTATTATAAAACTAAAATTTATTACTTATGAATACAAAACTTTTCAAATTGTAATAAACGTAGCATTATTTTTTTTAAATATATTTGATATGATGAAGTATTTAAATTGGAGAAAAAAGCTATTCGAATATTTCAATGATCACATGAATGTCAATTAAAGACTATTTAACTGTTAAAATATTACGCAATATCACTAAATACCTGGTTTAATTTATTTTTCTTTCTTGTATTGAAATATTTGTACTTATCTGTATTTATTTTCATAGTAGTATTTCTAATTATTTATGGAAATTAAAAAATAAAAAATAAATTGTGATGTAGTGTGACACAGGTAACTAAAACTACCTTTAATTTTTTTTTTTTTCCAATTGAAAAAAAGGTGGGAATTTTTGTTGTTTTGTTTGAAAATATTTTTAAAAATAAATTCAGTAACTAGGTAGTTACTATATCCTAATTTATTTTACTATTTTTTTCTTTTATTTTAATAATATGTATAACAGGTATAAAATGATATCAATGAATTTCATTAAAATAAAATTTAAGACCGTTTTTGTTTTTTTGTTTTATATTGTCTAATTAGAAATCCAAGAAAAAAAATTATGCGTAAATTTACCAAAAAAAAAAAATTTTGAAAGTCAAAAAGTATAAATTTAAAAATAAATTCTCATTAAGATTTATTATAAAAAGAAAAAAACAAAGATCAAACAAAAAAGGAAAGGAAGAAACAAAAGATTATTAAAAAAAATATATGTATCTGAATTTTTGGATACATTGAAACTGAAATAGCAAAGAATGTATCTTGTTATTTGTAAAAATTTTAATTTATTGAAACAGATAAATTTTGCCATGTAAAAAGATACTTTTACATACATATGTATATGAATAATAGAAAAAAAAATACATTTGTAATTTCCAAATTACGGTACATTGGGTTAAATACTAAAATAGGTACATTTTCTTTTTAAAAATTTCATGACAAAACAAAGAAAACAAAATTCATACTAAATTTTTTTTCTTCTTAATTTTAAAACAAAATTTTTCTTAAGTATTAAGCAGAATGAATGTCATAATTTTAATTTCTCTTTATTAAAAAAAAAAAAAAAAAAAAATAAAAAAAAAAAAAAAAAAACAATTTCATTTAATTTGGGGTCACAAATATTTTTGTGCACGTGAAAGCAAAAGCTTCCTTTTTTTTGTTTTTATTTAACTTTTTAATTAAACAATTGTACAGAGTAAATATTGATGGTTGCTTCAGGTATTCACGCAAAATACGCGTATTCATACATACTTTCAAGTTATCTTCAGGTTAAAATAATTAAAAAAAAAAAAATTAAAAAAAATCAAAAATAAAAAAAAACAAAAAAAAATCGACAAGGAAATTCTCAAGCGTTCAAAATGTTTGCTTCATTAATTCCTCTATAGTTATTTTCATTTTGCAGTTTTCATTGACTTTTATAGTATGTAGATACTTTTATATATTATGACAATCTAATAGATATACATATTTGTATATATGCATATAAAAATACGTATATGTATTAATGTACTCAGGTATATATCACATTTTTATTAATAAGTACAAATATGTACATCGTCATCATCCAGTATCAGCATCTCAGCATCATATGTCATATAAGGTGGGACGAGGAACCGGTATATAATATGTATACATAAGTGAAGACTTATATCTGTAAAATAATACATATTTTAAAATATATTTTAATATGTATTGAAAATATCTAATATATAGGTATATAGTTAAGTTGCAAAAAGGGAGCGGCGGAGTTTATAGGTAAAATAAAATGAACAAACGACCTTCACCGTATAAGTGTGTAGATTCAGCCGCGATGGTCCGCCATATAAGATATATACAATAAAACAGTTGATTCTCGGGTTTTTTTCTCTTCATAGTTTTTTTTTTTTTGTTTTATTGTATCTTTATTATTATTTTTATTTTTTGAAGTTGTTATATCTTTTCTGCTATAGAAGTAGTTTGAGAAAAAAAAAACTCAAGATATATACATAGGTATACATATACTTGAAAACATGATCAGATGAATAGGAGGACACAATTCTCCCATTTCCATTTCGTGGTTACTGCAACACAGAGACCAAATTCATACTTTGTAACAAATATTTATAAAAATAATGGTCAGAATAGCAGAAACAACAATTTATATATGGTTACTTTATGTACATACTTACATATTGATTTTAAAAACATTTAACACAACTACTATGTTGCATGTTGTCTTGAGGGCTCCAAGATGGTTATGTTGGATTACTTATTAACTTTGGCTTTGGAACCACGATGTGGCATGATGATGGTATTAGCAATAGTGGAAATACATAGTTAATAGAAAGAAAAATGATGGATAACAGCATTAAATAGCGAAGAAAGAGTGAATACGTAAAAACATAAAAAAAAAAAAAATTGAAGAAAAATTAAAAAGATATAATGTTAAAAATGTTCAAGAAATAAAAAAGAAAAATAACCAAGATGGTCGTCAAAAAGACAACGATGACTTTGAATCGACATGAACGACAAATATAAAAATGTTTATGGTTTTTGTACAAAGAGTTTAGTTGAAAAAAAAAAAAAAAAAAAAAAAAAAAGAATATAATAATAGTGAAGAAGGAAAATATTTTCTTGAGAAAGTTCTTTTACACAATTGCGCTATAAGAGAAAAGGGAAGTCGTATGGTACTTAAGGACTTGATGAGAATTTAATAAAAAATATATAAAAACAAAAAAAATTGAAAAAAAAAAAAAGAAAAAAAAAAGTAAGTACTTAAGGTACTATTCATTATTACGATGCAATGTTGTAAATTTAACATTGATAGTTACTTCTTTTCTAGTTACAAAATTTAAAAAAAAAAAAAAAAGAAATAGATGACGTTTATTAGACAGAGGAAATGTAAAGAAAAAATTCTTTAAATTCATTTTTATTTATAATGGCTATAATGCATGGATCATTTAATAGTGCTTTAAAAGTGGCGTCATACTATTTTCTTTTTATTGTTATTTTTATGTTTGTTTTTTGTTTATTTTTTTCTATTAAAAGATCTGTTGCAGTTTCCTTTGGATTATTATCTGACAAAACTGAAATTAGTTATTATAAATGCTATACAAATGCAGGGTGGTGTGTTTTAATGTTGCATTACACACAACTAAAGTGTAGATCCGTTTTTGACGAGACTAATAAAAAAAAATCATGGTAGAATGGGGGAATATTAAAATACTAGAAGGTTTCTGGCAGTCCATTGTCATTTACTATTATTGTAAAGCTGATGATCACATTTTTTTAGAAATTATTATTGAAATTGTGTGTTTAAATTTAATTGAGAAATTTGGCAAAAAATAAAATAAAATTGGCTTTTAAATTATTCAACAATTTTATTTTCTTCTAATTTTCTTTTAAATTAGAATAAGTTCTAATTAAGATTAATCCTTGTAGGAATTCAAGTTTTTTTGTAATATAATTATCTTGCTTATACATATTTTATTTTTCGTCAAAATAGCTTTGATATTTGAATTAATTAAAGTTTTAATTTTGGCTTAAAATAAAAAATCTAGAAAAGAAGTTCGTTGGCTTAGATTTAAAAAATAAAAATCTACATTTCCTGTTTTATCTTTATGGTATTCTTTCGTAACAAAATTATTATTCATATCAGCACTATAATTTTTTTTTTTTATAAAAATTATTTTACAGTCAGTCATGAGGCTACCAAAGCTATATAACATATAATCTTCTCATTCAAAGTAGAAAAGTGAGATTTTAATCTTGTTTTGTTTTTTTAATTCTTAAGTCTATTTTCGCCAACATAAGAAAGACTAAATTCATCAGATTTTAATTTATTTTTTTAATTTGCTTCATTTATGAGTTTTTTTTTTTGCTTTCTAAATAATTTTGACTTATGGTTCCTTTTTCGTGATAGAGTCATAAAATTATTTTGTTGCTTTTGTCTTTTATGAATATCATGAGATTTTTTCATTTAAGCTATTCCCTTGGGAAATTAAAAAAAAAGTTCAACTTGAACTTTCAACATTCAAATTATTTTTGTCATAAATACCATTTCACACAGAGGTTACAATCAATATCTCAGATGATTCGTATATTTTTTTAATTTTTTTTTTGAATATCGTGAATGATCGACCTTCATGACCAGAAGGTGAAAATTGATTTCTTTTATTGAATATTTTCAAAATCTTATATTTGTTTTTTGAAAAGTAAACAAATAATTCAAAAATTTACTTTAAATTTCTTTGTATTTAAAAATAACGCTGAGAAAAATGCATTAAAAAAATAGATTCTTTTTTTATTTCAAGGTTAAATTTTTATCCTTTTTTTTTTTTGTTTTTAGTCTTCTTTCATGTATAATTTTTATTTTAACATTTTTAAAGTGATGATATGTTCCATATGTACTCCAACTGTGAAATGATGATGAGCATTTATTTTATAAACAGACAGACTTCCTTGTTGTAAACACAAAATATACAAAATAAGAAAAAATAAAAAGTAGAAATAAAAATATCAAAAAAAAAAAATAGTAATAATATTTTTCAAGAATAATTTTTATTGACATCAATAAATATAGAAATTTTTATGGTAATTTCTTGTTTTCTTTTTTCCTGAATCAACAACAAAAAAGGAAGTTCTAAAATTTTGGATTAAAAAAAAATGAAAGGAAAATATTAAACTTGTATTTGTTTTGGATGATTTTTATTAATTTTTATATTTTAAAAAAAAAATACATATTAGGTATATTTCTCATCATGATTAAATTAATTTTATTTCCAAATTGTGAGAAATATTATTACAAAAGAAAAAAAATATTTTCCTATAAATTTATATTTATTTTTGTTTCAAGATAATTGTATGTTGTGTTTGCGTAAATTATAATAGATGTTTAAATTTATTATTGGACGGTTATAGTATGTTTTTTAATTACAATCATAAAAATTAATAAAGATTATTATTCTGTTTAAGCAAAAAACAAAAAAACAAACAAAAAAAAACAATGATCTGTACGTGTTGAGTTGTTGAGATCTTCAAAGTTGCTGTTGCTATATTAAAACTATTTATGAGAAGAAAAAAAAAATGAATAAATAACAAAAAAAAAAAAAAAAAAAAGTTTTAACTTATTTTACATACAATTTACCTGATGAGTTAACGAATTAATTATTAAATTAACAATTTGAATAATGGTGTCTGTAGCCTTGAAATAGTTTTACTCTCTGACTTTATATGAAAAATGTGGAACAACTCTATAATAATTTTTTCCAAAGTTAAAATAGATATACTGAACATACATAGTTAATTTACAATTTACATATCAAGTAAGATAACAAAAAAAGTAATAAAAAAAATTCAATTTATATTTAATATAATTTTTGTGAAAAATTTTTCACCTTATTGTAAAATTTTATAGCCATAAATTTAATCATAACCTTTTTTTTTCTGTATCTTTTAGATATATTTTCTTTTTTATTTTTTTTTTATTATTTAATTGAGTATTGATTTTAGGCATACTATAATCAATAAGTTATGAAAGTCTTTTAATCAGTTCATGAAAAATTTTTCCTTTTATGTTTTTTTTTCGTCTATTTTTAAACATTTTTTAACTGAATAATCAAATAAATATTTATGCAGATTTTTATTAAAATGGCGCCAATTACATGTTCTTTTATGTCTGAGATGAACTATGAAAACAAGCAAAAAAAGATACATATACGAAGTTTGGAAGAAAAAAAATTTATAATAATACAAACACTGTCTGAAAATTAAGTTTTTTATGGAGGCTTCATTATTATGGTTATAACATACACAAAGATAGGCAATGTATAAAAATAATAATAATAGTTTTGACTCCAAATAAAATTTAAATTTATAAAAAAACAAAAAAAAATATTCTCTCTAAAAATGTAAATGTTTAAAATAAAAATATTACGAATGCACTCTAAAATAAGGAATGGTTTTTTTTTTAAACTTCAAAAATGTACTTTAAAACTCAAAGTAAACAAAAATATTGAATGTTGGCGTATTTTTTGAAAATAAAAAAAATATATTGTTTTTTGTTTTAAAAAATATATTATATACTAATTTGGTCATTTAAATGTTGAAATGATGATACTGATGATGATATGAGGTACACACCATTTAAAAAATAGGCTTTTTTGTTAATGAAAAGTAAGATTTAGTACGAAGTAAAGACTATATTGAGAAATCATTTAAAGTGGTTTTTTTTTTGTTTCTCGTGTGCTTAATGAAAAAAAAAAGAAATCTTAAGAATATATTAAACATGACGAATTTTTGTAGGGTGATGCATCAGCATATTTCTTAGTTCTCGAAACCTAAGGCGGTTCTATATTGTTGTGTTTATGACGACTTTAAACGTTATTTTAAAAGGCTAGGTTCTTAAAACACCACTAAATTCTTCCTCCATGGAAGCAAATTTATTTCTTATTCAAAATAGTATATTTTTTATTATCTTCATTTTTTTTTCACAGATCAATTTCCACTATCGTTGGTCTGAATATATTATCCTAATTAAAAAAAAATGTATATTATCTAAAATTAATTTCATAATCGAGACTAGTCAAGTTTATTACTTAAACATAAAAGTTAACAGACTTTTAATGTACATACATTATATTATTTATTATATTATTATTTTTTTTTTCAAAAATGAATACAAAATTAATACACCCTGTGAATATTAAAATGTTAGACATGGTGAATAGATGATGTGTTAAAAAATTCACGTGGATGTTCATAATTATTATTATAAGCACATCAAGTCATATTATAAGATGCGAGTGATGCCTACTTATATGATATACTATACATGTTCATCATACAAAGTACTTACTGTATAAATTTTATCTAGTACTTGTATACAATTCATATATATAATATGTTATGATGTTATTATTATTGTTGTATTATTATTATTATTATTATTATTATGATGCATAAACGCGTACTTATACGCTTGACGTTATATATCCGTTCCGTCTGTCCGTCCATGTATCCAAGTCACATGTTTTGTGCCTGTTTCCTACTTATGATATGTATAGAAGATATTTTTCTTTTTCTTTTATAGTTTACTTGCTTTTCGAGATTCTTTTGAAGTAGAAAGCTTTTTCCGTATTTTTTGCTTAAGGGTTCTTCTCAGTTTTCCTTGATATTACCTTTTATGGTTCTATATAGTTTTTATACACGTTTTTCACTTTTTTTTCTTCTTTCTTAAAACAAAACAACAACGAAAAAAAAAAATACTATATATCTTGTATGCAATGCACATAATAATATAAATAAGTTCAATGAACGTATGAAATTTTTTTAAAGGTCTTTTCTTTTACAAATATGGATTTTGTTTTGTTTTTTTTTGTCATTGTTGATTTCTTCTTTTTTTTTTTTCAACTTTAAATTTTGGATATATTATTATTTTTTTAAAAAAAAATTTTACTCACACTCTTACCAAAAATAAAATCTTGTTTTTTTCTTCAAGTATTTCTTTCTTCTTATTATTGTTTTTTCATTTTAAATTATCAATTTCGATTTACCTGTTAGTGATATTATATCACCTTAAGAACAGCAGATGATTTGCATTTGAATCACTTCTCATCATCACATCTCACAAATGAACCATATTATAGTAGAAATTTTTTTTTTTTTTTTTGAGTGTTGATTTAATGATTTAAAATGAATTTTTTTGCCTTTTTTTTTTTTTGGAAATTTTAGTCAAAAATTTATTTAAAAAAAACAAATAAAAAAAAAAATTTGGAGTGTCTGTTTCTATGACATAATTGAGGAATTTTGAATTTTTTTTTTTTATTTTGTTTTTTTAATAAAATTTTTTCTTTTGAAATTCATAAAATGGTTTTATTATTTCACTTCATAGGTATTTTCATATGTAAATTAATTTTTCTTCTTATTTCTGTTTTTTTTTTTTGTTTTCTTTAAATTTTTCATTTATTCCGTCTTTTTGTTTTTCTTGAATTAAAAGAAAAATATATCGAATTGAAAATGAATGATTCACCATTAAAAAATGTATCAAATTATAGAAAAGTATTGTATTTTTTTTTTATAGAAAATTGAAAAAAAAATTAAAGGAAATACTTTGTAATAATTTATATTATTAAATTACAATTTTATGATTTTTATTTTTTTTATATTTCATATTAAGTTTTTTTTTTTACATAATGTAATTTTTTTTTTTTTTTTTGCAATGCAAACGAATACAAATAATTTAATTTTAAAATATGATTGTTTATGCAATAATTTATGATACAAATTGCTAATAAAATAATTTACAATATTTAATGGACTTTGAACAGGGAAAAAAATGTTTAAATATTTGTTTTTTTTTTTTTTTTTTTTTTTTTTTTTTTTTTTTTTTTTTTTTTTTTTTTTTAATCAAAAACATTTTGTATTTTTTAAATATTTTTGAGTTTGTTACTAAATTGTTTAGTGTTTTTTTGTTTGTTTTTGGAAGAAAAATTCCTTAAATTTTTAATTAGGCAATAGTTGAATGGTTTAAAGAGAATACGTACAAGGTATTTAAATATTGAATAACTAGATAGCTAATTATGTATTGTGTCAATTAATTAATTTGGCTGATTTAATTAGATTTTTGTACCAGATCCATTATTTTTCTTAATTTTTTATTTGCTTAAAGCATTTTTTTGTGTTTTGGGTTTTTTTTTTTATAATTTAGCAAAACATATTTTTTGCCATATTTGTTTGTTTCTTCAGTTGAAATTGTTTTTTATTACTTGATTTATGAATTATTTCGTTTATATTATATTTTTGTTTTATTGCAAAAAAAAAAAAAAAAAAAAAAAAAAAAAATTATAGGTAATTTACACTATGCTAAATAAATGAGGTAGGTTGTATGAAATTTTTAAACAAAAAAATTGATATTTCATTGTCGGTTTTTTTCTAACATATGAAAATTTTTTTCCTGTATCATCTGATAAATTTTATTTCTTTTTTGTCCTTAACCAACATAAATATTGTCACCTAATCTGATTAGAAAAAAAAAATCCTTCAATGATGTCATGTAAATTACTTATTAATTCGTTGTTTTTATTTGTAACATTTTTGTAACTTATCTTTTATGAAAATCTATTTAAACAATGAAGATAAAAAGAAGCTGTAAATATACGTCTTAAAATAATTTAAGAGAAAAAAAATATTCATATTAATAAAAATATGTATATAGTATAATATGGCACCTATGTAGTTATATATTCTACTCAGGAATGTTGTTTTAATTGAAATTTTATTATTATCACTTTTTTACACTTTGGTGATCATAGTACAAGGAAAAAAAAATTAATTAAATGAAAATATTTTGTTTGTTTTTATTAAACAAAATAATAAAATCGCAATTAAATTTTCATCAAAACTAATCAATACTTTGTATTTTATTGAATTTTTTTTTTTTTGGAGTATAATTTTTGTTTTGAAAAAAATTCCAAAAAGAAAAAACGTCATTGAAAAATATTTAATTGAAAAAGTTGGTTTTTTTTCTTCATTTGAAAATTTTTTGTTTTTCCTTAATATGGTAACAGAAAAACATATGTTGTTGTTTTTTTTTTCTTCATATATTTATGTATGTATGTTGAATATTGTTACGTCAAATATACTAAAGAAAATTTTAGTTTCATTTACATAATTGAGAATGTGTGTGTGTGTGTTTGTATATTTTTTATTTCTTAATATTTTCACAATGAAATTTTTGATATAAAAAAAAATACAGAAAAAGAATGATAAACAAAAGTCTAACGTCATCAAAAGTGTGTTGTTTTATCACATTTATAAAGATAAAAAGATAAAATTCTTTTGTATTTTTAGATATGTTTTTTTTTTCTCCATATTTTATGGTCTTTGTCTCCGTTATACTGTTATGTAGATACATCAGAGGGTGTCATCATATAGTGAGTCAACATCATGATTATGATGATATGATGATAGAGTGTTATGTTGTGTAGTGTTTTACACTTATATGACAATGATAAT
The DNA here is from genome assembly GCA_939192795.1 of Bombylius discolor. NCBI lineage: Eukaryota > Metazoa > Arthropoda > Insecta > Diptera > Bombyliidae > Bombylius > Bombylius discolor. The sequence continues at coordinate 39,891,831 of OW584240.1, forward strand.
AATTTTTTAAATCTTAACTTTTTTCTGTCATTCTCATTCTTAAATATTTTATTACAAAAAAGAACTTACAAGAAAAAAAAAAATCAGTAAAACATCATTTAAATTTTAATGCACGTTGCAGTACTCATGTGAATTATAAGTACATACGTGCATATTGTATTATTATTATTATTATAATTTTTTTTTTAAAGATTTTTTTTTTTCGTATTGTGCATTATAAAGTACATACTAAATAATAATGATAATATGTGCCAGTCCAGTGAACTTGAATTATTATTGTACACACAATTATTTTGTATTTGATTCCCATAATCAGCTTATTTTGATCACGTAATACGTAAGACATAAAAGATTACATTTTCTTTATTATTATTTTTTTTTTTCGCAAAATTCCAAAGTTGTAACTTTTATTTGTAAAGTTTTTTTTTTTTTTTTTTTTTTTTTTTTTTTTTTTTTTTTGTTGAAAAAATACAATAAATAATCAAGTTCGACCTTGCTAAAAGCATCGAATCGGGTATATTATACAGTATGTACATATGTATATATGTATTGTACAATGAATAAAAAATAAAATAATAATAATGATGATGATGATGATGATTATTATTGTTTATGATGAAGTTGATATAGAGAAGTTTATGTATTGTTTATTGCACATTTTTACTACTAAATAACAAAGATCACCCAACGCTATCATATCATCATAATGAATGCTAAAATATTTCTATAACTATTAATACTGATATTATATATACTATTTCATTTCAATGCGATACAAGATGTCATAATACGAAAAATTATTAAAATACTACGTTTAATTAGACATAATGCTAAAAAGGAAAGGATCCCAACCCGAATTTAATGTTCTTTAATTACATGCATTCTCTGTTACGTTCTCTAAAACGTTTATATTTCATTTTTAGAAGCATTGCATCTTCTGATTATCAACGACTTATATGCTTATAATCGCTTGTTACCAAGTGCTCGACAAAAGTGTTCAATTTCGAAAAGTTTGTTTCTAAGCAGAAAAAAGAAGCGTTTGTTGTAGAATCTGCAGATATCCATTTTTGACGCTCTTAAAAATTAATAAAACACGGGATCGTCTAAAAAGACAAACACCTTTCAAATTTGGCAGTGCAAATTTACAACATAATGACTTGTTAATTATATTAGGCGTCAATTTGAATAATGTGTTTAATTTAATGGCGTGTGACAGTCATTAGTACCATATTATCTGTTACATCTAAGGATTTGAATAATATGGCATCCAAAAATGCTTTTTGTATCCTTTGAAAACTTATAGGTATGTAAAAAATTTTCTGCTTCATCGAACTTTTTCTCATTGCATCTAAAAATTAAACTGACATATGAATATTATTGAAAGATTCGTGGGTTGAGGGCCTTTTTTTTAAATAAGGCACATAGAAAAAAAATATACACATGCTACCACCAACTAGCTTGATTTAATTGTATAAAACAAAGCAATTATAATAAAAACGATTTTTTAATAAAGAGACAGCTCATCGACGACGTTTTGATGACAATAACGTCGACTATAATGAATTTTTGTTGAATTAATGAAGCAAGTACCTATGTATGTACATAAGTATATCATATTTATTAAATAAAATGGAATAATATATGTACATAATACAATTTGATAAAATAAAAAAAAAAACATCCGAAGCACGCGTAATTACGTTTTACGTGTTTATAGATTGAAAAAAGGGTAGAAGAGAAGACGGATTGAAACTGATGAATTTGTAAGAAATAGAATCAATTAATAAATTGATTATTTCACATACATATTATTATTAATTCATTTAATCAGAAAATTGAAGTGAAAAAATAAAAATACCATTTATTATTCACATGTGGAATAAAAGATCCGTTAGAAATTTATATTACTTGTGTATAAATCGACGTCAATTTTAAATTAAAACGATTTATCGATGGAATAAATACAAGACAAGAAGGCAAAACATGTAAGATTTTTCCATTTTAAAATGTTTTTATTATTTTTTTCTTATTTTTCAATGTGTGAAAAATATGTAGTTTGGAAAAATACAAAGTATCTAGCTTGGTTTTAGATAGATTGTATATTCTTAGAATTTTTGTTACTGTAAATTAACAATGTTATTTTGCTTCTGAATTATCATATATACATATTTTGCAACGGTAAGCGGCAACATCAATCGTATGTAAATCAACAAAATAGCATTGCCGTCATATACACAAAACGAAGCCATTTCAACCACCCCCACTTTGCAGAGGTTATCACATTTGATGGCCATATATAACTATTATGGTTACGAATTATTACCGCCCGAAGCTGTTAATTGTAATGCAATTTGCAATTATATAATATCTATTAAATTTTCCATTATTATCATGTGCAATGCAAAATCATACATTTGAACATGTTTATGTATTCTACTATATATTTCACTATATACATACATACATATGTACATATAATAAGCCTAAAACCGATATGAAATTTTTCGTGAAACAAGAAGGCTTGTTCAAATCGTGTCTCTATTTTATTTTATTATACTGCATAAGCACAACAGTAACAATTATTTAACACGTTCCTTGTCAAGTTTTTTTTTTTTACTGTATTCATGCCACTTACACTAAAAACCACACACGATTTCACGAGGTGGAAAATTGTTTTGCAAATGAAGTGAATGTTCAGAGTTTAAAAAGTGTTGTAAGATAATTAAAAAAGAACACAAATTTGTTATTGAAATGTTTTGTCTGGTAACCAGTGGTATGTTCTGGTATATTTTGGTACATTAGGGCCTATAAAATTTCCTTTATTTTTCTGTATGAACGGAAAGTTCCATGTTAATTAGAAATAGTAGTAGTAAACGTGTTAATTATCTACACAACAACTATCTCTAATATTATAGTAAAATAAACTGTTGTTTGTATTGCAAGAAATTGGAAAATTTTTTTATTTCAAAGATATAGATTTTCCAATGAATACATTTTAATTGTCGTTTATTGCTGATAGCGGCATTTATAAGCGTTTAAATGCAATTACGCTAAAGATTATAATTTATGATATTATTAGAAGTATTAGGTTTTTTGTTTTTTATATATTTTCTCTGAATTTAAAATTTCAATTGATTTGACTGACTTTTCGATCTGACATAATTTCATCTAATAAGTTTATGAAATTTTTTTTTTCAAAAACAATTTTTGTTTTTTATTATTGCAAATTTAACACGCGAATTTTTATGACTTTGATTAATTTCTAAGTTTCCAACTGTTTAAACAAACGCAGTTTGCTTGTTTTTTGTCTGAATCAGATTATTAAGACGACAGTAAATTACAATCAAAATGAAACATCTTAACTTGTTTTAATATTTTTTTTTCTAAATTTCAAATTTTTAAATGGATTACGAAAAATTATTTTAGGTTTTTTTTTTTTTTTTTTTTTTTTGCTCAAATTTGACTGACATTTAATTTTTGTTTAGAAAAATTGTAACTGCCATGATAGTATGAAATCTGGAAATCAAATATTTTTCAATTTTAAAAGATTGTTTTTTTTCTGTTTTGAAATTTTCTGTAATTTGGACGAATATCTGTATTTATATGTTATTATTATTTTTGTTAAAATTTTTAATGTATTGCAAAAATGTATTTATCATTTCAGTTACACTTAGATAATAAATATTTATTAATTTTTTTTTTTTTTTCAAATGCATACCAACTCACACATAATTATCTTACTAGTATAGGTGTACGGTAAATCATTGCACCATATTAAGATAAGCCGGGTTTTATTTTTATTTTATTTTAAGATATTTGTTTTTCTGTTTGTTTGTAATAAACGTATTCATATACATATGTGTATGTATATAACATATACATATGTATGTATATACATGTATTAGGTTTATTTAGTAGACAAGTTGATATCATTTGTTACTTTTAATCGCATTCCTTTTTCTGAAAATGATGAAAAATTTCCTTATTTACCAAATATGCAATTAAAAACCTTGTTTAAATTTATTTGTGCATATATGTAGAAATGTAATAAATACTTATGTATAGTAATGTGCAAGTACAATGAAATTATTATTTTTTGTTAACTAAGCGTGTATCATTCATATTTAAGTTACATATGTATGTATATAATAAACAAATTAAAATTTTTAATTTTTCTTGATTTCAACTGTAATAATAATAATAATAATAATCTTGACAAGTCTTTTTGATATCAATGTTATGTATAATTACATATTACCTATTGCTGTACATACTTGTAAACAATTAGTTTTAACCATTTAATGAATCATATGATATTATACCTTACAATTTAGCTATGCAAAACAAAAAAAAAAAGGTGTATGGAAACATACAAATTTGTAATGATTATTATTAAAAAAATAATAATAAAAAATAAAGAAAAAATTATTATTATGATGAGGACATTTTCATATATGATATGACATTATAACAATAAGGAAATGAAAATGTTATGTACAGTAAGATGGATTTGTTTGTTGTCTTTATATCTGTCTTGATTTTATTATTTCCCAATTTCTCCTTATAAATATCTGGCGACGATGATGGCGTCGACAATTTAATTGTAATCACACAAAATAAACCACAAGATTCATGATCATCATCATGATGGTGTAATAACGAAAAAAAAAAAAAAAAAAATAAAAATAAAAAAAACAAAATAAAGAAATTAATTGCAATTTGGTGCAATCAAAATGTTTCAAGTTAAAATAAATTTTAAACTGAGTTAAGTTGTTGTGTAAAAAAAAATATAAATAAATATAAAAGAACAGTGGCAATACACCACAATTAATTTCTTTAAATAAAAAAAAACCTTTTAAACTCAGGAGTGCAGTAACCAACAAATTTCTTCATAATATCATAATAAAATGATAATGTTACTACACTCTTTAGTTACTTTAATTTTTTTTTTTAAAAAGAGTATTTCATTGAAAACTGGTAAACATTTTTAAATCCAATATTATTCACAATTTCTCATTATTTTTTGTTTTCTGTATATTATTATTTTTTAAATATATATATTTATATAATAATGTTTTATGTTTAATCAATTGGCGCCATCAAATTGCGAAAAATTAAGATTTCTGAAATTCATAATATTTTTGTGTCCGCATATGTAATATAACTGAACACACATAGATTTATATATTATAAAGTTGAAGCCTTCAAGTTTTTAAGGGTATTTATTCGCTTTTTTTTATGTCGTGTAACAATATTTAAGATAAATAGATTTTTTCTATAATGTTGATATAACTTCTCTATTGTCTATCTTTAAGCTTGTAAATATTACAGATACTTGTTAGCTTGCGAACAGAGTGCCAGCTTCTTGAATTTTTTTTAAATGAATGTGAATGTTTAAAAGAAGTAGCAGAATTCTTCGTGAGCTAAGCTTGTTTATTGTATGCACTAAAATTTGCAATCCGAATGAACATTAGCTGATTAGTTGAATTAATATGTTTTGATTGATCCAAAAACAAACGGACTGTATGATATGAAGCATAAGAAGATATAAGCTTTTTTATATGTTCTCCACCATCATCAGCCAATATTTTTGTAATATTTAAAACACAAAAATTACAGATTTATATATTTTTTTTCTCTTAAAATACTGATTATGTTATATGCATAATTTAAATAGTTTGCTTCTAGCTACAAAAATAATAAAATATCTATAAAATATCATCCAGTTTTTTACAAATAATAAACATATTATGTGATACAAAAAGATCATTGATAATCATCAGGTTAAAAGTAAAAAGAAAGAGAAGAAAAAGTTAACTTTTTTAAAAAAAATAAATATGAAAAAAAATATATTTCGTGAAGTTATGATAAAAATCAAGTCACGCTGATTTTTTTTTTTTATTATTTTGTTATTATTTATTTTTGATATTCTTTTTTTTTTCTATTTAAATTGGATTAGTTGAAGATATGCAATTATTTTTATTCATAAAAACAATTTCACTTTTTTTTTCAAAGACAAGATCTTCTATATTTCAAAACAATGATGAAAAAACAAAAACAATCAGAGAATCGATTTTCGATTTTGTTTTTATTTTGTGAAGAAGGAAAAAGAGAAAAATCTAATTGAATTGAATTTTTTGACACTCAAAAGATAAAAATTAAAAATTATGACACGAGGCATAAAATTGGAATACTACTAAAAGCATATACATTACATTTAGACTTTAAGCCTTTTGTTGCGTTATCAATTACAATACAAAAGAATGAAATAAAATTGAAAGTACCATTTTTTTTTTATTTCTTGATTATTTCATTTGTATGTCATCAATTAAATAAATTAAAAAGTTACAAATTTTTTCCTTGACATCACTTGAAAAGATTTAAAATCAATAAAAATAAAAAATTAAAGAAAAATGATATAAAATTAATTTTCTATTTAGTGGAAGTATTTTGAATTGGGTTTTTTTTAAAAAAAGATAGGAAAAAAAAAAACAATAATAAATTAAAATAAAAGAATTTTATTACAGTTTTACTACATGAATCGTGCAGTTAATGGTATTGTAAAGATAATTTGTATACGTTTTTCTATTTTTAGTTTGTTTTTCTTTCCTCCTAAAAATTTCATTCATATCTGTTTGTTTTGATTTTAATCAAAAATTTAAAAAGATCTAAATTTTCGTGAGAGACCGAGAATTCATTTTTTGTGTTATTTTGTTTGATGTTCACGTTTTCAATTAAATAAATACGATATATTTTTTTTTATTTGATTTTTCATTGTTGAGTTTTCTTTTGTGATACTTTTAAATATGTTTTTTCTATCTGGGTTAATATCATTATATATATTTTTTATTTTTGAATTTCCAGTCTTATACGGTTTGAATTTTCTTTAAATAATTTCAATAATTTCTTATTCTTTCAAGTACATTGAAAATTAGGTTTTTATTCTAAATGAAAGTTACTATTGTTTGATTATGCTTATTGTAAGGTTTCTTGCATTGTTTTTCTTCATAATTTTTATTTTTCATTTTTTTTTAAGATTTTGTATCTGTCGTAACTCATAAGTGTTCTCATGATATAAGAAGTTTGTTCTTTGGACAGTGATTGATCTTAGTACTTGAGATTTTTTTTAATAGGCTCTTATTGATTTTTGTTTGTTTGTTTATATAAACAAGATTTTTCAATAAGCACTTACGTAATTTTGTTGTAGTAGGTTCTTAAAATCTTTTGTTTATATTTAATAAAAAATTTAACAAAGCATATTATTGACATATTTTAAAGCTTTGAACGACATTATTCTATAAAATTATCAAACTTTTTTGTTCTTAAAATTTAATGGAAAATTTTCAACTGTAGTTGTTGTTTTCTTTGAGGTTCTATAACTCGAGTCTTGCAAAAAGAATCTTTTTTGTTGTAAAGAATAACAAGGAGAATACTAGATATAAATTTCATATATTCAAAATTAAAATCGATTTTGTCTACAAAATGTACGACAATGAACCGTAGGGTTAATTAACTATATGTAATATTCTCTGTCTGCACGCGCATTCTTAATTTGTTAATGTTCTAATTAGAATATTTAATTTTTTTGAAGGTTAACATTTTAAGAGCTCTCAACATTTTGCATGAATTGATTTAATGGAAATCAAAGTTATACTAACAAATTTTGACTGTACTAAAAGTTGGTATACAAAGTCCTACTCCTATAAATTTCCAAGAATTTCTATTGTTATCGTATTTTAATACTTAGAAAATATTGTTCAAGTATCGATTCATTCTAAAATTAAAAGTGGTAAAATATATTCAATTAAAATACATGAATAAAAAAAATTTTCATCGAATGTCTATCATATCAGATATGCAAAATCTGATAAAAAGAATCTATTTGATATGTATTTTTGTCATTTCAAAAATTATATCATATTCACATATGATAGAAGGCATGTGTCACTTTTTTTCAGAAATTTTTCATTTATTAAAGTAACTATCCAATTAGTTATTATTAAAACTGTTGAATAACTTATTTACTTGATACTCTTTATCAATAAAAATGAATATACTATATGTACATTTACATATATAAATTTTCTTCTAATTACATAGTTATTATTTTTATAAAATTAATGTTTAAATGAACCTTGAAATAACGTCATAATTTATAGTAATTGTAATTAGTAAATTAACAAAAAAAAAAAAAAAAAAAAATATAGCAAAAAAAAAAAAATGTATTTGTTCAAGTAGTTTTTGTAATTTATTTAAGTATTCTATCTCATCATATGTACATATTATGAATTTATCCTTATCATAAATTTAATATCATTACTAAAAAAAAGTTTAATTGATAACAACAACAAAAAATTACTACTTGCAAGAATATTGAAAAAAAAAAATTTTTTTTTATTAAAAATAAAAATAAGTATTACAAATTTATTATTAATGATATGAATTGTTGGTCAAGGCATACACACTTATACTTAATTTTTTTTTATTTTTTATTTATTTATTTATTTATTTTTTTTTTTTTTGATTGATTTAAATTAAATTTTAAAATTTATTTAATTTTTATTTTTCATATTTATTTTTTTTTGTTCCAATACCACTCCTTATTTTTTAAATATTTTATTTAATAATAATAATAATAAAGACTTTTTTGCCATGACTTTTTCAAAATGTTGATAATATAAATATCTTTATTACCTGTGACGTGGCGATAAACTTTATTTTTTTATTTTATTTTTCTTATTATTTTTAAAATAATAATAATAATAATATTAAAGTGAAAATGCATTATCAATACTTCGAAACAGTTCAAAATACAAGTATTTATGTAAATAAAATGTCATGCTGTAAGTACTTTAATGTTTTTTTTAAAATTATTAAATAGAGCATTATCAGAAATTCGATTTGCGTTCTATTTAAATTATGATAAAGGTTCTCTTATTTCTATAATATTTAATTTTTAATTTAATACAATTATTTTTAAAATGATATAAATGCAAGTACTTATAAATTTTATATGTATATATCAATTTAGGTTTGCTTTCTAACGGGTTTGTTCATAACCAAAGACTTTTCACTTTTTCAGTCAACTTTGAGTGGTTGTCTTGTAAAGATTTCTAAATACACTTTTTCCAAATTTTTCTGTAATTCACCATGAGTTTAATTATTATCTTTCGTTTTTCTGTGTAAAAGGATTAAGTTGTTGTTGTTGGAGTTCATGAAAGAAGTCAAATATAAAACTTTTCTTGTTTGGGGATGGAAAACTATGGTTAACAATCGGTAACAATAAGTTTAAGAAGAATTTGGCTGTGAATTATTGTGAGTATATCGAAGAGGAAGATCTGAATACAATTCCACAAAAACTGCAACTCGAGTTTTCAGCTTAGCGAATTCATTTTG